>OU342447.1:8996416-10243916 GCA_910589575.2 Carcina quercana | reverse complement strand
GAACGTCCTTTGTGTCTCACGAGTTCCAGAGTTTTTGTACACGCAACGGAATAACTCACCTCACGTCCCCCACGTACCATCCACCCAGTAACGGCCAGGCCGAGAGTTATGTGAGGATTGTTAAAAAGGCTATAAAATCAATTTTGCTATCAGGGACCAATTTGAGAGATGGTACTGTTAAACTAAACGAATTTCTATTTAATTTTGTTGTACTTAACTTGTACTGAACTTACGTTGTAGATTGGATTTAATGAATCCGTTGTCGTCATCGTCGTCGTCCGACGCAACCATTGCAGAAGTTGTTAGTCGTAATCAGTCTTTACAGACTAAATACTACCGCGGTACGAGGAACTTTAACTGTGTCATCGGAGATACAGTGCTTGTAAAAATTAATTACAATCAAAATTCATATTGGAGAAAAGGGGAAATTTAAAAAAAAACTGGGAAGGTCGACGTATTTAGTACAGATAATGGACGATAATCGTATTGTTAAAGCTATGATTTAAAAAAAAATTATTTTATCTTACAATATGGCAATATGGCCTAAAAACAAAAAAATTTATTTAAAAACTAAAGAGATTTTACTCATGAAAGAAGAACTGACTCAAAACTGACATTTCTTTTATTCATATTTTTGAATGGATGAAGGTACGTTTTGAGTCCAATATGACTCCCAGGTCTCTAATTTGTGAAACCCGCGTCAAATTATTGGCACATAGCGCGTAGTTGTAAGCTAGGTTGTAAGTAATTGTTTTTGAACCTGGTGTATGAAATAGTGCAGCATTTATGTATTTATTTTATTATGTTCGGGTGGCTTACAACTAACATTAAGTATATAGAAGTAAAACATAAAGGCTACTAGCCATTATCAAGCCTCCACATCTGTGTTAAAAGTTCTTTCTGCAATCATTTTCAAAAGCCAGTAAATCAGCATTGGAAAGTCATGTTCATTATGAATCACTCTATACATGTTCATGTCATCTGCATTTATTTTATTTATTTATTTGAAACAATGACAATTTAGTTACGCTTGTTAACACCTAAGTTTAAACGGACCAAAGTGATGACCAAAAACATGTTTTTGTTCTAGCAGCCCCAATAGGTCAAGCCTGTAGCAGGGCGAGCTATTAGAGTTCCGTGTTGTCCTTGTTAATTATATTAATAATGTCGTTAATATAAAGACAAAACAGCAGACGCCCTAGATGACATCCCTGAGGGACCCCCAAGCTAATACTTTTGTATTGTGAGATATAGCCTCCAAGAACATCTGATTGCCTATGGTTCTCGACATAAGATTTCAACCAGCAAAAAAAATTACCACGTAAACTCACAGAGTATTATGGCAGACCTTGTCGAAAGCCTTGGCAAAATCTGTATACACTGAGTTCACCTGCATTTTGTTATCTATAGCATCGAGTATGTCTTCGGTTGGAAAATGAAAAACTTGGAAATGTTGCAGTCACTTTAGTCTCGAAAATATTTTCAATTAGAGATTCATTGTTGTATGAGATGTTCATCAGGCGGTGTGCAGGTCTGCAGCGAGGCGAGCCACTAGGAGCTGCACCAAGCCAGCAGCCAAAGGACGCGAGCGCACGCCGCGGCAACGCCAGTGTGCGGCGTGCAGGAGCTCACGCGCCGCCCCCTGCAACTGGCTGGCATCCGCCTCCAGCGCCCAGAGCCCAGCACCCGCGGCCCAGCGACGTGCCGCCGCTTCCAGCGCCCGCCCCGCGCCCGCACGTCGAACCTCGCGAGCCACGGCAAGCGCGTGCAGCCACCCCGCACCCGGTTCACGGTGCCGCGAAATCGATGCGCTGCCCACGACGCGCCCACCTCGCACCGCCACCCATCCCGCCAGCTCGCTACGCTGCTCACTGACACAGCGCTCAGCGGCGGCGCGGTGTGTCACCAGCACGGCGACCCACACGAGCGCGGCGGCTGCGGGCACCAGCGCCGGCAGCGCGCACGCTGACACGCCACAGAAAATGAACAGCACCGCACCGCTCAGCACCAGCGCCTGTAGCACCGCCTGCCCACACACAGTCACTGTACACCGGACCCGGGAGGGTTAAGGTGACACTCGGGGTGCGACAACCCACCTCCTGGAAGAAGAACAGCAGGAATGCGTCCCAGTCATACTGCGTGAAGGAGTCCCGCACGAGATGCTCGCGCGCCGCACGGTCCTCCGGCCGTGCGCGACGAACCGTCAGCTCGCCGCACCCGTCCGACAGATTCATGCTCTAGGTGTTTGAACCATTGGTTTGAACAGAGAAGGTTGAAGATATAAATATGTACCTACTCTTTGACATAAATCTGTTGATAACAAGAACATTCCCTTTACCGACCCCTTTTGTGCACCCCAACCAGCATATAAAGTTAAATAAACATTACTTTGACCTTTAATATAACTTTGATAAACAAAAACATATACTTCATATACTTTAATAAGCACAGCTTAAAACTTTGTGACAGCTGTGACATAAAAAGGCAAAGGCAAAACACCATACAGCCATGTCTTTGATAATGATATTCTATCTTAGAATTTTAATTATAAAAACAAGGCCAAAGCCATTTCGTCAGTTTTCCCAATAAAAAAAATTTTATCACTTGTTTTAATTTAAAGCCTTGGTTTGAACATAATTCGAAAGAATCCATATGCCGAATGTACTCGACATGGTTAATCCTTTCGATCGCGTCGAAACTTTATATTTTTTGGTCGAAGCCCTTAATACTATAACACCGTCCGTGACACTTTTTGCAGTATATCACACCATTGCAACCCGAGTTATTACACAAAAAACACACATATATAACGGTTTTATTAACGAATTACTACAGTAAATAAAATAATAAGTATGGAGCCCTTCGTGCACGAGTCCGACTCGCACTTGGCCAATTTTAGATACATACAGTCTGAGCATGAAGCTGCTGTGTGCCAGCTGACATTGACAGTTTATTGACAGTGACAGTTCGTATCGATGATTGGTGGTCTAATGTCTTTGTTCTGTATCTTCGCTTAAAATAAGACTACAAACAAGGTATAGATCACACACAGGTATAGATCAAGGGTATTTGTGTCCGTCTGGAGGTGTGTTGTGTTCTGAGAGCTCACCATGTGGGAGGCGGGGTCTGAGGTCGCGGAGAATGCGTCGGCCGCGAAGACGGACGGTAAGCTTCACGATGCGGTGTTCGCGGAGCTGATGCAGGAGTGCAAGCACAGCGCGCCGGGAGCACGTCTGTCGGCCCGTCTGCGCGCGGCCCTGGAGCGCCTGTCTCCGGGAGCGCGGCGCGCCGTGGTGTCGCGCACGAGAGACGGCTGCGCGCCGCTGTTCGTGGCGTGCCGCCGCGGGAACGTGGAGATCGTGGAGTACCTGGTGCACGTGTGCTGCGCCGAGCTGGAGCAGCGCGGCGTGTACGAGGTGCCCGACGACCGCAGCGTGCACACGGTGACGCCGCTGTGGTGCGCGGCGGTGGCGGGCCGCCTGGGCGTGGTGCGCGCGCTCGCGGACGCGGGCGCCGCCCTCGACGCGGGCTCCGACTCGGGCTCCACGCCGGTGCGGTCGGCGTGCTTCATGACGCACGAGGACGTGGTGCGCTTCCTTGTGGCGCGTGGCGCGGACATACACCGCGCTAATCACAATGGTGGCACCTGCCTCATCAACTCTGTGCAGTCGGTGCGGCTCTGCACCTTCCTACTGGACCATGGTGCAGAGGTGAGTTAAAGAGATTGCAATCTTGATCACATCAATATATTATGTAGATATGTATGTTTGTATTCAGCACCTACCTACAAAGTTACTCTATTTTTTATTTGGAACACCAACAGTTTGCATCAATATACTAAAATGGAGGCTTGTCAATGGCTGTTCGTCATTAATTTTACACTATGTTCCGATTTTATAGCTGTAAGCCACCCTAATAAAATAAAATAAAATAAACTGACATGTGACTCAATTATAATTTTGCTTATTTCTATGGAATGTCAATGGAGCACCCACAAGGAGGTATTCTATAAACTCAAGAATAACTTAACAGAGAACAACATATTGAGGTACTTAATGACTTTAACAGATGTTGTTACTGTGTTAATTCTCCAACATTGGCAGATTAAAATTTTAACTCAAGGTTAGACCCTAACTCTTGGTGGTACAAGATGCCATGGTAATTTTACCCCGTGTTAGTAAATAACTCCGAGTTATACAATATACCCTGGGTTGTCGCAAGTGGGCCTCAGAACATTAAATTGTGTAACATGTAACTGAGACACTGCAGTACTCGATGTGATGTCTCCTGCTGCAATGGGCACACATTCTTCTTTGTGGTTGTCTTTTCATCTTTTCTATTTATGTTTACCCACTGCTGGGATGCACAACACAACACAATCCACTGAGATCCACTTTACTACAACTGCTTAAAACTCACAATACTTCACTATTTTAATTATTACATGTTGATGATTAAACATGAGAATGTTTGGATATTTTCTGTTATTTATTTGTAGAATATAAACAGTGTGATAGTGGAGTACGTGGCACACGATCTATCACGCGGATGTAACATACGAGTGTCGGTGTGTGGTGTCGGCAGGTGGACGCGCGCGACATGCAGCTCAAGACAGCGCTTCACTACGCGATCCAGGAGCACCGCGTGGAAACGGCTCGCCTGCTGCTGTCGCGGGGAGCGGACCCCCGCCTCGCCTCGCGGGCAGGGGACGACGCGCTCAGGACCGCCTGCCTCAAGGGGGCCGCGCCCGTGGTGCAGCTGCTGCTGGCGAGGCCGGACTATTGCGCGCAGAGACGGGCAGATGCGTTAGAGCTGCTCGGGGCAACGCAGCTGGACGAGTTCAACGACGTGGGGGCCGCGCTTGCGGCGTGGAGGCGCGCCACCGCCCTGAGACACGCGCCCGCCCCCCACGGGGGGCCTGCCTACCTGCGCAAGCGTCCCGCGCCGCGCCCCCAGCCCGCGCTGGGCGGGGCGCGTGAGTGGCGCACGCGGGCTGAGCTCGAGGCCGCCGCCGCTGACGTGGACGCCCTGCGCGCGCAGGCGCTGCTCGTGGCGGAGCGGGTGCTCGGCGCCGCACACAAGGACACAGTGTTCCGCCTCATGTACCGCGGCGCATCGTACGCCGACGCATTCCGGTACCGTCGGTGCGTCGAGCTGTGGACGTGGGCGCTGCGCGTGCGCATCGAGCGCGACTCTCTGCTGTACGCGGACACGTGCCACACGGCGTGCGCGCTCACACGCCTGCTGCTGGACGCGCGCGCGGGTCGTCTGGAGCGTGCGGGGGGCGTGCCCCGGTGGGAGGACGTGGCGCGCGTGTTCCGTCTGCTGGTGGGCGAGCTGCCAGGGTGCGCGCGTGCTCTCCAGCCTCGACCCGTGCACCGAAAGCAGGCGGAGGCGTACGACCGTGCCCTCCGCTGCGTCACCCACCTGCTACACCTGCTGGCGGAGTGCGCCGCGTCCGACGAGCAGCGCCGCGAGGCGGGCGAGCTGGCGCGCGCGCTCGTGGCGGCCGACGCACGCTCGGCGGGCACCGGCGACACCCCGCTACACCTGTGTGTCTCGCGTCTCAACGTGATCCGCAGCACATACTTCGCGGACGAGGCCGGTGCGGCGCCTGTGTTCCCAGCGCTGGGCGCGGCGCGGCTCCTGCTCGCCGCTGGCGCCGACCCGCGCGCGCGCAACGAGGCCCGCAGCACGCCACTGCACGTGGCCGCTATCCCCTACAACTTCAGCACGGAGCTGGTGGAGACGCTGTTAGAGGCGGGTGCGCACCTCGACCAGCCAAACCGCTGCGGGGAGACCGCGGCGCAGCTGGTGTCGGTGTGCCGAGGGTCGCGCGTGCGCCCGCTACAGCACCTGTCACTGCGGTGCCTGGCAGCGCGGGCGCTGTTGTCGCAGCCCGCTCTGTGCGACGCGGACGAGCTGCCGAGGGAACTGCGAGAGTTCCTCGACCTGCACCGACCCTAAGCGCACACAGACTCTGCAGTGTCGTCGAATGACTGCGCGTCTCTCGTCATTTAACTCACGAATTATTCATTCACAATTTTATATCGTGATCCGCGCAATATCTCCACCTCCCTCTGCACGTGAAATCAGCCCCCCCCCCCCCCCTCACAATATCTCCGCCTCTGCACGTGAAATCAGCCCCCCCCCCCCCCCCCCCCCTGCTCACAATATCTCCGCCTCCCTCTGCACGTGACTCTCATGTCTCACAATATCTCCGCCTTCCTCTGCACGTGTCCCCCGTCTCACAATATCTCCACCTCCCTCTGCACGTGAAATCACCCCCCTCCCCTGCTCACAATATCTCGGCCTCCCTCTGCACGTGACTCCCATGTCTCACAATTTATTTTTATTTTATTTATTTACAACAATGACAAATTAGTAAAGATTGTTAACACCTAAGTTTAAACGGACCAAAGTGACGACCAAAAACGTGTTTTTGCTATAGCAGCCCCAATAGGTCAAGCCTGTAGCAGGGCGAGCTACTTAATTATATTATATCTCCGCCTTCCTCTGCACGTGTCCCCCGTCTCACAATATTTACCCCTCCCTCTGCACGTGCCCCCTAATTGTCTCATAATATTTCCAACTCGAATTTAAATACGTATTCAAAAGTACCACCGCGGTTCCGACGCCCTCTACAATGTAAATATTAGACTATACTCGGATACCATAAATATGTAAATGTAACGATCATTAACATGACGTCATATTGATATATGTATAAACCGATGTAGTCGTCTTGACTGCGAGTGACAGTGACGACGTACAGACGATATGCGTGTGTGAGTGGTGCGGGCCAGCGAGGTGCGAGCGACGCGAGTGTTTACACAATACTTACTGTGTACAATCTCATAATGTTGTACGTACACTTGAATGACGCTGCTACTAGGGGATCCAATCCCGCACCTTTTTTGCGGGATTGAAAAATTATATACTATTATGAACTTAGACGACGTTCTGATTATTATTTTTATAATCCACCCAGCCCAGCCTCATTAATCAGTGATTTAAAAAAGTGAATCGGACTTGTGCACCGAGGACTCTTTATTTAGTTAATAGTTAATACTGAAAATCATAAATAATATAGCTGAGGCAATAAGCACCGGAACAATACTCTGACGAAAATGTATGTGTTGGGGTGATAGAGCTCCATTCCGAATACTTCACAGGCACAGAAATAAAACGACACGTGGAGACCACATGTTCCGCGTTCAATTTCTGACTGAGTTGATCTGAGCTTACAGCTACAGTCATAGAATGTAAACGTACAGAACAGTATGTTCTATTGTGAAAATCTTACTTTGCAACTTAACATTATAGTTGAAAAAATGATATTCCATACATCGGGTAGGTGCTTCAACTGCAAATATAAGTTTGTAATCGTAAAAAAGCGATTTAAAAATGATATAGTTAAAAAGACCCGCGTTCCCGATAGATATGGTCTTGAAACAGATGGGTAACAGTGATTCTTGAATGGTACTTTTTTCCTTTTGAGGTATGGACTTGAGACTACAGTTGTGCAACAAGATCAAACCTTAACTGCACGCAATTTTACGGATTTTTAATGGGGGTGAAGAGGGGGGTTTCGACAATCCATACTAATGCTTGAAATGGCAGTGAGTGTGTCCTCCCTCCCTCCCGGGTGGGGCGCGGCGCTCCCCAGCCACTGCACTGCACTCTTCAAGCAGCGTTGTTGTAATCCTTTCTCTGCATGAAGTCCCATTGTAATAAGTAAGAGATACTAAACTATCATTGTTATAGACTTAATATTAGTTTATCATAGATATTCATAAGTTACATTATTGATCTTCTTTCCGTTAGTCTTCCTTTGAGACTGAAAAAAAATCTCAGTCGCGTGTACTCGACTAAACTGCGTCAACTCCATGCGGATGGAACATAGTCGACGACGAACCGCCGCGACGACGACGCGGATGCTTCAGGCAATGTTATGATTGTTTATTATATTTGTAAGAATTACAGCGCGCATTAATCATGAAGATATCGATGTACATTTCAATACAATGAATATGTCCTTAGTATTGTAATATCTAATATGTATTAGTACACGGTGCGACGGCTGCCTGTAGGACGACGTTGAATTAAACACGTTGCTATGCAGTTGTGTATTTGGTTTTATTCACGGAGATACAGTATACTATACACTACAAACTATGTTCGATAACACACTTAAACTTAATTATATACATTCACGCACGCGCTCAGGGACACCCGGCTGAGATACACTCTCGTCCGACGTGCCTGCTATACATGATACATTAATTGATACTTATTGTATAGTTTTGAGATATCATCAAATAAACTTAAGCGGTCAGCGGGAAATGTACATAGTGACCTAGGTCTGCCGACAAACAACAGTGGTAATAGCACTGTTGTGTTCCGGTATGGAAGGCAGCAGAGCCAGCGACACATTAGCTGGAGCATTTGAGACTTCTGTGTGCGCACACTTACCATCTAACGGAACTATCGTCACACCATTAGGTGAGACCCCAGACCTCGATTGTTCAAGGACTGACGCTCTACACAATTGAGCTACCACGGCTATTAAAACTACAACCTTAGAATAAATAGTCGCTCAGATGAACGAGTCACCTGACGTCACGTGAGATTGTGGTCAATCGTTGTTATATCTTGAAAAACAAACTATATTTATAGTACATTATGATACAATTGAGCAGAGCTCACGAGTTTCAAACGACGTTTTTCAACCTCATTGTTTTCAACACATTTGCGAGGAAAAAAACTATAAAAGATCAGGTTACAGTACGTTTTGATATCAACACCATGTTTGAGCTTAAACATACTTTTAACATGGGCTACATGCACCACACGCATCACGCTGGCCTTCAATGTATGGATAGTTCAGAGAAATACGACAAAAACACACTTTCACAAAATAAATGGGTTTGTTTCTTGCTCTTCGTTTGTAGGAAACTATCGTAGACAGACGTACTTTTCTCTAGATTTTGCGGGGATACGGATATCGTTTGCATTTTTTAAATAATATATCACACATCAACAAATACGATAAACAAAATATCAAAGAGTATATAATATGTATACTAGAGAAATTATGGGAAATGGCGCTCAAGTTTCTTTTGCGCTCCAAATACAAGGTGAGTGAACACAATTTCTACCTCTACACCCACCACAGCCTCTGCGGAATTATCATTGTAAGTAATAAAATGCAAACATTATGTGCATTATGAATAATTGGAAAATAAGAAAAGTTTGTGTGACGTGTGTGAAAAGTGACGTACACAGTTACTCACTCCAAAAATGTATAACTATGGATTTCCAGCGGGTGAGCTGCTCGTGGTTGTTACTGTATGTATTACCCGGATACAATATTAGTCGTTAATTTTCACTCTGTGTTCTGAATTGATATCACACAAAAATTATAAAATAAATTGGGGGTGCTTTGTTTACACGCATGCACCGTGCAGCAGGGCACGTGTGTCACTTTGCAGGGATAATCTATTACGCACTAGGGTGTAATAAAATTGTATTACGCGCGCGGGGGTTGTAGCTCGGTTTATGTACGTAAAAGCGATATGATAAGGCTCAATTTACGAACAAGTGTGTTGAAAACAATATTGTCGCACGAGTTCCAGCTAGCCGCGCCCGAGCGTGCGGTGCGGGCGTGTGTCACACAGGCGAGTAGTGACATATTGTACGTCTGCAGCGTGAGATAGAGCTACAGTGTCTGTTGAGAGGAGATGTCGCCTCGCGTTAGTGTTGACTATATCTGTGTCAATATAATAAATTATCACAAGTGTGTGTCGATAGAGCGGGACACACACACACTGTACTACTACTGCGTGTGGTGCGCGTCACACGAGGAGCGCGAGCGCGACCACCGCGAGGGCGAGGGCGAGCGCGGGCGCGGGCGCGGCGGGCGGCGCGCGCGACGTGCGGCTCGCGGCGGCGCCACGGCGAGGACGGTCCACCACGAAGATGCGCCCGCCCATACCTGACACACAACACAGAGTGAGAGTCTGTCACCGACGACGCCTCAACAAACAACTGTTACAACTACCCACACGTCAACTTCAAGTAGGAGCAATTACAGGACATGGACTCTACAACAAGCGCCTGTTCACTCTAGGTATCACTGACAGCCCTCTGTGCAGAGCATGCATGGGGGCCGAGGAGACAGCTGCTCACGTCCTGCTGGAGTGCGGAGGAGTAGCAACACTGCGGGCAAGGTACCTCGGAGCACCGAGGTCGCTCCCAGAGGACTTCAACAACACGAATAAGTTGATGTGCTGCCTGCTGGGAGCTGGGGTGGCGTGTCACACAACGTCGAGTTGGGGACAGGCACCGCACCAGCGCGCGCTAGTGTACCTCCCGCTGCCCGGCCCGACGTGCCCGTGCAGGTCAACCAAACAACGCTGTGTAGAGGTGACACACAACAGCTCGTTGCACTGAACTTGTCGAGCTGTGTGTATGCAGGAACAACAAGCGAGTCACGGTACCTGTGTGCGTGAAGGAGTGGTAGTAGACGAGGTCCGGCCACGAGGCGTTGGGCGCCACGTGCAGGAGGGCCGGCGGGGGCGGGGGCGGGGGGCACTCCCACCGCAGGCTGCGGTTGTACGAGCGGAACGTGTCGTAGTCGTCATCGCGCCTGCGGTCCGCGCCGGGGGGGTGGCGGGCGATGCACAGGGGGCCGGCGGCGAGGGGCGTGAGGCGGCCGCGGCGGGTGAGCGCGGCGCCCGCCAGCACGCGAATCTCGCGCTGCGCCTCCACCCCGAGCCGCTCGACGCCGCCGAGGGGCTCCGTCGTCACCATGAGGGGGTGGTACTCGCCCGCCGAGTGCGGGTCCGACCCGCCCCGTACCTCGAAGGTGTACGCGAGCCCGCGACGTAGCTGCAGGTCCGGCGCCAGCTGACCGTTGACGTACCACGCGAGCGGGGGCGACCCCCCGCCCCTCCGGGACGCGCGCCCCGCCATGCCCCGCGCTCCGCCCGCCGGACCCAGCGCGAACCGGAACACGCGCAGCGCGGGGTCCCACAGCTGCGCCGTCTCCCAGGGCGCGGGGGCCGCGTGCGTCCTACTGTACATGCCAGGGTACACGGGTCAGAGGGTGTGTATGTGAGGGTGTGTAAGCGTGGGTTGTGTTACGTACACTGTGAACGTGACGCAGTCATTGTTTGGTGGCTCTGCGTCTAGTCGCAGGGCGAGGTCGCGTCTCGGGTACAGCCGGTGGAAGGAGGGCTCGCGTGCCGCGTCCAGCGCCCCCGCCCCCCACACCACGTACTGCGGTGCATCAGTGCGCCACGCCCGGTCCATAGACTCGCCTACACAGAGAACATACTACTCTACACATCATTTAGAAGACACCGATAATGGAGGAGCGTATCAAAACAATTAACATGGTTGTTCGTGCGTCGGTAGGTGACGACAGTGAGTCCGTCCTGTCTGCTCGCTGTGAACACCTGGTTGTGTGTGAGTGTGTGTGTATGCATGTGTGCTCACCCGGCTGCAGAGTGCGTCGGTAGGTGACGACAGTGAGTCCGTCCTGTCGGCTGGCTGTGAACACCTGGTTGTGTGTGAGTGTGTGTGTATGCATGTGTGCTCACCCGGCTGCAGCGTGCGTCGGTAGGTGACGACAATGAGTCCGTCCTGTCTGCTCGCTGTGAACACCTGGTTGTGTGTGAGTGTGTGTGTATGCATGTGTGCTCACCCGGCTGCAGAGTGCGTCGGTAGGTGACGACAGTGAGTCCGTCCTGTCGGCTCGCTGTGAACACCTGGTTGTGTGTGAGTGTGTGTGTATGCATGTGTGCTCACCCGGCTGCAGCGTGCGTCGGTAGGTGACGACAGTGAGTCCGTCCTGTCGGCTGGCTGTGAACACCTGGTTGTGTGTGAGTGTGTGTGTATGCATGTGTGCTCACCCGGCTGCAGCGTGCGTCGGTAGGTGACGACAATGAGTCCGTCCTGTCTGCTCGCTGTGAACACCTGGTTGTGTGTGAGTGTGTGTGTATGCATGTGTGCTCACCCGGCTGCAGCGTGCGTCGGTAGGTGACGACAGTGAGTCCGTCCTGTCGGCTCGCTGTGAACACCTGGTTGTGTGTGAGTGTGTGTGTATGCATGTGTGCTCACCCGGCTGCAGCGTGCGTCGGTAGGTGACGACAGTGAGTCCGTCCTGTCGGCTCGCTGTGAACACCTGGTTGTCGTCTAGTCCTCCCCCCGCCGTGTCCCTGCACACGCCGCGCCACGCTCCCAGCACCTGCACGCACTGAACACACACGGATGTCAGTGGTGTGTTACGTTAATCAGCTCCCACACTCTACACTATTGTTGTTAGTATTGAGAGTGTAGCAGTGGGAGAGGCGTCGGTGGGAGCTAGGTACCGGTGCTCGTGCGGTGATGTTGTAGTCGGTCGCCAGCGCTCGCTGGGTGTCCGGGTCGTACTGCGCCACCGCCACGTCCGCGCCCAGCATCTCCGAGCGGTGATCAGAGCCGCTGATACCGAACGACATGTACTCGTCAACGCCAACCTGAACACGACACACTTATCAGCGATCTACTATAATCAACCATCAGCCGGAACACGTCCACTGCTGGACATAGGCCTCCTCCATGGTATGCCACATTGCCCGGTCCATCCATGCATTGCATCCAGCGACTCCCCTGTACTAGGTCGGCTAACCAAGGTCACCGACACAGCTCGACGCGCCAGTTAGCTGAGGTGGCAATGTGCAGGATAACCGATGCGGAGTGTGAGTGGCGACCATCTATAATGATATATAACAATCGTCCCACCAACTAGTATATAGTTTTAAAAGTAGACCTGCTAACACAAATAGAATGGTGGTTCCAAAAACATGCAACTTTTATGGAATACGAACCAAAAGGTGCCTGGTCCCAAGGATAATAAATCAAATGACAGTGGACGCTGAGCCGGAACTTCTAACTAAATATACAAGAAATAAATAAATATATGTCTCTTAAAGAGTATTGATAGTTAGTAAAAACAAGTTGAACTAAGATGTGTAGAGAGGTTTTTTCTGCCAACCAACTACTGCTACAGATTGGCAGTGTCTGAGAAAATTGTTGTACTTGTGTTTTTTTTGTTGAATAAAATGCCTCTTGTCTTATCTGTTATATTTTACCGAGACCTGGAGTCCGCACAGATGTAATGTAGGACACGAGTTAATTCGTGTGACTGTGCAGTAGTGAATGTACATGTATCACTCACCAGTCCAGCGAGCTGTATGGTGATCTGGTTGCCGAACACCTCCCAGGAGACCTGCATGTCCCTGTGCAGTTGCTTGCAGTGCTTGAGCTCGCTTCGGTACGTGTGCTCGGCGAGCGGTGCGGGGGGCACGTCGGGCCGCTCCGGGAGGAGGACGGAGGCGAGGGTTGCGCGCCGCCCCGCGTCGTACAGCGCGAGCCAGCTCACGTCGAACACGGTGCTCCCGCCCGGCAGACGAAGCAGCACGTCAGAGCCGTTGTAAGCGCCCAGCGGCTCCAAGCTGCATCCACACCGCGCGTATACATGTCGGTACGTTGTGTGTGTGTGTATTAGAGAGGGTGTGTGTGTATACTCACTACCCGTACTCGTCGGGCACGCGCTGGCCGCGCCCGGAGGGCTGGGGACCGACGCCCGTCCAGAAGTACACCTCCTCCCCGCTGCCGTCGTAACGAAGCTCCGGTATGCTGAACACAAGCACACACGATGCAGTGGATCCACAGACATACAGGTATACAAACATAATTGTAGTTGGCATTTTGTTATATTTCCGACCATCAATGATTTATATTGATCAGATTCAAGATAAATCATTATGTTCCATACACTCTCTGTATGATAGTAGTTCTGAGACTGCAGTGAGTACATATATAGGCTGTATTCGTTATCAGGCAGGTTTCCGCAAATCGATGTCAGATGCGCATATTTTGCTTGATAGTGCCTTACTCATGCCACCCCAGCTCCAGCGGAAAGCCCAACAACTTATTCGTGTTGTTGAAGGCCTCTGGGAGCGACCTCGGTGCTCCGAGGTACCTTGCCCGCAGTGTTGCTACTCCTCCGCAATCCAGCAGGACGTGAGCAGCTGTCTCCTCGGCCCCCATGCATGCTCTGCACAGAGGGCTGGCAGTGATACCCAGAGTGAACAGGTGCTTGTTGTAGAGTCGAAGTTGACATCTATGTAGTTGTAATACTTGTTTGGTGAGGCGACGGTTACAGGTTGGCATGGCTTGTTTCGCCTGTCTGCAAATTTCCCTTGACTCCCACTCTTTATTGTGGGACTGTAGGGTATGTAGGTGTATCCAAGATCGAAGTTGCGAGAAAGGTAGGGCCGAGATTGGTTCAAGTCCAGCTGTCTTTATATTGGAGTTCATCTTCATCTGGACAGTTCATCTGCTGCATCATCACCTCTAGAGCCACTGTGTCCCTTGATCTATTGCAGTGTAATCTACAGTTCTGTCTGCTTGCTGCTGTGTGAATCGCGGCATTCGCGTATCAACTCAGATGTAATTGTGTTGCTGTTTAGTGCCTGTAGAACTGAGGCGCTGTCTGATAATATGCGAATGGGTGTATCTGTTATTTTCCGTGTAGTGATGGCTTTAGCTGCATGTGTGATGCCTGCGCATTCAGCTTGAAAAATCGTGTTGTAGACTCCAAGAGGCAGTGCTACTCTGATGTTGAGATCTTCCGAGAATACACCGAGACCGGTGTCAGGCTCTGTTTTGAAACCCATATATATGCTGATGATAACTTACAGTATAGTGACAGCGTCTATGAGCTGCAGGGGTCCGCTGGTGACGTGTGAGGCGGCCTGTAGGGGCGGGGCTCGCTGCACGGCGGGCGCGGTGAACCCCTCCGGGAGCTCCACGTCCCCGAACGCGTTCTGCGTGCTGATGTCGTACACAGAGAACCACCGCAGCCGAGACACCCGCTTCCCCTCCGGCAGCGTCAGGCGGACGTCCTCGTTGTAGTACCGCTCCAGTATGTTGGTCCTGCACACACACACACACACCCTATACCTCACAATCATGTTCCGTACATGTCTGTAATGTGACACATTCAGTTCCACAGGACTGTTCGATAGGAATAACTGTGGGGTTCACATTTGTTCTTTGGAACACGCCATTATCAGACAGAATCAGAGAAAAAATAGAGAAGAAAATGTGTCATTTTATTTGATGATATCATTTTCCATGGAACAAATGGGAATTACTGATTAACTTGACACGACCCAGTAAACATGCTTACATTTTATGCTCTTATAATTTTAATTTATTTTTTATATATATTTTTTAAATTTAATTAGTTACTATCACAGGCCAGACACTTCAAAAAAAATCATGATATGGAACAGATGACTTTTGTAGACACGCACATGTGTATTAGTATATATGCCATACGCAATAGTCTGTTGATGCGGCAGTCTCTTGCGTGTAGATGTGGGGTGTCGCGGGGAGGCGGGAGGTGGTGACCGTCCGCTCTGTATGTAGTACTGTGTCAATTGTGTGCATCGGATAAGATGACAAGTTTGTAAACCTCATTCACACTGTCCACAAACATTTATTCATCAGCAACAAAGGAAATCAAGTTAAGAGAAAATGTGACAAACCCCAACACAATAACAACGGGATGTACACTCCACTCGGCAATCCGGCAAGTTCATTCTGCCCCGAGGTGCTCATTACTAATTATGAGTTTTTATTAGCTAATTTGTATATGACTTGAGCAATGAACTACACTCATTAAATGGTGATTAGCTCTCATACTCAGTATAATGTGTTACAGGGTTCATTATGGAGCACCCAATGCAAAAGCAAATTGGAGAGTATAAGAGAAAGCAGTACACTACCGACTCTCATGGACGATCTACTCTAACACTCATGGACTATCATTTCAACTGTGCCACCACCACTACACTATCATAGTTGTTATTGTGTGAGAAACTAACAAGGCACAAAACTTTATATGATGTAAAAGACATGTCTAATAAAGTTTGTGTTTTTTTTGCCTTCACATAAGTTTTACAGACAAACATGATTTACTTTTTTACCCATATTGTGTGTTTATGTGATGAAGAACTTGAAATACAATCTCAATATAAACTGACTTCCCATTCTGGTCCGGCACGATGAACCCCTGTGGTCCGACGCGGCCGCCGTCCCCGGCCCAGAAGAATGTGTCATCACCGGCACCGTCGTAGTTGAAGTTCACCAGCAGCAGCGTCCACTCATCCACTGCATACACATCCCCCGACACCTGCATGTAGCAATGAGTTTACGATTCGAAAATTTATAAATCAACTCAGTCTGTGGGCATTGGCCGTCCACCATAGAATAATGATTTTAAGGGACGCCTTACCACCCCCAGTTTTTCAAACCTTTTGAGTCGGTTTTTTTTATTAGAAAAACTTCAAACTTAACAAATTCTGCGCAGACCCAAAACTACACCCGATACATCTAACAGAGTACAGCTTCAGTAAAATATTATAAAAATGCAGATCAAGATTTGTCCTTGCGAGGAGAGAGATTAGAGACTGTCTTTATGACATTCAAGGACTTGGGGAACTTTCACCAGAGGCTGCTAGCCGAGGGGACACTCGCGGACTTCCGGAACATGTCTCTGCCGAGGCGGACTCACCTGGTGGTGGTAGGAGTTGATCTTTCCGATCAGCTTCCCGCGGTAGGGCCCATCCTCGTCCTGCGGCGTACACACTGCAACAATGGGAGCCTTGCATTCAACAATGTCAAGAGAAAGTTGCACAGATTCTGCCACATAACAATAAATATATTGCACAGCTCACCTCTAGCAAAGTTTATTAAAACTAAGAAACACAAGCGGAACATATTTCCAGTTATAACAGTAGCACGGAGTAATTTTAAAACTTTCATTTTTAAAAATTATAAACTTGCTGAAACATTTTACAAGTTTGTGCACAGTGCATGCAAACTTCAACTTGTTGAACTTGCTCAACTTATTTCCGGTTTGTCAACATGACAGTGACTCAACGACACGCCGAGGCCTTGATGATGATTGGCTATAAAACAAATCCCATTCGAAAAAGACCAATCACAAAAGGGCTTTCTATTTTCAAGTAAAGGCTTCGTCTAAGTGGTTTACGGCTCTAGCATAAAACTCTTTTGAGCCATTTTTTTGCCAATACCAAAAAATTATAGCTTTTACTCTGAGATGACTCTCGATCATGAACATGAATGAGCGATGTACGGACACACGCCTTTAGGTACATGCACAAAGTTCATAGAGGTTCATAGCGCGAAACTGCAAATGAGTTTAGGGAGTTTTGTAAATTAGGAAATAAGCTGCGTGGCTACATTGGTGTTTTATGGCAACCTATTTATAATGAATGTTTATAAGGATTTATTGTCTGTATTCGTTTATTGCCTAAATCAAATAAATAAATATTATTATTACAAGTTCGTAATTAAATGAATATAAGACTTGACTGAAAAAAAAGATTGGGTTGCACATAAAGGAGCACTATAAAATTAAATGTATAAGTAATTCAAGGTTCGATCTCTTGTTAAGGAACGCCTGTTCGACAAGATGTTTCGACACGACACCAAGTGTTAAATCTATTCGAATAATAAATAATATTAGCGTCGAAGTCTGAGTGAGTTGTTCTAATGTAGATAAATGTGCTGGTCGCGTGGGTCTGGAGCAAAGCGGGCTGCTACTAAGACAAGCGTTCTCTCAGTGAGCGAGAGACGGAAAATGTAACAGATAAAAAACTTAACGTTATCCCTCTCCGAATGTTTCCATACTAAATTTCTGTTGCCATAATCTTTTAAAATTAAATAGCTGGCTTTGATAAGTAATTACCAACAAATAGGAGATGAAATTATAGTGTCGCGAAATAAATATCAATAATTAACAACTTTATAGTTAGCTACAATAGCAGCGAATGTATTTTATGTAAATTTTTCAGAAATAAAGATTTTTATCAATAATTAACAATAATCGAAAAAAGTGTTTAAAATGCAAATTGTGATTCACTGTGACACATCACAATCTGATGTCCTATTTTTAGAGCTGCTGCACAAATCCAGCTGTTATATTTAAAAAGATTATGGCAACAGAGTATGAAACATTGATGGAGGTGGCTCGCCTTAAGAAATGTCTTCTTCCATGACATGTAGTAGTGAAGTGTTCGGATAGACGTTCGAAATTTTGAAATGTATCTTTTCCCATACTGCTCACAAGCACAAAGGTAGACAAATACGCACACTACTGCATGCAAGAGGACCTTTACTTAAGTTTTTTATGTATACTTTACCCGGAGCACCCTCACTATATCGAGGTAGGTAGGCTAGCACTATACGCACATAATTTACAGGCACGCATGCATAGGTGCTCCTCGCACCTCCTGCCGGCCACAGAGCGCGGGCCGGGCGCGGGCCGGGCGCGGGCCGGGCGCGGGCCGGGTGCGGGCGCGGGCGGTGACGAGCAGCCGCGCCGCTCGGTGATGATGACTGTCAATATTATTGTGCACACGTTTTAAATTCGACACAATCATCATGTCAGTTTACGCAATGGCATGTTTCTCTAGCGTGTTACATATAGTTTGTTGATTAACTTGCTCGATCGATGTCCTCCGGGTCTCCGCATGCAGTTGTAGTATAAACTATTTAACTCGTGTCATTTGACAGCACAACTCAGTCAAACTCGTAACCTCAGCACTCATTGCTGTTGTTGTATTCTGTGATATTGTTAAACAATAACTTACATTAATAATCAAAAACACATTACGGAGGGACCGCCGCGCCGCCCGCGCCGCGCCGCAAGCTTGGGTTGTGTGATACTCGTACTCCAACGAACGAACAGATAAATAAACAGAGATAAAACATAAAGGATCATCATCATCGTCAGCCAGGAAACGTCCACTGCTGGACATAGGCGTCCTTCCTCCACCTCGACCGGTCTCGAGCCACCTGCATCCAGCGCCGTTTCTCTGGAGTGCGCCACAAACATCGTCACACGAACGTTTCATATATTGGATTGCGTTCATATCTTTATCCCTTTTAGGAGATGATTATTCAAAAATACGTCAATCTTAATTTTTATCAGTAAGGCTAACTACAAATTTTCATGCTATTGACTACGAATAAAACAGACTTTCCATACAAACATTCAACTCCTTTTCACCCCCATTAAAATATGTGTAAACTCGCATTTCTTTGTTTCTACTCTAGACACTTAGCACTTTTGGTGGAATAATCTTCAATAATGACTAACTTAAATAAAATTTGCATCTCTGATTTCACCCTCTAGGGATAGCTTATTCAAAAACGCTTAAAAACGCCAGCCTTAATTTTAGTTCATAAGACTGAGTATCAATTTTCATGCTATTGACTACAAAAACATTAGAGCCCCCTTAAAAACTTTCAACCCTTTCCACCCCTAATAAAATCTGTGAAAAACGTATTTATTTGCTTCTAATCTAACTACTTACCAATTTTAATAAACCTATCTTCAAAAATGACGAAGTGAAATTAAAACTTGCATCCCAATATCCTCAAAAATGACGAATTTCATACAAATTTACATCCCTTACTTTACCCCTTTAGGGGTAGAATTCCGAAAACTCTTTCTCAATGGATATATTCGTATTACAAAGAACACACCCTCCAAATTTCATGTCTCTAGGACCAGTGGTTTAGGCTGTGCGTTGATAACTCAGCCAGTCAGGATTTTGAATTGTATATGTATAGATACATTAAGTATGGATTAAGTATAAATACAACAAGGGTCACCGATGTAGTTCGACGAGTCAGTGAGCTGAAGTGGCGTACTCGTGTCTCGGCACCGGTCGATGTGTCATACCATGTTATAAAATAAAAGAGCTTTAATATAATAACGATATTTGCTGTCGCCAACTACAATGCAGCCTTCGTTAGCAAATACTGCTCACAGCAGAGCAACACAATCTGTATGGTGAATATGTAGCGGCGCGGGAACGGTTGGTGTATGTTGTGTGCGCGGTGTACACCGCTCCCTGCGCGCACCGACCCCCCGCCCCCGCCCCCGCGACTACTGTCATCGTCTCCAACAGCCGGGAAACGTCCCCCGCTGAACACAGGTGGAGCGCCTCCCCGCGACCTCGTCCATGCAGTAGTAGCATCCTACAACTATACTATTGTTAGTGGTGTCAAGTTGCTAGATCAAACGAGACTTAATTCGAGCTTCGGTTCAGTATCCCGGTCTGGCCTGGAGGACTGCGCAGTGCTGCGCGAGTTGAGTGCAGAGCGGGCGGTGCGGTGTCACAAGAGGTCGGTCCGCGGCGCGGCTATACCCGCGTGCGCGCGCGCCGACCGACAGTCACTCCCGACGCGCGACGCGACACACACGCGATGATCCTCCGCTCGCGTCGCACACACACACACGGCCCCGACATGCGTTGCTCCCGGCTGCCGCTGCTCCTGCTCCTAATGACGCTGGGTACGTATCAACAGCACCCCCCCGCCCCGCGCCCCGCCGCGCCGCGCCGCTCCCTACCGAGGGCGCGCATTTCGTTCTCACGGTCCGCGAAGTTGACTCTCTCAGGATGGTTAAGAAAATAAGTTTCAAAACGTTTACAACGTTCCGATCGGAAGAATTATTATGAAGAGCGCCCTGACCTACTCGCGGCGGCCCGAGCCGTTACTCCG
Source organism: Carcina quercana (assembly GCA_910589575.2). Lineage (NCBI taxonomy): Eukaryota > Metazoa > Arthropoda > Insecta > Lepidoptera > Depressariidae > Carcina > Carcina quercana. Next base: position 10,223,258 of record OU342447.1, on the reverse strand, counting down.
CGCCGTTCCCCGCGCACCCCGCGCCCGCCGACCGTCACCACTTCCCACGAGTAATGCAAGACCTACCCTGCATGTGCCCTCACATTAGATTCATGTTAACTAACTGATATGTTTGAAGCATACAACAGATTTAGCTAAATAATATTCCAAGAAAACGACTAGAAAGCGCCGCTGCAAAGACTTCACTCGATTTAATTTTGCAACCGAACTGAATCTCATAAAAACTTTGGAAGATTGATTTAAAGACGAGATTTTTACAGCGAGGTATTTACTATCGGCAGCGGAGTTTTTGTTAATAACGTAATTTGAACAGTAGTCAGCCAGTGCGCCCTACAGGATGGTGACGGTGGGAGCGTGGCGACGGATGGTAACGGGATTCAAGTGGAACACATTTTCCATACAATTGGTGGTATTGCAGGGAGCCCACCGGCAACAGTCACGTAAAAAAGTAATTATAAACAAAACCATGCGCCACAGAGTACGATACTTACGAGTACGTATCTACACACTGAGGCAGGTATCGCATCTCGTAATAAAGCACAGAGAAAGTAGTAAAAAATAGCGGTCTCGTGAATGCAGAGTTGTGCTTCGCTTCGTGCTGTTTGCAGCGTCCATTTTAAATGTAGAGGTATTTATCGATTAGCATTTCTGTAGGCATTAAGGCACACTCCAAGCTGTTGACGAATATGTTTACCTTGGACGGGTCGTGCAGCTGGATAACAATCCGGTGATAAGATGTCGGCCGAATATTCATTCTGTTAGCGTTCGGTCAGTTATATATAGGGCGTAAACGCTTGCAGTTTAACGTTCGTTAGTTGAATACACTTTAACATTCCACTCCAAAGTCAGCTGCTTCGTCGCCCTTCTTAATTTTTGGAAATGTTAATCGTTACGGGCTATGTGACGACTGCCCGGGTGATGCGCAAGAATTGACACGTTCTTCTGTTCCAAACATGCACTGAATCGTATGACGACCGCTGCGTTCTCCTTGTGTTGGGCGTCGTGTCGCATTTGTCGGTTAGATTCCGGCGATGACTCTCTCTCTCTCTCTTGGCTCGTGTTGGGAGACGGAGCCTGTAGAGCGAGCGGGCCGACAAGTCCGAGGTTGTTTGCAACGAGGCTCGCGGGCAATTGTCATTGCTGACGATGTCATTATAATCACCTCGATTGAACGTTTGAAGAGAACGCGAGCCGCGCGCCTCCCTCGACGTCAGTTTAGTATTCAACCATATCTACGGTCCCGTCCCCGTGTGTGATGTGGACCCGGTGCGTGCGGCGCGTGCGGCGCGGTCACCCACATACTATGACCTGATACTCTCGCTTCACCTTCCATTCTTTAACGGTCAATGGAAAGTTGTCCGAACTGCACCCGTTGCGGCGCGTGCGTGGTGACCATCGCTCCTCACAGAGGTTCCACATTACTGTTAGTTAGTTCAACATAAAATATATGAATAATAATAATTGATTTAAAAGCCATAAGTGGAGGCTTATTAATGGCTATTAGTCGTTTATTTTTCTCTCTATGCTCTATCTATATTGATAGCTGATGATTGATATATATATATGATTGATATCTAATAGCTGTAAGCCACACAAAACAATAAAATAAAATACTGACGCAGTACTTTGACCGTTGATATAATGGTTCAAAGAAAATTGACTCGGACGCGACACGTTGACCAGCGACGCGTGTACCTGTTCATATATGAATGTAAAAAATCTTATTATCCTCACACCGCCTTCACCTCGGCTCCACGCCGGCTCGTGATGTCAGCTCGAAATAATGATTCTACAGATATGTGAATACATAAACAAATACATATCTACAACTATCCAAAAGAATCAAAGTAAATTATAAAGGCATGAAACTAATCCAGGTGCAGAAAGGTGTAAGACAGGGTGACGTTACAGCCCGAAACTCTTCACCACTGCACTGGAGGCTGTTATCTGGCTTCTGAACTGTGAACGATTAGAGGTCAACATAGATAGCAACAAAGTTTCGCAACAGGCAGCTCTGACATCTGAATGGACATGGCGAAACAAAACTCATGGCTGAGGTTCATGTGACATCTATATGAATCATTGAGAACACTTCGACATCAGCTCATGATGACATATTCTTGTATTCAACTGCGACAAACACTCGTCGGGGAACGGTCGGGGAGCACCTGCACATCTTTATTACTGTTACGTATGGTCCGGAGTCGCGGTGCCTTACTGTGCGCCGAACAAACAAGCGAAAGTCACTCAGCGAGCTGTGGAACGAGCTATGATTGAAACCCACAGAAACACTAAAGCCACCAATCTATATCGCCGAGTCACTAAGTAGAAGATGGCGGAAGTGGCGATGCGCCGGGGATCTACTTTCAATACAATGATTACCAAAATGGAACGTAACATGTTTAATGTTTCTACCATTTTATTATTCGTCGATGTAACTCGACGCATGGCTGATCGACGGGGAGTCCAAGTTGTCTATCATCGACCGTAAACGACGCCGAGCCCTTCGTAGATGCACCGATGAAAGATAAGATTGCGTGTAGCCGCTGGATGCCAGCACCAGAGAGCACTCGATGTTAAACAATGTGTATGTGTCTGGTTCGATGAGTGCACTGCTGTGCGCAGGCAGGGAGCGCGTGCGCGTGCGCGGAGTGTGTCGGCAACGGTACCCGGAGCGGCGCGCGCGCACCCTGCCCCGCGCCCCACCGCACCCCGCCGCACCGCTAGTATAATGATTATTTATCACGTACATATATAGACTCTGCTTCGACCGTGTAGTTGCCGGTGTGACGTCACACACTCTCGGGTTACAGCAGGTGTCGCGCACCGCACGCACCGCGCACCGGTGTGAGTCAATGTAACGCGAGCCGCACGCACGTGTGCGGGGCAGGTGCGCTCCACAGGCCCCGGACACGTCATCTAGCTCCACGCGACGCTCGGCTCGGACTGATCGTAGAGACTTCTGGATGACCACGCGTCACATCGCACCCACTTATACTTTACCATCGAGTGACCATGAAGACGGCCGTCACAGGAGCAATACAAACAAATGAATATAAAAACGGTCCAGTGCGAGTTACGGGTCGCGCTCGTTGACGAGGGCCATCTACGAGCACGTACCTCTCTTGACGAAGCTTTTTTGCCGATTTCTCAATAACTGATGTTGTCGTAGGCCGTAGGCCGAATAAACAAGCTCAAAGTCACTCAGCGAGCAATGGAACGAGCTATGCTCGGAATTTCTCTACGTGATAAGGTCCGGAATGAGGAAATCCGTAGACCAACGAAGGTCACCGACATAGCTCGACGAGTCAGTGAGCTGAAGTGGCAATGGGCAGGCCACATCGCTCGAAGAACCGATAACCGGTGGGGAGTAAAGGTTCTCGAGTGGCGACCACGTACCGGGAAACGTCTACCAGGCCGTCCCCCTACTAGATGGACCGATACCTGGTTAGAGTCGCGGGGAGTCGCTGGATGCAGGTGGCTCGGGACCGGTCGATGTGGCGTACCATGAGGGAGGCCTATGTCCAGCAGTGGACGTTTCCCGGCTGATGATGATGATGATGTTGTCGATAAAAAAACGTAGTTTAGCTGAAATCCACAGCGTAATATCTGCTAAACAAGTATTAAATTAAAAAAACCAACGCAATAATCATACGCAAAAAATATCGCAATTGATGCCGACAACGTCTAACAACAGGTGATAGTACTTACTGTTCAATCTGCTGAATCGATTTTTACCAAATGTAGCTAAGAACCACCGCAAGGAAACTTGCTTGCACGTAAAACATGCAGCAAAATCGGTCCATCCGTTCGAGAGCTAAGATGCCACAGACAGACATTGGTAGCAAACTTATAACACCCTTCTTTTAGCGTCTGGGGGATAAAAATCAAAATGTTACGTTTGACCAAGTGAGCGAAGCGACCGAAGGTCTTCCCTCCGATTACTTGGGTAAAAACCTACTTTCTGTGTCTACTAATTAATAATAAAATGTGCTATCTGGAGGGGTACAGTATAATACATATTTATAACCTTTCCGCTGGCGCCGCCATATTGAAAAAACTGAAACTTAAAATTATCGATATAACAGATTCGACAAAACTGTTTCAGATACAGATTTATAATGACTCACTAGTCATTATAAATGTATACTCGACACGTATACCAGACGACGCGGGGTCGTGTGTGGTTACAGCAACAGCCGACGCGGGGGCGAGTGACCTGCACTCACCAGCATATGTATATCAGTACCACGAATTCTACGTTACTGAGTTTGTTAAACATGTGTGACAGAACGGACGGACGGACACGGGAGGTCTACAAGAGAGGACTCCTTTAATGTGACAGTCGATGGTCGGAGTTAAGGACCGAAGCAATTAGACCGGCTGACCTCGGAATGAATCGAGAGTATGCAAAGTTTCTGTAATGGGGTCGTCCGGTCGAGGGTCGACGGTCGCGCGTTGATGTCTTCTGTAGGCGAGCACCGCGCGCGGCCGCCGGCTGGCGCGGCGTAGCGCGGCGGGGCGGCTCCCATTATATCATTCGATGCAGACGGTTTTTGTTCCTTCAAAAAACTAAATTTTGTTACTAATTACAGAGGAAACGATTTAAACTTAATCGATGCAAAACATCTGCTCAGTGTTATTGTACCGTTCCGTGTCACCGATTAAAAAACAACAACAACGACATGGATGCGCTGTATTACCGCCTGCAGCGTCTGCGCCGCGCGGCGCGGAGCTCCTCTAGAAAGTATCTCTGCCGGCGACTCGTGTCGCGCGCGTTGATAAACATTTAATGATCGCTTCGCTTTCGTTTGCTGATCTGATCTAACCTGGCGTCGTCAGCGCCGCGGCACTCGGCCGCCGCGGCCTCCTTGCCCGGATGATAAGTACCTTTTTCTCTCCATAGGCTTTGCGTGTGATAAATTTGGTCACGCCTGGCTTGACCGTTGAAGGCGTCAAGTGATAACAAACTAATTTTCCCGTTAATGAATGTGTGATTGAACATTAAATAATACACATTGTGCAACCGTGGTCCGTGCATGCCCAGTGTTGGCTGTGTCGTCGTGGCCGACGCTCCGGGTGTCGCGCCCGACGCTCCGGGTGTCGCGCCCGACGCTCCGGGTGTCGCGCCCGACGCTCCGGGTGTCGCGCCCGACGCTCCGGGTGTCGCGCCCGACGCTCCGGGTGTCGCGCCCGACGCTCCGGGTGTCGCGCCCGACGCTCCGGGTGTCGCGCCCGACGCTCCGGGTGTCGCGCCCGTGGTCCGCGTCCACATGCTCGTGGAACGTGAGGAAAGTGAGAGGAGCGCGCCGCGGGGAAAGTGGAGGTGCGTGTGTTTGCGCGCACGCGTATATACACACACACACACAGTTGACTCAAATTAGTTTTACGGTGTCAAGCAGCTGGCCTAGTCTTCTTAATACTGCCCAAAGAAGAAATTATGTCAGTCTTTAAAATTACGACAATTTTGACTAGAAGAGACTGTAGGACTACAGGCGACACTGGGACAGCTGATGCCGTGCGACCTCGCCTCGAACAGCGAATCGAAGTTCAATCGAAAGCGACCGTGAATTTGGTGAAACTCCACATACTTTCTCTAGTGTCAAATTTAAAAATTGCGATGTATAATACATTATTTTTTGAGACTAAAATGTTCTGACTGTCATCATATGTACTATGTTGGAAGCCAATAAACTTATCTGTGTATTCACCCCTGTGGACGTGTGTGTGTGTGCGCGCGCGGTAATCGTCTAGAAACGTCCCGCGATCTGGTTTCTCCAACCAAACACAGCGAAAGTATTTGCTGTGCTCCGTACCGGTATATTATAGAACGGTCGTCTCGCGCGGCGCGGCCCTCCTCGCGGCCTGCGCCACGGTGCGGGTTGTCAATGAGGATCATCAAGAAGCCCTTCCTGAATTCAGCAACGAACATTGCACAGCTGACTATCTACTCGTACCTAGAGCGGCACAACATGCATCATCAACGCCATATAGTAGTTATGTAAATGTTATGTAGCCGTCCGGACGAGGGTCGCGGGAGCAGCTCGATGCAAGCGGCGGACGTACCGGCGGTGACCACGCGGGATGACGATGATCTGATGATTGTGAACCCGCCGTCCTCCAGGGAGAGGGGGGCGTCGCGCGGCAATGCCCGCAGCTATCCGACCACACACGCGGTCTCACTCGCAAACGTGGCCGCGCGTACCACCAACTGTAAATAAATTAAACTGGTTCGTAACGTGGTAGGTGTGAGAGATGCTGCTGCACGAGCGCGGAAGGTACAGGTGAAAGAGAAAGTGTCCGCCCCGCCCCGCCCCGCCCCGCACACGTCACGCGGTGCCCACAGAGTATACTGGTACATGGTGTTGTAGAGCTTGAATCACTTGAAAATGAAAAAAATAATCCTAAATATTTTAATATTTCCATAAAAGTTGTCGTCATTATTACAGCAAAATCAAATGTAAAATTTACAATTACAAACTAAAAAATACAATAATAATAATTTAAAAAAAACCGTATATTTACAACACTTCCTAAACAACAGTAACATACAGCATACAGGACTGAAACCTCCGTTTAGGTACGAGTATGACGACACTTGTGCCAGGAACAGGAAGTAAACTGGAACTAATTTACACCAAGACAAAGAAAAACCGGCCAAGTGCGAGTTGGACGCGCACCGAGGGCTCCGTACAGAATATGTATATTTAAAATTCAGAAAAACATTACTAATATGCACCGAACAATCCTCTCACGAATACGCCTCGACTTAGTTTTGCTACTCGTCACTAAACTAGATAGCGTCAATAATACGTTAAATCACACGTCTCAAAAAAATCACGTTTGTTGTATGGGAACCCCCTTAAATAATAATCTATTTTTAAGTATTTTTTGTTATAGCGGCAACATAAATACATCATCTGTGAAAATTTTAACTGTCTAACTATCACGGTTCATGAGATACAGTCTGGTGACAGACGGACAGCGGAGTCTTAGTAATAGGGTCCGAAACCGTTACCGTTTCGATGTGGAACCCTAACAAATAATCATACTTACCAACACCAACGTGGGAACCGCTAAGTTCACACGCATCTTACATAAAGTAAATATTACTACAATGTCGTCCGCGCGAACTTTACTTTGTGAGGAATGCAAACACGCGCGCACCCCGCACGACGCACGCAGCACGCCGCACCCCGCACACGTCGCGCCCGATCCCGATATTGTACAGCAAGGGTTCCCAGGGACACGCTCTACGACCTTAGGAAGTATTCCTTTAGTGGAATCCTGCAACGCACAGCTGAGTTCGTTGATAAGTGAATCAAAACTTCACCAGCTGAACGCCCACCGCATCATGGAGTGACAGTAACAGTGAGTTTCAAAAAAATAATCAAAAATGTTTATTCCGTTTACAACCTTTGTATGTATACAGTACGTGGAGGCTCTCCTTTTAAGTATAGATAATACTTGTATTAGGAGGCCCCACTCTTCCCCGCGTAAAATAGTTCCAGCAGAAGGCTGATTAATAAACTACATAAAACAATATTTGACCTTAAGAATTATTTATGGAATGAGAGAATTTGATTATGAGAAGAATGTGAGGGTGTATGTGTGTGTGTGTAAGTTGTTGGGATCGGTCAGCATGTCCACTCTTGCTACGTCACAGCCTCGATAAGAGACTCGGTCTCTTGGTACGTTAGCTGTGTTAGGTAGTTAGTTACTAGTTTTTTTGCTTCGAAAGGTGTTTTAGCATATAAGTTTAGGTTCCTATTTAACTTGTTGTATAAAGCCGCTGACAGGTTTTTATATTGTTTATGTCCAAAAGTCGTTTTAACGTGGTAATATGGAATAACATTTGGATGCGTCTGCTTAGTGCGTTGGTTGTTACGTATGAAAGTGACTTGTGTCGTTTTAAAATTGTGAACAAGATGTATAGTTGCCTTACGGTCAGAACTTCCGCCAGAGTGTAAAGGTCACTGGTAGGGAATCTGAGAGGCTTGAAAAGCATCACCTTAAGGAGGGCTCTTTGCGCTCTCTCAAGTTCAAGAAACTTAATCTTGGAGGCTCCGCCCCAGGCCGGAATGCAATATACCAAAACTGACTGTGCAAGTGCGGTGTATACTCTTGTTATAATCTCGTTGCAACATGTCTCAGTGTTTTGAGAATCCAGATCAGTTTTCGACTTCTGTTGGTTATGAGTTCCAGGTGAGGATGACAGCTAAGCCTTTGGTCAACCAAGACTCCCAGGTATTTAATTTGACTAACTTTCGAGATTACAGGGCAATTGCAGTTTAGATTTTCTACATCGTTGCAGTAATGTATTTTCATTATGTTTTCAGGTGGAGGTTGGCCAGAGTTGTAAATAGAGAAACATATATAGTTTGTTTTATTGGTGTTTAAAGTTAAGAGATTGCAGTCTAGCCACTTAGCAACATTAGTAAGCGCGCGTTCAGCATTTTTATAAACGTCTACCCACGTGTCCCCATAGAGTACGATGGCTGTGTCGTCAGCGTATGAGAATATTTTTCCCTGATTAACATGCATATCACACAGGTCATTTATGTAGGCTAAAAATAGTGTTGGGCCGACGACGCTTCCCTGGGGAACTCCAACCTTCATTTCCAGGGTGTCACTAACATAGTCAGCCATTTTGACACACTGGGTTCGTCCCTGTAGATAGCTTTTAAAGAGAGCGTGAGTATGTCCCCTAATTCCCATGAGTTCCAATTTTCTGAGAAGGATTGGGGTAGAGACGGTGTCAAATGCTTTTTTTAAGTCCAGGAAAACGGCTATACATTTCTTTCCACTGTCTAGTTTTTCTACAATTAGAGTTTATATGTCACCCATGGTCGCCGCAGCGTCTCGTCCTGGCCTGAAGAGGAAGAGGCGACACATACATACGGACCAAGTGTTCCATGGTCCATGGTGCATGGTGCACAGGTCGACAGTGTCGGGCAAAGGATAGTCGAAGTCAACGTTATTGTAGTTTTAAAAGTCAGTTGGGACGCTGACAAGTTTAATGCATACATTTAAAATTATTTTAAACATAGAAGCATATCTCTACAAAACTATTTCGGTTCGGTTCGCCTCAAGCTTAACTTAAAAACTGCCAACTGGAACGTTAAATAATATCTTGTAGAGCAATAAAAAGAAAATGATAATGTGCGTAGATATTTGTGAGCCAGCTCTCACTTTCCTCCCGCCGCGCGTGTCCGGCGCCGATGCGACGCGACACAAACAAGTTCCCAGTTCATACCTTGCTTAAGTTATACGCTTTACTAATGATTCTCGGGTGACGAGTCCAGGCGGCGATTCAGAGCAAACGTCCAAAATACAGTTACGTACAGAGAAAGCTATTATTGATGGCTTGAGTGCGTCTCGCACAAAGAAGGCAGGAAGACGTATGGAGCCTATCACTCTGCACGCTAATTACTTTTTGCACTGTGTTACGGTAAATAACTTAGGAAAATCATATACAAATTTCTCCGAGCACGATGTCAGATAGATGTAGGACAGTGCGATCTGTGAGCGTTCGGTAGTTGCACGAGTCATGCCACACTCGCTCCCAGCACGACGTCAGATAGATGTAGGACAGTGCGATCTGTGAGCGTTCGGTAGTTGCACGAGTCATGCCACACTCGCTCCCAGCACGACGTCAGATAGATGTAGGACAGTGCGATCTGTGAGCGTTCGGTAGTTGCACGAGTCATGCCACACTCGCTCCCAGCACGACGTCAGATAGATGTAGGACAGTGCGATCTGTGAGCGTTCGGTAGTTGCACGAGTCATGCCACACTCGCTCCCAGCACGACGTCAGATAGATGTAGGACAGTGCGATCTGTGAGCGTTCGGTAGTTGCACGAGTCATGCCACACTCGCTCCCAGCACGACGTCAGATAGATGTAGGACAGTGCGATCTGTGAGCGTTCGGTAGTTGCACGAGTCATGCCACACTCGCTCCCAGCACGATGTCAGATAGATGTAGAACAGTGCGATCTGTGAGCGTTCGGTAGTTTCACGAGTCATGCCACACTCGCTCCCAGCACGACGTCAGATAGATGTAGGACAGTGCGATCTGTGAGCGTTCGGTAGTTGCACGAGTCATGCCACACTCGCTCCCAGCACGATGTCAGATAGATGTAGGACTGTGCGATCTGTAAGCGTTCGGTAGTTGCACGAGTCATGCCACACTCGCTCCCAGCACGACGTCAGATAGATGTAGGACAGTGCGATCTGTGAGCGTTCGGTAGTTGCACGAGTCATGCCACACTCGCTCCCAGCACGATGTCAGATAGATGTAGAACAGTGCGATCTGTGAGCGTTCGGTAGTTGCACGAGTCATGCCACACTCGCTCCCAGCACGACGTCAGATAGATGTAGGACAGTGCGATCTGTGAGCGTTCGGTAGTTGCACGAGTCATGCCACACTCGCTCCCAGCACGATGTCAGATAGATGTAGGACAGTGCGATCTGTGAGCGTTCGGTAGTTGCACGAGTCATGCCACACTCGCTCCCAGCACGACGTCAGATAGATGTAGGACAGTGCGATCTGTGAGCGTTCGGTAGTTGCACGAGTCATGCCACACTCGCTCCCAGCACGACGTCAGATAGATGTAGGACAGTGCGATCTGTGAGCGTTCGGTAGTTGCACGAGTCATGCCACACTCGCTCCCAGCACGATGTCAGATAGATGTAGGACTGTGCGATCTGTGAGCGTTCGGTAGTTGCACGAGTCATGCCACACTCGCTCCCAGCACGATGTCAGATAGATGTAGGACTGTGCGATCTGTGAGCGTTCGGTAGTTGCACGAGTCATGCCACACTCGCTCCCAGCACGACGTCAGATAGATGTAGGACAGTGCGATCTGTGAGCGTTCGGTAGTTGCACGAGTCATGCCACACTCGCTCCCAGCACGACGTCAGATAGATGTAGGACAGTGCGATCTGTGTGTAACGTGTGTGTGCCTGTGTTCAGAGGGCGGCCTTGCTCGCGGGTACGTCGGCCGCGCGCTGGGTGCGCTGTCCGAGCTGCACCACGGCGTGCGCGGGCGCGTGTTCGCCGTGGACTCGCGCACGCTGTACCTGCAGGACTTCAGCTACGACGGCGAGGGACCAGGTGAATGCGTGTGTCCAGAGAGCCGTCTATCTCTCTGTGTGTGTGTATGTGTCTGGCGGGGTGTATATTAGTGTGTCGTGTGTGCAGCGGCGTTCTTCTACGCGGGCTGGTCGGGCTCTCCGGGCGCGGGCGGCACGCGGCTGCGGGACGAGCGCGGGGGCGCGGGAGCGCTGCGCAAGTACCGCGGGGAGAGCTTCACGCTGTCTCTGCCCGAGGGACGCACGCTCAAGGATCTGCGCTGGCTCGCCGTGTGGTGCGACGAATATTCGGTGAGTGTGCGTCTTCCTTTCTAACCATGTGGAAATCCAGTTTAAAAAGAAAGTGTCAAAAATAGACTTGACGAGCATTTCAAATATAAAAGCGCAAGTGTGATATGAGCAGCTGTTGTTTTTCCTTTTAATTAGATCTGTATACACTGACGTCATTTGTTATGTATTCGGAACGCTCCCTATCAGCCAATATTGGCGATACACCGAGCGCAAGTAGAGTGAGCATGGACGATCTCACTAGAGCTTAATACGAGTCGCGTGTCACGGCTGGCAGTTACATCTCACCTTCCGTAGGATTTCTACATTTTCTATGCAATATGGACTTGACATATCTCTTTAAACTGAGATCGGGTGTAACTTTCAACCCCAAGGGATCGAAATGTCCAGTCATCGGAGTCGCCACCATCAATCGGACAACATCCTTGACCGTCCGTCCAACAGTCTCTATTCTGAGAGATGATGAGTGAATGATCAGTCAGTGATGGTCTGTGTAAGGGACACGGGCAGGCGGATGCTGGGAGATATAAATGTTATAAATGATGTGTATTTTATATGTATAAGCAATTGTCTTACGGTGCGTGTACTGTCAGGTGAACTTCGGCTCGGTGTCGGTGCCGGCCGGGACGCAGTACCCGCGGCCGGCGCGCGCGGGCGCCCTGCGCGGCGTGCACGGCGTGCAGTCCGACCCGCTCGTCGTGGTCGACGCGCAGACGATCCTCGTGCCAAACTTCTCCTACGACGGCGAGGCGCCTGGTCAGTGACTACACAATAACTCCTACGCCTAAAACATCTTACACACACACTCTCCCTCACACACACATACTATTTTACCTAACTTGTAGATGTTGAATATATAATATTAATGTTTGGGAAAGAATAATTGGTGGACAGGAAAGATCAACATAATCGAAATTAAAGAAATAATAAAACAACAGACTTGTTCTTCCTACGACGAAATATAAGAATTACCATAAGAGCTTAGAATTCAATAGCATAAAAATATTTAATAATCCAGATAATGACATAAAAAACTGTAAAACTCCGAATGAATTTGCCAATAAATTTAATAAATATTTAATAGAGTTTTGTTTTAAATTGTTTGACTCTGTCTCTAGTTATTAGGATTAGTTTTTAGTATTATTTTTGCACAGTTTATGTAACTGTGACGGCAAATAAACGAACATTGAACAGGCAGTGCTGCTGCTTGCTGCGTTTGATCATACCCTCGGATGTGTTAGTGTGACTGCCAACAACAAACTGTGCAATGTGGACCATCAACAACACGAGTGTTGCGTTCTGTCGGTCCTCGTGTTGGTTGGTTGTATTGCCACACTCGTCTGTACAACAATAGCAGCATGTGCGTGAGATGGTCGTGGCAAGTGTGTCGACACACACACACCGGCCCTGGAGGGTCCTCGACGCCCGCCCTCCCCCCGCACCGCGCGTCGAGTGCCGGCTCCGTCTCTCACGTGCCACTTCGACAACGTTGAGCAATAATAACCAATCATAAGTTGAGTTGAGTTCGCTTACACCTGCACCTGTTACTTTGTTTCGTAATTGGACGCGCCAGTGCCTGCCTGCTGCGGTAAGGTAAGCTCTGCAGCCCGCGGACGATGTCTGTTCCGGGCGATGCAATGAACACAGATATACGAGTATCTTCATGAAGCCGTCGCTCTTCATCACAAATAAGATCACAAAGAGTAAAACGTAACTTTGGTGAGGGTTGTTTAAAATAAAAGTAGTCCCTGTCTGCGACGGATGGTGACACTGCTGTGTGGACGCGCGGTGCTTGTGACCGGCACGCGGCGCGGCGCGGCGCGGCGCTGCTGTACCAGAAATGCAGAGAGTGCCCACTGTACTCTGTTGGGAGGATGCCTTGTCGATCTAGTCTGTGTTCAAATATGCGGTGTTGTATGTGTATGGTAGGTAGATGTGTGATGTGTGTATGGTGAGAGTGTGAGTGATGTTTCAGACGCCAAGTTCTGGGTTGGTCGTGGCGATCGTCCGTCGTCGGCTGGTCTGCGTATCCCGGACGAGAACGGCAAGGAGGCGCCGCTGCGCAAGTACGACCGCAAGACCATCGTGCTCACGTTGCCGGGGGTGAGCACGCACACACACACACACACACACACACACGTGACCCGCGTGTGGTGTCAACACTTATTTCATGATGTTCACACAAACATCTCGGACGGGTGGACTCTGCCTAGAAACCGACTTCAAATGACCTAAAGGTCTGCAGTATTTATTCTATAAAATGTTCACCCTTAGAGATAGAATTCATCATCAACAGCCTATATTTATGTCCCCACTACAGGGGCTCAGGTCTACTCTCTTACAGAGATAGAATTATCTATGTACATATTTGGTTTTTGTTGATTTTATGATAAAGCACTGAATCAATTTAAATAATTTTTTTAAAAAGGACGAGTGTGCTCTACCCAAAAAAAAGAATCATGAAAAAACACAGTTGAATGGAGAACCTTCTCCTTGTTTGGATTCGGTTGAACACATCATGTTACACCCGCTTATATTTAATTTTTTATATATTTAGTGTTAGTAATCTTAGTGCTATGTTAGTGAGTTAATTATATCGTCAGACATGCTACTGGGACACTGGAGCATGTAATGACAGCCAGTGTCGCAGCATCGGTGCGTCGCTAGTGGACTGCTGCGGCTGCGCACCCTGCGCGCCCTCGAGGCCGCACTCTTGCGCATCGTGCTGTAGAAGCAGTCTACATGTGCCTCGGCAAACATTCCCGAAGCGCTGCAGAAGCGAGGCAGCCGCAGCAGAGCCCTTAAACCATTGTTGTATTGTTATTGTTATATTGAGGTCATATACCAGTATATGTAGAATGGAAGATGTAGGCACCCTTCAAGTGCCTGACATACATCCCTACTAATATTATAAATGCGAAAGTAACTCTGTCTGTCTGTTACGCTTTCCCGCTTAAACCTCTCAACTGATTTTGATGAAATTTGGCACAGACAATCTTTAGACCCTGAGAAAGGAGATAGGCTACTTTTTAATGCGAAAAATAAAGTCCACGCGGGCGAAGCCGCGGGCAGAAGCTAGTTTTACATATAATTATAACTCGTCTCTTATTTTTTTAAATGTTGATGACATTCCTTGGTTCCAGTTTTATTTATAAAACCATCTGCGACTGTCTCTGTGGTGTCGGTAAAGTTGAAGAACGTGACGTGCGTGTGTGCAGGAGCTGACGGTGTTCGACATCGGGCACGTGGGCGTGTGGTGCGAAGCCTTCACCGTGGACTTCGGACACGTGGTGCTGCCCCGGGAGCTCGTCGAGAACGTGCCGCCCAGCCTTAAGATGCTCGGCGTGTCCCCCCAGGTAACACCCGCCCTCCCAGCACTCCGCTGACCTGGTCACAGAAGCACTACAGCACGTGTGGTTCGGCTGATGGGAGACCGTTTCAATAATGTTGGTCTTTATAGTTTTTCTACACACGTCTGGTGTCTTCTATTGTGTGACCTGACTCCGCGGCCGCAGCAGGGTTGTCCTGTGTAACGATGACGCAGGAGGGATGCAACGTTCCAAGCACGATTTTCATAGACGGCCATGTCATCCGTCACTTGCCGTCAGCTGAGAATGATATGACGGACAACTGCGACCACATTGAACATTTCAAAAATACAAAAATTTATTTTACAATTATTACAAAGCCCTGGCAGTACTCTGCGTGCGCGTGCGCCGGCCGGCGCGTTGTGAAATCGTCTTCAAGTACATCACATGTCTTTTATTTTTCGCGATCGTCTGCAATAGGTTACGTTATGCTTCTTTTCCAATCTTATATTGAATTACGTTATTATTATTTCGTCGTACCGGAAAACGTGTACCGGGCCATCCCACTGCAAGATGTAGCGATGACCTAGTAAAGGCAGCGCGGCGTCGCTGGATGCAGGCAAGTGGCTCGGGAACGGTCGATGGGGCGTATGGAGGAGCACTACGTCCAGCAGTGTACGTTCCCTGCTCATGAGAGACAGCGCAATGGATCGACTGTCCCGATGCGCCGGAGTCTGAGCTTATGCAGGCAGCTGAGCAAGAGTTGCAGCCGGTGATAATTTATTAAAGAAAACTGAAGTGTAAGTCACTTCAGTGGAGGGTACGCACATGGAGTGCTGGTGCGCACGCGCGGGACGCCGTGGGTTGCGTCACCCGCCTGTGGTCCCGCGATAGTTGTTATAGTAACAGCCGCAGAGACGTATTTACCAACAGCTCGCGCGGAGAGCGTCGCTGCAGAGTGTTTATGTTTTGTAACGTGGGCGCGAGGATGAGCGCGGCCGCTCTCCGGCCACTCGCCGGTGACCGCGCCGGCCGCGGCCCTGGGACCCACTCACAGTGAGTGCGTGTTGCACAAGCTCGCGTCGCGGAGGCCGCGCGGCCCGCACCGCACCACAGGACCTCACCGCGGTCCACGGTCGATACACACTGGATTAGCACACTTCCATTGCACCAGGTGTGGTGATGAGGTCCACTGTTGGACGTGAGACTCCATTAGTCGTTCATTGAAGGGATTTGACATAATCACCTCCTAATACAAGTTTTAACTTAAAAGGATTGTCCCAAAAACTGTAATTTAACGTGAATGTGAAAGGAAATAACTATATTTTTCATTTTCAATCACCACTCTTGGCAGGCGGATAGGCGATCGCAGTCAGATGTTGTTTACAGTGACAGATCGGTAGATGCTGCTACCCATCTCCTGTTTTTTTCTTTAAGCGCGGCCCCCACGCGGCCCCCACGCGGGTGTCGCGGGTGTAAAGCGGAGACAACACGTCAGATTGCATAAAATGCAATTAAGGACAAGTGCCAAGTGACGTGTGTAGTGAAGTATGTGTAGTAGGTAGGCATAGTGTGTAGGTCCTGGTCAAGCGTGAGTCGGGATGATTACAGATTAGTGCCAATTCTTGTCTACACAATTCTTTTCAATGGTCCAGGAGTTAGAGGAGAGATTTTGTAATCTGGTATAACATCTCTAATATACAGCGTGTATATTTGATACGGGCATATAATGTATCCAGATATAGTTTACAACCGTACAAATCATATGTGAAAGCAATTTTGTAAAATAGCTTAATTAGTAATGAGTTAATCCGTTTAAAAAGTACGACCGAGCAGCAATGTATTGCGTCCAAATTGACTACAAATGACAACCGGTTTATTAAACTGTCATGATATGACGTGTAAAAAGAACAGTCAATAAGTCGATAACTTTAGATGTAATTAAGTGTCCACAGAGCGACAGCGAGCCGCCTCATTTGTTATTTTCTACATTTCTTCGCAATTATACAATAATTTCAAAGCTCGGTTTTTGACATTACTGTATAATTGCGGAGAAATGTAGAAAAGCGAAAATGAGGGAGCCGCTGTCGCTCTGTGGCTTCTTAATACAATGCGTGCTCAACTATTTTGTATGGAAAAAATACAGAAGTAATTAATGAAATTCATGTAGATGTGTTGTTTGGGACCAACACTAACGACCATCAAATTATACGCCCGTGTGAACTATACACGCTGTATATTCTCGACCGAGGACCGCGCACTCTTTGAATGGATGGTGAATGGATGGTTGAAGCAACATTTATAATTTTCAAATAAATCTTTTTCTATTATATTGTGATGGTTGTGACGTCACACTCAAAGCGCACTGCGACACCCGACTTGCGAAGTGTTGTTGTAATTGTGATTTGAGGTGTCACATATGTTACATTGTACATATATCCGTACCGCTGCCTTGCGGCCAGGAGACGCGACGCACGCTTCGCCACGCCCGCACTGCCGACGGCGCGTCAAATGCCACATCTACAACATTGGTTGCGACACATTTCCAAGATGTACACTTTCGTAAATTGTAAATGTCACGGCTTTTATACTTTAGATACGTTCTCGCGTTGACCGGCGGATAGATAGGTCCGTGTTTCCTCACGTTGCACCCGCCCCGCGCCCCGCGCCCCGCGCCCCGCGCCCCCCGCACCGCAGCGTGATGATGGTAACATATGTATGTACGTAGACAGTCTCGACATCTTCATGTATTCGGACTTCTGCCCGCGATCACTCGACCACACATGTACGGTATATACTTACTGTATGTATGTATGGTCGCCTGATGAACTCGCGATGTAACCTCATGTAACTGTGCTGCAGTGATTTATAAACCATCAGAGGAGATGTCGAGGCGTGGCGGACAACTTCATACAAAAACCTGTCAACGCACACCAGTGTTACTAGCACTGTTGTGCTCCGGTGTTGTGAGATCATAATCATTTATTCATGAACAATTTCACATTGTGTCTGAAGTAACACATAGCAAGTCGATAGTGAATATGTCAAAATATCTTAAAATACTACACGCGCACACACACGCGCACAAAGAGCAGATAATTCAATAATACAATTTATATGTTAGAAATTATCAACACAATACAAACACTTTTCCAGATAAAGAGTTTTTAATTTTGTTGGGGAAACATATGGGCAACTTATTTGACTACGAGTATATATCTGTTAGTTTCGTCTGTACCACACTGTGCACGTCTATCCTTCTGATATAACGTGCGGCTTCTGTGAGCATCCATACTCATTAATATTGTCATCTTGAGAGATGAAGCCCAACTGCAACATTCTCCTATACATCACTCACTCACCATGACCCTGAGCGCTGTCATCTCTCTTTGAACCGGCTGCTGTGTCGTGTAGTGAGATCTGAAGGCAGACTAGTGAACGAGGGTTGCTCTGTAGCCACCTGTTGCTGTCTTGTCGGCAGCGGGTGTGTGTGTGATCATGTGGTGGGGGAGTGCTTCATCGGACAAGTATTCTACTGAAGGCGTATGAAAATATGTTAGTACAATATAGACTTATGACCGCGTTCGTTGAACATATACATCGTGTAGCTACATATGTACAACATGGAGCTGGTGACGTGCGCCGCCGTAGCTCGTGTGCGAGGAACTGAAGTCTGAATCACTATCAACTCAGTTACACGTCTTTGTTGCACTTGCGCGGATGAAGCGATCTCGTTGAAAATGGAGATGCACGTAGTGTATATCACGTGGAGGGTCATAGGGTCTGGGTGTCGCGGCGGGGTGGTCGGGCGATGGTTATGGCAGTACACGCGGCCGACAACAATACACCATTACAATAACGAGGATACAAATAAATAGCAAATAAAATACTCGTAGTTTTTATTACAGGCAAAAAATTATTCATTAGTGGAGGCCGAAGATCTCTTTAAGCTATTAAAGCTTGTAGTAGAGGTCCACTCTTGCGTTAGCTTATAGAGGTTGATTACAAAAAACGTCTCAGGTGTATAATATAACCACCATGACGGCGGCCGGCCAGCTGCGGGAATGCATCTCCGTCGTGGGGGGCTGTGGGGAGGCTCATGTTCATCAGGGACTCTCTGATAACAAAAAAGATAACTCTCAACATGATTTCCCTCGGACATGTGTAAGTACGCAGCGGGGAGGGTACCCGCGCCGGCGCCTGCGCACCCGGCCCCGGCCCCGACCAAGTATGTGGTAGCCTCATAATGTACGACAAGATTAAGGTTTATAATGAGAGGGCAATTCATTCGACTACTATTATGCATCATATACAGACAAACAAGTATACGAGCTCTCTGTCTAATGACGGGAGCTCCGTCGACGCACTCTCTGTGTGTATGTTTGTGTAGTTAATAACATATTGTTGTTATTGCAATCGTGCACTGCGTCTCCGCGTGTGAGGTGCGTCTCTAACAACATCGCGTGCTGACTGGCTGGTTGTTGCAGTCCCGCAACGCTGCGCTCGCGGCCTCCGTGCCCCGCGCTCCCCCCGCTGCTGGCCTCGCGCGGCGCCCGGCCTCTGCCCCCGCGCAGCGGCTCGACGCCACCACGTACCGTCCGTCGCTCCCCGCGCGACTCAGCCCCGCCCAGCTGTGGGACGCGCCGCTGCCGGAGCACGCCGCCCTGCAGCGGCGCGCTGACGCATCGCACCTCCACCCCGGGGACCTGCAACAACAGCAACAGCTCCAGCAGCAGTACCGACACTCGGAGCCGGCCCCGCAGTCGTCGGGTGACCTGCAGCAACAGCAGCAGTTCCAACAGCTGCAGACATCCGCGCCGCCGCCGCGCGACCAGCCCCCCTCACACGCAGACCTGCAACAACATCTGCAGCAACAACTACTACAACAGCAAGCGATCCAGCAGCAGCAGTTCTATCAGCAACAATACCAGCAGCAGTTGCCAAGTTCCCCGCAGCACCCGGGCGACCTGCGCTCGTCGCCTGCAGCGCTACAGCAGCTGCTGTACCGCCTGCAGCTGCAGCGCGCGGACCTGGAGCGGCAGCTGCGGGGGGAGCGGGGAGCGGGCGCGGGCAGGGGCCGCGTGCACGTCACCATCGAGAGGAGCGTTGACCTTGACCTAGTTACGGAGGAGGGTGTGACGTCACCGGCGCCCGCGCCCGCGCCCGCGCGCTGACGCAACCGCCCGTGCGTGCGCGCATCGTGTATGTTCTAGTACAGGACGCGACGCGCAGTTGTACAGTAGATGTAATGTTTGACAATAAGTAATTAAATAATTAATGAAATGTTTTTATTTTAAGTGAACACGCTCAATAAATATGACTTGAGTGATATTCTTGTTTTATTTAAAAACAAAAACACGATTCCTTACCTGTAACAACCTTAACCTACCATCTGTGATGACATGAGAGGTCTCTTACCAGTTGCATGTACCTGGTATCGTAGTACTGTGACAGATAACACACGCTCACTGCCCCCTGCGCCGCGGGGGGCGGGCGCAGGAGCAGTCAGTCGGGTCGGGGTGATGTCTGGCTGGCTAGGACGTATAGCATCACGCGCATGTGTGATGTATCTCTGAAGGCACGTGTCGGTGGTGTTTCAGTCTAAGCTGAACTGCGAGGTTCTTGCGGACGAGCTGGCGTTCGAGGTGCGGTGGGCGGTGGCAGGGGACAGCATCGTGCTCCAGCTGGTTGCCAAGCTCGGTGAGTGCAGTGTGCTGTCGGGAGAGTTCGCAACCAACACGTTTAATGTGACGCGTCTATGGTTTTAGTGTTTCCAACATCCGATGAAAAAACGGAACCCTTATACTTTGGTGTCTGTCCGTCCGTCCGCTAATGCTATCTACTTGAAATTTGAAATAGGTATAGGAAACGATGACCCACAAGTGCCGCAACTGAAATAATTGAAACAATATTTTTATATATATGTGTTTTAAAAAGGGGGCAAAACATGCGGGTTAAAATTAAAGGAAAGTCACTAAATAAATGAGGTATCGTATAAAAGATCTTTGTATATTCTGAAACAGATTTGTATTTATTTATTGGATAATTTTTGACTTATCAAGAAAAATGTGTGCAAAAATACCATGCATAGTAAACAATGTGAAATATTCATAGTATACAGTAGTAAGGTAGGCCTAGTCATAGTAAGCAGGGAGTAGAGAGGGAGGGAGGGAGATCATTAACGTTGCAGGATACTTTAAGCGAGGTCTCCAGCTTGAAAGGCTTTTAGTTCTCATTCATCAAAATACTTGCATGAATATCTCTATTCCAAGGTAGGGTCGCGGTGTCTGCGCGAGTCCGACTCGCACTTGGCCGTTGTTTGTGACACGTAGCGAGGGTTGCGTTGTGTTCTCTGCAGAGGAGGGAGAGTACATGTCGTTCGGAGTGAGTGGCTCGCCGTCGCGCTCGCAGATGGTCGGCGGGGACGTGGCGGTCGCGTGGGTCGACAAGAGCTCACTCAAGGGGTTCGCGCAGGACTACTACCTGGACGCCAAGAGCCAGTGCGCCGGAGTGCGCGGGTCCTGTCCGGACGAGCGGCTCGGGGTGAGTCACTACAGTTGGTCCAACTACAATGTATTTATTTTAGTGATTTTTTTCAGTAAAGTAAATGGTAATAGTTGCATATTTTTAAAATGTATTATTTATTATATTTTCTATTATTATTTATCATATTGGTACAATGTGTAGAAATTACGTTATTTACTCAAGTTTAACCTTCTGTTAAGTGTTTCATTATCAATTTTCAATTGTTTAATAGTGAGGACCTGTAATTGGCTTTCTGTATACTATTTATTTTGTTATACTGTTATTTTGGCTGTTGGTCTTCCGAAAAAAATAAAATAAAATAAATAAAATAAAATTAGAAAAGCGTGACCGTGAGTGTGTGTGTGTGCAGGAGAAGACCAACTCAGTTCGCCTGCTGAACGCTGCGCTGGTGAACGGGTACTCCATCGTGACGTACCAGCGCGCGCTGCGGGCCTCGGACGAGCTGGACCGAGCCGTGCTCACCAACGGATCCCAGCCCGTCATCTGGGCGGTGGGTCCGCTCAACGCCCGCGACGAGGTCTCCTACCACCACCACTACACCAAGGTACCTGCCTGCACCACTACTAGACTACTAGGTAAAGCGACGCACCAGCTGCACCCGTAGCCTCGGTTGCACCTTCTAATATTTATGTTATATACAACAGTTTTGTTAGAATTTCAAATGTATGGTTAGAATTATGTCAACTGACATCGACATCTGTCCTATAGTTGTAAAATGGCAAAGAAATTGCAACTGCAGTGACAGGCTAATGTATTTAAAGACGTCTCATTGTCGGAGAGAAGACGTCTGCTGGACAATATGTTTCTCTGGAAGCTGGTGAGTGGTGTGCCAGCACATCCGCCGTCCTCTGCTGCTGGACAAAGCTAACTATCGTATACCAGACAAGTTACCACGTCCTGGTAAACACTTTTTATTCAGCGAAACCACTGCAAGGACAAATCTCGGACATCACTCACCTGACCGGACATAAACGATTAACTAAAATTTGTTGTAATAGTAAATTTAAATTCAAAAACTTAATTTCTAATAAACTGTAAATATCAAAAATAATATAAATAAATATATTTTTGAAATATTTTGTTATCGTTCCTTAAATTTTATAACGTTATAAGCAGGATAGCGTTTAGATACACTTTTAAAATTGTAAGTGTCTGATACTTCTGTTGATATATACATACTGAAGGGGACATAGATAAGTTAAATAAAAATAAAATATTATAAAACAGTAACATTCACTGAGCAACTGTGACCGTTGCGGTGGTCTGTGCTGAGCAAGTGTGTGCGCGTGCGCAGGGTGACAGGTTCCTGGAGTTCGGCCGCGCGCCCGTCTGGAACTGCCCCATGCCCGAGGGCGAGGACGAGCCCGACGTGACGTCACGACCTGCCACGTCGCGTCCTGCGGCGGTGACGTCACGACCCGTGCCCACGCCCGCGCCCGCACCCCGCGTCACCCCCTGGGAGATCCCCGCCATACAGTGCAACGAGCCCCCAGACGGCGTGTTCTACGCGCAGATGGGGCCTACGGGCGGCAAGCAGGGGTACCCCGCGATCACCGGTCAGTGTTCATAGCTTCCTGCCGCCGCCGCCGCCGCCGGCATGTATTGTCATGCACTTGTCGTATTCTAAGAAACAGGCATTTTCCATGTTGTATGTGTTTTGGTGGGAATCCAACCCGGACCGTCGAGTTGTGAGTCCACGTAGGTAGTCTCCAGTCCACGGAGCCTGTTGTTATGCAAGTGACGGTGTGCACGCCTCCTTATTCACATTGAAGATGGATCCATGGCTGACCTCGACCTCGCGCATGCACCAGGTGCATATTCATTATTGAAGTTGTATTATTCACGGTGAACTGTTCGAGCATGTATACCACCGCCTGATGACGTCACGCGGCCTGCACTGTACCGATGTCGTGTTGTGTGTGCCAGGTCACGTGGGGTGGGGCATCGCGTGGTACATCAACGGTCTGCTGATCCCCGAGCTGGTGGTGGTGCGCGGCAGACGGTACACGTTCGTGGTGGAGGGGGGAGCGGACCCCGCCGCACCCGCGAGCTACCACCCCTTCTACATCACCGACGACCCCGTCGGAGGGTACCACCACAAGACTGACGAAGAGAAGAAGGTACGATCACATCACGTCCACGAGCGAGGACCAGTAGCACAGTTATTCGTAATTGAATTTCGAGCGCTGAAGTGAAAGAAATTTAAAATTTACTGATAGTCTTTGAACGTGCTGAACCTCTTGACATCAAACTAATTGAGAACCTCACTCATTAAAAAATTATATATAATTTTTTTAACCGTACCCAATGTTGTATGAAAACGTCACCAACAAAATTTTAATAATCTTTAACTTTTATGAGGAATACACTACTTTTTTCTTATCTACGTCTCTTCATTTATAATTAGAAACTATAAACCAAGCAATTTGTTATTAGTGGACACGAGCGTGTTGTGAAATTGTTTGTAATTTGTCGTGGTGCAGGCGGTTCGCGTGTTCGCTGGAGTGCGTCGCACGCGCGGAGGAGCACTCGCCCCCTCGGGGGCTGGCCGGCTGTGCACGTGGACCCCGGACCCCGCGGGCCCGCCCCCCGACGACTACCCCTCGTTCGGGGCGTACCAGCGCGCTCTCACCCTCGTCTGCGAGGAGGGCAGCCCCGGCCTCGTCACCTGGACCCCCGACGCGGACACTCCCGACACTGTCTACTACCAGGTCACGAGCCAGAGACACACACACAATCTCACACACACACACACCATCACTCTATATCTCTCTCTCTCATACGTACACATACGACTCATCACATCACCTGTCGTCCGCCCGCTCTCTCACTAACCATGACTGTCACCGACACTTTGTTCTATGCTCTGTGTTCTACCTACCTACCCACCTACCAGCGCGGTGCCGTCTCACTCTGTACATACGTAATCTATCTCTGTCTGTTTTCTGTTTCAGCCTTCCATGTGTTGCTCGTGTTTCATGCATGCCGGGGCCGGGGGCCACGCGGTGACAGACAGCTGTGACGTCACCAACGTACTCACGTCAAGCGCCTGTCTGTTACAGTGCTTCACGCACCGCTACCTCGGATGGCGCATCCGCGTAGTGGACGACTGCGACGAGCCTGCGCAGGAGTCCCGCGTGCGTCCCGTGGCGGTGCCTCCCCCGCCCCCCGCCCGCGCCGCGCCCCCCGCCAGCACCAGTGAGGTACAGCACGCGTCGGGCGCGGCGGGGGGCGGGGCAGAGCACGCGCGGGATGAGCACCCCCAGCTTATCGCCGCCAACGCGCATTATGACGGTTTCAGTAGCGATACACGACCGGAGAACGAGCCGCCGCCCGTCACCCACGGACAGATCCGTGACGTCATCCGCGCCGTCGAGACCCTCGAGACACGCATGAAGCAGGGGATGCGTCGACCCCCTGCCCCCACCTCCACCCCGCACCACCACGACGAGCACGCGGGCCTCAGCGTACGCACCCCCGACCACCAGTACTTCCTGCCGCGCGACGAGCGACCCCTCACCTTGCAGAGCGTATTGCGGCCGGCTCCCCGCCGCCCACCCCAGCCCGCCCGCCGCCCACCACCCCCGGACCTCCACTCGCGCCGACCACCACCCCATGCGCGTCATCCACTACCCACCCCAAATCTACACCGCCGCCCGCCCACGTATAAGCGGCCCGTGCCCCCCGCACCGCAGAACCTGATAGTGCCCCCACGTGCTCCCACGCATAGTCAAACGCTAAGCCTCGGTCGCACGGAGCTGGTCGCGGACCAGGTGGTGCGCAGCCGCATCACGACGCAGGCGGACAGCGCCCCCGCCCCGAGCTCTACACACGAGCGCCTCGCGGTGCCCACACAGATTATCCTGGGCACGCCCGTCGAGCATCCCGTGCCGCTAGAGCAGCACGCTCCACGAGAACCCCCTCGTCCGGAGCCCCCTCGTCTGGAGCTCCCTCGTCCAGAGCCCCCTCAACCGGAGCCCCCGCGGGAGCCACTGCCGGCCGCCATCAACACGGGCTTCCAGCCCAACACTATTGTCGTGGAGAGCGGCTTCAAGCCCATCATCCGCGAGCCGCTCATGTCTCGCGTTCCAGACTACGAGGACGCCCCGCACCGACGACATGACACCGACGAGACCGACTACTCAGACCTCGCGCCCTTAGCACCCCCTGCACCTCCCCCACAACCCCTACGCGAGACTTTTGAGCCCATGTTTATCCCCTCCCCACCAGACCAGCAGCCCGTCCCCGCCCCCGAGCCGGCACCCGCGTCAGGCCCGGCGCCTGCCCCCGTGCCACCAAATCACGCGCACGAGGACCGCCCCTACCCCGTGTACGTTCAGCCCGATCTAACCGCCGCTTCAGACCGCGTCAGCCCCCAGTACCTTCCCCCTGCCCCGGCTCCGGCCCCCGCGCCCGCCCAGCCCGTCTACACAGCGTACGATGGCTCGTCGGTGCCGGCGGCCGCGCTGGTCCCGCTGCCTACCCCACGAGCCCCCACGCCGCACCCCGCCGCTGGCGCCCTGCTCCAGTCCCCACAGTTCGGTCCCTTCACTGGCGACGTGCCCCCGCTGCAGGCGCCCGGCAACCACTCGCGAACCACGCACCTGGCACCCCTGCAGGCGGTGGCGGGGGGAGACCATGATGACGACGGTGACAGGACCCGTGACCGTCGCGATGGCGACGACGACGATGATGACCTCGGGGAGGATGATGCTTATGAGGATGATGACGACGAAAGCACTGACGACACCGCGTCGTCGACAACAAGCGTGCGCGTGCGCAGAGACACGCCCCCCTCCAACCAGCCGTCACCCCCCCTGCGGGACGCCCCCAGCACCGCGCCGCGCGCCCCCCCCCGCACCGCTCGTCATGCTGCTTGCCACTTACGTGTGCCGCACGCTCTTCTAAATTATGATGCGCTATTTATTTATTTATTAATTATCAATAAGTCTTGCCATTGAATGCATTTCGCGGATGGGAGGGTTGGTGCCGGCGGGCGGGCGCGGGCGTGCCGGCGGCAAGCCGCGCGGGCGGCCGCGACGATACTCCGTCAGTTAGTTTAAGGTTATGTAAATATTGTTGTTTGTGTACTTTTGTAATAATAAAACTAGTTTTACATAGTCTCGTGTGTTTATGTACCCTGGTGTTCCTGCAATAAATAGCACAGCGTCGCGCCGCACTCCTACCAGATGTACCGACGACCTGGTGCCTGGTGAACGACGGGAGGACATCCCGGGAACGGTCCATGTGGAATACCATGTGGGAGGCCTAACTCCAGCAGTGGACGTTTCCCCGCTGATGATTATGATGATAAAGTAACAAACATAATTACGAACAGACTACATAAATAGATAATACCAGTAGTTCCCGTTCTTATGATAGAGTATATACTCAACTTTACTACTACACTTATATGTACACACAGTCTTAGTCCTAGTTAAATAAAGTACATATTCCCAGGGTGAGCAGGTACAGTGGTATATCTAACTCACAATGTTGGTAGGTAGTTCGTTGTATATCTAGACCCGTGCCAGGCTGTGCACGTTGGAGATCTTCTTGGTGAGCCTGGTGAAGTGCGCGAGCGCCGCCTCGCGCGGGAACTGCTCGTCCACCAGCCGCAGCACCGACGCCCGCCCCCCGCCCCCGCCCCTGACACACACACACACACACACACTGCCGCTGTCTACTCACACTATACTGTATTTTGTTTGAAGAAATAATAACAATTAAATACCTGCCACGACCTGCTGTGAGGAGATGGTCGTTTATGTTAGCGCTTGAACACAGAAGCTTCCTTACTCATTCTGACCTTCTAAACATTCAGACTGATGTGATCGAATCAATTACACTCCTTCATCATCAGCCAGGAAACGTCCACTGCTGGACATAGGTCTCCTACATGGTACGTCACATCGACCGGTCCCGAACCACCTGCATCCAGCGACTCCCCGCGACTTTAACCACGTCGTCGGTCGGTCCACCTAGTAGGGGGACGGCCTGGTATACGTATCCCGGTACGTGGTCGCCACTCGAGAACCTTTACTCCGCACCGGTTATCAGTTCTTCGAGCGATGTGGCCTGCCCATTACCACTTCAGCTCACTGACTCGTCGAGCTATTTCTGTGTCACTAGCTTGTCTACGGATTTCCTAACTCACAGTCACTAAAGTCCTTAGTAGTGAGTAAAATAAATGTAGAAGCAAAACACTCACTCGCTGTAATGAGGTGGAATATCACAACAGTAAGATTGGAAGCCTGCTGTAGTTCTGTTGACCAACTGTAGAAGTGGGAGGATGGAACCAGACAGATTTTGCTAATCAGTGCGCATGCTACTTGACCCGTGTGCTCACTGTGGATGGCGCAGCAGGCGCGCGGCGGCCGGCAGCGCCAGGCCGGCTGCGTCCACGCACGTGACATCACTGCCTCGCGACACCAGCTCCTCCACCAGCTCGGTGGCTGCACCCTGGCACACTGACACACGCACACAAATAAAATCACATTTATTTGATTTGATTTTAAAAGTCTTTATTGATTATAATTATTCACAATCACTGAGCACCCGACACAGTCAGGCACCAGGTAACAATATAAAATACAATATTTCGTCGACACTAGTCTTTTAGAAATTTATTACATATTAGATTACATTTAAAACCTATAACATAACCAGAACAATGGTTTCTGAATACACAACTTTTGTAAAGGTCGTGTTTATGACTTTTTGAGGGTACATTTACTATAAGCGTACGCAACAAATAGGTGGTTAGCGTTGGATGCGCGTGCGTCGGTCCGGTAGCTAGTTAGCTACACGTCATCTACGACGTCATCGTGGTCGAGCAGGTAGTGATGAGGGAGTCGATACTTTTTGTAAGTATCGATATACGGTAAATTTTTTGATCGTGATCTGCCAATGTTAGTTACGAGGTTGTTGAAATGAAACGGGTTACTGTATATATAGAACTTTTTAGACAGTTTGTAGATAAACTCTTGTATTGTTGGTAAACTGATATCTATATGTAGTTGTTTTAGGTTTTTACGAAATGGCGTATTATAAGATATTTTTAAAGCCTTATTTTGGACTACTTGTAGTTTATTATAATTTGTTTTGCATGTGCTGCTCCATACAGGAGCCGCATAGGTAATACAGGGCCGGACTAAGGCGGTGTATAGTTTTAATTTCGTGTTGGGATGGACATTACTTTTTCTGTTAAGTATAGGACAAAGTGCATTTATCGCCTTTATACCCTTCAAGCGGGCGGTGTCAACGTGTGTACTCCAATTTAGTTTTACGTCTAGATGTACCCCTAGATACTTGATGTGCTTCTTCCACGGAATGGAGAATCCATTTATGGTCAACTTTCTTAAAGGAGGATTACGTTTACGTGAAAACATAATAGCTTCAGTCTTGGACTCATTTAGTTTGAGTCTCCATTTAGTGAAATATGTAGTTAACAAGTCAATAGACATCTGCAACCGACCAATAATTACATCTTCGGAATCTGATGTAGCAAATGACGCGGTGTCGTCTGCAAAACACGCAAGTTTAGTATGCGGTTGTTTGGGCATATCGTGAATGTAAATCAAAAACAGCAGCGGGCCCAGTACGGATCCTTGAGGTACACCGGCGCACACTGACATTAAACTTGACTGCTCGTTTCCAATGTGAACTCTATAGTATCGCTCTACCAGGTAAGACTGAATAATTTTTACAAGATCTTGTGTCACATTATTAGCTAGAAGCTTGTGAAGTAAACCATCATGCCAAACAGTGTCGAATGCTTTTTCTATATCCAGTAGAAACATACCAGTAGATTCTTTTTTATTCAGACCATGCGCTATATGCTCGCTGACTCGGGCAAGCTGCTGAACGGTAGAATGTCCAGTTCGGAAACCAAATTGCTCATCGGGAATGAAATCTACCACTTGTTTTAGAAGGCGGTCACGAATTATTCGCTCAAACAGCTTTGCAAGCGACGGCAGAAGACTGATCGGTCGATAGTTGGTAGGAATTCTATCGTTTTTGCCAGCTTTTTTAAGAGCAATCACTTTGGCCTCCTTCCAGCACGAGGGGAAGTAGT
This sequence comes from Carcina quercana, assembly GCA_910589575.2. Lineage (NCBI taxonomy): Eukaryota > Metazoa > Arthropoda > Insecta > Lepidoptera > Depressariidae > Carcina > Carcina quercana. The sequence goes on along the minus strand of OU342447.1, from coordinate 10,193,945 downwards.
TTAATATTAAACTTGAATTTAATATCTTCGTAATTTTAACAATACACTTTTGGGGTAAATTTTTAAGTAGCAGGTTGTGGATATTGTCTATCCCAGGAGATTTCCTACTTTTTAGTTTACGAATGAATTTCCATATTTCGAGTGGGCGCGTTGGATCTCGTAAGTAGTACGGGCCATGAAAGTTGTTCAGGGAATTGAGTGACTCATCTACTGAATTTTTAATTTCGGGGTCTACCCAGTTGCAAGTGAGCTGCATATTTCTGTTGAATGCTAGTGCTAGTTCATTGCATTGTTCAGTAGTACTTATAGTCTCAGAGTCATTTGCCTTTATTAGAGGTGGTATTATGACTGGTTTTTTATTTAATGACTTAACTATTTTCCAAAGGTCAGATTTAGGGTTTTCTGTTTTATCTAATTTTTTGTTCAAGGAGACATCATTGAATTTTTGGATAGCTAATCGAATTCTACATTTGAGTTCATCGATTTGGAATCTCAGCTCTCTTCGGAGATCACGAGACGAGCAACGCTGTTCTCGGCTTCGAAGATTTTTCTTAGTATTGATCAGACGTTTGATAAAGCGAGGCAAAGGTTTCGGTGATATTGCACCTGTGGAAACCGGAACACATTTGTCCCGTGCACTAATTATATGACGAGTAAGATCCAGGATTTCAGCATCTATTTCAGAGTGCAAATGATACGTTTTTGAAGAGAGAGTCACGTGCTCATTCAGATAAGCACGATAACCTTTCCAGTTAGCTTTATCGTACCTATAGCTGACTTGGTTTTTATTGACTCGATGGATAGCGCAACTAACATCAAAAACCACTGGCAAGTGATTGGAGGAGAGAGCCGTCAACGTTGTAGGAGCAGTCAAACTAGGCACATTAAGAGCAACTACGAGGTCGGGGTTTGATGGTTATTATTTATTTGATTAAAACTCTTGTAAAATTTCTTAAAACTTTACGTGTACTTTGTTTTGGTGGCGACATGAAGATCTATGCAACCATCAGATCCGCCATATGTGCATGAGGTACCTGCGCGGAACAGCGGCGTCCAGCCGTGGCGGTCGGCCGCGTGCACGTCGCCGCCGCGGTTCAGCAGCGCGCGCACCGTCAGCACGCAGCCCGCGTCCACCGCGCAGTGCTCCGCGCGCAGACCGTTCACGTCGCGAGCCTGGACCACGCGCTCTGTCAGCCGGGGTATCACACCCGCCGCCTCACTCCCGTCAGTGCTGTACCTGCAGGTCCGCCCCTCGCTCCAGCAGCAAGATGACGAGGGCGGCGTGCCCGCCCAGCGCCGCCAGGTGCAGCGCGGTGCGGCCGCACGCCGAGCGCGCGTGCACGTCCGCGCCCAGCGACAGCAGGAACTTCACCATGCCCGCGTCACCTGAACGTTACCTCAGTTAATACTGTCGTACTATTTTTCTAGATTTTTTTACACTTGAACACATTCTGCTCGTTTGTGCCTGGGTGCAGTCTCGACTTGAAGACTCCCATAGTATAACTCGCTAGCTAGAAGCACGGACGCTGTTGCCTTACCGAGTTTTTATTGGAATATAAAATAAAATATAAAAGGCGTCTCTGTGAATATTGAATATTGAATATTACAAGTATCTTGAAACTTTACATTTTAGTGGCAACTGCACTTCTGCGGAAGAGTTATCTGTGTGCCGTAATCTGATTAATTAATTAATGTTGATAATTCACTCAAAGTAGTATCAATAAAATAATAAGAATTGTACATAAAAATTTCGATTATTTTCGATCGACTGGTGGTCACTCTGACCGCACTCGATATTGACTTCGACGTATTAACATTGTCGGGAGCTCGAGGGTTTTGATTGAAGAAAAAAAACACGTGCCCAAAGTTGCGGAGTTTATTGGTAACACAGGTCCACAAGCCAATCTTCAAAACCACGGGTCCCTTCGCGACAGAGTGCGTCCCCGTCTCACTGGGGCTAAGTCTTCTGCACTGAGTCCGTCCCTGGATCCTCGGTGCAGAGTCCAGGGTAGATATTGTATAAACTATGAGAATTTACTCTGTGATGTACTCGGTGACGTACGTGGAGTGATGTATATTATAACACGGAAGCCGAAACTGCTTCAAGTACATTCTATAATACGAGTATAACACACATACGTATAGTCAACAATGCAGCCATAGTAAATGTGCCACACAACAAAATACAACTTAATCCTTGGATATCTTTTAAACTCTAATACATATATTGTATAAGGAAGCGGAATTTACTACATTAAAAAAATTCAAAAAGGATCCAGAAAATCTAATTTGTAAAGAAAGTTTTTACAGCAGCCAGAGAAAATTATTATCGTAACCAAAAATTTAAATGTTCAAGGGATCCAAAAAGGGAAATTCAAAATAATAAATAGATTAGAATACAAAACACTGAAAAATCTTTCTATCTTAGACCTTAAAAACACGAACTCTTCTGGTCATGATGGTATCACATCTAAGGTCTTTAAAACAATTAAACGACATAGCTCCTGTCCCTTAGCTTTTTCTAACTTTCCCACATCAATTGAAAAAAGCTGTTGTCATACCATTATTTAAAAAAGGATCAAAACAACAATTAACGAATTACAGACCCATATCGCTGTTACCAACTACTTCCAAAATAATTGAAAAATTGTCAAAATGAGATTAAGTGGATTCATGGAAGACTTGCTATCAAAAGACCAATTCGGCTTTAGACAAGGTGTAGGGCCGGGAGACGCTATTGCAAAGCTAGCAGAGCACATAGTCATAAACCCCCGCGCGTGGGTATTATTCCTGTTTGGGAGGATATAGTCTCGCACCAGCTTTGGACTATTAGTCCAGTGCTTCGTTCAATAGGTGCAATTTATAATAATGTTGTCAAACCGTCAATAAATATAGTTGACGGTCTAGTGTAGTCAGGCACCTCTGCGCACGGCGGTCGCGAGGGGCGTGTACCCCGTGCTGGCGTTCACCATGTCCAGCAGCGCCGGGCGTTCCTCGAGCATCATCTGCACCTGGAACCAGCGAGGGCCGCGATCAACACCGCCACAAGACACAAGTGCACACATGCTCGCGTCTACAGTGAGGTCAGGTCATGTATGCCGCGGCTCAGGAGAGAGGTGACTGCGTGCAGGCCGCGCGGCGGCGGTGTTTGGCATCTCACCTGCTTGTAGTAGAGTCCTCGCACCGCCATGCAGAAGCAGAGCGCGGAGGTGCCGGCCGACTCGGTGCTGGTGTGAGTCAGCGCGGACCAGCGCGACTCCAGCCAGGCGGGGCGGTCTGCGCGCGCACTACGAACAACACATTTTACAACAGGTTGAACAGTTTACTGAGAACAAGACGTTTGAAGTTTGTGTTGTGAAGTGTTCGGTGGCATGGTTGTGCTCGTAGCTCGCCACACGGACATAGAACTTGCCTCACCGCGAACCAAACCGAGTGCCGATGGGTACCCGCCCCCACTGGGCATCGTAATAATTAAATAAAATAATCACCTCTCAGAAACCCAGCACACCTACAGCCTATTATGATTAGGTTCGCGCTGCACAGAAAACCAATTCCAGAAAATTGTACTTTTTATGCGCTTTGACGCGACTTAACTATGCGCTTGCTTTTAGACGGCGGTGAGCCATCCCAGAATAATTCTACGCGGGATCGCATTACGGCGAATAAGTCAAGTATTGTAGGTGCGACAAACATGACCGACGCTATACAAAATCGTGGCAGTTTCATCAGGTTCAGGATGCGGTATGAATCAATTTACTGGAACGGTCTAGTATAGTGATATTAGTGATGGTACTGTAAGAACGCTTAGCGAACGTAGCACGCACCTGCCTTCTTGATGATTTGCAATTCTCAAGCAAGAATAGCAGAACTCCTGTTACATATCTCTATTAGTTACAGTACCAGCAAGCCCTTGAGATCTAATGAACATTGAACTTGTTAATCCAATAGGCTATGCGGTCTGGTTCACTTTGATTCCCTGATGATTTATTGGGGGGCATTGTAAATACACGAGACACGCTTCAATTAGCACTCGAGGTACAGCAGTCACCGGAGTGTTTTCCCTCTGCTCCTTTCACAGTCTCTACCTGTTGTCTGCTAGTTCCTGCTCCTGCGCATCATCACTGCCATCGTCAGGCTGGTCTGCGATGCAGCAGCGCGCGCGCACTTCGCTCTCGGTGCCGTACTGCTGGAGCGCGAGGTCCGCCAGCTCGGCCACGGCGCTCGCCTTCACCACGAGCCTCAGACGGAAGCGGTGCGGGCTGCACGGCGGCAGGTTGTCGATCTTCACCGTTGATTTGCCACCGCTGAAATGAGAAAGAAAGAAAGATAGAAATACAATCATTTATTAGAAGCTAAAAATAAGTCAAATCTTGTCAGAACTTGAACAACGGTGACCAGTTCAGCCTGGCGCTATAAAAGAGCGGTGTACTGCAAGATACACAGAATCATTCCACAACACGGACTGGTTTAAATGTGGTTTCTTTTAATGTGGATAGCATTGCTGAGGAGAATCCAATAGTTAAAAACCGGGCCAAGTGCGAGTCAGACTTACGAGCCGAGGGTTCCGTACACAATATGGATAGCCAACATACTGAATATCATAGATGTGATGCACCGAACAATGCTCTAACCAATTCGCCTCAATACTAAATATTTTCGCTGTATTTTTGCTTTTCTTCACTAGACGGTGCCACTATACATCGAGCAACTGACTTGTATCTCTAGCAAAGCGTACGTTACTTCCATCCCCGATGTAAGGCTTTCAGTTGCAAAGTTTGTAATTATAAATACACGCTTCTAGTAGTGATCCACTATTTAATTTTTCAATTTATTTTCAGTTTTATTATTTGTCGTTATAGCGGCAATATTTTCTATTATTATTTATCATATTGGTATAATGTGTAGAAATTAATGGCACTGTTAGAAAAAGAAAAAAACAACTGTATACGTTATTTACTCAAGTTTAACCTTCTGTTAAGTAAGTGCTTCGCATTTCTTTGAAATTTTCAATTGTTTAATAGTGAGGACCTGTAATTGGCTTTCTGTAAACTATTTATTGTATTATACTTTTATTATTAGCTGTTGGTCTTCCGAAAAAAAAAAAAAATAAAAAAAAAAAAAAAAAAAAAAAAAAAAAAAAAAAAAAAAAAAAACAAAACAAAACAAAACAAAACAAAACAAAACAAAACAAAACAAAACAAAACAAAATAAAATAAGATGGGACGGGACGGGACGGGACGGGACGGGACGGGACGGGACGGGACGGGACGGGACGGGACGGGACGGGACGGGACGGGACGGGACGGGACGGGATGGGATGGGATGGGATCGGATGGGATCGGATGGGATGGGATCGGATCGGATCGGATCGGATCGGATCGGATCGGATCGGATCGGATCGGATCGGATCGGATCGGATCGGATCGGATCGGATCGGATCGGATCGGATCGGATCGGATCGGATCGGATCGGATCGGATCGGATCGGATTGGATCGGATCGGATCGGATCGGATCGGATCGGATTGGATGGGATTGGATGGGATCGGATGGGATGGGATGGGATCGGGTGGGATCGGATGGGATGGGATGGGATCGGATGGGACCGGATGGGATGGGATCGGATGGGATCGGATCGGATCGGATCGGATCGGATCGGATCGGATCGGATCGGATCGGATCGGATGGGATGGGATGGGATGGGATCGGATCGGATCGGATCGGATCGGATCGGATCGGATCGGATCGGATCGGATCGGATCGGATCGGATCGGATCGGATCGGATCGGATCGGATCGGATCGGATCGGATCGGATCGGATCGGATCGGATCGGATCGGATCGGATCGAATCGGATCGGATCGGATCGGATCGGATCGGATCGGATCGGATCGGATGGGATCGGATGGGATCGGATGGGATGGGATCGGATCGGATCGGATCGGATCGGATCGGATCGGATCGGATCGGATCGGATCGGATCGGATCGGATCGGATCGGATCGGATCGGATCGGATCGGATCGGATCGGATCGGATCGGATCGGATCGGATCGGATCGGATCGGATCGGATCGGATCGGATCGGATCGGATCGGATCGGATCGGATCGGATCGGATGGGATGGGATGGGATGGGATGGGATGGGATGGGATGGGATGGGATGGGATGGGATGGGATGGGATGGGATGGGATGGGATGGGATGGGATGGGATGGGATGGGATGGGATGGGATGGGATGGGATGGGATGGGATGGGATGGGATGGGATGGGATGGGATGGGATGGGATGGGATGGGATGGGATGGGATGGGATGGGATGGGATGGGATGGGATGGGATGGGATGGGATGGGATGGGATCGGATCGGATCGGATCGGATCGGATGGGATGGGATCGGATGGGATCGGATGGGATCGGATGGGATCGGATGGGATCGGATGGGATCGGATGGGATGGGATCGGATCGGATCGGATCGGATCGGATCGGATCGGATCGGATTGGATCGGATCGGATGGGATCGGATCGGAGTAGGTAAAGAATAAGCAAGCTGGATCAAAAGAGATCCAGCTTGCTTATTCATCATTCACTATTCATCATTCACTATTCATCATTCACTATTCGTCTCTTCTTATCATTATTCCCTACTAATCATCATTCACAATTCATCAATCACGATTCATCATTCACTATTCATCATTCGCTATTCGTCTCTTCTTATCATTATTCCCTACTAATCATCATTCACAATTCATCAATCACGATTCATCATTCACTATTCATTCTTTATGGAAGATACATCAAATAAAATCTAGCTTGCCTTATTCTTGTCGCTCATTTCACTTTTCGTAATTCCTTGATTATGTTATCCCAATATTTTTAGTCTGATCATTCACACCTGACCTGATTGTTGGAATGAACTATGACCTGATTCGGTTTAAGATCTGATCAGCTGTGATCTCGAATCAGATCAGTTCGTGATCAGTATGGAGCGCATCCATAGATGAAAAAATTAAACAACATTTTTTTCATAAAATGTTTTTATTTATACACCAATCTCTTAAACACATGACATTTTTCAAAGAACATATCTGTTTATGATAAATACAGGAGAACATGTTTCCATCATCAGAATACTCTTTATACAAACTTAATAAACTAGGACAACCTCTGTCTTCTAAATTAATTACAACATTATTTCCTAAAATTTCTTTAAGCCAAAATACTTTTTCAATACCTTTTGTAAATATATGTTTATCTTTAACAATATTATTTAAAATATTTTTATGGTTTGAATATGGTATAAAACCTTCACTCCAATGTATTCCTCTATTTCTTTCAATCCAGCTTACTTGTATCCTTTCAGTCTTAGTTAAATTGTAATAGGGAAATGGTGGTTTAATTAGAAAAACTTGCAGCTGGTTATTACATAGGATAGCTATTTCCTTCAAGATGAAAATATTTTTGTCAGTTTTAAACCCTTGGACGTCTACGATAGCAGTCATGATATTTTTCTGACTATGTTACTCAGAGGTTTGTATTCCACAATTCTGTCGTTTATAATGAGGCAGTACGCAGTTGTGTTATCAGGAATGTCTTGTAAACTTTCTATTTCCAAACGTACATCAACAGGTCCTGTTTTTAAATTATCATTTTGTCTCGAACAGTCAATTACGCACAACGGAGCTCTGGTTTTGAAGCTGTTCAAATCGAGCAGTGAATTGAAATGAAATAAAATAAAATATAAATATACATAATCATCATCAGCCGGGAAACGTCCACTGCTGGACATAGGCCTCCCTCATGGTGCGCCACATCGCCCGGTCCCGAGCCACCCGCATCCAGCGACTCCCTGCGACTCTAACCAGGTCATCGGTCCAGCTAGCAGTAGTACGTGGTCGACACTATAAATACACATTCAACTGTGTACCTATTACGGATCATGAGATACAGCCCGCGGACACACGGACGGACGGACGGCAGGGAAGGCTTAGCAATAGGTCCCGTTGGTTACCGTTTGGTACATAAACCTACAAATGTGAGTGTTTGCGACGGTGGACGTCTCCTTGATCCGGGGTTGTCAGTGTGTGTGGGGGCTAGGCTCATGTGTGACCTGTAGACGCGCTCCCACGGCGGCAGCTTGTCCTTCCTGTCCACCTGGTACAGCAGTGCGCGAGCGCCGCACAGGAACGAGAACCGCTCCTGCTCGCAGCACAGGGTGACGTCACGCGTGCTGCGACCCACCTCCCGCGCCGCCCCGGGACGCCAGCGCAGGAACTGAAACACGCGATGGACGAACAGAACGCCGGGCCTCCACCCTCCCGCACGCGGGCGACATGCCGCCGTCTTAGAATCACATAATGCAGTGACCAATCATTTCATGATATGTCCATCCAGTACTGTCAACGTTTGTCGATATATTCATTCACTTCAGCCGTTCACTTGACCATATTGAGAAATTATTTTTATTCATTGATCTGAGCCAGGCACATCATAATGTGGTCAAGTGAAATGATCGGTCGCTTTGTGTTATGAGTAATGCTAAGGTCTGGCCACGACATATTTCGACCTGAGGTTCCACTCTTGCTCCCTGAAGGTTACAATTAGGAAATCTTCAAAACGAGAATAGGTCACTATAATATAGGTATGCACAATACATCGTGAAGCATGCCGCTGTAACCGTAGTCGATATTGGAGCTAGCATATTATCAGTGGGTATGGTGTGGTCAAGCGCTAGAAATGAAAGGTCGCGACGTGAGGGTTTCTCGAGGCGCGTGGACGGTCCTTGATCCTTGGAGGTTCAAAAGCATTACAAGTTGACAATTGTGACGTTCATACCTGCTCCACCAGGAACTGCTGCAAGCTGTCAGACATCACCCCCGGTCCCGGCACCCCACGACTGCGACACACGGCGCGGGCTGGGTGTCATGGCGTGCTAGGTGGCCCGTCACCTGGCGACGTGTGTTTGGTCGATCGCGTTCAGTGTAGTGCAGCACTGCCGCCGAGGATCGGCAGAAAACAACAACAACTGACTGTGACCACCCTGTGTGTGTCAAATGCGACGCAGGGTAAATTAGTTTTCCCGAGATGGGCATCTGCCTATTTAACAATAACACTGCGATCACTAGTACGCTTCCGCTATGTGTATTGTACCCACGGGGTTCAATTATATCGAAATTTGTAATCTAGTACAAAGCCGTCGAAGACTTGGATTCCATCGTGTAACATTCCAGCGAGTGAACAATATGTGCGTTGTACCTCCACACCTCAACTCTCATCCCTGCCAATCAACACACATAGCCCTTCCTTCAGATACTTCTGACAGATGTTCGAGGCTTATCTCTGTAATAGTTGTATTTCTGTTAGTTATGCAAGCAACAATGAAGTATAAGGGAGGATTCAGTTCGTGAAAACTCAAACTTCATTCGACGGATGAGGTGGGAACGAGAGGTGTGTAGAGGGGCTGCCAAGGGTGCGGGACGGAAGCGGAAACACATATCTACTCACAATCACAGAACGTTACCTTACCTCGTAATGTCTGCGCTAGCGATGACGTAGATACTTCACATAGATATCTATTTAAAATTGTGTGATTTGTTCTTAGTACTTACGCAGTATAACAATGCGATGGTTGAGGCAGAGTGCGGTCGCGGGTCGCGCGTGTAACGGAACGCAACGCAGCAGTGATGGCCGCGGCCGCGCGTATCGATCGGTGCGCGGCGGGCGTGCGGGGCGCGGGCGTGCGGGCGGACAGTCGGCGCCCGGCCCCCGAGCGAGACGCACGTGTGTCGCGCCGCGTGCTCCGCCCCGCGTGACGTCACACACAACACGCCCGCGCCCTCCACCGACACCGCACCGCACACCTCGGTGAGTACCTGCACACCCGCGACACAACCTGCCCATCGACAACAAACAACTGCACTCGATTGTACATTTTGACATTTGCTGAGGCCGTCCCTGCTATGACAATGATAGCACAAATTACATTCAATATTAACACCTTGTAAATGTAAGGAACACACTTTTGAACTATAACAAACAATAGCCTACCTCAACACAGGCACCATCCCTATTTGTGAGGCTATAGCCTCTCTCCAGGTCTTGCCTTGTGCCAAGTGCTTCGTGCTATGTGTAAATTACTAACGTACATGTAATCCCTGCAAACAACACGGCCGCTGTATGTGCCTACCTACTGGAGCGTAGCCTGGTGCCTGCGATAACAACAGAGTCGAGTGATAATTACATAAACACTGTAGAAGCGAGCGTAAGATGATCCTGGCGGTAATTATGGTAATTATGTTGGAGCGCCTGCCGCCGGGGCGCCGCGCGCTCCTCGCCGCGCGCCGCTGCTTGCTCGCGGCTCGCAGCAGGAGCTACAGCACGACAACAAGGACTGTGTACCTGCACGCGCACAGTCAATGAGCGGTGATTGACACTGATGACGTAATGCATTGGATGGGGTCGACAGTCGCGTCGCAGCTTGCCCGCGCCGCGACTTCTAGCTCCTACAGTTTGATGTCGAAGGTCTATCTTTCTCAAATTTATGTGTGATGAGTGTGAGAGAGTTTGACAGCAGCTAGCGGGTCCTGGCGGGCGGCGGGGCGGGGCGGCTGCATGGACGCAGCGGCCCACAGCTGAGCTAATGTTGTTATTCTGTATCACACAAGATGTACTCGGAGCTGTCGACATGAGCTAATAAACAGAACTGACGTTTACGTTGGGGGGCACAAAAGGGGGCGCCAAGGTGGGCGAGTGTGTGGCTACTTTCGTACCATGTCACATGCGTCCATTCTTGTACCTGCATAGGTAGGTGTGTTGTTAGAAATACCGATTAAAGGTGAATATGACACGGCTACGAATGGGCACAGGTTTGTACTCGGGTGTACATAAGAAGACATTGAATCCATCGCAAGTTCCGCCACAATGAACCGCCACAGCTATTATCTGTCATCAATCTTTTGTTTACTACAAGGAAAAATTATTTTCATTACATATAAGCTCTACCACAAATAATATTATGCCTTTCCGTTCGTTATCAGCTGCTTGTCTATCTGTTGGATATGAGATTTCCTTATAATTTCTGATCACCGTTCGGTTCGTCAACTTTATGATGAGGGGATCTGCGGTGATCATGTCCATTTGCAGCAGCAGAGCACAGTGTGCAGGAGCCGCAGCGCGGGCTGAGGGAATGTGTACGTAGAGGAGAAGGTCGGCGACGAGTATCATGTTTAGGAAGAGACATTTCATAAAGAAGATAAGGATTAATGATGTTGTCTCTTAACAAGAGAAATAAGTACCTGATGATGTGAAAACAGAGAAAGATGAATGAATTTCTGTGCGAGACAGTATGAACAATATGCCTCGTTACGTCACCATTGTGAACAAGTACAACGAGTGCAGTCTCTCTCACTCAACTACAGTCGCATGACACACTCGCCCCGCCTGGTCCTATGCAGAGTGTTGAGGGAAATTACAATTAAATGTTAATCACCAAAACGAGTACCTATATATTTTTGTACTCTACCGTACAAGTACGTTCTATAAGATCTCAACCATGAAGCCTGTGACGGCGGCTGCTTCGCTCAAGCGAACACAAATGTACCTATTTTATTATTTAAGTCTTATTAGGTTGCAAACGTGTGGACGCCCGGCCGTGGTCGAGGGACGAGGCTGGGCCGTGACGTCACACGTTTAAAACAAGCACGGCACGCATGCAGGGACCCCTGACCCGAACGTCTAAGGTCTAGGGGTTGGCGAGTGTATAATATAATCTCTAGCGATGTTGAGACCGAGTGGTCGCTTTCAGCGATGTTTTCTCGTGTTTGCGGATCGCCTAACAGACTGTGGGTCTGAGCGCGACGATGTGTCTCCACGCGCGGTGGCGGACATGCGAGCCTCTCATTGTAAACTAATTAGAGCGTCGTGAGCAGAAGTGATCCATCCCTGCGATGTTGACGCGGGCCGCCCCCGCCTCGTCAGATGTCGTGGACGCGCCTTACCTGAGCACACACAGACCACAGTTTGTACAGGGAGACGGTCGTGTACACAGCACAGTTGCTGCGAGGGAGCTGCTTTGTTTCCACGTCTGCTCTACATTGCGTCTCAAGTATAATCGAGCCTCCACAAAGTTTACTGACAATTCTGAAACTGTTCATTCGTAAACAAAGCCGTCTGAACTGAGGAGAACAGATAACAAAGTAATTTGTTTTAAACGACGAGCCAAACTGTAGAGGCGGTATCCTTAACTAGACGGTACCTGGTGGAGGTTCTCCGTGCACCAGCGAGATCACTACTGGCATAGATATATACCACCGCTGCCGGCGCACGCCTGCAGACCGCACCGCACTATCGTACAGCGACCAACACATTCAAGATACGATGCCACGTTGTGTGTAGAGCTCCTCTCAACTACGTGATGTGATTGATTCACATCTCAGTAGAAGCGTTGATGAGGCGACACGACCCAGCGTCGGGCGCGAGGAGCTCTTCAACGATCAACACGTGAGAGAGAGATTCCTGCATGCACCGCGGCACGCTCGTCGCCGGGTCAATGTTCCAATACGTATAAGAACAACTTGGAAAGGACAACGTTCGCCGCCTCCGTATCTTGATGGCTAAATGTTGCACGAACAATCCGTAGGTCCCGGGTTCGGTTCCCACTGGGGGTGCCTATCGGTACTCGGTTTTTCGGCTCGGCTGCTCGGTTTTATCTGCATGCATTAACAATATCGCATCACGCCGCGCCGGGGCCTGGTAGTCGGTAGTCGGGTCTCACGTCGCTCACCCCCGCCCCGCCCGCCCGCTGCATTCTAAGTTCATCGATGTATCGATATCATTTGCAAACGTATCGAGCTGCTCCCACTCTCCAGTCCGCTACTGAAGCTTGATGGTTTCATTTGGACTATTGATCGTGATTGTTCGTTGGTTCATGGGAAGTGATGGGAGTGCGGGAAGCTACAGCTGCGCTCGTCCGCCCGGACCTCGCAGTACAACGTTGTGCTGCATCACTGGAACCCAGCAGTGTTGTCAACACTGCTGCTGTGTTGAGGACACATCTGCCGCGGCTGCCTGCCACCATTCAGATGAATGAGTTTACTTTTTTCTCTAAATATATTTTTGCATAACACTTAATCTATGAAACTTTATACTAACTACTCCTTGTCTTCTTTTTCCGAGATTGGGAGGGACTGGATACAATAGATGCAGATTCTTCATCTCGTGTAGGCGTCATTTCAGTCTCCCACATATTTTACAATAGTTTTTAGCTGTAGTTAAATATACTTCTTCAAATGTTTTATACATAGTGTGGCGAAAAAAGAAACTCTTTTTTTCCTACGCTCCCAGTTATCGAGAAGGTAGACAGGTATAACATCTGTTTATATACTGTGCATGTTTAATTTAGTTGAATTCTCAACTCGGAAATATTTCATTCCCTCGGTATTGATACTTGGGTAGGTTGGTCCTCCTGCCTCGCTGCCACCATGTTGCCTGCCGACAAACCTCCCGTGTTACTGTCACACTTGTGTTTTGGCAATTAAATATAAATTAATTATCTTGAGTAAAGGTAAGTATGACTTCCATCCAAGTGGCCTTTATGGTTCCATACTATCAGATGAGATCATGTCAGAGTGTGAACCTATTTTTATACAACAATTTCACTGTGCCGTTACCTCGCACTTCTGCCTTGTGTGCCCGACGTATCACCACACCGTGTGACGTAACCAACTTATTGTTTGTTAATTATCATCGTTTTGTTAATCTTCTTCGAACGATACGTACGAGTATTACCATAACGTGGAGGGGAGCGCGGGTGGTGGCGCTCTCGCCGGAGATGAGCCGGTGACAATGTCTTCCTCAACCGAGATAAACGCACGACTTCCGAATCCGCAGCTCGCCCCGACGCGCCGGCGCTGTAGCGATACACCGCGCGCGGCGACGTCGGAGCACTGCCTGCTCGGTACTAAATATTCAATGAAAATGTTTTCTTCTTCATTATAAACATTCGCATGAACATCCGCTTAACTCAGAATGATGAAGAGCTTTACAGTACGTCAAGCTCCGCGTTTCTGGCGCAGCCGGTAGGATCTGTCGGGACGATTATCTCCCAGTAGAGCCTCGCTGTTATGAAACACAGGGACTAAGTGGATTACGTGTCGCCGTTCTCGGCAGCTGCAGGCTGACCCGGTGCTTGTTGGAACATGTTTTCGTTCGCGAATGAAAGCCACTACAATGGATGTAACTTCAACAAGCAGCGAGCGTCCCAGGCGTGTTTACAGAGCTGTAGGTTGAGTGTGACATGAGTCCCTCGCCGCGACTGTAGGGCCGAGTGACTGGTGAGGTGAGGTGAGTGTTCGATACCCTGTCAGAATGTAGGCTAGAGTCGTTTAGTAGTGTTAGAGCACACTTGTGGGTCCACTGGCGACTGTACCACAGCAAAGTGTTAATTGATTGCAGTAACTTTATCAAATATATGACGTCAATTATTATTATCATCGAATGGGAAGAGATCATTGCTGGTACTAGACCTCCTCAAATCACATGGCACCCATTTATTTCCAACTGTTGTACTGTATGTCTGTAACCTGCACACAACACTCCTGCGGCAAGCATCACCTCGCCTGATACCGATAATCCCGCGATAAATGTTATCTCGCAGCGTCGTCGTGATTCACACTCGTGTTTGATATCTCGCAGGTGTAGCACGCATCATGCTTCGAGCAGTTGCTACTTGGCACCTGACCACTGCTACAGTCGTTCGTTCAGTTCTCTGCCTCTCTCGAGCCTCCAGTTCAAGGTTACTGAGCTTAATAATGTTTAGGGTTCCGGACTGTCAATCCGTGTTCCGAATCAAAATCGGCACCCTTATAATCTCCGGTGTCTATCTGTCGGTCATAGCTGATCATTCATTCATCAACTACTGATGATATCAACTTGAAACTTTAATAATGTCTCACGAAAGTTTTTATAATTTATCTTGGAATAGTTATGGGAAATGGTGGAATCTGTTAGGCGAAGTTTCAAGGTGTAGTCACTAGGTCAAGTAATATATGAAAGAGCTTTGTTTGTGCATTCTAAATTTTTGCATTCGTTTCGTTGGTGCATAGTTTTTGACTTATCATGAAAAAGTTGTGTAAAAATACAATTTCCCCTCTGACACACTTTAAATAATCGTCGTCGACCAGCCTGCGTGTGCATATCACAGGAAACCATAAGCGAGGTCGCAGTCTAGCGTACGAGTAGTTTTCGTGAAATCAAATTTAGTTTTGCGCTCAGGAAAATGAACTTTATTTTAAGGTCCTAATATCGGTACGCTTCTTTTCAAGGTAGTCGAGTCTACTTGACTTTTACAAGCAGCCTCTGTACAAAATGAAGGTTCGATCTGAGACTGATCTCGCCGCGAGCACACACCTGGCAGGCGTGCCCTATGATCACAGCAGCCCAGGGCCGCACACACACATCCGGCGCGTGCTATTGAAGGACCATGTCTGACGCGTCACCACAGATACAACTACGGCATATTGTTGACTGGGACAGAAAATGTACGCTGTATTTACCAAGACGCGGCCGGTGCCGGTGCCGGCGCCGGGCGCCGGGCGCCGGGCGCCGGGCGCCGGTGCTCACAGGCCGCTTGTAAAGTTCTGCGTGCGACGAGTGTCGTCATGGAACCGCTTCCGTTTCCGCATCTCGTTCCTCATGCATTCAGACACTCGTTGACACCCGCTCGACACCTTCCTGACACCCTCCTGACACTAGAGTTATGCACAGTAGATGCTGCCATATCGGATTCGAACATTTGTTCAACCGAGGTCACATATTATGTATATTCAGAACCAAGCTGCAAGTGTAAGTTAGGATTAGGAACTGAAACTGCCAGTAATGTTGGTAATTTGTTTATTTTACCCATATTTAATGACTGCCTGGATCTGTATGTTCTTTATTATGTATGTGATGCCGTCGTCGCAGGGCGATGAAACAGGAAGGTCTGAGCAAAGCCCACTAGCGATATATATGTGTGTGTGTGTGTATCCAGTGCGGAAGGCTCATCGCAATATTCTGGAACTAATTTTATAACGTGTTTAATTTTATAACGTCGAACAGACAAGCGAAGCGCGAAATCTCGGAGTCATTATGGACGCGGAATTACGTTTTGAAACCCATGTGTTGGAAATAGCGAAAAATTGTTTTTACCGGCTTAAAGTCTTGTATAAAGTGCGAGACTATCTCAGTATCCCACTCCGTATGAAACTAGTTGAATCACTTATTTTGTCGAAATTCAATTATGCAGATACAGTGTATGGCCCTCGCCTTCTGAAAAAAACTCAAAACGTGATTCAGCGGGTCCAGAATGCCTGCGCCCGCTTCTGCTTTAAGATTCCGCCTCGAACTCATGTAACACCGTATCTAAAAAATGCGAATGTTCTTAAGATGTCAGCAAGGCGTTACCTACACTTTGCAACCCTCCTTTTCGGAGTTATAAATACACGGAAACCACTGTATTTACACGAAAAACTTACTTGGTTACGCCAAAGTCGCCTTGGTCTCCTTGCGATCCCTGCACACAAAACTGCAGCATTCCGGGGTAGTTTCAAATATGCTGCCGCTAAAGTTTGGAACACCATCCCACCACCCTTACGTGCTTCTAGATCCGTAACCAGCTTTAAGCAGCAATTGAAGCTGCTTATGCAAAAGTCACGTACCGAATATATAATTATTTAAGGATCAATTAGTAGTTTATTATATATATATATTTCACCCCTTGCATATTTTTTTTTATTTTATTAAAATTTTATTAATGTAATTAGATTAGTAATGTAATTAGTTCTTTTGTATGTATGTATCGCACATCTCACTTAAGGGAATGTAAACAGATTGTTTTTTGTTTTGTTTTTGTGTTGTTTTTTTTGTTTTGTTTTATGTATGTATACCAATGAGTAGGAGCCAGGTCCAGCTGAAAACCAGCGCTGTGGCTCTAGCTGCAGCACATGCTGAGCTGGTCGCCTTTTCGGCAGCAAATTTTGTATTCCTTTCCTGTTTATGTATACTTATATTCTGTGCCGAATAAAGTCTTTTGAATTTGAATTTGTTATTTCTTTTAGATGTCTCGAGTATCAGAATGGTACTGTATAGTTCCAGACAGTTGCTGATCATGTATCATGCGCACCTAGTTGTGTATAGGGTTTTCAGTCGCCCCTCAGTTTCATTGCCAGTTGCGAATTTTTTAAATATTCTTTATTGGCAACTATTTATGAGGGATGGGCGCGTGATCTGCACGGTTTCCCTGTTATTAACTGTATCATTCATTGTACAAGTTTCTTTGGGACCTTCCAAATGTGAGACTGAAGGTCCTGCTGCCACCTCTCAGTATCAAGTAATTTCGACCTCCAGTGACAGCATGACGTCACGATATGCCTGCACCACCCCTCCCTCTAGCAGATAGCAGTGTTAGCGGACCAACACACGTCCCGGGTCGCGTACTTTCATTAAAATTTAATTAATTTAGTAAAACCGCGTGCCCCCTCCCGCGCGGCCCTCCGCCGCGGGTGAGCGACACTCACGGAGGGTTACTGGTTGTCTGAGTTTGATTTGTAATGTGTGAGTCCTCTCTGATCGCTCCACAAAAGTTTAAAAAAGACCAAATGCGAGTCGGGCTCGCTCAATTGCTCGCTAATCGCTAAAATCGCCGGAAAAAACAACACATTTGTTGTCAGGAACTCCCTCCGTACACCCGCGGCATGTCACAATTGCAAGTATGTATCTACATATTACGGTTCAAAAGAAGTGACAGACGGATGTCACACAGCAGAGTCAGTAATAAAGCGGCAGACCACTGCTCGCGATTATAAGTAACTTATTTAGTTGTACAATATCAGTTTGAGACAGTTCCTGAGTTCATATCGTTATGAGGCGCATGAGTCTACTGATGGTGGCCGTGTCGCACAGGGCGGCGCGTGCCTCTCGCCGGTGTCTACAACCCGCGGACATGTTGACGTGCAGGGGGCACTCACGTGCGTCGCGAGGACCCTTGTTGCTGGACGCACCGCGGACGTGCAGCGGGCGGCGGGCGGCGGGGAGGCAGGGGACAGCCGGGAAATCTGACTTTGAAGCTACAATATTATGTCACTTTTGTGTAACTCCCCCACCCCACCACAAACGTTGATTAAAACGTTTTGATAACATACTTTTATTATTTATCTTTTATATACCACACCATTATTTATTCATTTTTATTATTCATTTATTTCAGGTAAAAATGACCCAGAAGTATATATACAATATGATAAAATAAACTACAGAGACTCCTACTCAGAGTGTATGGGACATAGTACACCACGCGGGACCAGCGCGGATTGGTAGACTTCACACACACCATTGAATTTCTTCTCAGGAGTGTGCAGGTTTCCTCACGATGTTTTACTTCACCGAAAAGCCAATGGTAATGATTATTATCATTCATACATACATTCCAAAATAACAATTTGTAACTCATTTGTGCGATCCAGGATGTACCGCAGACCTCGGCTGTTCAAGGACCATGCATCACACACTTGTTTACATTGGTTGTGTTGTTTGTTGCAGACGCGCCGCGGAGCCCGACATCACACTTTTAGTTATAAGGTATGTTCCAATATAATAGTGTATTAAGATAAGAGCTTAGAGGGTGCTGCACGAATATTTGAAATCAAAGTCACTAGTAGTATGCGCTGAATTAGTTTAATACATTGTAAGGACTTATTTAGGTTACCGCCATTACTTAACAAGGGCACGCTCTTGTTTAAAATAACATTATTAAAACAATACATAACGTTAATGAGATCTGGATGTCTGGATGGACAACGGGATGTCATAAACGTTGTGTATTGTTTTCACACATACATACACACAACAGCGCATTAGCAATGGTTTTGTATCGGCCGGTTGAACCTTGTTCTCCAAAATAATGTTTATTTACATCGGTGGAGTGTAATGTGATGTGTGCTGTGAACGAGGCAGCACCAGAGCTCCCGAGCACGCGGGCCACGGGCCACGGGCCACGGGCAGCGCGTTAGTGTGGAGCACGGCTGCATCCTGCGGCAGTCAGTGCTGCATAACATACATCAAGTACATCGTAATAATTGTGTGGCAATCATACAGTGTGCTCATATTTGTTCAGGGCAGTACGAATGCAGAACAATAGAGATAGACACAATCTCTCTCTCTAACTATGATCCCGACTCCACGCAGACATTGCATAACCCGAACATAGCTGAAGCTGACCAACATCGTGCGATGACACACTCACTCACGCAGCGAGCGACGCCTGAAGCCATACAGCCCCTCGCTAGGAACACAAGCCACTGCTGGGTATAGTTATACAAACTGTATGTATCGCTTCTCGCAGTTGTTGTCACTTGTTACCATACCTCGCTGTCAACTAAGCGATATGTTCCCGTACTGGGAGCGTCTACAACTCAAAGTAAGGATTGGTTGCGGCCAACGGCAGGCTGGCGGCGCGTCGGGGCGTGCCACATAGCATCGTCAAGTCGCATGAAAATAGGTTACATGTTGTTTAATTATATCAGATTCACTTTTACAGAAAAATTAAAACTGGTAATTGAATATTTGACAAAAAATATTTTTGTCTCATTCGATAGTCCATGTAAAAAAAAATCTCTATCAATTTGTTTTCGATACGACTGATAGTTTTTTATCACAACCCGCCGAAAAGTGATCCTAGTCACGCGGTGATAAAACGCTCCATATAAATCGGGCGTGTTTTGTGACGTCACATTACTATATTGGAGCGTTAAATGTATGCAGCTTGTTCGATTTTTTGAGTTATCTCGTAAAATAATGTCTTTATGTATTATAAATTCCTATAAGAAAATGTTCAAAATGCAATGAGAAAACTAAATCTAATTAACTTTTACCATTCGAGGTATATTTTTCTCAATTTTCGATACATTAAACTCATTCAAAATCCAAATAAAATATTAAATTTATTTTGGGTGCTTTCTAATAATGTGTGTTGTGTTATAAAATACTATTCAACCCAAACTAATCAAGTGTCATGTACCCAAATATCGCAAATTGTATTCTTGATAAGAGTCTGTTCGAGTAATTTGTTATAAATTATAAAATGTCGATGAAACTGGTGGTCACTGTCGCTGTCAATGAATGTAATGTCAGTGTTCGACGTCGCTGCGTGGTGTGGTCGATCGCTCGCCTCCAGCAAATATTTTTTTTATTTATTTATTATTACGGTTTGACAATATGACTACAAATTGCACCTATAGAACGAAGCACTTGACAATAGACTAAGACTGGTGCGAGACTATATCCTCACAAATAGGAAAAATACCCGTGCTAGGGTAGGATATTGGTTGTTAATGTTTAATTTATTGCAAACATTGCAATTGTAAACAAAAAGATTTTAAGATTGGGTGAGACTACTCGTTGCACAAGAGCGATTTAAAAATAACACATTTCGTATCTCGAATGAAAATCAGTCGAAATCGAGGGCTCGTGCCGCGTCGAGCGAATCACAACTAGAGTCGCCGCGCGGCGCCGGGAAAGGCAAGTCTACGTTATAGATTCTCATCCATCTCCCTGGTACCGAGTGCTTACCACAGCATCGTCTCCGACAGTTTGGCAATGTGCCAGCTCCATCGATCGTTCGCGGAGGAGGTCGCGAGGGGCAGCGGGCGCGCGCCGACGATGGAACCGGCGCTGCCTCAACACGCTCGCTGGCTAGACGACTGCTCGTTACTTACTAGAGAGACAACCTTGACATTGGGAACATGCGTCTCCGGGAACAGCTGGTAGGTCGACGGTGTGTCGATAGTACGTATGCCTGTACGGTTTGTAATTCAATATGAACGACCAAATTATGCATCACATTATAATCTGCAATTATATTTACAGTTGTAAAGAATTATGTAACATTGGTTCATGCACAAACTGAAGATGGAGTGAGACACGAGCTCGTGGTTACAATTTCTACAAAAGTTCCCGCAAGTTGTTTGAACAGGTAATCTTCTCAAAAATCCAGTTTATTTGATCCTTTTCCTCTGGAAAACCGAATTTTAATTAACTGAAAGCGGAGCTTAAAACAATGCCCACCGGAGCGCGCTAATCCTGTAATGGCGGCGAGTGACGCCACTCGGGCGTCCCCCGGCCGGCACCAGGCCTGGGATGGGAGTCTACACGCCTCACGCACCAACCACCAACGTACAGAGGTCAAGGAGACCACGGCCGCAAGTCAAGACACGCCACGATGCTGGAACATGACCACTAGCACCGCGTGTCAAGGTGAACTCGCGGCGGCCCCGGTGAGCAACGATCACTCGGCACGATATCACTCTTGGTGGTTGGTGCACAAGAAAACTCCAAGAAATCAATGTAGTACTGTCTGTCCGCCACGGGGCGGCGGGGCGCGCCTGTGCCGCGAACTCTCGCGACCACTCGGTCGGTATCATATCAATGGTGAAGAGGATCGCGTGTGGACGGTTCCCAATTTGCGTGTGGACTAGTACATAGTTTAAAAAACCTCAAACATACATCAACTGCAACAATAACACCACAAACCAACTTAATTATATTCGTATTGAATCTGACCGCAAATAACCAATGCACATTGATAATAATAATGTCATATAACGATATGTATTGTAATATTTGTTGTTTAAGCAGAGAACATAACCAGTGTAGTTCTGAGCATCTGCTAGTTTACTACTAGTTTCAGATCGTTATGTACTCAACAAGGTCGGACTTGATTCATCGATCAAGCCAAGGTAGTTTCATTTGTAAAATTAATTAAATTAATAAAATAAATCATAATCTTTATTTTGTTTAAAATGTGGTGAAAACAGATGTTACATAAATTTTAAACAGGTACGCATATTTTACCGAAAGAGGCTGCAAAATATAACAGTAATAATGAAGTACTAACTACAATGCTAACAAAACAATAATAAAATTATATTGAATAGTACAAATAATGTCAAGAAAGCATGGCAAATTAATTTAAATTTTTACTCAATCACGTGAATGTCAAAATATAAAACAATCCTAATAAAATTCTAGCTAGGGTACAACATGTATATTTTTCCTATACTTAAATATTTCCTTTATGTTATATAAATTATGTGCCATGCGCCACTTCTTTAGCTTGTGTTTAAATAGTTCTTTTGGAATTAGCTTTATGTAATTAGGTACGGCGTTATATATTCTAACACACATACCGCTGCATTGGTTGAGGTAGAGAGCTGGCCGGGGAGCAACACTAAAGACAAGTCTGTTTGGATCTCCTACATTCCTGGAGTGCCTGTCTCTCGCCTTTTGAATAAGTGCATATTAGTTTTCACAAAAGACGCAACCTCCAGACAGTACACGCACAGCATGCAAATAAAGACAACGATAATGTAAGTGGGCCGGCGCCCATTGGAAGCAGGAGTTTACAAATGAAAATGGTAATTTACTGAGTTGAGCTTGTGGGCGCTATAATTATTGGCGCAATTTTTTAAATTTTATTTATTTGAGGGTTTTTTATACTAGGTACATGACAATCCTATCGTATCCCATTATTGTTTTGCTACTATAATTTGAGTTCAGTATTGCCTGAACCTGAAGAGAGCCCGCTGACGAGAGCGTCCACCAGCTTGTACAGAGCTACGGCTGTCTCAGAAGTAGGGTCACACAAATACCCGCGTGCATCGCCGACATTCACAAGTGTCAAATAAAAAATTCCCGTTACCGAGCCCCTTCCTACCCTATTCTTGAATGACACAACGTTTGGGCCCTGAACTGCACCATGATGACCACAGTTAAGCATATGTCTGTGTCGGAGCTAGCAGCCTCCCCCCGAGGTTGTATTCAACCGCGAAGACCGCATTCACCACGGAGGCAGCACTCATTTATTCATAACTAGCTCGCGCGCGCGGCTTTGTTCACTCGCACCCCCTCCCGACCCCTCGGGCCAGCGGCGGTTGCATTGGTCAATCTCCAGTCGTAGGAAGCTCGTACTCCATAGAGAGTGCTATATAAATTAGGTACACACTAAAGGTTACTAGTTAATTAAAATTTTCTAACAATGATATTCAGAATAAATCACGCAACGTGCACGGGCAAATATTTAAAATTGTTAAACATTTTAATAACATGGTTTGAATTTACGTGACTACTACGCGCGTTGTGAAAGGGGGCTAGACGGAAAAAATTCTTACGAAAAGTTGACACGACACTTTTTGGTATAGTAAGTTAGCGTCATCTGTTAGTATTATCTAGATGGACGATACCAACAGTACAGCTATGTGACGACAGATGGCTCTGATTAGTTGCCGCTACTCAATGACAGATGTCGCTAAAAACAAAACGTATCACGTACCTAAAAAATCTAATGAAAAAACCTACAAAACCATATTTAAAATATAATGTTAAAAATCCGTTCAAACCTTATTAAAAATTTGTAAAAGTTTATTACAAATCCTTCACTAATTAATCGAAAGGAACTTCGTTCCATCCACAAGGGACACCCGGATGGAACGAAGTTCCATCCGGGTGTCCCTTGACACCTATCAAGTTTTTTTTTAATTTTATTTATTTGGATTTCCAAATTTACAGAACCATGCATATTATTTTAATACTACCACTTATTTTATTATTAATAATTTTATAAACAAACACCCGGAAGGACCGCCGCCCGTGGACGCTCCCGGATAGTAAATAACCCCGTGGGTTACGTCGGCTTCGTTTTTCTCGACTTTTCGACATTTTTCCTGCAAATCCCTTCAAATCCGCACCGGAGCATTCATAATGCAGCGCTACGCCGTAGCCGCGGCGTAGCGGCCGGCGGCGGGGCGGCGTAGCGCGTAGGCTCGCTACGGAATAAATGAACAGAATAGAATAACTGACGAGATTATTTTTGTGAGGTTTCATATCATGTACGTAGACAGGTCCGGTGTACATACACATACATATATGTAGACCGTGTCGTGATGTATGTACTGATATTTGTATGGATGTGGGTGGGTACGAATGATTCCCTTTGATCACTGACATTTGAGAATTGGCAGAGAACATGTCGTCACCATTGATCTATTTTGGATCTGGCCGACTTGTATTGCTTGAAAACAAAACTGTTTTTTTTTTAAATAAGTATCTTGATATAAAATAATAATAATTTCACGTAACGGCTCAACCGAGCTTTTTTAAAATTTAGACACGTACATAGATGAGATAAGGGAAGGATTATTATTATGTATTTATGGTATGTATTTAAATTAAATATAGTTGACTTATTATATGCATAAATTTGCATGATATTGTTATAAGGTCTAAATAAGCTAATCTGCTGTATATGAATGTCGAACAACTGTTTGTACCCGATTCAAAGCAAATAGAATGATTGATTGATTGCAGAGACAATTCCGCGTTCACTAACGCTCTTACAATTATAAGTTTTCAACTGTGCATCTCGCCCGCGGTGCGGCGGTGCGCGCGGATGTCGGCGTGGACAGTCGTGCAGCACTTATGTGCTTATTACATGACATGGGCATTATTGAAAACAAGTACTCCCAACTAACTGTAATGCGCTTCATGAGGAGTAATAGAAAAAGATTTTAAAATCTGTATACTCAGCAACAAGGGGTCAAAGCTAGTTTTTTTTATATCAACCAGATATATCCCTCCAAAACGCTAGTTTTGAGATAGTTCCTTGACGTTTTCAACCCTCAAAAACCTATGACAAAAGACGGGTAGTAAAATAAATGCTACATTCATTTAAAAAAAATTCAAACCATGTTATTAAAACGTTTAACAATGTGAACCACTGGCGTGCCTCCAGACGTGGAATGTGAGGAACTGCAATTATGTGTTCGTGTTACATGCAGATACACTTATTTCTTCCTGTTGTTGCTGTTCCCCAGAATGCATGTCGCACTGTCAATGTACCGACGGTCCGAGCTTCATACTGTATCTTACGCGAGAAGTTACAGACGAAGTACAACTGGGGATAATTATTATAATTGTTTGATGAATAATCATCTGTTCCCGCGGCCGCGGGGAGGTGCGGGAGGGAGTGACGCGGACGTTTCCCCGACCTCCTATTAACATATAAATCAACAATCACCGACACAATGTACGTGACCACTGGTCTCGCACGTCTATGTGTTGGTAAGGGTTTTTTTTTGTAGTGATGAAAATGAGTAAGTTAATGACATAAATATGTGGTAATTACGAAAACCTCTTTCGATGCGACAGTCCGGCTCGCACTTGACCAGTTTTTGAACACTGCGAGTGTGTACCGTGTTGAAGTCGTTGCTCAGTTGATTATAAAGCTTGTCATGTTGACGCTCTCTCTGTTGTCTCAGTGGTGCCTTGTGCCGTGTGGTGTCAGCTGGAGTGTGGGGTGGGCTATGATCATCCCGTCGGTATGGCTAAAGTCAACGAATCACCAACATATGATTGCGGTCACAAATCTATAAGTGTCGTGATTATAGTTAACCTTCATATAATGTTAAAAAAAGACGGGATTTTTATCTACCCTTTTGCAACATTTGAATTTACAATAGTTATATGTAACTAAAAGCTAAACATTATTGCAACATTGTGGGAGGCTGGAGGCTACACGAGATCAGGGATGTATATCTAACTATCTATCTGTATAAAACTACTCTGTGTCATTTTGAGCATACAAGTGTGTTGCCGCGAGCTGCGCCATGTTCACAAGATGAGGGCAACATGTTCAATTCACAATTACAATTCCCATGAGTAATGTTGGTAAGGAAGTCTACCAGCTCATCCCGTCATTATCTGGGTCGATAGGCAATATCCTATTGCCTAGATCATTGTCTGAGACCCGGCCCTAATACCTAGGTAATGCCTGACAAAGCCTCACTATCTGCCTGTAATCCTGACTCATGACAAGCTCGTACGAGTGAGAGAGAAAGCTGTTACCAGCGCATTTTGAAGGAAGGACACACATAATCTGCTGGTTATTTCTTTGCGGTTGTACTTCTCTAATGACTACATACTCGTAGAATAAAATGAAAAATATACTTTATATACTTTTATTTTTAAGACAAAGGCAACATGGCGCGAGTCTCGGAATTGTTCAATTGAATTTGAATTTCGACCACCGGGCGATCACCAGTTTTTATTATTTGCCGCTAGTATAGGCCACATGCTGTATACAGGTACAGCCGCGCTCGTGGTAGGCGGGTCCCGTATATATTTACACATTATTTTCTCCATCAGTAACTTTTGATGTTCTTTTTCGAGGCGTGATTATGATGACGTCACAGGGTTGGCAGGGGGCGGGGGCGGTCGACGAGGGACGCTTTATAAGTATTTTGTCGTCGTTTTCTTGTAAAAGGGTTGCGATTGGTGAGTGGTAAACTCTATGTGACAGCTTTTAGCTCCCCGCGGCTGGAAATGTGACGTCACGATCCCGTGGACGTGTCACCGTGTACCGCGACGAGGCCGCGAGAGTAGGTGCCCGCTTGACGAGCTGAGTAGGTCCTAGTCGGATAGTGACGTGAGGCTGTGAGAGAGTAGGGACATGGGTTTGAAACCGGAATGCATAATTAATTTTTAGAATAACTTTTATTATCATCACTGTTATTTCTGTCATCAAAATACAAATACAAAATACAAAAATGTTTATTTTCCTGAGTAATAAGAACACATACACAATTTACATTATCTCACGCACTAGGAGACCTGCGTTGCGGGAAGAGAATTTTGGAGAACATATTGGAATATTTTACATGATGAAAATTAATTAACTAATTGAGTACATTGCACATAGATGGTAAGGAATTCATGACATATTAGTTACTGCTACTGTAATATTGTGAGAATTTCTTCCGTGGCACTGTAATCATCATAATATAACGTTTTAATGATGAGGTTAGAAACAACAACAATATAAAATTAGTATTCATAGCAGCATTAATATTGAAGATTACGCAACTTTTGTAAATGTATTTAGAAATAGATAATAAACAATTTTTTTTATAAATACTTTGATGATAACATTTTTTACATAGAGGAACATTGTGTGTGCATTCAGTATTTTTCAGTAATAAAACTCTTAGTTGATTAAATCCATCAGGCATGTATAATTATATATTCTTCAATATATTCTCAACACACAGTCGGGCATAGTAACGTTTACTAGTACTATTTCAACAGAATTCACAACAGGAATGGTTTACAAAATGAGTGTTCATCAGTTTTATAATACGATCCTCATAGCTACCACCATCGTCAGTTCCTACTTCAAAAACAACAACTTCGTGAATCAAAACAGGCACAGTTATACAATATTAATCAATCCCTATAACCAATTACGTTAATACTGAAATTCCAGAATGGATAATTATATACAATATTTGTTACTAAAGGCTCACATTATTTAAATACATAATTAAACCTATAAATTAGATTAGCCGTGCTGGTTGAGGCAGCGTGCATTGCCTTCTCGCAGGAAGTAATTGCTTACGACATATTATACAATATTTATCTTTCTCGTTAATAAATCATAGAATCAAGTATATCAAAATACAAACGCAGTTATTGTTTAAACATTTATGACTAAATGTAAATATCGTTCAGTCACGTATCCGAGTAACTTGTTCCGGGCACCTGCTGGAGATGCTTGTCATGCCTCTTCATATAGATGTCGCTGGTAACCCTTGCACCGGATGTTATTGCCGGTAACACATTTGAAATAAATGTGACGCTAAACGAAGTAATAGTGGGTGGTTGGAACCTACTCGTAGCGCGCCAAACGAATCCCATTAGGAGGCATGTCCGTGCAGTGACGGGTGGTAGTCAATGGGTTATGGATACAGGGTGATCTGATTAATTTTGACGTGCGCACACTTTGATGTCAGAGAGATGTCAGGGGTGTCAGGCGAGTGTCGCGTGCAAGGTTTGACAGTGGTTGTAGAGAGGTTTTATGTGGGTCACGCGCCACGCTGTCAATGTATGTCACAGATCGGCGGGACATTCCGAAACGAATCAATCATTTATATTGATAATTTAATATGGAATGAGTTTGACAAAGGCACGCGCAGGAGATCAAAGTTTGTGATGGAGCTGTTTGCGAGCACAGCACAGTGCGAGTGTGTTCCAGTATAGTGTCTGTAACTGCCTGTGTCAGTTGCTCACGGCACTGTCTGAGTGACTACTGCGAGAGATGAGGGGGCGAGGGGATGGCGGCGTCTGAGGGGGGAGGGTTATTGCATTCCGCACGTAATTATTAATTAATTAGGGATGTATTAATTAGGGAGGCATGCGATACCCGCGTGTTGGCACGTGCGCTGGAAATGCAGTACCTGCCCAACTCAAGTATAACATCACTTGTTGTGTATGCAGGTCACAGGTATTGACTTTTGGTGTATATTTATTTAAGGCAAACGAACAGTTTTCAACATGAAATAAATTGCTTTATATAGCGAATACAATGTTACGTTATATATTTTAAAATGGACACGAGCTGACAGAGATACAAACAGGGTAATTTAAATACAGAGCGTGACATCGGCGATCACATCGAAGCATAATAAACTTTAACGTAGTGCAATTAGGTTTAATCCTCAAATATAGTTCCCTTACATAAAATGTAATACAATGACATCAATCATCAAACTCGGAGACAATCACATGTGAAAGAAGATGAAAAGCGATGACCTAGTGTAGTGACACAGCGAGTGAGGGTAGAATGCTAGTTCCACGTTAAGTTTCATGTTACGTTATATATTTTAAAACATGATAAGAAATAATGTTATAGTTACAATAAATGACAGATCAAATGTCTGCGAGTGTCCGCGTCCGCCCTCAGCACCCGGGACTCTGTTTTTGATTCGCTCGACGCGACACGTGCGAGATTCCTACTGATTCGTTCGACTTCCGAAATTTGATATTTTTGAATCGTATTTTAACGTCAACGTCAAACATAGACACTGATTGATATTGTAAATTCCTACAGTTCTGTGAAATTTGCGTTCCATTTGGCTCTGGCTCATCTGGCTGTCGTGCTCTGGTAACTTGCCTCACATAGACCAATATAACACATACAGTACAAAAGATATGTATAACCAAAATGATGGTGTTCTGTTGTATGTAAAGCAAGACTTAAAACACACTGTAGAAGAACCCGACTTCTTAGAAGCAAATTGCTTGATTATTACATTGGGCATACATACGGCAATTATAGCAATATATCGTCCGCACTGTTTCAAGCATGATGTAACAAAATTCCTACAATCATTAAATTTAACACTTACCAAGCTAGCAGCTTACGAAAACATAATCATTATAGGTGATATAAACATAGATATAGCTCCACAGAATACTGATCCAAATTCAAACGGATATCTCAATCTAATATCTTCTGATGGTTTGTTACCTGCATTCACCACAGCAACCAGAATACAAACCTGCATTGACCACATATTAATAAAAACAAAAAAAACTGCACGCGCTTTCATAATACAAACTGCTCTCACAGATCATGACGCGGTTGCTCTGTCTCTACAAATAAGAAAAGATAAATATTATGCTCAACCTCAAATTTCTAAAATTGATTATTCAAATTTGGAAATAACTATCTCAAACACAGACTTTAATCCAATTTATAATCTTCAAAATCCAAATGATATAGCAAATTTAATAATTCACATTATAGCAGGTGCTCTTGTAGAACACACAAAAATCCTTCACCAGTCTCACCGTAGAACAACAATTAAGCCTTGGATAACGCTAGGTATGTTACGCTGCATGAGAAACCGTGATAACATGCATAAAAAGTTAAAAATTACACCAAAAAATGAGACTCTAAAAACTACCTATCGCAGGTATAGAAATTACTGCAATAATATGTTAAAAAACGTTAAAAGACTGTATGAAAGAAACGAAATTAAAAAAGCAGGTTCAAATAACAAAAAAATTTGGGAAGTTGTCAAAAGAGCCACAAATCTAAACAAACGTACTCCTTCAACGAATGATTTGCTGTCCCTTTCATCGACACCTGAGCGTTCGGTGGAAATGGTCAACAAGTACTTCGTAAATGTCGGGGCTACTCTTGCAGAAAAAATACTAAAAACTGATTACTCCGAGCCTCGAATTTCAGCTACAAGTAAAGACTCATTTGTTCTTTTGGAGACTGACAATGAAGAAGTAGAAAGACTCATCATGTCTCTAAAAACAGACTGTGCACAAGGTGTGGACAACATACCTAGCAAAGTTTTAAAACTTAATAAACAACTCCTTGTACCTCCAATCACCTACTTGTGTAATCGGTGCATTAAAACTGGAATTTTCCCCAGAATCCTTAAAAAGTCAGTAATACGGCCAATTTTCAAGAGTGGTAGCAGGGACCGTGTCAACAACTACCGACCAATATCCATACTGCCATCCATTTCAAAAATACTGGAACGTATCATTAACAAACGACTTACGCAGTACCTGGAATCAAGCGGCACTCTCTCTGACCAACAATATGGTTTTCGCAGTGGCAAATCTACTGACGGAGCTGTTAATGAACTTACTGACTTTATAGTTCATAACATGGATGCTGGTAAAAAATGTCTAGCAATATTTATTGACCTAGCTAAAGCTTTTGACACGGTCTCTATCCCATTATTGATTAAAAAACTTGAATGTCTGGGAATACGAGGCTTACCACTCAATCTATTTAAAAGTTACCTCACCGAAAGATCCCAGTGTGTCAGGATTGATAATTACACAAGCACGGAAGAGCAAATCACATATGGCATACCGCAAGGTAGCATACTGGGGCCAACGCTATTTCTTACCTATATTAACGATCTATTCTCCAACAAACTACAAAATGGAAAAATTCTGTCCTTTGCAGACGACACAGCGCTGATTTTTACAGGCGATAATTGGAATGACACATTCAACAACGCCCAGTCAGGTTTCAATACAGTATTAAAATGGCTACATAGCAATTTACTCACAATAAACTCAGATAAAACAAAAGTTGTAACCTTTGCCATCCGCGACATCTCACTACCATACAACACTAACCTATCAATAATTGCTCACTCATGTCACTCAAACATCAATTGCAACTGTCCCAAACTAGAATCTGTGTGTACAATTAAATACTTAGGGGTAATAATAGACCGTAACCTAACTTTTCGACCTCATATAGAGAATCTGACAGCACGATCTCGAAAGTTAATATACGTTTTCCGAACGCTACGTCACATAGCTGACTACGATACCATACGCACCGTATACTTTGCATTATGTCAATCCATTCTCACGTATTGTATAACAGCATGGGGCGGGGCGGCGAAAACGCATATGATGGCTTTAGAAGTAGCGCAAAGAGCTATACTGAAAGTGGCAACCTTCAGACACTTCATGTTTCCCACTAAAGAACTATACGACAGTTGCAAAATACTGTCGATCCGCCAGTTATTCGTTCTCTACACGATCATGAAACAACACTCTAAGCAAAAATATGACCCGAAGTTCGAAACGACCAAAAGACGACATGATATAGTATGTCTATCAAAAAAATTTAAAACAACTTTTGCACGAAAATTTAGCATACACATAGGTCCTAAAGCTTACAATACCGTTAACAGAATATTAAATATATATCCGCTCTGTAAGAACCAATGTAAAAACAAAATTACAAATTGGCTTCTCACAAAGGACTACGATTATACCGAAGCCTTGGTTACACCCTCTGAAACTAGAATATATTAAATCAACGCGCGCGCGCACACACACACACGCACGCACGCACGCACGCACGCACGCACGCACGCACGCACGCACGCACGCACGCACGCACGCACGCACGCACGCACACACACACACACACACACACACACACACACACACACACACACACACACACACACACACACACACACACACACACACACACACACATTCATCTCACTCACATTCATCTCACTCACATTCATCTCACTCACATTCATCTCACTCACTCACTTCTTTTACTATATATATATTTTTTTGAATGTAAAACTATTTTTTTAATAATAGATAATTTACAATATACTATATTTCACTATATGTCACTTAAAAAACACATGTCCGGTGGTGGAGACCTGGTTCCTGTAGCACAGGGGATCCTAGTTCAGGAGCCAGTCTTCACAAAGTTACGAGACCATAGAATTAAGTGATTTATGATTTGTGTACAAACTTTGTGGAGAAAAATAAATATGCTTTATTTATTTATTTTCGTTGCACGAACGACCCGTTTTATCCATTCAAGCGAATCATAAAAATTGAGTCGGTTTCAATGTATAATTGTACTGTTTCCTAATAATGGGCTCAATTAGACGCTTATTTATATTAATAACAATTATATTGTTAGATTTTGAAGTAAATTTTTCGTTGCGATAATTACCAGTTTAATGTTCTAAGTGGAACGGATAAAATTAAACCTTTCAAGTTATATTGACAACACCGGAGGCGAATGATTAAAAATACTTCCGTCAGTCCTGCTTTCATTTCTTTGAACTTTCGCTCGAGCGAATCAAAAATATAGCTCGCGGGCGCGTGTACGAGTACCTCCTCGTGTGTGCGTGCACTGGGGCTCTATTTTTGATTCGTTCTGCGCGCCGCGAGCGTTTGATTTCTACTGATTTTCGTTCGACTTATGAAATTTGGTATTTTTGAATCGCTCTTCTGCAACGAGTGGTCGGGACCACTCTTTGCGGAGGCGAGCGATAGACTAAACGTCATCGTCGAACACTGACATTACCACTTATTGACATTGACAGTAGGAACTTTTCTATGAACTTTGCGTTCCGTTTTCCTTGCGTGAATTACCGGTTTTATTTTTCTGCGGATAACGGATAAAATTAAACATTTTAAGTTATATCGGCAACACCTGAGGCGAATGATCCAAAAATACGGTCAAACCTGTTTTCATGCGACTTGTAGTCGATCGTGACTTAAGTCGTGTGCGACGAAGCTATGTCACACGAGCGAATCAAAAATGGAGCCCCTGGGCTCGTGTTGTTCCGTGTTGGAGGTCACAATTAATTAATGTGAGAGCGTCTGAGGGAGCCCCCGGTCACTCTCACAATACTTATGTAATGAATAGAGCCGGTCCAAAGATTCGTATGTGACGAGTCGGACAGGTATGTCGCGGGGTCGCACCAACTGCCTGTAGCTTCTACCTCAACGCACGTAGTAGGTGGTGGATAAATATTAAATACGAAATAATATCGTTGGTTGATTCGTTCCTCTCCCAGTGGGAGAGAGTGGGAGAGAGCGATCTCGTCGACGATGATTAGTTCGAGGCACACAAACAGTTGTTACGTCTCGTTAGTTGGTCGATGGCGCGTTGTTTGCTGGAACAACATTTATTTATTGTTCCCTTTGTGCTGTCGACGATATCCAGGATTGAGGGGAACACGTCAATATGATACGTGCCAATGGAATAGCTACATACATATTATTCGTAGCAATTGACGCCACACCATTTTGATGACCTCGATCATCATCACTCTGGAAACATCTGCTGCTGATCATTGTCGTCCCCCGTGGTGTCGCTCGCGCTCAGCAGCGCACCGCGAGCCTTATCAAACATTTTATGTATTAATTGATCAAGAAAATGTTTGCTTGTACAAAGTTTTAATAAGCGCAGCTTCTAAAAAAATATGAATCAATGAATTACTGACATATTGTTGGATACTACAATGAATCTGTGGATTCGGCGGATGGTTGCTGTCCGTCCCTGGAATGTGCACTCTGCTCACGGGCCGACAAGTCTCGGGTTGATCATAAACTTACATCATGTGATAAATCATACGTACGATGAAGGTTTATTGTTGAAGATTCAGTAGTTACAATAATATTACTTTGATAGTTAGCTGGAACAATTAAGGTCATTTTGTGAAATAAATAAATTCAAAATTAATGTTTGAACAGGATTTTGACATCACGTAAGCTAGCGACGTTTTAACAAGTCATTATAATTGTTCATTTACTGTGAAGAGAATAATATGTATTGTAAGGCACTAGTTTGCAAAACACAACTAATTTATACTTTATTTCTTTGACGTGCTCTCACTGGATCGCTAGTAAAGAGAACAGCCGGAGCCGCGGGAGGTGTCTTGTGAACTACTATCACATTCATATATTTGCCTGTAGGTTTTATTCCACCTCAACATCCAAGACTTTTTGTTTGTGTATAAAGCTTTGTTCGAAAACTTCCTTCCATTATTTATTTTTATCACGAATCTTTGTGAATTCTTAATTGCAAACAGCAATATTTATGCAAAATGTTCCGTATAAAATGTTTGTGATGTTAATTGGGTATGTAAATATTTTTATGAGGCATGAAAATAAAAAATCCATTTGGAGACATTTTGATTCTGCATCATATTTTTTCATTTACTATTTCAAATTGGTTAAAGTTTATGTTATACTTTCATAAAAAACACATTGACATTCATTTGACCCCATGTCCATACAATTTTTAATGAATCAGATTTCTAAATACTCAAACTTGCAAAATAGGACATTGATAGTTGACACTTTTTACATGACATTCCAAGGACACCGTATGTATTTCATGGTTTTTATTATTTTTAATCAAACTAACACGTGGGTGGTTCGCTTCATAGTTTATGAACTTATGACGTCAGAAGTTCACGAGGTGTCGTGATCAAGGTAGATCTAAAACCAATGAATAAATCTTATATCTAGTGATCTTAGAAGCAAAATGTTCAAAATAGTTTCTTAGATTTGTGTTTTCATCCAAAATATGTCATAATATAAACGCGAATAATTTTTAAGTTTGGTGTGGAAATTGCGTAGTTTAAAAAAATTCAATTTAAGTTACATGTGTGTGTATACGGAACGTAATCTTGAGACGATACTAACCTCTAGTCCTCTGACTTTACTGAAGCGGAGTTGAGCGAACCCGAGAAAAACAAACAAACACAGAGTTTGAAGTTGAGCAGAGGCTAGGGTATAGTACATTGTATGTAGTTGAGTAAGCCCTGTAAAGCACAGACATGATGCCGTCCGCGGAGTCCGCGCCCGTCGGTGGTTGCCCCGCAGCCGGAGACGCGGCACTGCTGCTGTATTAACACATCAATAGTACTGGGAATTAGTTCGACAGCTGCCGTGATTGCAATCAAACTTGGGACACAACTTCCTAATGGATATCTGTATGTGTGTAGTAACTTGGTAAAGCTTGATTGGCTGGGTACAGTTTGTAAACGAATGACATACATTGAAATAAATAATATATATTATACATATTAAAATTGTTTACCGCGATCTTTTAATATATTATTTCTATCATTTTATTTGTTGTTTTACTAACTGTGAGGTAAGTAGACTCTGCGAGGTGCGGGGTCGGAGGGGGTGCGATATCAGTCCAATAAGTTTCAATTAAAACAATAAACTCGCAGAGATTTCAATATCGTGTTTCAAATTTGTAACATTTCGCGGCAACTCGGTAACTTTGTTGCTAATTAAAATGATCGAGTCGATAACTGTGGCCGCCGCGAGAGTTGCCGACACTAGTGGCGTCCCGCCGCGCCCCCCGGCCCCGGCTGTAGAGCTGTTCTCTACATCGATGAGAACAAACCTGTGATGGGACATGTTTCTACTTAGTTAATATGTGGATAGGCCACCTCACTGTATATGTCTATGTATGTAACTCTCCGTGGAATGTAAGGTGAAAAAAATAGTTTGATTATGTGTTCCATAATTCATATATGTATTGCAGTGGTATACTAAAGTGCCGACGCTTACTTAATGATATCGATAGAACTGCGGAATACGGTTTATACCACTGAAGTGTAGATGATATTTTTGTTGACAAACATTTCACAGTGTGAAAGGCAGCGCGTTGTTCTCGTGTTCACGAAATGTTCGCTCGAGACCTTCCCTCCCTACAGAATGAACGGAATGAACTCGAAGAGTAAACGTAAATAGGCATCAAAGAAAATACAGGTTTTATGAGGAAAGTTTGTGGAACAGCCGAGCCGAGGTCTGAGCCCCTTTGCTTGTCGCCCGCTTGACACATGCTGGTCGTAGTGTACGTTTTATTGTTTATTGTTCATTGTACACAGAAAAAATATTACAAAGACAATTATACCTAAAATAAAATTGTACAATTTGAGTTGCCTATCCCTAAAAAGATATTTCCCCCGACACTCGGACTGCAACTTTCAAAGAAATAAATAAACTGAAAGTAGACCTACATACTTGTTTATAAAAAATATTACAGAAGAAGATAGTATATGTAGAAAAAAGCATAACAATATTTTATCCCGATATAACTACCAAACAGTATCGATCGATATATTTCGATAACTTGATTGCTCACAGCCTCGTCACCTTGTATCATCTGTGTGAGAACACACCTGTCCTCCACACCATCCGGTGGCTGAAGTGTAAATGAACAAGCGACACACCGGGTCGCCCCCGCCCCCGCCCGCCCTGTCTGTACAAATCTCACAATTTTGTCACTCGGATGCATAAAGCTATCCAGTTCTTTTAAGAAGTTTTAATGTAATCATCTCGGCATTTGACGGAGCCTTCGCCCGCACTCTCGCAGACTTAGATGATTCTTTAATGTGATCACGGGCTCATCTCTAGAGTTCATTATCTACATTAACTTTCAATGTTGGCTCCAGTTTAGATTTATTTTCGGTATGTTTAATTGATGAAGGTTTTTCGTAGCTACTTGATTTCTGCGCGGGTTTCCTTGTGTTTGTTTTTAGGATTCCGCAACTGAAAAAGACTAAAGGGATCGTTGTCCGTCTGTCTGTGAATATTTTTAAAGTTGCATACTGTACGAGCAGTGCATTTATCACGCGCATGGAAAAAACGTGAACGATGAATCGAACACGACAACATGATACCTATGTCAGTTATTTATTGTCTGTAGGGAACCCTCGACGCGCGGGTTCGACTCCCACTAGACTTTTAAAAGTCGAGCTAATGAAAAGCTACCCACCCACTGAAAATCTAAAACTTCCAAATTTGTACCCTCATTTCCTCTTGTCACAATTTCATTTTATTTCTGACATTGTTTCGTGTGACAAGATGACCTTTGTCACAAACTGTTTGACCCTTTATGAGTGCCCGACGAACGGGGGTGTGCGGGGGCAGTACTTATAGTGATTATATCCTCTTTGGCTGCATTATTACAGACTTTATTGTTAACTATTCATAACAACTGTTATAATGAAACTAGTTCAGAAAGCTTGCAACATATTTCTTAACTAACGTTTTTAGTTTTACTAATCCGTCGGATCCTGTTGTTGAGGCAACTCCGACCGTCCGTCTGTCACAAGCTGTTAGCTCCTAAACGTAAGCATATACAAACTTGAAGTTGAGATATTTATGGTTAAGTAAAGTCAACAATTACACTCGTACATTGCCGGGGTCCACTGCGTCCGTCCGTCAGCTCCTATTTTTGTATGTGTTTGTAAGACAGTGCCCTAGAGGATGTGACAAGGTACGGCGATCCTGGAGGACCACTGGGGCTGCAGGCGGATAGCACTCATCCATCCGTCACCGTCCCGTGCGGGTAGCTGGACCCGCGTGCGTCATTCACTACCGGAGCACCGACTCGCGCATTTGACAAAGTGGATGACGAGCGATGTCCGCACCTTCCGGGAGACATGTTCACTTCGGATATAGGGCTATGATTTCAGCAACCATTGCAACAATATGTACAAAAGATGTACAAATCCATGTCACTTTATTACTCAATCATCAATGAGCCGGTAAAAGCACACAGCTGAGCGGGACTCCAAAGGTAAACCTCGCGATTGTCTTTCGATATGAGCTGCATAGTGTTGTTGACACGAGGGGATACGCTTCTACGACACACGACAGTTGATTCCAGCTTCCGGTGGCTCATTGTTCTGAATTGAATAATTTATAATAATGAAGCAACGTCTTTACCGACTATCTATCTATTACCGACATTTATAGGTATGTTATTTTCAGGAATATTTGGCAACAACGTGTTTTAATGTACATCTACATCTACACTAATCTACACTAATATTATAAAGAGGAAAGTTTTGATTGTTTGTTTGTTTGTTTGTTTGTTTGTATTGAATAGGCTCCGAAACTACTGGACCGATTGGAAAAATTCATTTACCATTAGAAGCCGACATTATCCCTGATGGACATAGGCTATATTTATTTTTAGAAAAAATTAGACATCATTACTAAAACTTCAGTAATGTAAACCAAGATGTAATATTTTTTGCCGTTATGGCGGGTTTGCGCCACGCCACGCACGCGCGCCGAGCGCTGTCAGTTGATCTGTAACTATGACTACGAAAAACAACGGCTGCTATTGTAAAATGTTTTATTACGAGTCTTAAATATATTATTGTTGAACCATAGCCTTTAGTCCGTTCTTTTCAATATCCCCGGAAAGAAGAGTAGACAGTGGATACGCCCGCTGCGCGACAGCCTGCAGCGGTCGTCCTCCACGTGCACCTGACGTGCGTCCGACGTGCATCCGAGTAGAAACGTGCGTGTTTCGGGGCCTGCCGTGGAGCGAACATGAGCGAACGAACATTGTATGCGAGCGCAGAATATTCTTCAGCAAGCACGGTTAGCAGGATTGTTTTAAACTTCAAAATGACGGAGGGGAACATGGAAATTAAACCTACAACGACGGTGGAAGCCGTGTGTGTGAAAGTGCCACCATTTTGGCCCGAAGAGCCAGCGCTTTGGTTCGCGCAGCTGGAAGGACAGTTCGTGCTTGCCAGCATCACCGCAGACAGCAAATACAATTATGTCATATCGAATCTTGAGTTCAAATACGTGTCAGAAAACAAAGATATATAAAGATAGATAAAAACCCTCCCGGTGCGAACAACTATGACAAAGTTAAAACGGAACTGATTCCGCGGCTGTCTTCATCGCAAGAGCAGCGAGTGCGCCAGCTACTCACGCACGAAGACATCGGGGACCGCAAGCCAGCACAAATTCTTACGGCACCTACAAAGTTTGGCCGGTCCGAGCGTACCCGACGATTTTGTACGTTCTATTTGGTCGAGGCGCCTGCCAACGAATGTACAGGTGATTATTGCGTCGCAGCCTAAGAAAGCCTTTAGTCGGTTCTTTTAAATCTCCTGGGAAAGAAGAGTAGACAGTGGATACAGCCTGCAGCGGTCGTCCACCACGTGCTACGCCGTAAAATGTCTTTCATCGCATGTGCTGCGGAAACTATGAATAATCAACAGAACAAGAACATCAAAAAGCTATTTTCACTGTGTTATATAAATAAATAAAAGTATGGTTTTAGATTAATTTCTATGGTTGTGCTGAGACCTTGCTTTTTCCACATTTCAGGATTTTAGGTCAAACGGGAAATACCTTATAGGTTTTGATTCTCTTGCATTCTATAAGGAAATTGTCTAAAAGTGCGGCTTAAACAGACATATCTTTTTATTGTGTTGACGTAGAAGTTTGATTTTTTCACAAATCTAAGAGACTGCAGACTTGAGTACTTGATATTAATTTCAACTTGATACCTTTACGCATACATTTACGTATACACTGAGAAAAAGGGTATTGACTGACAGACAGACGGACAACAAAGTGATCCTTTAAGGGTACCTTTTTAGGGTTCCTTAGTCCAATAAAGAACCCTTATAGCTTCACTCTATCCCTCTGTTCGTCTGGCTGTCCGCGGCTTAGCTCAGAGACCCTGACTACTAAATAGCTGTAATTTGGTATGGGTATACATGGTATCACGATAGCAAAGTGGTGGTAGAATAAAAAAACTTGGGGATGAAATATTTTTTCACGTCACGTCATTGTGTGGGGTATCGTTGAAATATTACGCTTGAAAGTGAGAATTTTTGCCCGAGTTGAGCGTCCCCCTCCCCTCTATCTGCTAAACTGGTGCTTTTAAAAATCTGAAAAATTCATTAACATTAAATCCAAACAACTTATTGTTCCGAGCAACTACGGAGCCCTGCACTGCGCGTGGACTGACGCGCACTCGGCTGCTTTTTAGGGTTCCGTACCTCAAAAGGAAAAAAGGAACCCTTATAGGATCACTATGTTGTCCGTCTGTCTGTCAAGGTCCTTTTGCTCTGGAACGCGTGAAGGTATCAAGTTGAAATTAATATCGAATTAATGCGAATCTGCGATCCTTTGGACCCGTGAAAAAATGAAGTTTCTAGGCCAACGCAATAAAAAGATATATCTGTATTTCAGACCATTTCCATACAAAATGCAAGAAGAAAGAAACCAAAACCTATAGGGTACGTCCCGTTGAGCTAGAACTTGAAATTTGACAAGAAGCAAGGTCTTACAGCGCAACCATAGGAATAAATCGGAAAACCAGGATTTCCTAAAATTAAAATTTTTTTCTTTGGATTTGGCAATAATTTAAAGTCTCAAAAATAGCGTTTATGCTAATTTGTGCGGTATATAATAAGAAGTTAAGGCGCGGACTCTCTATCTGAGGGTTCCGGGTTCGAATCCAGCCGTGTACCTATGAGCGTTTTTCAATTCAAGTACATTATTCGAATGCTTGACGGTGAAGGAAAACATCGTGAGGAAACCTGCATGTCTTGAACAGGCATGTGAAATCCGCCAATCAGCACTGGGCCCGCGTGGTGGACTATGCCCCATACACTATCTGTAGGAGAGTAGGCCTGAGCTCATACAGTGGGGACGTATATAGGTAGATGATGATGATGAAATAAATATATGTCTATGTAATTCATCTTAAATAAAGCGTGGTTTAAAGAAAAAACCGCTCGCTTCGCTCGCGCAGCTACCGCGTTTTAGCTACAATGCCAAACCTTACCAATCAAAAATCTCACCTGAATGGATATCTTTTTTTCTCTAGCAAGTAGTTTCGCCAACAACAAACAACCTGTGTGGGGTTTCAGACCAACTCCCTTAACACCAAAAGTTCATAGAAACGTCAAAATTAGTTGACCATTTTAAACACCAACTCAACCCCTCGCGGTCGGTTGTCTGTAAGCCACAAAATATCGCGTGAATTAATTTACGAAATTTTTCATAAAACTAACAACTGAATCACTTTTTTGTCCTTCTGGTGTTATGTCTGTCAAGACCATTTTTCTCAGGGACGTTGGTCGCGTAGGGATATGAAGCTGAAAATACATTTACGCTTATCCAAAAATGTTTAAAAAATAAATGTCTACCCGTGCGAAGCCGGGGCGGGCCGCTAGTGAATGATATTTACATGTGATTTAGATAAACAAAGGTAGCTTAGTTCACAACGGTTTCGTTTGTGACTTCTGCCCTTTCCAGCCCAGGGTAGCATGAGATGTGACATATCTAATCGTGGAATCGCTTAGATTTCATATTACCAGAGTCAATTGACCATCCATTGAAGTAGTTGACACCCATACGTACCTTGGCACGGTGATTGAGGACCCATGAGGTGGCACCCTCACATCGACAAAGTATGTGACAAACTGAGGGCGCTTTCGGCTAAATTCTCATTAATTAAAACCAAGGTACCACATTCCATTACACTGCTCATGTATAAAGCACTGGGTGAGTCAATCACACCGTACGGACTAAGTAGCAATGGACGCTCACACTCACATTTACAACTCACATTGACCAAATACAAACTAGAATACTCAAACAATAGCGCCATTTAAATTAAAAGAAAAACTTAAGGCGAGAAACCTTTTATTATAAAGAAGAAGAAAAAAACTTTTTATTCAAAGTTTTTTCACGTAAATAAATCTAGTTATCTGCCCTATCTGCGACGCGAGTTTGCGCATGGAAGTACACTCTACAGCTACTGCATCGTTTACTGAAATGTACCGCTAGTATGTTCCGGCTGGCTGTACGTGCATTTGTGTTATTTACATGGAGTGATATACGTTGACGAGAGACTGCTAAAGGTACGAGTATACCAGCCTGCGTAGTATGACACGAATGAGAGCGGTCAGAGTGAGATATGACATATTTGAATGTCAAATATCTATACGATTTGACAATATCTCATCGCAGCCACACCCCGGTCCACCATCCACCGTCCACCACTCTACAGACACTGCTAATTACGTCCTGATTGTACTTCAAAGTGGCATTTAATTTAGTGCCATTCTGAGTTGTCCCTGGTTGTTCGGGGGCGGGCGGTCGTTCACGACGCGACCCAATTCTCGCGACATTGCAGATAATGTCCTGCGACTGGTCGCGCCGGAGAGCTGCGCCGACATCACAGTACTTGATATGTTTACCGCGCCGATGCCGACCGATGCCGACCGGCCGCCGGCGTCTTCATTCATTGTCAAATACACAACTTTACAACCGTTGTTCGTTAGTTATACAGCTGGTATCACAGTCCTGAGGTTCCGGTGTCGACTCCCAGATACTCGGCTTGGTTGGTGGCAGGGCATTGTATTTTCTATGTCCGTCTGGATGGATATCTAACCCCTCTTATCTAAGTTTGCCGCGAATGTCTTCTACACTAATATTATAAAGAGGAAAGTTTTGATTGTTTGTTTGTTTGTTTGTTTGTTTGTATTGAATAGGCTCCGAAACTACTGGACCGATTGGAAAAATTCATTTACCATTAGAAGCCGACATTATCCCTGATGGACATAGGCTATATTTATTTTTAGAAAAAATTAGACATCATTACTAAAACTTCAGTAATGTAAACCAAGATGTAATATTTTTTGCCGTTATGGCGGGTTTGCGCCACGCCACGCACGCGCGCCGAGCGCTGTCAGTTGATCTGTAACTATGACTACGAAAAACAACGGCTGCTATTGTAAAATGTTTTATTACGAGTCTTAAATATATTA
Organism: Carcina quercana; assembly: GCA_910589575.2. Taxonomy (NCBI): domain Eukaryota; kingdom Metazoa; phylum Arthropoda; class Insecta; order Lepidoptera; family Depressariidae; genus Carcina; species Carcina quercana. Next base: position 10,151,143 of record OU342447.1, on the reverse strand, counting down.
TTGTTGAACCATAGCCTTTAGTCCGTTCTTTTCAATATCCCCGGAAAGAAGAGTAGACAGTGGATACGCCCGCTGCGCGACAGCCTGCAGCGGTCGTCCTCCACGTGCACCTGACGTGCGTCCGACGTGCATCCGAGTAGAAACGTGCGTGTTTCGGGGCCTGCCGTGGAGCGAACATGAGCGAACGAACATTGTATGCGAGCGCAGAATATTCTTCAGCAAGCACGGTTAGCAGGATTGTTTTAAACTTCAAAATGACGGAGGGGAACATGGAAATTAAACCTACAACGACGGTGGAAGCCGTGTGTGTGAAAGTGCCACCATTTTGGCCCGAAGAGCCAGCGCTTTGGTTCGCGCAGCTGGAAGGACAGTTCGTGCTTGCCAGCATCACCGCAGACAGCAAATACAATTATGTCATATCGAATCTTGAGTTCAAATACGTGTCAGAAAACAAAGATATATAAAGATAGATAAAAACCCTCCCGGTGCGAACAACTATGACAAAGTTAAAACGGAACTGATTCCGCGGCTGTCTTCATCGCAAGAGCAGCGAGTGCGCCAGCTACTCACGCACGAAGACATCGGGGACCGCAAGCCAGCACAAATTCTTACGGCACCTACAAAGTTTGGCCGGTCCGAGCGTACCCGACGATTTTGTACGTTCTATTTGGTCGAGGCGCCTGCCAACGAATGTACAGGTGATTATTGCGTCGCAGCCTAAGAAAGCCTTTAGTCGGTTCTTTTAAATCTCCTGGGAAAGAAGAGTAGACAGTGGATACAGCCTGCAGCGGTCGTCCACCACGTGCTACGCCGTAAAATGTCTTTCATCGCATGTGCTGCGGAAACTATGAATAATCAACAGAACAAGAACATCAAAAAGCTATTTTCACTGTGTTATATAAATAAATAAAAGTATGGTTTTAGATTAATTTCTATGGTTGTGCTGAGACCTTGCTTTTTCCACATTTCAGGATTTTAGGTCAAACGGGAAATACCTTATAGGTTTTGATTCTCTTGCATTCTATAAGGAAATTGTCTAAAAGTGCGGCTTAAACAGACATATCTTTTTATTGTGTTGACGTAGAAGTTTGATTTTTTCACAAATCTAAGAGACTGCAGACTTGAGTACTTGATATTAATTTCAACTTGATACCTTTACGCATACATTTACGTATACACTGAGAAAAAGGGTATTGACTGACAGACAGACGGACAACAAAGTGATCCTTTAAGGGTACCTTTTTAGGGTTCCTTAGTCCAATAAAGAACCCTTATAGCTTCACTCTATCCCTCTGTTCGTCTGGCTGTCCGCGGCTTAGCTCAGAGACCCTGACTACTAAATAGCTGTAATTTGGTATGGGTATACATGGTATCACGATAGCAAAGTGGTGGTAGAATAAAAAAACTTGGGGATGAAATATTTTTTCACGTCACGTCATTGTGTGGGGTATCGTTGAAATATTACGCTTGAAAGTGAGAATTTTTGCCCGAGTTGAGCGTCCCCCTCCCCTCTATCTGCTAAACTGGTGCTTTTAAAAATCTGAAAAATTCATTAACATTAAATCCAAACAACTTATTGTTCCGAGCAACTACGGAGCCCTGCACTGCGCGTGGACTGACGCGCACTCGGCTGCTTTTTAGGGTTCCGTACCTCAAAAGGAAAAAAGGAACCCTTATAGGATCACTATGTTGTCCGTCTGTCTGTCAAGGTCCTTTTGCTCTGGAACGCGTGAAGGTATCAAGTTGAAATTAATATCGAATTAATGCGAATCTGCGATCCTTTGGACCCGTGAAAAAATGAAGTTTCTAGGCCAACGCAATAAAAAGATATATCTGTATTTCAGACCATTTCCATACAAAATGCAAGAAGAAAGAAACCAAAACCTATAGGGTACGTCCCGTTGAGCTAGAACTTGAAATTTGACAAGAAGCAAGGTCTTACAGCGCAACCATAGGAATAAATCGGAAAACCAGGATTTCCTAAAATTAAAATTTTTTTCTTTGGATTTGGCAATAATTTAAAGTCTCAAAAATAGCGTTTATGCTAATTTGTGCGGTATATAATAAGAAGTTAAGGCGCGGACTCTCTATCTGAGGGTTCCGGGTTCGAATCCAGCCGTGTACCTATGAGCGTTTTTCAATTCAAGTACATTATTCGAATGCTTGACGGTGAAGGAAAACATCGTGAGGAAACCTGCATGTCTTGAACAGGCATGTGAAATCCGCCAATCAGCACTGGGCCCGCGTGGTGGACTATGCCCCATACACTATCTGTAGGAGAGTAGGCCTGAGCTCATACAGTGGGGACGTATATAGGTAGATGATGATGATGAAATAAATATATGTCTATGTAATTCATCTTAAATAAAGCGTGGTTTAAAGAAAAAACCGCTCGCTTCGCTCGCGCAGCTACCGCGTTTTAGCTACAATGCCAAACCTTACCAATCAAAAATCTCACCTGAATGGATATCTTTTTTTCTCTAGCAAGTAGTTTCGCCAACAACAAACAACCTGTGTGGGGTTTCAGACCAACTCCCTTAACACCAAAAGTTCATAGAAACGTCAAAATTAGTTGACCATTTTAAACACCAACTCAACCCCTCGCGGTCGGTTGTCTGTAAGCCACAAAATATCGCGTGAATTAATTTACGAAATTTTTCATAAAACTAACAACTGAATCACTTTTTTGTCCTTCTGGTGTTATGTCTGTCAAGACCATTTTTCTCAGGGACGTTGGTCGCGTAGGGATATGAAGCTGAAAATACATTTACGCTTATCCAAAAATGTTTAAAAAATAAATGTCTACCCGTGCGAAGCCGGGGCGGGCCGCTAGTCTGTTAATAAAAAGGTTCATAAACATTTGTAAATATTATCTGGTTAATTATACATAGTAAATTGTTACGCAAGGGATGAAAGTGATCAATTGCACCCCGAGATAATATTTATAGTTGGAAAGTGTTATTGATGGTTTCACCCGACTGTGACAAAATGAAAACTACGATATGTGACATCATAAAATATTTGTTTAAAAATAATAAGTAAAAGTTTATTGTGAAGTTTGAGCACCCTATATTAGGGAAGGTAGATACATCAACCTTCATACAGACATGTATAATTAGTTATGAAGTTTTCTTTTTAAACATAATATTTCATAATTTCTCTTATATAATAAATATCTAATGAATGTCATAATCTCAACTGTATTTAAAGTTGTTCGCGTGTTTTTTTTATATCTTTTTACGTCGGTGAAAGCTCTTTCGTTGCCAATGAATTATTAATCCGAGTATGAACGCAACAAATTAAAGAAATATATTTTCCCTAGGGAAGTTAAAGCTATTTTCATCCCGCTGCTTAGATAATTAAACGCCTATTTTCAGAACAGGAGATATTCGTGACCGCTCTTGTTTCAGGTACTTACAAAGTGACTACAGCGGGTACCGCCCAGCTCGACGCTTGTATAACTCAGGTACAATGATGAATGTTTACCACGAGATTCGAGTCTGTGTTGTGTGTGAGACGGACGGCATTGACTGCTCCGCGGCTGTAGCTCATTGCCCATGCCCAAATTGCCCATGTAATCCCACTAATATCATAAGTGTGATTTTGTACAATTTACACAATATGTCTTTATAAATTATATCCTATATGTTATTCTGATGTATAAGCTATGTTATTGTAAAGTTTCATTCAAATCCATTCAGTAGTTTTTCCGTGAAAGCGTCACAAACATCCAAACTTTCACATATATAATATTAGTAGGATTACGCTATTGCTAATTTTAATAGTACGTATATTTGAGAAATAGGTGTTTTGTGGTGTCTGTTCCATACGCCGTCGGCCTGCGCCCGCGCCGCACAGGATATTACGAGTAGTATCATGGAAACGGTTTTAATTTTTCTGCAGAAGCAGGAATAAATTAGTCCCGTACGCGACCCGCGGGACCGGGGGCGGGGGCGGGGGCCGGGGGCGGGGGCCGGCCGCGCGCGGCGCTCGCACTTTTATCTGTTTTATCCGTGTCGCGGGACTTCCCCGCCCCGGCCCCCGTCCACCCCCCGTCTTTATGACTACGTACGTTTTGTCTTTATCCAGATGTATACACGCATGTAAAATGTAGGTATGTAGGCACTTGTAGAGGTACATACAAACACGTTCCACAATAAACATTACGCGCAACTTTATACCAACAGAAACATCAATGTAAAATGAAATCTTTTAAAAACCGGCCAACTTGTAGTCAGGATTTGCCTGGAAATATATTAAAATTATAAAATTAAAATGCCAAAGTCTATGTTGTATGTAAGTATACGTTGTTAGCAGTGTTTCTACGCACAGAATTGTTTTCCAAATGGATAAATTTAAAGGCCGAACTGTTGACGACTTCCTATGTCAAAGATCACTTTAAGAGAACCGGTATCCGAGATAGAAATGCCGCGTCTGCAGACAAGACAGAGGTCTTCTTGAAGTTATTTAATTTGACACTTCCTTTCACCGCTACGACCGCCCCGAGTTGTACTTCTAAACCACCCTAACACTATGTATCTTTGATTTAATATTGTATTGAAGAAACACATTTTGTTATTATATTCTAACTTACCGATATGAGGGAACGAGCAACGTGCCAACTTGCCCAACTTGGTTCATTTTAACGTTATCCATTCACAAATTATTTTCTGCCCTTGGCGATGACGCCTACATGAAACCTGGCACATTTCTACCGTTTGAGGCGAGGCAGTTAGGAGAGGCATATGTTGATACTGACACGTCCCACAATAAAAGTGTCATGAAAAACTTTATAACACTGCCGTGTTGTGTTCATCTGAACGACGTCTGCCAGTCGTGACATGTGACGGCGGGAACGAGGCAAATGAAGCACGCAACGGTGACGTGCAAGTACAGTCACTCCTGCAATACAAGTCACATGACGTATTTAATATAACGTATTGTATTATGCTGAGCTGAGCTGGATAGCAATGGAGTCATGGAAGGTCAAACTTTTCTTAGCTATCGATTCAACTCCGCAAGATATGGTATTACATTTATAAATCACGAGCAGGCAGGCATGTCTTCGTAAACACCAGCCAGTAGGACACACCCGTGACTTTCTTTTCTTCAAATAATATCAAAACAGCCTTCATCATCATCGTCCACTGGTGGACATAGTACTCCCTCGTCGACTCCCCGCGACCTCTGAGTCGTCGGATAGATCGTAACTCGATTGGACAAAAAATGTAAACGTCGTCATTATTTTTATGACATCTACTGTATTGCAGTGCTGTCCTGATGGAGTGCGTGTTCCTCGACGTTCTGTTTACGTTTTTTATTGTGCTTGAAATATCCAAATGAAAATTGTATTAGTTAATGTGTGTTGTATTATCTCGCGTGTATTGCACTCGCTCCGCTCGTGTTTGGTGCGCGTCTCAGCATTGTCTGGTGCGGTCCGCCGCGGGCCGGCCGGCGCTCGCTCGCGTCATGGAGCTTGCCGATTGCCGACCTCTTCAGAGGTATCCATTTGTAGTAATGACAAGCTGCAGTACTGTCTATGGGTTCGTTGTTTCTTTCTCCACGCTCCATACGAATATTGTAAACAATGTGAAAGTGAGTTTGATTGTTTATTTCCCGTTCGCGCAAGTACTTCCTGAAGTCCACGCGGATTATGTCGCGGGCAAACTGTATTTCTTCTATGTATACTCAAATAATATTAACACTGAACACTATTGTCGCGTGTTTATGTTAGTTGTTTAACAAGATCAAGACACACACACACACATACACAGGACGTGTTCGTTCGAAAACAAATTACTATGTTGTTGTACCCACGGTGCGTGGTCCCCCCTCACCCGCGATCAGGTCCGAGGCTGTTTGTACGTTTCTAGCAAGGATTATCACTTCACACGTTGTGTTGGTTGCTCGCGGATGTGCGCAGGCGGGGCGGGGCGGGGCGGGGCGCTCGTTGCGCAAACACATTGTTTTCTCATCGGACTTTCGTAACTTACCTAATCATGTTCGCGCCAACTTTAATGAGCCAGGGGTGGGGTGGGGGGCGGGTAGAGGGGGTTTATGCACTATTACGTGTCTCATTTCTCGTGTTGGCAGGGTCGCTGAACGGGCGCGGACTGACACTCGAGCGACACCATTGTTTGTCGGATAAATCTATTGATCCTCGTCCTCCTGTATATAATATATTACTGAGTACATCGTCACGTCGTTAAAGATACTCTATCACCTAATATCGCAGCGTCTAATTTCGTCCGTCGCCAGTTGCCGCAGGCGCCGCGACGGCAGCTGGTGGTGGCCGGCTGTAGAGATCCAGGCTACGTCTTACGTAATACATACATTAGCATGGCAACACAGAAAAATAATGACAGTGTAATTAAATATCGATTAGACTATTTAAGGAAATATCATGTTAATTTAAAAATGTGTCAAAGGCATGTTCATATAACAATAAAATACAAAAATACATTTGCCAACAGCAACGACAACGACAGGTGTATTTGTCAGACATTGTGTTATATGAGCGTGCGCGTGCGCACGGATACACACTGCAGCAGGTCCTTCAGCACATGCATACAAAACAATAAAACTAGACTTACATTATAATACAAAGATACAAAATTGTCCGAAAATACCTAGATTAGCTGTGCCCATTGCTGGACGTAGCGTTGATTACTGTGCCGGGTGTGTTAGAGAGCATCAGCCGTGAAACGTCCACTGCTGGACATAGGCCTCCGACATGGTACGACACAATGTTTTATCCAAATGGCAAATGATTGTAACGCGTGAAATAATGCTCACTGATATGAAATTGAATGTGTAAAACAGAGTTGTTACACAACAAGCAAGCTAGGAAGAATTGATATCGAGGTGCGTGTTGTAGTGTGCGTTCAATGAAGTACTGGATACTCAGTTTAATTAGCTGAGTTTACATGACGATTGTTACATGAAAGGACAACATAACTTATTACAATGTTTGTAGATCGGCTTATCGGCTTCTACACAGACTAACATATAATATATGTGCCTAGGCTTCTCGAATGGTTCTTTGAAATAGTGTGTTCCACAAAACAAAAGAATTTCTTTTCAAAGCTGTAGTAAAATATGTCACCCAGACAGGTACGCACCTGCCGCTCACCAAAGAGGCGGCACGCCATACTCCCGAGTACATGAATTTACATAAATAATAACGATTATAAAGAAGGCTTTAGTACCTCTCTGTACACTCACAGTGTTCATACGCCGACCAGTGGAGGGAGTGCGGGGCGGGGCGGGGCGGGGCGGTGGTGTAGCGGAGTCATGCACAGGGACCACAAACACAGCTTATGCATTTCAGAACTAAATGTTTGATTGCAGACACACAGATAAACTATTGACAATCAATTGACAATATTCACATTGCTAACTTGAAAATCACAGGACATGTTCCCAACAACTAATTCATAAGTTTTTTTAGGTTTTTAAGTCGCGTTCTTTTTGAATTGTTACATTATATAATTTATCTCATAAGAAACATATACTGTACAGTTTCTTATCAATCGTGAACAATGTAGTTCTTTGTAAGATATACACATTGTTTAAACAGTTTTCTGGGGTTGTTTAGTTTTGGATCTCCGCGTGGTCATGCGTGATCTTGCGTGAGGGTGACCGCAAGAGTCACATTAAATTGACTACACATTATTGTACGACGCAGACAGACAAGGCATGCCTATCGAGGACACTGGTTCGCTGTTCAAGCAGTTCTTTCTACCACTTGTACTGCACGTTTGTGTGCTCGTCTCCTGGGCGCGGCTCCAGCGTGAGGTGTGTGGTGAACCCGCGGGGATCCGTCCGGCCGTCCGCCTCGTGCGTACCGGTACATACCTTATCTCGGTGTATAAATAAATATATCTTCAGCAATATTCGCAACGTATAGGCTTTCTGCTGCAACCTTTGCTACCGGTACCCTATTCCACTTTATAAAGCAGCTGTTACGAAACATTCAGTAAAACTTTTCTAGACTTTTACACAGAGCTACATATGAGACTTAATACCCGGTAGCCGCGGCCAACAAGGTTGTACTGTATATACACACTTGCTTAGTTTATGTTGTGAGTAATGTTTCACCAACATCTGTGTCCGTCATTAAACATACACATATGTTTTAACATTAAACTTTACATAATGTTTGTGGCAGAAACAAGTCCCAAATTATGACGAGCCGTGTCTTTCGCCTTGGAGAATATACAAATCTTTATATATATTTACTACAATACATATATGATAAAGACAAGGAGCACGGGCTTTGCATCGACAACATGTTTGCCTCTCTAGGACCCTGCACAAAAATGTGTTTGCACGTGGCCTTTAGCTTATATAATAGTAAGTGATCATAAGGCCATTGGATGTATAGAATCTGTACCCGCCGGGAATCGAGCTCGCTACCTCTATATTGTAAGTCCAACTGTGTGTACCAGGTCACGGAGGCAGTCAAAGTCAAGTTACATACAACAAATGCTATAAGAACAAAATAATTGTAGAACATAAACTCTATGTACTCTTGTAAATAGCTTAAGAGTGATGTAAATGGATTCTGGTCCTAGTTACAACTCTTCCGAGAAAATGAGATTTTAAATATTCCTGAATCTCCGTGCATCCGACCCTCCGAGTCCCAAGTCAACAGTAGCGCTGTGAAGTCAATTATAAAAAAATGATTTCTGTAATGATTCGTTCTCAGAACATCGGCGTCATGGCGCCGTCCGTGTCCAGTGTCCGCCACCACCAGCGCTGGTGTTCACAGAGACTCTTTTAGTTTCTCACACACCACCTTTAGAGGCAAATATTCTTCCAATAGTTTACTATATGTATTCCATGAAATCTATACTGCTGTTCTGAATCTCTGGTGATCTTGTATTGGCTTTCTGTTGCAATAATTTATGTATGCTTTGTATGCAAAGCCGTTGTTCTTCCTCAAATAAATAACTCCGGAATATATCTTGAATATCGCTAGAACTTACTGTAGTGAGGGTAATATTAAATGATATCAAATGATAATTAAAAGAAGTCTGAGAAAGCTTGTGTTGTCACCTCGGCGAGCTGCCCGCCCGCCGCCGCCGCCGCCGCCGCCGCCGCCGCCGCCGTCCGCGGGCGCCTCCTCATTGTCAGTCGGCGGACGTTCCCTCGCTCCAACTACAGTATAATTAGTTTAAATTGTCCACTTGTCCCGACTCGCCCGGGACACGCACTGTGGTGTACCGGAGCGGGACAAAGGGATGCACGGACCAGATTAGCGGGACACGCCGGCCGCGCGGATGACCTCACGTCTGTGAAAGGGACCTTGCTAGAGGACGAGTATATTTGCCTGCGTGGTAATCCTGTAATTAAGTTTACAGTATTTTTTTCTTATCTGGAGCGTTCTTATAATGACAAGTGTATAATATAAATGTTTTACGGGCTCCATTATTATACTTTAAAGTTCACAATTTAAAATTATGGATATTTTATTTAATCGGTGCACGAATCATTGAAACCACTTTAACGATGATTAATATGTCAAACCATAGACAAGATTATTCGTTTTTGTATTGTCGTACAGTAGCATCCCACCCTTCAGCATTACATAGGCACCTTCTAGACCAACAAGTAACATCTTCGACCTCATCGTCACTTACCATCAGGTGAGATTGAGGTCAAGTGTTGGTCTATCTTTAATAATGAAAAAAAAACTTAAAACAATATTTCGAAGTTGCAATGAGTTTATAATGTATAACATCATGTTTGTTTACGAGACAGTCCCAGTCTCAAGTTTTCTTCTTGTATAACGTGTGCAGGCGCCATCTGTCGTAATCAACCGTAGACACATGAAGCACACACCTGCCCCGCTCCTCCCCGCCCCCGCGCTCTCGGTGATGCGGTCATTAGGAAGTTTTCTTAGCGTCGTTTTGTAACGCTGCCGCCAGGTTATGTTTAGAATTACGAGGGGAGACACTTTTCCATACATTAACTGATGCTTTTACTTGAATTCGAAGATGGAGTCATTAGTTCCTTCTGTTGCCGTGACAGATACTCGTACACCTATCATTATTAGTTATTTAGCTGCAAACAACATTCATGCTGGTTTGTAATATGTTCTTCTCTGCCATGCACAAGCGCCCGCTGTGTTTCGACACGTCGACAGCCGCGATGACTCGATGTTTTACATCAAAAAATTATCAAATTGTAAAAGCTATATTAGATGCAGCCTTTCATTCAGATTTGTATGTTGAAAATATGTGTTCGTTGCCGGTGTCAGCAGCCCTGCTAATGCCAGTAATTATTGAAGGCCGCCGCGCGCCGGCTGGCCTCAGCAACTTGGAGCGCCGTGCAGGCGGTGCGGCGCTGCACCCGCGCCGAGTGCAGGTCGCAGCCTGCACCTGTGAACACCGATAACTAGGTCGCTCGTTATACTCACTAATGTAGGAACATATACTTTTCTAGGAGCTCAGTTTACGGTGTACCACTCTCAAAACTGATTGACTGAACTGAACTGAATTCGCAGTTGTCTAAACTGTCGCTCAATGAAGCGCCTCTCAAGACGTAATGTTATTTGGCTCGTCGTTTTGTGCACACGCCAGTTGTTTTGTGAATGTCGTGCACGTCCACTACATGCCTCGGTGCGGTGTTGGTCGCGGCAGCAGGCCGGGCGCGGTGGTACACCCTCGCATACCGCTCTCCGGCAAGTACTCCCTCGCTCGCTACAAGGCGTTGTTGTCATACTTGCCAACAATGCAACTGTAGTCACACAGTTACACAGTTCACAGACAGACTCATCATCATATTTGTTTCAAATGGAAACAGTGAACGCATTGTTCTGTCGATTGTTAGTGGACACTGCGTGAAGTAAATTTGAAAGGGTTTGAAAAAATCAGAATGAATAAAAAAGGTATGTGGTGGCAACGACCGCCGCAGGAGCATATCTTTCTGTAATAATAATGTCTGATTGTTTTTGTTATCTAACTATGGGGTATCCGTTCTTCCAGCGATACATTTATTTGCAAGATACATGTACACCCGCAAGCACGTGTGGCACATGTGACCACCACCACCATCGCCCGACCCACTTTGTATAGTAAGCGTGCGCACCCAGAAGCCTCGAGCCAGTGAGGCGTTGTCTCTGCTACGTTTCATACCGAACAGAACGGTGCTATTGACACTGTTGTTTGGCAACAGACTTAGGTAAAGGCAGCTAGCCAGGCGGAATAGAAAATGACCTGCCACTAACCAAACCGAGTACCGATAGAAACCACTGGGATTCGAACCCACTGTGCCGTGCTGGCGGTATCGTGTCCGCCATTGTCGCAGACCACCGGAAACGTATAATGTACAGTTGCTGACATTTGACTTGCTAATGTGTCCCCGCACCACCCCCGCACACGGTACAATAACAACCCCGCTCCGACTGTACGCGGGCACGGCTCACAGGGTTGCTCCGCGCCCCTGCCCGCACCTACACTGTCGTTTATAGTTCTTGTGTTTCACAGCTTTCATTAGCATGTATATTTATTCAATTGTGTCTCGGGTCGGGCGGCGGAGCTTAGCATTGCACGACCGCAACCTTACATGCACTCGTTTTGCCCGATGGATGGCATTTATAAAATTCTGTGTAGCTACTCATTAGCTGCAAATAGCTTATATAAAGCAAGCATTCTTTTTGAGGACGCTTCCGTTGTAGATGTCATAAATGCGTAGAAAACACTAGTTCAAATAAAAATATACCATGGGATTCAAGTAACAAATGAGAACTGTCTCCGTTGTTATATTCCGAATGAAGCGAGACAGAAGATAGCGCGTGCTGACGTCACCAGTCTCACTGGAGACCGTCCACCTCACACAGACACACCTCCCACACACACGTATAGACGCCGCTGTAATGTTTTTCTTGACATACTCTGTACAAAGTCAATATTTCTGTTGACGGGTCTTTACATGGCCATAATATTTGCACGAAACAAAGTGAGTCGAGCGCTCGCGACGAGCTGTGGGCGCGGGGCCGCAGTCCCGGCGGCGCGGCTCCAGGCAGCGCACGTGACACAGCTGGGTTATAGATAGATGTAAACTGTAGATTCACAAATTAGTACTAATCTAATATCCTTCCCTAATGCCTTTACGTATTTTTAACCCACTTCAAAAAAGGAGGAGGTTATCAATTCGACGGGTATGTTTTTATGTTTGTTACCTCTGAACTTTTCACTGAATGAACCGATTTGGATGATTCTTTTTTTATTTGAAAGCTGGTGCTTCCCGTGTGGTCCCATTTCAATTTGGTCCAGTTCTGACAATGGAATCCATGAGAAAACGAAATAAATCTTAAATTTGCCTTAGTAAAAGTAGACTTTAGGGCAATCGTCACTTGCGGGTGATCGTGCGCTAATCTATGAAAATATGTAATTAAAGCATTTCTGTTTTCATACGAATAGGGCAATTTGTCAAATAACTGCTCTCTCTACTAAGTAAGAGATTTTGTCGTAGTTTGTTCTGATCTGCGAAACTGATGTTTAGTAGCTTTGAAATCCATTTATAATTTGCCCAGCTTTAAAAGACATCTTACACACAATTTCTCTTCTCTTGATGAGTTTATACGCGACAGGAATAAAACCAATTACTATTGATAGCACATTGCTCTTGTTTAAACCTTATTTTGTGATGTACCTATAGTATAATACATTTAGTAATTCCTATATTTAAATTATAATTTGACTGAGATATTCTAAGTTGTTTTAATAAGTTATTTGATGTGTAATTGTCCTACACAATGTATTTGGTTTAGGATAAACAAACTAAAACTTCGTTTGAAGTTAAATACAGAATATTTCATCTTTGTGTCAAGTTCATTTACAGTGACTTAAAAGGAAACACATGTCGTGTTGAACGACGCCGTGTCGTGACCCGGGTCGCGCACACCTACAGTGCCGTCCGTTTAACGCTCTCCACAGAGTGCCGTAAGCCTCGAGGCTATTCCAACAGTTTCCAAGTGTAATCCACTTTCTCGTACGATTTCTTTCCAGAACACTGTCCAACGTTCCAACCCACTCGGCTCTCCTTTGTACTAAAGAGACGGTTCGTAAAGAGATCGCACTCCGCGCTGTTTAAACTCTTTTAAATTTTAAATAGGACCTACACCGCCGCCGGTCCGGAGCAGCGTGCGGCGGGGAAGCTTTATATGTGTCGGGTTCGGTTCGTCCTCGTGTCGGTGTAGGTATGCTTCACTAATACACCAGGTCGTTTATTGGAGTTCACGCGTCGGCGGTGAGCTGCGTGAGAGAGAGAGAGCACGCGCTTCTTGCATCTTTTATGTGCTCTTTTCCAAACATTCTATGTACTTGTATTTTCTAAACGTTATCTAAATATAATAATAAAATTGAGATAGCGTATCTTATATGACTTATGTAACAAGTCAGTTGGGAACCATTGATCTGATTTGACCCTGGAGTCAGGCGGTGGAATTAGGAACACTTCAATGGGTACCAGTAAACCCCTCGAGTTATAGCCCATTTCATTTTTTGTTAGTCCATCTCATTACACTCTGTGGCGAGGGTCTGATGATGGAGCCATGATATAGAAAGTGGAACTTTTAAGGACTAGTACTAGACCCCACGAGTTCAGGCGCAATATTTTTGTTTTGACATGTACGGTTTATTGTCACGTAGTGCATTATTTACGAAAGTGTTTTTTAAAACTATAATTTATTTCCGCAATTCCGCAAGGTTTGGTTTGAATTCTTCGTAGTAACTTTTCATAAAAGTGGAATGAGAACCCTCTCCTATTGATAGTCTGTATCTCTGATGTCTTGTACACAGCAAGAACTACAGCAGCTTTAGTTGAAAACCCACCTCAATGTATGTGTACAGCGGCGCCCTCGTCCACTCCCCGAGAGGGTTGCCGGTGTAATTATATACATCTCTCAGTATAGTTTCTCGGAGCGCCGGTGCCCTAATTGCCGTCTCGAGTGGTGCACGGACACCCACCTACATGCCTGGCTAGCTGTGAACACAAGGTGTGACATGAACACTATATAAATACATATAGTAGTGTTGGGGGCAGGGCAGGGGCAGGGATGGTAGTTCAACAAGTTTCGATGATTCCGTGTAACAGCTGCGGAAATTACCTTTGTAATGATCTCGGCACATTTATGCTTGATCAAACCAGTCAATACAGAAGAAATGAAAGTGATCCACCCGACACATTGACGGCGCCCGAGCGAAGGGTGGAGTTGATCCTTTCAACCGAGCCAAACACTCCACTTTTAAATTTGACTCCGAGGAAAGTGAAAGAAAATATGTGTCACAATAAAATGTATGTTTACAAAGAACACACACCACTGCATGTGTAACGCTACGTCACAATGAATTTAGTGAATATTGGTAGCAAAATTAGAACGCAGTCAAAAAAGTTTTCTTTGTCTATGATAAAATTTGAGACTATTCAGAGAGGCTAATGCAACAACTTACGAAGAAATGACGTGTTTATACCGCTTCTTAGAGAATAGAATGGCTATTTTCCGAACAGGAGAGATGAAAAATAAATGTCGTATGTATGTAATTATTTATTTTATTTATTTTATTTTTATTTTATTTTATTTTTTTCGGAAGACCAACAGCCAAAATAACAGTATAACAAAATAAATAGTATACAGAAAGCCAATTACAGGTCCTCACTATTAAACAATTGAAAATTGAAAATAAAACACTTAACAGAAGGTTAAACTTGAGTAAATAACGTAATTTCTACACATTGTACCAATATGATAAATAATAATAGAAAATATAATAAATAATACATTTTAAAAATAGAATAAATAAAAAATAACTCGCCTAATCGAAAAATGCTTGACTCATTAATCGCCTTGCCAATGCACAGCTAGTGTTAAATAGATCTAAATCTAATGCTTTGCATAAACTGTTGAAGCTTCGACTCGCACGACATATGAATGTATTCCGTCTAAAGTTCCGATAGGTCAGGGGAAGGAAAATAGGATCGCTAGATCTAAGTTGTCTAGTGGGAACACTAAGTGATAGTTGAGATAGGAGCTCAGCGCAGTCTATGGAGTTGGAAGTTACCTTCAAAAGGAACATCATATCCGCAATGGTACGACGCATCTCCAGTGGAAGAAGATGGTGCTTCTTACAAAATTGTAAGTAGCAACCGGGTCGATAGTGGTCTTTGAGGCGAAAGCAGAGGTACCGAATGAACTTCTTTTGGATTCTTTCCATCCGAATAATGTAAGTAGCATACCTCGGGTTCCATACCTGCGATGCGTACTCTAGATTGCTGCGGACAAATGTACAGTATAGAATTTTCAGGGTTTTGGCCTGAGTAAAATCCTTAGAGTTACGCATCACAAAACCTAGAGCTTTGGAAGCTTTGGCTACTATTTTATCAATGTGCGCGTCAAAGATTAATTTGGAGTCGTGGAAGACTCCAAGGTCACGGACAACGGATTCTCTGTGTAATTTCTGATCCTTTAAACTGTAGTCGTGCAATATCAGACTACGCTTTCGACTATATGTGACAATACTGCACTTGATAGGATTCAAGTCTAGCTGATTGGTTAAACAATAGTTTTCGAGGCGGAGAAGATCAGATTGCAGGTTTTCCGCGTCAGCTGAGGATCTAATAGTCGCATAGATTTTCATGTCGTCGGCAAAACAGAGTAGGCGAGAAGTTTTAAAACAGAGATCGATGTCGTTCACAAAGACTATGAACAGCAAGGGACCTAGTAATGAACCTTGAGGAACGCCGCTTGGTATATTTACCCATCCAGAAAGGTAATTGTTAATAGCAACCGCTTGAGAACGGTTCTTTATATAGGCGGAAAACCATCTAAGTAAATCTCCGTGGATACCGATTTTGGATAACATATAATATAGATAATACAAGTAACCTGTACGTATAAACTACTTCCCTGCGTTGATTGATATATCAATACCGCGCAAACCGGTTGTGGTTAAGTTAGCTACGAGTACGAGTATAGTAACACTAAATAATAATATTTTCTTCAAAATTACACTTTTTAAATGAAAAAGGATGAATAACTTTGTACGGGCAAACCACTTGAGCTAGAACACTTCAGATATCATCCATTTAACAATTTAAACAGAGTGCCTTGTCGGAGGAGCGCTCATCAGGTAGTGTTTCGTGACACTAACTACATACATATCATCCTCATACTCGAATCCACCAGTCACGCAGCGTTGGGCACGCGCTCTTTGGTGAAGTATCGTATTACAGTGCTCTAATAAACCCTAGGTCATAAACCTGGATTACCTGGAGAGGCCTGGATCTAGGGAAGGACGGGGCGAGGCTCGCGGGGGGGTATGCAAGTATTCATAAACGTAATGAGTTTCGTTTGCGGCGGAGGGCGGGCGGCGGGCGACATCGACACTCTCGCTGGGAGCGACACATGCGCCGGTTTCCCTTGATCCGGCAAACGGTTCGTTGAAATGGTTTTCTGTTTATGCAACCCTTGTATCGTGTGCCCTCTACAAGAGGTTACCTATTTTCTGCGGACATCTTATGCAGATTGCTTTTCCGATCTGAAGTGCGCGGCGGTCCTGACAAATAATACAGTGTTAGACGTCAGATGAATAAAACCGTTTTTAGTTACAATTGCAGTAGTAATTGTCACTATTGATGTATTTATCTAGTAGGTCAGCCGTGGCGTGGACACAATCGTCAAACTGCTCGATGTACAAATTGAAATCATCTCAGCGGCCGGTGTGGATTGGACATATGTATTATATATACCATTAAAGTCCGTTGAAGCCGGTTTTTAATTATTTTTTTGAACGCGTTAATTACTATTTGTATTATAATAATGTTTTTAGTTAACAAATTACTAATTTCTTCAAACATATTCAATTAAACCATGTCCGGCTTTAAACCTGACCGTGTGAGTGCCGCGCCGGTTCGCGGGGTCCACTCACCCGGCAGCGTGCCGGTCCGACTCGCGACAGGCGCTTTAGACAAATAGGCCTTTTAAAGTAATGCACATTATTATTTTTTATGGTCAAAAACACGCGGCCAAGATGACAATGTGATTAAGATGCTCCGTTAAAAAGTCCGGGTGCTGGCACCGAGGTAGCTGCTAGCGCGCACTGCGGTGCGGCGAGTTGCGGTTCTTCTGCCGCAATGCATGGGGTTTGGTACTAGTTCTTATGATGCAAACAAACCTTGAGGCGGCATCACAAAGATTTTTAGCTGCATGCGGTTGTTTGCGGTTGAACAACTGCAGTGCGCGCATTTCTACTGTGATTCATATATTTTTGTTCTATTTACCTCTTTTTTAATATCACAATCATTTAAGTATGATTTACTACAGACGTAAAATAAATGCATTATTCTGAAAGCTCGGCGCGTGGCAGGCTTATTTTATAGTCACGTTTTGGTATGCACCAGTGTGAGCGAGCTGTATGTGTATCTCCTGTGAAGACACTGTGTGTGTGTAATGCAGTTATGTAGGCAGTGTCCCGCTGGCTCGGGTCCGCAGCGGGACAGTCCCGGGCCCGCTGCGGGACATCACTCAATTATAATATAATTGTATGAGGGAGTTCCTCGCGCGACTCTAATGCCTCCTTTGTCTACAGCCTGGGTACCGACTGTCAGTTGTTTATTACACGAAAAGCAACGCTGCAGTTATTTCTGTGATTTACGTATATTCATTCATATCCATATATTTATTTGTTCATACAGTTTTATTGAGTTAAACTGTACGAAATAATTTAATCATAAAGTGACGTCATATAGCTTATAAGCTGCGGCTGCTAACACAACGCTTTCAACAGACGCTACTCTCTTTTTGGCTTAGCCGTAGCCGAGCAAGTAGATCACTTCACCGACGTCTTACGGGAACGGTGTCAACTTAAGCAAAGCAGAGCAACCAGTGCGAGGGAGATTTCTTTTAAAACCACTGAGAAATGATTGTGACAGTGACGATAAATAAGTTTTCTATATTTTCATAGAATTAAAATTTTACCTAAAATAATATTTCGAATGAAATAGAACACCGCAAGTACTGTCAGCGGCAACCATCATTACAAATGTAAAACACCCATCAAGCATTGCATCCTCGTCGACGACTCGTCACAATGTTATCCTTTGCCTATGAGACGGAGGATCAAGTATCTCCATTCAAGCACCGATCAAACACGAGTACTACAGATCTCCGCCCGTGTGGTGTACGAGTAGATATTCGCACAGCTCGTACAAACCTTGCCGCTTCCACTGATCATGCGTGCAGCTGTAGTATGGAATCATAGTCAGAATGATTTGGTTTTTGTTTAGGAATCGATGAAGGGACGGAAAAAGACATTGGCTACGTTTTGTCCCGTGAGGGTATTTTTGAAATCCACGCGATCGAAGGCACGCGCAAAAGATAGTATTCAATAAATAAAAACTCTTTAACATACATAACTGTTCTTGTGAACGTGTACCAAACGCGCCTGGTAAGACGGGAAAAACGGGAGCACCCTCGTTATTTTGTATAAAAAAACGTTCGTAAGGAGATACCCTTGTACCTTAGGATCACCGTATCCAATACCCCTCCCCCCGTGGCGCCCTTCCCCCGCACAAAACGCAGTCCAAAGAAAGACTTTTATTCGTCCAACAAATATTTATTTTGTACAATCACGTCGAACAGATTTTGTTCTGACGTAAGGCTCCAGCGACCGCACCAGCGAGCGCTCGTCTGTTCGCAGGAGATTTGTATAGATGACGTATAACATGGGTTTGATGTAATGAGGTCCCGCATAAATGATCTCTCAGGTGAAAGAGTTTATGGTTGGCTTATCAGGAAAATATTGAGAAATATTGCTATTTGAGAGAGGTTCTCTCGTCCGACCGACCGCGGCCGGTGAGATGGTATTCACCTCAGAACGGACTTGAACTAAAGCGGCAGGTTACGTTCACAACGGGTAATCTCTTGTATTTTATTTGATAAATATTTTTGCAAAGACATTTTGAGTTTTAATATTAAGTTGTGAGTATTAATATAAGAAATAGATATGGAAAAAATATAACACATAGACCAATCAAGTCTCCATGTTTCAAGAATTCCGCCATAGCCAATCAAGCGCGCGCCATACAGAAGAACGTCAGCCCTGCACCCGTATGCAGATGAAGTTCCCACAGCTGGCACAAAACGTTTGCTTCCACTTACATCATGCGTACAGCTAAAGTATGGAATGCCCTACGGCAAGCGACGCAGCAGCGGCCGATGATGGTACAGTTCATTTTAACCAACATTATAATGTGAGAAAGAGATAAAGAAATTTATAATCGCGGACATGTAGACAAGGCGGTTTGATACTGTTAAACAACACATAATTTCACATTATTATAGACAATACAATTAAAGAACAACAACTTTCTCCGCCTCCCGCCGCCGCTGTGGCAGGTCCACGAGAACTACGTTCATAAATCAATGATTAAACTTCCGCGGGCAAAAATACGTGGGTTCCGAGCGGGCTTAGCTGTGAGCCTGCTCGTAATTAACCAGACCAAAGCGTTTAATTACTTAAATTCCAAAAGATAGGGATTATTATTTGATATTGATCTGTTCGACTGCTTTATGTGCTGCTGTCTTATAGACTGTCGTTGGAGTAGATTATAACTATCCTGTTGATTATATTGAAATGTTCATGGTTGAAGGTTGCACAGTCCTCATTGAAGACAAGCAATTTGGCTACAATTTAGCAGATACATGGATGATGTCAAGACCTGGGAGATTTATATTTCGTAACAGGTCATTACGTAATGTTGAATGTCTTTGATCCAGACGAATATTAACATACACATGTCACACACACATCTATGTTCTCTACATCTTTTCTCTTCACGTATTCATATCTGTTTGTTGTGTTCATTGCAGTTTTTGACATCTACGAGTATGTACATCTTTATGTATTCCTTATGTACGCATGGCATACTGTAGATTTCGAGTTGTAATTTCTTACTTGTAAATATGATAGCACTCCTGTTTTTTTATTTAAAAAAATGAGTTTTATTTTTGAAATAGTTTAACAATATACTTTATCTGTAATACTAATACTACTATACTAATCTGTAATACTTATCTATAAAGTATCACCCGGAAACGTCGATTTAATCTCAATATCAATATTTTTACACTTTTGAAATGAATCGTGTATTCGCCTAAAATATTGTACATATTTAAAGTTTTCACCGCGATTTCAGCGCTGAAATATTACAAAATGACTCTACCGAGCTAGCGAGTTCTTAGAAATTAATTTATATCCGTCAAAACGTAGCGGAGCGTTAGTCGAGCGGCGGGGGCGGGCGGCGCGGGCGGGCGGCGTGAGAAAACTCATGAAGTCGCTATAACACGATTATGATGTTGTTTCATGAGAATTATTAGTGAAAAGGGTTTCTTCTCTGGTGGATGAATTTTTCATATGATATGCGGACCTCCAGGGGCTGTCCTTAACTGCCCTACGTTCTGATGAGGGTCATTGTTAGACCGGGGTATGGGAATATGCAGGGGGATTATGTGAAACTGTTACACAATCCCTTCATCTATCGGTTATATTGTTTACGTGATGTTTACCTATGTTAATAAGTCACAATGTATGTAATGATGACGTCACAGCGGTGACACCTCGAACGACGGAGAATCACAATATGGTTATGTCTGCTTGTTACAAAATAAGATGACTACAGTCATTCATTCATTTATTTCAAAAAACAGTATAACTGTGTGCGAAAAAAATACTAAAAAGTTACAACTAATAAAATCATCAGACGAGCCCCTTCCTTACAATCCTTCAAATCTAACCTAAAAACATATTGACTTGAGCAGATCGTTTCTTAGCAGCCTTTTTCTTCTTCTTTCCTTCCCTCCTCTTCCCTTCTTCTCCTTTGATTTCTGTTTGTTTATTCATTATCATATCATTATTCATAATCGTGTATGTATTGTATATATATATATATTATTATTTACTTACTTACTTATTTATTTATTTATTTATTAATATATATTTAGCACTACTTACTTACCCCTTCTTAATCACACGATTCTTCTGCCCCAAGGTTGCCTGGAAGAGATCGCTTTTAGCGATAAGGCCGCCTTCATTGTACCTTTTATGTTCTTCTCTTTTCTTTTCTGTTTTTTATTTTGTATGTGTGTGCAATAAAGATTACTTGAATTTGAATAAAATACCTTAAAAATACAATAATTTAGCCAATAATATTAATAATTTAACATTACTAAAATATATATAATAATAAAGTCATTTCATAATATCTAGTGCCTCATATCAGGTTATTACATGTCAGACATTCTTAATGGTGTACAATATTTTTTCTAATAATAAGAGTTTCAGTTTATTTTTAAATACATTTACTTTTTTACACTTTTTATATTTTTTGAAACAACTGGCAGTCTGTTGAATAGTAAAACAGCTTGATGCCTTGGACAATGCCTAGCAATGTTCAGACACGATTTGGACACGGTGTGATTTAAATCTTTCATCTCATCTCAAATCTTCAAATTCATAGCTTTTCGCCGCAACTTCGAGCGCCTGCAAGATGTATGAGATAAAAAGTATCATAAATCTAATAAACCTATCACCATGCTATCACAGTCGTAAAGAGCGGGGCAGGTGCGTGCTGGGGTGGGGGCGAATATACCTACATATAATAATACTTCACCTATTGTGATCTACTCGTAGTGTCGTTTCTTTATTTAGAACTAGTATTACGTATGTACCTCAAGCAGCGCTATAGAGCAGTGGGGATGAAAGGCTGGTTCATGTCAGAGTCCTACGAGAGAGGCACGTGTCGAGTGGAATTTTCTGTCTGATATATACAATTCATGGTAGAATGAAGGCGTGCGTGCGTGACCTTGGCTCGGTGTGTCTTGTTTCACGTCGGTCTCGGCGCAGGACAGTTGTTGGTCCGCGTCGCGCGTCGCGTCCGGGGCGTGTGCGGCCGCTACGATGTTTGTACTCGGCAACAAGGAAGGCTCACAACCAGCCACACGCCTTCCTCCGCTTGTTTAGGGTTCTGCGGAGACTTGAAAGGAACAAAATTGCCGGCTAGGGAGGCGTGTTTACTCCACAACTCCCCGAAAGTTGTGAAGCATCGCGTTGAACATAAATAATCACGCTCGGGAGACGTGCTGGAGATCGCAGTGTGATGTCGATGACCCCTGCTTTCACCAGGAAGATGACACTGCACTGATGAAGCCATACCATGTAGTTAAACGTTAATTTATTGAGGTACACACACACCATGTTATTTCAGTTGCAATACGAACCTCGTATTTACCAATGTCATTTTAAATGTTTATTTAAAAGTCTTTGATGGTATTGAGGCCCGAAGGGTAGTGCCCTACCGCCAACTACTCTGAATGATTTGGTATGAGGTAGACCATTCTGGAATAAAACTCTAAAGTGAAAGCTATTTATGTTCATTACGATCTCTCATAGAAACACCGAATGTGTATGATCTGTATTCACTGTAATACAAAACAACTTGAACTGTCATCCAACGGCTATTGTCTGCGGCGACGGAGTCACAGGGCCGTTTAGGAAGGTATAACCTATCGAGACTTAAATTGATTACAGAGTTGAGAACACTGATCCAGCTGTGATTAGACTCCAGCATCAAGGAGACCTAGGCAGGCAACATCGACCTGTTGCTGAGTGTTCTAGCTTAATGGTCGATGGAAAGTAATTAGGAGCTCGCTCGCTAATGTTGGGAGTAGTTTATAGGGGGTGTAATGCGATAATGTAGGATCGAGGCTGAGGTGTATAAGATGGTGACAGTGCAGGTAAGCGCGCACCATCCTAGACCACGTGGTCTCGCAATGGTACGACTGTTGCCTGATGGATACTGGCCACCACCACCACACCACCACGTCACGCCATCAGCTACCAAACAGCAATAATTAATAGCATGTTCGAGTAATTAAAGATAACATATTCAGATGACACATGGAAGCTTTTGGATGATCA
Organism: Carcina quercana; assembly: GCA_910589575.2. Lineage (NCBI taxonomy): Eukaryota > Metazoa > Arthropoda > Insecta > Lepidoptera > Depressariidae > Carcina > Carcina quercana. Next base: position 10,128,161 of record OU342447.1, on the reverse strand, counting down.
CGCTTCGCTTGTGTGGCATCAAGTGAGGTAAGGACAAGCGCAATGCGAATTTAAATATAAATTAAAACTATATGACATGATAGATAGAGATAAAATGTTTGAGAAGAAAAAATTGAAGCTACTGAGTCATTGCAGTAACAGTCCCGGCTCGGCAACCTGCGCGCATCTCCGTATGAAACGATCCGCAGCTTTTATACTCAATGATTGATCGCGACAGTTATGAAAGTCAATTCATGTATGTATATGACCTATGCCACGGAACCCTATTTTTCGTGTGCTAACTCGCACTGACCAGATTTAGCAGCAGTCGTCGCTCATTTGACGTCGCCGTTTACGTAAAACAACACTTGCGGACGTGCGCTGTCACATACCTCAGCGCTATCATCTTTATATTGATTTAAAAAGATAATTTTGCTTTCATACTATGATTGGGTAACTCCGCGAGCCATCTGAACAAACTTGGTAGTCGTAGTTACATTGACAAGGTGTTGACGTCATTCGACGAACTCACCACGACGAACTTCAGCTTTAACATAAAACGTCCGCCGCGACACACTTATAATTGCGCGGTGCCGCTGACGAAATGCCACGAGCACTCCAACACGCTGGTTCACATCTCGCTGTACTCTATGAAGCGCCTCACCTCCACATGAAACAGTTTAATTACCTTGCCGGTGTTGTCGCGGGCTCCGCTGCTGCCGAGTAGTGCACTCGTCGGTTCACTGGGTGCTTGCTTTGACGAACGACGGATCGTGAAGGAAGTAGAGCGACGACAAGTCAGACGTACGACTGCCTGCATTCACGGTGACATCATAATTGAACCACTCGTCGAACGAATGTGTTACATGTCGGTCTACTATGGAACTCGGAAAGGAACACGATATGTGTAACGTGGTGTTTTGGGGACAAATCACTTTGTGGGATTGTACATGCGAAATAACCGTATCGATGTGTGAATAGAAGTGCAGTTAGAGATTACCTAATATGCACTGAGTGCACGGGGGTTGACTGAGGTGTTAAATTAGTTTCAATAAACAAAAGTCCGTACGTCGTGGCTGCCTATAAATAATTCTTCCATGGAATCCATATTTCTGTCATTTTTTTGTAGAGTAACTCAGTATTAAGATACAAAGCACGTAAAAATAATGTAAAATAGTGAAAATTGCTAACTTTACATCGACTGTTGTGTTTTATTCAGTTATATTTTATGTAAAGTATCGCATGTGGTAATCTAGGACACGTTCCATCGGTGTACCTCACTTCATTACGATTGGCCTTGACGAGTAAACTAATTTAAACAATTATTGTAATCGTAAAAAGTACAATCTAAAAAAGCAAGGGCGTGAATACACATGTAGCGATTATGTAAACAATCCTAGTTCCCCCACGGGGGCCCGAGGCGCGGGGGCCCGGGACGCGGGGGCGCGGGAACCACTATATTTTCTCGTTTTCGATTTACTCGTCATCTCCGAGATTTCCCTACGAGAAGCTATAACTTCATAAACTGCTTGAAGCGCTACGCTATCTCGTAGCTCCGTAGGCACTGCTACGAGTACCGCTACGAGTAATGCTGAGAATATTTTTTGTGGGATATGTGAGCTTGTTCCCACTTTATGTTTGGTTTTATACGTTGTTCATGTATTTACGATTACGTTTTATTTTTTCAGGTAAGTCTGGAATGCCGCGACGGCTGGGGGGCGCTGCGCCCCGCGCCCCGCGCCCTGTGGGTATCGTGTTATTCACAAGACGCACTATGTATTTATGTCATTTATTCAATCATATTGTACATTCCATGACATCCCGTGCGTGTAGCATTAGGTGAACATGGAAATTTTTAAGGATATCGTTAGCAGGCATCTACGAGAACCTAACAAAAGTTTACCGCGGAAAAAATATCAGATGAACATGTTTTTTGACCACAGTCACACCTAATTTTCTGATTCAAATTCTCATCTTTTTTGACTGACTAAATCTCTCACCGGATTTTCTTAACCTCAATCTCACTTGATTCTCTCTCTATGTAATACCGTTTGATGGATATAAACGAATTCATAATAATACAACTGTTAAACATATTCATATTCCACGTTGATTACAGTTATCTGATGTTGTGTTGTTGCAATGTGCAGTGGGAGATGTGTACCCCTGCCAGCACCGCGGCTGTCGACACCTCTAATGATCCCCTAACGAGCTTTTTATTGACATTCTCATCGAGAGGGGAATTCCGATCGTACTCTGTTCCTCCTCTTCCCCTACCTCCCGGCGCCGGGTGCGATGCTCCATCAACTTTACTTTTTCCAATCGTTATATATTGTTGATGTGCAATTAATGCGTAAGACATATAATGTAGGTACAGATATGTATGGTGCTATGGAACTGGACGAAGTTATAATGATAACGATAATTATGATCCGCAAACAACTTTTTCGAAGACAATAACTTGGCAGATCAATCAATTTGTGCCGCGAAGTAATCTGGAAGTAACTTCCAAAATCAAAGTTCGCTTCGTTCACTCATAATACTCTGCATGGTTCCACCGTAGTACTTGAGCCTCTCTCTCACACACATACAGATGTTCACTTCGTTCTTTGTATGAAAACATTTCACACATACCCGACGCTTGACTGGCGCATCGGTGATGGCAGTACAACACTACACAATTTGCCATAAAGTAAAAACAAACTTTGCTTGAATCTTTTTTCATGTGAATTGCATTGGAGCTGCCCGTTGTGACGTAACCTTCTCCCTGTATACTCTGTCTCTGGTTCATTCCTCATTGATATAGCTTTGATTCATTCCATTACGTCATCAAGGGAATTGGATGAATTTGTACGAGGTGTATGCGAGCCGCGCGGCGCGCCGTTCCGCACGGCCGCACCCGCCGGGAGCGGATGTGAACGCTGCTGCTTGCTTATTGTTTCCTGGTACTTTATACTCAGGATACATAAATAATATACAACAATACTTGATAGTACACAGCCCAGTACCAGATGGATACAAGACACGTTTAAAATAATATCGCATCTTGTAGAAATGTTTCGCACGAGGGCGATAGATGACGCTGCTGGTCATATGCATCGCGGTATAGACTAGTGCGGTGGCGGCTACTAGGTTCTCCGGGACTTTGAAATGTTGTCTTATACGAGGGGCATACCGAAAAGATCGGTAATCGAGTACTTTCGATTTAATTAGATTAAAAACTCTTTTTGATGAATAAACACTGGTTAGTTGAAAATCGAATACAATTGACAGAATTAAAAAAAAAATTTTTTTTAAAGAACAATATCAGTTTGAAATTGATAGGTCGATAAAAAAATGGAGCTTACAAGAGAAAGTTTCCGTGCCATAATTTTTTACAACTTTCGACGAGGATTATCTCAGGGACAATGTCTCGCTGAGCTTATATCTATATTCAAGAGTGAAGCGCCTAGCCAGACGACAATATATCGCTGGTATTCTGAATTCCGGCGTGGACGTGCTTCTCTTGGCACCGTACCTTCCACAGGCCGGCCAAAAACAGCGGTTACACCAGAAAATGTCGCTGTTGTGCGCCGAATGATACAGGATGACCGACATATTACATATGAGCAGATTCGGGCTACTTTAGGGATAGGTATGACTGCGATACAAACTGTTTTACATGGTGAACTGGGAGTGAGAAAGCTAGTTTCCCGCTGGGTGCCCCATAATTTGTCCGAAGAGCAAAAGGCGGCTCGTGTCAATTGGTGCCGGTCTACTCTGCAACGCTTCAACGGAGGAAAGTCAAAAGCAGTTTATAACATTGTCTCTGGTGATGAATCATGGATCTATTCATATGAGCCAGAAAGAAAGCATCAGTCGGCTGTCTGGGTCTTCGCAGGTGAGATCAAGCCAACAAAAGTTGTCCGCTCTCGCAGCGTATCGAAGAAAATGGTCGCTTCGTTTGTCGCGAAAACAGGACATGTAGTCACAGTTCCCTTAGAGGAACGGAGAACGGTTACCGCTGATTGGTATACAACGGTTTGTTTGCCACAGATGATATCCGAACTCCGTAGAGGTAACCCGAAACGACGCATAATCCTCCATCACGATAATGCGAGCTCTCACACCGCTCAGAAAACAAGCGAGTTTTTGAAGCAGGAAAACGTTGAATTAATGGATCATCCTCCATACAGCCCTGATCTGAGTCCCAATGATTACTTTACATTCCCTAGAATCAAAGATTTATTGCGTGGTCAGCGGTTTCAAGGTCCAGAAGAAGCAGTGGAAGCATACAAATCGACGATTTTGACCATGTCAACTTCGGACTGGAATTGCTGCTATAATAATTGGTTCGAACGAATGCAAAAGTGCATTAACTGCAACGGAGAATACTTCGAAAAGCAATAAAAATAAATTTAGTTATTTCCTGTATGTATTGTTTTATATTCCCGATCATTTCGGTATGCCCCTCGTAAAGTTACAATAATAATATAAAGTGTATTGTGTCTAGAGTTAATAAATGTGAGTATCTCAGTAGTGATACTTTATAATAGCGAACATTTTAGGGAGACGGCGGGCGGGTGCCCGCCCGATGTCGGCAAAATTAAGTAATACACGGTGTAAATATTTTCACCTCACGTGTATCTAGGGGGAAGTTAAAGACTACAGCGTACACTGTCCGTGGCCCGTCCCTCGCTGCGCACTCCACCTGAAGTGGCTGAACAAAGTCTAAGAAACTGACGCAGTCTGAGAGATCTCGAACGTAATTTGAATTACAAACAAAACTTGTTCCGTGGAGGGACTTATATCAAAATATAAAGATTGTATTTACACAAGAGCTACACGATTCAACATTAGCTTACGATTTGTCGAGTGGTGAGATGAACCTGCCAAGTGTGTGTCGGCCACGCTCCGGTGCTCGTGACAGCCAACGCACGTCTGCTAGTAACGTGGTTATGGTGTCGTAAACAACTTTATTACTTACCATACAACAGTTAGTACACGCGCGACTGCGCCCGGCGGAGGGAGCAACATAAACATTATGTCTCTATTATTTTGTTCATCAATTGCAACAGTTTTAGTGATTTTGAAAGTTAATTTAAACTAGCTTCTGCCTGCAGCTTTGTCTGCGTGGACTTTAGGAGTAATCGCGTGGGATCTTCTTTAAAATGTAGCCTACGTCCTTTTGCGGCCTTCAAACTATCCCTCTACAACAATCAGTTATTCTAACTTTCTTTCAGGTCGGTAATGTATGAGGGAACGATTTTTTGGTGTGAATTAGCTGCAGCACATGATGAGCTGGTCGCCTTTTCGGCAACAAATTTTGTATTCCTTTCCTGTTTATGTATACTTATATTCTGTGCCGAATAAAGTCTTTTGAATTTGAATTTGAATTATTCGCATGCTTTAATTCGGGAAACAAATTCAAACAGTCAGAGTTCGCACGGACTTACACAATACATGCGCGTGTATACAATTAAACGTCATCCGTTCGATGTGTGACGATATCACGACATTTGTTCCATGTGTCCGACCTGTTCCTGCCCCTCGTCACTCTTGCCCGACTGCACTCGGTTGACAACAAAAGCGGCATTATATATGTCCGCGGTTCCGTGTTGTTATGTGACTATTTACTTAGTTATGTGTCCATGTAAGTATGTGACATTGAGATGGATTTAAGCAAGGGGTTATTACATTCTTCTGATTGTCGAGTATCAGTTAGGTGACGTCATAAATCATGTTCGCATGCATTAAACTAAATGCAACATAAATACACTTATATTTAACAAAGCAGGTAAACTTATATGTAAATAACAAAAAAACTATCGAGTATGAACTATATTAAAACTTGTAGTGTGAAAACCAATGTTGTATTTAATATTTTTGTAAAGCATACAATTTCTATTTATAATTAAAAAAAATATATTCTAATTTAATTATTTTAAACAATAAGACGTAAACGCAGATTATAGTTTACACTGAACCTGAACTGAAACAGTGATCGATATTCAAATAAAGCATCAATTAAATACTCGTATGATGATTATATACATTAATTTTTTATTGATAATTTTTAAGTCAATGCAATGAAAATATGAATATATATAATTGAGGAATTGGAAAAAGCAAGAGATTAACCAAATAAACCACTCACTGTCAGTTGTGTAAAATCTATTGTGTGAAAACTGGTGTGTAAAACCAGACCATGTGAGACGAAGGTCAGATGTAGTCGTGACTGGTGTAGTGGAAGATACTCGTAGTTCGCGCGTTGAGTGATCACCTCCAGTATCAGCTATGACGGGCATGCTCCTACCACCGGGCTGCGCACTGATCTTAATTACGTGTGTAGGTATTGCTGGGCGGGCGGGCGGCGGGGCGGGCGGCGAGGAGCACGCGCCGACGATATTTTTGAGGCGGACGTGAGGTGGCGATAACGGGCCGAGGCCAGCGCAGTTGATGCTGCAGTGTAGTCGCCGGTAAATATAGATATGATTCTGTGCCTTCGTGGGCGGGGGAGCTGGGGGGCTGGGGGACGTGCGACGGATACAGTTATACTATACTACGAGTTAAATAAAAGCTCTGGGTGAAGATAATTTTATAAGACGGTCTTTTCAATAATTAACAATTTTAATTTCACTAGATTTAATGCTATCGTTGTTGCGATTTATGGATTGACTAATGCAGTCATTTTAATAACAAAATGCTGTCCGAATGAGAATAATTATATATTGAAGAAATAAATATGGTGGAGGTAGATTATACGTATTTCGCCTTAACTTCCTTACAGAACACCATTCTGAAGTAAGCGTCAGATTATTGTCATCAAACAATATTGCTGCCAACAATACTGTTTGCTTTTGTCCGCGACTTCATCCTCGTCGACTTCGGAAAGTATCCCGCGGGGACCACATGCTCGATTGGGATAAAAGGTATCCCATGTCCTTTCCGTCCCTTCAACTTATCCTATACAAATAAATCTAGTCATTCTGACCCTTCAATGGCAAATAAAGAAAAACAAACAAACTCACTATTGTATTTATAATATTGGTATAGATTTTTTGCATTCATTTCTTTTTTAAACACACACACTTTTTTTACGTTGGTTAGACTTCCGTTTGACAACAATCTCACCTGATGTTAAGTGACGATGTGGTGTGGGATGTTTCACGGTTGCATAGAAATATCCTATTCCCTGTGGCCTTGAAGACATCCAAGTTGTAGCGCTCGGGAAACACAACAGCCGACAGGGAATTCCACTTTGTAGTTGTACGCATAATAAATAAAGAAGCGAAACGCTTCGTGCGAATGTCAACCAAGTAGGGGTGGAACCAAGGCGTTCTTCTGGATGTCCGGTTGTAAGTAGGGGAATAAGTTGTAAAAGGGGGTAAAAACTTGTATTTGTCTTTATTTGGCAATATATATTCTCTTAGCAACCCTTGTCCACGATCTCACCCGGTGGTGAGCATGCGGTGGACCATGGTGCGCGTTGGTATATAAGGCATCCTCGATTTAAAGACTCACAGACTGTAGCTGTGTGATTAGTGTAGTTGCTAGGGTGAAACGTCTGTACATATATTTAATTCTGTACGTATCAACAAGCCCCGCCCCGCCCCGCCTGCGATGCGCCGAGGTGATTTAATTGAATACCTCGTGATGTACTGTACGCAGCAGCAGATACGAAACTTAATATTGAGTCACATTGAGATGACATCGAGACGAGCTGAGGTACGCACACACATCGACATGTGCCTCGGGGAGACATAGCTGCGAGCACCAGTGGAATATGAAATAACGAAATTATGTGTAATTTGGGATTGTGTTGAATCGCCTGCGTCACCGAGTCGTTGCACGCGGGGGTTGACATAGATCAAACTAAGTTTAATAAGGGCATTTGTAATCAGAACGCGTTGTAGGATTTGTGTTGAAGCCGATATATGTATCCGGTACCTCGACTTGATTTAGTCGCATCTTAAAACATCAGCGGCACGTCGTAGCGGGATTCTTTTCTAACCCACTAATGTTAACAGATATTTGGTACAAATTTTAATAAATCTTGTATAACAGCTTATACAAATGTTTCTATGGCATAATTGTCTGACACTTGGGCTTCATCTCAACAGGTAGAATGTGATGATAAAATTGTACGACTGGAGCGTGGTCACACGTGGCCTTAAGTAAATACACACTCTCATTAACAGTCCATATTATTGACCCAAATCGAGAACAACGAATCTATCCGTGAGTCTTCCAGTCTCCAATGTAATATAATAACAGATCTGTGACGTCACTCACACTTCACGTCAGGCGGGGGCGCGCGCCGCACTTCTCACTCCGCTCAGACGGGAACGCGTCTCATGATTGTTTAGTTTGACAGTTCGGATGTGTATTCAAAATGTGCTTCTCTGTTTGTGTTGTCGTGTTGGTCCTACAATTATATAACATATATACATTAGTGATGATATACATACACCCGTGATCTGTGCGTGAGTGTACATACATTGCTTAATTAAACGACTTCAGAAACGAAACTCATTAAAAAAAGACGGAGTATTATCGAGTTTGAAAGGTTTTTCATGTATCTATTCAGTTCCGTTTCAGTTCGTTGGCGTACATAACACAGATCACCGGATGCGGCACTTTGCTCCATGCGTGACCTGTGTGTATCTGTGTTTTCCAACGAATAAATGATCTATCTATCTATCTCTCGAATAAGAAGCGTTCGGTCTTTTGTTTAGATTCATTTTGTGATGTTTAATTAGTGGGTCATATTCCAAGTTTTTCACTCTGTAGGCGAGTAGGCCTGAGCCCCCGCAGTGGGGACATGTATGGGCTGTTGATGATGATCCCAAGTTAGTCTTTTGTTGAACACATAAATAAATAACATTTCTTGTGCTGTGCCCACAGACTATCATTATGTAGCACATCTAGAGCACACCAACAGTCGGAGCTCTACTGTATAATACAACAGTTACGTTTATTCGAGTAATTTCCAACTAATTACTCGTCCTCTAGTTTCAGTTGAAACAAAACAAAAGTCATGTCGGTGAAATTCAGAGCAATTGCCCAAAGCTGAATTGTATTTTATAGCGCCGTTTGTAAAGTTTAATTTCACGAAATTGTGCCAATTAACCAAGTTCATCTGACGGTTATCTAGGATGGTTGGGGACAGCGCTGTACTTGTAGGTCGGCGGCAGGTTCCGTATGTACCCGGCAGGAAGGTACGTCGAGGAATATAAAATATTTTATGAAGGCATAAAATCAACAACATCGACTTTGATGTCTTTCAGGGACATCAATTTTTCTTGAGCGCACTTAACAACAATGTACTTCGCGTGCTCGGAAATTGTTTTTATCTGACGAGACGACGGAGGGCGCCCGTTCGTACTAAAAGCTCTTTTAGCTTTTGTGTTTTGTGAAAAACCTGTTGGTTACTTACGAGGTTAGATAATAACGATTTTTTAAATCTAGCTAAAGATTCTATGGCTCTTTACTCGCTTTATTTTTAAGTTACGGATATCACTTTAACGATTGTAATGAAAATTATTGAAAGTATGACATGACAAATTAACAATTGATTGAACTGACTTTTACATTCCAAATTAATAACTGAATTAGGTCTAACTAAGGTCATCGACGAGTCAGTGAGCTGAAGTGGCAATGGGTAGGCCACATCGCTGGATGGGGAGTAAGAGTTCTCGAGTGGCGACCACGTACCGGGAAATGTCTACCGGGCCGTACCCCTACTAGGTGGACCAACGACCTTAAGGTCGCGGGGAGTCGCAGGATGCAGGTGGCTCGAGACCGATCGATGTGGCGTATCATGAAGGAGGCCTGTGTCCAGCAGTGGACGTTTTCTGCCTGTTAATAATGATAATGATTAATTAAATTAAGTTCTAACAAGGATGACTTTCATGAAAAGTGATACTTTGAAGAAGAAGAAAAAGGGAAAGAAACAGACAAATAAATTCATTGGTTTTGGAAATTCATAAACAAAAATATACATTTGGAAATAACAATAAAAGAACTAACAAATGTAGACATTATCATAGCAACTATATATTAACTTTAAATAACTTATTTGTCTACTTAGATACTTATGAATTTGTTGACAGAATATAAGCCGTACAGCTAACAAGAAATGGAAATCATAACAGTTTTATTATTAAAACACTATGAAATAACAACGATATAGATGATAGAACTTTAGTCCCGATACATAATGTTAATATTACCGTTGTATCCTTTCAGCAAACATTGAAGCAACACAAGTCCTGGCAATATTTCATTGTCAAACCCGTTATTTATCGACGCGGTATCGCTCGTAATAGTACTCCTGATCCAATTTACAGATATGTAGGTACGACACGACGCCTTTGTTACAGGCTGTTACTAGCGCTATATCATCTAGATATACATGAACAATCTGGAGAGTTTCTATTCATTCATCGAGGTGCCCCGGCTCCGCTGTCAGCTAGAACAGCAAGTTCCGTCCCGGATTGAGACGCCCCGTGTTCTAGTTTCCACGTTAGAAATGTAAACTTCTCTATCTTGTGTTCTCAGCGCCAACACTGATTCGATAGAATCCAGCCGTTGAATCTAGCAAATTGACTTGCGAGCGCTGTCCATGTTGATTTTTCATTCAGCGGGGATTGCGTATTCATAGGTAAATATTACGTCGTAAAACGTCTGCAAGAATCTCCAAATAACCTAAATTTGCGAATCGTCAGGTCTCTGTGTAACTTAGCTCAAGTTCGTAAATGGCTTCGTTTGAATTTGGGATGATCTCTTTTCGCATTTAGCAAACTTTCGGGGCTTCCGGCTGTATACTTGTTATCGCAGCGTTTCGTCCGAGACATCTATGTCGATGATGTAAATAAAATCTTACTTTCGCTTTGAAATAATTTCGGTCTTGAAGAGAAAAGATTCGCAGATCTGTTATACTGAATCTAGATTCGTTCGGATGCCATTTATCTCGGCAGCGGCACCGTATCTGAGTTTAAAAAGGTTTTATTTTTCAATTACTCTTGCGTCACGGGCGAATGTGATGGAATGCGAACAATTTGTTTTATTCTTCTTCAACGGAATAAAAAGGGTTTACTTTGGGAACGCGGGGAGCATCCGTCTGAAAGGAGCCTTTTGTGTAAAATTCTTGTAAGCGATGCGGGACGTACACAGCGAGCGGGCCGGCACTAGTTTGTCGGGGATGATGTAATTTAGGTGCGTTACGGTGTTTGTTATCGAGGGGCGCGGGTAGTTCTCTGTAAGCGTATCCGGTGAGATCCGCTCTTTGTTGGATGTAATGTAATGTTGCCTCGCAACGTTCTCTGTACTTAGTTTTCATTGAGCTTTATAAAAGAATCCTTTGAGTTTTTCTGTGTTTTTCAATTACATTTCTCTGAAACTAACCAGCAACCCAGGTGTTTGTATTGTTCGTTGACTTTCTGTTTAAATTCAGGATTTTATTGTAGTGTGTATCAAGCATTATTGCTTTTCGTTCCGTATCTGTGTTGTTCTGTTAAATCGTAAATAAAAGAACCTTTGTAGTAAGGAGTAAGAACATGTTTGATCCAATCTATAAAATACTGTTAGCTTCGAAATATATTCTCGGCTGACATCAACTCTAATGTACAGGATTTATCGTTCAATTTCACAGACGTCAGTAGTTCGATTGCGCGAGAAATTCTGTTATTTTTCCATCAGCATGCCGTGTACGGCGGGCGGCGAGCCGGAACCCGTTGCGAGGGTATTGAAGCCGTCAGGTGTAGGGAATGTGACGTCACAATACAATCGCAGCTGAAATACCAAAGCTGAAACCGAACGGACACGAGGCGGACTATGTCACGCAAAACGAAGCTTTACGAACAAATATAATAGCAGAAAATTAAAAACAAACATGACCCAGAAACTAAACACGCTCCGAATTGAAAAAGAAAAGCTCCGACGTGTGAATTGTTTTCTGTTACACCCAGAAAAAACAGGATCATAAGCGTCAGTAGTAAATCCCTTACCAATCTCAAACGGCCTCCGAAAATATTATCGAAGGCAGCAGACCGAATAATAAACCTGAAAAACTGTACGCCTCACACTGCGGGAGAACGTAGAGGGCGCCGTGCTGCTGCGAGGAACGCGACTCTCAATCACATATCTATGAATACCCGGCGTGCGTGCAACGAATCGCGTTTTGTTTAAAGCTCAACTTAAGGTATTTTTGACCAGTAAATTCTTTATTTGAAATTACCAAGAATAAGTTATCCGTCTCCATTGTAATTATCGTACATTCAAAATCATTGCTCTGAATATGTAGTCAACAGATATTTTTATAATTAATGTAATCTGATGGTTTGTGCCGATGAAGACGTTAAATAAAAAGTGTGCTCACCTAGAAGCCTGCAGCATGTGTATTGTTTGCTTGACCAAAGCTGAATATTTCTTTTATATAACTACCACTTGCTATGAATAACTTAGCAGCGCTTTCTATCGTTCTTCAATGTAACAATTTTTTACAAACGTTTAATAAGAACTCCCATCACCCTCGCTCACCTCTATCTATCTATCAGTTTCCCCCTAACCGCCACAATCACCCCATCAGCCGCGGGGGATGAAAGGATGCGATGCGGTCCTCCGGACGAGGTTCGGATGAACGGATGACAGCATTGGTGATTTACGTCTACAGCGTCTGCGGATGTCGGGTGATCGGAGTTAGGAGATGAGCCGGTTCCTCGGAGGGGAGCGACATAATAAGATGTTATCTGTAATGACACATAGGAACGTGGCGCGGTGCTTTGTGACGCCGCCCGGCGCTGCCGATGGCGTGTTGTTACGAACCAGCACATGGATCGGATCAGATCGACTGCTCGTTTATAAATGCATGTCGACGAGACCTCGGGAGGTGGTGTTGATTAGAGAATGGTACTAATTCCAGTGTTTTGTGATGATCGACTGGGAACCAGTTTTTTACATTATTCATGGACCTGAAGCGTTTAATAACTGTTCTAGTTATTGTGTAGTTACTAAAGTAATTATATGTATCCTGTTCCGGCCCTTCGACTATTCTCACACAAACAATCCAGCCATCGTGACTTTGTTACGACGTCAAGGTAGGACAAGCAAACACACTCACGCATTTATAATGTTAATAATGATGAAATTGCAATAGAGTTCGAGATATAACGACATGTCCTGAGGGATGGAGGTGCTCCTTCAGAAATCTGAATTTGATGAGAGAGTCTATACGAGAATAAGCTTATTAATCACATTAGCCTAGCTTGGCGGGAGTTGATTAATCGACTAAGCCCTAAGATACAGTTATAAGATTTATATGCCCCAATATTGTGATTTGCAAACTACTTGGAAGTGGATCATAGTTATTTTAATACTGTATATGTTTTTATTTATGTAAGATCGTATTTTTATTAGTTGACCTTTTATCGTTCACATCGTAGTCTTAATTTAAATTTACTATTACGATTTTCTTCAAATCAAAACACAACAAAATAATTAAGAAATTAAAACCTCAAAAATAATCTTACGTTTTAATCTAGGTAATGTACTAAAGGTTGCATAAATTCTTCAGGTCACCCCTTGAGGGCACGGTGTGTTCGTTTTCAAGAAAGATTCTGGATGTGTGTCGCGCCGTATCCATAAGGCAATCTGTTCGGTTACATTTAGTGTTCATCATGGTGTAAGGTGTATACAAACTGCATTGAACAACTGGTTGAATAAATATTTGTGCGCTCTGAAGAGGGTATGCTGTTGTCAAAGCGCCCGTACAAACGTAGTACCGTCATATTTTGAGTATTAAGCCATGAAAGTCAATGAAATTTTTTAAACACACTTTAGTCTGTAGTGTTTATATACTTTTAGAATTACAGGCCTCTCTCAAGCCTCAGGGAGTTGTATTTTTCGGTAAAAAACACCCAACTTTGAAGCAGCTTTACAAGACTATGAATCAATTTAGGACAATTTGGAAAAAACCACCTACATCTAAAATTTTATTAATATACTGTAATGAAAATTGATACATAATATACTGTATTATTTAAATGGTGACGGTACTACGAAACATCAAAATAACGGGTGGATAACTTCGCGAAATGTATGCTGTCTCACAATACCGCGTGCGGGACGATAGGGACAGAAACTATAATATTCCCTACCGCATTACCTTGCAAACAATGTCTAAGAAAAACTAATCAGAGAGTTTGTTGAAATGTGGGTTTGTTTCCATTGAAGCTCCGTCCGTGACTGACAATGAGCACACACACCACTCCCGGCGATGTCGGACGTCCAAACAATATCCGCGAACACTGATTCAATAAAGCTTTGTATCTATTTGTGGCAGTGTCGAGTCACGGACATTTCATTACGAGCCCCGCCCCCGCCCCCGCCCCCCGTGTACACAGCCCAGTTAATGACAGATCAACTCAACAAACAAAACATTCCTTGAAACAATGTACATCATCAACCGGATAACGTCCACTGCTGGACATAGGCTTCCTCCATGGTATGACACATTGACCAGCCCCGACACATTTGCATCTTGGTCGCCACTCGAGAAATTTTACTCCCCATTGGTTATCGGTTCTTTGAGCGATGTGGCTTGCCCAATTTCTACTTCAGCTCACTGACTCGTCGAGCTGTGTCAGTGACCTTATTTCGTCTACGGATTTCCTCATTCCGTTCCATTTTATCACGTAGAGAAATTCCGAGCAAGGCTCGTTCCATTGCTCGCTGAGTGACTTTGAGCTTGTTTATTCTGCCCACAGTAAGGACCACGTTTCGGTTCCGTATGTCATCACTGGCAACACGCACTGATCAAAGACTTTTGTCTTTAGACGCTGAGGTATTTTGTGTACAACTATCATCAAATCTGAAAGCTTACCAAGAATGTACACAGATGAACAAACAAAGTGCAAGTGCGCCCGCGGGGATGCAACCCAGCGCGGGCGCCGGCACGCGGCACAGCGCGGGCGCCGGCACGCGGCACAACGCGGGCACGCGGCACGAAACAACGCTAAAGACATGACAATGGTGGAAATCCAATAACGGAGAGAGCTCTATTCAAATTTCGACGCTATTCAATAGATTTTGAGGTTTGAGTTTGAATGATAAATAGCCGCTAGTCGAATAGGGTTGCCTTTTGAATCTCTAGTATTTATGCGTGATTGTTCGATATAGTGATTGGAATTTAAGCTAGGAGCGAGATTTAAATTAAATAAACTTTTTTAACATCACTATACGAGTAGTGTGACTTTGTTTACATGGTTGGAATAAATATATAGACCCTATATATAGCCAATATACAGTTTACGTCCACAGACAGTCCATCACAGCTTTTCTCTATCGAGTAGTCGAAAGACTCAAAGTAACATGTTCATCTTACTCTAAGCTGAAACAAAACGCACAAATGAGCACAGCGAGCAAGTATCTTAGAAAAAGATTATTTCAAACATTTTTCCGGTTCCCGTAAAAAAACGGAACATTTGCCGTTGACAGCGAGCTTGTGACAACCCTGGATTTATGTCTGCAGTTGGAAAGTTATGTCGTTGTCGGACTCTGCACTCTGCTGCACTGTACTGAAGGCGCGTTTTACGTTGCGAGGTTGGAGCATGAATCAATATATGAAAGAGCACCGGCGGGCAGACTCCCGATGGAGGTACTTTATATTTGCGCTCTGTGGACCGTCACTAACTAGTTTTCATTGACAAAAGAAGCTACTTCTCTCTCAGCTGTAGCCAGTGAACTCTGCAGCGAGTGTAAGCGGGACACCGGCGTATTACAGACTCCACAACTCAATAAGATGTAGTCAACAATGCAGCCAGACCAAGTTACAGTCATATAAATATTTTTGAACCCGCAGCTTTGGACACAATATTTATGATAAGTAACGCTTTCATAAAGATCTAAGGAGCAGACTCCGACGGCCCTAAAGTTATACAGCATTCATCCTCTGAAATATTCAGCCTTAGAGGCAGAGTCATCTGGGTATTTATTTGGTTTTTATTGACTTTCTCAAACAGCGCTACATCAATTTACAAAAAAAGTATCACGTATGTTACGTGATACTTTATATATCACTAAAACTATATACAAAAACATACAGTCGAATGACCTTGATGAGAACCTTTGGAATAGGTGTTCCAAGGTTTTTCCACGAGTGTGGGGAACTTGATATGTCAATCAGTCCGTCAATTTGGATCAATTTAGTGATATATATTTTTATACAATTGTATTTAAATACATATAGCAGCGCCTCATCCCGATAAGTCTTCCATGCTCCGGTATACACGAGTAGGTATCTTTCACCCGGTGACGTAATATAGCTTGCCCACGTGATGGACTGGTGCCCGCGCCGCGAGGAGGCACAGGCCGACGGGTCCATAATTAACATCTCTTTGCGCCGATGTCTCGCTGCAGCCGACATTTACACCCCTCCCCCGAGAGTCGTCCTCTGACGACCTCCACCACTCCAGCTAGATCTCCCTCTCCGTTCGCTGCCAGCACCGGGACGCGGCTCAGGTTACGTCGGTCGTCGACAGCTCTGATTCGAGATATTTCCGAATGATTTAATGTACTCAAGTTATTCGGGTCTCGGGAGTTACTTGAATAAGTTGTAATTGGAGACCAGCTGGGAGGTTCACGCGGCGGAAGAGAGAGAGAGAGAGATAGAATGACTATGTAGAGGTTATTTAGGGTTCCGTACCTCAAAAGGAAACAAACAACCCTTCTACGATCACTTGAATGAGTCTTCCAAGACCATTTTCTTTAAAGAAGCGTGGGCATTTGGGAAATTCCGAGCATAGCTCGTTCCATTGCTTGCTGAAAGACTTTGAACTTGTTTATTCGGCCCACAGTAAAGGACCACGCTTAGGTAGTAGTCTGTAGACGCTGAGGTATTTTGGATACTGGCCGTAACTTCCCGAACGCTGTCCATCCGATTTGGATTCTTCGTTTACCTCTTTATCGAAGTTGGACCTACCTAGTTGAACGATCTGTCCCAGGTATACATACTCGTCTGCAACTTCGATTGTAGTGTCCCCAACCACTACCGGCATAGCGCAACATGGACATTTGACATGATTTTCGTCTTGTCCATGTTCATTTTTAAACCTACCTGTTGGGAACTCTGTTGAGGTCATTGAGCATTGCGTTCAGATCCTCCAAGGATTCTGCCGTTATGGCAATGACAAACTGACCCGACACTATACCGAAGATATCCCGGACGTCAGCCTGTATGAGATTCGAATGGCTCTCAGACAACTCAAAAATAACAAGGCGGCAGGTGAAGACGGAATCACATCAGAGCTTCTGAAAGCGGGTGGAAAACCGATACTTGTAGTCCTTCAGAAGCTCTTTCAGTCCGTCATACACGAAGGCTGCACGCCAGAAGCGTGGAGCAGAACCGTGGTGGTGCTCTTCTTTAAGAAAGGCGATAATGCCTTACTGAAGAACTACCGACCAATATCTCTTCTGAGCTACGTGTATAAGTTGTTTTCGAGAGTCATTACGAACCAATTAGCACGCAGGTTTGACGACTTTCAACCTCCCGAACAAACTGGTTTCAGAAAAGGGTTCAGCACCGTAGACCACATACAAACGCTTCGACGACAATTGAGTTCAGTTCTAAGTAAACAGCGATTTAACGTGACGAAACAGAAACCGGAAGAAAGTGTAGAGCGAAAGATTCAAGATACAGAAAGTACAGTCGAGAAGTAAACGTGTTAGTGTAATAGTGTGTCACGTGGTGTGAGTAGCGAGCTCGCGCGCGAGTACACACGAGCTCGCTACAATATAATCTATCTAAGACGTACTATGAGGTAGGTATGGTATCATCGCAGGCGCCTCTTTGAGCAGCCAGCTGGCTAGAAGTGGGGAAATCTTTCAATTTTGTTTTCCGAGAGTTATCGACTGTTGAAGACTGTGACAGAAAACGTAAGTGATTTCTTCTCTCTCTGACATATTCTCGGATGTATCCTCTCACTCGCTCTCACGAGCAGACAGTGATGGATTACAATGTTGACTTGGGAACATTACAAGGAAGTCTGCTCGTGTTGACAGTATTCATTTAGATTTTCACTTGAATCGTTTATTGAACGATGTCAGATGGTTGCCACTTGGTGTACAACTGTATGTTCCTCTATAGCACGCGGGATGCATTATCTATTGGAAAGGTACCCCAGTGGTCTAGCGGCTACACAGTTGTATTCACAATCCGAAGGTCTCGGGTTTGATTCCCAGTGGGAGTACCAAACGGTACTCGGTTTGGTTGGTGGTAGTAGAACACAAGCATAGCACTGTTGTGTTCCAGAATGAAAGGTAGCACAGCCAGTGCCTCACTGGGGTAAGGATTCTGTGTGAGCATGCTCTACATGTAACGACCTCATCATTACTTACCATCAGTAGAGATTCACAAAACCATTTTACATAGTAGGTCACCCCATGGGTGTCATGAAAGATAGCTAAGGGAAAATTTCAATAGACAATCATCCCGTGTTGATGTTAATAATTACCTTAAGGTGGCTAATAACGGTATCACGACAACGCGCGGGGATTTACTGTAATCACCACGTCTTGCATGCGGATACAAACACTAACATTGTTTTCTTGCGTGAATTGACTGCGAGTTATGTCCCTAGTGACCCTTTATAGAATGACATACCTGACCTTAGGTTGTTCCCGACAACATTGAGGGGTTCAGATCGGTGTTGTCGGAACAACCGTCATTGCTGCTGGCCGCGCTAAGTCGACCGTATGGTCGGTGCAAAAGTCTTCATTATTACAGTAACATTAGTAATGTTTTCTTCAATTCATGCTTTTACAAAACCCGCTGGGATACATAAGGCGGTCCTACCCTAGAACTGAAACCACGCGGGCCTCTAGCAAATGTACTTCAATATTTTTTTAGCTATCTACTTTATTAACGGTTAAAAAGAATCTTGTAATACAGGGCATAGATTGAACCCGTGGAAAGCTGGGTCGTGGCTAATTACTAAAGAAGAGTTTATAACAAAATATCGTTAATTATAATTCCCCCGCGTCCTCCGCCCCGCGCGCGCCCGGATGGAAGCCACTACAAAATTCAAACACGGCCGGGCCGCACCAGCCCGACGATAAATCCACCTTTCACCGCGCGCGCGACGTCCCGCACCCGTTCCCGGCAATTTGTGCTCCATTGCGTCGTGTTCACTATTTGTTTATGTTATTTATGATCGGCATCGAGCGATGTACTGCGAATATTACGTTATATCGATAGTTGTATGGGGTAAGGTGGTGGAGGCTATTGTAGGGCGGCAAAGGTTTGATTTGTGGCTGGGATCGTCATTTATAAATACGATAATGCGAGGGTTTGTTTGTGTATCCGTTGATAGGGCTGCTCGCAGTCAGTGGAAGTATCTGGGAGCAAGGTTCTTTTCGTACTAACTTTAGTTATACAAATAACTTAAAATATGACATTAAAAGTTATTGTCACAGTATATATTTTTTTTAAATAGCAAACTTGTAGGAAATTGCGGCTTATTACTGGAACTATGACGTTTCACTTTTATTCAAACTTTTTAACGCATGTATAGCAAAGGCCAAGAGCAACCTACGAGTACCTTGTGAATTGGAAGCATACTTGCGAGTAGTGCGGTGCAGAATGTGTTGGGGCGTCGGTGCCAGAATCCCATCAGAATCGCGTCATTTCCTGATCATTGTGCGACGCCGCAGGTTGCGGCAGTGACAGGGCTTTTAAATATGCCTGTGTGGGTTGAGCTTTACAATTGATACACCACACATATTTCCGGTGTCGCGTATGGATTCTATAAAATATTATATTCTCTCTGTGATTCAGAACTAGAACCATGTTGTTTATGTTGAGGGGTAGGTTCAGGGATTTATGACTTAATCTAAGAAACTTTAACTAATTTTTACCTTCTTTTCTGAGATTTGGAGGGAGGGCCTGGACACCTAAGTGCAGAACCCTGATCTAGTTTAGGGTACACATATTTTGCAATAATTTTGATTTTAAGTTAAATGTAAGTTTTCAAATGTCTATAAAAATGTGGAGAAAAATAACTCATTTTTGTACGAGTATATAGATATATACATTGCAGACACACTCCCTGAGATTCTACAAAATCTAAAAAAGTTGGGAGTGTGCAATATTACCGCGAGCCATTAGAGCCGCGAGCGCAGGCTTCTGAGCCGTTGTACAAACACGGTCTAGATGAAAAGGGAATCATAAGGTTCACGGCTAATTACCGCCCCTCCAACCGGGGGCGCCGAGCGCCGGGCGTAGACACTGCGGGGGCGCTAATTATGTAGGACATGTGTACCGGGCGCTTGGTGCGAGGCGAGGCGAGGCGTGTGGCGACATGTTGGTTTTTGTGGGATGCGCAGCGCCGGGTTGTTCCGGACGCCTTTGTTTGTGAGTCTTTTTAGTTTTATTAGAGATACATTGTTTGTCTCGCTCGCGCCGCGCGAGTTGAGTGGAGTTTAATTCAATTATAACGTCGTGCCATGACACTTCTTAGTGACAGCTATAGGTGGTGGATAGCAAAATGGAGAGCCATCAAGTAGGCAAGTATGATCTTATACAATTTTCTGACATCTGTAATCTCTGTCACATATCCGTACTCATCGACACAGAAAGTAATGTATTTAACTTCAAACATTTTACAGTTTTCTCTAAATATATTTTTGTATATTACGACTTAATGTAAGACACACTGTATTACTCTTCATCTTATTTGAACTAAGGCTGGGATGGCCTCCATACTTCAAACGAAATATATGTAGATATGGGTGTATTTTTACAGATTTTAGTATACTATTTTGCTCAAAATGTGTCGTTGCACATCTGTTACAAATATGTATCAATTGACAGCTTTAAATACAGCTCGTTTGAACTGTAACACACTTCTACACAGTAATATTACACGTATGCTCCTTCCCCTTTACAGCTTCACAAATTTTGATTTCTGATTTCATAATTACCTCATTGACAATGCTACGAACGCACTGACCTGTGCGTGCCAGCTTATCTCAAAGTACCACGGCCTTATCTCCGTACAGCATAACTTGACATAAACAACAAGTAATCCCGCACGTAGCATCGTAGCACTTTCGTAGCAGACACGTAGCAAACATCGCGCTCGTAGAGCATCCCGTAGCACTTTACTTGTCTCGTAAACGGCTTTATTACGTCGTTATAAGATTTAGATTGGATTGAATTTATGTCTTTCAGAATGCGTTTCGGTGTTGCATACTAAATAAGAGAAATCGATGGTGTTTTGAATTGTTTTAATGTCAAATGTACTTGGCCTTCATCTCACCTGATGTTCACTAAATCTTCAGCAACAAATCTTCTTCTTCCAAGTGTAGTATATGATGGTTGTTGTTCAAACAAGTGAACAACGTGTTGCGTCCCGCTAGGGGTGGAATTTCGAGAAAAATATCATTCTTAGTGGTACTCTGCATTATTGCCACTATCTATTTATTAATTTTATTTATTTATTCATGTAATATGTATATATCACTATACAATATCCCATCACCAGCCTACATATGTCCCCACTGCAGGGGCACAGGCCTACTCTCCTACAGAGAGTGTATGGGACATAGTACACCACGCGGGACCAGTGCGGATTGGTAGACTTCACACACACCTTTGAATTTCTTCTCAGGAGTGTGCAGGTTTCTTGTTTCCTCACGATGTTTTCCTTCATCCAAGACCCAATGGTAATGATCATTATCATCAGTGCATAAATTCCAAATAACAAATTGGAACTCATTGGTACGAGACAGGATCGAACCCAGACCTCGATTGTTCAACTCGACTGACGCTCTACCCTACTGAGCTGCCACGGCTATTCATGTAATACATAGTAGAAACTAGTATAGCTTACAGTTCTCCACCACGGCGGCGGTGCTATAATATTCCATTTCCAGCTTTTGCCTCAAGCTGTATGCAGGACATACGGTTTTTGTTGATATGTATTCTGTCACCGCTCAGCCACTTAGGATGACTTATACCTACGAGTATGTGCAAATATACAAATAGGTGTAATTAATATATCAAGCTACGTCACACAGTTACTTGATGTCTAATACTCGATACTAAATAAATTGGAATTTCCTTTGTTGTATCTAATAAACCTAGAACGGAACGAACACCGCTCCGGAGTCGAGATAATCAGAACTGCGAAGTTCAAAGAGAAGTACATCGCAGCATCTCTTTAGCTGGAGAATAAAAGAATGAAAAGCACCGAGAGAACATTCGCGGCACGTAGAAAATTCAAACGGAATGATTTAAACCAACGCAATGCCACGGTTCGCCGCGAATATAAACACACCACGCCAGCGCGCGGGGGCAGAGGCTCGGGGGATGCAAACACACTGGAGTTTTAGCCCCCGATCCAAAAAAGGAGTTCAATTTTGATGCCTTTGTCTGTGTCTGCGGTTTGTAGCTCCCAAACGATTCGGACGAACTCGATTCGGGTTTAAGGGTGTGCCCGTCTGCATCCGATGAAACAATGATATCAAACACAAATTAAAAACCTTCTTCGATTACCCATGAAATTGTATTGAAATCGGTAAATGGGTTAACACCCCGCTGTTGATTCGTTCAAAGATATTGGGATAGAGCGGTCATCCCCTTTATATCAAAGTCTCGAAAGGATCTGTACGTGTTGGACCTGAGTCCCTGTGTCATCATCAGCCGGGAGACGTCCACTGCTGGACATAGGCCTCCCTCAGTACGCCACATCGACCGGTCCCGAGCCGCCTGCATACAGCGACTCCCTGCGACTCTAACCAGGTTGTCGGTCCATCTAGTAGGGGGACGGCCTGGTAGACGTTTCCCGGTACGTGGTCGCCACTCGAGAACCTTTACTCCCCACCGGTTATCGATTCTTCGAGCGATGTGGCCTGCCTGTTGTCACTTCAGCTCACTGACTCGTCGAGCTATGTCGGTGACCTTCGTTTGTCTACGGAATTCCTCATTCCGGACCTTATCACTTAGAGTCCCTGTGCAAGCCTTATAAAAGGCCGAGTAATGATATCATCACTTACCATCAGGTGTGATGGAGATCGAATATGATCAACACCTTGTGTATTGCTACAAAATGCTTAATAAATATAATAAGCGTTATGGAAACGTTACATGGAGAGCACAGATAGATCGGGACTCTGCCGGAGGGCCGCGGGGGCGTCTCGCGGGCGGAGTGCGCTGTGAATAGTAGTTTGCGATCCGCGCGGAGTTCTTGTGATGTTATTTTATATATTGGATCTAGTTGTGTATTGTGAAGTAAAATAAAACCTCGCGCGAAGTATCACAATGCTGCTAGCGGGACCCGTTCATGAGATTCTAATTCGATTACGAGTTGTTTTTAAAGTTCGAACAGGGGTAGATATAGTCAAAACATCTTACTGCGATAATTAATCTGCGTGCGGGGTCAGGTTATAGTCAAATGTAACGCCCGCACAGCGTGTCAATCTATGAAGACCTGATGTTGATTAGGAGTTGGCTGTGATGTGTTTCTATGCCAGATTAAGAGTGCTAGTAACACTGATGTTTGTTGGCAGATTAAAACTTGCACGCTTTATACATGAAGAAAAATATAGTATAACTAATTGTATTATTTATGTCTCGGGTTTTGTATGTTTACTTGCCGCCATCCCGCCCTCGCCACATATGTAACTGTCGTTCATGACAGCCGTCCCCGCGACGCACTCCGTCCGGTCGGCAATATGTCTGCTGAGGAATGGCGGAGATGTAATGAACGCCTCGAGATGTACAGCCTCCCCGGTCCAGCGCGTCTCCCCGTGTTTACTCGCGCACCAGGTCTCATGTAATGTGATATAAACACTACAACATATTTCAGATGTCATCAACAATGTAATCCACATTGTGAACTGTATAATTTAAACAGTTCCTTAATCATAATTAATGGTTACATTTGAAATTAAGTTGCTGGGATTGCTGGCCGTGTCGCTGATAATAATCGGCACGTCACACACACACAGCTGTGGCGGGGAGCTGTTTGTTCTTCTCTGTAAATCAGCTTTACAAAACTTGACAAAAATCTGTGACGTCAAAACTGATCTGTGAAATTAAATAAATAATTCATGCATACAGATATGTATGATGTAACTGGTATGAATCGCGAGCCTCAGTAGCACTGCAACAACTTTCATTTCGTTCGTTTCTCCTCTGTCTAATAAAAAGTCGGATAAACAATAACTTTATCCGGAGAAATGTTAGTTCAGTAAACTCGCCCCTCCCCGCCCCTCCCCGCCGCTCCCCGCCGCACTGAGCGTTACTTCTGACTGCAGTCTGTTGTAGCAATGAAGAACTACTGTCTGTACGCGAAACCGTAAATAATGGAAACATTTTATTGACATCTGCTGTGAGAGCTGTTGTTGATGGAGATAAATGTTCATTTGCGTTACAGGATCGTTATGATTTTGAAGTTACGTTTTTTCGTTAATATTGTTGGTGGGCAAAATTAGCTTGCAGACCTGAGATACCTGCCTTTTTGATAGGTGGTAGTCATTGAGATGTCCGCCTGGCAGCTGATTGTCACTTAATAAATGCATTGTACACATTCAATTGTGACCTGGTCGAGCACTCCCCCGTACCGTGGCTTCGTTGTCACTTAGAATCAGGTAATGTGTATTACGGCGTATCTTCTCGTTCCAAATACCTCAACGTCTAAAGACAAAAATCTTTAATCAGTGCGTGTTGCCAGTGATGACATACAGAACCGAAATGTCGTCCTTTACTGTGGGCCGAATAAACAAGCTCAAAGTTACTCAGCGAGCAATGAACGAGTTATGGTCGGAATTTCTGTATGTGATAAAGTCCGGGATGAGGAAATCCGTATACGAATTAGGGTCACCGACATAATTTAGTAAGCTGAGTTGGCACCGGGCTTATGAAATGGATAACCGATGGGGAGTGAGAGTTATTGAGTGTCGACCAAGGTCGCGGGGAATCACTGCAGCTGCGGTTATCGGTACTAAAACTCCTTTAAGAGGATTGTCTGTTTAGAGCACGTGGCCGCGTTCAAGGTTGCATTGTTTTGTAGCTGTCCCTATCCGAGCCCTATCCTACCCGAGCGCGTACGGTGAGACAGCATACACTACGCGAAGTTATCCACCCGTGATTTGGATGTTTCGTAGTCCAGTGATCATTTGAAGGATACAGTATATTATGTAGCCATTTTTTCAACACAGTATATTAATAAAATTTCAGATGTCGGTGGTTTTTCCAAATTGTTCTAAATTGATTCATACTCTTGTAAAACAGGTTCAAAGTTGGGGCTTTTTATTACCGAAAAATACAATACTTTGACGCCCTGTAACTCTGGAAGTATATATTTAAACGAAAATCTGACTCACCACCGACACAGATATTTGTGTCTAGATTGTGTCTTGAAAATTTCAAAGATTTTCATAGTTTAATACTCAAAATATGACTGGGCTACGTTTGTATGGGCGCTTTGACACCAGCATACCCTCTTAAAAGTTGGCTGTTGTCGGCACTAATCGTGTGTATACTGTGCCGAGCTGGTTCCACTTTCGTAAAGAACGTATCTTGTTTGCTTGCACCATGGATGCAGGCGTCTCGGGACCGCACGATGTGGCAAACCATGGAGGAGGCCTATGTTCAGCTGTGGACGTTTCCCGGCTGATGATGATGTTAATAATTTGCGCTATTGTATAGTTTTAAATGTGTTAAACTTGATGTTTGTCCACGTAAATATTAATGTGCGTTTCGTGTTGTTTCAGGTACGTGCCCGTGTGTAGTGCACGCGGACACCTGAGCCCGTGCGCGTCCGCGGACGGCGGCGACACACGGACATGCTGTATATGTAACTAACACATTGTTGTTTCTGGATTTGTGTATGTTGTTGTGCCGGTGTTAAACCTTATGCACGTCTCTAGACATGACATTTTGTATCAAAATAGTAAGTCCATCAACACGCGGTTTTCTTAAACGCTAACCACGTGTAAAGTTAAAATATCAGCCGACTAACGTAAGCAAAACGTAAGGCCATGTTGTTTCGCGTTCCTAGTCTTAAAATTAATGACTTGTACGTCTACGAAAACCCATTATATGGTATTTGACATTCCTTCTATCCGCCATCTTTGAAAATTGATGACTTTGTGGCCGCGGCCCTAATACGAGGACAACGATATGAGCCATGTAAACGAATATTAAATATATTTCGTCGTAAAACATCTCCAACCCAGGATATTTAACGTCAAAGTTTAATTGAAGTCACTGGTATTTCGATTCTTAGAACATTTTCGATGTCCACTACGAGTATAAGAACATTGCTAGAAATGATTATATTGGGTGTAGTGATTCGACTCGCGGCGAGCTGTCGATTTCATCTGGGATTCCGTATTTTGCAATTGTCGTGCACTTTCAAACGAGCTATTCATAAACAGAGGTCCTGATTGATGACAGGAGCACCCTGCTGCTCTGTTGTATACGATGCACCGAGGCAGCGCGGTCGCCTCGCCCCGCCCGCTGCCTGCTAACTGCAGACATGAATCTCGGTGCACCGCGGCAGTGGTACTTCCACTCTGAGATTTACGCGTCGCCCCAGCTCCGCACAACTCCCGTGCGAGTTTGTGTCGAGAACAATTGTTCCAGTTTCCGAGGCGACGCCGTGATACTGATGGCTGCATTGAAATTCCTGCTGCGTGCAGAACAGGCTGTCAGCTTCCATTTGGTTTATCGGGGATGTTTAAAATAGAAGGATTTATGAATGTTTATGTCGGTCACAGGTTCACTAATATACTTACAAATACAGTTTGGAGTCACTTACATTTTACAGTTAGTGTATTTATGTCATATGTGACAAGACAACATTTCCACTTCTCTCAAACTTAACTTCTCTGTTAACTGTAGGTATCCGAGTTTGTTGAGGGCTGCACTCTCACGTCCCTCACATACGAGTATATTTTTTGTAGGATGGGTTTTGAACGTGGCCTTCATCTCACCTGATGGTAAAAATAGAAACAAACCGGAACACAAAAGTGCTATTAACGGCTTGACGGTTTGACGGCAGACATGGTGGTAGCTAGCCAGGCGGACAAAGAAAATGCCCTGCCTCCAACCAAACCGAGTATAGATAGGTGCCCGCACTGGGAATCAAATTCGGGACCTCCGGATTGTGAATGCAAAATTAAAATTTAGCCATTAGGCCACGGTTTAAGTTAAATTTAGATTTGAAATAATTGCGCACCCGCTGTACTGTCAAAGAGGTCCGCGACATGTTGTCGTCGAAATTAGTCGTATCCGGGACCGTTCATCTTAATTAGTCCCATACTAACATGACACATGCTATTGCCGAGGGGACTCGGAACGGTGAACGATCTCACCCATACATAAGTACAAACGCTATACAACATGACAGCGGGCGGTTGTTAAACAATGCGCAGACATATACATACTCGTACATATATATAACAAACAAGAAAGTCAGTTTTGTTTGTCCTTCCGTTACGTAGTTTTGGAGAGTCAGCATGACTTGAACTGTTATACAGAGATAGTTGAAGGGTTGTGGAAGGAGGTACTGTTTGCCGCGATCGAACCAGCGGCTCCCGTGGGATGATTTCTGAAGTCGAGCACTCCAGTCCAGAAGTAATCGTAATGCAATGTACCATCGATCTGATCTGATCCTGGCGCCGGTGGGTAGTTAAACTAAAACCACAAAATTAACTCATTTGCAGACAACAATACATCACAGATGTAATGTAATATATTACGGAACGGATGTCCACCTCCTCCCACCGATCCGCGATACCCCTCTCTCCCCCGCAAAAAAGTGATTGGTTCAGGGGACGGTACTCACACACTCGCGCGTGTATATAAACGTCATCCGTTCGATGTATGGGAATGAGAACCGATATCACGACATTTATATGCAGTGTCCGGACTGTGATTACATCACATACATACATAAGATACCTACCTAAGATAAGGTATTTCCACACACTTGTTTATAGTTGACAATTTATATAATGCACATTCAAACAAAGGCCATGGAGCAGTGTGTGAAGCTGGTGCTTGAGCAGGTTGCCCCGTGTTCCAGGACACCAGGTTCTCACTCACAGCAAGATTGATTATATATGGGGAAAAGATGATTATGAAACAAAATTACTACTTTAACAGCTTTGCCGACACTAGAACGACTGCAAAAAGGCAATTCGACTGTATGTTTTTTGTATGTATGTCACACGATAACTCCGCCAATTGTCAATCGATTTTGATGATTCTGTTTTTGTTTGGTGGAGGATATTTCAGAGGTGGTCCATGTAAATTTTATCAAAACTTATTCGGCACTTTTTGAGAAAATCAACACAAACCAAGTTCTACCTCTAAGGGGATGGATGCTGTAGACTTGTATGTTGGTTAAAGTCGGGTTTTAGTTCGTTTTGAACGCGTTAACAACCACGAGTATGTAACACGCGCACAGTTGACACACCGGCCCGCGGCAGCTAGCGCCGCACGCGTGGTCCGGACAGGTCCCCCCCCCCCCCACTCCCCCCGCAACTGCCGGAGATTAATTGACCACCCCCACCCCCCTCCCCACCCCGCGTCCTAATCGTCGATTGTTTCGCAGATTGATTCGATTTGATTGGACGTTAGTCGTTGAACGTTGGACAGTGGGTCTCTGCTGAATGTTGCCACAATAAAAATATAATGTTCACTTATCAACGACATTGAAATAGCACTTTCGCTCCGAATCAGAATGCTTCCATACTAAATTTATGTTGCCTAAATCTTTTAAAATAGAATAGCTGGCTTTGACAAGTAATTATCCATTAATTTTTAAAACCAATTAATGTATAAAACTTATATAACGAATGTCTACGCACTGCGGCTGTATAACTGACAGCGCTGCGCTCGTGGGTAGCGACGAAACAATGAAGTGTTTATCTCAACTTCGATCAGTATTGAAATGCCACTGTGGACGCTTTTTAATGGAAACTTGGACAAGGTTATTACTTGTTATAACTTGATGTTTTATGAGTCGATTCGTATTAGATACACTAAAGTTTCATTGATGAATAATTAAGAATACTGTTTGACTGTTTGTACCGCCTGCGTCCTGGTGGCCCCACGCTTGGTCTGACAATCCGAACAAACAAGCTACCCTGCGGTCGCGGTGATGATGTCTGAATCCCTCATGGCAACACCGTTCATCGTGACGGTCTGTGAGGGAGGCGCATGTTCAGGAACGGTGCCGCTTGTTTCTGTAAAAAAGAAGACGAAGTAATGTTGAAAGAAATCTTTTTGTATTTAGGACTCAAATAAGTGTTCTGTTCATTGAAAATTTTCTAATTAAACAGGGAACTAATAAAAATAAACTTTACCCATTGTAGTGGATGGTCTACATTTGTCTCACTTCACTGGCTCGGCAACACCCACGTCTACAGTAGGCTTTCGCGACACTGTTTGTCATTGACATCCTCACACTGACGTTTAGCAAACCAACACATCGACACACGAAATCTACTATCAACCGATAAAGTCAGGTACGTCGTTTATAAAGGCGCCGTCTTGACAGCTTGAACAGTGAGATCGGAACGAAGACTCAAGTTCAATTTACGATCCACATTTCACGACTTAATTGTGGAGCGACCGGGCCTCACCTCCGCGTACGAATGTGAATAAATTAACAGTAACTCCTGTTTTACGGCAGATTTAATTATATTATAAATCATTAACGTGTCGCGTCTCGTACCAGCGCGGTAATGAGGCAGAGGCCCGAGCGCAGCGACGCTGGTAATGGTGTTAGCGTTTATTTTTGTAATTACCTTTTGAATGATTGCGGCGGGCTGGTCGCGGCGGCAAGTAGGCCGAGACGTAGCCAGCTGCGACCTCATGGTTTATACGTTTACTGACACTGCGTTACTCCGACTTTACTCCCAAATACACATTTAAAATACGATCAAAATCCAAATGGTTAACTGCATTACGTTACGTAGCAAATTTGGGATTAAAAATGTTTATTCCGTTTTCAAATAAAAAATCACATTACACTGAAATTCAATTCCAACCATTCCTTAAGCTCTAAATGACAGCCTTGAATGAAAAAACGAGACACATAAATTCACCCCAGCGTAAGAACCAAGAATGAAAATGTGTACCGAAGTCTAGCAAATATCATTACCATGAAAAGGGATTCTTAGTAAAACGTGTAAGAGTATATACGCTGCGCTCCGCGGGATGCGCGGGTTGTATAGTAGAGGAGAGTTATTCAATAAACAGAGCTACTCGATACAAGCTCCACAAATAGTCCGTTTTATATTAAAATCCGTCGCGTCGTGTCGTAGCCACTGCCCACTGGGCGGGAGCATCTCTGAGAAGAGCTTCCAAAAACTCACAAACTTGTATATCATGTACAAGCCTACATTTACTTACAGAAGCTCAGTCCTACTCTCCTACAGAGAGTGTATGGGACATAGTCCACCACGCGGGACCAGTGCGGATTGGTAGACTTCACACACACCTTTGAATTTCTTCTGAGGAGCGCGCAGGTGTCATCGGACAGCTCGTTCCAAGTGAACACAGCTCTCTTGCTTACTGTTTACAAGGTTAACTGTTACATTTCCTTCTTTGTTGCAAATGTAGAAGAATTATCTCCTTTTGGACTGAGTTTCCTTGTACTAGCGGATAACAAAGCCCGCCCGCCCACCGGGGTATAAGTCCCTCAAGGCGGCCGAGGACGGTCTGTAGACATGACGTCATCGTCAACGGTGCCAGTGACGTCACGAAGGAAAGCTCAATGTGATACTGGTATTGTTGTAGCGTCACGAGACCGCTGTAAACAGTTGAGGGACTGTTGTCAGGCAGATGTGAGTCATCTGTATAGCGCCTTATAGCATCACGTTGTAGTAAATATTTGCGAACATCAAACTGTTTACTATTATAACGCTTGACGTGTGCCACAGTCGCCGAATACACTATATTTTGAACCTTTGTGCACAGAAACATAGACTGTATTCTTTCCCAAGGTGTACGAATATATCATGTTATGTTATATCATTTATTCATATATAGCACATCTAAAAAAAATTAAATAACAAAAAAATTCCGTCGACATTAACCAACAAGGCTCTTAATCGCACTTCCAATTAGGGTGAATCCCCCAAATCAACCGCCTCATTGTGTCTGTGCCGCGTCCAAGGGCGGGGAGCTTGGTGTGTCAACATATGTACATGAGCGATACACGTTGAATGCGGCTCACGGAGCCACCGACGCCATCTTGGCAAGATGTAACTAATTGTAGTTGTAAAGGATCCGGTTGCGACGCTTCAGCCTGGCACAAGTCCGCCCGCGGTGTGGCACTCGAAGAGGAAACTTGTCGCCGCTGACTGTGTTCTAGTGTTACACAACGCACTACCTTAAATAGTTGATGAAGCTGCCTAGTGAGCGGCATCCTTTGTTTCGAGGTCCCTCACGAACCGTGCAACACTCAAAACACGGATAAATAACAATTAACTAAATAAATAAGCTTCGTTCACGCTGTAGTATTCAGCGCGTGTTTGTGTTCAGTCGATGTGCACTACAGCGAATAAATCAAGAAGAAAAACAGTGTATCTTTGACTATGTTTGTGTTAGGAACTAATAAAGGTGAAGTTATAATGTTCACCAGTGACGGCAATATTCAAGGTCAGGGTTTGAGATCTGACAAAGTACACAGTACGTTTTCTAACGTATCGTTCATACAATCGAGTGTATATGTTATAACTCTTGGCTTATTCTGTGTGATCTCGGCTTTAGAATAGGATGACCTCACCCCGCAGGCGTCGGGAAATAATATTTAGAAGATGTGCAGCAGCATCGGCAGATTTGAAATAACACGGCGCCGAGGCAGGTGGTCACAAGCATTTGTTCCCAACGAGACACACTGACCTGTCACAGTATAACTCGTTGGGAAATTCCCACACCGTTTCATTGTTAGTAACACTGGATATGACAGTTGTATTTTCCAACACGTCAAACAGTAGCTACACCAATTGTAACCAAACCAGACGGAGTATGAGATGTACTCAGCAACATTGAACCCGCGGTTGTGAGGCAAAGATAGTTGTACTTTTACGCTATTGACAAATAAATTTGGAATCTATTGCATATTGTTATGAAATCATGTAATACGGTATTGAAGGCTACAGCAAGCGCCCCGTACCGGCAGCATGTAGCGAGGGCATTGATTTTGCGAACGTTGGCAACTAGCCAGGGATGTGAGGTCACACATTTACTGAGGGACAGGAAAACCGTGTTGTACCGGCTTTATGATCATCTTGTGGCCACGATGTTATCCACGGGTGTCGTACAGACGAAGTGAAGCTTATCTACGGCACAGCTTGCCATATAGTGGTAGCGTCTTGCCACGTCTAGTACCTCGTACCTCGTCAAAGATGAAAGTTATGTGAATGATGATGATGTTCATTTTCTTGTTCAATAAGCGGCGTCTTGGCGAGGTCAGAATCCTAAATCTCACCGCGTCTCTCGCACATTAGTTTCATTCGGACGTGTTGTGAACAAATGACAATATTTATTTACAAATGAACCGGACCAGCAGGTACAGTGCAGGCAGCTGCTCAAATATTCATTTTCCTCGTCTTTTCCAATTAAAATTAACGAGTAATGGTTGATGGAAGGGAAACGTTATTTAAAACATTATCGCGCTGAAGAAAACCTTTCTGTTTGAATTTGAATAGCGCTCGTGACGTTTACAGCTGTTATCGTCCGTCGCTGGAAACTCAACAATTATTTCAAAAATTATAATTAAATTTCTACAGTTATTTATAGGAAAAATAACAATAGAACGTCTTTCTACCTTTACATTTCTGTTTTATATAGAATTTGTGATTAGACAACGTCCTGGGACATCCAGAGGACCTGAGAACGGAATGTGTTTTGCTTAATGATGGACTAGCAATCCAGAGGTCCCGGGTTTGAATCCCAGGTACTCGGTTTGGTTGGTGGGAAGACATTTTATATGTCCGTCGGCATAGCTACCACCGTGTTACCTTAGTCTGCAGCCAAGCAGCAGTGTTAATAGCACTGCTGTGTTCCGGTATAAAAGGTAGCAGAGACAGCGCCTCATTTGATTGAGGCTTCTGTGTGAGCATGCTTTCCATCCAAAACGAGGTGAGGGACATGAACAAACCCATAATACATGGGAAAAAGTATGCGTAACGTTAGCTTCAAGTGTTATCGAGATGGTTACTTCAATTAAGCGAAAGGTTTTCATATAGTTGTTTGTTCTCTTGTTTTTTAATGTGAACCAGTTGTGATGGGGGCTGCCCTAGTATGTACCACATAAGCGTGGGGACACATCTGTCTCTGCTGTTCAGATTTACCTTTATTTTCTTTTTTTTTTAAACGGAGTGGAAATCTTCAAAAGATACCCGGCGCTTCGGGGAAGAATAACCTAGACCAGAAAAGAATCCGGGTTGATAGCGTCACACCGGTCGACGGTCTTTCTTGATTTGCATACCTGCAGGCGAACTGAGTGACATGTGGAGTTTGTATGTAATTCTTTCTGACTGGCCAGCACGTTCACCGGGGATGCTGGTGGAGCGTGCGTGACGGTGCGGGGAGACAGGTGTGTCTCGATCGGAACACTGTGGGCATTCTAGCCTTCCGGACTCCGGATGATCTGGGTAGATAACAACAGCAAAGCCAGGTGTGTCCCCACGCTAATCCGCAGCACCTGTTCCCCTCGCACTCCCCCGCCCGCCCCGCCGCGTTGTTACCGCTGTATATTTATTGAAATTACCTTCAAAATGTATGACAGCATTATGCGCCGAGTGTAAATCAGCAGAATGGAGTTTATGCTTTCTTGTGAAAAGGTAATTTTTACATTGTTCCGCTACAAATGCTCCATATTATTGAGATTGCGTAACGGTAAATGGAAGTAGTATTATTGTACCTGCTATGCTGCAGAGAATACTGTACCTTATAGGCAGGCTTCCACGTGACCGCGCTATCGTACCTATAAGTTACGTAAACATTTTTTATGTAGGATGGGTTTTGCACTTGGCCTACATCTCCCCTAATGGTAAGTGACGGTGAGGCTGTTGGTTGGTAAGCGTGCTCGCCCAGAAGCCTCAACCTAATGAGGCGCTGGTAATCCTTCCTTTCACACCGCAACTCTTCAATCCAACATTGAGCCATTAGGCCACAAATATTTTTGAGAAAACGTTGATAACATTCTAGCTCTCTCTCTGTAACTCACTGTTTAAATGGTGTAAGATTTACAAAGTAGATACCTATTAGTTTTAAGTAGCTAGAAGTGTACAATAGCAGGACCTCATATAAATACTACAAACAAAACAGATGAAACTTTTCTCTTAATTTATTTGCCATCTTATTTTCATAGAACTCATTTGGCTTAAGCAAAGTCCACTTTAAGCTTTATTGAAGGCTCCATGTGCGTGGGGGAGGGTTTCCCCCACGCACGCGGTGGTGGGTGACCCCCCGCCCAGTTTGTGTGATCATTGATGTACGATTTGCAGAATGATATGAAGAGCTGTAATTTCAGCAAAACAGGGGTTGGTTTCCGTACATTGAGACTGCTTATATAACTTGTTTATAAGGATAAACTTCGTGTGCACAGTGGCATCAAGTAGACATCTTGCGATTAGATTGTCTGTTCAGTCTGTCATCCTTCCGTGTGAGTCGCGGCCGCCGTGATGTCTCCGGAATGTGCAAGTCCGGCGTGGTGATTAGACTATCCATGTTGTGATACACCATGATGACTAGGCAGGCGGCGTAGCTGTATGGCACTCCTGGTTCTCTGGTACTTGTTACTGATTCGACACCTCGCGGAGTTCTTGGAGTAATGGATACACAGTTGGGCTCACAATACGGATAGCACGTTCAATTCCCAGTGGAGGTGGAGGGTGACGATAAAGCCTCAACTCCTCAACCTAATGTGGCACTGGCTCTGCTACCTTTCATACCGGGAAATAGGTCCCAACCACAATGGGAATAGAACCCGGGACCTCCGAACTGTAACTCAAACATTAGGCCACGGAGTGGGTTAAAGTGTTAATTTCATAACATAGCCAGCGCCTTCTGTGTGTGACTTTACCTCGAGTGTAACACCTCCAAGGGAATAAAATAAGATAAGATATATGTTTACGAGTACAACTCACAGTCGCCTATGCGTACATTGTGTAGCTATCGACAAAGGTCTTTGTTCGTGTGGAAAATCCTTTCTGTCGGTACTGTTCATCATCAAAGGGCTCGACGCTTCAAGCCCGAGCGGCTCGCCGTGAGAGATGATTGAACAATCGACCACTGAGCCAGGGAAGCTGGCATGTGTAAACTACTAGTATTCTAGTATAGACGTCTCAAGTTATCCCGCGGGAATCATTGCATTGACCGTGATAAAATGTAGCCTATTTTCTTTTTCATGGCGTGGGCTACCTGCTTGCCGAAAGTAATCAGGATTGGTCTTGCCGTGGATGTGCTCAGGGATGACAAATAAATGCACTGGCTTTGTCACAACAACGAGATAATACTGAAACTTATCTTTGATATAATATCTGAGAAGACATAACTCTATACTATATTTAGTTACATAAAACACAATAGCGAAATCTCGTAGAAACAATTTGTTAGGATTTCTTCGTCGTCGTGTCAGCAAAGTCAGACAGGATTGCTTCCGCTAAATGTAGTAGAGGAATGAACCAGAACATTCTGAGTCGTCATCCGTATCTTCTCCATGTAGAGGGCTGATCCAATAAACCCAATCACGAATAAAATGGTACGGTCTGTGCTCGCCGAGCCCGAGCTGTGTTCGTCTGCAGCGCTCGATAAATTTCGCTCCGTTTAATTTAATATTGTCTTGTTGAGTGCGGCCGCGGCCGTGGACCTCAATGGACGCGGCTCCCAAACTGTCTATGCCTCGGAACCATGTATTTATTTATTATTGGAACCGCCTGCCCTCCTTTTGGGATAATTTTGGGTTAGGAGGCCAAATATGTATTAATATTGATACATTTTATCGGGATCTTAACACTGTTCATTTTTCATGTGTTTCCGATATTTCATCGTTGTTACATGTAAGCTGTATATAAGTATAACAATAACTTACTAACTAATAATATAAATAATTTTGTTATTTTAAATAATTTCCTTTCAATTCTCAAAAATCTTCGTTAAAACACAGTAAAATTTGTTTCAATTGACTCAAAATCGCAATTATATGACTGCGCCCTCGGAGTCTGAATGACCTCATCGACAAGTTTAGTGTCCTACCGTAGGTGTGCTTGCGGAAGTATGCCCGAAGGTGGCACGAGTGTGCTCGGAACATTGTGAGAATGTGTAATGCTATGATGTAATTGACGGAATTGTATTTGACGATTTGTGTGATCGCTTAGGATAAAACTCTGTTGAGTTACATGTTGTAAATGACAACAAAAATAAGACTATAATGAACATAATTTTACACGACTATTGCACAAAATATTGAGTGATTTAAATACGTAAACATTTTTAACACATCTCTGAAACGAAAGAAACCACTCATCGTCACCTCGTAACGTCATTCGTAAACGTCAGAAAAGAATTAATTTAATTAACATAAAAGTATGTTGGCGATCGGCTCTTAGATACTCCTTATTATTTAAATCTAGATGGAGATATAAATGTCAAAATTCCCCTGACCCGCAAGGTCCTACGAGACCGGGTTTGAGAACCGCTGCTCTACGGAACGATTTGTTCGTGTTGTAGTAAAATAAAGACATCTCTATGGTTCGTACCACGATCATTGCAGATTTCACTTTATTGTTGGTCTCTGCTGCGGAGTGCTTTCTTTATTTACGATACTGACTAGATATTGTATATCAATATTATAAATGTACTCGTATATACGTACGGGACGCTTCTACAGCTTGCAGTCAGATAGAAATAGTATGAGCCTGTATCATATATCTACCCAGCAAATGATGATGAAGTTAGATCACGGATGTGTAATTAGATGCTAAACTGAAACAATATGCACGCCTTTGCTAATCCACTTCGTCAGCGGCAAGTCGTCTAGCGTCACCTATTATGGAATGACCAGCAAATTCTTTATTTCATCATGTTTATTTTATTTATTTATTTATTTATTTAGAGACACCAACAAGTTACATTCCAAAACATACATAATACAAACTTACATAACTAATTACTAGAAATGTTAACTTAATTATAGGTATCCACAGCTTACACAAAAATTATGTTGATCTTGATTATGTCACGGTGCATGGTTCGTCTGAACGCTGTAAAAAATTTAGTGAGAGCAAAAGTGAGCGTTGCACTAACGAGGTTTACGCAGACTTCATCCGTTCACGAATGTCGCGTAAAAGGACATTCAATTCTAGATCGCTCAGCCACACCACCAGCTGCACTGAAGGCAAGTGCTTCTTGTATTTCGCCGTGATGCTTGGCGCGTGTGGGCGCGTGGCTCAAGCAAGCTGCTGACTCGTGGGGTGCGATTCCCGACACCAGTGACAAGTAGAGAGTCGTGCGGCATGTCTTTTCAAGAACTTTCTTGAGTCCTCCATGGCACTGAACTACTTTGTACAGCTTCTGCTTATAATATCAAACTTTTGCTTTGCAGCACAAAGTTGTTGTTTTTTTATTATTTTTCGGAAGACCAACAGCCAAAATAACAGTATAACACAATAAATAGTTTACAGAAAGCCAATTACAGGTCCTCACTATTAAACAATTGAAAATTTCAAAGAAAAGCGAAGCACTTACTCATCAGAAGGTTAAACTTGAGTAAATAACGTATACAGTTTTCTTTTTTCTTTTTTTTTCTTTTTCTAACAGCGCTAGTAATTTCTACTGATGATAAATAATAATAGAAAATATAATAAATAATACATTTTAAAAATAGAATTTAAAAAAAATTAACTCGCCTAATCGAAAAACGCTTGCCTCATTAATCGCCTTGCCAATGCACAGCTCGTGTTGAATAGATCTAAATCTAATGCTTTGCATAAACTGTTGAAGCTGCGACTCGCACGACATATGAATATATTTCGTCTAAAGTTCCGATAGGTCAGGGGAAGGAAAATAGGATCGCTAGATCTAAGTTGTCTAGTGGGAACACTGAGTGATAGTTGAGATAGGAGCTCAGCGCAGTCTATGGAGTTGGAAGTTACCTTCAAAAGGAACATCATATCTGCAATGGCACGACGCATCTCCAGTGGAAGAAGATGGTGCTTCTTACAAAATTGTAAGTAGCAACCGGGTCGATAGGGGTCTTTGAGGCGAAAGCAGAGGTACCGAATGAACTTTTTTTGGATTCTTTCCATCCGAATAATGTAAGTAGCATACCTCGGGTTCCATACCTGTGATGCGTACTCTAGATTGCTGCGGACAAATGTACAGTATAGAATTTTTAGGGTTTTGGCCTGAGTAAAATCCTTAGAGTTACGCATCACAAAACCTAGAGCTTTGGAAGCTTTGGCTACTATTTTATCAATGTGCGCATCAAAGATTAGCTTGGAGTCGTGGAAGACTCCAAGGTCACGGACAACGGATTATCTGTGTAATTTCTGATCCTTTAAACTGTAGTCGTGCAATATCAGACTACGCTTTCGACTATAAGTGACAATACTGCATTTGATTTGCATTTTACAGCGCACATCTCTCTGGCCGCTGGACCCCGACTATCATACATATTTGCTACATATTGGTTTAAAACAAATAATATTTCCTCATTGTTTAGCACACCCTTAGGAGTAAAACTGGCCAGAGGCACGATCTTGCATATTTAGTAGCAGTTGGGGTGATTTTCTTTATTAATTTTATTGGATCCTGAAATTCCTCTTCAGTTAGTACAAAAGCGGGGCCTGCACTTCTTTTGAAAGCAGGGTAGCCTTCAGATTGGCACTATTTCTACTAGTGCAAGTGGGATCTTGTGACCTTGACCTACACGTGTCTGCATTCTCCCGTCTCGTATTTCTCTCTCGTGGTACCAACGGAATCTTGAGACCTCGACCTGGACGTGCCTGGTCGCTCAATACCTATATTCACACTGTCTTTATTCATGGAATGTGTCTGACAATTGTTGAATGCCTGGTCCAGCTCGCCTATGTTCTCCAATATGTATTTGCATGATCCCTGCGCCTCAGCTCTCTTCACCACGCCAGCAGTCATCAGGTCCTTGCCCGCGTTCTGTATTTTGTCGATACTGATCCTAATCACGTGTAAGCTGTCCTTCCTTAGATTAATGTACACTGTCTGATGGTCTTGGGTCCCCTTGAAAATTGACAAGCAATTTTTACATGTTCTACAACACTTGTCCAAATTATTTATAATATGGGGTATGGTCTCACTATGTAAGGAATTGAGTTTATCAGTGTAACACTGTGGACGAGCTGCCGTTCGGACTACAGATGTGTCATCTGTAACAATTTCGTCATTAAGTAACGATAATATTAATGTATCCTCCGATGATCTGCATGATCTGCGAGGGTAGATGGCTTTAGGCCTTTTATCATCATTGTCTATGAGAATTGGATCTGCCGGCAGGCTATCGTCATATGTCAGCCGCAGAACATCATCCGCAGACACATCCACGGGAACTGCAGCTTGTGACTGTCCCGGAGTCGTCTGTTCAAGCGTCTGCATTGCCACCAACCCATGAAGCCACTCTTTGGGGACCATCATACTTATATATGTCAGAGCTCCTGCACTGCTTACTTCCTTCTCATTCTCTGTGACATGTGGTGTTTTTTCAGCATTGCTGACTTCATGCTTATTCGGGACGATATGTGATTTTTGATCAGTAGTCTGTTGAGGCTTGAAGTTTTTTACATGAGAAACAACATGCTCCTCTCTGTTTATTCTAATTATATCACTTGTCCTTCTTTTGATTGCCAAATTCTTTGCAGATTTTATGGCACCGATTTTTTTCTTATTTTTAGTCTTCAATTTTGCTGATGCAATTTTAGTATTCTCAGTAGTTGTCTTCAATGTCGGATGAGGTAGCTCTTTTGGTCTTTCCATGAGTCAGGCTTTGGGAACGAAGCTTCATCTTGGAATCCTTTATATTTTTATTGCTTGTCTTACATTTGGGTGGACCCACTTTATTTTGTTGTGTGATTTTCCTTAGTGAAACAATAGGTTTGTCCACACCACAGTTTGTAATTGTCGTCTCATTTGGACGTACCAATACAATACGTACCTGGTGTTTGTGAAAGGTGTCATAGGAGACCATGTGGAGAAGGCTTTTCGCTGACATATTTATTTCGTGTAGTCGTTCCGTGTTGATGGTTCACTTAATGGATTTGCCTGTACCTAGGGTCCTCCTTGCGTATGTGGTACTAGCGCAAACTTGCGCTGCGCCTGACGGCGTTTGTACACAATTGCCTTCATTTTTTCCTGATATTCTATTCACGACACAACCACAAATTATCCATAAATCACAGCAAACGAGGTTTCAATGCACTGAACACATGTAAAGTATCTTGATTGTGTTATTTCGTGCTCGTAGTTTGGAGATTGATTTAATAAATAAAAAACTTTTTGTTGAAATGTATAGTTTGGTTTTACAGTCACATTACACAATAGACACAGATAGTACAGACAAGTTAATCTCCGAGAGGTTGGTGAGGGACGGCGCGACACGCGGTTGCTGTACCCCGTTTTTACCGAGCGTGCGGACGCAGCAAAACGTGACCGCCACTGACCGCGCACTATCTATAATTTATCTGGAGGTAATTATACATGGTCGGCAAATAACTAAAACACGTCGTAATACACTTTTTTTTAACAAAGAAGACGGGAAAATGAGCGTTGCCACAGCTAGTGACAACATTAAGTTATTTTTTCTCAGCTGACGTGTAAGCGGATATTGCTTTCAAAATATACAGCGTGTATATTTCATCCGGGCGTATAATGTATCCATATATAGTTTACGACCGTACACATCATATGTGAAAGCAATTTTGTTAAATAGCTTACTTAATGAAGAGTTAATAATCATTATGTAAAGCCATGCAGCAATGTTTTGCGTCCAAATTGACTTGACAAAGAATAAACGTTTTATTGAACTGTCATGATGTGACGCGTAAAATAGACCGTCAATCAGTCGATAGCTTTATGTGTAATTGATACATTGCGTGCTCAGTTATTTTTAAATTAATTAAAATACCAAATACACAATCAATGAAATTTAGGCAATGTGTTGTTAGGACCAACACTAATTGCCATCAAAATATACGCTAATCCACTCACACTCTGTTTAGCTTTCACTAATAATCGTATTAAATAAAAACAACTGCATATTAGAAAACCTCGTACAAAACTGACGGTACTAGAAACTTAAACACGAAACATAAACAGTTTCGTTGGAGCACCCTGACAACTGTGACCTAGTTGCATGCGCCACTGCAACTGCACGTCAACTTATTGCAACTGTGTGTACATCATCGATACAGCACAGATCTCAGCGCGCAGCAGCCGCGAGCTTCGAGAACAACTAATAACGATGCAGTTATTGTGCAAGTTGCGGCAGACTGTGGCGATGGTACGGTCCAACAGAGTTGGGGAGCGAGCGCGAGCATTCATGTGCAGTTGTGTAACACAATATGTATGGGGTTAAAGACATTTATTTACTCAAAGAAATTTACATTTCGCTTAACTGAGTAAATTAAAATTGAAACACTAATACGTTTTATAGCTAACACTGCGCATGCAAAGCAGTTTAACAGATAAGACAAAAATATAAAATGAGAAATATTTACAGGAAGAGGGTATATTTACAAACGGAGGATCACCGCTCATTGGGCCGCGTGTTGTTCACGTGCTGGGCAGTGCTGGGCAGTGCACTCCCAACCGAACCAAGTAACAATTGCACTAAAAATATGTTTCGACGGCGAATTTTTTATGTTTTTTTTTATAAACTTTCGTAGACTTTGTGTTTTTTAATTCGGTTGGAGGTCCATTATACAATTTAGCTCCTTCGTACAAAATGTTCTTTTTCCCGTAATTCGTTCTACGGGCAAGTATCGTTTATAAAACGCTAATGTTACAAATAAAGGGACCTTACCATAACGATACAAGAAAGTGAAAACAAAGACAGGTAAGGATCAGTTTATTTGTATCGAAGGTGATGATGATGACAGTCAGACTATTTTAAATTCTCACGTTCCACCTACAGGAGGCATGCAAATATTTTAAATGGTTAAACATTTTAACGACATGGTTTGAATAATTATTACAGAACTATGCATATTGACTTTTTTTTTGTATTTGGGTGTCTTACAGCTAACATCAAAAATATATACTAATAAATATTTATATAACCATATTTTAACACTACGACTACTTTATACCGAATAAAAATAATGATTTTAGTATCTTCTCAACTGCTCTCCAGGAATTATTTAACTGAATATAAACTTTTTTGTAATAGCCACGCAGTGTGCGCGGCGCGCTATACAGCACCTATACAGCAGCTGTACTCTTAATATGTTAGAAAGGATGCGTGGATGAATACATCATCATTTCACAAATAATAAATACTTGCGATAGTAAACTGCTGCCTCTTTCACGTAACCGCAGTCGTTGTTACTCATGAGAAGTTCCTGTTGACATTCGTAAAGTCTTCAGTGTTCAAGGCATTGGAGCAGTTTCGAAGCCAAAATAGTTTTGAATACTGTATTATTGCTGTTGTTAGAAACTAAAGGAGTACACATCTGGCAGGAGGGGTATTGTATTTATTCTACCTGCGTTCCCGGAATAGCACCGCGGCAGGGGTAATTATCGCGGAACCCAGTTCAGGTAATTTGAACACTTTAATTAACGTTGCGTACCCAACGACCCCGCGCACCACGACACTACATCTCGGCGGGGTCCCGGGGGGCTGGCAAATGCAGACCGATCGACGTGTTCCTGATACGTAAAATATTCTATATTTCACATATAGATGCCAACAAGTTTATGTTGCATCTAACACTAATGCAATATAAATACTAAGTGAAATCAAAAGTAAACCTGCAATTAATAAAAATAACCAATTATTATTCCCAATCATTATTACATGGCGCGACGAAAAATATTTGCAATTAAACTACGAGATGAGAACGCATTGTTTATGCATGAGGCGTTGAATAAATAATTAAAATAAATTTATTTATAATTACTAAAAGTGAATATATTTTTAAATATTCAAGAGAACTAAATATATGTACATTAATAAGCACTTAACTTTCTCGGATTTTCGGACTTAACGGATTACAAAATATCTGCGAACATAGTTGTGTGTCATTACAAGGTTCAGCTGCGAGAGTGGACTCATACATCATTGTTATAGTACTCTGTGTTGACCACCGCAGCAACAACAAGTCAGACTGCTCCCGTGTATTGCTCGGTGTGTCGGTGTCCCTTACATTGCCTACCACCGAGCTCCACGCACGCCAGTACCACCCTACCTCTGTGAATACCCACCAAGTTTAATGGTTTCAATTACATCTCAAGTGTAACAGCTCTGACCGACTCGAATGAGAGAACCTCGAGTCTTGTTCTTATAGAAAGAAAGAAAAATAAATTTATAAAGGTCACCCATTAATACCCAAGGTCGAACTTTGATGTGTTGAAAACTGGTACACAACTGGTGAATTATGATTGATGGCAATTACTGTTGGTCTTAAAAACACATTTACATAAATTTCGTTAATTATTTGTGTTTATTTTTCGTACAAAATAACTGATTGATGGTTCTTTTTACACGTCATATCATGACAGTTCAATACATCGTTTATCCTTCGTCAATTCAAGTCAATTTGGACGTAATACATTGCTGCTCGGCCGTACTTTTAAAAAGGATTGTCTCTAATTAATTATATCACGTAACAAAACTGCACACGTGATTTCTACGGTCATAACTATATCTGGACAAATTATACCGTTTTAAATATACACGCTGCATAAACAATCATACACCTATGTTATGTTAATCTCTGTAACCTTGACTACATGCATGCCAAATTTCCTCACGATTTGTATTGCGATTACGGCTCCAAATTGTTGCAAAGATTCAGGTTCGCAATTAAAATCGATTTTTTTTAAACCATCAGTGGGCGGTCAATCGTCTCGTTCTCCGCCGACACTAGAGCACCGTGTTATGATCCCGAGAGTTTAATTCATTTAATTCAGCTGAAATATAATTTATGTAACTGCATGCGAGCCTCCAGACATATTGTTGTTTACAAGGAAGGCATATTACACAAACACAACGTCGTAATTACTCAAGTTTATTATGTGCTCGCGAGTAACACTGCGACTGATTAAGGTTTCACTGTTAAATTAAATCTTTGAGATGATCGTGACGCTGTCAACTGGTCACACGATCTTTGTCGGCACATTTGTAATAGTTAAACATTACCTCTGGTACATTGCACCATTCAGATCGGTACCTATCGCATCGGTCGTTGATCACGTGACCCGGAACAAATCCGTTGAACTCATTAATTAAGTGAAACGGAATGAAGCACTTTAATCCAAGTCGATTTACTACATATTTGTTTTCAAATTGTCGGCAATATCTTTCTCTCGTCTCAAAACGTTATAAAATATACGTTTAATTTTGTATGTGTTCCAGGTGAAAACTAACTGCTGCTACAAAAACTCAACTATTTTGCATGTTCTACAACCTGCGGCCTTATCGTCTAACTCCAACACCGATCACGATCCCTTTGAATTTGACGTTTGAAGATGATTCACGAACTTCACACCGCTCAAACGCGAGTGCTAAATGTCATTGAAAGGTATAGCGATTAATCATGAGTTTGAAAGATTATGAATGAACGAAATCGTAATTTTGACATAAAATTGGTACCGCGTAACTTTTTGACAACTAGAAATCGCTTTCAAAGCGACTCGCAAGTGTCAAATG
This sequence comes from Carcina quercana, assembly GCA_910589575.2. Taxonomy (NCBI): domain Eukaryota; kingdom Metazoa; phylum Arthropoda; class Insecta; order Lepidoptera; family Depressariidae; genus Carcina; species Carcina quercana. The sequence goes on along the minus strand of OU342447.1, from coordinate 10,083,276 downwards.
AAAGATTCAACACTCAACTCGAATCTTTCAAAGATTTCTCGCAAGTTTATCATTGTTTTATAACTTTAATGATTGACAATTTCAATGTCGTTATATCAATTGAATTATCAGCAAGAACTATTTTGATAGCTAGCGTAGAAAAAGAAATTCAGCCTCACAATATAATAAATTGATGTTTTATTTATAACTCTCAATAATTTCAGATTGTTTTTATTATTTGCCTAAATAAGTAATAAAATCAACAAAATATAATAATATAAGTTACGTACGTAAATAATTAATTTTTATTAATTTCGAGTATTATGGTATCTCTTCAAAATTAGCTATGATGGGTGACTGACTGTAGGTGACTACTGTTGTGTAGATAACAAATAATAATTTGTGCTGCGTGTTTACGGTGCTATGTGTGAATGGATGAGAACCCACAAAATAATATTTGTATATAATTTATATTATATATATTTCGGAAATGAACTTTCTATGCCACCGGTGGTACCAAGGCTATCTTAGTTATTAGATGAAATGGAACCTTAGCAAAAAAAGATACCAAAACCAGCGACAAAAATATTTTCAGATAACTAAAGAAATGGCTGTAAGATTTAAGGACCATTGCCTGTTAAGGTAACTAAAGAATTGGCTGTAAGATTTAATGACCGTTGCCTGTTAAGGAAACTAAACAACTGGCTGTAAGATTTAAAGACCATTGCCTTTCCTGCTAAGGATAGTGAAAAATCACAACGACAACAAGCGCCGATTTCATTCGTTCCGAAAGCGAACGTGATTAAGAATGTTACACGGTACCATTTTAAAGTCGCGATCCCGATCCCGATCACGATACCTTTCAAAGGTATCGCGATAGGTGTTGGAGTTAGACGATAAGGCCCCTGTTACAATAAGTCAAGTCGCGAGTTATCCGATTAATAGCGCCATCTGTTATGCGGTATGGAAAACTAATAAATGGCTTATTAAAGAGTGTTTTTCACAAAACAAAACATACTGTGAATAATTAACAGTACAATCAATAATAAGGGAATTATTCAATATAATACCGTTGTTTCTCCGCGTCCGCCGGGCACTCTTGTCGGTTATCGTAAATGTACGTAATTCCTCAGGCAAGCCCTCGAACCCTCAATACAGAGGACCATCTCGCCCGTCCGTCGTCCGGTTTAACCGGGTCACAAATATACGTATCCGGACTTTGATCCGGATTGTATTTGTATAATGTGGAATTTATCCATTGACCTTGACGTCTGTTTGTGTATTGTTTCGTTAATTGTTATCCAGTTGAAGGAATATTGCCTCTCTACTATGCATGCACGGATATAAAGCGTCTCTTGCAACCACCGGCCCGACTCACACGCGTCTAGATATGCTGTCAAGTCTTCGCACAATAAGTAAATATATGTGTGAAGGGGGTATGTTGGTCATTTGAGCGAGCCTGCAGCATTTGTGCCCCCTCCCCCCGACCCTCCACCTCCTAGTCTAGTTTAGTTCTGACCTAGTGACCCTGACGAGTATAAATGATCGCATATCGCCTATCGTCCGGCATTACATGTTTGGACGCCGACAGGGCTATTTCAGATTTATATATTCGGATTTTCCAATCTTTGTTAAAGGGATGAAAATATACATATTACATCTACATAGCTGTATATGATTTGCAACAGTTGTGCTCTGAACGCTCGCATCCCTAGTTACGTATAATTTTAAGTTTTCCACATAAAAAACCAAACCGCTCTGTAACGGCCCCGATCCGTGTCAGCTCTGCGGCAGCGGCCTCTCAATTCCACCGGCTTGTAATCTGCGGAACCCTCGTGCAAGTGCGCGCCGCTTCCCCCGGGCGCGGTATTCACGCCATATCTTTTTAAATTCTCATTTAATCGTTCCTTAACAGAATGAAGATGTCGGCTTTCATCTCTTTAAAAGTACTATATGTCACTCGCGGGTTTTCTTGTTTGTGTGGGTGTTTACATGTGGGTGTCATTACAGACGAGGAAGGGGTGAATTCCAGAGAAGAGTCAGAATGCCTTGAATTTTTGTGTCGGGATAGTATAATATAAAGGGCCGGAAAAGGACAAAGGCTACTTTTTATCGCGATCGAGCAAGTAGTTCCCTTGGGATACAATCCTTAGTCAACGCGGAACAAACACAATGAATGTTGACTATACTTCATATTACCTGATCATTAGTGACGATAAGGACGCTCGCTGGATGGAATGTGTGCACACTCAATAGCCTCAATAAGTCGCTAGGTCATTTAAAAACGTTATCTTCCTTTACGGGAACACAGCAGTTCTTACGAACGCTGTTCGGCGGCATACATAGAGAGGTGGTAGCTACTCCGGCGGACATAGAATGTATTTCTAACCCGAACGGAAATATCCTGCTCGGAATGTTACACGGGTTGTGAGTCCAAACGCGTGGCCACTAGCCGACGCAGATGGTTCCAGATGATCACTCCTGTAGGTACATCCAGGTCAAGTTGAAGTGCTATTTTGTAACGACCTGACAACGTCTCCGCGGGTCGTCGCTTGCTTCACCAACACTCACTAATATTACCTCGTAATATATTTTCCGTTAGTAACTTTTGTCAGACATGAAACAAGTTGTTATTATTATGTTAATATGAAACGCTTTTGTGTTAAAACTAAACATTGTACATATAAAGCGACTTGTGTTTTAATGAATATTTATACAGGTTGCATTAACTTTTTGTTTTGTTTATGGCCATCGCTTATCCGGAATGAACAATCGTTACCTCGAACAGCTCTTATTTGTCGGTGTGAGGGAGTCCACTGCTTCACACGTTCATATTCAAGTAGTTACTACGACGAAGATTTTCACGCTTTCCAGCCTTTTGGCCTACGGCGTAACGGCCAGTGATCGCAGTTATATGTCGGAGATACCCAAGAGAACACTGACATTGTTGTGTGTTTTGTACTCTTTTAAAATATTAACTGGAAGTTATTTTTATTGGAGTATAATATTTTGAGTGTAGCTCGTGGTAATTCAGTTGAGTAGAGCGTCAGTCCTCGAACAATCGAGGTCTGGGTTCGATCCTGGCTCGTAACAATGAGTTCCAATTTGTTATTTATGTACGAATGATAAAAATCGTTACCGTTGGCTTTTCGGTGAAGGAAAACATCGTGAGGGAACCTGCACACTCCTGAGAAGATATTCAATAGTGTGTGTGAAGTCTACCAATGCGCACTGGGAACTCTCTGCAGGAAAGTAGTCTTAAAAACCTGCAGTGTCAATATATTTATATTGGCTGTTGATGATTGATACAATTTTGGAGAATTGTTGGATTAAGAGGGATGCATTATCCTGGCGCTGCTTACGAACTGGCCGTGATTGTTATCATTGCACTGATGTTTGCACTTAGATATCATCGTATCAGCTAGCGTGGAGGGTGTCAAGCAATTGTCTACCACAACCAAACCAAGTTCCAATGGTCCTGTTGCGGAATCAACACGTTCTTCAGTTTTGGAACTTTCTCTGCTACACTTGGTGAGCAGATTTTCATTGTCGAAGGATTCAATTGCTCGACTGTACCTCTGTCTGTGTTATCATAATTCACGGGGCTGTGTACAAGGGCGGCGTTTAAAGCCTGCATTAATCTCGCAACACAACGACGCTAAACACAAAGTATCCGTCGAAGGGCCGCAGATATCTTAGAATAATGTCGTTCTTAAGCTCTGGTACTTCATTAGGGCCCTTTGAGACGCATTGTGGGCGCACAATGGCGGGTGGGAGCGCCCCGGGCGGGTTTTGTTTGACGCAGATTTTTTTACTCGCTTTTTTGTTATTAAAAAGTTTTTCGGCCTTTTCTTGTGAACGTCTTATTTTAAGAAATGTCGCTTGGAGAGCTTTTGATCTGATCCTGCTACAATACGAATTCGCTTAGAATTTTCTGATCCAAAGGACGATTCCTTTGACACTAGCACGTGCTGTCTAACTCAATGAGAATCTGATTGACGATAGGAGTTTTTTGTTTGCCCAAAACCAAAGCTAAAAGTTTATCGAGACATCACCACTTCCAGTCAATTCTAACAGGATCATACTGTTAGCTATATATACAGACATTCATCGTTAATACAGTGCATTGCCGGGTTTAGAGGCTGAGAGAGAGCTGGGGGCCTGACTCTACGATTTCCAACACACACAACTAGCCTCGTCAAGGCAACACAGAGAGCGTGTGCTCTAACTGTGAGCTTAGGGTGGAGATAAATGGCTTATTTATAGATCATCATGTCATGTCGCTAATTTATTATTTATGTGTGGGCACGCTCTGTAGGAGAGTAGTCCTGAGCCCCTGCAGTGGGGACGTATATACGCTGATGATGATGTCATGTCGTCTTCATCACGTCTAAAGCGCAGACCGCCTGCGCTATGGCCTATCACTAACCCCAGGAGAAAGTCATGTGCTATCGCATTATTCATTCTTATCTGCATTAAATCTCACTCTGCCATGTTCTGGTAGTCTTTGTAAAGTATGTATATAAAATATGTTTGCACATTGTTTCGTAAAATCCTTGCGTAAACCACGGTGCGCCTCTGCCCGGTATAAACGCAGGCATGCCGCCCCCGCCCCCGCCCCCGCCCCGCGAGCCGGCATTCCTCACAAGATGGATGAGAGTAGAATCACATCTACAAAAAGATTATAACAAGTGCTGTAATGAATACCAAACAAACTTATAACATGCATTCAACTTATTTTAACAGCATGTGTAATGTCAGCAAACTTTTTTACCATTTTTTAAGCTAAGGAAATATTTAGGTTTCCTTACCCAAAGGGTAAAAACGGAACCGTATTACTAAGACTCCGCTGTCCGTCTGTCACCAGGCTGTATCTCATGAACCGTGATAGAGAGTTGAAATTGTCACAGATGATGAAAAAAAAGAATAAAATAAACATTTAAGGGGGCTCCCATACAACAAACGTGATTTTTTGCTGTTTTTATAGATTTTGGTACGGAACCCTTCGTGCGCGAGTCCGACTCGCACTTGGCCGGTTTTTTTAAAAATGTTAACCGCCTCCGTGCTGTGATGGCGGTGTGGATGTGTTCGGTTTATTGGTGGTATATTCTATGTCCGCGTGGCTAGCTGACATCATGTCACCTAAGTCTGCCGCCAAAGAGTACTGCTAGTAGCTAATACCAAGTGCAAATACAATTGTTAGATTGTAATAAGTAACAGTTTCTGTCTTTGTAACAGTTCCCGGTTCAGGATGGAATATTCATCACGCACACACAATGAAAAAGATATTCTCTGTCGACAGAACAAACGATCTCTTCGTTAATCGCAGCGAATGAGAATTGCCCGAGAAACGATCTCATTTCCGTTGACGTCAAAAATCCATGACCTGGCACATTTAAATTAATTTAAGACCTATTTGTGAGCACGCCTGCATCCTCGACCTTCCCTTTACCATCAGCAATAAGCAAACCCAAGCCACATCTATTCATCGTGATTATATGCTGGTCGCTTTGTGTAATTCTACATCATGGCGGGGATCGACATTCTAAATTTCAAGTGTCTAACGTACAAGGTGAGCCTCTTCGGATAACCTGTGTAGTATTATTAAACTCAGTAGGCAACATCGTTCAATAAGTTGATTGAAGGAAGAAAAAACTAAACGGGAAGCTTTCTACATATGTATGCTGTGTGCGAGGTAGATGTGGCGTGTCCGATAGTACGAGTAGCGTGTAGCGAGGGCGTGAATAGCCACTTGTTCAACTTCTGAAAATAGGTTTTCCACGGATCGATAGTTTAAATTCTTGGCAGCGCTCTCGTAGCACTCTACGTAATATCAGCTACGAATGTGCTACGAGCTGCTACGAGCCAAATGTAATGGCAGTAATGTTGCCAGCGCTATGCGTTATGACTCGCCGATGTCAAACAGTGCTATAAAACTAACCTATTTGAAATAAACACAATAGGATGTAACATTTAACGTACGAATTTGAAGAGTTTTGTACACGTACTTGATGTTGTATCGTCTCAAGTGCTACTCTCTGCTGCCTCTACTTGGGCGTATGTTGAGATGTTGCTCCAGTTGAACAATAGGTGAAGGCCGAGATTAACATTCTCATATAACACATGTATTTTCTCCTTTCATTCAAAATTGCCTTAAAATCATCTCCGCACCCTGAGACCACTTGTAAGTACATTCCGAAGACTAGATCCAATAGTGTATAACACGAGGGACACACGCACACATTCACTCACTAATTAATTAATATTTACTCAATATTGAAGTATATTCAGGAACAATACGTGATATAAACCATTTTGTAACGAGTACATTTACTTAAATATCTCCCGTTGTATTTTATTGGTTTGTACTTCCTTCACGCCGCAACGGAGAGTCATCATGACTAGATTTTTGTACAGGAGTAATTGAAGGGCTTCAGAATGACGTAGGCTACTTTTATCCCGATTGAACAAGTAGTTGACATGGGATAATGTCAGAAGAACACGCAGACGAAGCCGCGCAGGGGAAATCTTCCAAAGATATTCGGCACTTCGGGGGAAAACGCCATCGGATTTATATCACCTACAATCTGCGGTGTCCCTCTCTCGCCATGTGCGCCGAGTCCTGGGACCATGCGATTCTTTCGTCTGGCATCCATCGGCGGAGAGAGTTTTACTACTCTTCTTATTCCAAAGTGATGCCTTTAAAAGTTTGTTTATACCTAGACAGGGGTAACGTTACAGTTATCTCGCTCGCGTTACGACCAGACTTCTCAACAAGCTGTACTCTCAGGAGAGTCATCTCCACGCACAAGTTTCAGTTGTCGCGGAAGGTGCTGTATAAGTACTACGAGTATATGAATAGCCAGATGTCCTCCATCCCGAGTGTCACGAGATGTCAGGCTTGAATTTACTATCGCTGGGAAATTGTAATTTATCCTTTAAACTGACGATGTTGTTTGGCTATAAATTGAATTACTTAATCAATGTTTCAATATCTTCAATTTAAAATATAGATTTAAAAATACTAATATACTCGTATAACACTTTCACGACGTTTACATGAATTCCGGTGTTTCTTCGGTTATTATTATTAGTCACTTGTTGTCAGTTTTCGACAAGTTGTATAGTAACGAGATAATAATCGAAAGGAAAAATGTTGCAGTCTTGTTTTTTCAATCGTCGGATTACGTTTACGAGAGCAGGATAGATTTATAGACGCCAGTTTATGCTTAATTAGACTTGATCTATAGCGTGGCGTGGCGTAGTTCTGTAATATGTGTTTACAGTGCTGTTAATTGCTGGTTCCTGATAGAAATATTCATCTTATCTCTCTCTCTCGCAGACATAGTCAGTACATGGTCATGCGGTGTCTTAATAGGTGGCTTAATAATAGGATCAACATATCAATATCTTATTGCGATCACTAAACTTGGCGATCCGAGTGTATGGGCCATAGTCCACCACGCGGGACCAGCGTGGATTAGTAGACTTCACACACAACCTTGAATTTCTTCTCAGGAGTGTGCAGGTTTCCTCAAGATGTTATCTTTCACCGAAAAGCCAATGGTAATGATTGTTATCATTCGTACATAAATTCCAAATTGGCCCTAAATGGTACGAGCCAGGATCGAACCCAGACGTCGATTGTTCAAGGACTGACGCTACCACTGCTTTCGTCAAACAGACGATCATCTACGTCACTAACTGACGTCATTATGTAATTGTTGTGGAGCATGACTCACCCGATATTGCTTTAATAATTAAACTAAGCATAGTTATAATTATATTTACAACGGAACTGTTCACCGTCGAGATAATTGTATGAGATGAACGCCTTGTTTTTTTCTTCTCTAAACAACTATGATAACTTATATACTGGCAATGGTAGTTACTAAATACAGTACATTATTTTTAATGAACTTGCAATAAATCTTAATTTTTATATAATTTTACCATAAAGCTCAAAGTATATGAGTAAAGAGATCTACCACCGTGGTGGTGTACAGTCACGCGGACATTGAAAATAATTAACTACCAAATTAACTTCCATTGTTGAGGTGCCCGCCGGGAATCGAATCTGCGACGACTGAAACGACTGCGTATCCACTTGTCTACAGATACAGTGAGCAGCGTTCAATACTACCACATGTGGTTAAAGGATCAATAGGTTTTATAGATGTTAGACCAGTTAAATTTCCGTTCAACGAATTTATCAATATACAGCACTGCAAGCGAACACAACATTTTAATTATGAAAACAACCTTGTACTTGTTGATGGCAGCAGGTTACACCTGCTTGTGCCTGTGACGTCACACGAGCACACGAGCCCGACTATAATTAAACCGCTGGTGGAATCGTTCACTCGGAACGTGCGTTATTAACACGTCATAACTCTATCAATAATGCAATTTTCCAATATTAATTATGCCATGCAAAATCAGTATTAAACATCGTTTCGAGATGCATCTGGTTTTATTAGTCGTAGCGCTAATTTTAATTAAAACAGAGTCCATTTTGGCCGATAATAATTTTGTAAACCGCAAAAGTAAGTCGTAAAATTCCAGTTATAAGCGGAAATATCCAGTCCGGTGCGTCTGATAACCGGTTTCAGGCAGTTAGGAGCGGAGTGTGGTCGCGATGTGTCGGATGGTGAAGATAAGATAGCGACCGAGGTCGTAATTCTCGTCCGGAGATGTGATTTACAACTTGTGGTCATGATGCTGAGATGGCACTATTCCCTGTATATGGTTACATATAGAATAGAGTCACGGGGAAGCGAGCCGCGGCCTACTCGTATGTGGTCGTTGTGATCGCGATTTTAATGGTTTGTCTATTAAAACTTATTTACTTCACAACTCAGCTGGGCAGCGTTCGGGAAGTTACGGCATATCTTCTTGTCCAAAATACCTCAGCGTCTAATGACAAAAGTCTTTGATCAGTGCGTGTTGCCAGTGATGACATATGGAACCGAAGCGTGGTCCTTTACTGTGGGCCCAATAAACAAGCTCAAAGTCACTCAGCGAGCAATGGAATGAGCTGACTAAGGTCACCGACATATCTCGACGAGTCAGTGAGCTGAAGTGGCAATGGGCAGGCCACATCGCTCGAAAAACCGATAACCGGTGGGGAGTAAAGGTTCTCGAGTGGCGACCACGTACCGGGAAGCGTATACCGGGCCGTCCCCCTACTAGATGGACCGACGACCTGGTTAAGGTCGCAGGATGCAGGTGGCTCGGGACCAGTCGATGTGGCGTACCATGAAGGAGGCCTATGTCCAGCTGATGATGATGACGCGAACAATAAATCTCTAGAATCGTGTTCACGGCTGTTGGAATGTGCTCCCAGCAGACGTGTGCCAGTCCGTCGCTCTCAATCCGTGGAAACGTTATTTTACATACTCGCAGATAGCACTGTAATATAGTGGTATATCCTTTGCTGATTTATTAACCAAGACAGGGTTTTGTTAATTTTATATAAGACATGACACTTTTCCTAAGAACTAAAATGATTAACGCAAAATGTTTATTGAAATGAAATTCTTGGCGTTTTGTTTGATGTTTGGAACATGGAGGTATTATTCGAATCGTACCGTTTCAAACCTGTGTCGCGTCCAGACGAAACGCCTTGACATTTACTTCGCTACGTTCTGAATTGTTTTTTATCGTTTCTACACGTAGTTCGACTTTAAAGAAGTGGTAACATAGGAGCTTTAAGTTTACATTTCATTGTATTGATATTGCCAACATAACGGCTACAAAAACCAACGTGCTTCGGCAAAAAAGATGAAGGAATGTAAATGAACAAGCAGATTATACGACTGATGTTAAATGGAGTTTATACGTAACTGAGACCGCTTTCCGTAAACGTGACATAGTTACGGAATATAGATTACAAAGCCGAAAAATCTAAACTATCGATATGTGTGACTGAGAGGATATCCTGTATGTCTTCTATCGGTGGTTCGGGCGCGGGCCGCAGAGAAAAGGTCGATTTATGTCGCGGGCCTTGTACGAGTATATAGAGGTATATCCGTGCTAAGTAAGCTTACCGTGGATATTATCTACGTTCTGAAAACACGTGCAGTACACATTTTTCGTTTAATAAGCAGGAATACGCGGCGCCGATATGATTTTCTGCTTCCTGCAGTTGACCTTACTTCAGAATATTCCGCCGAAAAGGTTCTGTGTAAGTCCTCGTAAGGTTCAGTTGATTCTGAAATTTAGAATGTTCTGTTGAATTTTTGTTTTTGCAAATATATTTTATTTGAATTATTCGTTTTTATGTCAATTACATCATAATCAAAAGTCTATATACGTCCTTACTGCAGGGGTTCAAGCCTACTCTCCGACAGAGTGTATGGGACATAGTACACAATGCGGGACCAGTGCCGATTCAGACACTTCCAGACACACACACACACCTTTGAATTTCATCTCAGGAGTGAACAGGTTTCCTCGCGATATTTTCCTGCACCGAAAAGCCAATGTTAATGATTTTTATCGTTCGTACATAAATTCAAATTTGGAATTTATTGTTACGAGCCAGGATTGAACCCAGACCTCGACTATTCAAGGACTGACGCTATACCCAACTGAGATACAATGGCTGGTCAAACTTCACGTTACTGTAAGTAAAAAAATTATAATTATTTTTATTCCTACTAGCATTTTCTACACAATCCGCACTTCCCTAAAATGGCGTGATCCATATTGAGTTCTCTCCATCCACGGCCCCTCCGCCCCTCCGCCCCGCGTGCCGCAGGGACGTGCATGGTTTATCTCCGTAGACGCACGTTTTATGTTCCGTCGTAAACGTCTCCGTAACCTGGTCCTGTCCCGCGAGCCATCGCGCGGGAGCCACTGACGCTGACATATTTATGTTTGAGATATGACTGCGGTTTGATAGTTGTTTCCTGACGATTCATAGTACAATTATCTCACGGCATTACTTCATCATCGTTGGGGCGCGGGCGAGTGAGACGTTACCTATAAAGAGCAAGTATTGCATGAAGCCCGGGACCTCCGTGCTGGCATCTGGCAGGACAATGGTGTGACACCGTATACCTGTAGTTATAAAGCTGAAGTATTGTTAAACATAAGTAAATCCACATGACATATTCAACTAGCCCACTGCTGAAACAATAACAAGTTTCCTGTGCGTCAATATCACCTCCCTTGAAAGTGATTGACCTTATCTCTGCTCATACTCATACTTAGAAATCATTTTATTGATTTACCTTTACTTCATTAAGTATCATCGACGTTATTCACACTCAGCTGCCATGCGCTGCCTGCATTTTGCCCTCGCGTGGAAAGTCGTCGTTCAATGTCGGCTGTAACAAACTATTAATATGCAGGGCAGTTAATGTTACCTCTATAACAAGAAGCAGCAGACTGTCAAGTGTGCGGAGTTAACAATGCAAATGTGTTGTGCTGTTGCCGAGACCGCATAAACAATGACAACTACATGCAGATCTGTTTGTTTATCAGCCCGCCTTGAGCGTCCGTGTGCCGCGAGATAGACGCGCGTTAGAATTACGCCGTGCTGCAATTAAGGAATGGTTGGTTGAGACTGTTTTGGTTAAGAGGGTATGCTGTTGTCAAAGCGCCCATACAAATGTAGTCCAGTCATATTTTGAGTATTAAGCTATGAAAATCTATGAAATTTTCAAGACACAATCTAGAAACAAATATCAGTGTCGGTGGTGAGTCAGATTTTCATTTAAATGTATACTTCCAAAGTTTTACAAGAGTATGAATCAATTTATAACAATTTGGAAAAACCACCGACATCTGAAATTTTATTAGTATACTGTATTGAAAAAATGGCTACATAATATACTGTATCCTTCAAATGATCACTGGACTACGAAACATCCAAATAACGGGTGGATAACTTCGCGTAGTGTATGCTGTCTCACCGTACGCGCTCGGGTAGGATAGGGCTCTGAGAGGGACAGCTACAAAACAATGCAACCTTGAACGCGGCCACGTGGTCTTACCAACATAGCCTCTTAAACGTGTTCTTGGATCGATCGGCCTCCATCTTGGATTATCTTCGTCTCCTTTCCACCGACATCCTCCGTGGCGCAGTTGTCTGAGCGTTAGACTCAGAAGCGCAACCCACGCACAGGTTCGCAGGGGTTCGATTCCCGGAGGAGACATTGACAAACATCTCTTTGTGAGATATTCCCCGGTTTGTTTAGAACATTACAGGCTGAATCACCTGTTTGTTTGTAAAGTAACATGATTCCGTGCTTCGTTAGTCACGTTAATCCGTTGTTACCGGTTACTATCTACGACAGGGAGTAGCTACATGAGACCTGTCAGAGGACTATGGCGGATCAACAACTGACTGTCCTGTGAGTTGGTTATCAACCAAAGAAGATACATATATTTTTAGATTTTAAGCGTGGGGATACAATTGTCTTCGCTGTTGTGATCATCCGGAGTCCGGAAGGCTAGAATGCCATACACAGTACCGATCGAGACACGCCTGTCTCCCCGCACCGTCAAGCACGCGGTCAGCAAGCGGCCAGCATCCCCGGAGAACGTGCTGGCCGGTCAGAAAGAGGCGCGAATTACATACAAACTCCACACATCTGAGAGAGAGAGATTCATTGTCCAGTCTAGGTCATTCAGAACAGCAAAGACTGGTGTGTCGCCGCATCTTAGTGACGTAACAATAAATATCAGATTCTGTGACAGTTGTATTAAAATAACTCGCCTGCCTCGCCTGCAGTACCTGTGTGTTTGCTCGTTGCCTCGCTGCAGCTGTGTGCAGGTGTTCGGTTGCAGCAATGATCCCTAGCTACGATGTTGCGCCGCGCTGCACTCACACACTCGCGTGCACACAGATATCACTGGTGTTTGCTCACACGGATGCTGGTGCCGCGTCGACTGCGTTTAACAACTACAATTAATTAACGGCTCCAATTCCCCAGTATTCACTATGTGTAAAACTTATAACACCTTTGTAAGGGAGAAAAATAAGAATTTGGATGTTTTTGCAATTCTTTGGTTAAATTTCAAAACTCCGTTAATAGTAGTTTTCAAATTGAATTTTCTAATGTAGATTTGTAAGTATTTTTTTGTAAATTTATTTTTCTTATTATCGGTACAACGCCGTGTTTACCTTTAAGTTAGTTGCACATACGACACTATTGTTTTGTAAGTTTAGTTTTTTGTTATTGTGTGTAATTAGTTGGTAAGCCTTAATAAATAAATAAACTTGGATTTAGAGTCTCGTAATTTCATGAGTGTCCTTTTGTGCACACCTCAGCGTGCCTACGCAGATATAGCTCTACTAAGAGCGTTTGTTGAATGCTTTGTATATTAAATTCTGTATATAACTATAAGTACGTATAATTCACCTGCTGGGTATGAGCCCTATTTAATTGCCATGTAACAAACAAAAATTATAAGATATAATTGCTTTTTGCTACATCTACGAACTCCGGGTTGATTGATGATCGTAAACTTAGGTGCTGTGTTGATAAATGTATATCAGCAGCAGCCGGGAAACGTCCACTGCTGGTCATAGGCCTACACATGTCGCATGGGTAGCAAAAACTGAGCAACAACCCTTCAACTTCGTCCGCTTGGATTTCAGAAGTTATCCCACAAGAACTAATTGTTTAATCGCAATAAAAAGTATGCTATGTCCTTTAACGAGCCTTCCACAATCCCTAACTAACCCTCCGTTACGACATGAAGGAAATACAAATAAACAAACAATTACTGGCTATGATTGATTACTTTCAAGCGTGGGATAAACTCTGCACATGATGCTACATCCCGCTCTATCTCATTATAAATCGATCTGTATGTGTGAACCAGCGATAAACTCGGTATCCAATGCTACCAACACAAATCTAAAGTAATCCACGAGCAGCTGCGTAGCGCGTCCCTCGCTCCGCTCGCCGCAGATAGAAGCGCATGCAGTACAGCTGGTATCCACGAATGTGCAAAACGTTTGGTCGCTCGACGATTCCCATTTGCGGTATTGCCTTGTATTGGTTCTGCGGGGATTGCTTGCCTGGCCGCTGGCACATGTATCTAGTCATGCAGCGTGTGTAGAGATTGGATTGTAGTTCGATATTTATTAAATGTGTTGGATTTCGTTGAATTGTTCTCAACGGATGTACTATCGGGGTCGGGAAATGTTGATAAGGTTAGCGTCTGTAATTGAACATATGTGTAGGTCAAATAATGTCCCTGGAACAATGAAAACATTTATGAAATGGAAGGGCTTATAGGGATGTGTGACATCCATATACTTGCATACAAACAAAAATGTAAGTGAGGGACATAATGATTTGATTTTTGTTTTGGGATCGTTGAATGGCCAGAAATTTACATCGGCTAATTTAGATCCTGATTTGGCAAGTACATAAATCTAATGGGATCATTGAAGTGCACGCGCACGAAGTCGCGGAAAAAAGCTAGTGATAAATAAGCGCTGTAGAAAATTGACAGAGTGGCGGAACACGAGGTGATCTGACGAGGGTTCCGTTTTCCTCCTGAGGTACGGAACCCTAACAGCGTGGCATTGGATGTCCTCAAGAAAGTGGAACTCGCGTCATCTATTTCCTCATATATATACAGTTGTGTTCGTGTCACATCTCCCCCGTTGGACCACAACGGCGGACACGAGCCCTGCGGCACTTTACCCATATTAACAAAGTTCACACGCAACATGGCCGGCTCCTCGACGAGGGTCCCGCACTGTCTGTCAACTGTCCCCGGATACGGATGTGACATCAATATTCTACTACTTGCGTGAAAGTAACACGGATTTTCAGTATTTAGTTTAGCCTAATTTGAATTTCGGTTTAAAAATTCTTAACTGCTGGATATGACCCTCACACTCACACACTCACACACACGTTAATTGTAAGTAGCACCTATGATATAAATAAAAAATAGTATTTGTATATCTTAAATAACTAGCGGAAGAGCGGTGCCTCCTAATACAAGTTTTTTTTTAAACTGAAAAGGAGTGTCCCAAAAACTGTATTGTTAAGGTAATATACAAGAAAAATAAATATTTTTCATTTTTTATTTTCTCATGACCCTGCCACAGCTGTATGAGGTAATTCTCTTACTCTCCCCGCAAGAGGTGGATTCTGTTATATCTACTCAGGACATATATGTAGATGTTATCTACGACACTCAGGAAATGGGACATCTTTACTGAGCTATTTTGTCACCGGAATCCGTAGGTGCATATTAACCAATAACTTCTAATAGGTTTCATTATAGCCCATTGCGTATAGTTCATGTTGCCCTTCTAACTGGGAGCAATGTCAAGGAATATCAACCTAGGTACTCGGAAGTTATACCCTCGCAAAAATGAGATTTTTAACGGCTTCCGTGACTAATTTGCTGTACAGTTGGACTTACAATCGTGAGGTCCCGGGTTCGATTACCAGTGCGGGATATAAATGATACTAGGTTTAGTTGGTGGTAGGAAATTTGTTATGTCTACTTGACTTGCTATCACCATGTTGTCCAATACTGCTGCCAAACCGCAGTGTTAATAGCACTGTTGTGACTCTACCTATCAACTAAAGTTTTATGGCTGAACACGCTTCATACGAATGTAGTCGTGAGTTCAAGGGCAATTAACTCCAAGAACATTGAACTATGTTGTTGATTGCCTTTCGCACAGTTAGTAAGTGGAAGCGCTTTCAAATGAAGTTCTCAAGTGGCGACCACCTACCGGGAAATATGTTGTGAGCCGACGACCGTAGGGCTGGTAAAGTGAAGCATTTGGGAGCGGTCATTATGGCGTCCAGCAGTGGACGTTTCCTGCGTGTTGGTAATGGAATGAATTCATGAAAGACACCGGTATCCCGTTTCAACTAAATCCATTTAACAATTCGATTCATTTCACACATGCGTCACCGCGGACAAATGTACCCCGTCCGTCCCCGCCCTGCGCCCCGCTTCCCGCCCGCCCCACCAGTGACCGCGTGTCACATAAATTCACACGCAGTAATTAGTGGTAGTTAGTGGTCCCGCCTCCTTATCTTACAGCCAGATAACTTGTATGCCGCATGTGTAAGTCCCCCGAATACACGCTTACGTCACAGTTATAGGTAATAAAGGGGATCATGGACACAGATAGGATCGGATGCCGGGCGTTGGTATATCCAATAACAATGTAGCCAACGTACTAAATAATTGGTTCTACCTAACTGTCGCCTATTGCTACGACTACAAAGTGTCTTAGGATGGATATTTATATTGCTCGGGCTAAAACTTTCGCTGCCACCCTGCCACACAGTTGGGGGTTTGAAGAAAATATTCTGCCCATAAAAAAAACTATAATCGTGAAAAATTAATTGATATACGTTGATTAAAATCTCACCCACTTAAATGAAATCACTTTACACAGTCGCTTCTAAATATATTAATTCTTGTCAGTTGGAGATCTAAGTATAAAAATATACGAAAACCTTCTCACGGAGCGGGTGACATAAAAAAGAAACCGGACGCTGTTTAATTTAATAAGAAACATTTCAATAAAACAGAAGACATTTCACGTTGAGTCGTCGTGGGTCCGGCGTGCGCAGGCGCTGCGCGACAACATTCTAATATAGATATTAAATTGTGACACGACCGTATTGAAGAGCGCCAGAGCACATTTTAATATCTCTGCGTTTCTTTGACGGCGGGTCAGCAGGTGGGGCCAGGTGAGGCTCTAGGTATTAGCAAATATTCTGGATTACTGTGCGAAGATATTGGGTATCTTTGAGGATACCTTTTATAGATATGGATGTATACTGTTACGATATATGTGCTGATGTATGAGTATATAGAATGTGAGAGCTGAGGGCAACATTCACATTAAAGTGTATTTAAGTATCCTGTATCCTTGTCAGACCCTTCATTCCGATTCAAAAACTAAATAATACTATCTATTAATACTACGTGAAGAAAGGACAAACAGACGAATTCACTTTCGCATTAGTGATGCCTCCTCTGTTTTATATTTTGTTGCAGTATTCGCCGAATTTGACCACCCCATAGCGCAAAAAGCGACTAAAGATCAAAATATCTCGGGGGACATTCATATATCTAAACAGTGGCGCTGGCATTTAATATCGGAACATAATAGTGCTATTGATACGTATATTTGGGAGCAGACTTGTCGGAAAAATAAAAAGCCCACTATTAAAAAACTACTAATAAAACGGGAGTAATAATAGGTAACCCTCGCTGGAATCGAACCTGGACCTCTGGGTTGTGAGTCCAAGCATGTATCCACTGGGCCACGGAGCCGGTTCAAACTAGATGCCAATTGAAACGTCACGTAGGCATACGTACATCTTTGAAAAGTGTATTTCATAGTGGACACGCCGACCTCAGGCGTGACAAACAAATATTTACAATACAGATTTCCTCACAGCATTTTCCGCATCAGAAAAGCCAGATTTTGCTAATTGTATCTGCCTGTTAAGGCAGTACTAATTACAGACGAATGATATATGACCTATATATGTATATACATAATTCTGCTATGGGAACATCTGCTTAATAACTAAAGTGTGTCGGCCAGCTCAAGCGTCGTTCTCAAGTCGTCGCTCACACACCACTATCACCGATGGTGTGTGAGTTTTCAAATGGCCTCCATTCCCCGGAAAGCGTGTTATCAATCTCCTTTTTACTAAACTCTGTTCCCCTAAACCGTCTATCACGCCTCACTTCCGTTCCCCGTTCCACTGGTTCCACCCGGCCGCGGTTTATCGCCTGCACAAAACCCACCGAACAGCTATAAGGGGCGCCCCTGCGATAGATAAAGGTGGAATTACACTAATAGACGACATCCGGGTCGCTTTTCCGGGTCGCATTTAAATTTTCTCGATCCTAACGAAGTACGTTTTGTCGGATATTAATTCCAATTTGGGTTTTATTTCTTTTTCGGATGCTATTCTACGGTTTGATACTCGTATTTTCCATTTGACTGTATGTAGCTAGCTAGTCTTAGTGTACATTTATTATTATAATATGATGACGAGCTCATCTGTTGTCTTCACAAATTGTTATTCATCAGCCGAGAAATAACCAACTGGGATAGGATGCGATGAAGGCCAAGTACATACCAATTGTGTTGGGACATAAACCTGAGCTACGTGTGTTAGGCTCCACTAACGGCCCGAGTCACTCGCCCGGCCGACCGGTAACGTGATATCCTCTCAGCCACTCGTCCGACTCTCTCTCTGTTTAGCACAAATTAATTTCGTCAGAGAGGAACGCGTAATGGATAGCAAGATGTACGTTATTTTATTACATCCTACGTTCCCGAAAACCCGACGACTTGCGACTGAGTTTGTAATCTTGAGTTTTTATGCTACGAGTTCCGCCTCTCGACTTATATATTTTTCTTTTGGTATTTGTCCCCGCGATGACGTCTGACATACAAAAAGAGCCAACATGATAACATCTCCATGTCATAAACCACGAGTGGAATAATTGATTGTGGGTGACGTAGAGGCGCCAAGTGACAATGAAACATTAAAATGAAAAACAGCTACTTATAAACTTAATCCTACGAAACACACTAGGTTGGAATTACCTTTTCAATATAACAATACCTGTTACAGAAGATTCCACTCTTCTTTACCCGAATCCTTTCTAAATTCAGATAAGTGAAGATAAAATTTATGATACAGTTAAACGTTAGTAAGTTTACACATATAAACAAACTTTCACTTTATCATTTATTGTATCTGTGTGGGTAACGCGATTGAACAGTCATCATTTTTGCGTATCTCGGCAATGTGTGTGTGTTTTGTGGAGTCTCTACAGCACGATGTGGCGCAGGAGCCAGTCTCTGAATGCGCTGATCCTGACGAACACGTCCGGAGCGCCGCGCGCGCAGGGCAGGCCCCACGACACCATCCCGATCTGGTGCAGGTTGTCGATCGCAGCAGCGCGCTGCCGGAGTCTCCCTGCTTGCTTGCATGAGTCGTCATTGGGCTGTATAATAGGTGCGTTCTCACACAGAAGCACTGAATTTGTTAACTTTGGTGATCGATTCAAAGTTTTATAGGCCCGAGTGTTTCGGAAACTATACTGTGGTAATTCCACTACTTAAATAGTATATGCAAGTAAATTATGAAGCGAAACATTTCATGCGTAGTTCGATTACTTGGATGACTTCGATGGTGACCAGGCGCATGATGTTGACCTTACCTCGTGAGCGATCCCCGGCTGTAAACATGAGCGATGCAGTGTGCGGCGGTGAGGATGGACCTGGTGCTGACCAGACTACCTCCGCAGAAGTAGCTCCTGATGAGCAGTCCGCTGGTCAGCGCCACCATGTGTGGGGCGCTGCCGACGGCCGCCACCGTCCCGCCCACGATGCGCGACCCGCCCTCCCCCCGGTACACCAAGTCCGTGTCGGATGCATCATAGTCAGACTCTTCTACCGGCAGTGCTGAAACATGTTAATTAAAAATCAAATATAAACATTATTAGTAATCGTATGGCGATCTCCTGTTGTTTAATTAAAGTAAGGCTTTATAATCAATATCGAGATACTGGGACTGCAAAGCGTCCATCCTCTGGTTCAAGAAGTCTGTGCTTGTCTAGGTCCCGGTAGTACTGGTGTATTTATTCGTAAATACTCTTATATGAGTCCAATCCTACGTAGACTTGGTCTCCGCTCAAGAACGCGTCTGCTCCACTGACCGTCAGTTCTGCATACGTGACCAGGTGGTTGACACGACAGCTCGACAATGCCATGAGATATGCATATTGGTGCTCCGACAATTTGCTTCGTTTCTATGTGATGCTCTTGAGAAAATACGATCATATCTGCTGCGATAGGTTCCATTAGTTTGTTTTTATAGTAGATAGGTTTGCGTGTATCGACAATGGTCACACAGTTTTCTTTAACTTTGGCTGCAAGGGTTGGGTACAAGGAATCCCTCTCGCCTCCCGCGACACAGTGGAGGGACTAAGGGAACCGCCGCCACACTACGATTTATTAGAGAGAAATGTATTGTTATTCTACACACGTAATTATATTCAAATCGATATCTATTTACAGAAATATCCATGCCCCGCCACGCCATGGTGTTCCATCGATAGCGGACTGATGACAGTAATAGCGCCGTATCGAAACTAACCGTGATTGATTATTGTCGCACACTCGTCGTGTCCGTCATATATTCGTGTGATCGTCGTAATGTCACTAGCTGGATACCCGATAGAGGTTATCTTCCCAAATCCTATTGTCACGTTGATATTTATAAATGTTTTACATGTTTCATCTTTTCCGGCTTAAATCTGACGGAACCCCACCCAGAGAACAATAAGTGTAATCTGTTTGTCCCTTTTGTGTCGTTGTTTCCAAATGGATAACGATTTCAACTATGTTGTTTAATAATTGAAATTTAGTCTTTCGCTGTGTTTGATAGAATCTGACCAGATGTATAAAAGTTATTACAATTAAGTGCCTCAACCGTGTGCAGTCACGCCGCAGTCCTTGCTTGTAATATCCAGTAATATCCGTCTCTCAGCGCTGCAGTCACTGATGTGATGAATCTATCTATTAGGTTCTATATAAAATCGTGTTCCTATCAACTGTACATGCTGTATATCAGGTTCACTTGTTTGTAACCGACGAACTATGTGTCAACAAATCTAACATGCGCTGCATAAAAATATGTTTAGAATTGAAGAGAATCTTTCTAGAGCGTAAATTGCGTGATTGGCTATTAGACAACAGTTTCTATTCGGTTAAATAATTCCGTATTGGTCTATTTTATATATTTATTTTCCATATCTATTTCCTATATTAACACTGTGTGTGTTCCTAGAAAATAAATAAAATATTCATAGCAGATAAAAATAATTTAATCCGTCATAAAGTAGTGGTAGCTCTAAAATACTATGCAATAGTTCTGTAAATAGTCACGTAAATTCAAACCATATTGTTGAAATGTTTAGCAATTTAAAATATTCGCGTGCCTCTTGTAGGTGGCACCACAATGATGACTGTCGCACATACCATGTCCCATGCAAATACACGTATCTTTAAGAAGTCGATTTTGACCTACTTCTGCTTGTGATTGTTTGTAATTTCGATGACAACAAATACAATAATTTTGCACGATCGAGCTGATCTGTTGGTCAGTCAGTTCGTCTGTCCTTCCTTCCCGTCATACCGTCGGGACAGAATGATTGCATTTTTGTATAAGGATAGTTGAAGGGTCGGAAAAGAAAAAACACTATGTTTTAACCCGATCGAGCATGTAGTTTCCATCCAGTTTAGGATAATATCCAAACTCCACGCGGATGAAGCCACGCTTAAACTACCGTACCACTTGTGTCAGATTCTTTTGAAATGAGCCGTTATTGAATGTGTTGACTCACCGCACGCTGCTCCGAGGACCGTCACCAACAAGACAGCAGTTGGTACATGGACACCCATCTCCAGCGACACTCGACGACAACCTCAGGGATCACTGACCACTTCTACGTGTTTATAAACCTACCACACTATCTACCTAATTAGATCCTTGATAACAACTAGGTAGGTGCGTGTTTCCCCGCAGATAGACACTCCCGCAGTCAATACGTACATTTGCTAATTTCCCTAGATTATAACTGATTTGATTTGGTTTTAGATTAGAAAGGATACAGCACGTGACATCGATGGGCAAAGGTCGTCTCTCTAGTTGAGGTGTTATTTCTTTAGAATAGTACTTTAACCACTTCCGTTTTCTTTGTGCCATGTGGTAGGTATTGGCACTCACATTCTGGAAGTCTCGGGTTCAGTTCCCACTGAAAGATCGAGAAAAAAGGCCAGGAAAAACGTTACTTGCGTGACGTTTCCCTTTTAGTGTTAGCGGCCATACACATACTGTGAAAATTTCAAGTGACCTCCGGGAACGACCCTAACTATTACATTTTGGAGAGTGTGCGCAAGAGCTATTTTTGTTGATTCCACCTTCGCCGTTCAAGTACCGGTCAAACAGAAGAACGGCAGACCTTCATCCGTACACTGTGGATATTCCTACAGCTCGCACCAAGCGTTTCGCTTCCACATTCATAAAGCGTACAGCTAAAATATGTAATGCACTACCGGTTTCCGTGTTCCCCGAAAACTACAACTTGAGAATCTTCAAAAGAAGAGTAAATAGTCACCTTCTAGATCAACGCGTAACATTGTCGACCTCATCGTCTTTTACCATCAGGTGAGATTGAGGTCAAGTGTTGGTCTATCTTCAATATATAAAAAAAGTTGAAAATCTACCGACCTGTGACAGATCGAAGTACGGACGGATAGCGAAGTTTTAGTAATAGGATCCTTTACGACCTACGACGTCTGAAAAACACACCAAATATTTACGGTAGCTCACTGTTGTGGCAATTCTCGTAAGTCCTAGAAGTTTAGGACTAGTTGCATATCTACTTGATAAGAATACGGACACTTCACTCAAGCACAATTTAGTTCTCAATCAATTTATTTGACGAAACCAACATAGGCGCGGTGACGCGGCCAGGTTAAGTTGGCAACATTTTAAAATCTGTGGGTACTGTGTCCTTCAGACAGATTTAAAAATTTTAAATGTCTTTTGAGCGTCGTTAAATGGCGTAGATTAAACAGACGATGGTCGTCATATTGGTCTAAACAGATATTTTGTGGCATTTCTTTCGTAAAGACTACTTTAGCGCGTCGTATTTTTTTTACCTCAGGATAGCGTGACTTCGGGACGTCGGAATTCAAAGACAACAACGTCAACAACCAATGATCGTGTGAGTTAGTGGCACACGACGCGCGCGCAGCCTCTGTATACTTATATCCCGGAAAATCTTTTTTGATTGGATCGATTGAACTGAAACTAAAAACTGTCAAAACCACATTTAATTTCATAAACTGTCCCTGTCCATTTATCTTACTTCTTATTATCTTTACTCATCAGTTATTCCTCTTTGTTCCAGGTAAGGGGAACCGAAGACCCTTTAAACAAAGGTCAATCGCATTCCTCGATCTCAACGTCACAAGTCAAACAGAAAGGGTCGACTGGCCGCGTCGTCGCTATTTTCGTTTGTTTCCGCTCGTTCCGTCTCTCCTGTGGACGTTCCTGAACATTTGACGGAATATAATTTTTCGTCGACTGCTTTTTTGCCGATTCCGGGAATTTTCCGAAGCGTTGAATTTTTGTTGTGGCTTAAGTTATATTAGAATATTTTTTTATGAAGTACATATCTTTTTTGAGAATGAATCTTCTCGCATTTTCTGGAAACGCATTGTGTCAAGAACTCTCAGACGTCGCAGCTTTTCCGCAAAAAACACAAGTAAATGATCATCAGTAATTTGTTATTTGGAATCTATGTACGAATAACAACAAAAGTTACCATTGGTTTTTAACATCGTGAGATTTCCAAATCGGTTTTCTTTATTTATATAATACGTTAATTTTTTTGAGCCGGTTCTCATGCCTTCGTCTGCTTTCCTCTACAATCCGCCACGTAGGACTAGGAGTAACATATCTGTGCGCGAATGAATTTATTGAAATCCCAGCATCCGTTGATGTGTGGTTGAATCATAAACATCCAAACTTCACATCCTAATAATGTTATTAGGAAATGCGAAACTGAATTGTGTTGGAAATCCAAAATAATGATCTTTTATATCGCTCTCCTCTTGTACCCTACACCACCGCTCACTTTTTCTCTATACAAGTGTCGACTGGCGCTATTTAAATGCTAATCCGTGACCCTTTGTTATAGCGTGTAGTAGTGGCCCCTTGTCCCCCCCGTGCCCCCTCCAGTGCCGCGGTGGGTCCGCTGGCGTCATCGTTATGTTGTCGAGGAGGGACAAGAATAAACGTGGCTTTGTATTCACAGCGCACTCTCTCTAGCGGTGCCTACTCGTAGGACGCGTGGCGTGGTGTGTTTGGCTTGCAGGCTGTAGGAAAGTACTGGTTCTTGTTAAAATAGACAGTTCCAAAGTAGTACGGGTGTGTAGATAAAAGACCCAAATCTTAAAACTATACTGACGCAGATACTAGCTTCTAAGTCATGTGTAGTAGATGTTACAGTTTAAACTATACGCAATAAATAAATAAATAATTATAGGTAAAAATGCCTGACCAATATAAACGAGCTATTGTTAACAAAATATAACGACAGGCGCTGGAACAGTTTGTAATCGTAAAATTGATTTTAATGAGATATAATAATAAAAATAATACTTTGCAGATGTATTCCTATACTTAGTGCTGTAAGACCTTGCTTCTTGCCAAATTTCAGGATCCTAGGTCAACAGGAAGTATCCTGTAGGTTTTGATGCGCTTTCACGAGAAATCACTGCATTGCCTTCACTACTGCCTGTCTTGGGGTACCACATTATTTTGTAACATTTAGAGAAAAAATATTTAACGAACTGTCAAAATAAAACAAATACCGATCGCGAGGTTCCATTTAAACTCCGCGGTGTAACGATATAAATAAAATAAAAACAAAAGCAAACAAATCCAATATGTCCGCGTCGCGGGACAGCTGACACCGCTGACCCGGGCGGGACCAAACGCCCTTTATCTCCGCGACCCACATTCTACCGCGAGTCACAATGTGGCGGGCCTTTAGCGGAGTTGACGACCACCTCAAATATGATGAGTGGTGGCATTTACAGTAAGATGCTGGATGCATTTTTACCTCTCCAATAAACAATCACACATTTTAAAATTGAATCTGCGTGATCGGCTGCAGAACTTGAATACTGAACATGAGCCTCAATAGATCGCCAAGTTCCGGTCGGACTTTATACCACTCACCATACTGTCGCAAATACATGCTGTTATTACATAAGTATTCGTAAGTGCTGCTTATTAAATTAAGGCCAAGTGCCAACCCATTTTACATATATAAATCATCTTACATACAATACATTCGAAACGCATCACCCGATTTCAGGAATGTCTGTTTTTAAGTATCGTCTGCATTTTACCGTAGTTGGTACGACCAAATTATATCTGTTTGTCTATGCAAATGAACACAAGAACAGCCCTGATTTTAAACAAGAATTAAAATTTAAACCTCGAAAGTACCCAAGGTAGGGGCATCGTCAACAATTCCAATAAAAATAAAATGCCGACGAGCTACGAAGCTGTTTACGTTTTAAACGCGGCATTTCTACATTCTCACCTTCTTTTTAATTCTGGGAGTGGGTCGGGCGCGCTCGGCCGAGCTCGGCGCGGCACACAGGGCGGCACGAGCGGCCTCTCTAACAAAAAGTATGCAGTTAATTGCCAACTGGAATGGCCAACTTTTTATTGCTATCTGGTTGAAATACTCTCCTTTTTGCGTGCTTTATTAGTTTTATAGAAGCTCTCTCTTTTTCATTTAGCCCCGTGTTTGTAGCGAAAGTAAAGTGTGTTTTAATTTTATGAATAATCGACGGGCTTTTTACTGAGCGGAAGGAAGATACAAACTTAGTGGAGCGCTGACGCTGCGAGGGCTGATCGAGCGTTCGTTTCTTACTGAATCATCAATTAAACGTGAGGTGGCAGGTTGGACTCTTGCTGGGAAACTGATCAGCACACGGTATTGCTGCCTGCGCTTGCGGCCACCATGCTTGAAAACAAACTGGTGTGTTGATAAGCACATGTGTATACAATATCTGGGTCGAAACTCTTTAATCAATGCGCGTTGCCAGTTGAGCACTCGTCAGAGCATTGTTCTGTGGATGTCACCTGTCACCACGTGTCTGTTGTTTATGAGTTTCGGTACGGTAATTATTCATATTCTGTACGGAACCCTCGGGGCGCGAGTCCGACTCGCACTAGAACCATTTTATTTGGTGAGGTGCTTCTTCCATGACCATGACAGTATAAAGCACTATCGGCACTACTGGCGTCGGTGTTGCCACTGACGCTGAAGGCCACCGGCTCACGACAGATGCTAAACACTGTCATCTGTTAATCCACAGACTATAAAACGTTTGATTTTCCAGCACTTTCAAGCAGCAGTGCTCCCAATTCACAACTTACAGTGCATTAACGCTCGCCATTTTGACATTCAGCTAATTCTTTAGCTCGAGTTGGGCATCGTTCCCAGCCACTCTGTGTAAGAACCCCTAGCGCCTGTAATGACATTTTAACGACGTACCAGCGCCGGCGTCGGCCTGGCCTGGCCTGGCCTGGTGATGACAGGTTACAGCGGACTGTTACACGCAAGTACAGTTGCTTTTTACATTTTATAGTTTCAACTCTCCAAGAATCTGACGTAAATGTTCGAAGCTTTACAACTGCGCCTGAAATAAAGTCACTTACGTCAAATAAATCAACAATTTACTAATACTGAGAATTGTGTAGTGAATATAATGATACACGACGATGTATCTTTGAAAATGGGTATTCTAGAGTATGAAGTGATTTGCCGTAATGCCGATGCTTGGAAGGATGATTGGTGATCGCAGTGAGATGTTGTAGTTTTACAGGCAGATGTCCTATCTAGGCCTATCTCCAAACCATTTCCTTTTCGTTGAAGGAAAACATCGTGAGGAAACCTGCTCACTCCTGAGAAGTAATTCAAAGGTGTGTGTGATGTCGACCAATCCGCACTGGTCCCGCGTGGTGGACTATGTTCCATACACTCTCTGTAGGAGGGTAGGCCTGAGCTCCTGCAGTGGGGACGTATATAGGATGTTGATGATGATCTCCTAAATATTTGCTTTTCCTAGTCGTATGTTCGAGTTTGAAATGTCCATGTAGCCCATGTCATCCCGTGGTCGTCAAAAAGACGAATAAGGGAAATTTATTCTGTTTTCACTTAACCCAACTAAAAGACTATAATAATTTCTTAAGTAGTTACTATATGTCAAAATCTTTGTTTAGTGTTCATTTTACATCTAAATTATTGTCGTTTCTGGTATTGTAATGAAACAATTTTTGGGGATGTTTTATGTTGTGGTATTGAAAAGTAATTATCTTATCTTGAGGGTAATTCGCTCACAATTATTCCATGCGAAATTAATTTTTCCATTACATTTTAAAATTGAATAACTGTCATGTTTTTTGTAAATAAAAAATATGTCATTATCTAAAATTAGGACATTGGGTTTTAATGTCGGAAAAAGACACAGCCACAAAAGCCGCTACGCAGCTAATGGTCCCTAGGTGACTCTTAGAACAATAATAATAAAAACTGTGTTAAAATGATAAATATGATCCGGTGTCCTATTTTTAGATAAATACTGCACAAAGCCAGCTATCTTGTAAAAGAAATTTCGTATGAAACTTGGTAATGAAATCGCCCTAATCTTAATATTTATAAAATACAGTTGTAAAGAGTCGATTTCCGTGAATTCTAAATCCTGTAATCCCGAAACCCAAGCCAGAAAACAGTTGTGGTTTTTTAAAATGACAAATACTTAATTTCTAGGCAAGGTAGCCCTAGGTAAACCTATCTAAGGAGACATTTCACCGTGGGTTCACTAATTAATAACACAGGAAACTAACTGCCATTAAAATTTGGATTCCTTAACTATCTGAGTTTCCAAGTAAATTTATTATTTGGATAGAATCAAACCACGCTTTATATTGTTATGAAACAAGCCTACATACACTCACAGACGGAATCATATGAATATGACTGTGAAGGGACGTACCTTTGTAATTACGCATGTCTGAAACTGTCCTAAAACAATATTTGCTGGCCAGAGTTAAGCCCAACTACGGGCATTCTGTTATCCCTTAATAAAACAACAGTCAACTGTCGTCAGAATAATAGTTCATATATTTAATTGTTGCTATCGAAAAAGCGATGTCCTTTTAATAGCGTTCGTTCATTCTTAGCTCTGGGTTGCTATGGCAACGGTGCGGCGTCTTCGCGACACCAGCGCTTCTGTGGCGGAATTCGTTACTAAGACGTAGCTCATCTGGCTTGTAAGTTTCGGATCTTTAAGATAGAGTGCGCTGAGAGACGGGTTTTGAAATTCAGCTCTTTGTTGTGATTATTTTGATTGCATGGCATTTTGAACTCTTTTGTTGGGTTTATTGTTGTGTCTGTTTATTTAATGGTTTAATAAATGGTTCGTATTTGCTTTGTATTATCATCAAGTCGATATTATAAATTCGAAAGTGACACCTTCTAATGCCCTCTGTGTGACCTACTGTCTGTTTGTTACCTTTTTACGGCGAAACGATCTTGTTGAAATTTTGTTAGGAGATGGACATAGATTACTTTTTACTCTGATAAAAGAGAGAGATAATGGTACACTCGTTGGATGTGAGGCTGTGGTAGGTGAGCAGGTGCTACCTCGTTAAAAATTAACCATTTGAGATATGTCGTAATGTGTATAATCCGCTTAGAGCGCCCTCCCCTCTTCACACCGCCCTGCTGGGACGATTTAGCCGAGTTAGGACTTAGAAAATAGCTTGGACGGAGCGAAGGAACGCGTTCCAGCGCCCAAAATAAATGACGTGGGGCGTTTCTTGACAAATCACATGTTTATAGAAAACATAATGAACCTTGATGTATCCGTCCTCGCCACGATATCTTTGCGTGGATTGAGACTAACTGATTACAGCGCCATCTGTTAGTGTACGCTAGTATTTTGATTGTAGCGGTATCCTACCCTCATTCAGTTTCTCTGTTTCACTGCATTTTATAAAACACGGGTGACTACCCGCGTCTGTCTAAAAAGTTCTGAACGGATTTTCATGCAGTTTTCATATATCGGCAGAGTGATTCCTGAGGCAGGTTTATTGTTAAGTTTTTTCAACTGGTTGAAATATGACGATAATAGTTGAATATTTCGGGACCAATGAAGCCGTCTGGAAGCGTTTATCGAAAACGCAGCCTAATGCGTTTGAGATATAACAAAACAATGCATGGTGCGATTTTTTCTCTTTTACAGGTCTACAGAAAAGGTAGCATGTTTCGTAGTGACTAACTGAAGCGTCGGGGAAGGATGTTGTTTAATTTTTATCCCGATCGATTAAGTAGTTTCCGTGGGATAATTTCTGAAGTACACGCGAAGGAAGTCGCGGCCAAAAGCCAGTATTTTAATTAATCATTCCATAGGTGGAGCCGTGGTGACGCGTGATGCGGTGACTTTTTGCAGCGATACTCAACGGTTCATTCATTCGTGACAGTTTAAAAAAATCTAGTCGTGTGAATGTTTTTAAGTTAGTTCAGTATATAAAAAAGTATTACAAAAGAACAAGCTACCTTTGTGCTGAAACAGAAATGTTTTTGTTCGCCCCTAAATCTAACCTCAGTTTTGTAGCGTTGTTGTTGTTGAAGACAATACAGAATACACAAGTAACGTCTGTCCATTCTCATAGTCTGTGGCGCAGTCATAAAGTCGTACACATAAAAGTGATTTAAAGCTCATTCCCGTGGATTTAATTTTACATTATGAATGCGGGATCTCCGCTCACGGCTTCGTGTGTACGTGAGGACGTGCGTCATTGTACTCAGTTCGTTAAACCAGCGCTAGATCCACGCTACGTCTTATTGCGATCTTTGTCCGCGACCTCTTCCATGCGGACTTCAGAAATCACCCCACGGGAACTACTTGTTCGACTTTGATAAAAAGTAACCAAATCAAATCATATTTATTGGATGTACATGTAGATGGAAGGAAGTGAAGATTATCATATATTTAGCTTACGGCGATCCAACTCCATTAAAGTTTCATACTAAATTTCTATTGCCATAATCTTTTAAAATATAATAACTCGATTTGTGCAGTAACTATCTAAAAATAGGACATCGGATTGTGATGTCGCGAAATGAGTATCATTAACATACAACTTCACAGTGAATCACAATTTACATTTTAAACACTTTTTTTCGTTTATTGTTCAAAAGCGCCATCTATGAACCATTAGCTGCGTAACTGCTATTGTATCTAACTATACAGTTGTAAATTAATTATATTTATTTCGCGACACTATAATTTCATCTCCTATTCATGATAATTACTTATCAAAGCCAGCTATTATATTTTAACAGATTATGGCAACATAAATTTAGTATGGAAGCATTCGGAGGGGGATAACGTTAATAAAAGAGCATTAAAATATTCTATGGTAGTTAAACCATACAATATATAAATGTCAATTTCGTTAGATTGTGTCCATCAAGTATAATTGACCGAGTGCGCGAAGCTAACATAGGTCTTCCTTTACACTACTACAGCAAAAAGCTCTCTGTGTGTTTGTATGTATTCTTCAACAGGTCGCATTTCTCAACCGATCTGGACGAAACTTGGTATATAGGTTGAACGAATTTTTAGAATTTTTTTCCGCCTGGGATTGGAGATTGGAGGGGTACTTCCTCCAAAAAGTGGTAAAAAGGGGGAACTGGATGGCCGACATGATATCCGATTTCTTGATACATATTTGAAAGTTTAGTTGGTGGAGTAGAGATAAAGTAAAAAATCGAAAGTCAAAAAGTCAGAAATGTCAAAATAGTAACTAGAAATTGTGATTAATAATAATGTCATACGCTGGGAGTATTGGGAGGGGGAATTTATATGGATAAGGATTTATAGACGGCTGGAACCATCTTCTCATCACAAAACTAACAGGGCTAAAACCAAAAAATATATTTTGTTTATACAAAAAATTTATGAGGTCGATTGGAACTAGTGTTTATATTGTTATGTATGTACGAGGTTTTAAGACTAATTACGTGATAGGTGCCAGCTGAAAATCAGCGCTGTGGCCTCCTGCCGCAGCAACATGCTGAGCTGGTCTTTTTAAAACTTATAAATTTTGTTTAATATGTTTCTATTTAATTTTAAGTTGTTCTTATTTATTTATTTTTTATTGAGTGTGTATATTAGTTTTAGGCAATTAGGTTTAACCAAAATTTGTAATTTTTAAATAAATCTTTTTTCTATTCTATTCTATTCAATGAATATGTTCTAGGTGGCGCAACTACATGTTCGCGATAAATCTGTACTGGGTGTTATATGTGAAGCAATTTCTTTGATATTTAAAAAGAACTGGGTGTTCAAAGTATGTGCTCGCGAGGCCTCCAGCTCTCAGAGCCGCTAGTTTTAAATTGTCAATTATCCGTAAGCAAAAAATCAAGTCAGTCTGACTCCGTTATGACGTGAAGGAAAAAAAACCAACCAGTATGGATTTTACTGAAACGACTAACGTTAAACTTAATTTGTAATAGAAACAGGAATTTAAACGGTTTAAGAGACACTGAATCTCCAAATTCAACTCACAAAATGAATTCCGAAAGACTTCAAAAACATGTTTAAAATGCCGAATACCGCAGCAGGGAGGCGAAGCTGCTCAAAAACGGGATCTCCGTAAATAAATTCCTTCTGATAAAAGTTTTCACAACATTGTGGAACGAGAGTTGCGGGCCGCGCCCCTCTTCTTAGATTTATTATCGACATTAAAAACTTTTTGGAGCTCAGCTGCGACTCGACATTCTTACATCAATAACTTTTTCTGATAATTATAATCCTTGAAAGAACCAAATTTCAAAGAAAGAGCAAGTTATAGCACACTCGAAACACTTCTCACAGCTTGCACATAGCGTTTCATTATCATCATCAGCCGGGAAACGTCCACTGCTGGACATAGGCCTCCCTCATGGTACGCCACATCGACCGGTCCCGAGCCATCTGCATCCAGCGACTCCCCGCGACTCTAACCAGGAGCTCTATTTTTGATTCGCTCTACGCGCCGCGAACGCTCGTTTTCTACTGATTTTCGTTCGACTTACGAAATTTGGTATTTTTGAATCGCTCTTCTGCAACGAGTGGTCAGGACCACTCTTTGCGGAGGCGAGCGATAGACTAAACGCCATCTTCGAACACTGACATTACCACTTATTTACATTGAACTTCTATGTACTTTGCATTGTTTTCCTTGCATGAATTACCGGTTTTGTTTTTCTGTGTAAAACGGATAAAATTAAACATTAACAGTCTTACCACAAAAAATATTTTAACTCATCAGTTAAATACCAGTTTAGTTAGACAGTATTAAAAAGATAATCACTGCATAGTCACACATACACTTCTTTTACACATATATTTAATGCCTTACATACTATATAGGGCTTTTCTGAAAACCAGCGCTATGGCTACTGCCATAGCAGATGCTGAGATTAGTTTCTGTTTCTGTTTTCTGTTTCATAGACAATTGTTTAATTTTGTTTACCACAAAACCATATCCAACGTTTGTTTACTTAGGCACGATTTATCTTGACGTATCTTTATTTTATGTTGACACCTCTAGAAAACGTTTCATTGAAAGCATTTTTTTAAATTTAACATAATTTTTATTTATCAAATTGATTTGATTCAGTAATTTCTACATTATAAAAATATACGAAATATATACTTTATGTAATATATAAACGCACGCTTGCTTTTGTTGCCGTACATTTGGTGGATTGACAATGCTAAACTTTTTTAAATAAACAATTTTATACATCCAATGGAACGTGATTTTCACTGACATGAGGTCAGTGTCAGGTGTCAGGTTAATTTTATTCTCTCAATCGAATCTGTGAATCGAATATTAAAATTGAGCTATAGTTTATGCTATCGTGAGGAATATCGTCCTTAATTATATCAACGATTATTCGTCTCGAGTCATGCGTGGTTTCGTGTGGACGTGACTACGTTTATTTTATTATAAATTGCGAAGCGTGGCGCTAGCCGCTGCGACGTCAGCGTCATGGGCGAGGAAAAACTCGTGGCGAACTCCTCGTGTTCCTGCAACAGAAGCTGGATGTGATGGACGAAGTCAGAGCGTTGCAGATATGTAAGTCAAGCTTCAGCGAGGCTGACATAGCTGCGGCGAGGAAGCTGCAGTACGCGGCTCTCAATAAGATAGACCAGATGATGTCACACAGACGTGAAGGGACACCGAAGAGCCTGCAGGATATCATCACTGTGCTTAAAGAGACCGATCCTGACGACGTGCCTACGTTTGTAGCGAAGGAGTTGCACAAGCTGCCTCCCGTCACCGTGACCATGTCGACGTCACCAGCCTCCTCAGCCTCCAGCGAAACAGCTTGCTGCTGGACACAAAGAAGCTGAATCACCGCGACGTGATTTTGCTTCAGTGGTTTTCGTCACTAACAAACGAACTGTTCAAGCCCAGCAGCCGGTGTTACCGAAGGCGCAGACGACCACGAGCCAGCAGCGGACGCGCGTCCGATTTGATGACACGGACGAGGATGTATTTCAGAAAGTCAAGACGAAAAAGGCGTACCGTAAACGAGTGACTCGGAACCGCTGCGGAACCGCACCCACAGGGCCCAACTACCTGCTGCGCGCTGAAGTTCCAACCACGGCCACGTATCTGTCACGCCTACATTTCATCACCACCATGCAGGACGTCACAGAATATATATAGCAGAGGTCCAACTAGACCGTGAGGATGGCGCAGCTGGAGTCACGCCACGGTACATCATTCAAGTCGTTCGTGGTTCGAGTCCCGACCTGCAAGCTGACCCGTCGCTTCAGAGGAAAGATAGCGACCAACACCACCAGAGCGGCACCAACGTGCCATAGTAAATAAGTGTGCAGAATATTTTTGTAGTGTGTAGTAGTTTAACTTAATGTATTTTATTGTATTGTATATATCCTTATGGGTCATTGTTACCTGAAATAAATGAATAATAATAATAATTTCCCCGAAAGTTTTACTAAATCTGTAGCGTTTTCGAAAGTTGCGCTCGTTGTAATGTTCAAATGTATTTATTCGCACTGTAAAAACGGTCACGATAGTTGTCCATTAATTCCACGTCTTCAAAATCATTAAAATCAACAAAGTCTACGAAATCTATTGCGAATTCCGGCAGAGAATGTTATGACAGGCTACAATTCAAATAAAAGTTTTATGTTAAGAGGCTATCTTGGTAAGACCACGTGGCCGCGTTCAAGGTTGCATTGTTTTGTAGCTGTCCCTCTCCGAGCCCTATCCTACCCGAGCTCGTACGGTGAGACAGCATACACTACGCGAAGTTATCAACCCGTTATTTGGATGTTTCGTAGTCCAGTGATCATTTGAAGGATACAGTATATTATGTAGCCATTTTTTCAATACAGTATATTAATAAAATTTCAGATGTCGGTGTTTTTTCCAAATTGTTCTAAATTAATTCATACTCTTGTAAAACAGGTTCAAAGTTGGGGCTTTTTATTACCGAAAAATACAATACTTTGACGCCCTGTAACTCTGGAAGTATATATTTAAACGAAAATCTGACTCACCACCGACACAGATATTTGTTTCTAGATTGTGCCTTGAAAATTTCATAGATTTTCATAGCTTAATACTCAAAATATGACTGGACTACGTTTGTATGGGCGCTTTGACAACAGCATACCCTCTTTTAAGCAGTGTCTAAGCTGACATCGGCTAAACATGCATTTGTGGTAACATTTTTTCAAAACGTGTGTCTAAAGCTTGTTTATCTTTTTTGTGGTAAGACTGTTAAAGTTATATCGGCAACACCTGAGGCGAATGATTCAAAAATACGGTCAAACCTGTTTTCATGCGACTTGTAGTCGATCGTGACTTAAGTCGTGTGCGACGAAGCTATGTCACACGAGCGAATCAAAAATAGAGCTGCAGGTCGTCGGTCCATCTAGTAGGGGGACGGCCTGGTAGACGTCTCCCGGTACGTAGTCGCCACTCGAGAACTCTTACTCCCCACCGGTTATCGGTTCTTCGAGCGATGTGGCCTGCCCATTGCCACTTCAGCTCACGTCGAGCTATGTCGGTGACCTTAGTTCGATTTTGCACTTGTAGAGAAATTCCGAGCATAGCTCGTTCCATTGCTCGCTGAGTGACTTTGAGCTTGTTTATTCGGCCCACAGTAAGGACCACGTTTCGGTTCCGTATGTCATCACTGGCAACACGCACTGATCAAAGACTTTTGTGTTTCGACGCTGAGGTATTTTGGACGAGAAGATATGCCTGAAGTTTTAGTAAGGATCTCTAATTTTTTCTTAAAATAAATATAGCCTATGTTCATCATGGATAATGTCGGCTTCTAATGGTAAAAGAATCTTTCAAATCAGTTCAGTAGTTTCGGAGCCTATTCAATACAAACAAACAAACAATCAAAACTTTCCTCTTTATAATATTAGTGTAGATTGCACAAATTGTAAAGTCCGCTGTCAAACAGGGGTGAAATCTTGTTGAAACTTTAATTTACCTCGTTTGGACGCAGCACCGGCCACTATTCGGTCCATCTCCGCAGCCCTGAAAGCGTTTCCGCGACTCTTACAACTTCAAGAGTCGGTAATCCCCAGCGAATTGATCAGAACTTAATCGAGGCAATTCCGAACCTCTCGGAAATCTTTACCTCGCGATGAATAGTCAATTAACGGGGTTTACGCGGGCGAAGGAAGGGCGCACAAAGGGACCCACAAATCTGGGACAAAGGGCAGCGACCACGGGACATTCCACGTCCTCGGAAATTACTCAACGATCGAACCACTTTCCTTGAATTATGTTTCCTTCAACTCGAAATTTTAGTAATTTCAGTGAAACCGTCCTACAAAGACGGTTACAATTGTGCGAGATGCAAGCATACCGGCGTTACTATCAATGTGCCACGTATTTGTTAATGATGTGACAGCTGATGAGTTGATTTCGCCCTTTCGCATCCGTACTTGTAAACTCTTTACAAAGTGTTTTATTGGCACGGAACCTTCAGTCAGTTTCGGAAAGGTGTTTGACAGATTGCAGACAAGAATATAACTCCCTGTGTCATATGTACAAGAACAATTTACAGAATAATATGACAACGTGCTCCGGATAGTCATCAAATGAGAGGTGCACTTGCTTAGAGCTTGATGCACTGTACTACATTGAAGCTATTGGATTAGGGCTTCTATGTGAAAGATTAAGGCCAATTGCAAACACATTGCGTGTGTCTAAATTACGCTGTAAATTGTTTAACAAAATACGTTCCTTTCAAATCAATTTACGTATTTCTTGTGAGTCAGGGTTCGTCGTCAAGGCGCACCGCTGCGTTCCTCATTCATTACCAGTAATATAGAAATGTGAGCAATGTTTAAAGTACACCGTGCTCTTGTTTCAGGTTACCGTTGGTAGACAGCAGTTGACAAGATGGCTGCGTTCGTGGCGAAGCAGATGGTCGGCAACAAGCTGAGCGCTGTCAAAGGTAAGCTTCACTTACGCACCTACACGACTAGATAGAGAGACACATCATCGTGGAAAGTGGAAGGTTTCGACTTGATGATTAGTAAAGCGAGACTCTCGATTTTCAAACGTCTCTCCAAAAAAATGACAGAAATCAAGATTATTATCTACCGCAACATCATCATCAACAGCCTATACACGTCCCCACTGCAGGTCTCAGTCCTACTCTCCTACAGAGAGTGTATGGGACATAGTCCACCACGCGGGACCAGTGCCGATTGGTAGACTTCACACACACCTTTGGAGTTCTTCTCAGTAGTGTGCAGGTTTCCTCACGATGTTTTCCTTCACCGAGCAGCCAATGCTAATGCTTTTTATCATTCGTACATAAATTTCAAATAAACGCAACATATTAAAGCGTATCTAATAGATAGATACATAGGAATTTCAATTAAACGCTAGTTATAAAACTCAGTAGGATATAGAATGAAAAGTTACATGAAGATGTCTTCCAACTTACACGTAATATAACATGCAACCTTTTTAGAAAGTAGTTTGATGCGAGTATCGTACCGGCGATATCTTACGAACCGAGAAGAAAATAATTCTTCGTTTTGTACCTAACAAGACGAACACGACAGGAGTTTACACAGGACATTTACACCGACAGACGGATCAATAGATCGCATTAGGCGAAATAATTAACTTGTAACACTACAAGCGAGGCCTTCATGTTCATTAATTTTCAAAATTAAAACTTTACCCAATGTTAGGAGCTGTCCACGCCCGCGGTACCTTGCCCAGCCCTAAATGCTCTAAATCGAGGTTAACCGAACTTTGGACATAATTTAAAACGTTTTAAAGTCCCTCAGCGTGAATGTCGGTGTCTGTAAAATATCTCTCTCAAGTTTCATCTGTAACAGGCGCGGGTCGGGGGTGCGGGGGGCGCGGGGCGCGGCGCGTGATCGCAACGATATTTGGGCAATCACGTCGCTGGGATCTGTTGTGATCGCCGACGATCGCTCGGTGGGCGGAGGCGCTGAGTCAGATACTTTTTCACGTTTCGTCGTCGATGCTGTTTATTGTATAAGTACACCATTATTTCTAATAGCACTACAGAAAATTCTTATGTAACAGCAGACGGTTGTCATTGCAACTAAATGTGACAGTAAACTCAAAACTGGACTTTGTACAGTGGCGCCGCCGTCCACCACTGATGAATCTACATGTGTAGAAAAGAGATGCTTCGGATTCGGCCTGCAAAGTATTAATCTTAATATGTATAGAGGTAGAAAAATACGACAATTACATTTTTGCGTTTATTTTAATTGTACAAAATCATTCTTTTTGTACTAAGTGACAGCGTTAAATGTCATTTTATTGACGCCATCTTTGTTTTCAACGTTAAGTCCGTGTCCTGTTTCGTGCGTTTTGTATGATTTTGTACAAATAAACTAAAGCAAAATATACAAAAATGGTAACTAATTACACATTTATTTGATAATGGTCTTTAAAATCATAAGTGTACAAGACCAGACCTTGGCGCCATACATTCGCGGAACGTGTCATTTAAGCTTTGTACATTTATTAAAATAGTAAATGAATATGGGCGGGTAATGTCCAACAGTGGACTTTTGCGTCCCATTACGAATGTAGCAAGTGGTTTTTGTATTGGCTGCCATTCCATTTACCATGGATTAAGTCGCGAACCCCCCGCACCCCCCGCCGGGGCCCCGGGGAAATCTACCGGCAGCCGTCATAGATCTCTCACTTATTACGACTTCTTTTTGATTGGATGTCGCTTCCAGGTACCTCAAGTGAAGTAACGATTGTTGTATTACGCAGATTTACTTAACAAAATTATATAATTGAACAGACGAGATGTCCATATTCAGAACACACGATCTCAACTCATCGGTGCCCGGTCAGGTTGGCGGTACGACATTCTTATATATCCCCCTGGATGGCTGGCACCTACTTGTCTAAGTCTGCTGCCGATTCTGTTTTAGTTTTATATAATGGGTTTGCACTTGGCCTTCATTCCACGTGATGTTAAATGATGATAAGGCGCCTCAAGCTAGGTTGCTCTGCTACCTTTGCTACCAGAACACAACAGTGCTGTTAACATTACTGTCTACTAGCTGATAGCCAGATGGACATAGAAAAGCGCTACCACTAACCAAACCGAGTACCGCCAGGTACCTCCACGAATCCGTCACGGCACTAGGACACAATTTTGTTATACTTTTACCGACTAACTATCGTGTGATATGAAGGCCAAATGCAAGCCCATTGCGTATAAATAAAAACATTTCACTCTCATAAAGATCTTCGCAAAGTATATACATATTTACAACCTACAATGCACGTAAATCTAAAAGAGGGTTATGATTTTAACATATTTGTATGTGTATATGTACCCTCATATCTCCTAAACCACTCGCTGTATTTTGACAATTGAGGTATCATTGAGAACGTCGCAGTTGTCCGCAGGCTGTATGTAGGCTATATGACGTCACATATTTCTTCATCAAATCATAAATCCACAATGGCAGCTTGTAGGTGACATATAATACTACCGAATAGTAATAATGAAGGTGAAAAATGCATAAATAATAAATTACATAAATGTATATGCACCATGTAAAAATTAATTTTAATTTGTATCATCATCATCAGCCGGGAAATTAAAATTAACTAATTATTTAGTATCTAATGAGAATAGCTACATCTGTAGTAGAATATAAGTACTAACATAGCTAATAGGATATTATTAACCAAAGTGTATCATGGTTGTCTGACAGTCGTGGTAGTCGGGTTTCAGTTATCTAACTTGAACAAACTGCGATACCGTGATAATAAAAATAGGATTTTAAAACGATAAACAAAACAGTAATTGTAAATTATTTTATTAAGGATATATTTCTTATTAATGCATTTTTACTAATTTTAAAATAATTTTATTGAAAAATATATTTAATAATACAATTCATAAATACATTATATATAAAAAACTTGTTAAACTTGGAAGACATGACAACAAGATAGAGTAAAGTTTTAGGAAGGGTAGACTGACATTATGTATAATTAAAATGAACATCCGAAACTGGCAAAATATCCGATTATCGTTCGCATTTAGAGGCAATTCTTTATATTTTTCATCCTTTTCAATTGTTTGTTGGATATCCGATGATTAGAATTAATTTAAATACTGCCCTCAATTCCAATTTCGGATATAATTTACAAAATGACCTTGTACTGCCTGCAACATTACATATGATCTAACATACGTCCATAGAGTACTCTTTATTATGGAACAGACTTATGAGCACTCTCTGCCCTGTTCCCCCGCACCTGTCCGGGCTGTAGCCGTCTCCCTCGCACTCCGCGACGTAGGCTCTTTTGATCTTTTCACTGGATCCCGGTATGAGGACCTGGGGACATAAAGTTTCTTTAAAACTTGCAACTCGCCCGTGGCTTTGTCTGCATTGAAAACAATATCTTAGTGATACTGTACGTCATCATCATCAACAGCTTATATACTTCCCCTCTTCAGGGGCTCAGGCCTACTCTCCTACAGAGAGTGTATGGGCCGTAGTCCACCACGCGGGACCAGTGCGCATTGGCGGACTTCACATGCCTGTTCAAGACATGTAGGTTTCCTCGCGATGTTTTCTGTACATGAATTGAAAAACAACTCATAGGTACACGGCTGGATTCGAACCATTGCGCCACCGACGTACTACTTTATGTCATCACAGGGGTCAATATTCCAAATTTCAAGTTTTTTGATTGGTCGTTGATAAAACAATCAGTTACGGTATTGCAGCACTATGCAAAAATGTGTACCAACATGATCTTGCACTTGTCGTGATGATGAAGGATGCTCATATATAATCCTCGTGAGTGTCTACCTCATCAGCAGCCGGGACACGTCCAAGGCTGGACATAGTCCTCCCCCATAGTATGCCACAACGACCGGTCCCGAGACACTTTACCCAGCGACTCCCAGCAACTGTTAACAGGTCGTCAGTGCATCTAGTCCTCACTCGAGAACACTTCATGTGGCCTGTCCATTGCCACATCAGCTCACTGACTTGTCGACTTTATATATTATTGGCGGAACACAACAGTGCTCCAGAGACGGACGTGGAAAAGAGACCTACCATCCGAACCTAAAACTAATATAAGCTCAGGAATAGAAGTACATATCTGAATCTAGGATGGTACAATGCTTGCCTAGTTATTACTGCAGTCACACTTTAAAGACCCCGAGATTGTAGGGCTGGGGACTCACAGATCAGCCAGTGTAGTTCTAGTAGGAGTGGTCCTTTAAGATATAAAATCTATGTGAACCATGTCAGTGGGTTGCCTGACAAGGTACATATATTAGTTGTTATGTGACCTGCTTCCGTTTCCTGGCTCGTCTGCGCGCGTCTAGTGCGCGTGCGCAGGGGTCGCGTGCGCAGGTCGCGTGCTCGGGCGACGGGGTCGGCAGCGGGGAGTGGAACAGCTTCTTGCTGATGGGCTGCAGGTCGGGCTTGCGAACCGGCGAGTCCGTACACATCTGACCACAGACAAACAAACAATGTTTTAATAAGAATATTGATAATAGCTCAAGTATATTAGCTATTAGTATAGCTGTCTAATCTGTACATAATAATGTGTTACAAAGTCAACTTAATTTTACTGATGGGTTTGCAGTTGGCGTGCGAACAGAGAAGTGTTAAACTAACGATGCGGTGTATCTGCTGCCTTTCCTACCGAGACACAACAGTGCTATTAACACGCGGCAGACTTAGGTAACATGGTGGTAGCCAACCAACCGAACCAAGCAGCGATTAGAGCGAATTGACCCCGGGACCTCCGGGTCGTAGGTCCAAGCGTGCAGCCATCACACCACGGAGGGAGAACAACATAGTTATTTTATTTATTTTAGTTGATAGGTAACATACACACACAAATGTATTATGGAGTAATTCGATTCATATAAACAATTCCAAAACGTGATGAAACGATTCCACTGTCAGAATAAGTCCAAGGACGCCCTGGACATTTGCTAGAAAAAATAGTAGCTGCATAAATGTGCAAATCTCCAGGCGCACATAAATTTAAAAAATGAAGATTTTGCGCACTGGAATTTTCAATAATTTGTATTTTTTTGGGAAATAAACTGTATAAATTTTTAAATTTAAAAAATATTGAATGTAGAACGTGATGCTTTTTTGGAGGCTGTTGCTAGTAACTGACCACATCACAGTCCGCCATGAACTCGAGGGAATCATTCATGGTGTTGTTCCTGACCAGCACGGGCAGGTTCTCCCTTGTGACGGTGTTGGCGGGAGTGGACAGCGCGCTCGCGACCACCGCAGACATCTTCTATTTATACAATAAACACTCCTTTCAACTGCTGATGTAAGTAACACTGATCCACAGTCTCAAGTATAAAATAAATCTATCGAATGAATCACCAAAGACACAATTATTTCACTTATAAACGCTTGCCACACTGACCAATCAATCCATTTGCAACGTCAACACACACTTGTTTTATATTATAAATGGGGTTTTAAATCACTTGAACTATTTCAGTATTCACAATGTAAGCGTAAACGCAGGCAGATATTTACTGTATGGCGCTCGTCTCGCGTCCTTGGCGAGTGCTGGCTGGGAACTGGCCTGCATTGAAGGTTGCAGAAATAAAAAACACAAGCAGGTATCGGGGCGGGGCGGGAGGTGCAGTGCTCAGGTTTGCGGGACAGGTAGTCACACAAAAAGATGCTTTAGAAATTGACCGTCTAGGTGTATTGTTTTTTTATGTAAGAGGGGTTTGCATTCGGACTACATCTCACGTGATGCGGAGTGATGATACAGCTCTGTTTGTATCGGAAGCGTGCTTACACAGAAACCACAACTGCAGATGAGCCGCTGCCGGTGCTGTAGTCATGTATTAACTGTTCTTAATAAATTCCTTATGGGAATAAAAGTCCTGTCCAACAAGCCATCGCTTAATTTGTGTTTATATCATGGTACGTTTTTAAATGCCTTATCTCGACAGGTAGTCTATTGTATATATTTTTTTATTTTCTACCTGAACCACTTTTTAACCCCCGACGCAAAAAGAGGGGAGGTATAACTTTGA
The DNA here is from genome assembly GCA_910589575.2 of Carcina quercana. Taxonomy (NCBI): domain Eukaryota; kingdom Metazoa; phylum Arthropoda; class Insecta; order Lepidoptera; family Depressariidae; genus Carcina; species Carcina quercana. Next base: position 10,041,021 of record OU342447.1, on the reverse strand, counting down.
CGCCAATGTATGTGTGTCTGTGGCATTTTGATGTTTTTTTTACGTGAAAGCAAGTTTCCTTTCGGTGGTTTTTAGGTATATTTGGTAACAGGTTTTTTTTAAATTATAATTTTGATATACCAAGTGTCACTCTCACAGTACAAATGAATGTAACGACACCTCTCAACTCAATCTTTTAGCCGTTCAGGTAGCAGAGCGTGAGAAACAATTATACATACATACATACTCTCGAAAAACATAACCCTCATTCGGGCGTATTTGGGTAACAATCGATTCAGTAGTTTGAAGAGTATCAGCTGATGTGTGACATTTTCGGCATAAAATTGAATACTTGTTTATTTTTTTATGCTTATTGCTTTAAGCTGTAGCTTTTATTTTATTTTTAAATGTAATACGTGTAGTTGAATAACTTATAGTTGTGGAGCCTACACACAAAACTAAGTCCCGATGTTTGCATGTAGACCCGAGACGATGTCGTCTCGCCGCCATTGTTGTCGTGACATTGTAAATCTGTGAGTGACCCGGGCGGCGGCGGCGTGCGCACTCCCGGGCCCGGGGCGAGTCCACTCACTACACGATTTTACATATTGTAGCACAAATTGTGATATCCCTTTTTAGGGTTCCGTACCCAGTGGGTAAAAAACTATTACTAAGACTTGCCTTCCGCCCGTCTGTCTGTCGCCAGGCTGTATCTCAGGAACCGGGATAAGATCGTTGAAATTTTCACAGATGATGTATATCTGTTGCTGGTATAACAACAAAAACTAAAAAAAGAGACTGAAAATAAATATTTAAGGGGCTCCCATACAACAAACGTGACATTTGATCGTTTTTTAACTAACTTCAAAAAAGGAGGAGGTTATCAATTCGACAGGTATGTTTTTTAAAATGTTTGTTACCTTACAACTTTTGACTGGGTGAACCGATTTGGATGATTCTTTTTTATATGAAAGGTGGGGTTCTTCCCGTGTGGTCCCAATTTGATCCAGTTCTGACAACGGCATCCATGAAAACTATATAAATCTTAAATTTAGTAAAAGTATAGTTTTAGGGCAATTGAAGTCGGTTTCCAGTTCTTTTTAAACGCATTTACTTGCATAGATAATGTTACGGAACCCTTCGTGCGCGAGTCCGACTCCGACTTTATTTAGAGCTGTTTTAATAAAAAATACAAAAAAAAAGAATAGGTAACGGCTCTTCAAAATTCACTAATCCTTTTGGAATGTTTCGTCCGTTCTTGTTCCTTGCAAAATGTTATGATAGAAGAGCGGGCCCTGTTTAAGGATCGAGCGAACCCAATAAGCAATTTCAATGTATTTAACGTTATCCCTCTCCTAATGCTTCCATACTAAATTTCTGTTGCCATAATCTTTTAAAATAGACTAACTGGCTTTGAGCAGTAATTACCTGAATAAGGAGATGGAATTATACTGTCGCGAAATAAATATCACTAACGTTCAACCTTAGAGTTAGCTACAATAACCGTTACGCAGCTAATGGTCCCTAGATGGCGCTTTGAACAATTAATCGAAAAATAGTGTGTAACAGTTAAAATAGTTGTAATTTCCTAGGAAGTTATATGTTAATGATACCCATTTCGCGACAATATAATCAGATGTTCTATTTTAAGATAATTACTTGCATCGAACGAATAACCTTCGCATAGCTTATCTAATTCTGCGCATTGTAGTAGTGATTTTAATTTACAAAATTTCGTGCAGTGAGTTGAGTGTACTTAATTGAAAGTAGAAGCTTTTTGTTTTTAAAAGAAGCCGCCCCTCTAATTCCAATCGAACTTAATCAATTTTCCAAATTAAAGCGAAATTTAGTGTGCTCCCTCCGCCCCGCCCCGCTTGCATCCCCGTGCATTGTTCCAAAGATTCTATCGCTCAATATGTCCTCACCACCGCCCGCCACCGCCCGCTCCCAGGAATGCGGACGCGACGTGAGCCTGGCGACAAATACTGGAGCGAGGCGATGCCAGGAATTTCACTGACGGCTTTTAAGGCAGCCGTAAGGATGTACCCGGTCGATGGAATTTATCGATTACCGTGCATTTATTCGAATTTTATTGGATGTTCAGGAGGCTGCTGTGGCTGCGAATAGAAATGAAATGAACTCGCCGTTTTCGTTTTAATATACCTACGAGTATATGGTGTAGGCTCATACAGCGACATGGCAGCATATCATTTTCAGTATACACTGATCGCTCATGTTGAATCCGTATACAATACGAAGTCTGCTTTTACTGTCGATACCTTTATGTAGCTTTGTGTTTGATCCTCGAGCTGGTTAGTGGTAGGGTATTCTATAGGTTTATGCGCCTGGCTAGCTACCACGATGTCATCTAGCTCTGTTATTTTGCAGTAGTGACAGATAGCACAACTAGAGCCTCGTTAGCTTGTGGCTTGTTGGTGAGCACGCTTCCCATCTACGTGACCTGATCATCACGTACCATCAGGTGCGATGAACTGCAAACGCATAATTCATAAAACATTCTTTATAAATTATATTGTCCAATTTATACTACTTTTTGGATATAAATTATAGTAAATGCAGATAGCAGGTAAAACAAATAAATTCAATTACGCAAACAACAATTTATTTAAATTAACAGAATTTGGGGTGAGTCAATCCCAAGGGGAATTGTTTTTCGGAGTTTTTTCAATAAAAATCATAATCTATTACCTATTACACTGTTCTAATTGACGGCCATAAGTAAAATGTTAAGGTAATAATTTACAGTGGATCTATCAGGGTGGCAGTGAGTGGATCGTCCCGGCGACCACCACTTGTCTAGCAAAATGTTATTTATTTACCGCCCCCGTGGCCTATTGACTACACACTTGAACTAACAGCTCCGTGCGGTCCGGGTTCAATTCCCACCGTAGAAATCGAAAGTACTATCTCTTAATAGGGTTTTTATTATTTCCTACTGAGCGATATGACTCGACCATCATCTGGTTAATATCCCACTGATAATTAAAAATAAAAAGTAATTTTAATATTCAATTTCAGAGCCTCATTAAATTGAAGCTTCCGGGTAGACGCGCTTCCATCTCAAATATTTATTTGCCTTAAATGTGGTCAGTAAGCTGGTCGTACAGTAAACGTTAGTATATCACGTTTAGCCATTGTTGGCACACGAATATTTACAAATATAACTCAGTCATTAACACTTGCTCCATGAACTACTATACAAGTAATTTTACAATAAACTATGATTGATATAATGTCAAAAAATAAGTTATTCAGCTATTTTATGTAATGTCAAATATTAATTTTTATTAAAACCCATTTTCTATCAGCCATTTTCTTAGCCTTTTCTTAAATATGGGTACAGTCAGTTCCTTCACATTTTCCAGTAGTTTGTTATAAATACGTGTAGCCAAGTATACACACGGCCTTGTAATATTTTAACGGTGACATAAAATGAGTATCAATATATTGTGAAATCAACAGGTAAACAATGCGTTTCGGATTTATCTGCATCACACGCATGTTGCAAAGTAGCGCTATGCATCGGCATAAAATAAATTAGTGATCAAAAAATATAGACGACAAAAACATTGTCCTCTCTATGAGTATAGATCAGGTCGCGGGGCGGGCGGCTGGCAGGGCGGGCGGCTGGCAAGCCGGCGTGGATGCCACCTCGCGCCCGACGTGGTCCCGGTGACGTCTACGTGCCGGCCGAACAGCTCACAATATTTCCTAGGGCCCTTTTTATAAAGGGTCATCTGAAAAAGGTTTTATTTCCACTACTGGTCCGGGAACGGCTGCGAACTTTTACAGTGCGTTCATAAACTCGAATAATGGACACTAGCACGTGACGCAAATAAATCTGAGAATTCACAAAACTGGTGTAAGAGAAAGGTTGACGAGAACGTGAATTCAATTGTATTTCTGTGATGAATACCGCCTCCGTAGGCTAATGGGTAAATGTTGGACTAACAACCCAGGGATACCGAGCAGTGCTCGGTTTGGTTGGCGGTATTGGCGGTAGGGAATTTTCTATGTCTGCATGGCTAGCTACCACCAAGTTACTTCAGTTTGCCAAACAGACAGCAATGTTAATAGTACTGTTGTGTTCCGGTATGAAAGGTAACAGCCTGTTGCAACAGTCAGTTGCAATCAGGTGAGATGAAGACCAAGTCAAACCCCTCCTACATGAAATAAAAAAGGTACATAGCAGTTCCAGACGAATCATGTGCTGTTCACGCAAATGATTTTACAATACAATTAAAATATGCAATATATTTCAATTTAAAAATTGACTTAAATACTTCGCTAACGTAATACTCTCTGCGTTTCTGACTCGTCAGCAAGTACTGAGCCTACAGACGACTTACAAACATCGGGAGAAATTCACGCGGTCTGTATCACAGAAATGGAACGCAATGTCAGCAATATACATAAGCTTTGGTTTGACGCTTACAAACACGAAGTTATAGGATTTATATTAATGACAGTTATCCTTTAATCCACATAATCAAATATGTTGATTGATTAAATTATTAGTAGCCATGATAGCGCAGGTGGGTAGCGCGTCAGTCCTTGAAGAATCGAGGTCTGGGTTCGATACTGGCTCGTACCAATGGGCTCCAATTTGTTGTTTGGAATTTATATAATAATGATAAAAATCATTACCATTGGCTTTTCGGTGAAGGAAAATATCGCGAGGAAACCTGCACACTCCTGAGAAGATACTCAAAGGCCCCGCGTGTTGTACTATGTCCCATACACTATCTGTAGGAGAGTAGGACTGAGCCCTTGCAGTGGGGACGGACATATAGGCTGTTGATGATTGATGAACACGAACTTTCATTGTTCAGTCGTTTGAAGAGTCAATGGCATGCCGTAGTGCAAAAATAATAATAGCCAGTATTGGATCGATATGTCGCACTATCGATATTGAGACATCACTTAGCGGTAACGACTAACGGTAACGGTAACGACGGTAAGGGCGCGTGTACTACGTGTCGTCGCCATGGCAACGTGCGACATTCCGAAGTCGCGCGCGACGCGGCCGGTCCGGTCCGCGCGACGTCGGCGTCGCGTCGCCGAAGCGCGCCGTCTGCAGGATAGGGGCCCAGTTTTATGGTTTCTTTTACTTTGAGCGTTAAAAGTCTATTGCGTTAAACGAAACGACTTGGATATTTATACGATATTTGTTTACCATTTGGTCGTGTGGCCATATGTATGGAACAGCGAGAGTTACAATCCAGAGTTAACGGGTTCGATTCCCAGTGCGGGATATACCACGAATACCCGGTTAGTTTGGTCATGTATTGTCAACGACACCACTGTGGTCTCATTTACAATTTTTTGGTAACCACTCCACCGTAATGTAGTTCTAATCCAAAGCGTATGTGTGCATGTATCGATATCAATTATTTATCATTCGTAAGATGCATGACATAGATGATCTCTTTATAACGAATTGTTTATATACACGGTACACATCGCTAGTTGGCAATGGTGTGGTTACCTAAAAAATTGTAAACGACACTACAGTGGTGCGGCTGAGTGGTGTCGTTGACAGTACCTGGCTCAGTGGTATGGTGTTTTATATTACCATACTGCTACTGTCTGCTACCCATTAGCAGTCAGTGTTGTAGCACTGTTGTGTTCCACAAATATAAGATAATTTTCGCTTTTTCTTCTCTGCACTACGCTTTTCCAAAAGGTCAATAGGTATATTTATTGACGTCAAAAATATTTGTAAAAAATTAATTTTGAAAACAAAGTTCCAAATTTTGCACGCACGTGTTTCATCCGACGGGCTTATCGTCACGTGCCAGCTGAGATGAAGGCCAAACGCAAGCCCAGTTCATTAAAAAAACTGTACTGATGAAAGACGCTCCATTTGACGTGTGTCAGCCATTTTGGATAACACTTTAACAGTCAATATCCGCCGCCAAATCTCGCAATAGCTGAAATTGAAATGGTGATGTAAACATGAACTACCGGATTACGAGACAACGTGTCGTTATCGACCGTTAGCCATTAAGCAAGGAGACAATAGTCACGGGGAACAGCGCAATAACAGTTCAATCTATTACCTTTATCACGCAATATCGGATTGTAGTACCAACTACGGAATACAGATGGCGTTGCGCGCCGCGCGCCGCTCCGACCGTGCAGCGTGGCGACGACAACTTCACTAGACCGAATTTAAAAAAAGGCACGATGTGTTAACTAATAGTGATAGTTGATCATCATTAGCTGGGCTAAATCATCTGCAAATAAACGCACCATACACAGAATATTTTACTGCACAAAATTACAACTTTAAACTAAGAACGTCTTACGCCAGTCTGAAAACTTTTGGTTCCAGCAGCTCCATCTAACCTACGAGTATAGCAGAAATTTCAAATGGTACAATCTTTGAAAGAACTAATTTTGAAGAAGAAGAAAAAAGCTACGTCAATACTTTTCACTTATAACACAGGGACACGCGTAACTCCCGCGTACCCTATTTCACACATAGTTAATTATAAAACTTACGTATATTTATTCTCCCCTTTTCTTTAAAAGACATATACACAAGTTCCGATCTCTTCGAAATTTTAATACAGAGAGGACACACTGGAATTTCTCCCCTGTCCCTCACTCAATACCTCACCTGGCGCAAGAAAATACGTACCTGTATCACACAAACGTCATCCGTTCGATGTGTGCCGCTATCACGATATTTGTTTGAAGCGTCCGGTCTGTGCTATCATTTGAGAGTCACGTGTACTGTCAAACAATGCCTCGCCTACTGTCTTGTCTGTCTGTCTGACTGACTGTCGCTACTGGATTGGATATTTTAAATTTCGGAGTTGTATTATGAATTATATAAGTTTATTATCGTTGGATGTCTCCAGTCGCCGTGTTCCCGTCCCGTGCCTCCGCTCACAAACCGTGAGTTATTCCCGGTATATCCCGGGTAAGCCCGGTTTATAACGCGCGATTGTCAACGTATAAATTTTTATATCCTCGGATCTAAAGAGATATATCGTCTTTGAATATAGATGGCGCCTCTATTGATTGTCGAGTTCTCGTGTCGGACTTCGCGATAGGTCCCGGCATGAATCCGGATGGTTTATATGGGTTTTCTGGAGAAACCTTTTAGGACGGTTCTGAGTTTTCGTAATAGCACGTATTAGTATATTCTTTGATGTCATCAGCTGTATAAGTCGCAACGACAAACGTGTTCTCTGCGGGGGTTTGCCATAATCAACACACATGGCAGGCGGGTCGGTGAACGCAGGACGATGCAACTTATATCGTTATATTCCCTACTATTCCCTACTAATATTATAAATGCGAAAGTAACTCTGTCTGTTACGCTTTCCCGCTTAAACCTCTCAACCGATTTTGATGAAATTTCGCACAGACAATCTTTAGACCCTGAGAAAGGACATAGGCTACTTTTTAAGAGGGTATGCTGTTGTCAAAGCGCCCATACAAACGTAGTCCAGTCATATTTTGAGTATTAAGCTATGAAAATCTATGAAATTTTCAAGACACAATCTAGAAACAAATATCTGTGTCGGTGGTGAGTCAGATTTTCGTTTAAATATATACTTCCAGAGTTACAGGGCGTCAAAGTATTGTATTTTTCGGTAATAAAAAGCCCCAACTTTGAACCTGATTTACAAGAGTATGAATCGATTTAGAACAATTTGGAAAAACCACCGACATCTGAAATTTCATTAGTATACTGTATTAAAAAAATGGTTACATAATATACTGTATCCTTCAAATGATCCCTGGACTACGAAACATCCAAATAACGGGTGGATAACATCGCATAATGTATGCTGTCTCACCGTACGCGCTCGGGTAGGATAGGGCTCGGAGAGGGACAGCTACAAAACAATTCAACCTTGAAACTGACCACGTGGTCTTACCAACATAGCCTCTTAATGCGAAAAATAAAGTCCACGCGGGCGAAGCCGCGGGCAGAAGCTAGTATCGTTATAAAAATGGGTTTTGCATTTAGCGTTCGTCAGTGCGATGGATGGAAAAACGTGCTAATCTAGTAGATTCGAGCTAATGAGGCGCTGGCTCGAATACCTTTCATACCGGTAACAGTGCTATTAATACTGATGGTTGGCGGCAGACTTCGGTTTCTAGTGATAACTAGTATAGCATAGTAAACAGAAGTAACATAGAAAATAATGTCACGGAGCTTCTTGAACAGTCTAGAGAATGAAAACAGAGTAAGAGATCTCCTATCTCCTTCGTGTCGAGTAGCAACAAAGGAATAGCGCGGAAGGTTCTCCAATATCACATAAGAGAGGACAATCTACCTATCCTCTTCATGTTGAGTAGCGAAGTTACTAGAAATACGTAGAAAACTCCCGAAGTAAATAATGAACGGTCGGTCACAGCGAAGGTTCTGGAAACGTCAAAAAACAATACAAAAGACGCAGACCGGGCTTCGACAGTGTCTAAGTAAACAGCTATTTAAAGCGAAGAAACGGAAACCGGAAGAAGTAGTAAAGCGAAAGTACAGTCACTAGTGTGTCACGTGGTGTCAGTAGCGACAGACCCGCGTCAGTAGTGCCAAAGGACTCTGTACATAGAATCCAGGGCCGGACTCAGTGCGGAAAACTTGGACCTGTGTTACCAATAAACTTTGGACACGTGTTTTCTTCAATCTCAAACCCACGAGCTCGCAACAATCACTTCCACCAACTAAACCGAGCATCGATAGATACTTACCCTCCGGATCGAATGTCTGACTGCGAACAAATACTGGAAATTTGCGCTGACTAACCATTGCCAGCTAAACAAAATCCTATCTTTTTCCTGTGTTCATATCCGCCATTACCCGTGCGAGCGGCTCTGTATGGGAACTCATATTTAATTCATATTTAAATAAAAACCATTTGAAATAACGTACATTTTACGAGCCGTAAACCGTTCCAGCGCTTCAATGTGAATAAATATAAATGTATGTCGTTGTGTGATAGGTAACGTTTAACGAAGCGCTGACGGCTGACAGCAGGCAGGCGGGCGTGGCTTGCAACTTTACACAAAATGCATGATGGGTTTGCACTTGACCTTCATCTCACCTGATGGTAAGTCACGATAAGGCTGCTGACTAGACTGAGGCACTGGCTCTACTACCTTTCTTAACATAACACATTAGGTAACATTGTGATAGCTAGCAGACTTAGAAAATGCCCTACCACCAACCAAACCGAGTACCGATAGATACCCCCACTGGGACTCGAACACGGGACCTCCAGAGTTTCAACCGACTTCAAAAATGGAGGAGGTTCTCAATTCGACTCTAACCAAATATGTTCTCAGATCATTCTGCTTCTAAGGGTGAAAGGTTTTTAAGGCAATTGAAGTTGGTTTTTAGTTATTTTTGGACGCGTTAATAAATTATTAGTTCAACATTTTGCACTAGCCCACGGAGGCGGTTAATGAAAATGTTTGCAAGCTTCTGTAACGGTCACATATTTATTATTATTTATTAATATTTCCTTGAGTTTGTTTGCCGGACATTATAAATAGAATCAAACTACGTTAGTTGTGAAATTTCTCATGGGACCAGCTCGACACACATTATTTTAATATTCCTGAATTTTTCTAAAACAAACAAATATTAAAACTGTCCCAAACCAGGGTCAAGTACGAGACAAAACCCATAATCCTGTATCTAGTAGGTAATCTCGTTAGCCTCGCCCCGCGCCCCGCGTGCCACCAGCCCGTAAATAACGTGTGAAGTGGCCCCCGACATACCGTGACAATATGTAGCGACACACGGACGCGGTGAGCCGTGGATATCAGCGCGCGGCAGGCATGGGAGGGCGTGGCGGACCGCGGGGGGCGGCCCTCATTCTATACAGCGTATTACAAATAAAAAACTTCAAACTGATCATAGAAGCGAAACTTTGATACTGAATTATTCTGTGAAGGAATGTCTAGAATCGTGCAACGTATATCTAAACGCTTGCGTGGCGTAATGGCTAAATTTTAGACTTATAAAAATCGGAGGTCCCGGGCTTGATTCTCAGTGTCGATTCTCGGTTTGGTTTGTGGTAGTGAATTTTCTATGTTTGCCTGGCTACATACCACCATTTTACCTAAGTCTGCCGTTAAACAGCAGTGTCAATAGCACTGTTGTGTTTCGGTATGAATGGTAGCAGAGCCAGCGCTACATTAGCTTGAGCTTACCATCCAACGGCCATCCTACAGGTGAGAGGAAGGCCAAGTGCAAACCCACCATGCATTAGGCAAGCTTTAAATAAAAATTAAACTGCACTTAGCTTCCACCCATTTCACCAGAAGTCAGTCAGAGATCTTTAACATCTCTATTTTTGGGGTCGGGGACGAAATTACATACTGTTGAGTTTCACAATCCTCTGTACGCACACATGGTATGGAGGAACACAATGTTAATGGAGTAACATTGTATACTTTATTACTGAATCCCCTCGCGAATGCTCACTCACGTTGCATTTTTTATAATTAACTAATCTCAGTAAGGGAAATGTTAATTTCTATTGAGTCAAATACACTTCTTTAACCACTAATGTACAGTCAATTTTGACAAAACTGTAATAAATACAGTAGATTTGTATTTTATAATGTGTTAGGTTATCGGTGTCTATATTTTAAGGTTATTGTATTGTATTTATTTTGGATTTTCAACCAAGAAACAGTATAGCCAATTGTTTCATTATCAACTCTATTGACATTTGACCCCTCCCTATACTTTAAATAAAAGTGAGGGTCGTTTTTATTAATTACCGACAAACAAATCGACCATGTAAACACCTCGCAAGTGGGATCAAATGACCACATAACTGATCATTTAACATTAGTTGCCAACCACACTGCATAGTCTCCCAGTGATAAAGCAATCCTTGCTCATTACCATAGTAAACAATCAGCTACTCATGACCCGACAGTCAAACAGGAATGGCGGGAACACACGGCCCCACAACAAGGAGGACCAAACAAAGGTCCAATAAAATGATTTCCTCCTCCGCGAGGGCCCTCGGCTCCGAGAGAGCCAATTATCAGCATAAAGCGCGCGCCCGCGTCACATGCAGCAATGGCGGCCGGAAATTGTGCGCCATCTTGTGTTAGCGACCGGAACTACGACGACGAATTGTTGGTTGACGCGAGGTGACGCACTCTCGTCGCTCCGGCGCGGCTATCCGACCCACCGACCAGACATATTTCATAATTCAATTCAATAGTTGGCACACAGTTTTATAACAACTTTTGATCTACATTTATGCAGGGTGGCATATTTTTGAAGCTGATCGGAACTTTGAAATTCACCGTCATAAAACATTGCCGTGGCTTAATCCCGCACGTAATCTAAATCGCTAAATGAATCGAAATTTCAAAGGGGTCGTATGTACCTTATTTTTATTATGTACCCTGGACAACTTACAGGTTCAAGGAGCTAACTGACCAAAAAGGTTTCATAAGTTTTACAAAAAGGATTTAAAGATAAAAGGTACTGACCGGAAATAAGTTTGCAGCAAGTGCTTCATCGGGTAAATTAAGGTCGCCCCATCGTTGTCACTAGCTAATAAGTATTGTATATTAGATTTATGAACTTGAAGTATAAATAGAATATAATAGATTTTTTTTTAATTGCAGTAAATGTGGTGGTTTTCTCGCAGGCAAAGATGTTACGTCATTATGAAAATACAGCACAGCACATTCAGCCATATTAATGTCGTACAAAATATTTAATCACATAAGATAGGTGTACACAATTTATTTCATTAAAATATCTGCTACTTTATACACAACCCTTTCTCTAAGCCACACGGTAAATTTTTTCGCAAATAGTCGTTTTGGTCTGTACATTTTACCTGGTTTTTACTTAATCAACCAATAATTGTACATATTTCAAGTTAATGAAAAACTATCGAACGCGACTTGCCAACGAAAATAATAAGCGGGAATCGAGTTGTACGACAACAGGTACACTGAAAAGTTTCATTAAAATGGAGTCATATAGTGAGAGTGGAAAACGAGGCGAAATCCGCTATAGATAATCTCATGCCAAGAACATCCAGAGCGAAGTATTTGAAAGTATACGATAATTTCACGTATTGGGAAAACGAAAAACGTCTTTCCGAGAGCATATTTTTGGCATATTTTAGTGATCCGTCGAGAGTGAACCATCAACACTGAACTACACATTCAATGCTAAAGGCACTATTAGAACATACATACCTCATTGTTGAGTAGTAGAGTACACAAAATGGAACACTTCTATAACACGCTGCATCAGATTGCTACTCGTACATGACTACATGAGTTGAAAGTTCTCTCTGCCCAAAGTATATAAACGTTCTCGGATGAAGCACCTAACTCTCACTGACATATCCTCATCACCCTGGGATACCCCCATGACTCCCCCATGGTATGCCGCATTGACCGGTCTGCCCGCGACCTTTGCCAGGTCGTCGGTCTATGTAGTAGGGGTACGGATCGGTATATGTTTCCCGGTACGTGATCGCCACTCGAGAATAATGACATATACTCGTATCTTCTATAAATATAAAATTAGTCATACAAAGATTAGTTCTGTAAATAAATATTTTTGTGGGTTTTTGCAAGTGTTTCTTTAACAACTTTCTTGCGGTAGTTGAAAGAAAATCAGATTATAAGTCTCGCTCGCATTGACTTGACAATTTAAATTAGATAAAGTCCAAGCCGGGGCTCCGGTCATTTCGTCACACGACTCTTTCATATAATGAATACAGTGGTATGATTGTAAGTAGCTCTCCTTATTGTAAATCATTTTAATTTGCAACAACGTGCTAGTGATGTAGTTAGTTTCCTCTCGTGATGTTTGCTGGGCCACTGTCGCCGGAGCCGGCACCGGCGCCGCGCCCGTAGTACAGTAGCGAGTAGCATCGACTACACAAAGGCCCGAGACTAATGCTATTATCCTGTCTTTGATTACGTAAATCTGGCTTCTTACGCCGCGCCGCCCGCCGCCCGCCGCCCGCCGCCCGCCTCGACAGTATAATTACATTATTTAGCGAGCTGAGCGCGCGCGGGACGCTTCCTCCGAGGGTAGCTGCTGGCGCGAGTCGCTAGCGACAGTTGATGGAGCAAGTCGACTCGCTTTTTATGGATTTAATGTACTTGTCCTAGAGTAGTGCGGCCTTTAGGAACCATTCACACTGGCAACATCGTGGCACACTGGCATTATAGCTGTGACCATTTTATGAATTGCACAAGTTAATTGATCATTAGTAAATCATTAGTCACAGAGTAAGTAAGAATATGTTCTATATGTAGAAAAGCGGCGTTATAAATAAAGTTTAAACGTGAAAATTTTGTTCTTAAAACATGTGCTACATGTATATTAAAAGTTTTTGCAACAGTGAAGTAATTAGTTACATAAGTTTACTTGCATTACATTTTAAAATTGCTATTTCTCACAACGAAAACATTTCGATAACGTTAATTGTTTCTTGTCATTTTAGGACATAGCTGGGAGCTCCATTCCATCATTTTTGTGTCGTTTTCAAGTACACTATTAAAGTTCCTTGAAAAAATAGATCAATGTTCGACCGCATCTTACTTCCTCGTAGTAAATGACTATGTTTAGTGGATAGCTTTTCAATTATTCCCATATTATAATTTACTGAAAAAGGATTTTTGATACTTTATTGTCTGTTCATTGCTTTAACTTTATTATAATTTATTTCATGCAATAAAATGTATAATATAGATGACAGCAAAAGAGACAAAAAAGATAATACTAATACATTTTTGCTGGATGGAGATCTGTCAGTCACGGAAGCATATAAGGCTTATTAGTTTAATAACAGCTGTTACAACCAAAGTCAATGTTGTTGTTTTTTAAATTATAGTTTTTGTCCAATCGATTTTGATTATACACATCAAGTCTAATTTACTTCGAATGCTTACGGAACCCTGTAAACTATTCAGACAAGTAGCTCGCCCACATCAAACTCTCCCATATCTTTCCTTACTAGATTTATTGGGGTTAATGAAAACGAAAACCGAACCTTTGTCGGAGCCCCTCCCCCACTCGCCGGCTCCATTCACTGTGATTGACTTACAGCACTCGGCGTCGCGGACTGGCGAGGCGAGCTCATCAAATTAAGTTATTAATAAACCTCGTCTAAACACACCTCGGTGTTCAAACGTTTTGTTTGCGCTCAAACTTTGTCGCGAATGAAACGTAAGTGGATTTATTTGTCGTTCTTCACAGCTCCCAGTTGTGAACTGATATCTGAGTCCGACAGTAGGTGAAGGCGAGGGGATTCATATAACTAATTCATTGTATTTGGCACCAGGTTGTGAACTGAATCATCGAACAGAATAATGTTTCAATCAGGGTTTACATGACGTGCATTGCTAGTAATAACAACTTCATGAAGTTTTTCTCGCGGGATACAATCGAAGTTTATTATTATTATTTTATTATGGTTTGATAAATATGACTACAATTTGCACCTGTAGGTTGAAGCACTAGATTAGTTGACTAGATCTGGTGCGAGACTAGGATAGTATATTTTTGTATGTTTTATTTATTGCTCAATGTTTGTACAGAATCACAATTTAATATAGCAATTAGATTGTACTTAAGTATATATAGGTCCGGAATGAGGAAATCCGTAGGCAAACGAAGGTCACCGACATAGCTCGACGAGTCAGTGAGCTGAAGTGGCAATGGGCAGGCCACATCGCTCGAAGAACCGATAACCAGTGGGGAGTAAAGGTTCTCGAGTAGCGACCACGTACCGGGAAACGTTTACCAGGCCGTCCCCCCACTAGATGGACCGACGACCTGGTTAGAGTCGCAGGGAGTCGCTGGATACAGGTGGCTCGGGACCGGTCGATGTGGCGTACCATGAGGGAAGCCTATGTCCAGCAGTGGACGTTTCCCGGCTGATGATGATGATAATGATGATATAAAGTGTGTTATAGTAAAGGAGTTTAGCATGCTGTAGCGAGTATTTAGTATCTACATCATTCAGCATCGAATGTAGATTTGTTGCTGGCAAATGTAGCAGTAGATAGTATTATTTACAGCTATTGTCTGCGCCTCTGGATGTCAGATTTTGATATGATCCTTGTACCGTATCGTCGCCCGCACGCACAGAGCCGTGTCGTCAAGATGGCGGACGTCTGATCGCGATGATTAATGTGTACGTAATTAATTGCCCGCGCACTGCCCGCCTCGCTCGCTCGTGGGCAGCTGTGAGGGCGAGGGACGGACGCACGTGAGTGCACACGACGACGCGGCGCTGTGAGCGCGTCATTAACCTATATCTTACACCCTCACACACCCTCATCCATGGTCCCGTGACGTAGCGGATTGATGGTGAATGATCCGACCATAAATTGTACTTAGCCAAGACCATATCCATCTACACATAATACAATTTTGATATTTTTTATATAAATATATTTAAACGAATGACTATTTAATTTTTAATTATTTAACTCTACTTTCAAGTACAAAATATGTTGTGTCTGTAGCACGAATCAGCAATAAAAATATTCAGAAGATGTACAGCAGCATCTGTACCAATGACGGCACCTAGAACAACAACATCTGACTGCGACAACCAACCCGTCTCCCAAACGTATTAATTTCATTTTACTGTTTCGGAAGACGGATAGCTTCCGATAATAGCAAATCTCCTCATGGAAAGACCAACGTGGCGATGTGTGAGGGAGACCATTGTCCAACGATGCTACCAGGATAACAGAGAATAGAGATACACAAAAGCACACCTCTTGTCCTTCACTCCAGCACAAGTGTAAAATGTCGACAATTTAAAAGCACGCTGTCACCCTCTGTCGGCCGCAATAAAAAGTAAACTAGCAACAATGCCAGGATGTGCACTCTGCAGATAGTTGGTATACAAGTTTAGTATATAGTTATATAGTTACATGGTAGGCGGGCGGAGTGATGTCACGCGCCGCTACCCTTTCACTGAGCTTAGCGTTAGGTGTGAGTTGGTGTGGGACAAGCTGCGCGGAGAGCGGATACAGTACTGTACACAATATACAACAAAAATAAGAATAAATAGTACTGTCACAAACAACACTTTACCTCGGCAATAAGCGTTTTTTTGTCGGCAAACTTCATTTACTATGGTAGCTCACTAATGTCGAATTGTTACGGAACTATCGCATTACACGATTTAAGTTACTTCTTTTGGCTGCCAGGTGATATTAAATTCTTTATCAGAAACCAGTAATGCATTTTAAATCATTAAGTCACACACGCACACCTTCCTCTCTCACAGATTCGTGTCTCGGTCACACGCGAGGTCGCAACGTCCAAGTAGTGAAGCAAAGCTGTGTGTCGTGTCTCGTCTCTCTCAACTCGGACCACGAGCTAAAACAACTCCCCGGCAATGTAGTCGAGCAATAAGTCAGAATTTTCCTAATAATCGTGGAGCGCAGCGCGCGAACTACGACCGAAGCTGTAAAAAGAAAAATGGCGACTGAAAATGCGACGATCAGATGATAGCGGCGCGATCTCTCGGAGACGCTCCGAGATTCATCTCCCGGCTAATGGGAGCGACAGACAAAAAATGGAGAGATATATTTTTGCTTGAGGTTAATCCGGGTCTTAGAGATATCGCTGGAAGTGAAGGAAACACAATGGTAAAGACATGTAGACGGCGGACACTTAAGACATCTTCAGATGCTAGCAGAATAACTTAGAATTACGTGTACTTATAATTAATTTTGCGAATTTACAGCTTAAGACAGTTTAGAGTATAATATTATTTTTATTAACTAACAAATGGGATTTATAATGGAAGAAATTAGTCTTGATTCGGTATTTGGATAGCCATGGGGTGACCCTATGGTACCACACCCATGCAAGTCATAGAGTATCTATTCCATCATAGCCACGGGAAGCTCTGGGTCATTCTATTCTCACTTACAGGCAGTCACTGAAACCAAACCACACGCGTTTAATCATTGTGAAAGCATTCGGTTTAGCTTGAGCGAAGGCTGGAAAGGCTTGCGGGAAAGGCAGCCATTAATGAATAACAGATTTAATTTCATACGAAGGTTAGTATCCCGCGTTATTTTATTCAGCGTCGAGCGGCTGCAGCGCTGTTCGCACGATCCTTATGTACATATGTATGAGCAACCGAACGAATTAATATGGATGACCGCGCGGAGGGCCGCGACGACCCGACCGCCGCGCTAGGACCATTGTAAGACACCTCGCTCTTTTACTGTTGTTCTGGAAACTAAGTAAACTAGTGGCTCTGAGCTGTAGACCTCGCGGACACAAAATATCACAGAAATTGAAGTATAAATAACACCTAGCACAAATTTATCGCTTACATGTAGTTGCGCCACCTTTCTACGACTTTTTGCTTTGTCCCAACGCCGTAACTCAACTCAACTTTCAAATAAGAAACCATATCGAAATTCTTTCGTCCACTTCGTTGAGAAACGCGACCTGTATAGGAGTTTTCCTATACAAACACAGGTTGCTTAGCTCACCCGGTCAATAACAACAGTAATGATTTGGCACTAAACTTCTAGTAACATCCTGGTTTATCTAGACGCACACCCCCAATAACTGTAAAAATTTAAACGAACAATATTAATAAATATAATGTGTTCATGTTGTCTGGACTCGTATTTCATATAAATTTATTGAATTCTTCAAAAGGTTTTCCTCCAAAAATGGTGTCTGAAGATTGGAGCGACATCCGGTCCGAGGCAACATGGCGCGACAATTTCCGGGATATGGCGGCCATTTTATTGACTGCTCGAGGCACTTTAGCGCTTTGATATTTTTTTCATTTTAAGGTAGATAAATAAATTAATGTATAATCTGACATATTAATTTAAGGAGATCCGTGTCCCGTGACTCATGAACAACAGAGTAGCGCCTGTCCACTAGTGGGCCTGGTTGATGGTAGGATCATGTTCAACTTGCATTCGAGACAAGCAACTCAATAACAATCGATCGTTCGCTTTGATTGACGACTCTGGGATTCGGATGACTATTAGAGGACTGTCACAATAAATGCGTTTAAAAATTACTGGAAACCGACTTCAATTGCCCGAAAAGTGTACTTTTATATAGGCAAATTTAAGATTTATATCGTTTTTTCAAGGATGCCATTGTCAGAACTGAAACCAAATTGAAATGGGACCACACGGGAAGCACCGAATCGGTTCACCCAGTCAAAAGTTCTGAGGTACCAAGCATTTTTTAAAAACCGTGGAATTGAGAACCTCCTGCTTTTTTGAAGTCGGTTAAAAATAAATCTCGTTGCCAATATTAGTATATACTTCTGAACCATTTGATTAGTTTACCAATGAGATGTTCAGTTTGTTAGCAATATTATTTGTCATTGTGTCAAATTATACCAGCTTCCCTAGAGGCTGGTAATCTCCAAAAGAATGCTGTCTGTTCTGATTTACAGATTTCTCTTAAAATGATTCTGGCAAAGAGATGACTGGTGCTTCATAGAATCCTTTACAAAATCATTACGTACTCCAAGAATCTTAAGACACCTTGTCGCTTTATTTATCGTTAAATCTAAACAAAAAATATGGCTATTTACTATTTCCCTGTTCAGGTAAAGAAATCCTGAACGGCAGGTGAGAAGATTTGAAGAGTTGAAGCAGCATACTCGTATTCATATCAAATACAAATAATTTAATTCTTCATAAAGTAACGGTAGTTTTAAAATAATATGCATAGTTCTGTAACTAGTCACATGTTGTTATATATTTAATAATTGTAAATATGTGCATGCCTTTAAAAATGGAATGCTCGATGCAAAACAACTTATATTTCTTAAAATGTAACTGATAAATTAGTATCAATTACTGAAAATAATTAGTCATAGAATATTTGGCTGAATTCAGAAGTTTGTTATTACTGTTTATTTATTTCTTGACTACGACATAAAAGAAATACAGCGCTTTTTCAGATTAACTTAACTATAGGCACAGAATGAAGGCAAGACAACAGGCCCACCGTGGAAGGTGATGCAAACGGTTATTCCGTGTTGAATAAAAGAAACCACGATACCAGGCGGCCATAATATATTAGCTGGATATAATTTATGATGCTGGCGAGTGAGACTGCAATCATGATGATGTATTGCTAAGATCAATCTTGGACGGAGGCTGCGGGAGTAACCCTTTCTCATGTTTGAGGAACACTCGCAGGGGATTATTGTTTACTGATATTCCGCTAGCCGTAACCGGGGAATTGTTATTGAATCCCACTTCTTGTTAATGTATTTTGGATGGATCTTGTATAACATCATCCCACGGGAAGCGATTGCCTATCATAGTCACGTGGTTCGTATGATATTCTATATTAGGGATATTTATATTAGAATAATTATCTTGTTAAATAATATATTTATACTATATCCACGTTCAAATTAAAATGAAAAAACCGTGCAATTAATTTAATTTTTAGAATGTTTGAGACCAGTAAAACGCAAATATGAAATGAATGTTTTTATTATAACCCCAGTCTAGTTACCTTATTGAGCGATGACACAATATGCAATGCTCACGATTCGATTTTCAAGCCCAAAAATGACAATCCTCCCTCAATAATTAAACCTACACTCGAAGCAGCGACGATTAAAATTGTATTTTAAACGTTTTGAATTGTTATTCAGACATAAAGGCATTCCTCTGTGCAGACGAGAAATGAATTTGCATTATCTAGCATATCTCACACGTCCATTACACGCTGGGCTCTCCCCGCAGCGCGCGTCCTGCGGGGCGGAGCTCAGGTTGTGTCGGCCACGGGTACATAAAGGGGCGTAGGGCATTCCTATGGTGTCTAGCTGGAGTCTAGATTAATATAAATGCTAGATCTAGACGCGAGGCACGTGCGATGTAGTCGACGCTGCTCATTCCGGGTCGGCATCGTCTGAGGGTGACCGGGACATTGGGTGTGCTCGTATGGCTCATAATATGTTAGATTCACAATCTGTAAGTAGCAGGTTCGATTCCCGGTGCGATTGTCTCGTAGACTGGGTTTGGTTGGAGTAGGGCGGGCGGTTGTATAGTTAACTACCATCACGTTCTAAATCTAAGTTTGCTCACAAACAAATAAACAATACTGTTAACAGCACTTTTGTGCTCCGCTAATGAAAAGCACATCAAAAAAATCCAACTCACTCGAATGGCATAAACTTATTGTCATTAAACTTTTTTTTTAAACTTAATAAATTTTCAGACAGCTATGATCCATTTTTGTTAGTAATATCCTGTTAGCTATGTTAGTACTTATATGGTACTGTAGATTAGTTAGTTATTGTAATAAGGTGCCACATCAGTGGGCAATCGATTTTTCATCAATCACCCTCAGAACGCTGTTAGTGCTTCCTCGAACTCTACGTAGCAGCGACGCTGCTTTTTTTCTCAGGATAGCGCTAAAACTATCTGTTCGCGCCTCCGCAAACATATTTGATGCGCTACAAAACCGAGGAAGTCCTAACAGCGCCCTGAAGGCGTTGTTGAATTGGACTCGCAGAGCATTGTAGGACTTTTGTGTATATCTGACCCACAAGCTGCCGGTATACAGCGAGGCACAGTAAGCTTTAAAAAGTTGGTTTATTTCATTTTTAAATTTTTATGGGGGTGTGGGTAAATCATTGTTTCACGAGAGAACTGAAATATTGTAAAAAAATTCATGTGTTACGTCACACCTACGTTCCGATGTGCACTGTGTTGACACAGCGTGACTTGTAGTACTTTTCTACGAAAATAATTATTTTTGCCCAGTTTTTGACCCAATTGCTTCTACAACATCTTATGCTCTTATACTTACGAATATGTTTCATATACCTGAACAAATCGTGGAGAACACGGATACACCTCATCATTGTAAATCAATAAGTACTAACGTGTCCGGTCGCGGCCGTCCTGCAGTAAACGAATTCCCCCCGATCACCATACGCCAGATCCTCGTCAGGTGAGCGATGTGTCGATACGTCAGCTGTTCCCCCTGTCCCCCCGCTGGGTCCCGGCCCGGCCTCTGATGTATGCCGCCTGCGAGCTGAAAAAACGACACTCACGTTGATTAATTTTATAGTAGCGTCAGTGTTTAGTTGTGGTAGCTCGCGGGGTGGAGTGGGGGAGGGACTGTTGAACGGTAGGGTTGGATATACGTGTTGACGTAACTGTTTTGTAATTTTTTATCCCACTTATTCTTTTAATAAGTAACTTAGATAGATAAATTTATGTTTACACGAGCAACACCTAATTAAAACATTTTCTTATCACTGACAACTAACAGTTGTTTGTTAATCTACGATTCTATATAAACATATGTTGCAGCTGCATAAACAGCTTTCCATAAGCCCCTTTCACAACTTATCGCGCGTTGTGAAAGGGGGCTAGACGGAAAAAATTCTTACGAAAAGTTGTCACCGACACTTTTTGCTATAGTAAGTTAGCGTCATCTGTCAGTACGACGTACGTAGTAGTAAGACGATACCAACAGTACAGCTATGTGACGACAGATGGCTCTGATTAGTTGCCGCTACTCAATGACAGATGTCGCTAAAAACAAAACGTATCACGTACATAAAAAATCTAATGAAAAAACCTACAAAACCATATTTAAAATATAATGTTAAAAATCCGTTCAAACCTTATTGAAAATTTGTAAAATTTTATTACTATCCCTTCACTAATTAATCGAAAGGAACTTCGTTCCATCCGGGTGTCCCTTGACACCTCTCAAGTTTTTTATTATTAAATAAGGAGCATCAACAGTCTCTCGTATTGAATTTCAAAATGTATACATTAAAAAGTTTTTAATCTGATACGAGAACCAATTACAGATGCACACAACATTAATGTAGTAAGTAACTTGTTATAGTCAAGAAAAAATAGAGATTAGATTAAATAGAATTAAATATAAAATGGAAATTCACTGATGATTTCACAGTTTGTAAGCCTAATCCTAATGTCGACTGTTTTGATGTCATCTTGTGACTCATAATCATCAGCCGGGGAACGTAGGCTGTTTTTTATGCCGATCAAACAGGTAATGTCCATGTAATTAATCCTAAATTCCACGCCGACGAAGTCGCGGGCAGAAGCTAGTTTATAATTAATGTCCAGTTACAACGAAGAGATTTTAAGTACTCAACTGACAGACGTCTCTGAAAACGCCCCAGTAACATTAACAATATTTGTAAAGTACTATTATTGTTTATTGTCTTTATATCATCCTTTACTGTGCCTGGTACTGGTGAGTGGAGTTCTCTCACTCTGGAGAGAGCCTCCTCACGTGTAGAGTACATATACGTAACATATTATTATAATGAGTATAAGTTTCGTGTCAGTAATTAAGCGATGCGGGCACCACAAAGACATGTCGCATGACGTCACAGTTATCTACAGGGTGACGTCACGCCGGGAGAGACAAAGCGCTTCATACGAACACCCTGTGTTGTGTGTGACAGCGACACGTGGCGGAAAATTACAATGTTTGAATTTAGAGGATGTTCGCTGAGCTGTGACGTCACCGCGGGCACTCTTCCATACTTTCCACGCTGCTCTTTATTCAGATGTAACGAAATTTGAAGACAATCGAATGTGTCGTTTGATTTCAAAATTCCGTACAAACAAAGTGGGGCTAATATATGCGTGAGAAACAAAATGAAACTTGATTTAAAATCGTAACCCCCATGGCCTGGTGGCTATACGCTTGGACGGACAATACGGAGGTCCCGGGTTCGATTATCAGTTGAGGTAGCTATCGGTACTCTGGTTGGTGGTAGGGCATTTTCTATAACTGCCTGGCTAGCTACCACCGCGTTACGTGCCGCCAAACAGCAGTGTTAATAGCGCTGTTGTGTTGCGGGACGAAATGACCTCGCTATCGTCACGTACCATGAGGTCAAATTAAGGCCAAGTGCACACCCGTTAAACATAATTTAAAAAAGAAGAATCGAGACAATATTTCTTTTAATAAATATCATTTAAAACTCAAAGTACAATATCGTAGCTTCCATTAATAATTTTTAATCTAAAGTCCCAAATATTTAATATTAAATGTGTAATTTTTTTTAGCGTCGAATGTATAACGCTTTACGTGTCTTAAGTTAAATGTGCAAATAAATGATAGGTTAAACACTTTCATTGATAAGTTGTACAAAGTGAACTGCACTCCAGATAACAAATATGAATATGAGTTGTGTCCCTTGATGATACCTTCAGCTGCTCTTGGACACAAGTATGTAGAGCTACACAGACTCCGATAGATAGTACAGGCGTTGATTGATTTCGATCCGCAGCACAAAACCCTGTAAGCAAATTAATTAGTATCCGTAACGCCACAGCGAGCAGAGGCGGCTGCCATTCAACCGGGCCCGGTTAGAGGTGTCGATTTCAATCTAATTAGGTTAGAACGGTCAGGACTATCAGCAAATAAGTGAACGCTTCTAGTGGGGGGAGCTTCTAGTCCGCGCGGGACAGGGGCGAAGGTGGGGGTGGGGTGTATTGGAGGGGAAGTCCACTGTCAATAAATTAACGCAAGAGTGCCCTCCGATGTCGCGCTATAAAACCAAACACTTGTGGTGTAAGCGATGGACTGGCGGCGGCGACTTTGTAACTGTCTCCGGTCCTGTTCAAACTAACAACCAAGATTGTGTGCATCAACTGGATGGTGTAGGAATATTGATTTTGTGTAAATAGCGTTTGCCCGTGTTTTGGTAGTCGTGGGTTCCAGAATACGTTGTTGGGACGAACGCTCTTTATGTCATATTATCTGTCAATTTGTTTAGAAAATGTAACAACCGAGCGTCAGTCCTTGAACAATCGACGTTTGTGTTCGATCCTGGCTCGTACCAATGAGATCCACGTTGTTGTTTTGGAATGTATGTATGAATGATAAAAATCATTACCATTTGTGAAGGAAAACATCGTACATAAACCTGCACACTCCTGAAAAAAAATCAGAGGTGTGAAGTCTACCAATCGGCACTGGTCCCGCGTGGTGTACTATGTCCCATACACTCTCTGTAGGAGAGTAGGACTGAGACCTGAAGTGGAGACATGTATAGGCTGTTAATGATGATGCAGTTTGTCTCTTGGTCTTGTATTATTCTTAATTATATTTGAGGTACGAAGGAAGCTTGCTGACTTATGAGTAACAAGGTTGATTGACTCCGGAGTTACCATGGTGGTAGCGAGGCAGATGGGTATAGAAAACACTCTACCACTAAGCAAACCGAGAGCGCTCGCGAGCTTAGCTATCACCCCAGCTGTGTAGCCACCAACGAATTTAATTGGATTCAGCAGCGATCTAAGTTCTCTCAAGTATTACGAAGGTCATATCTGCTTGTCACACCACTGCCCTGTTGTAGTGTCTGTCCCGCGCGCCCCCTCGCCGCTGTGACCCGCGGTGCCTCATCTGACCGCGGACCCGCTGCCATCTCCAACACCAATGCTACCGTATAACTGTTAATGATTTTACTGAGTAACAAACAAAATTCAACGGAGCGGAAACAGTTTACATTTGTATACTACTCAAATCTTACTGCGTTCACCAACACAACTGACAAGCATGATCATTATGACAGAATCTTTATGGAGCTCGTTCATTTTGGCGATTCATTAGGGAGTTTTTTAACTGAACTGTCCTGATGTATCTAATATATCGTATTTTTTAAAGTTCTACATGTGTCGCTTAAAATATTCCAATAATTCTTAATGCGCAGCTGAGTAACCTAAAACATTTTTTTTTTTCACGAAGATCCGTCATCATATTTGGGCTGTGAGTAAATTAATATGTAAGTCGTCAGTCAGTTAGCCATTTCTATAAGTAATTTGTCGTGTGGTCTAGGCTTTAGTATAGGACGATCCCATCCCATTTCATCCCGTGGGTTTCGTTTGTACCGACTACAAGAAAAACATTCAGCAGATGTGTGCAGCATCTTGTGCAGTCACCAATCCTACTGCCAAGCGTGGTGACTATATCTAGCCTTCTCCAAGTCTGACGTGGCAAACAACGGACTTGTTCAGCCGATAATAATGATATGCAAACAGATTACGAATAATAAAATGTGAAGAAACAACATCAAGCGATGTACGTAAACAATGGCGCGGCGCTGCCCGCGAGGACCGACCTGCCCCGATACACCGCGCACTCGCCTGATTTCATTTACAATTCATTGGATGTACTTATCACCTCCGTCTGCAGGGCTGTCACTCACCGACAGTCCAACAGAGATATTTACAAGCGGCACAAACACAAAGATACATGAAAACTGAAGGATCGAATCATGTCAAAGTTTAAAAAAAGAACTGTATTAGATAGACTTCCGTTTAACCACAAATTCGCCTGATTTTCATTGATGAGTTGGTTTGGAATGGTTCGCGGCTGCCTAGAAATAGCATGCTCACTATGGTTTTGAAGACGACCAGGTTGTAGCGGTTCAGAAGCCAGCAGAGAATTGCGTTTCTTTAGCTGTTCGCATAATGAATAAAGAATCGAATCGCTTCGTGCGAAATGGTAGTGTCAACGAAGTATGGGTGGATTTAAACCATGGTACTCACAATCCGGTCGTGGGTTCAATTCCGAGTGCGTATATCTGATACCCGGTTTGTTTGGTGGTTTGTCTTTTTTCTGCATATAACTGACTAGCTACTATCAAGTTACCTGTGCTGGCAAAACAGCATTGAAAGGCAACAGAGCCAGTGCCTCGTCACTTCAAGGCACCTGGGTGAGCACGTTTTTCGATGTGAGATGAAGGTCAAGTAAAAACCCATTGTACATAAGAAGCTTTTGACCCAACGGGTGCGGTCGGAGCGATGATCCGACAGCATTTATAATAAAACTTTATTACAAATTGAATTCGTCACAAACCTTTATTGCTGTCGATAAATTTGCCACCGCTTTCCTAGCTTAAAAACATCGTGTTAAAAAGGGAGGAAATAAATTAAGAGTATCTATCGTCGCAGTAGTCGTAGTGGCCGTCATCGTCACTCCGATTCCAAGCGATTTACTTTCGTCGATAGTCTAGATGAACCTTTACATTTAAATCTCCATCAGTGATTAAGTCTGACGCGAGCGCGACTCGCGTAATTTCATCAGCTGTGAATCGCGGATTTTCAGGCGCGTAATTTATCCGGTAATTATTTTCATATAAAACTCGGGTTTGTGCCACACGAATACTCTAAATTAGTTGCCAGATACCGTACAATTAAATCATGGACAGTTTAAAACGTCTACGGAGCACCCCCGAGCTGTAGTCGTCTAGCCTCCTATTCAACCCATCCCGGTCACTTCTGACTCAAGCACCTATGCGTCGCAAATAGCTTTTAAATACATCAAGTCAGTCGTAGTTGCACGCACCCCTAGCGCCGCCGTATAAAGTAACGCCGGCAAGTGGCCGAGGGGTAAATACGTTTTCTTATTCCAACAACCCCCCTGCACCCCTTCCTTCGCCACGCTCCCCCCGCCCCCCGCCCCCTGGTGCTCACGCAGGGGGCGACCCCGCTGAAGTAACGCACATAGACGATTGTGATTTCCGACGACTGGCATGTTTGGTTTTGTAATTAACACTGGGTGGGGATTTCGTTGCGTTTCAGGTTCCTGCGCCGCGAGTCGAGGCTCATGATGTGTCTATGTTTCCCTTGAGCTGGTTTGGATTGATGTGGATCTTTTCTCCTGGAATTAAGAATAATTACTTTCTTAACTTAGCTTCGATATTTTTTCGAAGTTCGAGTGCAGAATATGTGCAAATAAAACATTTTTGTGACGCATAAATACGCGTGCGTTTAATTTGTTTCACTACTGCTACTACTTGCTTAGTCAGTTCTAAAATAAATTTCTGATGCCCAGTTTTCCATCTCGTTATAATGTCGTCATGTGATGACTCTACATTCGCCGCTTAGTCGCTTTTAACGACACCTACGGGATGTCATGATGTGTTCCTATCCTGATACCGAGACACAGATGAATGTCAAAGTGGTCGACTTAGTATAATTTATTTCCATATCTACTATACTATAAATTAAACAAAACTGCTCATGTAACTGTAAGTTGAGATAGTTTGGAAAATTCCCCATGTAAGAATAAATGATCACATTCTCAATACAAAGGTACATTGACGTATTGGAAACGGAATTGAACTCAATACAAAGAAGGATTCAATCACAAAGTTGCAACGCAGGGGACTCTGCTTTGTTCCAATATGGAAGTCTACGATCGCTACGCTGACTCGTAGCACTGTCTACGAATATTACGCAAACTTGTAGCATTAGCTACGAGCGTAGACATTGCTACGAGCTTACTAGATACCAGATTTTATGAAGACTGTGATAGTTGCTTTTGTTAGAGTTTTCGATGTTTTTGCTTTAAACATTACTTCGCTTATACAAAGCTCTCTTGGTTTGCAAATAATATTATATAAAGTGTAACTATTAACACAGCTTTCAACTTTATCAAAGATTAGTATTTATTGTTATTATTTAATTTTAAACAAGTTAAAGAGGAGATCTAAATCCGGACTATATACATTATTTAAATAATCAACCTAATGATTGTCAGAAAATTACTTGAATTGCATTTTTGGAAGTTTTCTGTTTAAATAAAATCATTCTTTTTTGTACCAAGTCAAAAACATCAAATGTTATTTCATAGCCGCCATCTTTGCTTTTTTGTAAAGTTTTGCGTGTTCCGGGGGTACTTCAGTTTTTTTAAAAAAAATACTTCAAAATATTCTAAAATTATAACTGAAATGTTTTTTAATATGAAGATTTAAAATTTAGTGAACAAGTTCAAGCCGAGGCTGATATAAATTTAACCATAGTTTAGTTTATAATGCCTTGGATTGGATCCTAAAATAATTACTTTGTTTCAAATAAAAATAACATTCCCTTTTGTTATTTTCAGGTAAATCCCCAGAAATCCCTGAAAAATCTCTACTGAAGCTGCGAAGGTAATTTCATCATGAGGAAAACCCAAGGAAAGTGTCAAATAGAAAGAAAAACTGGAAAAAACTAGTTCCGTCTTAGCATTGGAATCACGCGTCGCCAAATCCTTTCCTTTCTCACAATCACTTAAGCCCTTAATGCTCGCATTTCGAGTTAGAGCGAGACGGCGCTAGTTGTCTCCTGGTGGAAGAAAGAGGTGGCTGTCGGTGGCGGAAGGTCGTCTTCGAAAGGACAATTTGCGCGTATAGTAGGGACCACGTAAAAGGTTTCGACTTTTATTTTTATTGTAATGCGTACTTTCTATAGTGAACAGGGTTGCTTGCGATGAGGTGGGAATTCCCCTAACAACTCAGTACGTATCAACTGTGGTCAAATTATTGAAACGTAATGATTATCCGCGGGGAAGAGTGGGGCCCCCTAATACAAGTACTATCCATACTTAAAAGGAGAAGCCTCCACGTACTGTATATTCATATATAAAGGTTGTAAATGAAATAAACATTTTTTTTCTGACGTTTACCTATATTAATATATTCATAAATAATAGTTCCTAGGTGAAAACTCTATTACTATAAACAGCTACATCGTTCATTACTTAACAAGTTGTAAGCTATTGTGCGTAAAAATATACATCACATCACACAAATATTGTAAATTCGAAGTTAACTCTTGTTTCTCTTTAGATGTGTATACCTGTTGCCTTTTTACGACAATGTTGACACGGACAATTCCCTTCCCACCTCAATTCCACGATGAGGTACCTCACTGCCGGACCCAGCTCAACTAGTGTTACTTATTGGCGCGGGCTTGTGAAATCAAGTGTGCTCTGCGTTTTATGAAAAGTATAATTCTTATGAATATTGCGAGCCCTTATATCGAATGAAACGAGGCCCTTTCTGAAGCTTAATTCTCTTTAAATTGTACCTTTTTGGTGTGTGAGGGATTGGGGTCCTTGAGTGGGGCAGCGGGGGGATAGTACTTATTATTACTTTGTTATATTGAGGGTAAGTTTTATTTCTGCGCAATATGTGAGAGAATTTTAATTATATGTATACAAAACTTGTGTTTTCTCGTGACATCGTCTGCGTAGACATTGGAAATGACCTCATCGTCACTTAACATCAGATGAGGTTGAGGTCAAGCTTTTACAGAATAAAAATTTAACTTGCTCGGTTAGTATGTGCGGAAAAAATCTTGCAACGGAATTTTGAACCAGTTATAGTACCATCGAGCTGGTCTGACGCTGGACACGGAAGGTGGTCTCCTACTCCTAATTGCTGGAACTCCTACACTAGATAATAGAAACCTGTTTCGGGCTAGTTTAATGTCTCTTGTTGGGTTATAAAACTACGTAAATCCGATCACAATTCAATTATGAAGCGAGTCCCGAAAATGTAATTTTTAATAGCAACTTGTTTTTATTACTTGTTATAGTGGCCATATATATACACACTCAATGGAAATTCAAGTGAACTACTTACTGTTTAAACGATACAGCCCTGCGACAGATGGACGGACGAACAGACAGCAGAGCCTTAGTAATAACGTCTCGTTGAAAACGTGGGTTCCCTACCCTACAGATTATAGCAAAAACTACAGTATTATATACCACAAAGTTACCCAAATTACATATAGTGTCACCGTTATGTGACAGTAAAACAAATTTTGGAAGAAACTCTCAATGCTCATTGAACTGATAACAAAACTGTATTTGTAAATATCCTAGGCGTTACATTGTTTTAAAGAACGAGCCAATTACGAATCTCAAAAAATATAAACTTACATACACAACACACCTTACCGGACTCACCACGTGTCAGGTTGGTTATATAATTCCAAATTCAGAATATATTAATGTACGGGTAACGTACATGGTCAGCAGGTTAGGTAAATAGTTGCTTACTACGATTAGATTTTAGACAGTAACCTAGATTTAGATGGGTGGGCTGGCGCTACGTGCAGTTGTCTTCTAACTCACATTAAACATTACATTCTACAAATAAAATTATATATAAGAGAAAGGATTCACGTCTCCACTCTTACAGTCAACGTTCACCAAAGGCTCAATAAACCTATTGAAATAGCATCACTTCAAATGATTAGCTAATAAAAAGTCCTGAAAATGCCTTGAAGTTTTTCTGCGGCTAAAGTAGATTCTATTCCACAAAGGAAGCGTTGAAACGCCAAAGAATAATGTAACTGGCCGACCATTGTAAAACGGACCCGGGCCAGTATATTTCTGCCTACACTGTCAACTGCAAGGCATAATACTAAATTACTTAATGCACCGACCTATAAAAGATTTACCACACGCACACACGCCCGTAGCCACGCCCATCCGTTCACACACACACCGCGGGGTCGCGCGTGTGCTCAGGACCGAATGAAATATCTTCGCAATTTTTCTTGCTTTACTCTTTATTTATCGGATCTCATTGAATTTGCGATCGGATGTTTTAGCATTGCTTTTCTATTAAGTGATTCCGTTTTTTTGTTTTGTTTTTCCGACCAATACTGGTCGAAAGGTTTCGTTGTTGTTCATGAAACGTCTGTTTTCCTTTTCTTCTGTATAAATTTTCATTTGTTCTATCAGTTGGCTCCGACACACACAATATCAGTTATTTCACACATTCTCAGATTTCCAATTTATCGTGTTTCAACAATTACATAAAAATAGTTTTTATTATAACAAAAAAATGAATTATTAGTAGAGGCCGAAAATCTATTTTAAGCTTTAAAGCTTGTAGTAGTAGAGGTTTCCGCGCTTCCGTTAGCTTATAGAGGTTAATTACAAAAATGTCTGCTTATTAACTTACAAAAAGATAAAGTTAACAAAACTTATACATCGTACTGCAGAGTGTGAAATACGAGTAGTCAATATTTATGTTACTAAGTGAGCGTGTCAAGTCGTGTCGTAACAGATGTCATTTGTTTAATGTACTAATATTTATTCTCGGACTCCATAAGCTACTTCACAGAAACAACATTTCAAATGGTATAAACAGTAACTTACATTCTTCTTTGTTTCAAAGGCAAAGGGTATTAGCATACCAATTTTTATCACGAGTGATTGTGGCGTTGAGTCGCCAAGTGTTAACAAACAAACAAGCTGAACTATTTTTTTTCATTAGTGATAGTGATTCACTATAACAGGCCCATGCACTTGCACACTTGGCCTTCATTTTCTTCTTTATTATTTAGGCAGTAATGGTGTTATAACAATACGTACAGTTCTGCAAATAGTTCCATTTAATGAAAGCATGTTGTTAAAATATTTAACAATTACAACGATCATTTTCGATTCATTATTTTTGACACACATGTGAATATATGTTCGCCGCAAGGCTCAACATAGCGACCGTTGCTTCATATACTAAGATATGTAATACCCATGTTGGAAAAATAAATTGATTTGATTTGATAAATATATTTGCTGCCTCTAGAGGTGGCATGTGAGAAACTAGAATGTTCTGACTGACATCATATGTGCCGTGTTCGATGCAAATAAACTACGTTGCAATAAATTACGATAGCTGTAAGATGGAGGCGTGCTTACCCACAAGCCTCGAATTAATGACGCAAGCAATATATCACCTCGATGGCTGTTCAGATTGTCACGCGACCTCAGTGCCCTCTGTTATAAAACTGACTGTAATCAGTTACTCTTTGTTATATTTCGCTGTTGCCTGATGACGTCATCTCGCATTATCAATCTAGATCTCTCAGAGGCGACTTTGATTTTATTTGACTTTGATTAATTGCTTTGTCGGTGGAACTACAAAAAAACTCTTTTTTATGCACAGATTATTGTGTTTGACCTCAAGCTCACCTGATATTAAATGACGGCGTCACATCGTCCATATCCTAGGACAGGGGCGTGTTCACCCAGAATCCTCATTCTAGTGAGACATTGTCTTTATCTTTGATTGATCGGACACAAAAGTGCTATTGACACTAACGTTTGACAACAGATGTTGTTAAAGTTAAAGTGATGGTATGTAGGCAATCGGTCTGACATGCTATGGTGGTGGTCCCTCAGCCAATTGTCCCTATAACCACCCAAATAAAGGACACAAAGGCCCAAAAAATCCTTGGATGTGCTGTGTTGATCGTGTTGATATCACACGTCCGTCTTAATTTTTTTAGGATTTGTATTTACCGCTACTTACAAAGGGTAATCTCGGAATTCAAACTGCCACCGCAAAGCGCTCCACTTATCATCTCCACTTACATCCCTTTCAGCAACCACGGAATCCCCGATCCCCTCAAAAAATTACGAATGATATTTCCCAAAAGGATTCATAAAGAAAACTGTCTGTAAAAATCCCCCCCTCCCCCTCCCCCCATCAATAACGATAATTACCGCGATCATTATTAAAAGGCACAATTTGGTACAACTTTTCCATCCCTATTACTGGCTGACAATGGTTGGACCATTTCCCCTGTGCACCCTCTCGAGATCTATGTAGGGGTGTGCGAGGGAGGCGGCTTGAGGGTGCGAGGGAGAGCAGAGAGCTTAAATACCCGCGTCGAAGGTTGTTACCCAGCATTGGCAGTCCGCCACTCGCGGTGGAAACACGCCGCTTGCCTGAAACTATGTCATAGCATTTGAGCGAACTTTCCTCCTTCTATACTATACAACTAAACGTATCATGTATTTTCTTATGTAAATTTGTAATGGTGCTCAAACAATTAAATTTTTAAAGAGTAATATTTTTATATTTGGAACATTGTTATGGAATTAGTAGATTGTTAAGTCTATTTTTGTATAGGAGTGTGATAGGAGACAGCAAGATGAATTTCTTGGGTAAGTGTTTTAATGTTCTTTTGTAATGTTTAACGGGTTCGCAGTCGGGCCTCATCTCATCTGATGGTAAGTAACGATATGGCCGTTAGTTCGAAGGCATGCTCACCTAAACTCGTGTCAATAAGGCGCTAACTCTGTCACTGTTCATCACTAGAACACGGCAGTGCTATTAACACTGCTGTTTAGTGGCGGACTTAGCATGGTAGTAAACTGAGTATTAGAGATGCCACGCTGCGGGAATCGAACCCGAGACCTCCGGATTGCTAGTTTGATGGTATGTACTTATAGTTAAAAGTTTTTTGTACTTTTATTCCAATTATTCTTTGATTCGAACGTTATTTACCATCAAAACGGAACAAATCGTTACCTCTTTGGTACCATCGTAAACTCGGTTTCCCAGCATTGGCAGTTTTTAACATCGTTCCAACGCTGCGTAGCACCACTACGCTGTTTTATTTCCGCGTAGTCGTGCTACGGTAATGGCGTAGCAAATTGTAGAGCGTTCTACGAAGTGGCATGCTGGTAGGATTGTTAGTTTTTAATTATGCCCACTGCGGAAATATGTAACTACGTTCTACCCGCTAAAGAAATAAATGACGACGGAATAGTTGTAATTATTATTATTACTATAAAATACTTCGCAAATATACATTTTAAGTAATCCAAGAACACTTTAGAAGTGTACGTTTCCTTATTCTCTGCAGGACATTGCTTCGTAATAGATTTAGTGACACCGAATCGAGTTTGTATGTACTTACTTACTTATTTTACTTAATAGGTACTTAGTACAGCGGCAAAGTTTAATCTGAAGCCTCTTTGTAAGGTTCCGTTAAGCGATGGAGTACATTTTGTAACGTCACTCAATATTGGTAGATTTCATTGCATTCAAATACTGAGTCTGGGTTACATTTTGAACTAACTTAATAAACTCGAGCAAGTGCGAGTTGGACTCGCCTACCAAGGGCTTCGTACAGGATATGAATAACTAACCTCCTGAAACTTGGTACTTTATTGTTAGTCGAATAAACAAGCTTATAGTCACTCAGCGAGCTATGGAGCCTCTACGAGATAAAATCCGCAATAAGGAAGTCCGTAGACGAACTTAGGTCATTGACATCGCTCGACGAGTCAGTGAGCTGCAGTGGTAATGAGCAGGACACATCGTCCGACCACCCGTCCCTGTAATAATGGACCAACAACCTGGATGCAAGTGTCTCGGGACCGATCATTGTGGCATACCATGGAGAAGGCATATGTCCAGCAGTGGACGTTTCCTGGATGATGATGAAGTTTTGATTTCTTGCTCCATCAAGGGAAATCGTCAATATATGCGGAATTAACGGCCGTGTCTTTAAAATGCGTTGACCTAAAAGTTTGATAATTTTTACAACTCCTGCAAACTTGAGTATTAGATATTAATTTTAATTTCAAACCTCTACGCGTTCCTGAGAAAAAGGGTATTGACAGACACGTGATACTATAATGGTTCATATTTTCCTTTTGAGTTACGGAATCCTTAAAACGACAAAGACCCCATGGATCTCAGTGATTGGTGTCGCAGCACCATGTGTGACCTCGAGTGTGGTCCACGCAGCATCCCTGGCCGGCCCCGTCGCTAGCGACCTTGCTGTGCTCAAGGCTATCTGGCACCGCGCCAACTAGGCTGCGACCCGCCCGCCCCGGCACATAGCCGCCCGCCCGCCGCCGGCGCCCTGACAGCGTACACTGGGACACGATACAACCACACAATCCAATCAACCCTTCGCAATGATAACCTTACTTTGTAAACATATGTGTGAGGATCTTCTTTGTCATCATTGTGGTGCGTGGCACGTCGACTCTTGACGGATCGAGTGCACACGCTAGTGTATTTCGTACTAGCTTGGCTCTTTTTTAAGATCAAAGAGTATATAAATGCGAGCGTGTGCTTGTCGGTCTTTCTTGTAAGGTTTTCTTATGGAATAAAATGGTTGGACAACGATGCAGGGATATTCTTATCCCGACAGAACAAGTTGTTTTATATTTATTTACGTTTTCAAAAATTTTGGTTTCTATAACTATAGCAAAGAGTTAGTTTTTATTACAAAATAAACCCGCCAAAGCCTTCTCCCGGCAACCTTTTGTCTGGGTCATCGGTATCGAATTCAAAAGTGTCAAAATTTATAGTGTTCGTCAAACAATATTAAAATGTCAAACAATGAATGTTATGACAATATCAAAATAAAATAAAAGATCGTCCTTTAAAAATCCTACATACATACAAAACGGACCTTATACCTTATGTTATAAATATTATGTACCGACTGTATGCCAGATGATAGACCACAGAGCACTATTGTTAATTTTTACACCATGTAAAACCTGTGTGGCACAATAAAGGCATTTTGAATTTGAATTTGGACTTACTTTCATATTTACTGGCCTAGAACAAAACCATCAATTCATGGAACCATTTATCGTATAGTAAATAATATACTAAACAAGAAAATATATGTGCGACTTGAGCAACGAAAAGCCTCTGGAATTTCTTATCCGTCCGCACAATGAACCATAAAGCGAATATCTCGGAGTGCTAGTACAGTGGGCGGCTGGGCGGCGCGCACAACGTGACCTGTGCTCGTATCCCTGTATACTACTGTGTGTAGATATATGGTATATACAGCTGGCACCAACTGTACTATACACGACGATGTGCTCAATCGAGACAAACCACTAATATATGGGTGTATAAAATACCACAGTTATTCCAATGGCGCCCGAAAGTAGAGTAAAATAATTTGAGTATATTTTCATTCATTTACTTCAACATCAGACAGTCTGTGTTCTATATGTGTATATATATTTTTATCTTGATCCCAAACCGTTTTCTTTTATCATCCTGTATAATTCAATTGAAGAGCAGAAATACATATTTAACACAGTTGATTCGATTATTCAATTAATTTTAAAGTTACTTGAATATCATCATCATCAACAGCCTATATATGTCCCCACCGGAGGGGCTCAGGCCTACTCTCCTACAGAGAGTGTATGGGCCATAGTCCACCACGCGGGCCCAGTGCGGATCGGCGGACTTCACATGCCTGTTCAAGACATGCAGGTTTCCTCACGATGTTTTCCTTCACCGTTAAGCAATCGGATAATGTACTTGAATTGAAAAACAACTCATAGGTACACGGCTGGATTCGAACCCGGTACCCTCAGATTGAGAGTCCGCGCCTTATCCACTGCGCCACCGACGCTTTTGAATATGACTATGTGTAAATTGTAATAAGATCGGTTACCAGGCCAGTGATATTTTAAATTTGACAAGAACTTTTCCTTCATCTCACGTGGTGTGAGTGAGTGGCGATAACGCCTAATGCAGCGCTGGCTCTGCTGCCTCTCATACTGTAACACAACAGCGCTATTAACATGATGACAGCTAGCCAGGTGGAAATATTACCGACCAAACCAAGTACATATAGGTACCTCAACAGAAATCGAACCCGGGACCTCCAGATCTATCCTATATACTAGTCCACGGGAGCATTAGTCCTATTGTTTTTTGGTGAGACATTTTCTCCAATTGTACATGAGATTATTCTTGAGATGACTGAGAAAGACTATTCAATAAAAATGATTAAAATCCGTTAACATTTGGCGCAGTTATAAGGTTATATACACACCAGTGGCGAAGGGTCCATACAACCCGATTCCCACCGGCTTACCTTTCAAAAATCCTTTCCACATATCATTAATGTAATGTACTATTAACTTTTATACGCTCAAAATATTACTACAAGAAACGCCTGTGCGCAATTAAAAAGCAATACAAAAAACGCCTGCGCACAATTAAAAAGCAATATCTATCAGTGGCGAAAGGTCCATACAAGCCGTTTCCCACCGGGTTACAGATATTATCTATAAATTGTCAAAGCCCGCCAAAACTATACCACAGTTCCCGTGTCAACTAATGCTCTGTCTCTTACGCTCTCGTAGTAAACGTCGCTTTTTATTTCACGAAATAAGCCGGCCGGAGTTCGGCATACTCGATTTCTTCTCTTTCGAACGCCTTATGCGGAGCGAGATAGAGAGTTATAGTTTTATTTAGGCGTATTTGCGTGTGATTTGTTCCGTTTGGAATAAACAACTTTAGTACGCGTGAATCATGAATGCTTGTTAGTACGTGATTAAATGCTCCTAGGTTAGTACTATCGATGTTTTTTATGTGACAGATTAGAAAGTATTTCACTTAGTTCGAAGTTCATGTGCTGTTTTTTGTGTTTATAAGGTGATTTACTTGCATATTTCGTTCAATACGGTGAGTTTTGTGTGCCATTATGGCTTTAATTCGTATGGAATGCTGCCTAACTGACTACTTGCTCATCATCTTCCCATTTGAAGAAATACTGAGAATTTCTGAAGCCGAATTTGAATCACGCGGTAAGCATTTTTTTTGGATCGGCTTCCCTTCGCCAAAATTCCACCCTTCGCCACTGGTACACACACAAAAAAAAACATAACAGTCGTTTGAAGTCAGTTCATATAAAATTTCTGTTGCCATAATCTTTTAAAATAGAATAGCTGGCTGTGATAAGTAATTACATAAAAATAGGAGATGAGATTATAGTATCACGATATAAATATCGTTAGTTTACAATTTTATAGTTAGCTACAATAGCAGTTACGCAGCTAATGATTCATAGATGGTGCTTTAAACAATCATTGAAAATGTTTAAAATGTAAATTGTGATTCACTGTGAAGTTGTATGTTAATGATACTCATTTCACGACGTAACAATCTGATGTCCTATTTTTAGATAGTTACTATAAAGATCCAGCTATTATATTTTAAAAGATTATGGCAACAGAAATTTAGTATGAAAATGGTGGTTCGCCATAATGACTTATTTTAATCTATATTTGCATGATATTATATAATTGTTCATTGTCAAAGAGGGTGGTATGAAAAATTGGTTTCAAATTACAAACCGATATAATTTTAGTAAGCTGTCATTACTCGGCACTCGTAGTGGCTTTATTTCAATTATATAAGTGGATATGTGAACTGCAACTTCGCTGGTAAAATTATGAGCAAAGTCAACAGTGGAATACCAAATAACAGCGAACATTCGCAGCTCTTATTGAATCGTCAGCGTTAAATTCCCAATTTGGCGCATGGCACCGTGCCAACTGGGACTTTCTGGAAATATTCCCGCTTTCCCGGAACACTCCGGGATATTCCGGGAATGAGATTGCTGAACTGGTGGTAATACTGGTATTACTGTGCGGGGTAATGTCGGTAAATTCTTCCGATATTTTATTGAGTTCAGATCGTGAACGAAAATATAGGATTCAATTCATTAGTGCACTTTATTAGATGGCGTGGGGGATCAGTAGGACGGTTCGTGGTCATTTAAATATGTTTTTGAACGGGAAAGGTAGTACGTAATGTTTCTATGTGTTTATTTGTTGCCGGGAATGTAATATCTAATATAAATAGTGTTGGGACAGGTCACAGGTTACTCAGATGATGAAACAGCGTTGTTGTTACATAGGTGGCTACAGTTGCTCATCACTTTGAATATTTTCCCCTTAGTTGCCTTTTAGGGATTGATATGGTGCAGCTGGATTTTAAAGCTGATATAGAACAAACTTTAAACGTAAATCCCATGCTCTTACATAAACATACAAATACATATGTATACATTTCACCAAGCATTCCAATGAAACCTATAAAGCCCGACTACGAACCGAGCGCAATGTGAACAAAATAATTGAAAAAGATCCCGGGACTTAAAATTTCCGGGAAACTTATCCCACTTCTGAAGCAAGTTTTTAACGACCGAGTGAAAAAAGATCCGGAGAGTGCCCGGGGCTGTTTGTCCTTGTCATCGGTTTAATGCCGGAGTGAGACAGAGTACGTAAGAGCTGACCAAATAAGGTACATCGGTATGCTTTTAGCGGCCAGCGGGTGGCGGGGATTAAAACATTCTAGTCGCTGTATATACTCTGTGCTCGTAATATATTAAATCTAATGGGTTGTAGTATACCAAGCTTTCAGGATTACTCTCACAGCAAACAGAGACCGAGGCTTGCGACCCCGGCATTCTATGACAGTTGTCGTGAGTCCTTTGTCTGAGTTATGTGAAACATGTGTCAGAGTTTACTCCGGCCGTTAGACAAACATCAGCGTCAATTGCATTGCGATTTTCAAGAAATGTAAGCAAATGTACATACATTCAAAAAACATAAACCTTCACTAAACGTATCGATAACTGCGATTTATACTCGTAAGTATAGCGTTAACACACTCGTATAAAGTTATAATTTCTCCATTTAAACTTTAACACATAAATATCTGTTTAACAAATAGCTGTAGATCAACTCAAGCATTGAAAGAAACGCTCTGTAACCAGAGTGGTTATATTCTAACCAATTCTTAGTAATTTATAATATTGTAATTATGTATAAACTTGTCTTTATCTCGTTGTTTTACGTAAGTATCACCGACATTTCGCTTGATAAAGAATTTACTGTATATTTGAACCACAGTTGCGAGTCGAACTGTCGAACCTGCAGTTGACAAACGCTTTACATAATCATGTGAAGTTTACAGGAAGCGAGCAACTATGGAGGAGCAAGTTCTATAACACAAATATAGATTCCAAGTTTACCCAAGTTTCCCGGAAACTTGTCTACCTTATTTACATAGTTGTATGTTACTGCTACACGCCAGACTATTAAATTTCAATCACTGATCCTAATTTACTTTAAAGACTATGTATTCACCATACATTTCCAGCTGTACAATTTCACTTATGATCATTTCAATATTATTTTATTGGTTCATAGGTAGATTTTACTGTACACCTCCTGAAATTCTTTCTAAGTCATTATTTACGATTCCAACGAGATGACATGGTTGAACCCAATTCTAAGCCCTCTATATTAAGATTTTAAAAATTATGCTTACGGTGAAAACGGTTCAGTAATTACTTAGATTAGAGATAATTACAATATATATTTATTAATTTATCTCAACATATAACACAACTTTATGGAGTTCGATAAACGATTTGAAAAACTTCGCTCAATAGAGAACAAATGAAGAAAATAGCTGGAAATTCGCGTTTTGTGGGGTAGTAATACTTTGTTCCGATAATGCATGTCCACGAAATAAACCCAGATTATTGTTCATGATTATACATATACAGTGATTTTATCACGTGTGTAGTGATAACTGCAAACTTATACTTGTAAGAGCGAGACGCCTGCATTGGAACTACACACACAGCCTTAAAATTAAAACCGAAGTATACTCGTATCAACCTTTTAATTAAACATGACTCGATCGAGCTGCGTGCTCGTTCAAACGATCCTCATCTCGCATGAGACTATTTAAACCGTTCCATCTTTTCTAGATTTAATTATATAATCTCATCTCAGACCTCTCTCTACGCTTTACACCCTAATTAAACTACATAATTAAACCTCGCTTAACTAACCAATCACTTCTAACCAGTGTTACAACGCAGCCATAACCCGCTCTAATTTAATCCATCGATCTGGTTGTTTAACTGAGTTTACTACTGGCTTAAACCAATAACCAACGAGACGGTTATAATCATAGAAGTTTAATATACAGCCTATAGAAGTGGCTTGCACGTCACATATGCGAGACACGTTTATGGTTTACTAGCTTCCGCCCGCGACTTTGTCTGCGTGTACTTCAGGATTTATTCTACTTGTTCGATAGGCATAGAAGGCATCTATCTCCATTTCCAGCATAAGGTACAAAATGGTGTTTATTCTGTTACGTAGTCTAATAGTTTAAAGAAACAAAATAAATGTCAAAATCTGACGTAGTACATTCAAATAGTCTTCACACTGATATTATAAACGCGAAAGTTTGCATATACGAATTTACATATTCTATGGTCGGTTGCTAGGCATCGCGTTTTTGTTATGCCAAAATTGCCCATGTAATCCCACTAATATTATAAGTGTGATTTTGTACAATTTACACAATATGGCTTTATAAATTATAGCCTATATGTTATTCTGATGTATAAGCTATATTATTGTAAAGTTTCATTCAAATCCATTTCGTTATTTTTCCCGTGAACGCGTCACAAACATCCAAACTTTCTTATAACACTTATAATATTAGTAGGAAGTAGGATTTACGAGTATCAAAATCGCGTAATGTAAGTTGTATAAAATATCACACAGTAAAGTATTGATTGATGGAAAGTAAGATTGATAAGAACTGATAACCGGTGGGGAGTAAAGGTTTTCGAGTAGCGACCACGTACCGGGAAACGTCTACTAGGCCGTCACCCTACTAGGTGGACCGACGACCTGGCTAAAGTCGCAGGGAGTCGCTGGATGCAAGTGGCTCGGGCCCGATCGATGTGGCGTACCGTGGAGGAGTCATTCATCCATCCATCGTCCAGCAGTGGACGTTTTCCGACTGATGATGATGAAAGTATTGCTAATTTTAGTTTTTTTAAGGTAGGTGGTTTTACTAGATGGTCCCTACATTGTCTATCACTTGCAATACCCACGTGGTCGATATTATTAAACGTCCGCACTCGCCCACCGCTGACGTGACACTGTTGATCGGTGACAGCTGTTTGACACTGACGTTTAGCAAACCACACAGGTTCATACGAGATAGTGTATGCTTCCTTTTGAGTGACTTGAACAAAATAATATTTTTGTTTTTATTAATATTATTATTGTATTTTTAGTTTGTAATTGTAAATAACTGATTTTACATTTGAATTGTGTTAGTAACTTTCTTGTTTTGTGTTCTCTTTTTCTTAATTGTTCAAAATTATGGGGGGTCAATGACTTTATCATTGCTGATGACTCTCTATTAAACATACTCGTATTTTTACTGTCACTAAAGTTTCTACCTCTTTTGAAAAATGAAAATTTTTGTATCGAATACGTGCCTACGACATTTTTATTGTCATGTATCACAATAGCTCCAACAAAACACATTTATTTGTTTGAAACTATTACATACTGCGTAATGAAGTATCAACGGAACGACGGGGTATCAGTGAGTTGCTGACGACACTTCTATTCCTATATTTTAGACTTCGGTGGTCAAAATCATGTATAAACTCATTTGATTGCAATGTTCATGTGATTGTAAACTAGAGTTGATTGTTTTAAGTGATTGGGTGGTTCCTATATAACTCATATACAGCACGTGATAAACCAGTCGCATTTAGGCTCGTTTGCTTTGTCTGGACAAACACTACAACCCTATGTGGAGCCCA
This sequence comes from Carcina quercana, assembly GCA_910589575.2. Classification (NCBI taxonomy): domain Eukaryota; kingdom Metazoa; phylum Arthropoda; class Insecta; order Lepidoptera; family Depressariidae; genus Carcina; species Carcina quercana. The sequence goes on along the minus strand of OU342447.1, from coordinate 9,998,991 downwards.
GTGATGAGGGAGCTGGAAGGTGGTCATCATCATCATCATAAGCTAGGAAACGCTCACTGCTGGACAGAGGCCTCCTTCACTAGCATCCAGCGACTCCCCACGACCAGGTCGTCGATCCATCTAGTAGGAGGACGGCCCGATAGATGTTTCCCGGTACGTGGTCGCTACTTGACAACTTTCACTCCCCACCGGTTATCGGTTCTTCGAACGATGTGGCCTCCCCTTTTCCACTTCAGCTCACTGACTCGTCGAGTTACGTCGATGACCGTGTTGTTCGTCTACGGATTTCCTCATTCCGGGTTCACGTAAAAAAATTCCGAGCATAGCTCGTTCGATTGCTCGCTGAGTGACTTTGAGCTTGTTTATTCGGCGCACAGTAAAGGACCACGTTTTAGTTCCGTATGTCATCACATCACACGCACTGATGAAAGACAAGGTTTATTTGTTTTTGAGGACAATAACAAATTTCCGCCAACAAAAAAGCTTGTATTAAAAATTAAATTTTAAACAAAGCCTTATTCCTTAGTAGCATTTCACTAGAGGACGTAACACAGTGATTCTTTTATAAAGTCGAGGCCACGTATCCTTCCATATATATTTGGTCATAATGTATTTCTGCGCTCGTTCCCTGGCACCTGTGTACGAGCGGAACATCGGAGCTCGACGCAGTAAATCTATATGCATTTAGCGGAGACAGTAACGTGCATGGCGGTGCAGTAGTTGCACGAAACTGCACATTACAGTTTGGGGACAGGGTCGCTCTGGAAACATGATACCTTAGAGCTTGTTTTCATATTTATGCTTAAACAGTATTGTAAACGTGAGGTGATTTATAGACGGGGAATATATTTTGTAGCACAAACCAGGGGTAAAGTTCGCTTAGATTGTGTCGCATTTGTTATTTGGACATGGCACACGCCACTTCTAGTCAAAGGATGCCGGAAAGTAATAATAAATGTCTTGATTAGTCACAATTTTGTTAACAATTTGATCTCCAACACAGTGCGATAATATATTAAATAGCTTGTTAACATTAAAGCTATGAGTCATATGGCTGCCAAGCTAGAGTACACTGTGTCATTGGAGACAGAGTTTCTACTTGCGGTGTAGCAGATTGCAATTGCAATTTTTCGCACTAGGCATATACATATGTGCACTAATAGGTCCTAAGTATTATATAAAGGGCAAAGGGCGGGGGTGGGGTTTGATAGGTTTAATTTTATGCTACGTCATGTCTGTGGTCATGTGCACACATATTCTGTCGATGGTTTTATTTTTGCTGACTAAATTAAATCATGTTCATTGTTTAATATTCGTTTTATTACAATAATGGCTTATTCCGGTTGACTGTACCGGCACCATCTAATACTATAAAATCTGGATATTTTTAAGTGAACCGATATCAACTCAAGGTCGTGAACACGCGTTTCTTTTTTCAGTTTCAAATAAACCAATATGTTGCGCAGCTGCGATTTATATTTCTATAGACTAAACAATGTCTCATTGTGTGAGCATGATTCTCTTGTTCGGAATTCAATGTTTAGTTGTTTGGTACCAGCCTCCACAGATTCAGTAACTATTACTGCCAGCGAGCGTTACGTAGCAAGATGAAATGTTGAAGAAAGTTCTAATGACAGGATAATAAAACACATCCAAAACAATGCTGTTAGACATATAATCAATCGAAAAGTATAATTTATTCTGTTAATGTTTTGACTTTCATTGAATATTTTCTAGGCGTCTCTCATCGTACTGTCAATATCAAACAAGAATTAATCCTAACGAAATATACGCACCGTAGCCACCAGCTGTGGTCAGATTTAAAGTCGAAAGTTTACCAACTAAATAATACAAAACATTATTATTTACGAGTTCGTCTAATAACCGCGCAGAATAACTCGTTGTTAAAATAGTATCAAATCAAGGCCGATACGAAACACGAAAGAATCGTAAATACGATCAAGATATTCTATTCGCTTTATTTGATTCACTTTTGCCTTTAACCATAAAGAAGGTAATGGCTCCCAAACACAACTCAAGCTACAAGCACGTAGAGCGTGATATAGACAAAGGTTTTAGTTTATTTGTGTAGCGTAAAGTCACCCCATGTGTTAACCGACTTCAATAAAGGAAGAGGCTCTCAATTAGACTGTATCTATATATTTTTTGTTTGTATGTATTTTACGCGATAACTCCGCCAATTATGAATCGAATTTGTTGATATTTCAGAGGTCAAAATCAAGAAAACCCAAATATATACGCAGATATATATATATATACACGCAGATAATTCTACCTCTTTTATGGGATGAATGCTGCATACTTTTAGGACAGTTGAAGTCGGTTTCTGGTTCTTTTTGGACGCGTCAAGTGTTAATGGTACTCGCGACTTTATAAATTACACCACGGAACTCATTACTACACCACAGGGTAGAAGCCGCTGCCCATCTCCTGAATAGTTTTTCTCGTTTACGACTTCTGCGGGCATGAAGCAGCCCTGTTCTAAATCCGAGACCACGCCGTACTGTAGCGACAGTCGATACGAAATACAATCAAATACCTTTTCTATTAGTATAAAATACAAACTGTTACGTAGCTATACGAATATAAAACTCGTACATTATGCGCCAGAAGCAGACACAGGGGTGCGGTGCGCCGGCAGCGAGCAGAGGTGCAAGTCGCAAAACTGTAAAATATGAAATGCATGAGGTTATTACTGAGGGGCCCACAACTTTGTGTAGTTCTGCAACTACGATTTTCTTTATAAAAATCTTTGCTTCTCTTGAGAATTTAAGTTCAACAGATATTTTACCCGCGTGAAAATTCCTACAGTTTTTTCTATTATTAGTATTTCCTATAGTTAAATAAAGAAAATGTATGTTACAAATTATACAAATTGATTTGAAGTAATCGTAAAGTTGGCGGAATTTTCATCTATTTAAATAAACATCAATTGCCGCATGTATGAAAGCTGTTTTTATTGCGTCCGTAATTGCCAGTTCAAAGTTTGTATGAAAGATTTTTTTTGGCCGCTAATTATAAAAGTTAATGTACTCAGAAATGACACATTGCTATTGATATATGCTTTTTCTGTCATAAAATAAATGATAATAATAGAAACAGTATCTCGATAATCAATAATTCAGCAATTTAAGATGTATGACTCGGAGGCCTGTGCAACTACTTTGTATACAAAGTTCTTTGTTACCGCGATTGATAAGAGCTTCTGATTGTATCAAAATAAACACCATCCAATATAAAACAAATATCCAAACTGCACATTTACAAGAAAGAAATTAGAAAACACATAAGTTATGTTCTGACTCCGGCCCTGCTCAAACATTCTCATGTTTGTATAATTATTTTAGTTCACCAATGTATTTTATGTAGCTACCCATTTAACATTTTTTTAAACTAACTTACTTTGTTTCATTGTATTCAACTGGAATTGTTTACTTGCTCGCTGACACAGCATTTTTATTTATGTTACTGTAATCTCACGAAGTAAAATGTAAATTTCTTTTGAGATAAATAAACTTCTTTAATCACAAATAATAAAACAAACATCAGTACATATAATTATCTAGTTGTATGTTTGAATTTGTCACGTGTCGTCAAACTGTGTCCCGCGCACCGGCCGTCGACAGTTCAATAAAATCACTACTGTGGTCGAACGGCAACTCACGCACATATTAGCACAATGAACTATATGCACCGTATGCACGTCGTGACCCGCTGCACATCAGCGCTGGGGTGCAGCGACCCCCACGCCCCCGCCCCCGCCCGGTCGATACTAGAAATTCGCTTCGATCGCGATTTCAGCTTTGTTGCATTATTTACTCGTTGTATCGGTAAACTGACATAATTTTATTCTAACCTATTTTTGTGTTTAAGAGAATAACTTAAGTGAAATATGGTCAAACAAAAATTTTAAACCAAAGTAAACTCTTACATTTTATTAACATTCTTTGACATATCCGAGATCCTTTTCACTTGTTTTATAGCTACAATATAACAAACATATTCGTATGTAACTAGTGGGGTATGTGTTTACCAAGTACAAGTAATAAGGTTCTGAAGGACAAAGCAACGGGAACAAGGGTTCACTTTGACATACAAACGTATAAATAATGTAAATAAACCATTACCCTCCTTTTGACGCAGTCGAGTAATAAAATAATGTAGGTCGTTGATACACAAGCCCGCGCGTCACTGAAAACTGCACCTTAATGGCCTAAAGGCGATTTTCTAAAATAAACTTACTTTTTGGTGTAATGCTATAGGACGCTGAAAGATTGTGAGAATCTCAAAGTAAGGCATATATTTTTTCATATCTTTATCTTCACTTTTCAAGAACCAGAAACGCGATTCCATGATTTTAGCTCGATATATTTTATTTTCAAAAATACCTCTTAAAATCATATTATTTTTAACATTATTCTTAAACAACATAAGGTTGGTAATCTAAATTGCTTTAATTAACAGTTAACAATCGTTCTCAACTTCCTTTTTCTTCTTCTTCAAACCCTTATTTATCAATGAATTAAACGTGTTTATTCGCGTTTCCAATTTTTAACCCTGTGGTTCTGATATTAGAGTTCTAGATTCTTACACAAGCCACGGATTTCAATGTAGCGCCTTAAAAAGGTTTACTTTGCCAGTACATTCTCTTGATACACAATACGGGGTACTGGGGGTCATAGACTTAAATTTTAGACACTATTTATCGTATCTTTTATGACCACTGCAGTAGGTGCCTAGCCTAGTTAACTATGCCTGGTTTTAGCGCAAGTCGCAATTTTCTATAACGCATAGTTATATATCAAGCTTTGCATTCCCAGTATAAATTGTCCTGTCGTTACAGTTCTCTAATCAAACGCCACGAGAATCCCAAGTAGCAGTACAACGGCTAGTACTTACTCCATGAGGTTTGCAATCAACTGACTGTCTTAAAGCTAATTGTAGCATTCGATTCTTATAGATTCTTGAATATTTTCTTGGTAATGTTCTCACCTGCCCACGTCCATTGTTAACCAATAGCTTCCGTCATATACTCCCACTTCAATCGGGCTTTTGGAGATAGTTTTTCATGACCACGCTCGATAGGTGGATCCATAATTGGTAATGAGATGGTGCTACCTGTCTCAATATTATTTGACTTTGTTGTTTGGCATATCAAAAGACAACCACCGCACCGTCAGAATTCATAAATACGTAACGACTGTACGTCTCGCGAGCAGGCCGGCGATAACTCGGGGGGTCGCGTGCCACACGAGGCGAGGAGCTCGCTGCCGGTCGGTGCTGTGCCACCCACCTACCTACAGTCCCTAACTGACACGCCCTAGCTGCAGGGTTTAATCAGGTCATACTAAAACTTTGTACTAAAATCTTCCTCAATTACTAATCTTTGTAATGGTGAAAATTGAAGGAAATAAGATACGGCCGTTTATGCAGCTGATTTTGAAAATTTTCTGTAGGGTATTTCCCATTGATATCCTGAAATTTGACAAGAAGCGAGGTCTTCCAGTACAAGTATAGGAATAAATCTGAACAGTATAATACATTCATTATATCACATTAAAATCATCACTTTGCGATTACAAACTGTTGGCGCCAGTCGCTATATTCTTAATGAAGTATTGTTAACAATTGCTCCTTGGCTTCGTCCGGTGAACCTATTATTTATGATTTTCAGTACGTTAATTATTCGTGCGCGACCCGACTCGCTGGTGACCCGGTTTGATTGAATCTTATGTCAGTTGAGTTTTAAATTGTGTTTTGTGTGTTACAGATCAAAAAGACATAATTATCTTTCTCACTCGCTTGACTCTTTCTTTCTAACTCATCTCCATCACTCACAAACTAACACGTAACGTGGATCTTAATTCTGACGGGTATCAAAACATTCTTGCACTGACCTTGTTACGTTGTCACTGTTTCGTGCACACGGGTTGGTAATTTCTGTTTATGGATAGACAAACGGACTGAGTTGCCTAAAAAATAGTGTTCGGATTCGATCCTTTGGATCTCCATTGCAAAAGTGTACTAAGCTACGGAGGGCGATGGGTAATAAAACCAGGTCAGGCTTAGAAAGTATGTGCCACTGCGACCGATGGCAATCACTCTTCAAAAAGCTTGTATAAGTCGCTCCATTGATATACTGACCTCGCGATGTCTTATCGCCGCCATCGCTCGCGTTGTCCCGGAGCTAGGGACTATCACACGACAAATATCCCAACATAAATCTACTACGAAACTCGGTGCTTTTCACCCACTACCAAGCCTACTACTCTCCAAGCAGTTTAACCCGATATTGGGACTTTCCAAGAAGTCAAAGGACAACGCAAAGTTCCTTGGTAGATTTTGAAACAGTGACACAAGCGAGGAGTTTATTCCCCCACACACCTGCCAGTTTATATATACGACCCCTCCCTGTACCGCTGCCACCCCTGAGCTCACGTCAAATTGTCAAGGCAATTTTTCAAGAGCGCGCCCAAATTGGGCATTCACCCTATTCATTTTGTTTATACGCTCGGTGATAACTCGGAAAAACGATGTGTGTTCACAGCTTGGGGCGCACATACATACCTATACCTCCGTGTCTTGCTCCATGACCGATATATCTTGGTAGCAGATACTGCCTTGGTTAGTGATTTATACAGCTGTATATTGGGTGGAGTGAATCATGCATCTTCGAGGCTAAGTAGGCATGACACGGCGCGTGTAGCAGGGAGGCGCGTATTATATAAACATTCTGAATCTTATTATATATAGTATTATACTACAGACCTGACGCCAAAATAACAATTTTTATGTGTAATTCAAAGCATGATAATAACAGCGTCTCGTTCCTTTTAGAAACTTCTTAACTTGAGTGACGTTGCTACGCTCGCTCGTAGACAACTCGTAGCAGACTGTCAAGCATGACCATTTTTAACCCGCGCAAAAAGGGGGGTGTTTTAACTTTGACGCCAATGTCTGTGTGTGTGTCTGTGGCATCGTAGTTCTCGAATGGATGGATAGATTTCGAAGCGTTTTTTTGCGTGAAAGCAAGTTTCCTTGCGGTGGTTCGCAGCAGCAGAAGTTCGAATAGTATCAGCTGATGTTAGGCATCTCCGGCATAAAATGTAATATTTAAAAAAATCATTTAATACTTGTGTATAACGTAACGTGCATTTGTCTATTGGTCTGCAGCCAGTTGTTCTGTTGGGGATGCTGATGAGACACGTCTTACAAAATACATCTTATTGTGAAAGCGACTGGATGCCTGCGGCTCGGGACTGGCCATTGGTGTCGTAATGGTGTGGACACATGTTCAGCTTGGCAGCAGTTCACAGATGTTGTACTTCTATTTGTTACCTGGTAGCGAGTCTGTTCTCCAGGTAGTTTACTGTATCCCCCAACATCCGCAGTTTTTCTCGGCGGCGGGTCGGGCTCTTTTTTTAATTAAATTGTATCCCCAGCTGGGAGTATCCACTGACGGCTTACTGCGCTCGCGTGGCGGGCGATGCGGGTATACATCCTACAAAATATACAATTCCAAATACTTTATTCTAAATATTTCGAAGAATACAAATCTGCTAGTATTTTCTGTCTGCAACTTCATGAGCGTGGACTGGAAAAATCAGGAAGCGGGTACAAAACAAAGCCAATATACTATGCACATACATTTAGGGTTCACATTAAGGTACATATTCCTTTTTGCCAAGTGCGAGTCGCACTCGCGAACGAAGGATTCCCTACTATTCTCTATAAATACGGGAAAAAATCACGTTTGTTGTTTGGGAGCCCCCTTAAATATTTATTTTATTCTGTTTTTTTTTATTTGTTGTTATAGCGGCAACAGAAATACATCATGTCTAATTATCACGGTTCATGAGATACAGCCTGGTGATAGACGGACAGCGAAGTCTCAGTAATAGGGTCCCTTTTTTACCCTTTGGGTACGGAACCCTAAAAAATACCGAACAAATAACGAAATTAATGAGACTAAGTTGGTTAAAATTGTCTTGAATTTATCACACAATAACTTAAAACTTTAAAATTAAATACCTATAACCTTCTACATGGTGTATTCTAAGCGACCTACGTGCCAAATTTCATCACGATGGCTGGTAACTTTGACACTCTACATAACAAGCATACTAATGAATTATTTTGACTTCAACCAGCAATATGTTTATTTAAAAAATACATTTATACAAGAGTTCGTGATACGTGCGCGCAATTAGAGTTAGCTACATGCAACATGAAATCCTCCTTAGTACAGATTTATGTTGATTGTTACCGGTGGGAAGTTTTCCCTGGAGTTTCTCTCGCTCAAAACAATTCCTGGCAACCCTTACTGCATCCAGGCAACTACAGTTGCAAACTAAATATTGAATTGAAACGGCAGCTTTCACCACTAAAATTTATAAGCACTTTCACAAGCTAAAAGCTTTCATTTTAACTGACCTCAAAATTCTAAAAGCTTTTTGGCTCTTTGAAAAACACCCATCGCCATTTACCAATATTTGCATAAAGCCATTCGTTACGCATTGTGTTCATACTGGGATCGAGGCAGAGAGCTGATTGTATCGTTGTTGCCAGCATAAATAACTCCTGGGTGGCCATGCGTCGCGTGACGTATGACCTGCTATTATTTTAGCTTATTTCGCTGTGGCAACACTGCCCCGCAGAGAGAAGGTTTCCAGATGCAATAAATTTCGCGAGAAGTTTTTATATCCATTGTTCTCATAGATAAGGCATGCGGTAGCCTTTTTGATACTTGCACTGTAATTATTTTGATTTTCTTTGAAATTATTCAAAGAACTAACATTACAAAGCAATCACACACATGGGCATTAAAAATTTAAACTTCTGCACGCTTCTATCCTATTGCCAGATTAACCAATCCTAGTAATATTATGCTTGTATATTTGGAAGTATGTTTGTGACTCAATCACGCAAAAAACAACACACAAAATGCTCCAGTCAGATAATATCAGAAGGTCATTCAGGCATTCACACCACATGCCCCTCTGTATAAGACCTACGGATCATAAGATGGAGGAAAAATTGACGCTGAAGCTTACCACATACAGCTATACTCGTCGCTCTTATAACGAATGCCTTTTGTTAAAAGAAGTCAACATTTCAGGATAGACATCTGAAGTCGAGATGTTGTTCATTTGTGCTCTACAAGCGCATCGGTTTATGTGTGTGCAGCAGCTTGTCAAACTATGACCTATGACTATAAACCGACTATATTCAGTGATACTTACACTGAATAGCTGCCTATACTGTTTATAAGCTTCCAATTTTGTAGTATAAATTGGTGACAGCAAACACTGCTCCTGCATGGCTCCAGGCTGCTCTAATACACACACAATGTGAACGCTTGACAACTTGCTACAAGTTGTCTGCGAGTGTCAGCTGACTTACTATGTATGTGTAGGAGTCAATGACAGTTACTAGTGAGTTATTCTTCACACAGAAAACGCAAGTGCCGATATAAACCATCACAAGGACGAGCACACAACACATTATCTCGGGGAAGTTTAATTTCCCTCATCGTTCCCGGAAACGTTTTTATCTTGAGGCAGTTTTTTGTTTTGTTTTGAAGTTCACATCTGCGCCCTGTCCCGTCAACATCCGAGCGACCCTCTTTAAGGATTCCCGCGTTTGTGTTTTTGCTTCTTACAACTATAACTCGAAGAGCTTTTTAAACGTTATGAAACAAAACATATATTGTAATGTAACTATATCTTAACGCCATAAATACTTCAAAAAGAAATTTTATTTTTTATGAACAGCGAATGCATAACCAAAAGCAAATAGTTTACTGCTTGGCAACTTGCGCGATGGGTAACTCATGCTAGCGTGTTATTCAAAACAGTAAGCAAAAACGTTATTTTAGTAGCAATATTCCTTGCAGAATGCGGGTGGCTCGGGACCGGTCGATGTGGCGTACCATGAGGGAGGCATATGTCCAGCAGTGGACGTTTCCCGGCTGATTCCTTGCTAGCTGTGTTCAAATTATTTAACGACGTCAACTTGAACAAAGATTTGTCGCTATTAACTTTATAGGCGATTGAAATAGAAAACGTTATGATTTTGATGATCGTATGTTTTCGGCTACAACCTGGGATTCTTGGCATTCGGTTGAAAGGTTTAGATGTAGTGTACACACTTCACTCGTGTATTTCTGCATAGCGCCATCTTCTTCTAACATTCAGCTTATAATCACTTAAAGCACACTTGCCCTAGTTGAAGCGCAACATCAATAAGAACCAAGTTAAAGCCACTTGTAACTTACGCGACTCCCAACTTGGAACTTATTCACGACTTGGGCGAGTCAACTCACCCACAATTATTATAACGAGATCCAACTTGTCTTTAATGTTCCCCGCCCCTCCACTCCATGTTCAATTATGGGCGGAAACTCTTTGTCTTAAAGACGTACTTTGTTAAGTTAATGATAAGTTTATATTAAGTAACAAAGTAGGCATTATTGATTTTACTCGGTTGTGGTGCCAGCGCTTGGTTCAATGGAGACTTTGTCATTAAAACTTGTGTAATGAGAATAAAGTTTAATAGTTTTTTTATTGAATCAATATCTCAAATAGCATTCCACGACAAACCATGACAGGATTTGCCAACTACCATTACTTCGTATATACAGAGGGCCGTAAAATGTAACTCAGGAATTCGCAGCCATATGTAACGACATCCACTTGCACGTCATTAATATCTTATTGCGATCACTAACCAAGCGTAAAATTGTATTCGTCACCTGGTGACTTCCCGGCGTCTCATTAATTTTAGACTTCTGTGCAGTGGTGAAGAGTTTCGGGGATATAACGTCCCCGTTGGTACACCTTCCTGCACTTGGATCGGTTTTGTGCATTCATCCTGTACTCGGACGATAAACATTCCAAAACTTCGATATAGCGATAGTCAATGTGGCACCTTTGGAGAGACTGAAGCACTGCCCGAGACTCGATTGAATCAAAGGCTTTCTCGTAGCCACAAATCAATCAGTGAAAGTCAAAATATAATCAAATTCTAACTAGGGTAGGTCAACGTTTGACCACAACCTCACCTAATTTTCACAAGCTTGTAAAGCATATCTTTTAACTTTTAACTGTTCTGTTCACTAAAACAATTTTCAGGTCTAATGGGGGTCTTTAAAGTGTTGAATTATTTCTGTAGTCCACGAAGGCAAAAGTTAAATTTAAACAGAATTGGATAGTGCCGTTGTAACCTGAAAGCATCGTTCTTACAAGCAGGCGAGGCCAGCCCCGCGTGGTATCGATCGTTCCAGCAATAGCCACTCCACAACTAATTATGTTATTGAACTGTAACCCTCCATTAGAACCTTATACTGTGTCTTGAATATCTGAACAGTTCAAGCTGCCGGGTGACTCAATGATATCAAATTTACTTTACACTAACCTAAACCTAAAAACCTGAAACACTTTGGATTCGGAAAGGCACATATACTATACATACAGTTTCCGGTCTCACCTGATAGGTAACTGTATGGCTATGTTGTGTGAATCGCTGGTTCTAGGGTCTAGATTTAATTCAGATGAATTTTCAACATAGTATACATCTTGGAGACCATGCGCAGGAGCTATTTTTATGGATTCCGCCTTCGCTATTCAAGTACCGGTCTAACAGCAGAACGTCAGCCCTCCACCCGTACACTGTAGATATTCCTACAGCTCGCAACAAGCGTTTCGCTTCCACATTTATCGTGCGTACAGCAATATGGAATACACTACCGGTTTCCGTGTTCCCCGAAAACTACAACTTGGGAATCTTCAAACGAAGAGTAAATAGTCACCTTCTAGATCAACGCGTAACATTGTCGACCTCATCGTCATTTAACATCAGGTGAGATTGAGGTCAAGTGTTTAAATATTTACATTACAGCTTTGAGGAAACACAGAGTTGTGAGTTATATCTCTATCCCCTAGGCTTTAACTCAATATCCTAATTATTTATTCAAAGCTACGAATCAATATCTGTATATGTCCCTTAGTGGCATCAGATTTGTCCGGGGCGGGCGCGGCCCTCACGAAGATCGAATGCTATCGTGTTGGGACTCTACACCGGTCATGTTACGTTACTCAAAGTACAAAGAAACCTCTTTATTTCCTCCGCTGTAAAACTTTTCGAGGTTAAGTTTTAGTGCCCAAATAAAACCGTGTTTTTTTCGTCTTCGTAAAACAGCTACAAGAATATCTAAGGACGACTTTATTTCTTGTGGTTTAGGACTGTTTCTTGTACGCGCGTTTCATAAATATATTATGTTTTTATATCGAACAATTTTCTTTGTGATATTACCTGTAATGTGATTCGTTCTGAAGTCTATCGATAGTTGTTTCAGTTGAATATTTCACGTGGATAAACTACACACAAAGCGCCAGCATGAAACGCTTATGACGTCATAGATAATTACATCTCGCTCCTATGTATCTACGCAACTTGGTATCATGTCACACTCACTCTGACTTGATAGTATTTAATGATTCAGAAGAAATGTCATTTAAAAGTTAAAATGACATAGTACAAAGTTGCTTAGATACATAATATGACGCTGATTGTACATATCTCTAACATAAGGTGGCCAACCGTCCGATTTTCCCAGGACATTGATATTTTTAGCTAGTATCGTTTTAAAAACGTCTGGGTCATCTCCGATGTTGTTCCTATATAATTTTGTTAATGATATTTACATATTATTTATTTGCTATTTGTTTAGTTTCATTGCGTCCTGTTTCTGAACCGAAATGTCGTGATACACCCACCTTAAAATACCTGTTTTCCTAAATTTATGGATGGCAGGCAACCTATCACTAATATATAATCGCATCTGGAAACACAGAAGGACACAAACTTTATACTTTACGTCGGTCGCGGTCCCGGGGGGACGGGAGGGTCGGTCGGGGGAAGCCCCGCATTAAATAACATACACCATTACTTGTGCGGTTCGGTCGGACATAATAATATGAGATATAAGGGTGAAGGTCGGGGGGCAGGGTACGTACCGTAATGCCCCACATTATTGTCCTATAGTTGCTTCATCCTGCAGATGGAATTTGTACATTTTAACTACAGTACTTACCTGCCTCTCGAGGGGGTTGGCGGTGCTCTTTTGCAAGAACTTTCGACGGGACGGACGTTTTATGAATGTGCAAATTATACGACATTATCAAATCATCAAGTATCTCAACTACAATTTTGTCGTCTGTATTTAGATCTAGCTATTTAGTAAGAAGTATATCTTTCTTTCAAAAATTTCAACTGCTATTTACATCGTTATTTAAAACTAAGCCAATTATGAAATTTTCTGTCGGTCTTAACTCATCATGAGTTATTTTTGTACAAGAACCACTATATAATATAAACACAAGTTAGTTTTTACAAATGTATTGAAAGGCAAAACAAACAGTTATATAGGTTAACGACTTTAAAGTAGTCTTCAGTCATCAGTTTTATTTGTGCTGTTCTGGTATTAAACAGATATTTATCATGAGATTTGGACGCAATACATTGCTGCTCGGTCGTACTTTTAAAAATGATTAACTCTTTATTAATTAGGCTATTTTACAAAATTGATTTCACAAATGATTTGTACGGTCGTAAACTATATTTGGATAAATTATACGCCCGTATGAAATTACACGCTGTATAGTAATATTTCGATTTTCAAGTAACAATAACCCATCAACTGGACCTTTCAAATAGGCTTAATATATAATGACTGAAGGCCGGATATTGAATATCTGAGTACCGCCAAGTGATCGCTACGACGGACGATACTGCACTGGGATCGTTCGACGACCCAATTAATTTTACGATCTTGTTTACCGAAGGCTATTGGTCCACTCGGGTATATCTCATGCTAGTTTATCGTTAAGTGAGGTCCTGTGTATCGTATGACCTGACCCCAATATACTATACGTGTATCGTTATTGATGTTGACAACATACGTGAATACAGGAGTCTGGAATAATCTTGAAGTGTAGCTATTTGCGTAAAAAACATCATTGGTATTCTGTAAGAATTCACTTCACTTCGCAACTCACATGGAAAGTCGCTCTCGTTGCAACAATTTTTTCACTGATGTATCTCACGCATTTCAAAAGTACAAACTGACAGCGGATTCACTGACGAGAAGTGGACGCGTAATAATTATTTATTATTCCGTAGCATCGTCAAGTGTACAGCGCAGCAGAGTAACGCTGCGGTGGGTTTTCTCTCGAATTTCGGGTACATGCAGTACTCGCCCCTCTGAAGTTAGCCACAAAGAAGCCACAAAAGACAGCGAAGTATCAATTATTAACGTACTCGTATAAATGGGAGGCAAGGCAAGTTAGCGGGTGGAAAGAAATGTCCTAGTGTTTTATGACATCTAGGGATAGTTATTGAGACATGTTTGAAATTGCGGAAAGCTAACTTCAGAGGGGCAAACTTGGTGAGCGAGTACTGTACCTATATATTGAAGAAAGACCAGTATGCATAGTTATTTAAAGAATTATTCAATTAATCCGTATTGTTACTATGTTACACTATTTAAAATACCGCCACGGACTGTCGCCAATGTAATCTCACGGCACATGCACTAGTGCGGCACTGCCTTGGCTTCTCGGTGACAATTGAATCGATACCCCCCACCCCACCCCACTTCACCCCAGCCCGCACTAGAAACAATGCGTTACAATAATTTTTCCAATGCAACAATGAATCATCTCGTGGGGCCCCACGGCGCGGTGGGTGACAGAGATCTTCTTACAAACATAACCTGATCATATTTTAAAAAAATCGATATCAATACAATATCCGTAAGTTAAACATTTCGAAAATACATATAAAGTAGTTATTTACATATTTATACTATAAGCTACATACAAGTATAAACAATAATAAATAGCAAGAAGCATATAAATACAAGGTGACCGCTTCGTCCAGGGCCAGTCCGTGCGGCATGGCGCCCAGTACACTGGCGCTGTTGCCGCGCTCGTCATAGTCTACTAACCAAATAAAATTACTTTCACAAATCATTCATCATCTGCCTGGAAACGTCCACAGCTGGACATAGACCTCCTCCATGGTATGACACATTGACCGGTCCCGAGACACTTGCGTCCAGCGACTCCCCGCGACCTTAACCAGGTCGTCGGTCCATCTAGTAGGGGGACGGCCCGGTACACGCTTCCCAGTACGTGGTCGACACTCGGGAACTTTTGCTCCTTAACTCAGTTACTTATTGCAAAATTCATTGGTATAAAATAAACCATGAACACAATTGAAACTTGACACGAATTTGAGATGAATGTAAAGATGTCGATCAGTGGAGACACAGACGTACATACATAAATTCTAACATTACATCCGCTCAGTTAAAAAATTGAAAGAGAAATTCAATAAATAAATATTGTACCACGAAGCATATCCGGGGCCCCCCAATCGGGGTATCAGAATTATCTTCTTTAATTCCAATCAAAATTCCGAAACTCCAGAGAACAAATATAAAAAATAATCATTATTTAAATTAAGAATAAAAACTGAATATTCAGCGCCCAGCCGGAACTCCTCCGGAAATTTAATTACTAACGAAAAAATAAATACGAGAAAAAAGAGGAAGACGCAATGTACACTCGAGACAAGAAGTCTATCTTCGATATCGAATCGAAGCGGAGAGTTCGACAGCGAAATCGAAAAATTATTATTCTGTCAGCGACATGTCTGGCGGCGCTCAATTAATAATTGGATCGGGGCGACGAGTGCCTTTTTCTTAATGGGTGGCGTTATTGAGAAAGGCGGCACAATAAATTGAATTGCAAAAGCGTCATACTTGAGGAA
The DNA here is from genome assembly GCA_910589575.2 of Carcina quercana. NCBI lineage: Eukaryota > Metazoa > Arthropoda > Insecta > Lepidoptera > Depressariidae > Carcina > Carcina quercana. The sequence continues at coordinate 9,983,136 of OU342447.1, read as the reverse complement.
TTCGTTTAATCTAGCCGTGGGGTATTGAATGTACCCCCCGGCACGGGGTGCGGGGCTCGGGGCGCGTGCTGGAGATGCCAGCCGGCATTGTTCTGCGGGCGCGGTTAATATCGTCCCATGCCGCCCGGCGCCGCGTTCCTATGGAGATGAGAGGCCGTGTGAACCGCTATATGAGCCGCTGTGGACATTACGCTTCGGTATTTCCGTTATTGCGGGAAGAGTTTGTGGGCTTTTTGTTGTTCGGAATATGAACTCTTTTGCATATCTGGACGGTCATTTGGTTGTAAATGCTGTGGTAAATTATTGCATTTTTACATATAATCTAGGTAGGCTGGGAGGATGGTCAGCAGTGAACGTTTCCCAGCTGATGATGATAATGTTAGATTTGTAGAATTTTCTTAGGTTTTTACCGTCTATTGTGTCGGTTTGTTATCAGTGAATTGTATCAAAAAAATATTATAAAATGCGCGTTCCCTACTGCACAATCTTCATTTCGTTAATGCGAATAAAATGTTAAAGAGCTCCGGAGCATCCCGGGCTGCATTCTTTTAAGGACACTACTGTAATATTTTAGTACAAAAACCGTCGCTGCGGGAACAAAGGCCTTTCGCTCCACTAATGCGTCCAGCTTCCACGAAATACGACAAAAACGTTTTTTGTATAAAACAGTTCGGCAGATGTGTCCCCCTCCCCCCTGCTGCCGCGTGCGTCCGACGTAACTAATGCCCAGATTGACGTGAAATAGATTTTAGAACACCGCACCGCACCGCCACCATATTGGATACCGCTCGGCCGGATTTAACCGTTTTAGAAGCGGTTAGAACCGGATACGTCGATGCTAAGCCGATTATTTCGCTTTTTAGATTTTTCAATCAATCCGTATATTGTGAATAGAGATTTATTTTAAATGCAAATACTTCTGTGTATTGATTATTAATTATTATTGATGTAAGGGATGTACAATTTTTGATTTGTTCTGTAGAAGTTGGTTGTGGTGTCAGAATGTCAGCAAAATTGTTGTTACTGTTTTGAGTCGAGCCTTATATTTCACTAGCTTTTGCCTGCGAATTCGTCAACGTGGACTTCAGAAACTATCCCGCGGGAAATTTCATCAATCGGGATAAAAAGTATGCTACATCCATTTCGGGCCCTTCAACCAACCTCTATAAAAATCACCTCACTTTGGCTCCCCGTTAGGCCGTAAACAAATGACAGAGAAACAAACAGATCCACTTTAGCATTTTTACCAGCATTATGTGCCACGTGGAACTTTGGAAATATGTTGAAGCTAGTTTGTTGTCGTTGAATGAGCCTACTTTCTATCGTATTAAATTGTAGAACATGATAAAAAAATCGAACTCAATCTCAAATTGTATCTGAAGTTGAATCCACTTTAGAATTCAATAAAAAATTCATAAGTATATCACCATACTCGTATTTGAAACCCAAAATCATTTAAATTATTTAAAAAAATTAAGTAATTGTGATGTTTGTGTGCGCAGGCGCAGTCGGCGGCGATGGCGATGACAGCGACGACAAGGAAAAGGAAGAAGAGGCGGAGCGCGAGCGGCAGGAGGCGATCCGCGAGGCAGAGGAGAGACGCAAGGAGAAGCACCGCAAGATGGAGGAGGAGAGGGAGAAGATGAGGCAGGAGATACGCGACAAGGTAACCAATCATACATACACTACGATTAAGAAGGTAAGAGGCAGATACGCTGGGCTTGGGAAGGGAGGAATTGACAAGGTGGAAGAAGTGAACGACATGATACTGCATGAGATCTTCTATAAGGTTCTTCTATTGTATGTCTGGTGAATGCGGTATAGCATACCCACACTATCTCGTGTGTCAAAGTGTCTGACAGTGTCACAAGAGCTGTTTGGTGAGAATGGACGCTTAGTAGAACCGAAGTACTTAGATATTGCCGAGTCAGTGAAGTGTCCGAGCCAGTGTTGTAGAGACCAACTCGTGCAACCAGGTTAGAAAAAATTACTATTCGTCCCATATGAAAACAGAATGAAATCGCTTATTTAGTTAGTTGAGGAAAACCTCTAACATTATCCATAACAACATCGATATTTGTAAAAATCAACCCTTATTCTGTTTAAATTCCTTTCTTCGGCAAAGGTGACCAGGTCATTTTATCCCCTATCCTATATCGGTCCCTATATCGAGATCGACCACTGTTTATTAGAAAAGCATTAACAGAAAAGTCTACCATCAAGTCCCGCCTTAGCGCCCCCTTTCGTGCACTCCAACCGATATTACTTTATGATAAGTCCTGCTGGCGCGCGGATCAGTGCGCGGACAATAAACAGATGTGCCTCGTCAAACGGCCATCAAACGTCACCTTTGTGTTAATGGCGTGTGTAATGAAAGAAGCACTCGTCAACAAAAACGTGTCACTCGACGTCCGTCCGTCCGGGAAGTGGCTCCGAGGGAGCGGCGCGCGCGCCAGAGGGCGCTTGACCCATTTCGCGGTTCAATTAATTGCTAGCCGAGTGTTGTGGGCTTTGATGTGAAAAGCTCCAGCTCCTGTACAAAGATTGAATATCCTAACTGTATGACGTATGTGCTCTATAGCCGTGTGTGGATGATTTGATGGCATGAGAGGAAAATTTGTCTCCGCAAGCACTGACACTTGTATATCTGTTTTCACGTGGAAACACACTCACATCTATATGGCACCGTTCTCAGCAGTGTGCTCTGGTAGTGAAAGAAAACTTAGTAGCGATTAGAATATACTGTTGGTCGCCTAGTGGTCGAAATTTGACCACAATTAAAATAAAAAATAGACATAATTTTTAAAAATAATTAGCATTCTGCATTCTTCTCTATATAAACTATAAGTGTGCGAAATTTCATTCTCCTCTGTCCGAGCAATTTTCTTAAAAAGGGATACAAAGTTTTTGCTTCACTTTTTATTCTTTTTATCTTTTAATTCTTTTGTTGTTAGTAATGTGTATCCATGCTGTCACTGGACATGAGATGTGTTACAGTGAGTTTGTGTGTGTGTGTTTCATATGATGGAGAGTCTGTGTGTTGAAAAATTGAATTGTCGTTGAATTGAACAATAGCGGATTTAATGTTACATATTTTTGATGACCTGAGAAATATTATCTTTTTCTTTCTCTTGATAAAATTTACCAGTACGTCAAAAAGATTTGCCTTTGTTTTCACATAACAGTTCCTAGTATTGTGTTCTAATTCTATTATTATTATTAATCAAGGAGCATTGTTGTCTTATACGATTTTGAATATCAAATCTAATAGTTTGGAGCAGTGATTCAATTATGAAATTATCGTATGCGGAGATGCAAATGAATTTGTCTAAAAAATTAAAAATGCATCTTGGCAGCGAGAACATCCCTGACGCTGCAAACGACTTGCGAAGAACTCTGGTAGCTTTCAAATAAATTACAAGACGACAAAACGTGAAACCCCGTTTTAATTTAAAGCAAAAAAAAAACTCTAACAAAAAAATTAACCCCTTGAAATTAACTCGGCGGCGGCGCGCTGCGCTGGCACGAAGCCAAAACGCGCTATCTTAATTCAGACAAACAAAAGAGTCTTGGAAACATCTCACTTATTTTTAATTAAAGGACTTAATAATCTCTCGCGTTGGAAAAACGTTAAAATGCCGTCATGCTCTGCTGTCCGCCGCGGGCAGGCGAGTGTCCAACATGGGCTCTCGGAGAATTCTCGTTCACAAAGAAATTACACAAATGTATTTTAATTCGTTAACACTTCTCTAATGACACGTTTTTATTTTTTAAATTTTATATAAAACATAAAAATATTGATCGTAAGGAGATATACATATCCCACTGCGAACTTTTCTGTAGGCCTTTTAAAGATATGTTCCGTACTCCGTAGGATATTATTTTGATCCATCTCGTAAGGTTTAGCCAGCGTTAACGAAGTAAACGCCCAAAAATGTGTTTTTTATTACTACATAATTATAAATCTTACTGTATTGGCTTTTCTTAACAATATTATGCGAGTATTATAATATAGTGAAAACCGTATCAGAATTGGAAGCGGGGTTTAGTTTAGAAGAAGTGGATAAACAAACCGACAGACGAAAACAGTTACTTTGTTTTATACTATGTAGATATGTTAATTTTTTATTGCGTGTATGGTGCATTGGTGATCGCTGTAACACGTTGGTGCACAGGTAGAGGCTACTGCTCATTTACTGAATATATTTATTCGCGGGAACACTCCACCATTAATTATTGTTTTCAATTGTCATACTTCTGCCGTCCCCTGCTGGCCAGAGAGACATACTGCTCGTTCATCGTTGCTTTTAATTTATGTTTCTACCGTTTTGGTAAATGGTATCATGGATTATTTAAAAAATGTGTAAAATATAAGTCCATTCAACCACAGCCGGTACGTGGATTTTCGGTTTCTCAACTGATGTCTATTTGTAATGCTTTAAATTAATTTTGATAGTCTCCCTGTAAACCACATTTCAAATAAACAACATAAGTACATTAGACAATATCTGATGAGCTTTTGTTTTTAGCAATTATATTATTACTGCATTCTTTGTAGTACATCTATTCTAGCCTCTCCAACTATTGAAGTTTGTCTGACCTAGTCGTACTGTCCTGCTAACAACTTGACGCTTTCAGCAAAATGTTCGCCCTCGGTGCGCATTTCTACATTTTTCAAGTTATTACTCATTGTCACAAGGCGAAATGCGTAAAAATGTAAATGTAACGCGACACCAAATAAAAATTTATTACCTCACTAATTACAGGAGAAAGAGCTGTAAGGTTGAGACTCACTGCTGTTCGCTGGCGTGACTTTTATAAGGACTGGATATTTTTACATGTTTCCCGGGTAAACCAACGAGAAAATAGGGATAGTAGCTTCTTTGCTTGCCGCCTCACTTCACTCCACCATGTTACGGATGTCGCTTCTATAAACCATTTGCCTCAAATATGTTTGTTATACGGACAACAGATAATCCATGCATTTAGGGTCCTGACTAGTGCATTTACCTTACTTTCAACCGACTTTTAAAAAGGAGGAGGTTTTAAATTCGACTTGAAGTTTTTTGTATGTATATGAAATGATAACTCCGCCAATTATGAATCGATTTTGATGATTAATACAAACACAAATCGCACAAATACAAAATACAATACAACAAAAATAAACTATACCATACCCATTATCCAGACAATTCTATCTCTAAGGGTGAAAATTGTAGGTTATGACTATTGTAGACTTTAAGGACAGTTGAAGTCGGTGTCTACCTACCACTTTCAGAAAATAAGGGCAACACTACATCCATAGCATCTCACCAAAAATAAATACATAATTACATGAACGAGGAATCGCGTAAGAGCATTGCTTAGCTCGAGCTGCAAGTGTAAACACGACACTCGCGTAAACATCGCTCCGTGTAACTACAATTGGAACTTCAATACAATGCCGGCGTAGTTACGAGCTCGAGGTCCGCAGCACTTGAGCGCTTGCACTCCCTGGTTAGTGTTTACACGCGGCCGTTAAATTGCTGAGTTTGAGTGCGCTAGTTCCTCCTGCTGAAGTGAACGGTTACCGGGTGGAACTCTGTGGATCGGTCGGTGGAATTGTAACAAGACGATTGTAGCACTAATCATTTTGAGTGAGAGTATACTCGTATATGCGTTCATTAATATAATAATAAATATACGTGAATACGAGCGCGGACGCACACTGTGGGTGGTGGTCATGGGGATATCGACTGAATGGACATTTTGAATAGATTACACACTTGGTTTTTCTTCATCTTATCGTGTCGGTTGTATGTAAGGTCTATGGCCTACCTCACACACCCTAGTGTCAGAGTTGTTGAGTCGACATAGTACTCCGACATGTCTCATGCAGCTACTGCATGTCGTCCGATTTATTACGAATCGATATTGATGATTCTTTGTTGTTTGGTAGAGCATACTTCAGAGATGGTCTCATATAAATTTTATCGAAATTGATTTAGCTCTTTTTGAGAAAATCAACAAAATTCAAATATATACCCAGATCATTCTATCTCTAAGGGTGAACATTTTAAGGCAATTGAAGTCGGTTTTGTGTGCCTTTTGAGCGTGTTAATTACCAGACAAAGGAAAGTCTGACAAAGGGATATACTCACCGGGAATCGAGTGTAACGCTCACACAACTGCGCCACGGAGGCCGTTAACCATGCATGGTTTAAAAACATAAGAAATCTTCCTCATGTACTGGTAATGACGTGTGGTCTCAGCTTTATAATAGGATCATCCCATGTCATCCCTCGGACGTCGTGAAAGGCGACTAGGGAAAAATATTCAGGAGATGGTCTGCCGCAGCTACCTATGTAACACCAACATCTTGCTGCGATGGACTTATGAATAGAGTTTTTGAAGTTGCATACAAATATAATATCATACAATCTTAGTTATTCGTAGTATAGTATTATAGTTCCGTATATTCGAGCCAGCAACGGTCCTCTTGGGCCGTTGGGGCCGTTGCGCTGAGAGCGGCTCTCAAAGTAAATTGCTCGTAATTCTGTACCAAGATTGCACCTCGAGGGCCGGCCGGGGAGCGACGCGGGCGCGCGCCTAGCGAGAGGCTTTCAGGGAAACATGTGCAGAGACCTTTACGTGTTACTTAAAGACTGGGCTTCCGAGTTTCCATTCTTGTTGGCATTTGACCTTTATCCTGCTGGTATGTGAAGATTAGGCTTACAGCGCGGGTGGAAAGTATCCAATACCTCAACCTAATCAATCCTTGGCTTAGATTTTCTTATCGAAACACATCTGTGCTATTGACATTGATGGTTGACGGCAGACAGGTAGCATGGTAGTAGCTACCAGACGGACATAGATATGTGATCCTACTAATATTATAAGTTTGGATGTTTGGATATTTAGATGTTTGGATGTTTGTGACGCTTTCACGGAAAAACTACTGAATGGATTTGAATGAAACTTTACAATAATATAGCTTATACATCAGAATAACATATAGGCTATAATTTATAAAGACATACTGTGTAAATTGTCCAAAATCACACTCATAATATTAGTGGGATTACATGGGCAATTTTAGCATAACAAAAACGCGTTGCCTAGCAACCGACCATAGAATATGTAAATTCGTATATACAAACTTTCGCGTTTATAATATTAGTGTGAAAACTATTTGAATGTACTACGTCAGATATTGAAATTTATTTTGTTTCTGTAAACTATTAGCTTACGTAACAGAATAAACACTATTTTGTACCTTATGCTGTACAATAATTTGTCATATACGTCACCTGTGCCTATCGAATAAGTAGATAAAATAAGTAGATAAGTAGATAAATACATCCTGAAGTACACACGCACAAAGTCGCGGGCGGAAGCTAGTTACTAAATAAAACTGAGTACCATAGCAACCCCCGCTGGGAATCCAACCTGGGACCTAGATCGTAAGTCCAATCGTGCACACTTGTATATGAATATAAACATGTCTGAAATTTAAAAAATTAAAAAGGGCCAAGTCGGAGTCACACAAAATAATCAATAGAAAAAAACAACGAATTTTTTTTGTTAAGTTGTGTTTGTAAGTCCCTTTAATTTTTCAACCGACTTCAACAAAGGAGAAGGTTATCAATTCAACTATATGTTTTTTGTATGTATCCGTCGCGATAATTCCGCCAATTTTGAATCGATTTTGATGATTCTTTTTTGGTTGGTTGGTCATACTTTAGAAGTGGTCCCATATTTCGCGCTTTTTGAGAAGATCGTCAAAAAACAAAAGATATTCTCGGATAATTCGACACGTAAGGGTCATTTTAAGGAATGAATCCTATAGACTCTTAGGGCAGTTAAAGACGGATTCTTAGTTATTTTTAAATGCCAAACAACCCAGTTTCCTGTTGGGCGTATTCCACACATCTATATATATGACATCTACTGAAGGACTTATTATAAAAGCTTAGTTTTCACACATCTGTGACGCTATATCAATTCGTTCTTGGAGGAAGCCGTGGGCATTGTTTTTACTTACAACACAATATCACTTAAGGTTTCGGCGCTCATAAAACTCGTTTCGCCCGCGCCTCGTAAAACATTGAAGGCAATACACACAGAAAGGCTTCCCCTGTATTGTAAGGCTTATCTACGCGACTTGGCATCGGCGTAAAAGCTTTATAACTCCCTCCGTGCGCCCGAGCGGCCTGTGTAGTAGACATTACTAACTGGATGTCCCGGGTTCGATTCCCTGTATAGCTATATGGCTAGCTACCATCATGTTACCTAAGTCTGCCGCCAATTAAGTGTTAATAACATTGTTGTGTTCTGGTGTGAAATGTAGCAGAACCAGCGCCTCATGCAACAGCCTTATCGTCACTTACCATCAGGTGGTACGAAGGCCAAGTGTAAACACAATCCATATTAATATTATAAATGCGAAACTAAGTTTTTTGTTTGTTCATTTATGTCGTGACGGAGTGTCGTTATACCTTAAAAAATCATTTTTAAGATATTTGAAAGTCCGGAAAAGAACGTAGGCTACTTTTATCCCGATCGAACTAATGGTTCCCGTGGGGTAATGTCGAAGTCGCTGACAAATTGCTATCAAATGTAGACTTCTTGGTGGAAATGAAGATAAGTAACGCGTTCAAAGAGAACTAGAAACCGACTTCAGCTGCCCTAAAAGTCTACAACATCCATCCCTTCATTTCATTGCTTATTTTTCAAAAAGCGCTGAATCAATTTCGGTAAAAATTATATGGGACCACCTCTGAAGCCAAACCAAAACAAAACAAAAATCATCAAAATCGATTCATAATTGTCGGAGTTATATACATACATACAATCAAATAATTTACAAAACATACAATCAAATTAAGAACCTTCTCCCTTTTTGAAGTCGGTTGTAAGTAGTCCTTTGTCTTTGACAGGCCTGTTTCTCACGACCTATTTACACATCCACCACCCGCAAGAGAACCTGTATTTACACAGCAGTGTTCATGAATCTGCCCGGAATATTCGTATATCCCTCCCGCCGTGGTCGGCGCGCGCGCGAGGCCCAGTTCTCGAGAATATATACATCATACATGTTACATTGTATGCCCTAATCATCATCTGATCACTAGAGCAGAGCTAGGAAGTCTGTCGCAGCTGTCATCTTCGCTTTCTTGACAAGTTTCTTTCACTGAAAATCGCACTGGAAACAATACTACGAGTGTTTCAATTATTTCCTTTATTACGACTATAAACCAGTTTCATTTGGATGTCATTAGCAACATATTTCTGCTAAGGTAGTGATTCTGACAAATCCCTTCATTAGACGCGACGACGCGACGTGGCGATCATATGCAGCTGATTTTCACTTGGCCTTCATCTAGTAGTGAAGCGATTAGGCCGTTTGGATGGAAAGCTTAATATTGGCATTAAAACATCTTTGGCCTTTGGATTAAATTGTTGGAATTATATAAATGTTATCTATGCTAAATAATAAGTTTTTGTGTGTGTTGTAAATAAAACATTTTGATTTGATTTTGATTGCTTTTAACACTGATATTTGGTGGCAGAAGAATTCTGTTTGAACCATTAATACAATTTTCTTTTAATATTATGTCATATAATCGTTGGAAGGGAATAATATCATACACACTTTATGATGAAATGAAATTCAACTAACTGTCTATTTTTCAACAGACTTTTAAAAACGGGTATTTTTTAAGTTTGTTACCGCAGAACTTTCGACTGGGTGAACCGATTTTGATGATTTTTTATTATTGTTTGAAAGCCGATGCTTCCCATATGGTCCAATTTGGTCCAGTTCTGACAATGGCATCCATGAGAAAACCATATAAGAGTTAAATTTGCTGTAGACTTTAAGGCAGGTGAAGTCGTTTGCTTAGTTCTTTCTGAAGGTTAATTATTTATTATTTCTATCACTACGTAACAAACAATATCCTGTATTACTAACGAATGACAGCAGAGCAATGTAACATTTTATCACAAAGCTTGTCTCTGCAGCATCCCAGTAAAAGATCCAGGTTAATCCGCATCAGTGTTAACTGCCTCGTTAATCTGGACGCGTGCATCCCACTGATTGGAGCGTTGCGCCGCGCGGGGAATTACCAACTGCCGGGGGAATTACAAACATTACTTTCAGTGGAATTCAATGTGCGCTGGAGCATTACACTCGGATATGTGCACTGGGCTTTGCTCTGTTTGGAAAGAGAATTGTTTGTTGCAGCGGAAATCGCGCTCGTTCCAAATTGGAAAACATTGCGAACAAAATGTATTTTGACGTCATGTATCGAAAGCTGTAATGTTTTTATTTCCACCAACAGAAATACAATATTTAATAATATCGATTTAAATAATTAATTCTCAAAAAGACATTTCGTCACTTATATGAGAACTTACAATAATTACAACAAATATTCGCCTAGTGCTAGCTAACTCTATTTTAAAAATTGTTTAATCTAACTTACATTTCAACAATGTGTTTATGAAGTTTATTTTAAATAAATGACATTAGTATTGTTGCCATCGCCTGCCTCTCCATCATCAGCCGGGACACGTCCACTGCTGGACATAGACCTCCTCCATGGCCCGCCACATTGACCGGCCCCGAGCTTGCATTCAACGACTTGCGGTGGTCGTCACTCGAGAACTTGTACTCCCCACCAGTTACAGGTTCTTCGAGCGACGTGGCCTGCCCAATGCCACTTCAGCTCACTGACTCGTCGAGCAATGTCGGTGAACATAATTCGTCTATAGATTTCCTCATTCCGAATTATATCACGTAGTGAAATGCAGAGAATGCAATGCAGAAGAATGAAATGCTCGTTGTTCGGCCAACAGTAAAGGACCACGTTTCGCTGCTTTGCCGTCGCCGGTTTAGACTTGAGTAATTATCCCACGGGAACTACTAAACTGACCGGGATAAAAGTTTTCTAAGTCGTTTTTCATATCCTGGGCTATCTGCTTGATAAAGTACACAGCGTTCGGTTGTGCCGTTCAGGCAGTAACAGTATGTACCGGACCATCCTACTAGATGGATCTACTAACTGCAGAGATAACATGAAGGCCACGAGATAATTTTGTCACGCCCTTTTGTTAAGCAGACTGTCGATATCCCGATATCTCGTGGCCTTCGTGTTAGCCCTGCTGGTCAAGGTTGCGGGGAGACGCTGGTTCAAGCGGCTCGGGTCCGGGCTCGGTGGCGTGTCGAGGCAGAGGCATATATCAGCAGGTGATGACCCAAAAATGGATTTGTACAATCGAAATACGGATTCTAACAACCTATTGATTGATTGATTTTTAGCAATATGCAAAGTTAATGCGGTATTTCAAACATATTTTTCTGCTTTTCCCAAGTAATGTTTCCCAAATTTTGGGGTTCATTAATAGATCTTGGAGAGTTGCTTCAGTTCCTGTATCACTTACAAACTATTAATTACGCAACTCCCAACTCCACTCACAACTCCCAACTCACTATTAAAGCGTACCGCGGGTCCATTACACCACGGCAGCGAGCGCCTGTCAGCACTGTCGTGTCGCTAACGTCATTTGTGACTAATAGGCGCCAGGAAAGGACCTCCGGCAGTTTCGCTAGCGTGCCACAAGGCTCCGGAAACCGGAAATTCATTTTAGGATTTATTAATCAAAGAACCTCCTGCCTTATTAACTTTAGGCATCTGTGTAAGCTCGTTTCTAGCATAGAGCCTAATCGTCATTAACCGGCAGAGATGAAGGCCAAAGGCTAGTCCTAGCTAATATGCACTAAAAGACATTCCGTTAAAAAATTGTTAAGCTTTTGCCCGCAATTTGCTACATGAGTATATCATGAATAAATATGTATTAATTTATTTTTGACGGGGTGTCACATTTGATACAGCCATAACAACAATATGGTTGACTTTTGTGACAACATTGATTTGAAAATATAATATTAAATATATCTGCGAACAGAAGCGTATCACTTGGACCACACGTAATTTTAGTAAACGTAATATTCAAAGCGCATGAAATCAATAGAGTATCTTGTCGGCGTCGGCACGGCACGGCGCCCACCGCCGACGCTCGGCCTCCACGACACTTTGTTCTTGATCTCATTACAGGCATTTCCTTTTCCCGCCAAAATGGGGCGATGGAAATACGTTTTACATTCCAAATTCACTTTCCTGTATATTTTAGTCAGTTCCGAAACAATTTCTGATGGAGTGTCCCGGAGCATTACGCAAATAATGCGACAACAATGGAAACATTTTTTTTCTTCAAATCTACCTGCAATATTCTCAGTTCGAAAGTAACTATGACTCTGATCTGCTTCTTGCCTTTTGATTACTTAACTTTAAGGTTATCATTTGTGAAAGTGCACTGTTGGACATGATTCCCTCACGATGGCCATGACACTCGCGTCGGACGAATATCAGAAGACTCGCTGAGTTGGACATCAGTATTATTCCCTCGGGTTGGTTTAGGAGTTGGCGACGTAGTGCAGACTCATACATTGAATTAAGGTTTAAAGTTTCAAACTAAATTTATGTTGCCATAATCTTTTAAAATATAACAGCTGTATTTGTGTAGTAACTATCTAAAATAGGACATCAGATTGTGATGTCGCGAAATGAGTATCATTAACACACAACTTCACAGTGAATCACAATTTTCATTTCTAAACACTATGGACCATTACCTGCGTAACGGCTATTGTTGCTAACTATAAAGTTGTAAATTAATTATATTTATTTCGCGACACTATAATCCCATCTCCTATTATTAGGTAATTACTTATCAAAGCCAGTTATTCTATTTTAAAAGATTATGGCATCAGATATTTAGTTTGGAAGCATTCTAAGCGGAATCCCGTTAAGTACTTTTCTGTAATGTTATCTTGTTGTAAGTACATACAAATGTATACACATACAGGCTATATTTAGTTATGATATCGTAATAATAGTATCATCACCGCGCTCGAAAGGCGTATTGGTGATCAAATAGGTTGAGGCTTCTGGCTGAGCACGCGTATCATCACACAGCCTTATTGTCACTATCAGGTGATCCTGAATATATTTTCGCTTAGTCGTCTTTCACGACACCGGTTGGGTAACAAGTTGTGGTCGTATTGTAAAGCTAAGACCACACGACAATTCTGTGTGCTCGATACCAATCAACGTCCAGTTTCGAATATCAAAAGAATCCCAAAAAGAACAATGCCAACTAGCAAGTGTCAGGTGATTCCCTTGTCGCAATGAAGGTAATTCTTATTAACCTGCCTCCTCCGGCCCCCTCAGCTTCCTTAGCCCCCTTGGCCCCTGCGCAATTAAAACTTGTACCGATGAAGGAACTTTTACAACGAGACGGAACTAGAAGGAACTTTGTGCAAAATTACGCGACAAATGCGAAGGAATTAAAGCTGTTGCGAGCCGCCCGCCTTCGCCGCGCCGCCCTGAGTGTTCTCGAGTTCCCACAGTTCACTACACGCTACGCTCTAGGGTTCCGCAGTCAACTAGCGTCAGTTATATATGTTTAGCTTCAGCCCGCAACTTCCTCTGCAGACTCCGTTGTACATGAGCGTCTGTAATGGATCGCCATGACCAACGGGCTTTCCAAAAGGCCCATAATCCCAGCACTGATCGCAGCAAAGCTCAGGTGACATATGTATAGTACTAGCTTTTGCCGCGGGCGTTCGCGCGGACTGAAGAAGTTATCCCATGAGAACTACTTGTTTGATCAGGATAAAACGTATCCTACATCCTTTTTTGACACGTCAACTATCCTTATACAAACATTTAGTCATTCTGATTCTCAGTTACAACGTGAGGCGAGGACAGATAAACATTCGCATTGATAATAGTGGTTTGGATGCAGTACAACTTTGAGAACGCACGGCTGATGCACGAAGTTTTTTAAATTAAAGTCTACCACTGCGCGCTGAAGTAGTTAAACACATTAAAATGACTTTTTAGGTTAACCCGATCCTTGAACAAAGCACGCTCTTGTTGAAATTGCAGACAAAAACATAAATAATTAATTAACAATACATGCTGTTAATGACATCTAGAAAATTTTAATATTTATTGAGATTTCATAAACGTTATTTAGCATTAATTATTTATGTGTTTGTATCAAATTCCAACAAGCGCGCCCTTGTTCAAGTCTTTTCATTGTATTTAACTCCAAATCAAGCGCATAGTAGTAAGCTAGTAATTTGTTTTAAATAATGCCTTACCTTCTTAAACATCCCAAGTCTTCCCGCACGTGTCATCTTAGGAGTACCACTTAAATCATAGTGCAACCATCCATTAAGTGTAGTGTGGTGAAAGAAAAATCGACTTAGTGCCAACACTAACATAAGAACACATGATCAAAGTGTCTTCCTCTAACGAAAAGAAGTGCCATATCATGTATTATCAACTAAATTCTAACATAACATAACTATTTTTACATATTTAAGTTAAGATTAAGTTATTTATGCGCCCTTAAACTAGGTTGTAGTCTGTTTATATGACTCATTAAGGTATTGTTAAAAAACGTGCCGCCTGTTGAGGTTGTACGTGTTTATGATAAACCTCAATAAAAGACAGCTACATCAACGACCTGTGAAGTACCTGGGCTCCAGAAAGGAGCTTTCAGATCTAGTCACGGTGAAAAATAAATTAAAAACTTGAGCTGTAAATACTTGTGAACGAACGCGTCGTTACCCTCTGTGGACCGACGATGTGTAAAAATTGTACCGCCCGCCCCCGCGCCCGCCCGCCCTCGACACAAATTTGAAAAACGTTTAACGTGATTCAGAAAAAAATTGTTTTCTTCTTGAATTCTTTTGGTAATAACTAAGTTTTCTAAGCTTTAAACTTTATCATAGACTAAGTAAGCTTTGGTTTATAGTTGTAGACAAAGCATTCCATGTAGCACTCCCTGCGCTAGCGCTCCCGGTGCACAGTATCTCCGTGAACAGTTCGTTTCAGTAAAGTCATTAGTTTTACTGGAGAAACCAATAACGGTCAACTAGAGCTCGTTAGCTCTGTCACTAGCAACAGTCAGCTGAATAAAGAACGACTTGGTAATGTACACTCGTCTACATTCAACTGTATAAAGGAACGCAGCGAAGACTCCTGTTCCGCTGACGTTCCCTGCAGTTCCTCTGACATACCCTGATGTTTCTCTCCCTGATATGTCTTTTAGACGGTCTCAGTGCCAGGGAATTGTGTTCCTTGTGGGATAGACATTTGCTAGACAACATTAAGAGGGTATGCTGTTGTCAAAGCGCCCATACAAACGTAGTCCAGTCATATTTTGAGTATAAAGCTATGAAAATCTATGAAATTTTCAAGACACAATCTAGAAACAAATATCTGTGTCGGTGGTGAGTCAGATTTTCGTTTATATATATACTTCCAGAGTTACAGGGCGTCAAAGTATTGTATTTTTCGGTAGTAAAAAGCTCCAACTTTGAACCTGATTAACAAGAGTATGAATCGATTTAGAACAATTTGGAAAAACCACCGACATCTGAAATTTCATTAGTATACTGTATTAAAAAAATGGTTACATAATATACTGTATCCTTCAAATGATCCCTGGACTACGAAACATCCAAATAACGGGTGGATAACATCGCATAATGTATGCTGTCTCACCGTACGCGCTCGGGTAGGATAGGGCTCGGAGAGGGACAGATACAAAACAATTTAACCTTGAAACCGACCACGTGGTCTTACCAACATAGCCTCTTAAATGATTCAAAAATCTTTTTAAAATCTCACAATCAATAAATGAATATTAACAACTAACTCCAGCCCGTAGCTATGTCTGCACATCTCTTCCATGTCATCGGCTAACGTATGTTCGTCGTTAAGATTTAGCCGTGACGAAGAACCTAATGTACAGAGGGACAATGTTACTTCTGAGCTTATTACATTATACACACAGTGTGCTGTGCAGATTTTCTTATTAGGCTGATACATGCATAGGAAGTGGGTATATATAATACATTAATACATCTGAAAAATCGTCTATTGTACCATGAAGGTAAACAGAGTATCCCCGGCCGGCGGTGGCACAGTAACTTCTCTTTAACTTCAATGGTTATTTAAATTCTGTTACTCAGCCTCACGAGCATCCTTGCCATACCGAATGTAATAGAAGTATTCCGCTCCCGGCTTGTTGCTCGCTCCCCCAATAGTCCTCAATTTTCTCGCTCACTGTACTTAGCTGGCTATTGATTT
Organism: Carcina quercana; assembly: GCA_910589575.2. Lineage (NCBI taxonomy): Eukaryota > Metazoa > Arthropoda > Insecta > Lepidoptera > Depressariidae > Carcina > Carcina quercana. The sequence continues at coordinate 9,966,922 of OU342447.1, read as the reverse complement.
TGTTTTACAGGTTTTTCTTAATTTCACGACTCGTTGGGTGTAATTGTATATTGGGTAAATGTTGATTACAGCGATGTACGTAAGTACGTGATGCTTTTTATAAGGATTCAATGAAATTTCTGTTTCCAAGCTACGAGCTGGTTTCCTGATGATATTTACATAATGGGATGCTTTGAATTTGACGAGATTATTTTTCTGTTCTTTGTTTGGTTGAGTTTTTAGACAACATCGCGGACAAGTAGTGTCGTGTGTGATTGTTGCACGCTTTGCAAAGAACAGAAATATATTTTAGTTTCTTTCGTGTGTTAACATAAATAGGTGATCAAAAGCCGTATTATACAATTTCATTGAAAGTAGGTGTCATTTATACCGTACTTTTAGGGCGTTATCTGCAATATATCCCGCGGGAAAACTTCGCCAGGATAAACGTACCGTGTACCTCTATCCGATCAATAAACTAAGTGTACCCCAAAATACCTACATAAAGAATGACAAACACACATCTATAACAACGAACGTAATAATATAATCAATATCAATTCAACGTCAGTTTCACTAAAGTTAATTCATAAATGATACGGAACGGTAAAAGTGAACTGAAATAAATTTAATTGTGTATCATTAGCAAAGCAATACACATTGTACAATGAATGGACAAACAAACAAACAAATGGACTATTTGTCAGCATCGGTCACGGGGGGGTGAGGGGGGGTGGGTGCTGACGTGCCCTGTGTTACAAGCCCAGCCCAGGGAGCGGCCATATACCACTTTATAACATAATACTTTCATATATCCAGAATGTTGTTTCTATTATTAATTTAAGCGTAAATTATTTCGATATATTGTACTAAAACCACAGGCCGGACACTTCGAATAAATGTCGTGATATCGGTTCCTGTTGACACACATCGAACGGATGACGTTTGTAAACACGTTAACATGTGTGAGTGTGTACTGCCTACGCGCGGAGGTACCGAAGGCGGTGCACCTCAGTTCTGTACCAACAAGCATCAAGTCAATGAGGCGCTGTCGGTGCTTTGTAACATGGTGGCTGCTAACTAGGCGGACATGGAAAATGCCCTAATACCTACTAAAACTCACTGACATGGTGTCATTTTACTCCTAAATTGAATAAATAAGAAACAGTAGCTTTCAACTTGGAGAGTCTAATGTCGACGTAGAGGGAGGAACGAATAGTCGGTAAAAGAAGTAAAATCGTGACCACGTGGTTTGTGAACACCCCCTACATCCACTATGCAGACGTAGATAAATAAAGCTAATTTCTCGTCAGGTTTTTTCGTCATTGGACAACATCTGTCTTCTAGAGGATACTTGTTTTTCTAGTACATGTTTTAAAACAAGTTAAAACAGAACTAGAAACCGACTTCAATTGCCCTAAAGTTTTTAGTCCGACTTCAAAAAAGGAGGAGGTTATCAATACGAAGGGTATGTTTTTTTATCGTTTAAAAAAATGTTTGTTACCTTAGAACTTTCGACTGGGTCAACCGATTTGGATGATTCTTTTTTTTTTGAAAGCTGATGCTTCATGTGTGGTCCCATTTTAATTTGGTCCAGTTCTGACAACGGCATCCATGAGAAAACTATATAAATCTTGCCTTAGTAAAAAAAAGACTATTAGGGCAGTTGAAGACGGTTTCTAGATCGTTAACTTGTGTGACATAATTTGCGACAGATATATTTATCTCATTCTGTCTTATGTCAATTAAATGATGTTAGAAAGGCTAAAATAAAATAGAGTTAATTTGATCCTGCTTCATATAATCTGTCTATGTACATACGAGTATTAATTTACGTGCCACTTGTGAAGGTGCCCCCCGACGTGGGGTGCCGGGGCCGGGGCCGGCCTGCGCACGCGACCGATATCATGTTCACAGTGTAATGTGTGTGGCACACGAGGCGGTGTACGAGTAGACCGATGTCAGCAGCAGATCACAGATAGAGAACGATGTCATATTAAAGAGAACGGCGGCTCTGTTTTTGAATCGCTCTTCTGCAACGAGTGGTCGGGACCACTCTTTGCGGAGGCGAGCGATAGACTAAACGTCATCATCGAACACTGACATTACCACTTATTGACATTGACAGTAGAAACTGTTCTAAGAACCTTGAGTTCCGTTTTCCCTGCATGAATTACCGGTTTTATTTTTCTGCGTAAAACGGATAAAATTAAACATTTTATGTTATATTGGTAACACCGAATGATTCAAAAATACGGTCAAACCTGTTTTCATGCGACTTGTAGTCGATCGTGACTTAAGTCGTGTGCGACGAAGCTATGTCACACGAGCGAATCAAAAATGGAGCCCCGAGTATTGCGTAATGAAAGGGTCGCGTGCCGACGGCGAGCAATTCCATTCAGAACCCATTACTGCTGGATACTTCCTGGTTATATGGTATATTGGACGAGTTAGAAAGGTAACGATGCGCTTAGATGAAACACCTGATTCTTTTTAACCCCCGACGCAAAAAGAGGGGTGTTTTAAGTTTGACGCCATCGTAGCTCTTGAAAGGATGGACGTTTTTTTTACATAAAAGCAAGTTTCTTTGAGGTGGTTCTTAACTATATTTAGTAACGTTGGTTGTACAACTAAATCTTACAGCAATAACATTCAAGTAGTTATTCGTTGAAATAGAAACAAAACTTCAATTTACAAACGTATTTGCCGATAGCTGTCGAGTCTCGGACGGATAAGGGAGGCGAAATTACCGTTGAGTCAAAATTAAACGACCTTCAAGTTAAATGTAACTGGACAAACCTAAACAGAGCACGTCCTTCCCCTGGCAAGCGAAAAATACAAGTCCGTCCCCTGGCAAGCAATAAAAACGTCTGATTCTGTACAAGCAGTCCTGGGGACCGTTTTGTAGAAGTGTTTGCTCAGCGAGGGTTTGTTTGTTTGCTTATTTATCTCCCAAAGGAAAGGTTAACTTTCCTTCCTATTGGAAATGCTTCAAGTTTTTAAGTCGCTCTTGTACTGAACGACCGAGACTTGCCAGTGGAGATCAACAGGGTAAACCTTAGAGACATAAACAATACAGAGCTTAACTTACATTGCTACTTTACTAGCTATAGCTATATTCAAATCTCTTTGTTTACTGCTAGCATCGTACAAATGAGGACCGTCAGAAACTCTTCATTTTAGATCTCTATTCGAAGTGTTTTGTTCTGTGCGCTGCTGACAGTCCCTTCATGGATTGTACATTTAAAGGTTTAATATTATTGTGTAATATAGGCGTGCGGGTATACTCCATCACAAAGCTGTCGACGTCTCAATTTCCACCCTGATGAGTTTCTAATGCAGTTAAGGGATGGTCTAGCGCCCCCTCCCTGCCCTCCCCGTCAACCCCACTTCCACCCCCCTGGCACAGCCGCTTTAATGTAACTATCACTTTGATGAAGCGATAATGACCGCTCCAAGCCATAAAGTTTAACATCACTCTCCTGTGTAATTTTGCATTTATAAATGCATTTTTATAGACAATTACAATAAGTAAAATTTATATGGACCTGCCAAAATATAAGTCAATGATTTATGTATCAGAGTAATAGAATAGTTCCTAAAATTTTTAAAATTACAAATCTAAGCTACAATTTGAAGTACATACACACGTACACCGCGGCTAAAATCGACTTCCAAATATTTATTTTTATTCTTTGTTAGTAACATAGAAGTGGCCACATCGCTCGTTGAACGAATAACCGATGGGGGTAACTATTCTAGAGTTAGACGACCTTGTAGAGGTCGCGGGGAGTCGCTAGATGCAAGTGGATCAGTACTGGTCAATATCGCGTATCATGGAGGAAGCCTATGTCCAGCAGTGGACCTTTCCCGACTGATGATGATGATACTAATGAAGCTAACGTTAGAGTAAAGTAGGTATAAGAATCATCATCAACAGCCTATATACGTCCCCACTGCAGGGGCTCAGACCTACTCCACCACGCGGGACCAGTGTGGATTGCTAGACTTCACACACACCTTGGAATTTCTTCTCAGGAGTGTGCGGGTTTCCTCACGATGTTTTGCTTCACCGAAAAGTTAATGGTTTTTATTTATCATTCGTACATAAATTGCAAATAACAAATTGTAACTCATTTGTACGAGCCAGAATCGAACCCAGACCTCGATCGTTCAAGGACTGACGCGCTACCCAACTGAGCTACCGTGACTTGGAGGTGGTGTAAGAATAATAAAAGTTAGTTAATAAAAGTTGTTATCCATATTTTATGTCATACAACACATAGTACAGTAAATTCTACCTTAACACACAGTGCAGTAGTGGTAGAATGGTGCACTCGAGTACGAAAATATGTATCCACTTTTTAACCATGTCACATACACCTTGAATTGTCATATCCCTCTACAACATACATAGGAACCAGCAAGAGTGAATGTGACACGGTTCCAATGGTTCTATGTGAACAGCACACACAGTCGGAGCCCGAGCCGAGGCCTCCGTAACGTAATTAGCTAATATTGTGTATACGCTAACTTAATGTCGCACACTCTATGATGTAGCTCGTGTATGATATACACAGTATGTATAACGTAGATGGGTGCGTGGGTGTGTTTCATCTTATGCTTCTCCATTTGTTTTGTTCCCCGAGACATTTTGACGTAAACTAAATCAAATTGTGTATTTGTATTTTTACACTGGATTATAAAAACCAGTTAGTTAATGGTATTCCGCTCCGACTATGTACCATACACTCTCTGTAGGAGAGTAGACCTGAGCCTATAGGCTGTTGATGTGATGTGATTCTTTCTCTTACCATAGTCCTAAGTTTAAATGTATTCGCTATGTTTGTAAATTTTTAAAACGTCTGTGAACTGCAGCGGCGTTGTGGGCGCCTGAGAACCAATAACACGCTCTCGTCCTGTCTGTGTCCCCAGTCTCTTACTATCCTATTTCTGTACTATTGTGTATATTTGTTCAATGTTGTCAATAATATAGATATTATTTTATATTACTCTTATTGTATCTGATATGTTAACCTTCATAGATTCATAAGAGGAGGTCTTGGGTTCGATTCCCAGAGAATACGTGTGTGGCTTGCTTTGGTTGGTTGTTCCCCCTTGAACTGAAACCACCTTGTCATCTTTCTGACGCAGAATTGAAAGAAAAAAAGTATATTTTAAATGAGTTCAAAGTTCAAAAATAGTAGGTCTTAAGAATAATAAGCATTAGCTATAAAGAAGACAAAAGAAAAACTGTAAAGAAGACAGTGGAGTAAAAGGGAAGATAACAGCTCTTGGATGTGAAATTGACTCTAGTAGGGAGTCCGTTTTAAACGCGCGACTCCCTAATCGAGTCAGGTTGACTTCTTTGAGGCTATCTCGGCAGCAGAACGAGGAAGAACCCAGAAGATTGCAGAAGATGGCAAGCAACAGAAGAGTACAATTTAGATCTATAGTTACGTAGACTTTAAGGAACCTGGGAATTTGAACTTCCTGCCAGGCAGGTAAGAGGCACTCGTATCTAAATAAAATTTAATGTAGGTATTTCGTTATGATTTGTATTCTCATCTCAATCTTCGGTCCGGTCTCGGTCAGCGACGACTCCACACGGGACACAAAGCACAGGGTGAACACTTTCAGACTTATTTGTCTTGTAGAGTTTGGCCCCGACAACAAAGTGAGCCAATCATAATGCAATACTGCACACCTCTTTACTTTGACTCAATTGTTTTTATTATACTGACTGGGTTTCTGTTTACAATAATTTCTTATAATAACTGATACGGGAGCTTTTCGAAGACACCTAACGCTAATTATCTCTGTAACAAACGATTCGGTCCACGTAATGAGTCGCATCCAGAACGGAACTCCACGCTGATTGGCCCCAGTGGGACAGAAGTCAACGCTGATTGGCCAGTTTGAATTCGTGCTGCGTCATAAGTGGTCGAAACGAAAGCCTATAAGACGGTATAAGTAGTAGTGTTGTCTGCAACTGTTCCTTTTGCTTTTGTCTGTCTCTTGTGTAGTTCTGGAGCTGAGAGTATGTTATCAATGATCGATATGTCTCAGCGGACCGCCCCCGCCCCCGCCCCCTTGTTTATATTTTCCCACATCTGTAGCACAGTTTCGGAATACAATTACGGTATAATTGGAACGTAAGGAGGGCGGGGCGATAATATTTCACGCTCGGTTTCATTAGTTAATCCCGCGGAATCTCTCGTGATCCCTGCGGAGTCGGCCGCGGCCCGCTTCCCCGCGAATTCACGGAATTTATGGTGAACAAAACAAATTAAATTTCATTAGAGGAAACTTTATAACGAATATAATATTCTAAACAGCACCCGTGTATTATGTACTTATTTTATATTGTTTTATTATGTTTTAACATGAGTGTCGTTTCTCGTAATAATATTAGGTTGTTGTTCAGCCGTGTAGTCACGGCCTTATAAAGAGCACCCTAAGTCACCCCGCGGCTGCCGTAAAAGGCGACTAAGATAAATATATACAGGAGATGGCACCAGAGGATCATGTCCAACAGTGGACTTATAATTATCAAGTTATTGTGTTAATTAAGTAGCTGTTTTGTAAGTATAAGATTCGTTGTCAGTCGCTCCTTGTATTCAATCAGTAGCTGAACGAAAGTCTACGCGCTGTTTTGGATGTATAAAATTAATGACGTCATTGTAAATATACTTTCCGCGAATGTACAGAGCCCCAGGATCGACTTTGTGCGCAAGTAATTTGAAAATGTTAATACCAAAATGTGTTTAGTTGGCATTTTTAAATCTAGCACATTAAAAACGCTAAGAATAGGCAACTTTTAACCCCCCCAAAAAAATGGCGTCAATGAAGTGACAGTTGACGTTTCAGTACATCACATCATCACATTATTATCACAAAATATTGATCTATAGACACAAAATACCAAAAATGCAATTCCAGGTCTTTTCTATCCATTTCCCCTTCAGAGCAGTCCAGATTTGAAACTTATATTTTCTTCACCGTTTCGTGAACCTTTTCGGTAATACGAGTACCTTAGTTGCCTACTCTGTTTCGGATGTTGCCGTTCGAATAAATATTGAATGGAATCGACTTTCCCGCGTATCGATTTCCTCCTCGACTGCCTTGATACCCTGGTACCGCCGCCGGTACTCGCCTGCCAGTATCGTCCCCGAGCTCCGGTTTCAGACTAATTTCCCAACGGGCCAAGACTCGTTCGATTTTCAAAACGTTCAGTGTTGCCACACTCAATTCCCATACTTTCTGGGGTTCCACAATCTACACCTAATCTGATTTTAAAGCTTGACAGGAACTGACAGATGAAATGAAAAATGTTTTCTTTATAGTTTTAATTTTAGAAGCTGAAATGGGTTCAATTTGTTTACTAACTTTTCACAATATCCAGAAAAAGTGTGATATTTATTCGTAACAAATGTAAGAATCTAATACAAATGAACCTCCATGTCTTTTTGTGTTCTAAATAGGTTCTAAATAAATAAGAATTTACTTAAACAACAATAGCTATAAAATGTTGTTAAGGCTTAAGCTACGGAACTCTCACGCGCGCTCAACACTCCCGCTTGCCCCGCCTTTTTACAAAACCACAAATCCCCAGTTTATTTATGAAATGAAGCTTAATTGGAAAAGGAACTGGGACAATCCTCTTTGCCTTTAATCTCCAATTGATTACATGCAGCCGCCCGACGGAGCTTTAGGTATTTTATAATTTTAAAAAGAATTTCTCCGCTGTCATCCCCGGGGACCTCATTAGTTGTTCCATCTATAACAAGCCAGAACTCGAGAGAACGTGATCTTTTCTGGTTTCAGTTATGCTGTAATAATTATCGTTGGGACTCGGCGCCCGCAGATATAGTTTAGAAAGAGATATCTCCGCGTTTACTTGTCGCTTCGCACCGTTCGCGTGGCTCTTATATTATTCTTATTTTATACCAAAAGTTGTATGTTGTGCAAAATTTGGAATGAATCTTCTGGGTGGAGATTTATATGAAAGTGTTTTTGTTTCGTTTGTTCGTACTTCCCAACGTAACGGAGAGCCAAAAAGGCTAAATTTTTGTATAGGGATAGTTGAAGGGCCACCTGATCACCTTTTTAAAATTTATAAATTTTGTATAATATGTTTATATTTATTTTTAAGTTGTTCTTTATTTTTATTTCATTTTAAAAACTGTGTTTGTAAAAAATTTTGACAATTAGGTTTAAGCAAAATTTGTAGATAAATCTCTATTCTAATTGTATACAACATCCCAAGGCGCGCTACTGCCACAAGTAAGCCAGACAACAATCTTTTGTCGCCTCCTTTAGATAAGTAAACACTTGAGCGATACCGTCTCCCGGCAGATATCACGCGAAAGCGTTACAGCTCCACTTTTCATCGACCGAAATTAAAACAAAGTGTTGAGGGGAATTCCCTCGCGCATTCTCGGACCATTTTGATGATACTCTCTTTGACGTTTGATGTTGAGCTTTGTAAGGAAAGTGCTGTTTGAATTGGAAGAGTATTGTACATTATTACAAGGAGATTGGGAAATATTTCTTCTTTCTTCAATGCAAACACCTGTATAAAAATTGACATCCATGGACTTAAAGAGATCTGTATTTATTTATTCTATATAAGTTCTACCTCGCCACTGCCTGTCACGGGCTAAATCTTGATTAAAATATGATAAACTAGCTTTCTCCAGTGCCTTCGTCGGCATGGACTTTGGAAAGTGGGATACTTTCCGAAGTCCGGGAACTACATGATCGATCGGGAGAAAAAGTTGTGCATATCCTTTTCCAGCACTTTAAGTATTCCCCTGCAAAAAAATCGAGTCATTGAGACCCTCATTTACGACGTAGTGGCCAGTTCGAAACTCTCACTCCCCATCGGTTATCCGTATTGCAAATAAAGTACTACTAAACCGGCAATTAATGAACTTACCAACGTTACCGTAAAAATTATTTTCCGGTTTCCAGTACAAAATCCCCAAGAAGGAGGAGGTGGTGGAACAGCAGCAGCAGGAGCCTGACAACCCTCTCATGAGGAAGAAGAAAACCCCCGAGGAGCTGGCGGCCGAGGCGGAGCTCGAAGACCAGGACGAATTCACCAGTGAGTAGAACAAGACGTACTTACTGATAGTAGTGAAGTGACTTTGATTACGTACAAGATGGATACGAACTCACAATATGATCCACCCGCGCGTTAAAAATAACTCAGCGAGCAGGAGAGTGCCTCTCAGGTACACCGCTGCTTTATCTATAATGTGTTTACACTTGCCCTTCATCTCACCTGATGTTAAGTGACGGTAAGGCCGCTGGATGGTGAGAATCCCAGAAGTCTAAATATAATGAGGTGCTGCCTTGGCTACCGTTCATACTGGAACACAATGCTGATTTTCGGCAGACAGGTAACATCGACACAACCAAACCGAGCACCTGATAGCTGATTAGCTAGCTGATACACAAAAGATGACCAAGATACAACAAGAAACATTGAGATTCATCTTATCTTGATACAATATGCGTAGATTGAAGTTTTTAAGAATATTGCAGTAGCACAAAGATTTCTGTCGCTTCGTAAGTTTAGACCGCAAAAGAATTTAGGTCCTGATGGTAATAATTTATGGATAGAATTCATGTCCAGGCCAAGACATCAGCTCTTAAATTGGGAAATAAACATAACATTCGTTTTTAAGACTCAGATTTTTATAATAAAATGATAGCAAATTGAAATAATGAATATAATTTGAAGATGGTGACTTGTGTAGATGTAAACAACTAGAAAGAACTACACGTACAAACTTAAGCTTTAGACGTAATTCTATAACTCTTTGCCTTTAGGTATCTTTTATGACTGTACTGGCTCTGATGGTCCACAACCACATTCAGACGTTGATTACCCCGTGACGGGTCAAGGCTTAGAAACACTCTACGAACCTCAAACATACGAGTGTTTTGTTGAAACGCCCGTGAACAACCCAGACGTATCGTTTGAAGAAAATAAAGCGATAAAAAAGGAGATATTTTGTTTTGCTAACTTTCAAGAACACAGATTTTACAAAATTATGAAGCCTGATATAATCAAAACTCAGTCCAAATGTCCTTGTACATAAATCCAATGCCAGTCCCTAATTTGTCTCGTAAAATACGGTGCGCCGCTCAAAAAGTTGAGCAATGAAAACTTTTTTAATCAGGGCCTCGGTGCGAGCTGATTACGAACACGGATGATGTACGGTTGTAAATATAAACTCTTTGATGTTTCAGAACTGAAAAACACCATCGAAACGCAAGTGAATGAACTAAAGTCGCAGATCGAGAGTAAGTGCGTGATGCAGTGAGGGGGCGGGATGAAGTGTCGCCGCGGCTGCATAAGATGGCCGCTGCTTCGACAAGTTTATTATATTAATCTGAATACATGATGTAGCTGTGCTAAGGTCATTGTTACGACGTTGTTTCACAACCCGACACCATTACATCTCCACCATTACATCCACCCCGAACCAGTTATAACAAAATAAACGATTTCGTTAGAGAACCGTATTATTCGCGCTCAAACATTGTTGTAGGAGAGATTCGAATTCTAAATTTTTGGGAACGTAGTTGGCTAGTGGCGCGTTGGTGCTTGATAATGAGCAATAATATTTTTATACATTCATAAAGGATCGTGGAGAGCAGCCTCGATACAACCAGTCGATCAGAAGCGCGTTCCAACACGTACGTAAGGTCAAAAAGTCATCGTCACTCGCCGGACGGACGGAGACGGGCGGGCGGGCAGGGAGTAGTGCACACGCTGTGACATCATATATGTGAAACAATCACTTTTATATGTTGACGCTTGTGATATATTGTTATTTAAGTGTAAAGAGGATAAAAATATAAATACAACTAGAAAAAAATGACGGTGTAATATTAATTAAAAAATGAGGGAAATAAACGTAATTTAAGAAATTTATAGCACGCGTGTAGTTACTACTGTTTTTCTGCAACAACGACACTTCTGTAATCTGTTCTCTCATCTACAAACTTACATTGAAATAACAATGTATTCGATATTTCATAAATTTGTTTCATCCAAATTCCACTCGGCTTGATGTGTCTCTCACTAAGGTGCTCGCCGCGTGATGCCGGCGCGACACCAGCGCGGCCGCGGTGCGTGTCAGTGTGGCTTCCGCTCTTCGCTCGTTTCCAATCTTCGTCAACTCGACACTCTTCAACTTTTGCCTCTAAATCTTTTGCATGCGTGCTTCTGCAGTGTAAATCGTTATTGTGTCAGTGTATTTTGTTTAGGTGTACGTAACCTGTAATACCTAGCCTTAATAACCACATCGAAACATAAAAATAGGTACAATATTGTTAAAGATCGAATCTGAGAAGATAGCCCTTGTTGCGACCGCATCTTCTCAGTATTTGTATAATCGTTGTCCATCTTTGTTCTGCATGTGTCTAATGTAAGATCGGTGTTCGTTTAGACGTAATGTGTACAGTTGTAGATACCGGCACTTCACGATGGTTTACAGTTGAGTCGAACCAAAGTAGCGTAGTGACGCAATGTTGCTTTTTGAATTTAATGTTTTATCGATGTTTTACGCTTAAGGATATAAAGTTATTGTCACATTGTGAGAGCGAATTTTTCGAGCGATTCGGAAAGAAGTAACAGTTGTTGGGTCCGCGAATGTCATAATTGTATCATCTATAACAGGAAACACAGAGGTGTCACCACACATTGCATTCATTATTATAAACTATTTGTTATTCAGACGTAACTTTGTTCAAATAACTTCGAAAAATTATAAAAATCTACCGTGTTATCAAAAAGGTATGTAAGAGCGGTGTCTTTGAGTCTATTCAAGCTTAGCATAATTTGGTGAAATGCTTGACACGAGTCACCGTCATCACGATTGCAATGCCTGTGAAATCCATCAGTATTAAATGATACAATTTCTAATATCGCGGATACATGGAAAGGCACGTTTTGGTTTACATGGCTGATTGTTCGAACAATTGTCTCCACTTATAAAGCTGCAAATGCAAAAGATTTGTTATCGTCAAAAGCTGTGATATATAAATAAAATAAAGTAACGCTCAGCGTCCGACGCGGCTCGACCGCTCGCGCTCATTTCTCATTAGCTTCTCGATCTTTTGAATCTATCTAAATAAGTATCGACGAATACAACTATAAATCTCAAAAGATCATCCTATCCTTCGTAGATTTCCATGAACTCTGCAATTGAATCAGCACATCATGTATTTCCCAATATAAGTTTAAGTTAATTTACTACTATGAGTTCGATAGTGACGTAACGCTTACTAGTTACTCTTTATTCTGGTGTGGTTCAGTTAGGCTGTAGTCATCAGTTCCTCATTCTCACTCATCATTTACTAAACGAATGTTATGGTCAATTACGTATACCTTCATTGTAATCATTTCGAAATCAGATCGTATAAAACTATTCAATATACACACTACATGTAAATAATAAAATAAATACAACAATAATTTCAGATTGTTTATTGAGAATGCTACTATTTTCTGATGTATTACAATTCTATATATTTTCTCGCACTGTATTGCACACATCGATGTATATTTTCATAGCTTCTTTCGATAGGAGTTTATTTTGAGCACGCATAGCTGAACAGAGAAACAATACTCTTATCGAACTATCTGAAGGGGCATCACTTCATGAGGAGGCATCGGATCCGTCCGACTCCCCTTACTTCACAATCTTAATATCATTAAGGTGTAATTTTAATATTCCGTGTATGTGTGGTTAGTCTACGTTGATCGTGTATTACAAACCATAGTTCTATGTATGCATGGCATTTCTAGCTAAACGGTTGTCGTAGTTATTCTGAATATACAATAATAGGATTAAGAATCAATCGGACCTGTCGAGTTTTGTAATCATTTTGACATGACCAATGTTCCAATGCATTTCACATCTATTCACTTCATAGCTCTCCCTAATATTGTATTATGTGTGTTAGCTCCAACTTCTATATTATATAAAGTAATACTAACGCTACCTTCTAGTACCCTTCTCTCTCTTCATCTATATTCTATGAATAAGTAGGCATTAGTCTGTGCTCTTCGTTGTTGACTCTCATTTAAGTAGTAAAATAGTAATTTAGAAAGTTATTTTGGTACGTAGCGAGGTCTAGACAACTTAAATATATCGCTACCTGTCACTAATGTAAAATAAACGGTTTCCAATACATTTGGATGTTTGTGTGGAGTTTCAATGTTTTGCATGAAGTATTTACAAAGCTCTCGGGAGTGTGTTTGGGTGTCGTTTTCTCTTTATTCGTCTTTCTGTTTCTTTTCATCGGAGAACTGTATACCTGTAGGTATAAGTAGAAGCTTCTATATGAGCCTATCTACGTGTCGATCTATGTGAAGCTTTCGATGTTCAATGTATAGTTAAACGTGAATCTAGATATAATGTGGCTTGTACGCGCAATAATTACGTAAAGGAATTTGGGTGATATCAAATGGTTGTTGATGTTTGTTCCAGTCTGACTCGATGGTGACCATTGCCACGCCACCAGAGGAGACTCCTTTACATACATAACTGACTCTATCACTACACTTTGAAACAACTCTAACCCACTTTGGTCCTACATGTTAATATATTATTTTGTAAGAGTAACAGATTCTTGCAAACCTTAATGTAACACGTATGACTTATATACCAGTTTTGTTTTCTTTCTTATAAAAGAATATAGGTGAATTTATAAAGAGGTTTATACAAGGTAGATGCGTAGTTTAGTCATAAATGTATGTTTGTAACAATTTTATGATTAACTGATATCCCTTTCAATTCACAATCCGTAGGAATAATTTTAAGGTACTTTAAAAGAAGCGAATTGCGACCAATTTTAGATTTTTCCTCAACAAAAGAATATAATGTGTTGCTATTGATTGATCTTATGACTTTCATACTCAGGGTAAAATATATGACTATTACTTGTTGTCTATTTATATACGTACCTACTTGGATGTTCAGTTGTTTAGGTATGGGAATGACTTTTTGGCCTTCGATGGCTTCTACTCTTGTAACTCAAAGTGATAGTGTTTCCCTGAATTTAAATTCATGTTCCTGATACCCTCAGTAGGAGTTCCACCTGTTGTCTTTGACGTAGCGGAGTTATGGTGACGTAGACTTATATATACATAAAACTTGTTAAACATTTTATTGATATAATTAGCATATAATAGTTGCACTAGTATAATGATATGACACGTGGGAAGATTGTGATGTTTTTGTTACTGTTTTTAAATGTTTCTATTAAATTTGTCGACTTAACGATTGTTCTGCTGTTAAACTAAGGTTTAACGTATCCGTTGACTTTGTACTTAGTGCAGAGAGTAACAAATGAAACTTGTAATGATATGATCAGGAAAGTAGAACTACTTGCCGGCTACTCGTACACTCAGATGAAACCACATGCATTATTCGACACGATTCTAAAATAATTCTCTCAGGTCTATTATTGTATTATTTATCAAGGAACACAAACTGCCACAGATATGTCTGAGAGGTGTAACAAAACCATCATTCTCTTTAGTCGGCCACCATGGTACAAGTGCACCGAGTGGTTTAACGTTCGTAGTTCTCCCTTCAGTACAAAATCTTTTTGCATCGTGAATTTCCAAGAGACCAAACGTTACGATTCCGAATGAGAAATCAGTCGGTGCGACGAGACCTTATTCTTAAATATCTGCTCTCTCTTTCAGACAGAGGGATCAGAGATATGTTAGAGTGAGAGAACGATTTGCAATATAGTACATAGACGATATAGAGACAACGACACTTGGTACCACTTACACACAAGAGCTTCATACACACGCAGATGATATATTATTAAATGTAGGTAGTTTTTTGTACAATACGCAGAGGCCATTTGAACTACAGAACTGAATTGAAGTGCCACAGATTGCGGTTTTAGCGCTTTGGAGTTTATTTTCAAACTTAAGATCTACGTGCTGTACAAAAAATGTTTTTAAAGATCTTGAATTTTGTAATGCGCTTGAGGAAAAAAGCTATGCTACCTGTACTGCCTCAGTCTGCCAATGTTGTTGTGAACATGCGTAGACTTGTTTCCTCGAGTGACGCACATTTGTTCATAGGGTAGTGTTATCGGCCAATAAGCACCTCGATCCTCCTGGCGCGGGGGCGGGCTCTGTCCTCACGCGGCACGCGTAACGACCGAGCTCGACCTCCGCGTAAGGTTCACTCGGAAAGTCGTACTGATCACAACATAGTGCGTTAGCTTATTAATATTAGTGACATCTAGTGTTAAAATGATGCAAGTTTGCCGAAAATTGAACTGTATTTAAAAAATAAACAAAAAAATATATAAAAAGTAAAAAAAATTGATGAAACCATTCTATATGAACGTGGTTCATGTATGTTGTATTGTTATTATAAAGGAAAAAGGTTAGTAGTTTATCCACGATTACATTAAAGTTAGATTTACGGGAAAACGAAAACAAAGAGGTTATTGTTGATAATGTTTTTAGGTAATTAAAATATCGGATTGAGCTTTTTGTGAACTGTTGTTGAGGATCATGGCTTTTCTTGCCGCCGTACTATCAGACTTTCAACTTGGAGGTGTATGCATTTATACTGCATACATATATTAAAATCATTCTAAATTCTAACTACGAATCGAAGACATTAACAATTTCAAATTAAAGTCTCTTAATTCTTGCACTCATCTTTACAATACATTTTGTAAATATTTTAGCGGCCATTTCGAGCTGTACCACGAAACCTACGTTGCCTCAGCTAAAGCTAAGTTAAAATGATTTTAATATATGCAAATAGTGTAAATATATCACCAATTTTAACGAGATTAATTTACTCAAACCTTTCTATCACTTATGACGTAGATATTATGCTTGAAGCTGTCACTACCTTGCGTCTTATTATATCGCTGTTATATTAATTTTGAGAGGTCCCTATTAGTTATGTATAAAGGTTTAGAGGTTACCATTTTCATTTTTGCTGTTCGAGTGAATTTGAAAATGGTACCTAACACGTTGTTAAATAATAATAAACTACATTGTACCACCGTCTTGTGTTTTATTTTAAACTTTTTACAAATTCTTCATTGTGGGTCTAACAGTAATTCACATTATGCATAGATTCCAGTCACTTTCAATGCAAATATTTGGGCGTCAATTCGTTGTTTTAGAATTGACAATACACTTATATTTACTTTTTAAATATTATGCAGTACAACAAACTTGATAATATCTTAAACACTTTTGCATTGTTGTCTCGAATTGTATACCGGTGAGAGCAATTCTCAAGCTCTTGCTCATCACTGTGATTATTCTAAAATATCTATCGCACCCCAAAACTTATTTAAATTCTTATTTAAATCACTCAACACTGTTAAAACGTTTGAAATAGTTGATTTAAGTAATCCGTTACTCGATTTCTGGCTGTAGTTTATAGGTTTGGTATCATATATATGTTTCGGCTTTGATGGGATTTCATCCTCGTCATCTTCATTCCTTGATTCATCATCTGTAGGTAAACGACGCAACTGCTCGTGGATATCTTGCAAGATCTTCCAAAGTTTCTTCTGATCTTCTCTATCAAAGTTGATGTTATTTTCTTCAGAATTGTATTCTTTGACATTCATTGCATGACTAGATTTTTCATTTATTACATTTCGGCGTTTTCTATTTAGAATTTGTTCACTTTTTTTCAATATTTCGTCATCTACTGAATCGGAAACCTCGTCTTCGATAGCTGATCTAACTTTATAGTGACCGGAATTTCTTTTATTTACTCTATTTTTGCTAAATGTATGAACTTTTCTAGTTCTATCGTGTCTCAATAGCTTAGTCAAATTAAGACGTCCGTTTAAACTCAATATTTTTCTAAGAAATTCAAATCTTTGTTTGTTGTCTTTGTCATCATCAATATTAATTTTATTTAGTTTTTGTTTCAGAACTTGTCTCCTTAATTTCCTCTCGGGGATCTCCTTGACATCAATAAAAGCTTGTCGCTTCACTCGCTTCCCATGACTACGTTTCTTTAGCTTAGTTTGGAGTAAGTTACTCAACTTATGACCAAGACGTCCATTTTCTTTTTCAAGTGTTTCATTCTCATCTGCATAATCTTCATCTTCTTCAATGTCAGTCTTTCGTATTTTCATAGATCTCTTTACTTTCACATTCGGTACGTCGCTGGTATCTTCGTAATCTTCGGTACTATTGGATTCATTACTTTTTCCAGTACTTATATCTCCTCTTGCCGAATCATCTTCTTTGTCGACTTCATAGATAGCTGTCTCGTTATTTTTTTCTTCCACCTTAATATTTTCGTTTTCACCAGTGTCACCAATTTCTGACGATTCATTAAAATCAATATTTATTCGTTTCGTTTTAGTACTTATCTCGTAATTAGTAAGTTCATTGTCATCGGAATCGGTTTGGTTTTTGTCAGTATCTGTAACGTTACGACATGCCTGTATGTCGGTGTTAGCGATCACCCAGAAGCCAAAGGACCTTGGTGGTAGGTTGATGAGCAGGGACTTGAAGGGACGGATCCGTTTGACCACAGGACGGATATCACCTTCGTAATACATGGGGCGACCGTTGACTATGATGTTTCTAAAAAGTAATGAAAATTCACTTACTATTTTGATAAAACAATTGTTATTGTGTTATAAGAGATTGCCCAAAAATGACTTAGTATGATAATTATAAATCACTAATGAACATTCATTGACCTAACATACAAACGATCATCCCGAACCCCAATCCTTTTTTAAGCTAGAGCTTTGAAATTAGAAACATCAGGTGTTTGTCATTTTCGAGAACAACTTAGGAAGGTATTTCCTTGCCAAGGCAGCGACTGATTAATAAATATAGCCATACCCGCTAATATCATATCCCAATATGAACTGTAGGACATCCCCCTCCCCCAACCTGGCTAGCTTGACGGAGAATCTCGCAGGTTCATCGTCCAAGTTCGCTCCGAAAAGAGTCACAGTCCCGGCTATCGGCTTCTGACGCAGCGATGTACAATGCGCGAAGAGAACTGACTCGGATGCGTCTAAATCTACATTCAGCACGCGTTCCCCGACCAGATTCTTGAAGAGCAGAGCCATGTAGAAACTCTGGAATAAAGAAAATAAACACTATAACAAGAACAACAATAATTATAATGATACAACAGTAGATTTCGCCAGTAGCTTTAAGAAGGGTGGTAGTCTAGATGCGTTCAACAAGATCGGTTCAGCGATTTATGAGTCGCGGAACGAATCTGTAGGTAAAGATGGAAGCCACAGTCTAAGCGTAGCTTTTTGAAGTTTCGGTCGATTACGATTCCTATATATTTCTTTCTAATATGCCGCTGGCACTTTTAATTTTTTTGCAACCGATTGAAGGAAAGAACTCATGAATTTTCAAGGTCATATTATCTTGATTTTGTGAGAGACATATTTCAATTCATACCGTTGCTTCCAGCTTTACCTATGGATTAACTGATTACAAGACCACTTCACTTACCAAGCCGTGGTAGCTCCGTTGGGTAGAGCGTCAGTCCTTGAACAATCCAGGTCTGGATTCGATCCTGGCTCGTATCAATGAGTTCCAATTTGTTATTTGGAATTTATTTAAGATTGATAAAAATCATTACTATTGGCGTTTCGTTGAAGGCAAACATCGTGAGGAAACCTGCACACTCCTGAGAAGATATTCAAAGGTGTGTGTGAAGTCTACCAATCCGCACTGGTCCCGCGTGGTGTACTATGTCCCATACGCTGTGTGTAGGAGAGTAGGACTGAAGCCCTGCAGTGGAGACAAATATAGGCTGTTGTTGTCCACTTACCAAAGTGGGTTCGTAAAGTTCCTCTTCCATCAACTCTCTGAAATGAACCGAAAATCCATTCTTAGCTGAATAACCGAGACTGGACATCCAATCCGCAGCTCTCAGCAACTCAACAGATTGTGATTCTTCCGTGCGACCTTTCTTATCCGCCACATTTTGCGTTTTATCCGATCGTCGACGTAATTTCTCCAAGATGTTTTGCTCTTTGTCAGAATATTGCTCCTGTTTGTCGCGGAGTTGCAATGCATCAGTGAAATGTGGGGTTTCTGTAATCCAAAGCGGCGTGTTGCTTGTGCTAAGTAATTTTAGAAGTTTTATCCTATCCGGCTCCGACATCCGTTCTAGTTCGCGGGCTGACGAGTTCCTGTAAAATAATTATCCGTTAGTTATAGCTGCTTGCGTACAACCGTCCCGCTTTATACTGGACCATGGCGTTTCTGCCAGTCTGACGCAACTTAGTTCCAAATTAGTTCACGACAAATTGTATGAAACATGACCAAATATCACAGGCGCTAATAGCGCATTCTTGTCGCCACTATCCCTAAATTATATAGGTAGAGAATGGATTGTGATTTTCAGATTTGGCAGGTTTATTTTCGCTGTATGTAGTCCCGTCTCTTAGTACGTAGTATACGAATATTACATACTATTTGGTTTCTTCGTATTTCGCTATGTTTCACTCTCAGCTAAACAGGAGCTGATCGGATTTAATCTTTGGGCCATTTATCGATGATTTTTTTTGTATCATCTACAGATGTTCAACAGTTCGATAGATGTCGCTAACGCCGTATCTGGCGGTTCTTATAATGGTTAACAATTTGCGACGAAGTGTTCGCCCCGGCCTGGCCAGAGACGCAGGTTCGAATCCCGCCCATGCTATTTTCAAATTGTAGTTAAACAATCATTTATATTTCCGTGCGCTCACCCATTCAGGAAGACAGCGTCCATCAGCTCGTCAGATAGCGCGAGGTAGTCCTTGAAATCGCTGCGGGACTCCCCAAGGCACCTGGTGACGTCACCGCCCACCACGCGCCACGATCGCCGCTCCGACGGGACCGTCTCCGTCATGGCCCTCAGGGTCTCAAGGTCGCTGATGTAGTCTTCAATTGACTGATTGTGACATTCTGGAAATTACAGGACATACTTTTTAAAATTACGGGTTGAACTACATCTAACAGCACCGAGTCGCACTTTCCTATGCTTCTATCCTTTTTCGTCACTCAGAACTTCATTTACTAGAGCTAGAAAGAGAGCGGAAGTAGGATGGCCTCGCCGATTCCGCTGCGTGCGATAGAGAATAAATACATAATAATATAGGGAATGGGGTCTCATTGCTTTGGGTACAGAACCCTACAAAGGATGTTTAAAATTCAAAGTGGATTCATTTCCCGACGTATAATCTAACTATCATATTTTAAAATATTGTTGTAAAAGTTTTGTGTTACCGTTATCCCTCTCCTAATGCTTCCATACTAAATTTATGGTGCCATAATTTTGACATACTATTTTAACTTAGAAAATTGACATAATTCATAATTTTTTGTTTTAAAATAGATAAGTAATTACCTAAACATTGGAGATGAAATTATATTGTTGCGAAATAAATATCATTAATTTACAACTTTATAGCTAGCTACAATAGCAGTTACGCAGCTAATGGTTCATAGATGGCGCTTTGAACAATAATCGAAAAAAGTGTTTAAAATGAAAATTTTGATTCACTGTGACATCACAATCTGATGTCCTATTTTTAGACAGGTACTACACAAATACAGCTATTATATTTTAAAAGAAGAATTACTTTAACCAAATATTATGACGAGGTTGAAATAAAACACAAAAACACAACAACAAAATTACTTACCATAACCTAGCTGCCAGAAAATATCCTCAACCTTCGCTTTGTCGGCGACACTCAATATATTAACCGCAGAGTCTGTATCCCATAAACCAGCTTCTGTTTTCTGTTCATTGTTCAACGCAAACACGAGATCGAACCCTGTCTTCTGGGCCCACTTGGTGAACCTCCTCCACTGTCCGTGGGTCACAGTCAGTTGACCTTGGGGCTGGTGGCCTTGCTCGATGTCATTCAATGTGATAGTGTCGTTGTGGAAGGTCATGTCAGATGTCGAGGGTCCGGCTATGCGGATCAAGGCTGGAGTCAATGAGGAGGCCATGCAGATGCTTTCTTTGCTGTAAATAAAGTAGGTACGTCAAGAAACTTTAAAAACCTAACTACTAAAATAAAATTGTATTTTTCTAGGGTATATATTCTATAGTAGTGTATATAATTTAATCTATATATTTTCGGAATTGTGGCCTAATGGCTAAATGTTGGATTCACAATCCGAAGGTCCCAGGTTCGATTCCCAGTGGAAACTGTCGGTACTTTTGGTCGGTGGTAGGTGGTATTTCATATGTCCGCCTGGCTAGCTACCACCGTGCTACCTAAGTCTGCCGACAAACATCAGTGCTAATAGCACTCCCTCACACACAGGTTAAGTGCATCGAACTAATTAAAATTACTATGTTAACACTGTGTAAAAAACTATGTACTTGGCAAATAAATTATTTATTTATGTTGTGTTTCTTTAAGAAAGGTAGCAGAGCCAGCGCCTCTTTATGTTGAGGCTTCTGGATGCGCACGCTGACCATACAACGGCCTTATCGTCACTTACCATCAGGTGAGATGAAGGACAAAAGCAAAAACCCATCATACATAAATAAATATTTTAAGATTTGGACTAAGAGCGTGTGGTCAATTTGCGACTAGTCATTCTAAGACTCTCCCACCAACCTTTAATGTTGCAAACTTATTATGCAAGTACTTTAGAACTTACTTGTTATATTTTTTGCTGCTTGAAAACAAATATTTGGGGTCAATTGTGAAGCTGAGGAACCTTCTGTCGACCACGTTGACATGGTGCTCTGTGTCTATCTCCACGTTGAAGATGTCGCACCGCACCACCGAGACTGCGATATAACTAATTGTTAATAATAAATTATACATGTTCAACTAAAACTTGGCTAAGACTAAACAGTAGCTGTTGTTAGAAGTTTGTTATATTGATCTGGATTGACAAAGCTGTCCGATGTTACGGTTAAAATGCTTTCATCTTTGGCGAATCAATTAACTGGAATTTGGGCAAATTGAATATTGTCTGATCTTTATACGCCTTTCATCTTACCTAATGTTAAGTGACTACGAGTATTAGGCCGTTGGATATCACTCAGTAGCCTCAATCAAATGAGGAATTGCTATATTATTATGTCTATGTTTAAAAGTTAAAAGAAGTGATAAGGTGATCACTCACTGTTCAAAATTACGTCATCGTCATCACCCAGGAAACGTTCACTGCTGGACATAGGCCTTCTTCATGATATCTATCGACTCCCCGCAACCTTCAGCCCATCTAGTACTAGAACTCTTACTTCCCATCGGTTATCGGTTCTTCGAGTGATGTGGCCTGCCCATTGCCACTTCAGCTTACTGACTCGCCGAGCTATGTGGGTGAGGTTAGTTCATCTACGGATTTCCTTATTCCGGATTTTATAACGTAGAGAAATTCCGAGCATAGCTCGTGCCATTGCTTGCTAAGTGACTTTGAGCTTGTTTATTCGGCCCACAGAAAAGGGCCACGTTGCATCTCAAGGCAAAGTCTCAAGGCAAAAAAGTATTTTGGTAAACAAACAGAATCATTACTGAACATAAATACACTTATTTTTAACCGACTTCTAAAAAGGAGAAGGTTATCAATTCGATTGCTTTTTTAAATGTTTGTTACCTCAGAACTTTTGACTAGGTGAACCGATTTGGATGATTCTTTTTTTATTGCTGGTGCTTCCCGTGTGGTCCAGCTCTTACAATGGAATCCATGAGAAAACTATATAAATCTTAAATTTGCCTTAATAAAAGTAGACTTTTAGGGCAATTGAAGTGGGTTTCCAGTTCTTTTTTAACGAATTTACTTTGTTTGAAGTAACAGAGAAATTTCTATTAAAAATAGAATGTATGCTAGTGTACAATAATACCTAATGTTTCGTAAATTGTCAGCTGTAAGGTTACTGCCTGCGACATAAAACAGCTGATTTGCGGAATTAACGGAACCCGCTGACTCGCCGCACGACAACTCGTTTCTGTCGAGTAGACAATACCAACGCTTATTGTTTTGTTATTCATACTTAATTACATCACGTTCAGTCTGTTCCCTTGAATAATACTTGGAAATATATAAATACGTCATGGAATTATACCATTTTTGGGGCGAAACGCTAGTCAAACAAGGATCCCTAATAGTTTCGCTCTGTCCGTCTGCCCGTCCGCGGCTTAGTAGTCCTTACTACTTGCTACTGGTCAAAATGAATATTTCGTACAAATTTCACTCCAAAAAAACCAGTTAAACTACGGAACGCTCTTGACCAGTTTAAAAAGAATGTATGATGGGTTTGCACTTGTCCTTAATCTCACCTGATGGTAAGTGACGATGAGGCCGTTGGACGGTAATCGTGCGCACCTAGAAGCCTCAACCTAACGAGGCGCTGCTTACAACATAGCGCCTCTAAGTCACATGAAAATTGTCGTCCAGGTAGCCAGCCTAGGCCATGTATAATTGTAGACTTTTTATCAAGATACCGAGGATCCTGTGAGATTATTTCTGAAGTACACGCAGAGTGACGCAGGCGAAGACGCCGTGCTCTAAACGTGCCTCACTTCAGTCAAATATGTGTGGGAAAACTGGGGAGCCTTTCATCCCATTCCCGTGCAGTCAATCCACAGCTTGACGTGTTTTAGGAATGATCTTATTTTCAGACAATTCCTGCAATGTCCTAACCTCAGATCACTATAATATGTACTAGTCCTAACCAAACTGAGAAACGACTTTCAGAGTGATATTCGTCAATGATCCCACCGGGTTCAAACCCGGGACCGTCCGCATGTGTTGCGCGCTGAAAGGTCAGACAATTGCGCCACGGAGTCCGTATTTGTTGTCATTTATTATGGTATGAAAGATTCAATTCTTTTAAATCTTTCATGACGTACAATGTTATTGGCACATACTCGTAATTAACGGCACAAAATAAAAGTATGTTCTTCCTTTCTTATGTCAAAAAGTATACAGGCTAATTAATATCACGATGGTCTGTACACATGTAATAATTAGCGTAATTGCCGTAATATTTGGTCTGTACTGTCCCACTGCTGGGCAAAGGCACAAATGCTTTTAATTAACTTTGCCTTGACCTGACTCCCTAGATTTTTTAAACTTTAACGGAACGGACGGAATCCTAAAAGCATGTCAGAAAATAATTATTTGAGATTCTTGGCGCGAACTTGGAAAATGGTGGTTCATTGCAATTTTAGTAATTCATTAATAATACTGTTATATGTTTTTTTTACGTTATAATGGTGTGATATAGTGCAAAAAGTGTCACAGACGGTGTTGTAGTATTGATTACGCGAAATCGTGAAGGTTTCGACGCGATCCAAATGGTTTACCATGTCGAGTACATTCGGCATATGGATTCTTTCGAATTATGTTGAAACCAAGGCTGGCCTTTGAAGTTCTCGTCAAGAATCAGCAAAACAAGCGATAGAATGTACACATTATACATTTTATAGAGAAAACTGAAGAAAATATATATTCAGAGTAGGCTGTATGGCTTTGTTCCATTGCCTTCCCATTCGGGAGAATTAAACTTCTACTATAATTATTTGAGGCTAATGACGTGCTAATAACCGATCTTTCAAAGCCTTAATTTAAAAAAAGTTTGAGGAAGGCAAATAAGCTTGTAGTTAAAACCTTAAAAAATACTTACAAAAATATCTGTGACAGTGACAGTTCAAATTTTTATATCGGATGACATTAGTCATACGATAGACAAGAGAAGTGAAAACCCAGTCAACCCACTGTTTTCCTCTAAACTAATGCGTTATTTATTAAAAATTATCTCTTTATCTGCCCTTAGCGACGATTATCCGCGAGTCACTGATGACCGCCGTAGTAATTAATTACTTTCACACATTGTGTGACGTCCGGATGGATAGAACATTGTGTTTATGCAATGCCAGTGAAATAACAAGCTAAACGAAAATATTTATAGCAAAAATAGACCTAGGATGTGTGGCTCGTTTGTTATACAGTGAAAATGGACACTAACAGTGAGAACAGTGAGAAAAAAGGGGAGGATTGTGCTCAAAAGAAGGATGTACCAAATCTTCAGAAGATATGTCTCGTTTGCGGTGACAAGGCACTAGGATACAACTTCAATGCCATTTCCTGTGAGAGTTGTAAGGCCTTCTTTAGACGTAACGCGCTAACAAGCAAAGAATTCAAGTGTCCTTTCACGAACAACTGCGAAATTACTGTAGTAACTAGGAGGTTCTGCCAGAAATGCCGTTTAGAGAAATGCTTTGCTGTAGGTATGGTTAAAGAGTTCATAATGTCAGAGGAAGACAAAGCTGAGAAGAGAAAAAAGATAGAAGAGAATAGAGCAAAGAAACGGCAGTCCTCTGAACCGGAGTCATCCGTTTCCAGTTCAAAGAATTTCAAAGCTGATGAAACTACATCCTCTAATTACGTTCCTGTCCAAGAATCTATAGTCCAATATGACGTACTGAATAGTTCTACATGTAGTCCGAATAGCTCTGTACAGAGTCCTCCAAGTAATGAAATAGATACATCAATGCATTCCCCATACAACTATTCAACAGTGCATCTTCCGGATGTTCCGTACACGATGAAGGTGTATCCCATAGATGAGAAGACAGTAATAAGTAGAGCGATATATGACCAAAGAGTGGCGGACCAGTATAGCATGTGTGATAGTGTGGAGAATAGTTTATATGAGTCTCCGAAGCAAATTAGTATAAGGTTTGTAATATATATTACAATTATTTTTGGTTTATCTCCCATGCCAGACAAGCGAATAACATCCTAGTACTTTACCAGCTTTTTGCAGTAATGTGTGCTTTGAGGATATATCCCGTGTTATATGCATAATAAAGCTAAAGATAAGATAAACCTTTATTTGTAATAAATATGGTACATTTCAGATGTTCAAATAAATAATTCTAGCTCACACATTTAGCCAATGTTTTGAATCTGAAGCTAAACTTTATACGAGAAGTATCAGTTGAAAGTTGAAAACATGAATGAACAATAATTTTTATGTATTATTTTATTATTTAACGTTGATTTACTTTACTAAAACAAACTATTTAAATCAGTTTGCACCAAGTGGTGCTAAAACACTCCAAACCACATGTAAGTCATATATTATTGAATATATAACTATATGAGTGTTATTCTCTGAGTATGTACCTCACAATTTATATATTTGTGAAGACAAGAAGAGAATCTATTCATTTTTATCAATGTCATGCATGGAAGAAGCCTATTGACTAGACATGTGCAAAACAGTGCTTCTTAAAATAATGTGATATGTCATTACATTTTGTACCGCGCTATATTACACCGTACCATTA
Source organism: Carcina quercana (assembly GCA_910589575.2). Taxonomy (NCBI): domain Eukaryota; kingdom Metazoa; phylum Arthropoda; class Insecta; order Lepidoptera; family Depressariidae; genus Carcina; species Carcina quercana. The sequence continues at coordinate 9,940,603 of OU342447.1, read as the reverse complement.
CGCATCACTCTAAACACCACCTGACATATGCGCCGTGCGCTGCCATGCGACAATTCTTATGGTATTGTAATTAATGACATGCTCTCTAAACATCACATAATCGGGATGTAGTAGTAATACGGTTGCATTTCAGTAACATATTCTAGTTCTATCTGTCCTTGTTGATCTGCCGGAGGATCCGAACACCTTCCCTCTCGCTCGCGCCGCGCTATGTGCGAGTGAGCGGTGCAGAACGAAAAAATGCGCCTGGAATGCCATGAGTGATGTGAGTTGTTTGAGTAATGTGTGCTGCGACAGTGCAGGATCGGGTAATATAACGCGTGCATGCATCACTTACTACTATTCGCGCTTGCCTTGAAGACATCGAGATTATAGTGCTCATGTAACACAAGCCATTATCTTATTGCAGCCTAGTACCCTAATGAATTGTCAATCAACTAATGAGTTGCTGTTACATAGTTTATAACAGTATTATATTGGTATCTTCAGACAACTACTGACGAACGGAGACGCGGCGATGTACCGCGAGCCGAAGCCTCAGCACGTGTGCGAGGAGATCCCGTCCACCAGCTCCAACCCGGATGTCAACAAGGCCAGGGATATCTTGCAGGATGTTGAAAGGTACTTGTAAAACATGTATGATGGGTTCGCACTTGGCTATTATCTTATCTGATGTTAAGTGACGATAAGGCTGTTAGATAGTAACCTAATGAGGCACTGGATCTTCTACCTTTCATACCAGAACACAACAGATCTATTAACACCCTGCAGACTTAGATAACATGGTGGTAGGTACCACAAATCACCAACCAAACAAGTTGCCCTTACTGTGAATCGTGGTGGTGGTGGTGACAGGGCATTTTCTATGTACCTTGGTAGCTACCACCATGTTATCTAAGTTTTTTAATTTTTAGCATAGCATATAATTAATAGCACTGTTTTGTTCCGGTTTGAAAGGTAGCAGAGCCAGTTCCTCATTACCATGAGGTTTTATTATGCTTGTGCTGTGAAACTATTAACAAAGATACTCAATTAACAAAGTTAATTCAAATGAAATTTCAACTAGTTCCGACTGAATACGTGACTGTACTGTTATCTTGCAGGATAGAGCCCAACTCGATGGAGTCGATCCTGTGTGAGGCCATCAAGCTGGAGTTTGAGGCCTACACCTCTGTCAACTCATGCAGTGGGTCCTCAAGAGAGCTCAACGAGGTATACAATTACAAAAGTATGCTAGAAGGATATTTCTGTAATGGCTCTAAATATCAAATAGTCTGTGCTTTATTGTCTCTAGATGTTAAATAGTGTGTGTCCCATTGTCTCTAGTTGTCAAATAGTATGTGTCTCATACATATAGAAGTAGTATGTCCTAGGTAGATGATTTGAATCAGAATCCAAATAACTACGAGTATATTTTAGCTTTTCTAACATCATTGAATTTTCCTAAGACAGAATGAGATAAATATAAATTCTATATCGCGTCAAAATGAAGCGCCATTTGTGTACTACATAATACTTTTGGGTCTTTAACCTATAGGAAAAGTTTCAGTAATAAAAAACTGAGGTGATGTGTTACAAGACCTACAAATGTGAGTATTGTCATCTCTTTTCAATACACGAAACGCCGTCTTTAAAATTAGTAGTATCCATTATTTATTGAATGGTTCAACTTGAAATAATCTATGTAGTTCTAATTTTTTTTTTTTAATATGTATCTGTATTTGACATGTGAATATTTTGACATTAAATTTATCTATGTAGTCTCTACTTAACAAATAGTCTGCACCAGTGTGTCGAGTTGTCAAATCAAATCTGGAAGGAGTGACGTGTCCGATAGTAATCTATGAGTGTGCTGTATTATCTTTATCGTTAGATTAGGGTACAGTTCGATGCATGTGAGCTGTTATCTTTTTTCAAGGTACGAGCGAGATAGCATGCCACAGGTCTGTAATCCATGAAATGAGACATTGAATTTATAGACTCGATAGAGTGTAACCTTCTAAACGTTATCTTTCTAACCAATCACTACATTGAAAGAATGTGGTTAACGGAAATTGTAATGGTTTGATTGGTGTTCATGGCTCTAAAATATGCAGAGTGTCTTCCGGTGTCGAGTAGGCGGGACCAGAAATTTTCTGACAGAAGTTTAAAAGATAATCTGGCCAGTGTCAGAAACTCGCTGACGTTATCTCGTTTTCGGCAAGCAATCATGAATGTTTTCTTTCCTATACCCCGCTGCTATGGCTACCTACTACCCTCAAGTATTCACTTATCACCTGGTGAGAATCACCATTTTGAATAACTAGCTTTTCTCTGCGACTTCTTGGACAGGACTTCATAAATTATCCTACTGTAACTTCTTGTTCGACCCAGATAAAATGACATTTTCCGAGCCTTCAACTTTATCTATACTTTTTAACCGCCTCCATGGCCTAATGGCTAAATGTTGGACTAACAATCTAGAGGTCCCAGGTTCGATTCCGAGAGGAGCGTCTAGGTACTCGGTTTGGTTGGTGGTAGGGCATTTTCTATGTCCGCCTAGCTAGCTACCACCATGTTACCTAAGTCTGCCGCCAAACAGCAGTGTTAATAGCACTGTTGTGTTCCGATATGAAAGGTAGCAGAGCCAGCGCCATCAGGTGAGATGAAGGCCAAGTGCAAATCCATCATGAATGAAATAATAAATAAATGGTGTGGATATAATATGAGTCATTTACGCGAGTCACGCTTTAACTTGACCCACATAATATACACACCTACACTCGTAGTTGTAGATATTGGAGATTATAGTTTGATTCACCACTGTTTATATATTTGTTAGCAAGGCAAGCCTGGCGATTTGTTTAATACTTGTTATATCTATGACTCGTATCATGTCTCCTAGTAGCATAGAAAGCGCTAAACTTATGAATGGAATTTGGACATCAAGTAGCTACACAGGAGCTTACGGTGTAGCAACACTAAACACAAGTTATTGGTTTCTGTCTCAATCATGCTTAAACACTTGAACCGATCTTGATGCAATTTGTCACGCGCGTAATAATCAACTATGTCGTGGAGGGGAACATAAGGTGATTTTCATCCCAAAAGGTTGCCATGCGATGATTATTGAAAACGCAAACGAAGTCGTCCGTGTTTATTCGTTACTAGCTTCGCTACAGTGGGTCAGAATTATTTAATATGTTTCCAAAAAAAATTGCCGGAGAAGGTCATACGGCACTTTTTAGCTATACTTAATATTATAAATACAAATGTGAGTTTGTTTATCCTTTATTTACGTCGTAACGAAAAGTGAACGATTATCGTCCAGGGGATCCTGATGAATTGTATTGTTCATCAGAATCCCCTATGGGGGATAGGCGGTTCACCACAATCCCCTTTATGAACAATTGCAGGTGGAGCGCGCTAAACTCAACGAGTTGATAGTGGCGAACAAGGCGCTCCACGTGCCCATAGATGATGACATCTCCCAGCTCATCGGGGAGGCTGGACTCAAGGTGAGACTCACTACTCCACAGCTGGACATCAGTCGGTCTCGAAGATCAGCGATTAGTGTGTCCTAAAGTCTTAAAGTGCTCTGCGAGCCAGTTACGATTGTCATTAAATAATTTAAGTTACGGGACGATATTATGAAAGGTTTCTTAAATTATACGAAATGTATTCAGTGTTCCGTGATGTAAAAAAGTTGGGAAACACTGTAATAACCTTTTAAATTTTAGATAACATAGTCCCGCAAGTCCACTGTTGTACATGCGCCTCCCTCATCCGCCACGTCGGATTTTCCATACGGGCCTTTGCAATAATCTCCGCGCATGGCAGGCGGATTGGTAATCACAGTAAGATGTTGTTACATAGGTGGATGCTGCTGCCACTCTCAATATTTCCCTTTGTTAGTCGTCTTTTACGACATGGGAAGGTCATATTTAAAGCCGATATCACTCGGTGTATCGGAAGGCTGCATCATAACTGCCTCCGTGTCCTAATTGTTACACGCTGGGGAGGTTCCGGGTTCAATTCAGGTGAGATGAAGGCCAAGTTTAATACATTAAAAAAACATGTGGTGTGTGGATGTCCTCTCAGTATACGTTATAAGTTAGTGATTAATTAATTGATAACTCTGTCTTTTCTGATGTGGTATACCATCAGGAGGGAGACGGGAAGCACGACCCTCGCCTGATCACCATCGTGAACCTGACCGCGGTGGCCATCAGGCGGTTCATCAAGATGGCAAAGAAGATCAACGCGTTCAAGAACATGTGCGAGGAGGACCAGGTAACAACACCACCGAGGTATCTGCTACGTTTGCTGGCGACGGGCGTAGCTGGTGATCAGCGTAGAGCGAGATTGTCTTTCGGTGCACATTGGTTGAAAGTAACATCAATTGTATTTCAGTTAATGTAAACTCCTCTGAAAAATTCAATTCAATATAGCTTTGTTGTACACTAAATACATAAAAAATGGAACATATAACTTAAAATAAATGTACAGGCGGTATTATCGCTAACGGCGACATAATATTTTGGGTGGAGATGTAACAGAAAATAGTGATAAATTATAATTAAGTAATTGGATAGACGCATATATGCGTAAATAATAAATACAGACAAATTAAATATACGTGCTAACATACGGAACCGAAACGTGGTCCTGTACTGTGGGCCGAATAAACAAGCTCAAAGTCACTCAGCGAGCAATGGAACGAGCTATGCTCGGAATTTCTCTACGCGATAAAATCCGGAATGAGGAAATCCGTAGATGAACTTAGGTCACCGACATAGCTCGACGAGTCAGTGAGCTGAAGTGGCACTGGACAGGCCACTTCGCTCGAAGAACCGATAACCGATGGGGAGTAAGAGCTCTCGAGTGGCGACCACGTACCGGGAAACATCTACCGGGCCGTCCCCCTACTAGGTGGACCCCTACTGATGGTTATGATGAAATATACGTTTTACTACTACAACGTAATATTAGATATTGATATTGTTTTTCGTATTTGAAATTTTGTCGCCCTTTGCCACCTGGCTCCTAGAGCGACCAGAGCCCTAGGGCCGGCGACCACCGAGGACAGGATACAGTTGTACTGGATTCGATACTCGATCTGGGCCGGTCATTGTGGCGTGATATTGGGAAGGCATATGTTCAGCAGTAGACTATTCCCGGCAGTCCACATAATCACCGAGCTGTCAGGGTTTGATGTTAGTATGGTTTCCAGGTGGCGTTGCTGAAGGGAGGCTGCATAGAAATGCTGGTGCTGCGGAGCACCATGACCTATGATGGCCAGCGCGACCAGTGGAAGGTAACTCTTGAATACACCATCAGCTACCTATACTGTTGGACCACAGAGATCAGAACATCAAGAACCAATTGTCAGTTATCGGCAGTCATCATGTCATCAATAATTCTAATCTTAATGTTTCAGATCCCTCATTCGCAAGAGCAGTTCGGCACGGTCCGCACGGACGTACTGAAGCTAGCGAAGGGCAACATCTACCGCTCGCACGAGTCATTCATTCGTTCGTTCGATCCAAGATGGCGGACCGACGAGAACATCATCCTCGTCATGTCCGCCATCTTGCTGTTCACGCCAGACCGGCCCAAGGTAGTGCATCGAGATGTTATCAAGTTGGAACAGGTGAATATTATTTATTTGTTGATGAAACTAATTTTTTTAGCCCATTGCGAAAAATTAGGTTCTTCTGTCACAGTAAAACCTAAACGATGTAAATATCTGGTAAAGTTTTCGAGAAATAACCAAAGACTTATAACTGTATTTATCTATTATTTTAGGTAATTTAGTGTTAGTCTAAGCCAGCTATCTTATTGAACCTATATTTCTTCCCCCAAATATTTATTGTGGTCATCTAGTATTGTGGAAATCTGGTGCAGTGTGAACAAAGGCGTCGGTGGCGCAATGGATAAGGCGCGGACTCTCAATCTGAGGGTACCGGGTTCGAATCCAGCCGTGTACCTATGAATTGTTTTTCAATTCAAGTACATTATCCGATTGCTTAACGGTGAAGGAAAACATCGTGAGGAAACCTGCATGTCTTGAACAGGCATGTGAAGTCCGCCGATCCGCACTGGGCCCGCGTGGTGGACTATGGCCCATACACTCTCTGTAGGAGAGTAGGCCTGAGCCCCTCCAGTGGGGACATATATAGGCTGTTGATATAACTGGTTTAATTGGGCTCAAATGGAAAATCTACAGAACTGTAAATTCAATGTAATAAGTAAGGCAAAGTTGTGTAAAACAACTTCTTTTTGACCCCAGACGATAAAAGAGGGGTGTTATAAGTTTGACGCCAGTGTGTGTGTGTTTTTTTTGCATTCAGCAGGTTGAAGAGTACCAGATGATGTAAGACATTTTTGACATAAAATGGAATAACTTTTCGTAAAAGTATTGTGTAGTTTTTTAAATTTTAAATTTAATTCACTTAATAAAAAACTATTTGTAGTGCCTGACAGAAAGCTATGTGAGTGTTTCCACACGTGACGCTATTTCTTCGGTCATTCCAGAACTCGTACTACTACCTCCTGCGTAGATACCTGGAGAGCGTGTACCCTGGCTGCGAGGCCAAGTCCACCTTCCTCAAGCTCATACAGAAGATCCTGGAGCTGAGGAAACTGGCAGAGGAGGTGACCGGGGTCTACCTAGACGTAAACCCCCTGGAACCCCTACTCATGGAGATCTTCGACCTGAAGCACCATGCTGCATGAGGGTAGGCTGGTGGATAGGTTTAGAGATCGCTCGGTTATAGGTTTATGTGTTTTATATGCGCCTTGTTAAATATGGGCTGATGGGTGAGCTTATGCCCTAGTAGCTAGGGAGTCTTACCGTCATATAATGTCAGCAGTTAAATTAAAAAGGGAAGTCACACAGTACAACAATCAAAATGCAGTATGCTGTTAAATAACGCATTAAGGCTGCACCGTTCGTCCAGTGGCGACATACATTATTTTTATTTAAATAATCAAGTATTTAATTTTCCCAAAATTCAAGAATGTCACGTTTTATTGTTGGTATAAAATTATTCTTCCAATATAATCTTTCGCTATTTCTTTTCATAGCTGAATCAACGTTGGATCAAAACAGTACACTCGGGTACAAAAATATGTATCCACTTCTGAACCATGCCACATTCACCTCTAATTGACATTTCCTTCAACACACTGCATAGTAACAAGCAAGGGTGAATGTGACATGTGTGGGTCGTCAGCTTCCTCATAGAGCTAGGGGAATTCTACGCATGCCAAATTTTAAGGCAATTTAGGAGCAATCAAACTTTAGCATTCATAATTTAGCAGCAACCATGACTCAGTTACAGCGAGTTGTTTTTAGTGTGTCAGCTGGAGACATGGGTCTCCAGCTGACACATGCCAGGAAGGCAAACCAGTGAGGTGGCTGAGTCATGATTGCTGCTAAATTATGAATACTAAAGTTTGATTGCTCCTAAATTGCCTTAAAATTTGGCATGCGTAGAATTCCCCTAGCTCTATGAGGAAGCTGACGACCCACACATGTCACATTCACCCTTGCTTGTTACTATGCAGTGTGTTGAAGGAAATGTCAATTAAAGGTGAATGTGGCATGGTTCAGAAGTGGATACATATTTTTGTACACGACTGTACATTAAAATTTACATTCGGTGCATTATTAATTAAATTTGTCCACTTTTGGATGTTTGAATGAACAATACCTGACACAATTGTTAAATTTCAAAAGCATCAAGCATCTGCTATGCTATGTAGCGATGACAATGGATTTATATCAATAAAATCATAGAAGTACAATTACTTGAACAGTGCGGCTTGAATGTGTGTATGTACAAGCAGACATTCACAAATATTAGAAGCTCGGTCTATCCAGCCCAGCCCTAAAATAATATATCCCGAGCGACCGACTTCGTTAGATCATAACTCCTCCGCCTTACTACTGAGTATAAAATATATGCATTATTTATTTAATAATTATATCATATAGATTTATATATGTTCTCTTGTATGTTCCTGTTCGGAGGTCATAGCTGAGGATTGCTGAGTTAACTAGAAATGAAATCAACGCTTTCTTCCAAAACATCTTTTTTGTTTATTGTACATAATTATTCTCACTTATAGTGAAAAAGTACAAAATATCAGACACATATCTACAAAAAGTTATTTCTTCCTGTGTCGCCTGAAGAAAAAATAATATTAGAAAAAGTGCACATAAATATTGTTAATATTCCTCTCCTGATGCTTCCATACTACATTTCTGTTGCCTTAATATTTAAAAATAAAATAGCTGGCTTTGATAAGTACTTACATAAAAAATAGGAGATGAAATTCGCGAAATAAATAATATTAATTTACAACTTCATAGTTAGCTACAATAGCAGTTACGCAGCTAATGGTTCATAGATGGCGCTTTGAACAATAATCGAAAGTGTTTAAAATTTAAATTGTGATTCACTGTGAAGTTGTATGTTAATGATACTCATTTCGCGACCTCACAATCCTATGTACTATTGGATAGTTACTACACAAATCCAGCTATTATATTTTGAAAGACTATGGCAACATAAATTTAGTATGAAACTTAAATTATATTTAATGAGGCTTTTCATCTCTCAAACTAATGAGAGCGTTTTAATCAACTACCCAATTACAACGAGTTTCTGCAATTAGATATGGTGCTAAATATCATTGTTGGACGTTGTTTCACTTCCCATGTACACGCGAGCTTGTGTCGTACGCGTCACATGTGTTTCGACACACATCGCGGGTATGCGACTTCTACTAACGGCTGTTTGCGATTTCTGTGGTTCGAATCGTATTTTTAGAAGTTTTTATTGAAATGTCTGTTGTTAAATGTCGGATCACTGAATGTTGTTATTCTAGATAAAAAAATATCGTCTTATCGATAAAACTATAGGACAAGTGTCTATCCAACAAACCACACTACAGCCACAACAAATGGATGGGATCGTATCATTTGTAGTTTGAATGTGGTTTTATTCACACGTTTGGTAACTGAATCACCGCGGCTGTGTTCTGATATCTTTATGACCGTTGGGGTAGGTTACGAACGCGGTGCATTGGTGGCTTCTGATGAAACGTGTAATCTCCCCTGGTAGTCAGAAGTCCCGCGTGTCCCACTGACAGGGGTAGTAGTAAGCAATGACTCTGAAAATACCTGACAAATGTCTGTCCTAAAATCGCAATAGTAATTCGTCATTTACAAAAATATCGATTATTAAATATATCAAAGCACATATCGATTAAATCCGATACTTCATAACTTTGTACAAGCAAGACTGCAATAAAACTATATTGTGAATCAACTGTAAATGGTAACGCCCAATGATACGCTTGGATTGTAAGGGAAGTGTTGATAGGTTTTTGTGGTTGTAGAGTGAACTACTACTAGCTGAACAGGTACAGTCAGGCTGCACACATGTATTCGTATCTGTGTACTATGTCACATTCGCCCCTTGTTCCTATTGTTATTGTATGTCGAGGGAAATGACAGTCAAAATCAAAGTGACATGGTACAAAACTGCTTGGATGATACGCTTGGACTTGATGATTGTTTGTAGTTAGTTCAATGTCAGCCAACAGCTCTTTCTTGTGTTGGTGGATATGGCTGACATAAGTCGATCTCTGGTTTTCAAAATGGCGCCGAAATTCAAAATAAGAACATTGTGAAAGCGAACCAACTTTAATACTTCCTTTTCATAGAACACGGGAAGCTAAGATTTTGATTGAAGGTTTGTTAACAATAGGTGAATAAAAGTATATTTTATGAGTAATTTTGGATTAGTAGATATACTTTAAACGCACTAAGTGTTACGTGTTTAAACATTTTGACAGTCCCTGTCATTTACGACGTCAAAATTCTGATACGGATATTGTACAATCAAGATGATAAAAGGCTGGACCTATTTTCTGATTACTATATTTTTAAGGTAATAATCCACCATGAAATCAGTTTTCCAGAATGATTCTATTTTTATATACGCAACTTTATAAAGCTAAACTTTAGTTTAGTCCTCATTTCAAAGATGATATTTGACGGCTAGTCAAATATGACTTAAGTTGTTACGATACTCAATATTGACACTCACGTGTGACTTCATAATGTTCCTCACTGCAGAATGACTTTACATTCGATACCGTCGAATATCGTAATCATTCATTATTGTTTTTTTTTCCGATGATGTGCCAAAATGGCTTTATTTACTTGGAGGTGTCATATTATTCTTTACTTTAAGTTTTATGCTTCTGATTTTTTTTAAATAAAACATTGGTATGAGATGTGATTTAATATAGAGGTATTATTTTATATTGGCTTTGCAAATTCTATTTCGTTTATTATCAAAATTGTTACGAGGCTTGACTTTTGTCTTTTGAAAATAGACTTGACTATTTTTTGTACCTTCCATGGGAAAATGTGATAGGATAGGCGAGCAAAATTAAGTCAAAAACTGTGCAAAAAAAGAAAGCTTTTTGAATCTACGTCGTTTATTTAGTTTTCTAGACGTTGTGTAGACAATTGATAAATTCTGAAAGTGTTTTCAATCTCTTCTAAATAACGAGGTCAGCTCAAAATCCTATATATGTTTATTTGAAGAAGAAAAAGAAATCTGTTTTTTTAAATATAAATTTAAAACCGAAAATTACAAATTGTTATATAAAATATAGTTAAATTGTATCAAATCAATTAAAGAACTTTCTGTTTATTCTTACTTTCTCTCTACTGATTAATTATTATTGTTGCCTTAAATTAGCAACAAAATATTATAATCCTGTTGATGTGGCTAGTGTGCGATAACCTTAACTGTGTTTTCGTTTATAAGTGTATAAATGTACATATTTTATAATATATTACTATACTCAGTTTTTATTTTTAAGAGAAATATTTTTATACTTTATTTAATATTGGGTATTAAATTAACATTATGCTAGGTGCAATATGATAAATTACGACAGTTAAGAAATATACATATTTAAAATATATTCTAGTTTGTTATAAATTTTGTATTTTTATTCGAGTTCCTTAGATTGCCGGTACGTTGTTCATAGTGTGGATCGTGGTGAACCGTCGATCCCATGTGGGATTCTGATGAACAAGATCTGTTAACTCGTAAAAATAAAAAAATATTTCAATGTACACTAGAGTACAAAAATATGTGTTCACTTTTGAACCATGTCACATTCGCTCCGGTTTTTATTGTCCACTGTATTAGATAGTCCAGTGTTCATAACGACTAGTGTCTGAAATTGACCATGTGTCTTAATGTCAAGTGTTTCATTATGCGCTATCCTATAATGTAGTCTGCCACAAATATCCACCTAGTTCTGATTGGGATTTTCTAATAAAAATACGCACCGCCTCCACCCATCTATTCTGACAAGTGGTACTCGAATTCGTACCACCACTATTATAATAAATGAAACTAATATTTTACGGATATAAGCGTCATAATTTATTGGATAAACAAAGCCGCTTCACGTGATAACAATAAATAACAAATTATTTTAAACTAAAATAAATTAAAGACTAGAAATTCTAAGGACTAGAAATCAAAACTATTAACCTAAACTGCACCCACTTCAAACTAACGTGACCAAGTAAGGAAGGTTACACATAAATGGCGCTGTTTTATTGTTACCTTTTGTTTCCTTTAAAGACCTTTGTTTTGTTCACAATTATCATTTAATATTCATGAACGGACTGAACACAATGTTTGACTGCGTTATTTATCTTCTATGCCTAAAGCCAACTTCATTTCTAAGGAGTAGCTCTCATTTTTACGCTCAAAATCTCCCTTATCGTCCTCGCTCTCCTTATCTTCTTCTTTCTCCCTCTCTTCTATTGTGACGTCATCGAAACAATCCTCAAAGACTTCATCGGTTGATACATCTTCGTTCAGGACAACAATTTCATTACTTCCTTCTATGACAGACTTGTCCATGTCACCCAAGCCAGAGTCATTAATAACAGACCGGTCGAATGCTTCATTGAATTCTTTTTCAGCATCTTCATGATTGCCATCAATTGCTTTATCTTTGTTGGCATCTTTTTTACCTTCATCCTGATTCTTATCGTGTTTAACATCCGTGCTAGCTGCTTCATCTTCAGTAAGGGTGTCTTCGAACGTTAAATCATTGCCGGGGACCAGAGTCGGGTCATTGTCGTTTTCACCGTCTGAATCCAGAGGGCTGACGGGCATATAGTGGATGTATTCACCCGCTCGCCATCTTTGTTCCACGTTCTCCAAGTGAACTTCTAATATGCGAGAGACTTCGGGAAGCTGAAAGAGATTTAACATCTGGTAAAGAGAGGTCCATATACTGAATTGGACAGACGCAAGCACAGGCCCACAACCCAATAGATTAGACGCCTTATGTTAATTATTTAATGCAAATACCAGGGGGAGAGAAGGACACACTTATGGCTCGCACATTCCTCGACCAACGCATTAACGTCAGGGTACACTGGTAATAGAGTTAGGTTTAGGACACATGTGGAAACAACTGAACATACTTCAAGCCTTGACAAAAAATCATACTAACGGTGTATTGATCCGCCAACTCTCCCGACATCTGCTCGATGATGGCATTTGTCTTGTTGTCGATGTTACCCGCATGGTTGGTCATTATGTCGTACTGGCGGAATAGCTCATGCTCCTCGTACTTTATGGTGCGGCCCAGGATCTCGCTCGCCACGGACTGGTCGATGCGCGCGTTCTCAGACATGTTCAAGTAGTTCACACCTGCAAGTAAAGACATCAGAGCAGGCGTTCTCAGACATGTTCAAGTAGTTCACACCTGCAAGTAAAGACATCAGAGCAGGCGTTCTCAGACATGTTCAAGTAGTTCACAACTGCAAAATAGCACACCCTAGGAGGCGTTCTTGTTCTTAGACACGTTCGAGCAGTTCATCAGAGCAGTCGCGCCAGTCATGTTCAAGTAGTTCAAACCTATAACTTTCAAGGACTTTTCTAATATCGGCCATATCTACATAAGTTACATTTACCTTGCGACGGGAATCTTTCGTCTTCATAAGAGTTGATGCTGCTGATAATGGACTCTTTCGCGTCCTCAGGGTCCTGACTTAACATCATGGTGTCGTATGAGGTGGACGGCGTGGCTAGCAGTGCTGCACGCTCTGCTCCAGCTAAATATAAAATATCGATGTTTTGAAATACGTTATACCATTTATTAGTGTTATTTTGTATGGAGTTTAGTGTATTATAGCATTAATAGGTTGTAACTTTAGCTTATGGAGTACGCTTATATTCTACCGTGTGGGCTTGGGAAGCTGACAGCGAGTACACGTAAAATGTTATCTGGCCAGACGGTACCAGTTAAGACGCGACACGAGTTTCCAATTGAAAGTTGCCCCGAACTTGCGTTTTCATCGCAAAGTATACAAATTAACTATTGCGATGTGGAACCTGACGAATAGATACGTAATTGAAATACGAAGTGCATGTCCTTACCCGAGTCTTCACAGTTAACAATTCCAGTTGAGTGCGATTTGCCATAACCTTTCTTTTCAATGTGAACCTTTTCTACGGATTGTTTCTTTGGCGTACTTGACGTGCCTGGTTGAATTTTACGATAGTCAGTTATAACATGAGTGGCTGCAGAGCTCGGTCTAACGGATTTTTGTCCTGTTGTCTTTATTTCTTTCTCTTCTTCCTTCTTTTTGTGCTTCTTCTTATCTCCATCCTGCTGATTTTCTTTCTTTTCTTCTTTGTTGTTTGTGTCATCGTTTTGTTCACGTTCTGTGAACGAAGCTTCTATGTGCAATTATGCATAACAATGTTAAGGTTCTACCGTCCTAAATTTGGTTTTATTAAATCACATAATCATCTGAATAACTTGTAGTTCACACTACGTTCTAAGGCAATCAATAAACTAATATGTTTTTATATTAATATTAACAAAGTATATGTGAAACTGATTGTCATGGATTTACATATCTAATATAATATTTTCAGTAACATATCAATTTGCTCTTAGTGAGAAATAATATTTTGATCGATATTAAACGGTATAAAATGAACAGCTACTATTAAACCACAAATAAGCGTTGGGATGCACTACAATACGGCAGCTACAGGTTGTCGTTTACCACCACCCATGGGGACACTAGCAGCGTTCTGAATACTCTTGCACATACTCGTAAGCAATACCATTCCTGGGGCATACTACACCAGGTACGCGCACTTCACGTCTTTTGTTCTCAGATGTCAGACAGAAGTGAGCAGGTTTATGTATCATCATCAACTGAGAAACGTCCACTGTTGAACACAGGCTTCCCCCATGGTATGCCACAATGAGGGGTCCCTAGCTGCTTTTATCCAGTGGCTTTCTTGTAACCAGATCGTCAGTTCATCTAGCGGGGTGTTCGGCCACACGGCACTCATGGACTACTAGGACTGCGAGCTACTACCGCTATCGTCAACAGCTTATATACGTCCCCACTGCAAGGACTCAGGCCTACTTGGACATAGTCCATCACGCGGGACCAGTGCGGATTGGTAGACTTCACACACACCTTTGAATTTCTTCTCAGGAGTGTGCAGGTTTCCTCACGATGTTTTCCTTCACCGTTAAGCAATCTAAAAATGTACTTGAATTTAAAAACAACTCATAAGTACACGGCTGTATTCGAACCCGGAACCCTCAGATTGAAAGTCCGCGGCTTATCCACTGCGCCACCAACGATTTACCGCTATAGCTTATTAATATATGGATCGTACGATCTAGCTCCAGAATTTCCTCCCCTATCTCGAACTCGACAGGCACGGGTGCGGCCGGTGAATCGTCATGTTCTGATCGATATTGGAACAGCACAGCCCCCGGGACATGCGTCAACTTCACTTTCTTCTCGTCTGGGAAAGAAGAATCTAGTGTACAGATTGATAATTATGAAAACTGTAGTCACGAGCTGTGTTACAGAAGAATCACTTCCCGAAAGACTTCGATAAAAATCGACTTTTGCTATGACACAATAAGGAGCAATCCAGATTTATGCACCCTCTACCGCGTCTAGTCTATCTCTTAAAAGATAATGACCGTTACCATGGACTTCAATAAAAATGCATACAATATACCATTTTGATTCGATTTGGCACCTCAATTGGCAAAGTATCGTCGAATCATCTTTATATGTCTCGGACCGTATTTGCAATTTGGCCTTGCTAGGACTTCTTATGATATTCTTTCAAACCAAATATATCTCACCAGGTTTATCTCCCGACGTGAGCTGGCTGTACGCAATCCTGTCGAAGGCATTGTCGTGTTTGTATGTAGTGTACAATGACTTCTCTTTGATTTCGTGCGCAGGAGTGCATTCCTCGGCCTTGTGGTATTCCTCCATAGTCTTCTTGTCGTACAGTTTCTGGGAAACATTAAAACATTAATAATTCACTCACATCATCACCATCATGCACCATACGTTCACTGTCTTTGAGGCTTATTTATAAATCGCCATGACGAACATTTTTCATGAAGGTATCTGTTATAATCAGATCTCTTGGCAGGCGGATTGGTGATCGCAGTTGTTGCATAGTAAGATGCTGGTATACCACAACGAGCGGTCCCGAATTGTTGATTTCGCTATAGTGCTATGATGACCAAGTACCATAGGGTCCACGGCCGGCTCTCCACGATCGATCCTCGCCTGCCGCTCGGCGATATCCCGGTCGATCTCAGCCATCAGCTCCACGTCTTCAGCGCTAGGCTCCAGGTCCAATTCTTCGTCTTCAAAATGAGGGTAGCCTTGCATTTGTTTCATGTAGTTGATCAGAGCTACGCCGTCGCCGTCACTGTGGAAGACTTGATCACCAAGTTTAGTGTTAGGTTG
Organism: Carcina quercana; assembly: GCA_910589575.2. NCBI lineage: Eukaryota > Metazoa > Arthropoda > Insecta > Lepidoptera > Depressariidae > Carcina > Carcina quercana. The sequence goes on along the minus strand of OU342447.1, from coordinate 9,924,744 downwards.
CATCTGAATGTTACCTTGAATGAATATTTGAGCTTTTATTTTTAATTGATAAATAATTGATATCGATAAATGCAGTTTTGTATTAGAACGTCATAATAGTGGTGAAGTTACCAATAAAATAAATATACGATAACTCTATCAACAATACATAATTATACTGTAGTTACGAGTAGCATTGAAAAACTTACTCCTTCGTTTTCTATCTTCATCAGTTTCTTGGCTGTCGGAAGAATTCGTTTTTATTTCTTCTTTTTTAGGAGTCTCCTTTTCTTTGTTACTTTCTTTTTCTTTAGAGTCATTTTCTTGTACGTGATATTTTTCTTCGTTTTCGTTTGCTTTAGGTATCTCAGTTATTAGAATCGGCTTTGTTTTTACTGACCTTTTGAGAGCTTTCTTTATTTCAAAGTTATGTACAGGGTTTGACGATTGTTTTTCATCTTTTTTATCCGGATTAGTTGGCTTATCATTATCATCAACTAATTCCGTAGTTTCCGCTTCAAGTTGTAGATCTTTAATTACTTCTTCAACTGCAGGTTCAGCCTTAATTTCTTCAACAAGAAGTGCATTCTCATCATCTTTTTCGTTATTATCTGGATCTTTATTTTCTTTCTTAACTGTTTTATCTCTTTCACGTTTATCATAAGCTAGTTTTCTGTCGTGATCTATTACAAGATCTCCTTCTTCTTCGATACCGGTAAGTGGTTTCACCTCATGACGCGTGATTTTAGGTATTTCTGGTTCCACTTCTTCTATTAAAGGTTTCTTGTTGTAGTTTTCAATTATTTCAACTAGTGGCTTCTTTTTAGTTTCAGATCTAAGTAGATTAACTTTACTGGAGCCAGCTTCAGCTATTTTATTCTTATCTTTTGGTACTGTAACATGGTATACATTTTATGTTAATACAAAGGAGACTAAAATACTTTAAATTTTAATTTCATAGTTTTCTTAGACTAAAATAATAAAAAATAAGTTAATATAAAGATGTCGATATTATTATAAACACCGGGACGTCCCCCTACTGGGTAGACTATCGACTTAGTAAAGATCGCGCGGAGTCGGTGAAGGCCTATGTCCAGAAGTGGACGTTTCCCGGTTGATGATTATTGTTATTATTATAAGCAACACCTTACCTCCCAAAATCTTGGAGACCCCAGTTCTGTCATGTGCAGGTTGTTCAAACAACAGATTTTTGAGAGCCGCAGCGTCAGACATGAAATTCCTATCGCAAGAAACAATTTATTATTTGATGATTCGTTAGTAATAGTCTCTGCAGTTATTTGTGTACCCCGTTCGTGATTACATTTACTGATTTACACGCACACTTTCAGGCCAGCAATGTCTAAAGCTAACAGGGAGTGACTGGATGCAAGTGGCTCGGGACTGGTTATTGTGCCATACCTTGGAGGAGGCACATGTCCAGCAGTAGAAGTTTCCTGGTTTATGATTGTGATGATGTCGGAATGTTGGCTAGTACTATATAAGATACAAACTCAAAAACCAGAATCCTTTTATTCTTAAAGCAAATCAGCTTCGTTCTTTTTACGTTCATTGAAATATTAATTCCTAAGATATGCAAGTTCTGAACCACTTACTCCTGTGCTCTGTCACGGGGAGCCGCCTCTCCTCGATACCCGCACCAGTAATCATCTTCTTGTAATGGTGGTGGCTCTGTTATGTTCACTTCTTGAACTAAATGCTTCACACTTTTAGATTTAGACCACTCGATTTCACTGGTTTCTGGTTTTAATTCTGAAATTGTTTAAAATTGGCACTATAAGCTCATCTTTGATATTACTATCGAATATAGTGTGAAATTTTACAGCTTTCGATTTTTTACTTCGTACATGTACTTCGTTAAGCAAACAAGCATCGCCTTACTAGCTTGAGGCTTCTGCGTTAGTCTGCATCGTCTCTTTCCCATCTGGTGAGATAAAGGTCAAGTGCATATTCGTAACGTGGTTTTACAGAGTTAAAAAAACTGTAAAAAATCTACAACTGCAACCTTATTTTTAAATTAAAATCAGGTGAGATGACATGCTTGTGCAAATTTATTGTAAATTTAAAATTGCTTCCTTGACTTCCTTCCTTCCTTACCTTCAACCATACCCTTTCTTATTTTTCCTCCAAAAGCTGTCTTCTGATCCTCATCATCATCATCGCTGCTGCTGCTTCCACTAGTAGTGTCTTCAGCTTCCGATCCTGACAGCATATCGACTGGTATACCGCCCTTAGTTTCGACCGTACGTGGACCGAACTTTTCTTCTAATGGTAGAGGATCTTCGATATCTTCCAATTTATCTGTTTTTGATGGTTCGGTTTCATCTGGGTTAATGGCTTCTGTTTCTTTGGATTCTGGTGCTCCATTCTGTGTGAATATTTTTATAGCAATCATTATTAGAGAAGAAAAGAAACGCCAGCCGAGGATAAGTTACAAACACAGTGCGTTAGTACATTGAGGTCTTGATGACACTTTTTGAATTATATCTTCTGAAATGATGTTTAAACTGTGAATAACAAAGCACAGTTTGTTTGTAAATAAGTCAGTAAACTCTTCATCCATACCGTGATTGATATTCCTCGTTTCTGTCTCTCCGCTTCCTCCTCGCGGGCCTTTCGTTCGGCCTGGCTCTTGTCACGCATGTTGATCAGGTAACGAACACTCTCCATTACTTTCTCTTGATCCCGAGCTATCCATCTACAGACAAGCATATTAAATATCATCAACACAATCAGCTGAAAAGCTTATTCCTAAATATGTGAACTTGATATAAACTCACGTCTGTTACTCTTATATTTAGTAATAGTAATCGTGCGTTGTCGGTGTCTAGTAACCGAGTCATCAACCGAGCAAAGGCATGACTGAGACTCAAGAACATCGTACTTGCAGGTAACACTGACTGGATGCAATTTCTGGGAAAAAATTCTTACGACGGTTGAGTCGTCGCTGCCGTCTCAACCCAGCATACTATCGCTGAGGTCTACAACCTACTACACTTAGTCCTTTCAGAAAATATACAATGTTATTTGACTAACCGTCTCCTCTCAGCGATTTCTTCCTGCACGCCGCCTCGCTGCCACGCCTCGGCACAGGCGCGGTCACGAGGGAACACCGGTCGATTGTCTAGGTTCAAGAGCTCTCGGAGCCGAAGAGTCAGGGTCTTGCGGTATGCTGGGATGTTACGCACCACCGGGTTCCCAGTCAGGACTAGCACTGGTGGAAAAAGAGGTTCAGCATTACCCTTATCCGTAAATTAGTTTTACGGACAACTGTACATGTCGGCGATTATTATCTCTAAACAGTTCTAGTTTGATAAATCGTTCGTACACCAAAGTTAGTGCCACCCACGAGATATACGCAGCAACTGACTTAAGACTCTTGCGGGCGTCAGCAGCATAGTCTCAGGAACATATACTACTCCCAGGTTCTTTTTAAGTACCTAAACAAAAGCCCAAGCTCTAACGATTCCAGAACAGACGCTTTACCAAACTAAGCTATCCCTCTTCCCTTGCTTTAGGATTGGAAAGTTCTAAGAGTCGGATTACTTATTAAAATTGGCCGCGTGTGTGAGAGTGAAGCGACAAATTATTAGTATAGGAAATTATCGTTGCATCTGACATTATGACTTAGTTCAAGCAGCCTTACCTTTACTTTACCATTACCTTTCAATATGTCCATATCAGCCAAGACGTCCACTATAAGTGGGTCCTCCAAACGGTTGTAAGATAAATCGAGCACTGAAAGGTTCTTGCAGCCTTTCAGCTCAGAGAGATCATCTGTAAATAAATTAGTGTCAATAGTCTAAAGTCAACTGTGTAAAATTATACAGAATATCTTACTTTTTTTGAGAAACGCGCACAATTATAATCACCTATAGGTATCATAACAGAATGAAATATAACACTAATATGCCAACGTTTGTTTGCTTTCTCTTGGCGCTTCAATAGATGTACAACCGAGTTGAAATTTGGGACACAAGCAGCCTGTGGAATAGATATGGATATTTTCCCAGCGCTTTCCCAGTATCTTCGCAGGCAAAAACTGATAATACCTATTGTGAATGGATTGATAAAATATTGATAAATTTACTTAGATGAAATTTGACACCCAGTTCTGGATTTAGGGCCAAAAGGAATTGTCTCAGTAATAAGTTCCCGTAATAATATTTCTGAAATCCACACAGTCAAAGTAAAAACTTCAGCTTACCAACAGAGCTTAGCATGTTATGTGCTAGACTCAAAGTGTGCAAGTCAGGTACTGCGTCCAAATTCTCAATCTTATTAACGAAATTATGGTCCAAATTCAATGTGTCCAACTTTGGACACCCATCAAGATTTTCTATCTTCCTGACAATGTTGTAGTGCAGATAAAGACACCTCAGTTCTGCGAGAGTGTCCAGTCCTTCGATCCGCTCTATACCATTGTTTTCTAGAAAGATACATTTAAGTCCGGTGTACTCTTCCAAATTTTCAATCTTGGAGAAACCCTGAAAGTTTGATAAAGGTATAAAACCAAGGATATTACGCAACCCAAAAATTTTAAAATGACGAATATTACCTTAAAATGCAGATATAATATATCGTTTAAATATGGTGTGCAGTATAATTTGTGTTGTTTGCAATGGTTCTTTATGAATTCCTTAGTCATTCGAGGACCTTTTTTCATTTCTTCCATTTCTTTTTCAATCTTTTCTTGGAACTCTTTCTGCCTCTTCTTTTCCCTTTCAGCTTCATCTCGTTTCATCTTCTGATATTCTCGTTTGCGCTTCTCGTCTTCTGTTTCTGTAATACGGGAATCATTATATTTTGTATTCTAATTCTAATGTTCTAATAGTAGTTTTGAAATCGCACTGGGTTTCACTTTACTTAATACCTCTTACGCCCGCATGTGTACCTTGAATACATAACATCTAACCACACGTTATAATCTAGAATAACATTCACCTTCTTGAAACCCTTCAACGAGAGGAACACCTGAAATAATCGCTACTTGATTATCTTCCAGGTTGTTCCCATTCACTTCGTTACTATCACCTTGAGCTTTAGTATCTTCCAAGTCCTGTCCTTCTCGTACTTTCTTTCTGTTCTCTTCTCTTCTTAATAAATTGTTGGCCAGCCTCAACACTTCTTTATTGCCTTTCATGTTAGCTTTAATGTCGCAAAGAAGGCCATCAATGCGTTGGCTACGTTCAGATTCCTTTTTTTTATATTCTTCCAACCTCTTCGCTCTCTCTTGGTCTATTAATTTGAGATCAGCATCCCACAGTTCTTTGCGGGGGTTTCCTTTGTTTTCAATATATACAATTTCTGCAGAAGATTCTGTAGGAGGTTCTACAGAATCAGTAGCCACTCTGACAACAGTCTTCTCTGTCTGGTTGTCATGTAAGTTCTTTGTGTCATTTGGGTGCAAAATGACACGAGATTTTGCCAGTATATCATCAACTTCAATGATGAATTGCTTGCACTCTTTATTTCTCATTTCATACCTGATTTTACTTTGGTTAATCCGCTCTTCATGGTCTACTAAATCACTCTTAAGCTTGCTTATAGCGTTGTTTATGTCATCAATATGAGGATCGTTAGATTCTATCAGTTCAAAATCATCAAGGTCAGGATTCACTTGTTTGGTGCCTGCTGCATTAGGGTCTCGCTCTGTTCCTAACATCTCGGAATTCGTTTTGCTATCTGGGAGTCCACAATCTTCTTTCAGTTTTTTATAAGCAATGTTTGAATTTCTAGAAGTTTCCAATGCTTTATTGACATCACTCAATAATTCATTCATACTATTTAGTTTGTTTGTTATATCTTCTCGAATTAAAGTACTTAGATTTTCAGCGCCCTCTACAATATTTTTTGCCAAATTCTTCATTTCTTTGTACTCAATATCTTTGTTTTCTTGGTTTTCTTCTTGGCTCATTTCACATAAGCTATCGAGTGCAACCTGCAACGTATGTTCCATTCTCTCACCCATTAGTAGTCTATTTTCAGCAGCCTGCTCTTCGTTAGATTTTGCATTAACGGTGTTTTCAACTGGGCTTCGTTCTAAATTTTTATTTTCAACTGAGCCTTTGTTTCCTTCTAACACAGGACTTTTATCTAAGAGTGCATTGACTTCGCGTAACGCTTTCTCTGTATCTTGCAGTTTATACTCAATCGTCTTTGGAAATATGGCATCAAATTCTTCATCATTAGTCAGCTTCTTTATAGGTGAAGGCTCAACATTTTCATATTTATTTGTGTTTATTGTGCCACTAAGGTCAGGTGGGTTTTCGTGTAAAGATATATTCATTGCCTCATTGATAGCGTACGGTTCTTTTACTGCTTCGAAAGGGCTTTTCACTTTTTCACCTTTAATTATATGAATGGAGGACTGTTTTAAGATCGGATCTAGTGGTATTTCAGCCTTCGCAGTTTTGGCATCCATTGGCAAGTCAGGATCCTCGTATCTATCGGCTAACTTTTGAAGCATTTCTTTAGTCTCCTGGAACCTAGTTTCGTAAGACTTGTTTGTATATTGGCTAACGGCTTCTTCAATCTCGTCAAATTCTTTGTCGTCGCTTTCTTCTTCACTTTCCTCTTTTTTCTCGGTGTTCTTTCCTTTAGTCTCGCATTTATTCCTATAATCTTCGCAGCAATTCATTAGAGATTGCATGTTTTTATAATTTATTTTATTTATTTTCTGTTTATCGCCTTGAGCAGCATCGATTTCTTGCCTCATGTCAGCATAGCTTTGTATATTTATTTGATCTAGAGGCACACGCATATGGTTCTTTCTGCCTTCGTAGGTCATAATCTGAATTTGTCGAGCTTTTTCAGCTATAATAGGATTGTCTCTCACCATTTTTGTTACTTCCTCTTGAGTCAGTGGCTTATTATGTTCACCTATTTTAGTAAATGGCTGCCCTGCCAGTACTTCACCTTCCGTTTTGGCCTCACCCGGACCGAATGCCCTTATGTAAGGCTGCGGACCTTCAATAAGCGGCTTCAACTCATTTTCTATAGTCCTCTCTATTACTTCTTGAGGAAATTTCGCGTCTTTAAAAAACTCTCTAAGCTCCGCTCGCTTTTTCTCTATATAAGCGGGATCACTCATAGAGCTTCCCGAAGCAGCCATATTTTAAAATTTATCAAATATATTTCAATTTCAATTTTCCTTTGACGTTAACCATGAAACATAAAATAATAACTCGTTTTATCATGTTGCTATAGAAACAATTGACTTTTAGGTTTGATCGAATTTTAAATATGTAAAAAACCGGCGCCCAAAAAGTTTTTGCTTACTTGCTCAGTGGTTTTTGCGTTCAGTTACTGTTCATAATGCACGATATTAAATTTTTGCAAGATATATTTGTTTATTCATACATGCTTAACTTATTTACAGGATTTACTAAAAGCACACATATAAACATCAGCTTTGTATAAATCTTGTTCAGTGTTGGCAATGTTGTGTGCTATAATCAGCACACATGATCACACACTTGAAGCCTGATTTGACACCTGTTATCGTGACATGATTAGGGATGCGAACCATACAAAACGGGAACATGCGCATCCGGTTATCACGAGAACTCCATTAGTAAATCTATAAGCTTCTAATCGTATTAATTTGGTTTATCGTATTTATTTTTATTTTTAAGTTCTAGAAACTGATACACTGATTCAATAAATCACAAAAAACTGTTCTTTATCAAAAATAAAACAAGTCGGTCAATCTAATTTAATCAATATCTTTTAATCATTTTCCTCTCAAATTAATCAAGCAAATAGAACAGTCATTAAATAAAATAAAAATTCATGGCAACTACTTATCGCAATCATAAAAAAGTCTTTGATTTTGAGAAAATTATTTTTGCATTATATGTATTATTCGAACATTTGTATTTGGAATCGATATTAGCCGGCGAGAAATATTGATCAAAATAGTACAGCACTACTTTAAAAAAGAAAAAGACTGAGAATGTAACTATTTTTATGAAGTTTCGCATCTATTCAAAATTACAGAGATTCTTGGCGCGAACTTGAATAATGGTGATTGATTGCAATTTTTCGTAATTCGTTAATAATACTGTTATGTGTGTTTTTTGTGTTATAATGGTGTGATATAGTGCAAAAAGTGTCAAGGACGGTGTTATAGTATCGATTACGCTAAATTGCGAGGGTTTCGACGCGATCGAAAGGAATTACCATGTCGAGTACATTCGGCATATGGATTCTTTCGAATTATGTTGAAACCATTTGATTACATTTTACGCCAGAATTTACGTGATAAAAATAGTACTTGCAATAATTTTTTCACATATTATTAATGGGTAAAAATATATGTTTTTGAATTCAAAAAGCTAATTATATTTTATAAACAGTCTTGATTTTACACAAAGTTACATTCTATAGTAGTAGTCATTCATGTCAAAGTGAACTGTCAAAAGTGTCAAAATGAAGAATCGCGCACTTCTTATTTTTACATACATAGCGTTAATTTTTTTTTGAAATTTTTTTTCTACCAGGAAAAGGGAAAAGGCAAAGGCAAAACACCATACAGCCATACCTAGCTACGTTGACGTTTGCCGAGATGAGTGAAAGAGACGCAGCCATACAATCGAATGCATGAAATTAGATATCTCCTTCGCTCGTTGTCTTTTCCTCGTCGGTTATACAAAAAAACTTCAAGACAGCTTTTGACGTTTTTGCTTAGACACACTTGCAAACTTTTTACACTACACGCACACATAAAAACCATGTTGTTTATCTTATTTTCACACCCTGTTGGCATGGTTACCTACATGACGTCATCTCGAACAATATCCAACCTGATTTTACCGTACAAACATGTTGATGCTGCCGTTATAACCTTTATCTCAACACGATAGGAGTTAAAATGCAATTCCTATGCTGCTGATGGAATAAATATGTGTCAATTGTTCAAGGATTAAGGTCTCTATGCTTAAATAAATAGAGATTATATTTCTGTAAGGTTATGAGAAAATTGTAGTACTATATTTAATAATTATTATATTTTAATTATGGTAAAATTCATATCAACAAGATCGTTAATCACCTCGTGTTGTCGTTAATACCCTACGTCTAATTACCCAAAAGTAACATTTTTATAAAAAAATAACGTCTCATTGTTTCTTTAATAAAGATCGAATTTCAATAAATAGTAGGCAACTTTGGTAGGCAAGGTAGACGCGTATCGGATCCGTGCTTAGGCTTAGCAGAGATTAATGACATACAAAAAGCGTACATAAACCACATTGACTATTGATTGTTTGCTTACGAATACATAATAAGTTATTACTTATTCGTAATTGTTTGCGCTGATGCTATTCTGTCACTTTTTGCTCAGTCGTCGTTTTTGTCTTATCAAGCAGAAAGTATGAAAAATATGGCAAATCCAAATTGATCTGTTTTTGTAAAAAAAATTGTGCAACTAAGTGGAATTCTTAATTACAAATGATAAAACACTATATCAAGAAATGACAAATTTTACCATTTTTATTAATTGTTGTACTTAAGTAAGTTGACAATAATTGCGTAATAACAGCATACAGTGCGACCAAAAAGAGTAGAAAATAAATGAGGGTGCTAATGTTGTTTACATGCCAATACAGAACTACAGTACGACTAATTCGATTCTTTTTTAATGTGCAAAGTTATTTCTGCCATCAAATAGATAGTCAAAAAGCCGACTAAAGGATGCAGTTTAATCTCGCTTGGAGATTATGTGGTAATAAAACAATTTTTAACAATGTACAATTTTTTTATTTTTTTATATTACCATAGGTTTGCTAACAGATATACACAAAATGCATACAGACAAATTTAATATCATCCTCAACAGCCTATATACGTCACAACTGCAGGGGCTCAGGCCTACTCTCCTACAGAGAGTGTGTGGGCCATAGTCCACCATGCGGGCCCAATGCCGAACCTTTGAATTTCTTCTCAGGAGTGTGCAGGTTTCCTCACGATGTTTTCCTTCACCGTTAAGCAATCGGATAATGTACTTGAATTGAAAAACAACTCATAGGTACACGACTCGATTTCGGAAACGTCAGATTGAGGGTCCGCTCCTTATCCACTACACCACCGACGCTTTTTCTGTAATCTAATATTATATAAATAATAGTGTACTCAGATCCAATAAAAGGCAACACATCTTATGTTTAAAAGTATCATTAACTTAATTACAATTTGGAAAAAATATATAGTTTTTACATCTTTTAATACTACAGAAGATACTGCAATTTTCTCTTGACTCCCACTCATTATGGTGAGACTGTGCGGTATGTTGATGTATCCATGATCGGAGCTGCGAGGAAGGTAGGGCCGCGATTGGTTCAGGCCCGGCTATCTTCATACTTGAGGCCTTTCTAGCCAGTTCGTCCGCTGCATCATTACCTCTGGAGCCACTGTGTCCCTTGATCCATTGCAGGGTTATGAAGTTCTGTCTGCTTGCTTCTGCAAGTGAATCGTGGCATTCGCGTATGAACTCAGATGTAATTGTGTTGCTATTTAGTGCCTGTAAGGTAAAGTTAATATAGTGATCAATAAATGTGGCATAATTCATATCACTCCTACTTGGGAAAGTATGTAATCATAACATATATACAAGTTAGCATGTTAATAGTAACAATAAAAGAATAAATAACTTATATACACTATGTCTTTTAGTTTTAACAAGGGCTGTTTTAGTACAAAATATAATAATAACAGTCGGTAATTACAACTTTCATTGTGATATTCAAGTTACATAAAACCTTTAACTATTTTCAGAAGTAAAGATCAAGATTTTAAAAACTATACAATTTTGTTTACATATTGCATAACCTCAAAATTATCTAATTTTGTATTTCATCTGATAAAGCGATCGTTAATCGAAAACAGTATACATCTAATACGAAAATAACATATCTTACATATAAAAGAAGACACTACTAAACTCTCACTTCAGCTGTTCTCTTATAAACATCTTGTAAGTATACTTTACATCAGTCAATATTATTCCAGCTTCGAATTCAGTCAAGCAACGGTTAAATACTTTATAAATTATGTCTAGCGCACCGCTACGAATTGTTTTATTAATTTGAAATATGAAACAGCAAAGAAACTCTACGAAATACTATAAATATCAGTCAATAATAACATTTCGAAATTGGTTCAGTCAGTGTTGCCATAATGTGGTTTAACTTTAATTCTCAAAACATTAATTTAAGAAACCAAAAAAGAATAGAAATTAATGTTTTGAGAACTAAAGTTAAACATTATTTTCAACTCTTTTTAGTCTGACTACAAATATTGACATGAGCCTTCGTTTTAGGCTACCATGCGGACTTTCCATGAAGGGATTTGCCGCTTTCACCAAGCTTTGCAGGAGCATTGGTTTTCGCACTATATGTTGTTAGATACGAGTACCTATATCTGTCCATCTTTTGAATATTTTTTCCCATATTCGCCTTCTACGACGCCCGCAGGATTAAAATGACTGAAAAGTAACTAAACTAAAAGTAGCTAAATCTAACAAAAGCAGTTAAGATGGAAACATCATGCCTGTTTCTTGTCAAATAGCGATGGGCGATTATGAGATACACTAATGAAAGTAGTAGTTCGATCCAAATATTTCAAGATATCTCGATTAAGAAAATAGCTAATGCTAATATTAATACTACTAGTTAGTATGTCAGCTAGTTTATTTTAAAACCGTTATCGTGAAGATAAAGATATATCCAAGATAAGCAGGACTTTCTTTGACTACAAAGCACTTTTTCGGTCGGTCATCCTCGGCAACCATTGACATGCTTCTTTTGTTTGTCAGATTAGTAGTACTACTCTTTGACTATGGAAATTAGTTATTACTAATTTTATAATCGATCATCATACATTAGCCGAAATCTCGATTATGCGCATCCCTACTGTCAAACATTGAAATGTAACGCTGTCAAAAAGAATAGACAAGGGTGAATAGCTCAATGCCCTGAGGGTTCCTTACACAGGTATATTGATTTTTGATATGTATCCGATTATTATCAAAATGGATTCGACGATATATATCAATGTCTATATATCAAATGTTTTTAAATAATATATTACAATACAAAAATGGTTTAAAAATTAATATTATAAAGTCATTTTTAGCGTTTGTTACTGTGTTTCTACTTCCCAAATTTAGATGACGTGGCAGCAAAGTTCAAAGAGACTACGTAATGGTAAATTCTAATCCGTAAATCCATCTAATCATAAGATTTTATGTTTTGCTTTCATTTGTCTGATTTTAAGTAGCTAAATAAATAAAACATTAAAAACATTTTAGTTTTTTCGTATACTTTTAGTATGCTTATGTTACACATATGCAAATAGTATTCATAAATAATACACTTAAATAATAATATGGCTTCCATACAAAATTGAAATATATCATAAACATCCGACATTTATAATAAAAAATATACTACATAGTTCAAAAGTCTATCATATTGACATCTATGCTTTAGACATTTTTATAAAGTTTCATCACCATCAGTCAAAAACGTCTACAGCTGGACATATGCCTCCTCCATGGTACGCCACACTGACCGGCCCGGAGACACTTCATCCACGACCTTAACCCGGTCGTCGGTCCATCTAGTAGGGGGACGGCCCGGTAGAAGTTTCCCGGTACGTTGTCGCCACTCGAGAACTCTTACTTCCAATCGTTTATATGTTCTTTGAGCGATGTGGCCTGCACATTACCACTTCAGCTCACTGAATCTCCGAGACATGTCGGTGAACCTAGTTCGTCTACGGATTTCCTTATTCTGGATATTATCCCGTAAAACATTTACATTTAAGGAAGGAAGGGTACCTGATGATGATGCTAGCTAAAATGTAGATAGAGGAAGTCTTCGACCACAATTCTGACAAACCCGTGTGTCAGTTTTTAAAAAATTAATGATTATTTATATTAAGAAATGTTTAAAAACGAATAAATAAAACACATATTTGTTTCATTTTATTTAAAATTTATTTTGTCATTTTCGGACAATTAAGACTTTATAAAATGAAGAATATACCCCTTGAATAATTTCGTGGAAAATGCAGAATTAGAACTGACCGGCGGCGGCACGATCGTTTTACATTGTAGTGGTATGCTAAGATTGTACTGGTATGCTAACAAAAAGCAACCACGTTACAATAATTATTACCTACCCTTATCTATTTCTAACGCTTATACTGGACAATGCCCACTCTTCATAGTAACCTCGGCCCTCAGTGGCCAGTCCTGACCTGTGTTTAAAATGTTAGTACGTATTGTTATCAACTCCTTTTGGCCAATATCGGTTAACAAAATAACTCGCCGTTAAAAAATAAAACCATATTTCTATAGTTACTAAAAATAGTTATTTATTTTTTAACAAAGACTTTTTACTATACTTTTAACTATTGATTCATACCAATTAATGGAAAAATAGCATAGTTTTATCAATTGTGAACATCAAACCTGAAAATGGACTTAATACCGCAATACTATCGCAAAATAGTCGCACTCTTATGGAAGGGGGAACATTTAACCTAGTAGAGCTGCTAAATCCAGGAAAACCAGCAGCGTCTTTGAGTGTCAGGGGCTCTAACATAATTGGGCAACACAATCGTAGGTACTGCACCGACTTGAGATGATGCCTCAGATAAACGAGTGCTCTCAGTTTCTACCGAAGGAGCACTTGAGGGCTCCGCTGAATCAATATTCGCTGATTGAGAACCAGAAGTGACGGAGTTGCGTTGCACGTGCAGCTGCTCTGACACTTCTCTGCCAGCAAGGATGACAAACACGATCAGAGTTCTGCACCTGAAAAAATACAACATACTTTAATAAAACTGAAACTCTTTCAATCATTATCATCATCAGCCGGCCATTTCTGAACATAGGCCTACTTTGTGATAAGCGTCATTTACCGGTCCTTAGCCACTTGCATCTGTGACCTCAAGAAAGTCATCAGTCCACCTTGTAGGGGGATGACCCTATACCCGCTTCCCGGTACGTTGTCGCCACTCGAAAGCCCTAACATACCATATGTATGGCTTTAAACGGCAAAGTTTGTCATCATAAAAACATGTTTCTAGTAGATGAGCCCCCTTATATTATAAATTTATTTCAATTTTTATCACTTGTTTTTATATCGGCTACAGAAATACACAATTTGTGAAAATTTCAACCGTCTACCTATTACAGATAATGAGATACAGCTCGCTGACAAACAGAATGACGCAAAAAAATAGGGTCCCGACAGTTACCATTTCGGAGAACGGAACCCTAAAGACGCTTTTCCCTTACGGTTTTATGTTATTCTTTGTCCACAAAAGGGTTTTTTCGTACTATACGGAACCCCAAAATGCATGTACTGTACTCATTCGCATTATATTTTAAGACGTCATAAATTAATTATATATACACAAATGCACGCATACCTTTACGAGTATAATTTAAAGTAAATAAATAATAAACTTTGCTAGGGAACCTTACAAGTGAAATTATTTACATAAATAGTCTGATATGTGCACAGACCAGGTACTTAATTACAGGAAAAATCCAACGTTATTATAAGCGGTGGGAGAGGGCATTTTAAGTATTTAGCATGCTAAAAGTGCTTTCATTTTATATGCATCTGTCCTGTGAATTTACTTTCATTATAATCATCAGGAACTAAAAAATCCTGGAAATGTGCTGAAACCACATTTAATGAGGCTTTGCGTATGTTATCTTTAAGGCAACAGCACAGGTATTTAGCAGGTAGAGAGAAAAGCAGGCAATAAGTACCGAAGAAACTAAGTACCAGTTATGTAACCCTTTCGGCATATGTCACCCCTGGATCATCATAAATTACAATATAAATTATATCTCGTTGTTACATCTCACAACGCCACGGAGGTGATATAAATGTAATACTTGTCAGATCTGTATTGACCAAAATAAGCAGATATGGCATTGGATGTACAAAAGTGATTACTTATTGTATTCCAAATCCCGACAGTAGAATCTAACATTCTGTGTGCAAAATCCATAAAAAACTTGACTGTTTTGAAATCCAGCCTCAGAATCATAGGTACAGATTACAATTAATCGTATACTTTTCTAAAAGAAGAGAAAAAAGAAAGCAATACATATATTTATTACTAAGATTAAGAGTTTGGTTATTTCGGGACAATTATTGCTACTAGCTTTTGCCACTTGGACTTCGTAGTGCCCCATGCGAATTACATGCTTGATCGGGATAAAAGTAGCCTGTGTCCTTTTCCAAATCTTCAACTATCCGGGAAGGAAGGTCAAAACAAACAAACTCACTTTCATATTTACAATGTTAGTATGCAATTAAGGCAATGTGACACTGTCCTAATCAACTAGTGTTTAAGTGCCTTTTTACATAGCACACTAGCCAGCTACATTATGTGGAATTAATTTCATTACTGAACTAAAGTCTGTTTACAGAACTATGAGCAGATTAAGTATGATTTATTAAGACCAGAAAGTGTATATCCTATCCTAGCTCTCGCCATGGTTATATCCATCAGTGAACCTGGAACTGGCAAACATTCAATTGACACTTCACTTGCCTTGTCAGCATCTGGTGACAGGCAGCCAGAGAAAAATGAAAGTTATAATTCCATCTCATTCACAATTACAGAATACTCGGTCACCAGGGCATGTGAAGACTAGCAAATAAATAAATAAATAAAAAATTACTTACCATGGCTCTCTTTTGAATTCATGTTACAGAAAAGTCACACATTGATTGGACCTGTAATAGAAACACACGTTTTGGTGAGAGTGTCATCTTCCGTTTAGTTTGCAAAACAACACATATAATTTTATAAGGAGATAGGGAAAGAGCAGTATTAGTGAATACATGAAATTTAAAAATCATAACAATTTTAAGCATCCTTTTTAAGTCCCGCTTTAGCACCCCCTTTTGTGTACCCCAACCCATTATTACGAGTATTATTATAACAGATTGTTGAGGTGTAAGTAAGAAAGAAATGAGAGGATAAAAGTATTGTAATCATGATAACCTAAATCTTCGGATGCTGTGATCTGTTCTAGCTCGACAAGGGCAGATAAATATCCCCCGACCCCCTGGTCACTTGAACCCCTAGAACAGTACACAAAAATTATTTAAATTCCAAACAAAATTCCAAAACAAAGCAGTTTTTACAAACTACAGTTGACAGATTGAGTTTTTGAGGTTTGTTTCAAAGAATTACAAACTAAAGTTGACAGATTGAAAATATTTGCTTTCAAATTGAGTTTTGTTTCAAAGAAAATATAGCAAGTTATCACTTCTCTCTTTCTTTCATAGAATTTGTTTCTATTGGCCGACCACAACTCGTTTTGACAAAGGTAGGTGGATTTAAGTCTAGCCGAAGAATCGATGAAAAAAAAATCACGTAAATATTAATTAAACGTTTTCTGTAGTGAAATCAGATTTTTCTCGAAAACAAATTTGAATCAAAAGTAAATTGTATATAAAATGACTGACGAACGTAACTTTCGTTCATCCTACTACGAGAAAGTAGGATGTCGGGGTGTAGAAGAGAAGAAATCATTAGAAATCCTGATGAAAGAAAAACCCTGGGACAAAGTGAAGATAAAACAGTTTTGCCTTAGGTTTACAGTGCCGGCGGCCTACAGAAACATAGTGTGGAAAGTGTTGCTTGGTAGGTACCGACGACATTTAAAATATATAGCCATCTGCTCAATGTACGGGTTGAATGAAGGTGTGATGAAAGTAAACACCCATTGTGGCTCGTCTGCACTTTAGGTGACTTAAACTAGCGCCATTAAACTTTTTTTACTTATAGAACTACTAATAACCTTTCATTGTTGAAGTAATCATTTGGAATTGCAGACATCCTCCCAGTATACGCCGACTCCCACCAGTTTGTGATGGAGCAACGCTCGGCACAGTACCATGACCTACTGTACGCTGTCAAAATGCTGGAGATGGTGGATGCGGGAGCTCCCCGTAGTGAAGTGCTCCTCAAGATGTGGCTACTTGAGAATGAGCATAGGACTCCACCAGACTTTCCGGAGACCAACTATTGTGTGAGTGTGTACTTCTAAGCACATTTGGGTTAGAAAGAGGCAAGGCATTTAAAAAATTCTATGAAAGTCAAAGTAGAAAAATTCCAAGTAAAATATATGGGGAGCAGAAAGAGTGGACATATTGATACTTTGAACATCATAAATGAATACTAATAGGCTGGTGATGATTATAATGATCATAGTCTTTAATTGCAGTCAGCAGACACCTTTGTCCCCATTGCGGAGACTCTGTTGGAACTGTATGACAGTGAGGTGGATGTGTACTGGATGTGCAAGAGTCTGACGGAGGTGGTCCAACAGATGCAGAAAGACCTACCCAAACTCAAGGAATCATTTCTCAGCATGTTGGAGAAAGAAGACGGGGAACTTTACAAGTAAGTGCTAACTTGATATCCCTTATCACCAGAGACAGACATCAAGTTATTTGAACTAAAAAATAGTTTTGTATACCCATTTAACATTGGCACGATTGACTTTAAATCAAAGTTTGTGTATGAATCTCTTTGTCTATCACTAATCATGTAGAGTACCCTACTAAGAATCAGATTTGTGACTTCCGAATTGTTAGTTCAACACTGGGCTAAAGCAGGCAGTTTCATCAACAGCCTATATATGTCCCCACTGCAGGCCTACTCTCCTATAGAGAGGCCATAGTCAACCACGCGGGCCCAGTGCAGATTGGCGGACTTCAGATGCCTGTTTAAGATATGCAGGTTTCCTCACGATGTTTTCCTTCACCATTAAGCAATCGGATAATGTATTTGAAAAACAACTCATAGGTACACGGCTGGATTCGAACCCGGAACCCTCAGATTCAGAGCCCACGCCTTATCCATCGCGCCACAGACACTTTAAGCAGGCAGTTTAAATTTGTTAATTTTTTTATCAATATCAGAAGTAGACTTTGCTTTGCCTCTGGTGCTAAACAGCCAATAGTACTAATGTATAAATTTTCCTTTTCAGTCACCTGGTAGACATCAATGCATTGGATGTCCTGCCTTTAACAAAATGGTTCAACTGTTGCTTTGCTGGTGTTTTGGATGATACATCTCTTGCAAAGTAAGCTAAATGTTATCATATGAATATATTGTCGAAACTGAACCGCTACTAAACATGTTATAATATTTTTTCAGAATATGGGATAAAGTTTGCAGCAGCGCTCCTAAAATTCTAGCATTTGTAGCTGTAATGCTTTTGGTAACATTGCGTCGTAACATTTTAAAGGCGAAAAATGCGGACGAAGTATTGAAATGTGTTTCACAGGTAATTCTGGCTGTATCTGTATATCTTTGCTTTAAAATGTGGGAGTGGTTTAAAAAAATTTAATTAATGTTGCCTACACTAAATTTCATTCCTGAAGTAGTAGTTTCTATTCGACAATAGAGTAAAAGAATTTAAATGTTCTGAGAATGAAAGGACGGGACGGGACGAGTATTGGACTTTTTAAACTTCTTATTTTAAACCGACATTATCAAATAAGTGTTTTTATTGCCATTTATTGACTTTTTTTAACTTAATCACTAAAATAATTCTATTATATTTCTAACAAAAGTTGCCGTTTTAGATACCAGAGCAATGTGAAGAAGTGGTGGCCAACAAAGCTATTGATCTTTGGCAGTACTACGGCGCTCAACCACAAAACGATCCTCTAGCGAAGAAATGATGTATGACCTTCTAATGAGTTTTCGCTCATTAGAAGTAAAATGGACGCCAATATCGTGAACTTGTTGATGATAAAGACTTGTCAAGATTCAAAATTAATAAAAAGCTTATTGATTAAATTTAAAATTATGTACGTTATAGTATGTGTAGTAAAGTGGTTTTTGGAGATAATTAGGCAATAATTAGGTGTTTGTCTTGGCACATTAAAGTGTAAAGGATGCGTAATTGTGTAAGAGATAGTGTACAATTTGTTATATGAATAAACGTAATAATTACATGCTACTTGTTTTTTTTAATTTGTGAAATGTAATAAACTTTTTTGTTCAAAATGGCAGCGGTTGAATCCTCAAATTGTGGACTAGTCTGATAGGACATCTTTTCTACCGGTAAAACAAAAAATCAATTTATCTCATATGGTAAAGTTGATTTATATTTTTAGAAGAAAAAACTTAAGCGGCTTGATAAATTTGCTATAATTACCGCGGTTACCGCACTATAATATTTGTGATACATAAATAAACCCTAGACTGTTTGCTATCCATGCTTTAATATTATAGATGTGAAAGTGAGTTTGTTTATTTGTCCTTTTTTTCTCGTTGTAACGTCAGATATATTTTTTGTATAGGGATAGTTGAAGAGACGGAAAAGGACATTTCATATTTTTTATCCTGATCGAGTATGTAGTTCTTCGTGGAATACTTTCCGAAGTCCAGTCCGGATGAAGTCGCAGACACGTGATATAACTGAAACGATAATATGATACTCATTAAAAATATGTCGCCTGTTAGTCGATCGCGATCCTCACTGGAATCTAATGATAGTAGACATGTCGATTCTATTAGGAGCTGGATTGAATTATGGTAGAATATTTTAATTTTACTTACTGGAAACATTATTCCTCTCGCCATTTTGCAAGGATGTCAGCCAAATCATCATCTCGAGTTTTTATTTAATTTATATGTTATCCCAAGCTCAAATACAGTGATTTTGGTTTTGTAACATCGCTTTGCTTTTAAATTAAGAAAATGGATCGCTTCATAAGCATGTGGAAGGTGCGGGAGCTGGCGGATAAAGTGTAAGTGTATATTGACTCTTCAATTAATTTATATGTAAATTGCACCCATCTGTAGCACTAATATAGCTCTATAAAGATGTATGACGGTCTCTTCTGCGCAAAGTTTCACATAAAACGTTGTAAAAGTGTGAAAAACACTTTCTAAATTGACAATTTCGTAATACACATTGCGTTGTTCGAATTACATTTTTTGCTGACTACAACTCTTCCTTATCGGCTATTTGAAGTAAAATAGCCTATTAGTAACCTGTTTTGTGCATATTTAGCCTATAACAGACGTAACAATGTGTGGATATAGTTCACAGATGCCAGAATTCGGTATGGTGTGAACCTTGAAACTTTGCGGCTGGCTTATCTCAAATACTTGTTTGTCCACATAATATCTGCATGTAATACATAAGCGAGTGCTGTTTGTAACCTAGACTCAGATTTAATCACTCAAAAATCGAATGTTATGAATTGGAGACATATTTCACCTGGTTTTTGCATTCATTTTATCAACAATGTTTTATGATTGAGCAGTTTGCATATTGCAATCCTACTAAATAATCAGTTAGGGTGTACAAAAGGGGGCGCTGAGCAAAAAATAATAATTTCGCGTTAGCGCCCCCTTTTGTGCACCCCAACTGTGTTAAATTTTTCTAGGTTAGTTTACCAACTCACTCTTGTTAACCACAACAACTTGAGGACAAATTTTTATAGGACTCATATTTTATTCAATCAATCAAATTTTTATTTACAATTGCAATGTTTTCCCTTCGTATAAATTATGACACCTGTGGGATGACTTGGGGTGGTGCTATTCTAAAGCTGAGACCACACATCTTTTCTTTAGCTGTAGCCACAATTATCACCATGAATATATCTTCTGACATAACTTTTGGTTTGACTATCACATCAATATACTATCGTCAGATGGGAAACATCTACTGCCTGACATAGCCAAGTAATTTAGTCAAGTGAATCAATGTCTACAAAGTAGTATATTTTTGATAATCCCGCTACTCAATTCAGCATTAGATTATAATGTTAACACGGATTAATTTAATACAGCATACAAATATATGTAAGAGATAAGACTGTGTGTTATCTTAGTTCTCTATCATTTAGAGTGCAGACCTTGTATCTGTTGGGAGAAAATATGTCAAATATTTTGTATAGAAAGTGTTTGGCGGCACATACAAAAAACATACACCTTGAATTGAGAACCTCCTCCTTTTTTGAAGTCGGTTGAAAATGGCCTATCACCAATTAAACCAAGTACCGATAGTTACACTTCCCATTTAATAATCCTTGTAGATAGTTGAAGTTTGTTTATAAATTTTTTATAAAGCATTTAATTTTGTATGGATGTACCTACATATATTCTGAGCTACATTACAGCTATCACAGGTTCGAAGCTATTAAAAAGTCATTATAAAAAACCTTTTAATATATCTAAAAGGCATTACATTGTAATGTGAAACACGTGTTTTAATTGCCTTTTTACAGTTTTTTTATCATAATGTGATTTCCTATGGACCGACACTGGAACATATATCAGTCTCGTTATATCATTTTATTATTATGTTATAATTAGTTGTCCGTGACTTAGGTCTGCCTGGACTTCATATGATGTTATCCCACAGGAACTACATCTTTGATGGGGATAAAAGTATACTATATCCTTCTTCTACACTTAAACTATTCTTATTAAAAAATCAAGACATTTTCTGACTCTCAACGTAAAGGTAAGACAAACAAAAACACTTTTGCATTTATAATGTTAGTTTGGACTAGCAGACAGATCGCCAGTGCGTAAATCCCTTCCTTAGTTGTTTCCTAAATCGTTCTAAAGTATTCTCATATAAAACTTTTCATCCTTTTTCATTCCCCTAGACTCTAAGCGAGTACAAGTGACTGAGAGATAGAAATGTAGCCTCATTAATCGATTCAGAATGTTTTTAATATAAAATAAATAATATTTGTGTATTTATGTATACATCCAAAGAGCCGCACGTTACCGAGCCCTGCTCTAGTGGAAGAATTTTAATTAATAACAGTACTATACCCTGATTATAAAAGACGAAGACGCTAACGATGACTTTTATGATGATCAGCACGAACGTGGTGATGAACTACACGGAGGTGGAGGGCAAGGTCCGCGAGGCGACCTCGGACGAGGCGTGGGGTCCCACCGGACAACAGATGCAGGAGCTGGCCCTCGCTACCTTCACGTACGAGCACTTCCCCGAGGTCATGTCCATGCTGTGGAGACGGATGCTGCATGACAACCGAAGCCACTGGCGACGGACGTACAAGGTGAGATCCTGATGTGTGTGTGGTCACCCTTGTTGATCGTCTGTGTCTGTGTAGTTTGTGTGGCTCTTGTTACTGACATCTCAAGATTATCTATCAGTTTATAATAAACAGACATGGGTTTGACCACAATCTCATCTAGTGATAAGTGGGTGTGGAAGATTTGTTATTTAGTGTTTCAAAGCTGTTTCCATGACAGGCAGGATATTTTAAATTATTCAACATTTTTTCTGATAATGACACTCAAAATTGTTTGGGATTTTTTATGTAGTCTTAATTTGGGTTTAGTCAGATCGATATAAACTTAAATATTTGACCAACTACGACCTAATGTCTCATTGATAGTTTGTTTATCATTTTATTCTTTTTATTTTTTATTTATTGAGAGTGGACGCGTCATGTGCAAAGAAAGCATTTACGTAAGGGGCTTATTAGTTAGTATTCTTTGATGTCAATTAAGAACAAAAATGGGCCTAATATGCTGCCTTGTGGCATGCCTACTCTGTTTTCGGCGTAAGTTGATAGTAGCTTTGTCATAGTACTTAATTGTAAGTGCTTGGATTCTATAAGTTGAGTATGTCGTTATAAGTTTGAGAGGCACATCATATTTTGTCATTTCTCGTGGTAATATATCGTGTTCGATATATTCGAACGCTTTTGACATAACCAATTTGTAGTTCTGTGTTGTAAATACGAATGCGTGTATTGTCAGTGCCTGCTGCTGCTGAGCTACCTGGTTCGCAACGGGTCTGAGCGCGTGGTGACGTCAGCGCGCGAACACATCTACGACCTGCGCTCGCTGGAGAACTACACGTACGTGGACGAGCTCGGCAAGGACCAGGTAACTCACATACCACTACACACTTCACTCAAATACAACACAACGTTGGACGTGACACTCCCTCATACGTAGACACGACAGACTTTCGACGTATTGACATAATCACCGAAGCACAGGCCGGACACTTCATATAAATGTCGTGATATCGATTACCATAAATCAAACGGGTGGTGTTTGTATACGTGCGCATGTGTGAGTACGCGCGCACGATATTACCGATCCTTGAGTGCGGTGAGTTGAGAGTGACTTTCTTGCGGGGAGAGGTGAGGCATCGCGGAGTGGTGGTGCTATATCAATTCTGTTACTGAGGTGCACAGGAAAAGATGTTGCTGTAAAACTTGTGATATATTTCCTTTAGTGGTTATTTTACGAAATGATGTTGAGTGCTGATTTTAGTATAAAAATTGAGTCCACGCAGCTGGCATGTAACTATGATGGGATGTGCTGATGACAAAATGTAGAAAATACAATGCACATACATTTAGGGTACACAAAGCTATTCCTCGCTGAGAGTTATAAATTGGTAAATTAGGCGAGTTAACAAATTAAAAAAATGGTTTAACGAAACAAATACCGAAATTAACGAGACTTGAAAAATTGTTTAAAAAAAATTTAAATCTCGACCACAATCACCTGATGTCAAGTGACGATGGGGTCGACGATGTTACACGTTGGTCTAGCTAGAAGGTGCCTACTTTTTGTTGTGATGACTCCCGAGGTGTAGATTTGAGGGAAACTGGTGTGGTATTCGATACACTGTTGTTGTCAGGGCTTGAACGTTCGACACAAGGTGCGCGAGCTGATCGACTTCATACAGGATGACGACAAGTTGAGGGACGAGAGGAAGAAGGCAAAGAAGAACAAGGACAAGTATATCGGTATATATTCTTATTTTATGTATATATAAAAGGCTTCCTTGAAAGCCTGAACAGATGGGGTTAGAAATTTGGAAGATGATGTATAGTACCGTTAATAAATTTTTTAATGCTAAATGGATAATGGTAACAGTTTTTAACAGCGTTTGCACTTGATCTTAAACAATTTATTTTAAAAAAAGTTTCAAGTGCAAGTCGGACTCTGTACAGAATCTGACTACAGTATTAACATAGTAAAAATCATAAATATATGTATAATTTTGATTGAATCGTAATTGATATTTAAATGAGATAACATTAAAAAATTCTGATTGTCATATTTATTCCTATATTTGTGCTGTAAGACCTTGCTTCTTGGTAAAGTTCATGAGTGTAGGTCGATGGGAAATTTCATTCCTATATGTATTTGATCTTCAAAATTTGCGGCATGAACGGCCGTATTTTTGCTTTGACTTATAAGTTTTAGCTGTATTTGAGCGCATTGTTTGTTACTGATGTTATGTATGTGTGTGTAGGCATGTCATCAGAGGCGTCGGTGATGGGGGTGCGCGGCGGAGGCACCGGGGGGTGGGGCGAGTACAGCGACCGATCGAGCTCAAACTGGGGTGAGTCGCGGTCTATCAAATAACCAGCTTATGACCACGAGTTCGACAGCTTGGACTAAGAAATTATCACACGGGAACTATGTAGCTTATATCCTTTTTTGGCCTTTAGACTATCCCTATACAACAAGTAAATTCGTTCAAAAAGAACTGGAAACCGACTTCAATTGCCCT
This sequence comes from Carcina quercana, assembly GCA_910589575.2. Taxonomy (NCBI): domain Eukaryota; kingdom Metazoa; phylum Arthropoda; class Insecta; order Lepidoptera; family Depressariidae; genus Carcina; species Carcina quercana. The sequence continues at coordinate 9,900,146 of OU342447.1, read as the reverse complement.
AAAAGTCTACTTTTACTAAGGCAAATTTAAGATTTACATCGTTTTCTTATGGATGCCGTTGTCAGAGCTGGACCACACGGGAAGCACCAGCTTTCAAATAAAAAAAGAATCATCCAAATCGGTTCACCCAGTAAGTTCTAAGGTAACAAACATTAAAAAAACATACCCGTCGTATTGGTAACCTCCTCCTTTTCTGAAGTCGGTTAAAAAATCAAGTCATTCTGACCCTGCGTTACGACGAGACAGAAAGACAAACAAACATAAACTCGCATTTATATAGCAAGTCCTCTAATAATCCTATTTAATTTAGATTTATCAAGTCGCTTAAGTTTTGTGCTATTTTTAGTGAATTTTTCATATGTTTTAATAATTATTCTGCTATTCGCAGCAGAGACAAATAAAAAATATCATCCTACTAATATTATAAATGTGAAAGTTTGGATGTTTGTGACGCTTTCACGGAAAAACTACTGAATGGATTTGAATGAAACTTTACAATAATATAGCTTATACATCAGAATAACATGTAGGCTATAATTTATAAAAACATATTGTGTAAATTGTACAAAATCACACTTATAATATTAGTGGGATTACATGGGCAATTTTGGCATAACAAAAACGCGTTGCCTAGCAACCGACCATAGAATATGTAAATTTCTTTAACAAACTTTCGCGTTTATAATATTAGTGTGAAGACTATTTGAATGTACTACGTCAGATATTGAAATTTCTTTTGTCAGCATAAACACTATTTTGTACCTTATGCTGGAAATAGAGATAGATGCCTTCTATGCCTATCGAACAAGTAGAATAAATCCGCGGACAAAGTCGCGGGCGGAAGCTAGTAGACCATAAATATCTATCCAGAGTTTTATATGATGAGATAATCGTGTGATTGTATAACGAGAGCTTTGAACCAGCCCCAGTGACTAGCTGTGTTTGTTTGTAGAAGAACCCAAGGAGCGGAACGAAGAGGACGAGTATGACAGGGGAGAGGATTCAGACGGAGACTATGGACACAGGAAGCCACAGAAGTCAGTACAGTATATTATTATTTACAGGACTTTTTTTAAATTAGAAATAATGGCTTTAACCAGTGGTTATCTAGCCAATGACGAGTAAAATTAGGTGAAAAAATTTTGAGATTATAAACTATGCTGAAGCCATTTCTTCAGCTTTCTCAATAAAATGTATAATGTGTACATTTTATCGCTTAATTTGGATTCTTGACGAGAACTTCAAAGGCCAGCCTTGGTTTCAACATTATTCGAAAGAATCCATATGCCGAATGTGCTCGACATGGTAAACTCTTCCGATCGCGTCGAAACCCTCGCAATTTTGTGTAATTGATACTATAACACCGTCCATTACACCTTTTGCACTATATCACACCATTATAACACAAAAAACACACATAACAGTATTATTAACGAATTACTAAAATTGCAATGAACCACCATTTTACAAGTTCGCGCCAAGAATCTACAGGACTTTTTACTTATTCGTTAAAACAATTTTATTTTTTGAGAAGAAATTCAAAGGTGTGTGTAAAGTCTACCAATCCTCACTGGTCCCGCGTGGTGGACTATGTCCCATACACTCTCTGTAGGAGAGTAGTTCTGAGCCCCTGCAGTGGGGACGTATGTAGGCTGTTGATGATGAATATTTACTTTTCTTACATGCAAAGTTAGTTTCATACATACAAATGTATTGTAGGGTACATTAAATTTTGTAAGTATCTAAGTCACAAAATATATCACGTCATATTTCCCTTATTGCGACTATCTTAAAGAAGAACTCTTCAATGGGTACTAGTTCACAGTAGGAACAGATACCTAGGCCACACTGCCACAACGGACAGCATCAGGACCTCCAAACCCAGACCAATCGCACGGTTCATGACCGAGATTGGCCTTGGGGAGGTGATTTGATCCATAGGGGACTGTCACAATATATCTGCGAAGGTCGCAGTGACATGCAGGACAGACGAACTGCACCCATCATGTCCAAATAATAATAATAAAAATGGGCACTAGTAAACCCCTTGGATTCTTTTGACGTGTCTAACACAATAGACTGGTCTGATGATGGACCCAAGAGGTAGGAGGTTGCACTTTTCAATGGCTACTAGTAAACCCCTCGAGTTTGGGCTCTTCTTTGACTTGTACCTTTTAAAGCATAACCGACAAAAGCGTATTTAGTTTTTTCCAGAAGCCAGCTACTCTTTTTTAATCTGGTACGTGTGTATATGTGTTGGATATGTACGGTTACAGGGAGAACGTGTACCGAGACTCTGAGCTGAGGCCGGACAGTCCTCCGCGCCGCGAGTCCCGCGAGACTACCACCAGAAACATCGACAAGCCGCTCAACATCAGTCTAAAGAGTCCCGCAAAGCCAAAGCCCTCCACGCCCGTCAAGAAGATCGACCTGGGTAACTTACACATCATACCACCAGACTCATTAGCCTACCACCAGCAACATCCACAAACCGCCTGTTTAAGACATGCAGGTTTCCTCACGATGTTTTCCTTCACCGTTAAGCAATCGGATAATGTACTTGAATTGAAAAACAACTCATAGGTAAAAAACTAAGTAAATGTAAAATAAATTCTTTCTATCTCCTCGTGTACAAGCGTCGCAGCATTTTTCCAGCAAATGTGTTTAAAATGTATGTTTTATACATTTTGAGGTGTGGCTGCGTCGTACGGCAAGCCTCTCCCGCCCGCCGTAGTGACGGCGCAACCAAACTCCAGCAAGCAGTCGCAGGAGTTGCTGGACGATCTGTTCAAGACGTGCCCAGCGCCCCCGCCCAACAGTGCACCTCCGCTAGCCATGTCCAGCGGTGGACTCGGCGCGAGCGTCATGGACGCTGGCCCACAAGCGGAGGACGACTTCGATCCGAGGTAATTGTGACATCTACAATGGGTATATAATTCATTCTATTATCAGGGTTAAAGGGAATTCGCTCAGAATGCTTTCATACAAAATTTATTTTTAACCGACTTCAAAAAAGGAGGAGGCTATCATTTCGACGGGTATGTTTTTTTTAATGTTTGTTACCTCAGAACTTTTGACTGGGTGAACCGATTTGGATGATTCTTTTTTATTTGAAAGCTGGTGCTTCCCGTGTGGTCCACTTCAATTTGGGAATAAATCTTAAATTTGCCGTAAAAGTCTTGTAGGGCAGTTGAAGTCGGTTTCCAGTTCTTTTTGAACGCATTTACATGTCTCCCTTTTTGCCATAATCTTTTAAAATAAAATAGCTGTCTTTTGTAAGTAATTACCTAAAAAGTTAAGTAACGAGAGGTTTTTCTGCCAAAATTAACTGCTGATGTAGTTTGGCAGTAGCTGTATAAACTGTGTATAATTTTTTAAATAAAAGGCTTTTATCTTATCTACAAATGCCATTGTTACCTAGGTACCTCTGTGGCCTAGTACCTATCGGTACGCGGTTTGGTTGATCTGACTGACTAGCTACCACCATGTTATCTAAGTCTGCCGCCAAACAGCAGTGTTAATAGCACTGTTGTGTTCCAATATGAAAGGTAGCAGAGCCAACGCCTTATTAGTTGAGGCTTCTTGGTGCGCACGCTTACCATCTACCATTAGAAATGAAGGCCAAGTGCAAATTCATCATTCATTTTTTGCCCTTTAGTCGCCTTTTACGACTAACGAATTATTGTACAATGTGTGTGTCAGGGCTGACGAGCCGAAGCCTGCGGAGAAGGACGCGCTAGAGTTTGGTTCGTTCGCTGCGGCGTTCAGCGCCCCCGTGACGACGCCGACCCTGCCCGCGCCGGCGCCCCCGACCCCACAGAACGACAGCTTCGCAGACTTCACCGGGGCCTTCAGCAGCGCCCCCGACGAGACAGCATCAACGCTCTTCAATCAACCACGTGAGTGTTACAATGACAGACTCCTGTATCATCATCACCAGCCTACATACGTCCCCACTGCAGGTCACAGTCCTACTCTCCTACAAAGTGTATGGGACACCTTCGAATTTCTTCTCAGGAGTGTGCAGGTTTCCTCACGATGTTTTCCTTCAACGAAAAGCCAATGGTAATTATTTTTATCTTTCGTATTGCTACGAGCCAGGATTGAACCCAGACCTCGATTGTTCAAGGACTGACGCTCTACCCAAATGAGCTACCATGACTTGCCTTATTACCTTCGTATGATAGTGTCCACTAACGAAGGGCCGCGTTCCTCAGCGCCAGCCTCCAACCTGGACCTCCTCTCGGACCTGGGGTCAGCTCCGCTGGCGCCGATGGACGCCCTCAGCAGCCAGCTCACCGCGACTACCCTGCAACCACACACGACTGGTAAGTCAACAAACAGATGGGCACTTGGCCTTCATACCACCTGATGGTAAGTGACGATAAGTTAACGATAAGTAACACATTTATCCTTTAGGCCACGGAGGTTTTACTGCACCCTTACAACTTGTGAATTAAAACAAAATGGTTTCATTGGCTATTTCTCTTATAACAACAATGATTTCTTACGTCAATTCACCTCCATCAAAGTTTCATACTAAAATGTTGCCATAATCTTTTAAAATATAATGCTGGATTTGTGCAGTAACTATCTAAAAATATGACATCGGATTGTGATGTCGCGGAATGAGTATCATCAACGTACAACTTCACAGTGAATCACAATTTACATTTTTACACACTTTTGATTATTGTTCAAGACGCCATCTATGAACCATTAGCTGCGTAACTGCTGTTGTAGCTAACTATAAAGTTGTAAATTAATGATATTTATTTCGCGACACTATAATTTTATCTCCTATTTTTATGTAATTACTAGTCAAAGCCAGCTATTATATTTTAAAAGATTATGGCAACAGAAATGTAGTATGGGAGCATTACGAGAGAGATAATGTTAAATCAACAGATGAGATTGAGTTCAATAACATTGGGTTTTGGAATCTAAGTTTTGGCTTCGTAATGACATTTGTTAGGTTTTTTTCGAAACCTTTTCGTTTTGATTCACATTCTACTGAATATTATCAATGGACATATGTATCTTTAAAATTACATTATATTTTAATGAAAGTCATGTTGTTTTTATATTTATAAATGTGATTTTATTTGGTTAAGTCTGGCCAGTAAAAATGATTGAGTTGAGCTGCCGGTCTAACGCATAACTTAGTCCGTTTCTGAGGTATGGGAGCGGTATGGGAGGGTGTGTTTGCGGAACGTCAAACGACGCCCGACTCAAGTTATGCGTTGGTTGACGTTCCGTAAATACACCCTCTCGTACCGCTCCCATACCTCAGAAACATACTTATAAAAACTTATAAATAAATATAATAATGGTAGAAAAATGTTTACATATTTTTGCTCTAGACCTTACTTGAGCTACTCGCATATTTATATTCAAAAAATAGAAAATTGAATTTCAAATGTTCCTAATATTAGTATCCAAAATTCATGCTATCACTGTTCAATCTTTAGAATGGGAAAAGGATAGCATGTTTAGTACATATCTGGTTTGCTTGTAGACAGCGTCAGGTCTCTAATAAGCGAATTATCGGAATTAATAAAACGGATTACGATTCGAAATTTCGTTATTTCGATATCGAAAATACGTGTGACTGGTTTATGTTTTTATTCGTTTCCGCGTCTATTTGTATGCGTTCTGTATACTGCAAGTGGGCTGCATGACAACTGACTGTTTCAGTGTTTCACATAACAAATGAGTTTTGGGCACATTCAGGTTTTTTCCTTTTCCAGGGAGTGAAGCGAAGACTCAGTTGGCCGAGGACGCGTCCCTGCGCGCCTTGAGAAACCTAACACAGACTCTGCTGTCCATAGACAAGATCAAATCTGAGAGCGACATCAAAAAACTGAAGGCGTGCTTCCAAACCGTGGAAGGCTGCCTCCCAGGGCCGATCACCGTCCAAAGGCTGCTCAGGGTGGACGACAGCGTTGTGCAGCCGGACATCCTGGATGCATACTCTCAAGTCCTCAGCACAGTCATACGGATCCTCTTCAAACAGTGGCCCGTTTTCAAAGACGAAATATTGAGGCTGTTCCTGTTGGAAGACAGCTTCGCGGTATCTCAAGAGGTCCTGCTCGTCTTATCCGGGTATCTCAAAGATGAGACGGATAAGACGGTTCTGGAAGCGATGGCATGTGTTCTACTCAAGTATGTCAAAAGCGATGCGATCCTCGCAGCGGTGGTCGATTGTAGCACGGTCCGGTTCGAGGAGGACGTTCAATCCTTCAATTTGAGGAACGATTGGAAGAATTTCGTTCAAATACTGGCAACACTCCCCGAGAGGGTTGCCAATAGGCTCCGCATAGATACTCCCAAGGAGTTCTCACACGAAAACTATTCGTACGTTTTGATCTTTCAAGTTGTTCGAGCGGTGGACTTCATGGCGGAGAGTAATTTCCAACAAGGCGTACATTATAATCTAACTTATTTAGCGGATTTTCTGTCGAAAATAATCATCAACTACAACATGAACGGCAACTCTGAGGCGATTTTAAACTTGATAGACATACTCGTAGCTTGGAACTCGAAAGAGAATCAGGAACCGAGTAGATTCGTCAAGAGGAAACTAGTGCATACATTATTACAACACTTGAACCGACGAGCCATCGACTGCATGTCGTTGATGCTCTTAAAGAACTGTCCGATCTACTACAAAGAAACTGAACAGTCGATTTCAAACATACTCGGCGATAATTTTGACAAGAACAAAGATTGGAACGAAATCTTGACCCACAGAATACCTTTTTACGTGAGGCCCAGTGACTACAGAGACACCGTCATGGTCGAGAATTTGATTTACTACATATCTACATCGAAAAACTCTGAAAACCAACTCTCGGATCTGATAGTGAGATTAGGCACCGCTTGGGCGGATGTCAAGCTGGCAAACACCTCGAACATCCATCACCATATGTACCTGTCCCAGCTGCTGATACTAGCTGTCAAGTACCGCGTCACGTTGACAGTGAAAGAGAAGAGCCAATGGGACTCGAATCACCTCAAATCGATATTATTCAAAGGTGTATCCAAACACCTCGATGTGGTAGCACAAGATTTCCGCGCCGTCGGAATGGCTACAATTGAAATTATATTGAAATTACTCACGCAAGTTGATAAGAAAGAAAAGTCCGTTAAGAATCTCCAGTTCGACTACAAGGAGATGGGCGTGAACTGCGTCGAAATATATAAAATACTAAACGGTCTCACTAAGAGATGTCTCATTGATGAAAAACATGAAGTTCCCAAAGAGGTCAAAGTCAAAACTGTAACTTTGAAGGCTGCGATGGATGCAGTGGCCTATAGAGTCATAGACGAACAAGACAGACCTGTCGTCAATACCATAGTGACATGCGCTGTCAAAAGCCAACAGCAGACTAAGGAAATCGTCAAAACTATTATATCAGCTAAGCTAGATGCCCTGGGTAAGAACGGGAGACCAGACATCGAAGACCTAGATTCCGATGATGACTTCCAGCCCTACGATATGAGTAATGACTTGCCAGCGAACGCTAGAAAGAGACCGAACTACTTGAGAGATCTAATTGAATCTATAAACGAAGATAAAGACGTGGAATCCTTCGAAGCCGCTCTAGAAGTTGCCGAGGAACTAATCAATAAGCAACTGAAGAACGAAGACACAAAGCTTGTTACGGAATTACTGGATTTGTTCATACATCTCGAGCCCAAATATCATGTGGACAACTTTGACACGAAGAAATTCAACGCAGCAGTGGCCATAGTGTACAACCAACCTAGAACGGGTGCGGAGCATTTGTGCAAGGAGATACATACGGACATAGGGAGGTATTCGATAGCGACGAAGATATTTATGCTGGACGTTTTATCTGAGGGGGCGAATCGGATCGCGGGCATACAATATCAGGACGAAAAGCCGAACCTCGGCGTGGTTCACACCAAGGTCGACGATAAAGTGTCCGCGGACGAGGTCATAAGGCGAAGGATCGTCACTAAGACGCGCTACTTCCATTCGAAAAGGGCGCACCCATTTTCGAAGGCGAAGCGAAACGAATTCGCCGCCGTCGCCGATTATTTCTTCTACCCTCTAGTGGGTGGGTTTGGCTGTAAACAACTAACGTTGACCCACCACAACGTAAAACAGGACATCGACAACATTTTGCTTTATAAATACCTATCAGTTGTCGGCAATGTTATTTTGGCGTCGAAAAACTGTCCGAAATGTCCTCAATATTGCTCCGAGTTGCTGCAAATGTTGCTCTACCTCAGATACGCCGAAGATCCTAAGATACAGTCTTGTGTTATATCAGTGCTGGCGTCGATAGTGTTGGCGGTTCCCCCTTCGTTCATTCAAGGGGAATTCTTCAGGATCATGCTGGAATTCCGGTCGTGGCTGTGCGATCTGCTCTCGAATGTGGACTTGACGATGAGGTTTGGAGGACCCAAGTCGGAAACGGCCATCTTCGCTGGACAGATCCTCAATTTGATCGAGAAAACTATGGGGGACATTGATGAATAGAAAGTGAAGAGTTTAATAGACATGAATAGATTATGTAAAGTAAATCGATCTCAATAAGGCTTTACTAAATTGTAAGAAATCTCAATTAAAACCAACACTTGACCACAATGTGGTCGATAATGGTCTACAATATTGAGAGTTAACAATTGAAATGTAATTAGATTGTAGACGAGTCAGTGAGCTGAAGTGGCAACGGGCAGGCCACATCGCTCGAAGAACCGATAACCGGTGGGGAGTAAAGGTTCTCGAGTGGCGACCACGTACCGGCCGCCCTACTAGATGGACCGATACCTGGTTAGAGTCGCGGGGAGTCGCTGGATGCAGGTGGCTCGGGACCGGTCGATGTGGCGTACCATGAGGGAGGCCTATGTCCAGCAGTGGACGTTTCCCGGCTGATGATGATGATAGATTGTTGTTGAGGTCTAGAAATACTAAAAAAGGAAATGAGTTGTGGAAATACCAGAAGAGGCTTGCCGAAATGGCCGCATTACGCCGTAAAGTTCAGGATAGAGCTCAGATAAAAGAGTTTCTGAGATTCCAAAGTGACGTGAATCTGTGGACATGAAATTGAAATGAACTTTTATAGAAATATTGATGCAGGATTTACGTTCTTACGTGTGGCGTTTGACAGTGTTGCCACATAACAAACGAAGTCGCTCCTATATTTGCTTAGTAAGCTTTTAATTTTCATATCTTCGTAGTGTAGAAAAATTTCTGGTAAGTTATCTGATATAAATATAAAAATATTTGGTAGTTTTGTATTCCATCGTATAGTTTAGCACAGCATTTGACATTGAATGTAAATACAACCAAAATTGTTTTAAAACGATGTTATTTTATAAGTTTAAATACTTTAAAATTGGTAGGACTTATTTATATTTTTTTAATTTAATTTTAGTCTCGACTCGTCTTTGTTAATATGTAAATTGATTGCAATAAATTCTTCCACATTTTATTTTAATAAAATATAACTTTCTGTGTGTAATAGGATTTAAAAAAAATTATACTAAACATTTATTCAGTAAAAATCCAAATCCATATTTTTACGCATATTACAGATTAGGTCACAGAGTGTAGCGATTGTTTCTACCTAGATGTATATAATCAGCTGTATTATATTCAATTTAATTCAACAAGACGAGACAAACGCTTTGGTCGACCATCGACGACTTGACGATTCTAAATATCTTGATGCACTCTGTCTGTACTCGTGGCTTTATTGTATAAACATTTCAACACTTCGATATAGCGATAGTCAATGTGGCACCTTTGGAGAGACTGAAGCACTGCCCAAGTCTCGATTGAATCAAAGGCTTTCTAGTCCACAAACGCCAAGCATAATGGCCGATTATACTCCTCGGTCTTCTGTATAATCTGCCGGAGCGTATGTATGTGGTCTACGGTGCTGAAGCCTTTTCGGAAACCGGCTTGTTCGGGAGGTTGGAAGTCGTCAAACCTGCGTGCTAGTCGGTTCGTAATGACTCTAGAAAACTGATTTTTGACCGCCTCCGTGGACTAATAGGTTCGATTCGCAGTGGGGTTATTTATCGGTGGCTACCACCATGTTACCTAAGTCTGCCGCCAAACAGCAGTGTTTATAGCACTGTTTCCGATATGAAAGGTAGCTGAGACAGCGCCTTATTAGCTTGCGACCTCTGGGTGCGCACGCTTACCATCCAACGCACTTACCGTCACTTACCATCAGGTGAGATGAAGGCCAAGAGCAAACCCATCATTAAATAAAACACTTGAAATCGTGTCTCAGTTATTTAGTAAGGTATAAATAAAGCTATACCTGAACTTTTTACTTTGTGACCCGACTTAAATCTCTCAACCAATACTGACGCCATTTTGTGTAATAATATCGGTCATTGTCGCTCTGGTCGTCGCTCGTCGGCCCGAGTATTGTGTTTGTGCCGTCAGGTAGTGTAGTAAGGCTTCAGAAGTAACTTACATGTATAACCCACCGTACTTTATCAAATAAAGTTCACCTTTATATGTGATGACCGATGTTTTATTTACTAACAGTAGCAACACGGACAGTGGAATGGCGTCCTAATGGTGCTAGCGTTTACTTCCACTTATGCATAAGATAAGATTTGAACCTTGTAGATGCTGTACCAACTTTAGTGTACAGTATCTGAGCGACCTCGAAGTTTTTGGCCCAAAGTACAATTTATACAATAAATACGAAATAAGTAAAACCTTTGTAACGGGATTCGAACCCGGAAACCGGTGATTATCAATCTCACGTCTTGGTCCAATGACTACGATGCTTATGAGCGTATGAAATTAGCGACTATATTTTACATCGAATAATGCGAAAAAATTGCATGAAAACTCGAAAACACGCGTTTTCCCAGACATAAGACTAAGACTAGATCGATTTTCCGCCTCCGAAATTTACCCCCCACATACCAAATTTTAGCGAAATCGTTAGCGCCTTTTCCGAGATCGCCGGTATAAAAAAATTAATATATATACAAGAATTGCTCGTTTAAAGGTGTTATATATATGAAGTTAAACGAATTCTTTATCATAGTACATCATTGTCAGCTATATTAATTGACCATCCCTAAAACTCGATATTAAATACTATTCCATTCTCAGCATGTATTTGCTAATATAATTAATATCCTAATTATATAAATAATCGAGGAACTTTTTTACTTTTATAGTAATAATTGAAACTGTCTGAAATAATGTTGAACCAATAAGTTTTATTATTATTAATAATATTAAAACTTTGGTCTTGTTAATTCAAATTTAAAAAAATTATGTCAAACATTTAAAGAAGCAGAATATTAAAATTTATTATTTGTATCAATTTATTCTTTGAAAGTCTTTATTTTTAGTCCTAATATCAATCTCAATAATATTATTTTGAGATCCACAGATTGCCACGTCGCTTACAACGACGCCCGCATGTCGAGATGGTACTAGCAGTAAAATGTTGTTAATAACAACGGTAGAGAATACTCATATTCTGAATTTGTCGCTTTTAACGACATACACACGGGATAACTTAGAGTTGTTCTATTCTATAGTCGTGATAACATGGGAGCCCGCAAATAGTAAAATATTTGTGTAGTACAATAATTTAGTTCTCGTAACAGCCCGTCCTAAAGAAAACTGTCTTGTCGAAACAGTGGAAATAAATTGTACCTTATAACCCAACAGTGTACCTTTGTGAAACCTATTTATAATATGGCTAGGGTATTACGAGTGCATAAACTCAGATATTTTCTTCTGTTTAAAAATGGAATAAAACAGTCACACGTATTTTTCAGCTCATGTCCAATAAGCTATAAGGTCAGGGCGCCGCATCTGAAATTGGCCTTGTTCAGTTTTGGGCATATTTTTCCCGCTCACTTGTGAAAAAACTCGTTATATGTTTGATACAACATTGTTCAATGCTAAAGGAAAGTGATGTCTCTTTTTACTCCTTTTTTTACCGGTACACAATTTAATTTGACAACAGGTCTACAGCCGGTGAACCTCCTACAGCCGATCGCGCCGACGACAAACCAACCAAGCAACCAACAACAACAACAGCCGCCTACGACAAAACCTTCGATCAAGCTGGGCGCCACATGGGCGGACACATCCGGTGCTATCAACATAGACATGGACAACCTTCTCGCTCCGAAATCACCTAAAGCTGCCCCGGCGCCTTCCATAAACCAATTGAAGTCTACTCCCAACAGTCCCGCTCATAAAAACAACATGGGCGCTCCTATTGTCTCGCCCATGACAACAAACATGGCGCCCATTACAAATAACATGGCGCCCATTACAAACAACATGGCGCCTATGCCAAATAACAACATGATGCCCATGATGAGCATGGGACTGAATACCAATACAGGTTTAAATCAAATGCAAGCGAACAATAATTTTATGGCGCCAAGTGTAATGAACAATAATATGCGACCTCCTTTCGTGAATCAAAACTTTTTGCAATGATATTTGCTACTGGCAGATGCGTGCCAGAATGGTTAAGATAAATCTTTTTAAAGAGTTTTGGAGCAATGGTTAAACTATATTCTGCCTCTTTAATTTTTATTAATTAGATATATTTCAAATACTGTTATAATTTCTATTCTGTTGCGATAATCCCATATCATAGTTATTTTGATAAGTTATTCTTTTGTCATTTTATAATAGCAAAAATAAAATCTAAGGAAGGTGCTACCGAAAACTCCAAATCAGTTTCAACAAAATTTTGCTATGTTTATGGTAGAAAATATCTAAAAATTATAAATATAAAACGAACATTAAAAACTCCATGTAAATTTGACGTTAATTAAATGCTGTGTATTGCATATTAGTAATTGTCCATTGCTCCAAGACTGAGTTTGTAAATTAGTAACTTAATGTATGAAAAAGTGGGTTTCAATATAAATTATAATAGTTGAAAATAGTGTTTTATACGATTTTGATATTAGTAACCGGAAAAGTTGCGCGGAACCCACTGTCCAAGGTGCGACTCACGCCGAGCGGAACGGAACGAAACGAACACAAAATAAACCGGTGATTATATTTAAAATACAATTTTAAAATTCAAAAAGAGCTAAAAACCCGACTTCAACTACCTTAAAAATGTTCACTCTTATTGGTATCATCAACAGCCTATATATGTCCCCACTGCAGGGGCTCAGGCCTACTCTCCTACAGAGAGTGTATGGGCCATAGTCCACCACGCGGGACCAGTGCGGATCGGCGGACTTCACATGCCTGTGTTCAAGACATGCAGGTTTCCTCACGATGTTTTCCTTCACCGTTAAGCAATCGGATAATGTACTTGAATTGAAAAACAACTCATAGGTACACGGCTGGATTCGAACCCGGTACCCTCAGATTGAGAGTCCGCGCCTTATCCACTGCGCCACCGACGCTTATTGGTATAATATATATCAAATATTGTAAAAAGTTTCATACATTATCAACTTCAAAGCTGGGACGTTACGTCACGCCTAGGTACCGATTTGTTTGGAGCGTTTTTGCACCGCGTGACTATAATCACTTTTCGACGGGTTATATTAGGTAAACTATAAGTCGTATCGAAAAATCTTTAACAAGGCTATTTATATTTTCATGCGGTGTCTCCAATGAGGGAATAAAAAAAATTTAGTCGACATTTCTATTATCTGGGTACATATTTAGTTTTTGTTGATTTTCTCAATATGTAAAAAAAAGTAAAAGAAGAAGACGATTGAAGATATGGGTCTAGTTTATCAATAGGTGTCAAAAACATTCTTTGATAAATTTGAAGAAAAAAATATCTTTTTAAACTTAGTGTGACCTACAATGATGCGGAGAGACTAAGTACGTTTGAGAAGGTGCTGCACAAAATGTTGTTAATTATTATCTGCTATGCGCTGAACTCATTACATACATTGAAATGACTTATTTAGGTTAGCCGACCCTTGAACAAGGCAGGCTCTTGTTGAAATTTGACACTTATACATAAATAAACAATACATGCCAAAAGGAAAACATCGTGAGGAAACCTGCACACTCCTGAGTAGAAATTCAAAGGCGTGTGTAAAGTCTACCAATCCGCACTGGGCCCGCGTGGTGTACTATGTCCCATACACTCTGTAGGAGAGTAGGACTGAGACCTGCAGTGGGGACATTAGGCTGACGATGTTGATGACCCGCCGTTAACGACACCTAGAAAAGTTTGATCTATTGATTAATTATGTGGTAGGCTCATACAATATACAATTACAAATCACACTCAATACAAATAATTTATTGTACCGTCAAATTGAGTTCGTTCCATTTCGCTTGACGTGATACAGCCTTGTTAACGTAGTCGTTTAGTGGTGCATATCATACATATATATATATCAACGAACACACGATATTCTCACGACATTTCTTTTTTCGTGTTGTCAAGTTATTGACACTTATTTATCGAAGAATCGGACAGTTGTCTAACTTGAGTGGAAACAGAATGGGTATACAGAAATCCTTTCACCATAAAAATTTCCTTTTAACTCGATTAAATGATGATGATTTGTATATTAATGATATTTATGCAGCGGAATGATTTTTGATGTCCTATTTTGGATACACACACACACACACAAAGCCTGCTTGACCCATAGTGATTTAAAATATCAGTCTCTAAAAGTAGAACAATAATTTTATCAATTGAAAGGTTTACTAGTATATATTTTGCTTGATAAATATTTATATGTACTCAATGCTCAATGCTATTTATTCTGATATTCTATCAAATAAAAAATTGTGTATTGGAGTGACTTTTATATCTCTACTGAGTACGAGCGAGTAAATAAGTCGTTCTTTGTTTAAAAAATATTTATTTCAGAAATGGGTATGGGGTTTGTATGGAAATGCTCACGATACATTCCCTTCCGGTAATACATACATTATTCAAGCGCATTGAAAGTGACTTTTGCGCTCTTGTTTTTTTAGTTTTTTAATTTCAATATTCCCGTGGCCATGTTTTTTGTTGTTTTCATTGAAAAACATAAAATATTATCTGACGTAGACGAATTTTTCTACTTACTAATGTTTAAAATATATATCCGTACTAAATTAATGATAAAAATCGTTAAATACTTTATTTTTTTAGAAACAAAATTAGTGTTTTGTTATTGAACTAGTGAAGTCACTATTAATTCCGTTATTGCCAGAAAAAAAAATTGGTTTCAAAGTACCAACATAAATGATATATTTATTAATAATAACAATATAGCATGGTACTTTATGAATGCAGGTTGTAGTCAACTAATATTATTAAATAATTGACATTAGTTGGTTATTGATGTTAACTATAGAGTATTTTTATACCAGCTTCAACGAGGTGTTAATAACAAATTAGGTAACCATATTTATGTGACGTATAGTATAGAAATTTAGGCTCATATGGATTTAATAATTTGAATTTTATCAGTATTAATATAGAGATTGCATTTCAACCAAAAGATCTTAAAAAATAAACTAACAGTTCTACTCCATAGTAATCTATGTCTAAACACTTCGAAAGTTCAATGACCTAGAACACAGACAGCTGTAGAGTTGTTCATACGTAACATAAAAATGGTTGTCCTGTTAATTACCATCGTATTTTAGTATTTAGAATATTAACGTCCGTTTATATCAATTTAAATGAATACATAAGACAGTCCTCAGCTACTCTTTTCACTTGCTACCAGTAAAATTTATTATTTGGTAGATATTTCTAAAACTGTCCGTTTCGCTGTTCGTTTTCATTTTCACTTACATAATTATTAAACAAAAAGATTAAAATAGCATTTTTGAATTAAAAGGTTATATATTTTTGAAACGCCTTTTCTGACCAACCGATTGCCATGACACTTATGATGCAGCATGTCTTTATTGAAACAGAATTAACATTGCAACTGTAAAACTTTAATGGTGACATTTAAATTGACTTGGTTTTATTTCTTCTTATATTTTTTACATTACTTACCCTATACAATCTCTGAAATAAAACAATTATAATTGTCTATCGTCAAATATAGCGGAATAGATTTCAACTTCCCAAATTCTACAAAAATGTTCCTCAACTCATAAACCTTTTTATAGTTGTCGTGATTGAGTAAACATAACCTTAAAATATTGATATAAACGGACACAATAATATATAGCTACCGTAGTGTCAAATATATAAGTGTTATATACCGACGGCATTAGTTATGTAAAATATTATATATGTAATACCGTAGTTATTAATAGTTTAGAGATTTATTTCTGAAGGGTGCAGACGGAATGTCTCGAGTGGATTTTACCACCCCATCGAAAACGGGGGTGATGTATTTGATGTTTCATTATTAATTTTCGTTACTGATGCAACTTGGACGGATTTTGAATGAGTTAGATCGTCAGATTCGTCCCAGTTGCTTGAGTCGTACTGGCTTAGTTATGTTGCTATACACGAAATACCACTTTGAACTGATGGCGGTTACAGTTTTATTAAACAGAAAATTTGAATATTTAATTTATGTGTTTTTGGAATTCGTGAAATGAAAATTTGATTAATGTGAACGCGGATTTACTCGTTGTTTTTAAATAGCGTTTATTTGTTCAGTTTGTACTTAAAAATGACGTTGTATGTATTATGTTTTTTTAAGAAAAATTTGGTTATAGAATAGGCTTTGAAATGGGAATTTAATTTCAAAAAGTATACATTTTATATGTGTGTAAAAGTCCTAAATCAACATTGAATTTATTTCATTGCATATGTGTATGACTGAAATTAGAAAACATGTTTTCTTCACGGTTTCAACAGTCTGAAAATTAATTATTGCATTTATATCATTCCTCTACACTCAATGATTTAACTGTAGTTGTGTACTTTGGCAGCTACATTTATGATAATAGTATTTAATTTATAATTGTAAAATGATACTTTATAAAAGAATAGTCATTTGTAATGAGTTTGATATCAAAAATCAAGTATCGGGACCAAATGCAAACAGTATCAAAATTTTATTTTCCTGGCGCGTAGTACACAGTGAAGTATCAAATTCATTGCACCTGACTATTCATCGTGTGCTTTCGTAATTTTCGGTGCGTAATTTCGTATTTTTAGCTATTTATTTTCAAACTTTTTTAAATTAAGTATTTTTTGCTGGATTATGAGAAAGCATCACGTTTGATTTAGTACTATATATATAGTTAATATTTATATATCAATATATTTAACTGCATATTCGCCATGTATGGACTCGTAGTATACAGTTTAGAAAAAAATGTATACTTATAAAGAAGCGTTATTTTAAAATTAGAATTTGTATAATGTCAAGAATGTATACATCTTAGAAAGGGTGAATTATTTAAAAGTATTTATGTAAATATGATTTAGAGATTTTAATTTGATATCTAGGAAAGTTGGTTCTTCCATGTGTTTCAATTCGACTTGAGATTCGAGAGCAATAATATTTTTTATTTAAATATTATAGTTGATCAATTTAATAATGATTTTATTAGTTTGTAATAGCTCTAATTTTTTGTCAAATGTATATTTGTGTTATATAACAATAAATCGCACAATTTATCATTTATTACATTTCCTTATTGTAATTTGAGCGTAGTGTTTACGACATGTACCACAAATCAGAAATAGATATAATGTACATTGTACACAGTCTTTAAAATGATTTTATTTCCGGTTTTGTTAAAATAAATTAATAAATGAGAGAATAGAATTGACATGATTTTGGATAGCTGGTAATTGTTCGACTATTAAACCAGGGATGTTTGTCGAGGACGAAAATGTATTTAAATAAAATTAATTAATACATGACTTAGTTTATTTCTTCCCACCACAGCTTCCCACTCACTGGAACACATTACAAATCTTCCTTGGAGGACATTTTAACTGATACCTGGCTTTGTGCTATGCTGTATTAAGTGTGTAAAGTCACTTCAATCTCAAATTCACATCACACATCTTGTGTGATTTAGCAATGTTACTACAAGAGAGATTTAAATATAGTAATAGGTCATTGGGAAACGTTTCATATAAACATTTTGATCTCAAAAGTCAATGGTATGTCAAATGTCTTGTACGGCCGCGTGACGTGATGTGACATTAGATTGAGTAAGTTATTACCAATTGGTAATAAGTTTAGGATCAAAATATTTGTTTGCTTTGTCCGGTCTATTAATATTAAATGTCTTTGGTTACTACAGATTTCCCTGTTACCGTTCACATTTCGATATTATGCAAAAAATATTGACTGATATTCTATTTACGACAAAGTAAGGTATTAGAACAATGAAATAGCAGACAGTTTCAGCTGAAAACGTATCATGTGCTGTCCTAGATATTTTACAGTTCGGTAACAATGTAAACGGTCATGGTTGGTCGGTCGCAGCTGACGACTGGCTGTTGAGAGGCTTGTTTGATGGAGAGAAACTTATGTTGTTACTGCTTTTATACACCTGCTGGCTTTTCAAGTTTTCAAGTTATTTATTAAGCACTTGCACTTGGCTTATCTTGCACTTGGCCTTCTCACGTTATCATGAGAGAGGTGAACATCAAAACGTAGATATTTAAATATGACTTACCGCATTCATGCGCTACATGATACCCTGTGATATGTAGAAACGTGCTTACCTATAAGCTCAAAAGGCATTGACTTATATAAGCTTTCATCTGCAACAGTGCTGTTAGTATTACAGTTTGGGGCAGACTTAGATAGCTAAGCACCGGAGAGGAAAGGTTCTCGAGTGGAGACTTCGGACCGGGAGACGCGGCGGGGAGGGATGGCATCCAGCCCGCTGGTCTGACGACCTTAAGAAGACAGCGGGAAGCGAGTGGATGAGGAGGACCGGAAGAACTATCTTCAGTAGCGGAGCAAACTTTAAGTTAAGAGTTGTTTGTCATGACGAATGCATGGTATGGAGATGAACATAAATGGCTTTATATCTCTGTGTATACAGTGCTTCCGTGGCTGAATTTCTGAAGTCCATGCTGACGAACTCGCGGGCACAAGCTAGTGAGATATATATTTTAATCTCGATGACAATGAGGCAATACCAGCCCTCTGTGACATAAGACCAACTCTCCAACGATCTTGACGAACTCGGCAGGTTGCTGTCCTCTCTTGACGATGAATGGCAATGTTCTGTTTTTAATCCTTGAAGCTTTTGGCATTGTTTACAATCAAAACTAGTTTGTTTAATTTAAAAAACCTTTGCATGACATTTTTAGGGTCACTTTGTTGTCCGTCTGTCTGTCAAGGCCCTTTTTTATCAGGAACGCGTGGAGCTATCAAACTGAAATTAATATCTAATACCTACTAAAGTCTTATGTCCCTCGGATCTTTGAAAAAAATCAAACTTATAGATCAACGACGATGACCTAGAATCCTGAAGTTAGGCAAGAAGTAAGGTCTTACAGCACAACCATAGGAATACATCTACAAACCAGGATTTTTTGATTATAACACAGAAAAAAATAGCTTTTTATGTTTACAAATTGAACTTTGTAGTTGAAAGCTATAGAACGGGTATGTAATGTAACCGCAAAAGAAAGTCGGTTCTTCTTTCGGACTTATATTGTCGGTAGATCATGATTTTCAGTATTAACATACTTATTCATATTCTGTACGGAGCCCTCGATGCGCGAGTCCGACTTGCACTTGACCGTTTTTTTTTAAATTGTCCAATTTCTTTCTAGTTCTTCAAAGTAAGACTACTATCAAATCCATTTTCATCGAAAGAAACGTGAGTAATGAATTTATTTTACGAACAAAAGGCCAATACCTTACCTGATAATGATTACGTTGCGATTAAATTGCAGTATTAATTTTTTTTAAATTACGCAATAATCTTACGAAAATATAAAACAAAATACTCTACCACTGATACTCTTTGAACTGATGAATCGATTTTAACAAAATATAGCTAAGAACCACCGTAAGGAAACTTGCTTTCACGTAAAAAAAAACCATCAAAATCGGTCCACCCGTTCGAGAGCTACGATGCCACAGACAGACATTGGCGACAAACTTATAACATTTATAACCTCTTTTTGCGCCGGGGGTTAAAAAATATCAAAAATTCTTGAAGGTTTGCACATATGTTCATGAAGCTAGTTTGAGTAGTAAAATAAAGGGCTTGTATTTCTCTATGCTGCCGTCAAATTAGTTTTAATAACACTATTTTGTTCCAACATGCAAAGGACAACATACAAAGAGCTTTATTACTGGCTTCTGTGTGTGCACACTTCAAAATTGTAGCTATACAGTACTCGCAAACTATGTTTGCCCCTCTGAAGTTAGCCTCAAAAGACCGCGAAGTATCAGTTATTAACGTATAAATGGGAGGCAAGGCAAGTTAGCGGGTGGAAAGAAATATCCTAGTGTTGTATGTCATCTAGGGATAGTTATTATAGAAAATAATACACACACATTCCGTCTGTACATGTTTGAAATTGCGGAGAGCTAACTTCAGAGGGGCACATAGCGTGCGAGTAGTCGTTTGATAAACAAACCACAAAATCAAATTCATTATAAATACAACAATGCACTTGTTACATAATTTTCATGGTAAATAGGCAATAATTTTATGTCTTGCACATTTAACGGTTCTTTCGTCCTAGTGCCCCTATAGAGGCTTTAGTTGCATACCTGCGTCATACAGAATCAACCCAACTATCACCTACGAGTATTGCATAAAACCCAGCGGAGTTGAGGCAGTCGCCGAGCGAAGGTGTTTGGACTCGGACGCACATATTGTAAGTACTCAATCACAGTTAACTTTCGATTTTATATCAAGTGAAGGTAGAAATGTTAGTGATTTTATTAAATAGTTCGAAGTGAGGACGGTTATGATTGGTTTTGAATACCTCAGTATTTGTGTCGATCGGTTATTAATTTGTTTTAAACTTACCGTCTTCAAATTAAGTAAGTCTTAATGTGTTTAAAACGATTTCATTGCAGTTATTTTCTATTGTTCTTTACAGAGAATTTATTTATTCTAAATATTGGCGACTTTCTGTAGGAATCGGCCGTTACAATTTAAATATACAAGAATTGCAGTGTATTTTACGGCGTTCATCCAGTTATGTCCATTGATTTATTTACGCATTCCATTACGCAAAAGTTATAAGTGCCAATGTCTAAAAAATCAATCAAATTGCAAGGAAATCTCTGTAAGAAAAACTGTATAATCTCGTTTGATTTGTAACTTTTATAGAACCACACTCGTTGAATAACTTTCTGATAATGTTTTATTCCTATTATTGATTTACAACAATTTATCTCACCGCGTGAAATTTGGGTTCATAGTAAAAACATATTAAAATCTAGTTTGTTGTCATTTTGATGTACTGCTTCACAGATTTCATTGTGAACATAAGTAAATATTACACAGTGTATGAATGAATAACAGCTTTTAATAGCAAGGTTGTGACGTTTACCCTCAAGAATAGTAGAGAGAATTGTATAAAATCAGTTTGTGGTTTTAAATTTTTAGCCGGTGTAGTTTTGTGTTTGAATAAATGATGTTCAGAATTTTAGTAGGCACCTGTCGAACTGTTTCTGTAAATTTCATCATCATCACCTAGGGAACGCCCACTGACCGGTCGCAAGCTACTTGCATTTAGCGACTACCCGCTATATTTACCAGGTCGTTGGTACTTCTGGTGAGGGTTTGGCCTGGTACATGTTTCCCGGTATGTGGTCGCAATTGGAGAACTCTTACTCCCCATCGATTATCCGTTTTCATTGTTACTCCAGCCTTACCCCTCGAGCTTCATAAAGCTCTACATATATATTTTATTTATTTCTTTGTACGCCAGACAGAACTATTGCCAAAATGAACAATATTTACCTATCTACACGATTGAGACGGTAACGGAAAGCCGCCTCGTTTGGATTGTCGAGAGACGCAGGTTCGAATCCCGCTAGTGTCAATTTTTTTTCTTCACTATTTTCAAAATGTTATTGGCAAACTGCGCCTGCCGCAGTGTATGTAAAACCAAGAAATAGATGTAGATATCTAATAAAAATACGTTTAAATGTATTATAAATACTAAATGAGACATTTGAAACAATTCTAGACCTTTCTAGAATGATTTTTTGGTTTAGGAATAGTTGAAAGATCAATGAAGGACATAGTAGTTCCTGTGGGATTTTTCCTGAATTCCACGCGGACGAAGCTGCTGGCAAACGCTAGTATACAACATATGAAATATCATTTACACTTGACCATACATTCTTTAATATTTTTGTGTTAATATGACGAGTGCGCTTGCGTTGAACTCTTTTGTATGTGACTTTTTGCGTCTCAGCGCTGCGTGATGTTGTTCCTCTCTCATGACAATTAGTGATCAATGCTAATTTATTTGATTTAAAATGGTTCAATGACCGCGATCTCGCCAAGGGCCTCGGTTAAGAAAAACACCTGTTATAAATCTATACACAGGGGGTAAAGGTCCAAAGAAAAAGAGTGCTTTGATGTAGATAAAATATATAAAAATTTTGCAGCATTTGTACAAACAGTATATTATACATTTCCAGTATGAAAATTATGGCTAGTAGCCTTTAAATTCATTACTATATATGACTATGTAGTAATACGCACTCTGTGAAAATTTCAAATATCTAATTATGAAATGAAAATCATTTAATCCAGACCATCAGTCCATATTTTAAAAAATTTCAATTATGAATGATGTCTGATGTCTGATGTCGAATTAAAATAGATAATAAATCTTCTTAAAAGATTTTAAGATAGTAATTAGTTAGTAATATCGTGTGTTAGAGTACTCGTACTTTAATTGTGTTAGTGCAGATTAGTGTAGGGTGTAGGTACAACATGTTAGTGTATTAGTAGTAGTTATATATATAGTATGTTGTTAGTAATGTTGTAGCATTTATTTACTATTTTCATCAGTCAGCATCGAATGTAGATTTTCTCCCATATGTTTGCAATAAATTAAACAGAAACAACTAATATCCTACCCCAGCACGGGTATTTTTCCTATTTGTGAGGATATAGTCTCGCACCAGTATTAGTCTATTGTCAAGTGCTTCGTTCTATAGGTGCAATTTGTAGTCATATTGTCAAACCGTAATAATAATAATAAAATAATAATAAATAGTATGTCAAATTAAATTAGTACGTTTATTACGACTATTACGGTTCAAAAGATACAGCCCGCGGACGGCGGAGTCTTAGTAAGTCGCCCTTTGGGTACAGAACCCTATACATGATTAACGGAAAAACGATGTACATCGTGATATTTAATATCTAAGTAACATGTACAATACAATAAACCTACGCGAATAAATTAATGTCACAATCCTTCCTCGGCCAGTGGGAGGCTCCGCTCGTTCGTCATTTCAATTGGCTGTGTGTTTTCTCGTAAAATTTTCCTTATTTTATTTTAGAAGGAAGATAGCAGTGATTCGAGGTGAATACATGGTAGTCAGAGACGTTCTTTAAAAGACAAGAATAAGTTAGTGAGACGGATAAAAAGCTTATACAATAAAAAGTTCGTCTGTAAAGTCGGTTTACGGACGATAATTTTACGTGATAACGTCAGAGATGCGTCACAAGCCGAACGCTTAGGATCGTGCATCTCTATCTCTTGTTCCGTCTCTCACTTGCGCGTTCGGCTCAGGCGGAACGTGTCAGTTTTAACCGACTTCAAAAAAGGTGGAGGTTATCATTCGACGGGTATGTTTTTTTTAAATGTTTGTTACCTCAGAACTTTTGACTGGGTGAACCGATTTGGATCATTCTTTTTTATTTGAAAGGTGGTGCTTCCCGTGTGGTCCCATTTCAATTTCTGACAGCGACATCTATGAGATAACAATATAAATTTTAAATTTTCTGTAGTAAAAGAAGATTTTTAGATTTTTAGGGCAATTGAAGTAGGTTTCCAGTTCTTTTTGAACGCATTTAATTGTTCGTGCGTGCCATCGGCGTTCATCGGTTTATAAGACGTTATCTCGTCAAAAATTTACTGGAAAATTGCAGCTTTCAATTTACATTTGAGTTTAATTAGTGTTTCAGAAATGGTCAGAGAACATAAAACTAGGTCTTTATGTACGATGTTGTCTGCGCTGAATATAATCGTGTTCCGCCAGAGGTCAAGTGCGACAGACCTCCAATATACATAAGTAAGGACGAGGTCTCGAACGCAAGGAAGGATACATGTATGTAACTAGTAGCAGTTACCGCTTGTGACATGGCCGCGGGCATTGAGAAACGAGAATCTCATATATTCAGGACGACGAAAAAAATTTTTTTTTACCAAAAGACTTCATCATCATCAGCTGGGAAACGTCCATTGCTGGACATAGACCTCCTTCATGGTACGCCACATCGACCGGTCCCGAGCCACCTGCACCCAGCGACTCCCCGCGACCTTAACCAGGTCGTCGGTCCATCTTACAAAATACCTAAACTGTTTAAGAATTTGTTTTAGTAAAAAAGTGGTCTTTATTTTCACTTCAGAATTGTTTTCTGATCTTCTGTGTGTTTGTGCGCGCATCACTTTTTTTAGAAGTGGGTTTTATAGTTGCACTGTTGAAGTTCTAACTAAAAATCAAATGCATGGTTTAATCTTAGAACGCCACTTAGAAGCCAAGTTATATGACTTTTATCCACGTCCGCGTACATTTTATACTAATTTTATAAATTATCCCACACAACTTGACCGATCGTAATAAAAAGTAGCCTATGACGTTTTTTGGTCGTTCAACTATCCTTATAGAAAAAATCAAGTCATTATGTCACTCAGTTATGACGTGAAAGAAGTTAACAAAGGAAACTTAATTTCGTGTTTAAAGTATGGACGATATCCTACATAAGTAAGGTTGACAGGTTTTCCTTTAGTAAAAGAGATGTATCAAATTCGGCCTGCACTTGTCACTATTTAAAAATAAAGTAATAATCTAAATATGTGTAGAAAAATATTAGTATTTAACTTTTGCATTTATTGTAATTGTACAAAATTATTCTTTTCGTACTAAGTGACAGCGTCAAATTTCATTTTATTGTCGCCATCTTTGTTTTCAACGTCAAGTCTTATTTGTTTCGTGCGTTTTATATGTTTTTGTACAAATAAACTAAACCAAAATAGTCAAAAATGGTGACTGAATCACTTTTATTTGATAATTAGCTTTTAAAATTAGAAGTGTACGAGACCAGGCATTTGCGCCATACATTCGCGGAACGTGTCTTTTAAACTTCGAGATTAGTATAGCAGTGCGTGATATTGTTGCCTGATAGTCCCTTAGTTCAAGGACACAAAGTTCGCAAAATAACAAATTATTTACGACTATTTATATAAACCTTTTTAGACTTCCATATTACAACTTTTTAAATACAACGACTCGTCAGTCGTGACACTAGACAACAGTTTTTTGACAGTTTCTGGTTGAGTTTTGTCAGTTTTGTCTATGAGTGAAGTTTTGATTTCGTTTATCGTGAAAATATACAGCAAAAACAAAATATTTTCTACAAGTTTGTTTATGAAATTCATTGTTTAAATGATGTTATATTTTGCTATCCATTTATATTCAGGAACTTAGGTTTGGGAACGTGTTTTGTGAATTGATATAGCTTCTATTAAGTGACCGGGTAAGTTAGGATATGTTGTTTTACATTGATTTCTTTGTGATCAAATTTGCAGTCGAGGTCCGTATAACTAAAGACTACATGACTTTAAAAGTCCTTAACCGAAACGAATAGCATCCACATTCTAAAATAAATGTTACTTCAAATTGCCCGTGAAGTTTTAAAATATCGTTGAATGGTTAGGGAGTAAAATCTTAGTAAACTGCATTCATCGGCAATGACTAGGTACCATTTCATCTAAAAATTATCACCCTTAGGGGTGTAATATTTTCTTTAAATTGAATCCCCCCTAATGCTACATCCTACTTTACAAAGAATTGACGAAGATATGATTTGCCTAAATATTAATGATTCAAATAATTAAAGGTAAGGTAAGCAATGAATCATGTTCAGGCGAAACCAATTCTGACTCTGTATGTCTCTTTTTTTTATTTTCTTTATTACGTAGTTCAACCTATATCTTCACAATGGCGCGAACTCAATAACCATATTCCATGGCATAATCTGATTAATTGGTCTCAGCGTGATAATGATGGCTGAAGTCTAGGCGGGCAAAGCCGCGGGTAAGCACTTGTGCTTGTATAAATCGACCTTTTTGTACTACAAATGCTGTTTTATAAAAAAACTTTTCATTTGAAAATAACAAAGTCCAATCAAATTTACTGTCGCCGTATTTCATCATTATCAACAACCTATACACGTCCCCACTGCAGGTTTCAGTCCTACTCTTCTACAGAGAGTGTATGGGACGTAGTCCACCACGCGGGACCAGTGCCGATTGGTGGACTTCACATGCCTGTTCAAGACATGCAGGTTTCCTCACGATGTTTTCCTTCACCGTTAAGCAATCGGATAATGTACTTGAATTGAAAAACAACTCATAGGTGCACGGCTGGATTCGAACCCAGAACCTTCAAAATTGAAAATCCGCGCCTTATCCATTGCGCCACCGGCGCTGTGTCGACGTATTTGCTGTCCTTTATATGAGGAAAATATCAGATGATAGCGGCGGCGGTGGTTCCAAAGAAAACTGCGCATATTGTTACTGTATATTTATTAAAGTAATCATACGCTGGCGTACCAAGTAAACACTGGTAGTAGAAACTGGCGAAAAGTGAGTTAGTACACGTTAATAAAATGTTTCCATACGAAATTCAATAGTCACGGTAGCTTAGTTGGGTACCAATCGAGGTCTGGGTTCGATCCTGGCTCGTAACAATTAGTTCTAATTTGTTATTTGGAATTCATGTACGAATGTTAAAAATAATTACCATTGGCTTTTCGGTGAAGGAAAACATCGTCAGGAAACCTGCACACTCCTGAGAAATTCAAAGGTATGTGTGAAGACTACCAATGCGCATTGGGCCCGCGTGGTGTACTATGTCCCATACACTCTCTGTAGGAGAGTAGGCCTGAGAGCCTGCAGTGGGGACATATATAGGCTGCAAAGAAGCTGCTTGTAATATCACAAGGAACAATCAAACATCACTTGTTTAGTCTTTTATTTATGTTTTTTTCGTAACTTTACTGTAAAACGCCTTTCTGGAGTTGCCGAAAATTTTACGATTAAATATGTAGGCACATTTTGCTATAGGTACTCATACTTATATTTTCTCATCAATGTTAATTCTTGTTGGCTTCTAGGCGGCGGCTTCTAGGGGTCAAGTTAAAAATATGCATCAGATTTCTAGTTAGACCTACGTCAACACAGCTGTCAAAACCGCATCCTTTTTCGTTTAGTAATTTTGTCGTCGGACTTCCATGGATAAACTAGAATACTCATGAATAAACAATCATATTATTAGTCTTTTGAATCAACCATCGGCCCCCCTCGAGTGCATATAGATGTCAAGTACAAAGTCACGCATGCGCGCCGCCGAGAGATTTATCGCTGATCCAAATACAAACTAAAAAACCAGCCACGTGCGTCGTTCCACATTGATTCCGTAAAGCCATCTCAAATATTACAATTGACACACGAGATCTTACTTTTAAATACGTCCGACCTCCATCCGTACAGTAGGAATCTCCACAGCTTGCACAAATCGTTTCGCTTCCACTTTCATCATGCGTACAACTAAGGTATGGAACCCACTTCCAATTGTGCTGGCTGAAGAATACAACGAAACCTTCAAACGAGGAAACATACTCGCAGTGGTCACTTTCTAGTCTCGACCTCAACGTTACATCAGATGAAATTGTGGTCAACCGTTGATCTATCATCAATAAATAAAACAACACTCTGATAAATAGTATCATATTTGTTAATCCAGAATTCCATTCGTGTTCAAATCTGAATCCATTCAGCCATTCTTGCGTGATTACTGACGTGGTACGTAGCTCAGTTGGATAGAGAGCCAGTCCTTGAACAATCGAGGTCTGGGTTCGATCCTGGCTCGTACCAATGAATTCCAATTTTTTTATTTGGAATTCATGTACGAATTATAAAAATTTCATTCACACCAAAACATTGTGAGGAAACCTGCGCACTCCTGAGTACTACCAATCCGCACTGGTCCCGCGTGGTGTACTATGTCCCATACACTCTCTGTATGAGAGTAGGCCTGAGCCCCTGCAGTGAGGACATATATAGGCTGGTGATGTGCAGTCGCAAGCTACAAAACTTACAAGTTATTTAACGTCGATATACATTAAAATAAAAGCGATGAAAGTTGCGTCGTAAGTTACAGACGAATCAAACCAAGTTATAGATGTTCATTTTATGGCTACAGATCTCTAAGAATATGCAACAAAGGTATTCACCGTTCAACACGTGTATGGAGATTCTAACGATAGTGAGTTGTATAAGGAAACTGAATTTAATGTAGATTATATTTATAAGCAAGGCATAGCAAACGAGCGGTATGTTATGGATATTACAGATGACACAGCATAAACTATAACAGTGTATTCAACCCGTAATAATAACACATATTATAAAACTGTCACAGGGACACGATATTGTCACAGTTAGAGTCACACGGTATACAATGCTATTCCAGTGCAACTTCGAGAGCTGCCAACACATCCATTTTTAAAACACAACTTTAATAAACCGACCAAGTGCGATTCGGACTCGCGCACCAAGGGTTCCGTACCATTATCTATAAAACTATGCAGTAAAGTAGTTTATTCGGCATAAAATACAGGTACTACCGACAAAGTTCCCGCCTGACCACCATTAGGTCCAGTTTCGCATACAAGTGTGGCTCGCGCTTCTCCACCTTGCTAGTTTCTGGGATAGATCATAAAACTATTTAAAAAAACAAGAAAGCATTGTTGTATTTGTGAAAGTCCCGTAAAATGGACGCCACAATGATGCATTACAAAATGACCCTAAACTATAACGAACTACTACAATGAATCCTAAAAGTCAAAAAAATCACAAACAAAAGCGTTTTCGTCTCTCCTTATTGAACAAAAGAAAAGGCGGGTCTAGCTAAGATCGACACATGCAAGCAACTTTGTTTTAAAACTGATCAGTCGGGAGCTTTGTCGATATTACATACAAATGTCGATATTAATCTATGTTCTTATTTATTTTCAATTAGTTCTGCTGCACTGTAATTCCGAAATGGACCTGTCTCAGCAATGCTGCCGCCGCAGCTGCAGCGCTGATTGTCAGACAGGCCCAGAGCTAATAACCAACACTGTGTTGTTGTTGTTTTCCAGCACCATGATGAAGGGTTGGAGCGCGTCAGTGCTACTGCTCTCCCTGTCTATCTGCGCACGCGGCGAATACCTACTCCCCGGCGACGTAGTGCCACATCACTATGACGTCAGACTGCTGTTCGACATTGATCCCAAGACGCAGTTTAGCTACTATGGAGTCGTGGACATCCTGGTGAGTCAAGTTACATTAAATAGCAATTCTACCCGGGTCTTCGTCTGCATGGAAATCTCAGGTCCTAGGTTCGATTTACAGTATCCTATCGGTACTCGGTTAAGTTGGTGGTAGGGTAGTTTTGGTTTTGTTCAGTTCTTGAAAAGGGTCGGTGGCGCAGTGGATAAGGCGCGGACTTACGATCTGAGGGTTCCGGGTTTGAATCCAGCCGTGTATCTATGAGTTTTTCAATTCAAGTACATTAGCCGATTGCTTAACGGTGAAGGAAAACATCGTGAGGAAACCTGCACACTCCTGAGAAGAAATTCAAAGGTGTGTGTGAAGTCTGCCAATCCGCACTGGTCCCGCGTGGTGTACTATGTCCCATACACTCTCTGTAGGAGAGTAGGCCTGAGCACCTGCAGTGGGGACGAATGTAGGCTGTTGATGATGTTGATGAGGGCAGTTTCTATGTCCGTCTTTATATTTTGAGATCCATCAATTGATCCCGATACCAAAAATTTTAATCTTCCGTCTTTTCCAATTTATAACATTAGTTTAGCTTGGCTAATGAAATTAACAAATCAGGGAGCTTTGAAGTGTTCTAAATGTTATGTATATAGGGGTCCGTAGTCGAATAGGGAATAATTATAACTGTATAGTGCAGCTGTCTATTGAAAGACTGTAGTTTTAACCCAGATGTTAGGTTATATAACAACAAACAAGCGTAGGGAACTTGCGAATGCGCAGAGACGCGATTAGTATGCCGCGCAGGGTGCCGCGCGCCGCCAAGGTTTCTCTCCTTCACGGCATATGATCAAGCTAGCTAGAGGTCTTGATGACAACAAAACCTTTTATCAATCTAATAGTTGAGTCGTAGTGTGCTCATACAGAGGCCTGTTGCTAATCAAGCTCTGATATCTTTCATTCCCGGAACGTAAAAATGATTAACAATGTTGTTTGGCTGAAGACTTAGATGACATTTGACCGTCTCCATTGCTAAGGAATTGAACCGGAAGCTCCGGGTGGTCAACGCGTAGCCTTTAGGCTAAAGAAGCGTTTGACCATAATGTCACTTGTAGTCTAGGATGGTACTTGTCTTGAAGTTGCCTAATTTCTCTGACCTTGAAGACAGATTATTATAGCACTCGGGAGCAAGCCGGCACGACGTCCCGACGGTGAACATATGCTGCGTGCATATCTTAGGTACAAATTAATCGAACATTAATATTTTTAACCGACTTCAAAAAAGGAGGAGGATATCAATTCGACGGTTTAAAAAAATGTTTGTTACCTCAGAACTTTTGACTGGGTGAAGCGATTTGGATGATTCTTTATTTATTTGAAAGCTGGTGCTTCCCGTGTGGTCCCATTTCAATTTGGTCCAGTTCTGACAATGGCATCCATGAAATAACGATGTAAATGTTAAATTTGCCTTAGTAAAAGTAGACTTTTAGGGGCAATTGAAGTCGGTTTCCAGTTCTTTTTGAACGCATTTACTTGTTTGAGTAACCGCTTGTAGAATTAAGAGTGTTGTTGGTAGTAAGGCCTTTTCATGGCAAGGGTAACCAACGGGACCTTCTTCCCAAGCCTCCGCTGTCCTTCCGTCCAGCCCGTCTGCATGCCAGCGGGATGTATGTCATGATCATGATGAGGTAATAGATAAACTGTTAAAACTTTCACAGAGTGTTTTATATCATGCGATTTGAGTGCACAATATCTGAAATATATTCTTTTAGTGTCACGTAGTTTTATGACTAAAGCAATGTGAATGATAGATATAAAACAGCGATATAAAGAAGTCATTTATCTAGCGGAGGGCCACAGCAGTTGCGATTAAAATGTAAATATTTGACTGACACGGTATTGAGTCAAGGCCTCTAACCAGCCTGACCGCTGACCACTTGTCCCTTGCGTCACGCGTTATGTCATATGTGTCTAACTAGTAGCATCCAGTTACAACTTAACCTGTTATGGGATGGGAGTGCTTAGATGACGGGGACCCGGTCCGGTCTACGGCAGCTCACTAACTGGCTGTAGAACTGTATGCATGCATACTAGTATATTATATCCATACTCTTATTATAAATGGGAAAGTGAGTTGGTTTGGTTTCTTTATGTCGCAACGGCGACTTAGAATGACTTTATTGTTGTATATACAATGAAACCTAGGTAACTAGGACCTTCAGGGACCTGCAAATTTGTCTAACTTAAAGAGGTATTCCACTTACCCAATGTTTCACATATCCAGGTATAAATATATATATATCTCATGTATATCATATATATCTCAGGTTCTATTAATAAAGGTGAAAAGAGAGGTCATTCCAGCTGTCTAGGTGTGAAAAATTATGAGTATTGAGCATTCGCGCAAAACTTGTGCCTTTTGTTTGATCATCGCTCCAGTCAGAGAGGTGATACATTGATGTTATCTCAGTTACATACGTCAATGCCTATAGAATTGTTTGGGAAAGTATCCTTTAAAATGTAGTCGCAGTAAAAGAGGTAAAACACACTCGCTGTCTCAATTATAGAGGGAGAGAGAGAGATTCTCAACTGTGAAATAAAATGTAAAGAACGAATCCCGGATATAGAGGTTCGCTTTGTCTCACTAACATATGTAATTGAGTGGTAAAGTGTCGGTAGCTCATCATGAGTTCCAGCTATATAGATTTCTCACTTCTCCAGGTCCCACGTAACCAAGTTTTACTGTAAATAGTTGAAGAGCAGGAATTTGGACATATGTTTCTTTTATCCTGATCGAACTTGGAGTTCTAGAAGTCGTGAACAAAAGCTTGTTTATTATAAGCAAAGACGTTAAGCCGACGACGCGACTCCCCTTCTGCCCTATTGTACCCTGAAATAGCAACTTTTTAAACTATCTCCTCTTAAAAAACTATCGTTTCTCCCGCGACTTCGTACGCGTGAATTTCAGGAATAATTCAGCGGGAAAAACTTTGTAATAAAAAGTAGCCTGTGTAATTTTCCTTCCCTTCAAGTATCCTAAAAAAAACGAGTCATTCTGACCTCTCCGTTCAAACGTCAATGAAGGACAAACAAATAAATAAACAACATACTTTCGCGGCTATAATATTAGCATGGATAAATTCTAGATGAATAAATAGAATCTATATTTGGATATGCGGAAAACAGCAAGGTTTTACAAAGTTTTTTCAGCACCAAAAGGAAAACTGTATCTCTGCCACTATCAATTTTGAATGGTTTGACCTTTCCAACAAGCATAAATATCCCATTCAACCAAACTACTTTCTCAATGACATGTTTAATTTCAAATTGACTGATGTCGCAAAAGGACCTTGGGGTCTCCAATTTAACTCTGCACAATCCTCGACAAAAACTCAATCGTTGGAATGACACTTGGTACAGATTTATATCGTTATTGGTCACGTATTATCACGCAGTTAACTGGCTCTCGTTTTCTAAGTAATTATCTGAAAGTAGGTTACCAAAGTAACCGACGAAATAGTAAAATGTTTGGGCGTTTATAAATTAAATGACTGGGGAAGCTGGGCTATGTTGGGTGATTGGTAGACAAGTTGTTTATTGGAATCGGTAAGGTTTAGGACATTTGAAGTAATAATAGCTTTTTCATAGGTGACTCGAATGAAAATCTATCATAATTTTTTGGCTCGATCAAAGTTTCATACTAAATTTCGCCATATTTTAAATTTTGCCATAATCTTTTAAAATATAATAGATGGCTTTGTGCAGTAATTATCTAAAAATATGACATCAGATTGTGATGTCGCGAAATGAGTATCATTAACATACAACTTCACAGTGAATCACAATTTTCATTTTTACACACTATTTTTCGATTATTGTTCAAAGCGCCATCTATGGACCAAGCTTCGTAACAGCTTATGTAGCTAGCTATAAAGTTGTTGATGAATGATATTTATTTCGCGCGTAAATAATTATCAAAGCTAGCTATTCTATTTTAAAATATTGTGTCAACCGAAGCGGAATCCCGTTAGCCGGCAGTCTTAATAGGAATAATAGGGTCTCATTTGTTTTAGTTTACGTACGTTTTTATATAACTCCACCCACAACTATGTGTTATTTAATAATGATATCGTACCCGCTTTTGTCGAGACTTCGGCCGTGTTGACTTCTGAAATTATGGCACGATAACGGGATAACAGGCCTATATCTTTTTCCAGCCCTTCAACTACGAGTACCTCTCCTACGAATAATCATGCCTGTTTCCATTGAGGCGTGAAATGAATTTTCTATGAAATGAAGATAACCTTCTACGCTATACTCCCGTACTATCACTTAGCAAGGGATGTTGAATTTAAATATATTGCAGGAGTTGTTCACACCGTGATTGACACTATAACACTGACGTTTCGCATACCAACTCAACACATTGATACACGAGACAGTGTCAGTACGCTGTAGCACATGCACTACAAATATACTTCTAAAATTATAAACGTGAAAGTTTGGATGTTTGTAAGACAAACACGCATAAAGGTCTGAATAGGCTAGTTGACAAAATTTGAAAACTTGGTTAATTATATACTTTAATCTATATTATATCCCCAAAAAGCTATATTTTAAAGAAAAAGCAAAATTTACATTACGTATTTTGTATTTAAAAAAAGCAATTTATATTTCCCTCGAAAACGCTGAATAGTGTCATGGCGTCTTGAATGACGTCACAGCTCGCGAAATAACCTGCTCTGTGGTATGAAAACGTCAACAACAACAATGATGTTTTGCGAGGCGTGACGTCACACTTTCTTGCGCCGCGTTCTTCGTGTTCGCTGTCACGTGACCTAATGCCTATTTTTTTCGAATCCATTTTCTAAAAATATTAATAATCTTTAACTTTTTTGAGAAATATACTAGTTTTTTCTTATCTTCGTCTCCTCATTTATAATTAGAAACTATAAACCAAGCAATTTGTTATTAGTGGAAACAGGCCTATTGTTTTGAACGAAATTTGGTTCACACAATTTGAATGTTGTGGATTACTATACAGTATTTTTCACGCCCGTTTCTCGTTCCCTTGTTCTTATTATGAACACAAATATAATTTGTAATGTATTTCAAACTGTTTTTAGGAGAATTACCTCTGTGTTAATGATTTTTCACGCAGATAACGGCGAAGAAATCCACATCGAAAATAGTTCTCCACGGTCAAGACTTCATGGTTCGCTCGGAGGACGTCAGTTTACAGGGGGAGGCGCCACAAGTGACGTCAGTGGATCTGGACGAGAAATACAACTTCCTGATTGTGAAGATAGATGGCTCTCTGCAGGAGAACAACAACTACACGCTCACCATACCCTTCTACGGGTACCTCAAACAAGGGCTAGATGGCGCTTATATCAGTAGCTATGTGGACAAGATGACCAACGAGAAACAGTGAGTATCCATTTTATCAAATATACTAAATTTCTGTTGCCATAATCTTTTAAAATAGAATAGCTGGCTTTGATAAGTGATTACATAAGAATAGGAGATAAAATTATAGTGTGCGGAAATAAATATCATTAATTGACAAGTTAGCTAAAATAGCAGTTACGCAGCTAATTGTTTCATAGATGGCGTCTTGAACAATAATCAAAAATGTTGTTTTAAAATGAAAGTTTTGATTCACTGTGAAGTTATGTTTTAATGAGAGTATCACATCGCGACAATCCGATGTCCTATTTTAGGATACTAACCACAAAAAGCCAGCTTTCCTGATTTAAAAGATTGTGATAAAAATAGTATGATTCTTTTATCGTATTGACTACTTTTTAGCTAATTAATTAATTATTGATCAAAGCTAAATAACAATATTGGTAAAAATTGCGCTTTTAATTTTATAGGCGCTCTTTACGTATTTCGTTGTATCTCAAGTTTGGTGTAATTATGTTTGCAGATATCTGATAGCGACACAGTTCGAAGCCATCTCAGCTCGCAAGGGCTTCCCGTGCTTCGACGAGCCCATGTACAAAGCTACCTTCAGCCTGAGCATCGGACACCACAGTGACTTTATCGCTGTATCCAACATGCCGCTACACAATACAACCAACGAATAGTAAGAATTATTAACTATAAAACAATAAACCTATACGTATAAAGGGGTTCAAAGCCCGGCCTTACTGACCGGCCGCCATTTTGCGGAGCATGATGCGGCAAGCAAGATGGCGGTTGTGTCACTAAGGGCAAAATCTTCGAACCCCTTTCATTAGAAAGTGTCACTTGGGCTTAATTTCATTTGATGGGAAATTAGCTCATCCAAAAGTCTAAAGTTAATAGGGCAAACAACAGTCAAGTGCTGTTAGCGCTGCTGTTTACCGGCAGACATAGATGCATGCTCCACTAATACCCAAACGAAGTATCACGGATGCCCCACACTTCGTCAGTACCTTTGTAGTCACTGGACTTCATTTACATATTTGGTATTCCACCGCTACGCTGAGACGAATGTTTCGCATCTGGTCACCGTGTGATACAACCTGGGTGTCTTCAAGGTTCTTCAAGTGGACAGATTACTTCAAGGCAAGCGTTTAACATCCTAGAAGCTTCAGTCAAGATTTTGCGTTCAAATATTTATCAGATTTAGGTTTAAAGAATTTTTATTTCTCTAAAAAGATTTCACATACATATATGTATATTACAATACAATTTATATTAGTAGTTATCTTACAGCTTGTACTACAGAGTTGTGCAAACTTATGTCTAGACTATTTCTAATTAGATAAAAGGTTTATCTGTTATGTATTGTTTTCATTTAAATTTATTTAAAAAGTCCAGATCTGCCAAGGTTTGCCAAGTGTAGCCGAGTTAATCCAGAAGCTTAAATTTGATGAGACACTGTCTACGTTACTCGCGGTTGTCAGAACACAGCAGTGGTATCAATTGGTCGCCAGCCAGCCATGTAGACAGACAGATAATTGTCCTACCTCCAATCAATTTAAATATCAGAATTTTAAGCACCAGAGTTATCCAAATTGGAATGAACCCGCGACCTCTGAGTCGTCATCCAACGTGTCATGAACGATGATGTCACGTTGGTAGCGATTATGTTACTCTGAAACGAATGTAATGCAATATCTTTTTTCAGCGCACTGGAGAGCATCTGGCCGTGGAAGACAGTGTTTGAAACCTTCAAGTAAGTGCTCTACAAAATATAGTCTATAGTATACAGTTAGAAGTAAAACCATACTAGATTTCTACGTAGTTGTCTGTCGTAACTTGCTCTCTCTTTCTCTCTCTCTGTTACTAAGTAGTCAAGCAAGCTCAAGGGCAACATGCGCCCGCCATCGAGGCCAGATTGGAAGTGTTGCCAGCAAGAAGGCATTACCATCGAGTATAAACGTCACCGTTATTGGCCTATGTACTACCACAGTTATTGATATGCCTCATTGGCTAAGTCTCGACTGGTCACACATTCACAGTAAACGGTTTTTAAATGCGGGCATTTTGTATAGACACTACGTTTGACAACATAAACTTAGTTGTTCTGTAGATGAATGTTTTTGCAAAGACGTCGACCACAATAACTAGTGAAGGGCGCGTGCGGGGACTTCCGCAGTCGTCTAGCGTATGCGCTTTTGATCTTACGCGAGGAATTTATTACTCGAAGTCAAATTATGTAGTATTATTAAGAGTAAAACAATCAATTCA
The DNA here is from genome assembly GCA_910589575.2 of Carcina quercana. Classification (NCBI taxonomy): domain Eukaryota; kingdom Metazoa; phylum Arthropoda; class Insecta; order Lepidoptera; family Depressariidae; genus Carcina; species Carcina quercana. The sequence goes on along the minus strand of OU342447.1, from coordinate 9,863,061 downwards.
ATGGCGTGGAATATGTACTACATACTCGTATTCAAGTTACACAAAATATGGAAAGACACGCGCGTTGATGTCTTTCATGTTGTCCTTTTCTGATACATTGTCGTGTCGCAGCTTACCTCTCTCTCTCCACCACACATCGGTGAGTTTTGCTTAGAACAAATCCGCGTGACGCTCTAGCCACACATACATGCTTCCTTGTTCGAAGAAATATAAGTAAACGTGTGTATGTCTGTGTATGTGCAGGAAAGAGCAGTCTGAGTTTGTGTGGGACCACTTCGAGACGTCGGTGCCGATGTCCACGTACCTGGTGGCGTACGTGGTGTCCCGCTTCGGTCACGTGGACAGTCCTGCTGAGCTGTCCCGCACCAAGTTCCGGATATGGGCGCGCAACGACGCTATAGACCAGGTGAACAGAATATTCTACAGGAAAGACATTCCAATCTGGAGGTTCATATTTGAGCAGATTATGACTCTTTGATTATGGCTTTGATATTTCCAAGAAAATTTGACGTCATACTGTTAGTGTCATAAGCGAAAAGTTGTTTCATTTAGCCCCTTCAAAATCTTAAAGTGGTTATCTAAGTCTGCCATCAAACAGCACTGCTAATAGCACTGTTGCTCCATCTGCTTGAGGCTTCTGAGTCCACGCGCTTCTAATATCACATCTTGTCTAGAAGGCTGTAGTGTATCCGCTATACCATACATACGCTGTCTCGTATGTCCCTGTGTTGGCAAGCTAAATGTCAGTGTCAAAATGTCAATCAAGGGCAGTGTCACATGAGCTAGTGTGTTCAAAAAAATGGGTATTTGTCGTACCAGTACCAGTATAATGATGGCCAAATTTAGGGAGCACATGTAGCTCTTCATGGTGGAAGTGTGTACTGTCCTTGAAGCCTCTTTATTCAAAGCATACTGTTGATGGTACCGTCCTCATCTTCATCCATTTGCTCCAGACGGCGTATGCAGCGACGACGGGCCCTAAAGTCCTGTCCTACTTCGAGAAGTACTTCAACGTGTCGTTCCCGCTGCCCAAGCAGGACATGATAGCTATCCCGGACTTCGCGGCGGGTGCCATGGAGAATTGGGGGCTCATCACGTACCGGGAGACCACGCTGCTCTTCGATGAGAAGCAGTCCTCCTTCCTCAACAAGGAGAGGGTGGCTGAGGTAATGTAGACATGAATACTAGAGAAGTGGGCTAAAGTTCTCCGCGGGGGCCATGGAGAACCGGGGACTCATCACGTTTTCTATTATGTGCAGTGAGTATGAGTTCTCCTTATGCTCAACAAGGAGACGATAGACGAGTTAACGCTCACGTGGTAGCAAACAGGACGTAGACTTCTCCAAGGGGGCCACGGAGAAGTAAATATAGCTCTATTTTCACAAAGCTAAGCTATAAATAAAGTTTAACACCCTATTAGCTGTATTTCGTGTGTGTATGCAAGTATATACAATTTCATTAGGGAGAAAGGCTCACGTCAAACTTTGAATCCAGCCATTAGTGAAAGAGAGTGTGCAGGGAGAAGAGAATGCACTCTAGTTGCCCCAAGAGGAAGAGAAGTGCATTCTCTAATTTGTCCGTTAACATTCGCGCCATGCCATAAGTGAGCGGAAAGTCTAAAAGACATATTGTTCTGATGTGTTGCCTAAAATTTGCAGGTGATAGCGCACGAGCTAGCCCACCAGTGGTTCGGCAACCTGGTGACCATGAAGTGGTGGTCGGACCTGTGGCTGAACGAGGGGTTCGCTACGTTCGTGGCGTCGGTGGGCGTGAGTGCGGTGGAGCCCACGTGGCAGGCAGAGAACAACTACGCTGTCGACAACCTGCTCAGCGTGATGAACCTGGACGCATTGGAGACCTCGCATCCTGTAAGTGGCACCTACAGAACCATTTAAACTCATACAACAAATGCGAAAGTGAGTTTTTTGTTGGTACTTCCTTTGCCTCGTAACAGAGAGTTAAACTGACCTGATTTTCGGCACAGGAATCGTTGAAAAGTCGTAGAAGGATGCAGACTACATGTCATTTAATAAGAAATTCTTAAGAAGCACGCAAATCAAATCCATGCCAAATTCTATTCGTTCGTCAGGTGTCAGCCAAGATCGACGACCCGAACCGCATCTCTGAGATCTTCGACGAGATCTCGTACCGCAAGGGGGCCACGCTGATCCGCATGATGACCATGTTCATCGGTGAGGACATCTTTAGGAAGGCCATACACCAGTGAGTTGAGACATTCAGGATACTGGACGATGTGAGGAAAATCTAAATAGTACAACGCTTTGCTACGATGCCCCCTGATGATCTGATGATATTGCCAAAGATGGTACGTGATGATTTTGTGTTAACATAGACGCCGGCAGTGTCACTCATAAATAGCTATAGATTTTTGAATGCTTTCACTTCTACGATGAAATTCCGTAATCAAACTAGGTACTCGCAGAAAGACGGACAAATGTGCTGGGAAAAGTCGTACTGAGGGAGGTCATGGGAAAGGATGAGCTTTGTTTCGAGTTCGGAACAGGGGCAGTTAGAGAAAGGGTAAATTAAACATCAGGGATTTTCGGGAAAATAAACATTTGCTACCAGAGAAAATTTTGGGAAAGGACATTCTTGGAATGGGAAATACTTTGAATACTTGTTACTGTGTGACAAAGGCTCCAACCAGTATCTGACTGAATTCTACCACCAGGTACCTTGTGAAGTATTCGTACTCCAACGCGGAGCAGGACGACCTGTGGCGCGAGCTGACGTCCCTGAGCCAGCAGTACGGAGCCATGACGAGGAACGTGACCGTCAAGGAGGTGATGGACACCTGGACCACGCAGACAGGGTACCCGCTCCTCACCGTCACCAGGGACTACACCGACCACTCCGTCACCGTCACACAGGTTAGCTATTCTGGAGTTTGTATGTGGTTCGCGCCTCTGGCTGGACAGTAACTTTGTTGACCGGACGTGCGTACTGACGCGGGTCGATTTTTGACATTTTGCATTGGGTTTAGACTGTACATACATACATAATCTGTAGGCGTGGGACGGAACTTAACAAGAATATACAGTATTAGTCTTAATCTTTCGTGTAGAGGCACAGAGTACATCTCTTGCCTGACTTCTTAGTCGTATGTTCCAGGTCAGGATTTGCCTAAATATTTATTTTTAGGCTCGTAACGATCTTTTAAATTTCATAGCAAACATACCAGTACCCACTAACTTTTGCGTGTACATTTACAGAAGCGTTACCTGAGCCTGGGCTCCAAGTCTGTGACGGCTGTGTCGTGGTGGGTGCCGCTGCGCGTGATCAGCGAGCGAGAGGCTGCCGACAAGCCGGAGCCGGTGCAGTGGCTGGGAGACGAAGAGGGAGTCCGCGGACCGGTCTGTACTCTCTACAGAAGTCATATATCGGTCGCGTCTCATTTATACTTTAACTGATAATAATAAAAATAGGAGGGAAATTTAGTCTGAAACATACAGCTTAAAGGATGCTGTTAACAATTCAAATTCAATTCAATCATTTGATTGCTTCATATCTAATCTAGTGAAATAACAGCAGGGTTTCCTGTTATATAAAAAAGTACCGATGAGGAACCACGAACATGGAAAGTCTAGTGTTTTTTGCTGCTGTTATATTTATTTTATAGGTTGCCAACACAGCAAGCATCATTACAAAGCAATTACACACACACACACACACACACACACACACACACACACACACACACACATTCAGTTCTAAATGCTGCCGCAATTATAGGCAACTACGGCTTACACAAAAAAGTATCTAAATAATAACATTTTATAAAAAGGTGCCTATGATGTTATTTGTATTCCAGCATCGCTTCGAGCACGACGCTGGCAACAAGGAGTGGATCCTGTTCAACCCGGACATGATTGGTGAGTCACACAGTTACACACACTCTCTCTCTCACACACACACACCCTTGCAGACATCCGGTACCACTGAAAAGAGATGTTTCAAATTCGGCCTGCACTGTTTAAAAATCAAGTCATCAACAGCCTACATACGTCCCCACTGCAGGGGCTCAGGCCTACTCTCATACAGAGAGTGTATGGGCCATAGTCCACCACGCGAGCCCAGTGCGGATCGGCGGACTTCACATGTCTGTTCAAGACATGCAGGTTTCCTCACGATGTTTTCCTTCACCGTTAAGCAATCGGATAATGTACTTGAATTGAAAAACAGCTCATAGGTACACGGCTGGATTCGAACCCGGTACCCTCAGGTTGAGAGTCCGCACCTTATCAACTGCGCCACCGACGCTTCATCAAAAATCAAGTAATACGAGGGGCATACCGAAATGATCGGGAATATAAAACAATACATACAGGAAATAACTAAATTTATTTTTATTGCTTTTCGAAGTATTCTCCGTTGCAGTTAATGCACTTTTGCATTCGTTCGAACCAATTATTATAGCAGCAATTCCAGTCCGAAGTTGACATGGTCAAAATCGTCGATTTGTATGCTTCCACTGCTTCTTCTGGACCTTGAAACCGCTGACCACGCAATAAATCTTTGATTCTAGGGAATGTAAAGTAATCATTGGGACTCAGATCAGGGCTGTATGGAGGATGATCCATTAATTCAACGTTTTCCTGCTTCAAAAACTCGCTTGTTTTCTGAGCGGTGTGAGAGCTCGCATTATCGTGATGGAGGATTATGCGTCGTTTCGGGTTACCTCTACGGAGTTCGGATATCATCTGTGGCAAACAAACCGTTGTATACCAATCAGCGGTAACCGTTCTCCGTTCCTCTAAGGGAACTGTGACTACATGTCCTGTTTTCGCGACAAACGAAGCGACCATTTTCTTCGATACGCTGCGAGAGCGGACAACTTTTGTTGGCTTGATCTCACCTGCGAAGACCCAGACAGCCGACTGATGCTTTCTTTCTGGCTCATATGAATAGATCCATGATTCATCACCAGAGACAATGTTATAAACTGCTTTTGACTTTCCTCCGTTGAAGCGTTGCAGAGTAGACCGGCACCAATTGACACGAGCCGCCTTTTGCTCTTCGGACAAATTATGGGGCACCCAGCGGGAAACTAGCTTTCTCACTCCCAGTTCACCATGTAAAACAGTTTTGTATCGCAGTCATACCTATCCCTAAAGTAGCCCGAATCTGCTCATATGTAATATGTCGGTCATCCTGTATCATTCGGCGCACAACAGCGACATTTTCTGGTGTAACCGCTGTTTTTGGCCGGCCTGTGGAAGGTACGGTGCCAAGAGAAGCACGTCCACGCCGGAATTCAGAATACCAGCGATATATTGTCGTCTGGCTAGGCGCTTCACTCTTGAATATAGATATAAGCTCAGCGAGACATTGTCCCTGAGATAATCCTCGTCGAAAGTTGTAAAAAATTATGGCACGGAAACTTTCTCTTGTAAGCTCCATTTTTTTATCGACCTATCAATTTCAAACTGATATTGTTCTTTAAAAAAAAATTTTTTTTTAATTCTGTCAATTGTATTCGATTTTCAACTAACCAGTGTTTATTCATCAAAAAGAGTTTTTAATCTAATTAAATCGAAAGTACTCGATTACCGATCTTTTCGGTATGCCCCTCGTAATCTGAAAATATATAGAAAAATACTTAGTATTACATTTTTGCCTTTAATTTAATTGTACTAAGTGACAGCGTCAAATGTCATTTTATTGACGCCATCTTTGTTTTCAACGTCAAGTCTTCCCTGTTTCGTGCGTTTTTATATGTTTTTATACAAGTAAACTAAACCAAAATATATAAAAATGGTAACTAAATCACGTTTATTTGATATTTTTTAAAATTATAAGTGTACAAGACCAGGCCTTGGCTCCATACATTCGCGGATCGTGTCATTTATATAGTTTAATTCTAAGAAAACGTGCCGTTTAATACACGAATGTTTTCAGAACTCGACAGGTATGTAAATACACTCGCTAATAAACAAATGGAATTGTTCAGTTCAAATTAGGATTTTTAAATATGTGTGTAAAAAATTATTACTCGTAATTGAAGTCGTTTCTGTGTTCGTCTGTAGCCCCGTACCGCGTGAACTACGACAGCCGGAACTGGCAGCTGCTGACGAGCGCGCTGAACAGCGTCAGGTTCGCGCAGGTGCCCGTGCTCGGCCGGGTCCAGATACTGTCCGATGTGTTCGCGCTGGCGTGGAGCAACCAGCTCAACTACACCACCGCTCTAGAGTTAGTACCTGCTTGCTACTCAATAATCATCATCATCAGCCGGGAAACGTCCACTGCTGGACATAGGCCTCCCTCATGATACGCCACATTGACCGATCCCGAGCCACCTGCATCCAGCGACTCCCCGCGACTCTAACCAGATCGTCGGTCCATCTAGTGGGGGGACGGCCTGGTAGACGTTTCCCGGTACGTGGTCGCCACTCGAGAACCTTTACTCCCCACCGGTTATCGCTATGCTAGCTAGCTATGCTCGGAATTTTTCGTGATAAGGTCCGGAATGAGGAAATCCGTAGACGAACGAAGGTCACCGACATAGCTCGACGAGTTAGTGAGCTGAAGTGGCAATGGGCAGGCTACATCGCTCGTAGAACTCAATAATACATACAAATAAACATTCGGAGAACTTAGAAAAACTTATAAATCAAATCAATGTTAAAAATCCAGTCAATGAATGTATAATTAACATAGAATCATGCTCTACCGAAAATGTAAGTATGATTGATAAACCAACTTTACTTTGAAGCTAAGTTATATCCGATGTATGACTTTCAACTACAAAGTTAGCAACTAAAGAAAAAGTTAATTAGTAATAAGGCATGCATGGAGAAGGCATAGCCCAGCAATGGACGTTTGATGATGATGATCCACACTTGATATTCAATTTAAAACGTCTGCTTCAGGGTATCGACGTACCTTCAACGCGAGACCGACTACCTGCCGCTGTCCACGGGTCTCCGAGGGCTCGCGAAGATAGAGACAGTCCTGAAGAGGTCCCCGGACTACGGAGCCTACCAGAAGTACATCCGCAAGCTCATCTCCGACAGATACCACCAAGTGGGGGGATTGGACAAGAAGAGGATACTCAACGGCGACGACTTGAACAGCGTCAAAATGCAGGTCAGGCATCGTATTGCTGTACACTTACCCTTATAGGATCACTTTGTTGTCCGTCGGTCTGTCTGTCAAGACCCTTTTTCTCAGGAACGCGTGAAGGTATCCTGTTGAAATCTATATCAAAGACTGAAGTCTGCAGTCCAAGTCAACGCAATAAAAAGATTTAATTTTAAATTTAACGCCAATTATGCCAAATATTTCTACGTAGGAATCAAAACCTGTAGGGTACTTCCCGTTGACCTAGAATCATGAAATTTGTCAAGAAGCCAGGTCTTACAGCACAAATATAGGAATATATATCTGAAAAGTATATCTTTTTTATTTATATCTCAATAAATTCCCCGCAAGAAATTGTCCAGTGTTGAGTTTACTCACACATACTCATACAAACGCCGTCCATTCGATGTGTGGGAATAGAAACCGATATCACGACATTTATTTGGAGTGTCCAGCCTGTGCCTCTAGCTAAAGAGGTGTACTGTGATACCTGCAGGTGATGATGAGCGCGTGGGCGTGCCGGGTGAAGGTCCCCGGGTGTGAGGAGAACGCGATCGAGCTGTTCCAGAGCTGGATGGATGACAGCGATCCCGACGAAAACAACCCGTGAGTCACGCAGATGTTTACGAACGTATTACAAGAAATAGAAACAAGTTATAGCCTCCACTTGTGATTGATATAAAAACAATCCTTTTAGATTACTCATCATCATCATCATCAACAGCCTACATATGTCCCCACTGGAGGGGCTCAGTCCTACTCTCCTACAGAGAGTGTATGGGACATAGTCCACCAGTTAGATTACTCAGTCATACAATATTAGTGATCAGCCAGCGCCTAAGATAAGGGTAAGCGCCGGCTAGCATGTTGACATTGGTTTGTTCAAATACCGGTTAGAACTGAAGTCAAATGCAGCGCTGAAACATTTTTATGTCATCTAACCAAACTATTAAAACATGCAGCGCTAATTCGCTTATAGAGTAACATCATGTCAAAGCCATGCTGAATAAAGTTGTGAGGGTGGCAGTACAGTCCAGTTGAACTACAAGCCAAAATAGGTTTTGAGGGACACAATTTAAACTACTACCATAATTTCCAGCATTCCACTGGACCTTCGTAAGACTGTGTACTGCGTGGCCATATCGCGAGGCAGCGTGGTTCACTGGCGCTTCGCCCTGGCCCGCATGCAGCGCGCCAACGTGGCAGCCGCCAGGGACGCGCTGCTGTCCGCCCTCTCCTGCACCAGGGAGGTGTGGATACTCAGACAGTAAGTTTAGCAAAGACAGTGAGACAGCATGCGCTAGCTGACCCTATGTCGCTTTAGCAACAATTTTCGTCACAACACAACTATCAGTTCGTGGGCATGCCTCTGGAATCGTGCATAAATCCGACAAGCAAATATCATGGACAAAGTCTTAATCAATTGAGGCTTATTGAAGAAGAACGCCTAGATCATTGTCTTCATTTATCATTAGGTGTGGTCTTCAAATTGAAAAATATCTTTCAAGTGCGAGTCGGTCTCGCGCACCGAGGGTTCCGTACACATGAATAATTACCCCTTCTTATTTATAGTATTCTTCAGCTCCAAGGTTGCCTGGAAGAGATCGCTCTTAGCGATAAGGCCGCCTTCTTTGAACCTTTTATGTTCTTTTCTGTTTTGTTTTGTGTGTGCAATAAAGATTATTTGAATTGAATTAACATACTGAAACTTTCTAAACATGCGGCCTAAGCATTCGTAACTTTTTATTGAGTTGACTTATAAGTTTGATTTTTTCGCAGATTCAAGGGACTTTAGACTTGTGTGTTCTATGTTAATTTCAAGTTAATAACTCTACGCTTTCCCAAGGAAAATGGTCTTGACAGACAGTCAGACTGACAACAAAGTGTGCCTTTTTTTCTTCTTCTTTGAGGCACAGAACTCTTAAAAGTAAAGTGAAGCGAGAGAGAGAGAGAGAGAGACCCAATTGGGCCACCTCAGATATAAGCGACTCGGGACCATTCATTGTGATGTACTATGATCCCACGGCCTATGTTCAGCAGTGGACGTTTTTCCAGATGACGAGGTGGATAGTATGTATTATCCCCTGGTGCTGTCCTGGTATAATTAGTCCAAGGGTATTGATCGGCGGTTGTTTCGCCAGGTACCTGGAGTGGGCGATCACGGAGGGCTCGGAGATCCGCCAGCAGGACGCGGCCCGCGTCATCAGTGACGTCACCACCTCCACCGTGGGGTACTACGTGGCGAAGAGCTTCATCTTCAACAGGATCGCAGACATACACAAGACGTGAGTGCAGTTGCAGGCGAGGGGCGGTCTGAGTTTGGTTATACATTTTGCAAGGCGTGGGCAGTTTATTAGCTTTAGACCTCTGTCTGAACACGCATTCCATCTAATGCTCTTATTGTCAGCACCTACCTTCAGATGAGATGAACGCCCAGTACAAATCCACTGCACATAAGAAAGGAATCGTTTTGAATCAGTCAATGAATCAATCGATAGCCGTAGTGTCTCCGGGGTGGCAATTAAGCTAATTATGGCGGACGGCACGACGTACGAGATAGAGAAAAAAAAGCCTTTGCGAAGGTTCAGACCCTACTTAGTTGACATTCTTCCATTTGGCACGAGTCACCCCGGTCTTTAATATATTATACGGACAGCTAAGGAGTGGAATTCCCTGCTAGCTTCTACGCTTTCTAAGCACTGCAACCTGAATATCTCCAAGGCCAGATATTTAAATGTATGATGGGTGTGCACTTGGCCTTCATCTCATCTGATGGTAAGTGACAATAAGTCCGTTGGCTGGTAAGCGTGCACTTCCAGAAGACTCAAGCTAATGAGGCGCTGGGTCTGCTGCCTTTCATACTGGAACACAAAAGTGCTATTAACACTGCTGTTTGGCGGCAGACTTAAATAACATGGTGGTACCGGTAGCTAGCCAGGCGGACAAATGCCCTACCACCAACTAAACCGAGTATATCGATAGGTACCAGGAATAGAACCCGGGCCCTCTGAATTGTGAGTCTAATTATGTAGGCATTAGGCCACGGAGGCGATCAGTATGCTATTTCTAGGCAAGCGTCTACCATGCTATAGTATAGGTATAGTAGGTATAGTATAGGTATAGTATAGTAATATAGTAGACTATATAGTATAGGAAGATAAGGGAGTCGTCAAGGGGAAGCCACTGTGAAGACATGACATAAATTAAATTCATTGTTATAGCCTTGATAGTGTCAGATATTAGTTACCACCAAAATCCGCAACATGGCCGCACTTCGTATATGCTCTTGGTGAGGCTTTACAAAATCGTTTCTCCTGTTTTAATTTTGATCCCCTGAACTGATGTTGTTGGTCGCGCAGGTTCAAGGGCCAGGGCCGGCGCCTCGGGTACGTGTTCAAGAGTCTCCTGTCACAGTTCACGACACAGCTGGAGCTGGACGAGGTAAGTCTACATTATAGGCATGTCCTCCCGTCTCCCCGCTCCCCTGAGATCCTAGTGACGATAGGACGTTGTAATATGACGTCATCAAGGTAAGATGCCTAGTTAAGTTGACTGCGATGTATCGAGACATCGTTTATTTAGCATCTCGAATGCGCCCTGATGGGTAAGAAACAATGACCTCCGCTGGGTCCTAAAAAGGATCTTGTGAACCGAGTAGGCCAACAATACGCCGAAGGTACTATACATAGTGAGGAGGAGATACAAAAGGACAAAACAGACAAGGACAGAGCTACTGTTTAGAAGCATTGTTTTAGTTTAGTTTTCGTATAATATTCACGCAAAAACTCTTATCATTGGTTAATTTCAGATATCATAAATTATAATGATACATATATATGAAAAGAAACCCCTCAACTGGCCTGTACAATCGACTGTTAAGCTTCTTATCAGTTGCTAACAGACCCCGAGGTCGTAATATCGCTACAAAAGAGCTCTAATAGTTGTTTGTCAATGCGAGGGGTCTGATAACAAACAACTAGCTTTTGCCCGCGACTTCATCCACGCGGACTTCAGAAAAATTTTCCCATGGGAACTACTCGTTTAAAACGTATCCTATTCGAACCTTCAACTATCCCTATACAAAAAATCAAGGTCATTCAGACCCTCCGTTACGAGGGAAAGGAAGGATTGGCCTTATAAGCGAGGGTGTGACCTGTCACTAAGGAAATTTAATTAAAATACATATACAATTACGAGTAGATCTGTTGACTTACATACTTGACAAACCAACCAACAATCTCACTTCTTATAATTTATGTACAAGATACAAAACAGAAGTTTAATGCCTACGAGTACAATCTCAAATGTTTTGTTAAGCATTTTGCAGTGCGACATCAAAACACATTCAAGGTTGTTCCAGAAAAAATTACCGCGTGTACACGGACGTCACCTCCACGATCCTCTATAAGTAAATGAGAGGTTTAGATTAGAGAGAGATACATCATCACCATCATCATGTACAGTCTGCGGCAGTCCACAGCTGGACATAGGCCTCTCCGAGTGTGCGCTACGCAATCCGGTCTTATTCTTCTTCTCTCGTCCGGCTTCTCTACGTACGTCATCTTTCCACCTAGCCAGGGTTCGTCCTACAGTACTTGCCTAGACGTGGTTTCCAGATCACCATACTACCTATGGTGTAATTATTATATTTAATAAATATATCTATCTTAACTTTTATGGAAGCTACATATATGTTTGGGTAATGAAAACTGAAGCTCGATAATACAATGAAAACATGATTGGGGAAATTTTTCTCACCTCTTCTGAAAAACGTAAACTTTAAGAAACCGAAACAGTTTTTTTAATACTATATGTGTTTTTTGGTCGCCTACGTTATTTAACTCCGAACATTATTGAATTACAGTGGCTGTCTACTTACTTACAATAAAGACATGCATAGGTACTCCAATATCAAATGCACATATTCTCAATTTAAAATCTATAGCATTTATAAAATATCTCAAAAGACCTTGGATCACATTACGGATACAAAAGCGCTAACTGACAATTGTCACCGCGAGGATTCAAGTTCCGTTTTGCTAGCTGTACCTTGACTAGAATTACGTCGGTGAACCAGTAGATATAACGCTCGGTGGGTCGGTCCGGTCGCTAAGCGTCAGTCTTTCTCCAACACTCCACGATGTCTGTCGTGCTGTACAAGTTCAGCGGAAGCGCTCCTTCTAGAGGAGTCTTGATGACAATAGACATCCTCGGAATTCAAGATAAGATTCAGTTCGTTGATGTAAACCCGCTCGCAGAAGAAAACCTGAAACCTGCTTTCTTAAAGAAGAACCACCTCCACACGATCCCAGTTCTAGAAGATGGAGATTACACACTTGCTGATAGCCACGTTATCATGACTTATCTGACACAGAAGTTTGGACCTGAGGACAGTCCGTTGTACCCCAAGGATCTCAAGTTAAGATCGACTATTGATCAACGATTGTACTTGGAGAGTACGATTTTAACGCCCAAAATAGTTGCCATTTGCAACACATTGAAGAAAGGGCTCCCCTGGCCCACGGATGATCAGAAAGCCAGCCTTCGGGAAGCGTACGGGTTCTTGGATAAGTATCTGGAGAAGACCGCATACCTAGCTGGTGATAACTTGACCCTGGCTGACATATCGTGTGTGTCCTCCCTGAATACGTTGACAGTCTTCGAGCCGATCGACGGAATGTACCCAAAGCTGCTGGAGTGGTTTGAGAGACTATCCGAAGAGGGCTGGTTCCAGAGGATCAACGTGACTGGCGTTGAGCTCTTCAAGGAATTCCTGAATAAATATGAAAGTATGCGGCGTTAACAATTAAATATAACGAGTGACAGTGATGAAGTTTCAAGTGTATTGTGTTGCCAAGGATCTTTTGGATTAGTCATGTTCTAAAAGTAACTACTTTTTACATTGGTACGTGTTGGTTTTTGTTGTTTCGTGATTAGAATTATTTATAATATCCTGTCATAAACTGAATTTGGCTACATTTTATGGAATACCTACAAATCTAATGTTTATTTTATTGTTTATATTCCAAAATCACGTTTTATTGCTTCGTCAATTGAGAACTAGGAAAATTTGTAATGCCGAAAGTTAGACCGACCGACCGATCTATATATAGGTACAGAAAATGAATAGGAAAATCTCTGTGAAAGAAATACAAATGCTATGAATATTTGTAATTTAATAAATAAAATAATACAACAATAATTGTTTCATTCGGAGATATAAAAACTAATACAATAAAGGTGAATGTGAATTTGTTTGTCCGTTTGTCCTTCACTACGTTGTAACAGAGAATCAGAATGACTTAATTTTTGTTACGGAATACGTGTTTGAAGAGCTGTATGTATAATTTCTGAAGACAAAGTCGCATGCAAAAGCTTGTATCATATAAATCAACATGTTTGACAAGAGCCACACTGAACGAGCTCTATATGATGGTATTCGACATAATAATCTTGTAATCGTGACGGGTTGGTGATCGCATTAAGATGTCGATACGCAGGAAAAGGAGTGATTCAACGGACCACACGGCTACGATACAAGTATATGACTAGTAGGTCGCCGATCTTTTCCAGGCAATCTTGAGGCAGAACACACACTATTAAATATAATAAAATGAAATACCATAATTTTAATAATTATATAAAACATATTATTATACATAAGTGGATAAACAATAGTCAATATAACAGTGGATCAGGAAGAAAAGGAAATCAGGGAAGAAAGAAGAAAAAGGTGCTAAGGAATAATTCAGTATGTTCAACGAAATGAAATTTTTTGGTCAGTTTTGAATTATTGCAAGGATAATTCTTATGCCGATGAAGGGTTGTTAAAGTGAGGGGCAATTTTGCAATTCAACGTGGGCGAAATTGCGAGCTACAAGCTTAGCTAGTCTTAAAACTATGTTTCTGTTTGCAGTTCCTGAAGTTCCAAGAGTCTAACGCCAAGTACCTGGAGGAGGCTCGGCTGTCTGTGTCCCAGGCCGTCGAGGCTGCTAAGGTCAACATCGACTGGGTGGCCAAGAACCATCGGGTGGTCGTAGAGAAGCTCCGCGAGTACTCCGCGTAAGATCGCTGGCTCGTAGTGGTAGCGTATGGTAGAGAGTAGTATGGGGCCCGTGCCTGGGAGAACTCCACACTGCACACTCTTCACACTGATGTTGATATTCTTCAGTTTACTGTCACATCAATAGTTTGAAGACTACATTCTAGCTACCTTCTATCTATGCAACATTGTACCATGTCATATTAATTTTAAAATAACATATCTCTTGATACACTTAATATTATAAAGTCATAGTGAGTGAGACATGATACCAAGTTGCGTAGGACTCACAATCTTGAAGTCCAGGGTTTAATTCCCAGTGGGGTATCCCCTATAGTCTACTCTCTATCTGGTATTCGGTTTGGTGGTAACACGACATTTCTCGAGATTATGGTTCGGGGTAGTGGCTGTAGTTTGTAAACTATATCTTGAGAAAATGTGCGATAAAACAATATTTTATTTTATTATTTCTGGACTGTAGATTAGATATTGAAAATATGCTCGCGCACGAATTAAGCACATAATGTTAACTGGATATGGTCGAAGTCTGCTTAGACAAAGTTTTTGCAAATTTTGTCCTCAGTTTTTGACTTAAATACGATGATCAATCTTGATATACGAGTAGCAATTCACATGACAGTTTATTTAGTTTTGATTCAAGTACCGACGAAAGTTTGTGCGGGCGCATGGTCCATAGTCCATATATTTTGAGTAGATTTGTCTTCTGCTGGAATCCAAATTCATTCAAACTACAAGAAAAATAAACCTCAATATTATTTGACCGTGATAATTTTTTTAATCATTTACTAACCGGCGTACATTTTCAAAATGAGAAATAATTTGTTGTAGTTTTATTGAATCTGAATTCCGAATGTATTGTATTGCAGTAGTGTTGTATTGTTGAACTTTTTATTTATTTAGTAAATGCACAATATTGAGTTTGAGGTATATTTTTAGTTTGTTGCATTCACTGAATTACCACGATAGCTCTATGTTCAGTTTTACATTTTTTTAAAGTTTAAATGATAACTGGAGTAAAAAGTTTGTTTTCATTTCACAATGTGTAAAAAAATTAATAAAGAATACGATGTAATTAATTATTCATGATGTCTACTCAGAGAACAGTTGTAGTTATTAAGGTTTTAAAAGTTGTAAAGGTTAACATTATTTTTTAATGTGTTTTAAATCAATGTCGATTATTAAATGATATCCCGAAGACATAATAATGTCAATACAATACACATTATTTGTTCACTCAGTAATTATAAGTTGTAATTTAATAACAGTAGAGATTAGTAAAGTAGAAATATAGTATTGCACTTTAAATAATAGCGTCAAACCCTACTTCTAACAATGATACGACGACACAATCTGTATATCTCTACGTTTACGGCATAATGTAAGCTATAGCTCGAAGCACCATGAAAATATATATTGATAATTATAATTATAACAAAATAATCACTACTGTGCCTTCTGTTATATCTATCGAAGAACATACACTCAAGATAAATCGGATAGTAAATCAATTCAAATCATTTATTGGGTGTGTCTTCGTAGCGTCAAGTCAACCATGTCAAATGCGTCAAATTGATTTATATTTATTACAATAATTAAATAATGCTTTAAATTTTAGAAAGATAAAGATAAGATAGATATTATAAAGATACAGATAAAGTGTTTCGCGGACAAAAAGCTAGCATGAACTGCCAGAAAGTCGGGTTTGACCCTAAATAGCTGTAAACTAGCTAGTGTTGACTTTTTACTTATCTGCTTTATTTATGTTCAGTTGTAATATTAGTGCTTGGTTTTAAAGTTATATGTTGATATACTATCGTGGCCACGAAATGTTTACCACCTCTTTGTGATACTTTACTGATAATATTAGCTGTTGTTGTACATCTGTCACATGGGGTCAAATCGACAAACATTTCCTGACCCTGACGCTATGTAGCATTTATTTTTTAAATATTTTTTCCAATTTAACTCACATTTAAACTATTGTGTCGTGTTTTTCATTTATATATATAGTCAAACTTTCAAGTATTCTCGCCAGTACACATTTTATAAAATTTAAAAAAATTAAAACAATTTGACAATATTATGGTGCAGCCATACACCTGTCACAGGTGCGACAGGTGTAGGCTCTCTTTCTCTACGGATGTCATTTTTGTGTGTTGTAAAATATTATATTAGGTAAGGTAACGAATAGATTTGCAAAAAATTGGCCTTAATTGTTTTATCAAATAGAATAAAATAAAAAAGAAGAGTTTTGGTCTGTTGTTAAAAATTATTTTTTAATCGTTGTTAAAAATGTTGCTCAGGTAATTATTTGACTTTAGCATATTTATTTTGATGTTTTTAAATCAGTTTTCCTTTTTTAAACTTATTTATAGCTCTAGTCCGCCCTACCTACAAGCCCGTGCCCCCGTCGCTCCCTGGAGAGGACACCCCAGCTATTTGCACTCTATTTTCGCTATCCATAACATATCTAGTGCCCCGCAGCCGTACAAAAGGCATTCACTCAGTTTTAATATGTTTTCGTGAAAGAAATTTAATGCTTAGCTTAGTTTAAGTTGCGTCGCATAAATAATTTTTTTTATAATAAAATAAATGTCAACTAATTATTTTTTTGTGAGGCCAACTAATAATGTCATCCTCGCTAGGCAATGCTAGTTTTGTGGGTAATAAACTAGGTAATAAATAAATAATAGATGTAAAAGTTCCATACAAAACAGCTTATGATGGATACATTAATTTTATGCAATGTATTTTGTACTATTAATTATTTATTATAAAAAATACATGCAAGCGATGAATTATAGATAATCTACGATTAATTAGAGAAAATTTTTTATATTTTATATTCATTCATTAGGACAACCACAGGCTACATGATTAAAGCCTTTATATATTTCACTCCATTCAACAAATTAAATAAAAATAGAAACTTTTGTATAACTTACTTATTTAATTTATTAAGCGACGCAGCTTATGCTGTACTTAAATATTTCAAAACTGTGATTTAGTTCGTGTATTTTTTATATTATATTTATTTACTAAGTTCAGATTTTGTACGGCTGTATGTGTAATTATAAGAGAATATGGTCTTGATAATTCACTTTTCTTTTTGACAATTATCAGCAGGGATGGCGAAACCTATCGCTAGCGACTAAATATTTCCACTTTTGAGATTTTTTATAGCGTGGACGATTATATGGAAGATCCTGCATACTGTTTTTAAGTACCTGTCATAATGTCCAGAGTAAGGCAACTACTGTTACAGCCCAAATATTTTTTGAAATATTATTTGTGTCCACTTTTTGTTTATCAGTAAAAAATTGTTTATTACTGGAACTTTAAAATTAAAATGTTCTCCATCCCTGACACGGTATTCATACTTGTAAAAATTGTAGCACGCCTAACAGTCTTGATCCTTGTTCCCAAGATATTTTCAAAGAAAGTCTCATATACTGTTATTATTGATACTTTATACTTGAATAAAGCTGAATTATGTTAGTTTTAAATACATCCAAGTTGCATAATCTATCGGTGTATAATTAGGACAAAACTTAGCACTAAGATTGTAAGAAGATATACTCTAAGGTTACGAAGCTCAAATAATTAATGATTATTATAAATGACTCCGTCCAATGCTGTGACTTAACATGTTAAATGTCTATTTGTTTCATGAATACAATAAAAGTTTCGTTTATTTTTTCATTTTTTTCATTTTTATTCTCTCAATTATTAAAATATGATTAATTACATCAAGAAACGCTTAGCTCACTACCTACAAAAGCGGAGAGAAGAGATATACAGTGGGCATAGCGGAGCGGATATGTGTGCGAGTTAGAGCGGGGACATTATCCATCAAAGCGGATAGTAGCGGAGCGCAGTAGCGGACAGTGTTACTGCTTTAGCGGAGCGGAGATATGTGCTAGATGCGGCGAACCTGCAATAATCTTTAAGCTCAAACTTCACCATAAAGACATTCACTTTCTCTTACAGAATGTCATCTATATAAACTCAGTCCTATTTTCGATAGTAGGTACTCTATTGACTTTGTTTTGATAGAATCATCAGTTAGGAAACGTCCACTGAGGTACGCCATATTGACCGGCCCCGAGCCACCTGCATCCAGCGACTCCTCGCCTTTAGTAGGTCGTCGCTCCACCGGCAGCTGACTCCTCAATAATGAAACGGAATACTGCGGTCACCAACCCGTCCAGCAAGAGTGGCTATAAGGAAAAAGAGAGCGAGAGGTCCGACGTCGCTCTATCGTCTTCTTTCTCTCCGCTTCATCAAGGAGCGATATCTTCCTGATCTTCCTCCGCTAGCGCCATGTTTGAAGCTGAAGCTAAGCAAGGTGTCAAAAATAATGATATTCAATTGTTTTATAAAAATTGATATATCTGTTCTATTCTCTCTGCTTTAGTGGATCGTAAGTTGCAGAATGTTGAGCAAAATTACACACAGAAAACAGAATAGCGTATCAAAAGCGGAATGCTACGGAAATAATAGTTATCGACAAAAAGAAATCGTTGACCATAGACATTATGTAGAATAATTACTTTTGCCCGCGACTCCAAGATATTTTTAGACTTATTTATCACATTGGATTTCACTTCCTGAATCTGGATAAAATGTAGCTTATGCCCTTTTCCATGTCTTACGCTAACTGAATGCCTAATCTCCATCTCCAAACAGTATCAAAAGCGTTAATGCGTCTGCTTATTCAGTCATTGTAGACCGATTATGGATATCATTAAATTTATTTTAAAGACGATGTCGTCAAATAAGTATTCCGCGGATTATTAAGTAAAAGCTAAGTTTCCTTCCTTTCAGAAACTTGACTGAGTCTGAACCAGATGTGCCGCGCTTCAGAAGTGAGACGATGCAGGAACTCAGGAGTGGAGTTACGCGGCTCACAGTGAAGCATCTTGTAATATGTACTATGATCGGCTTAATATATGCTTAATGAATTATAACGGTCATTTTAATGATAATTTTGTCATATCAGGTCAAATAAAAGGTCATAAAGTCATCAAGGTAAATAAAGGTCACTTAAAAGGGGCGGGGGGCGGTGTATGCTCTAAATTTACATTATGATGAAAATAAGTTTATGTACCCTCCACTTGTTATTCTGCACACACACAAAGTAAATTTTACAAAGTAGTTTAGTATGTAAGCAAAAACAAGTTTCGAGAGTCGCTGATGCTGAAATACAGGTCTTTACCTAGCTCAGAACCGGAGGCCTTGCGCGCAGGCCTGCGTGCGCAGGAGTTCACGTTAGTAAACGGCGCATGTCACATGGCGGCGGTAAGTGAAAAAAATAAAAGTTGGCTGCAAAAAGTATTATACTTATGTTTGTTTTTCTAATCTGGCAATTTATACTAAGAAAAGAATTTGAAATTGTCACTGGCCAGTTATGTTGAAACAAACTCTTTTAATTGACTTCTTGTAGATTTTTGGTTATTTGGAAAATGTTTGCACAAATATTAGTAGAGAATACAGCTATACATACTAATGGAGCTAGAAATTATGTTATGTTTTGTTAAGTAATTATGAATTTAATCAAAAATACAGTTAAATGTACTAACATAAGTCAGCTGGTGAATTAAATACAATCTTCTGCGATGGAACCTTTCGTCTGCTGTCACTCACTGCAGACCATCAAATGTCACATTTTCAAAAAAAATGTTGATAGGATTAGGTTCAATTAGGTTTTTTAAAGCAACTTTTCAAAATTATTTATTTTACAGGAAAACAAATTATTAACAAAAAACCAAGCCCAGAAATCAACTTCATAATTTGCTATATTTTTGTGGAACAGAAGTACTCGTATATATTCAACGTAATTGTTTTGGATGAGATGTCATTTCCTACAACACTGCCCTTTGCCAGATTTCCGTAGAGCAAAATGTTGAAACAAAGAAGTTAGATTGGCGGGATGTGGAATACATTGATGATATGTTGTGGGTTGATGTCCCTGGCGCAGTGCCAGGACTTCCGTCTGCCGGACAGGGTCGCCCCGATGCACTATGACCTCAAGTTACTTTATGACATAGATCCAATGTCGAATTTCAGTTTTTTCGGCGTCGTCGACATACAGGTTCGTAGGTAGTAGTAGGACCTTGCTACTACATATTGCAATGACTATTTTCTGACCCATATTTCAAGCCTTTATAATTCGTTTGGTTCAAGAGAGGCTTATGTAAGTCGCCGCGTTATTCGCTGCGCATGAGTTGGTAGATTTAGCCCCCGCAGATCCCTAGGTCACAGAATTAATATAGTACTACATACAGAACGGACGTTCACCGCTTCCCACCAATCCGCGGTACCTCTCCGCCCCCGCAAGAAAATTACCCTGAAACGGATCGTTACTCAAACATGCGCGTGTATACAAATATCATCCGTTCGATGTGTGCTGATATCACGACATTTTTTTGAAGCATCCGGGCTGTGACAAAGTTTAATTACCTGTTATGTCAAAACGTGGACTATTATAATTTTGAAAGGGAAAAGACAGGAGAAAGCTTTCATCATGAATTTAAAAAAAAACTGGTTACAATCAGATTAGTAGTGTAGGCTAGAACTGCGCCCACAACGCGCAGGCCGAACAAGCGAAGAAAGCATGTCGCGGCAGCGACCGGCGAAGTGCCAGAACCAAACTAAGTGTGAATCAAAGCTATTGATTTACGCTACACCTAATTTGCAGTTGACCGCAAAACGCCCGACGTACCAGATAGTTCTGAACGCTGCCGAGCTGAGCGTCCACAGCGACGGCATCAAGCTGGTGGGCCGCAGGG
Source organism: Carcina quercana (assembly GCA_910589575.2). Lineage (NCBI taxonomy): Eukaryota > Metazoa > Arthropoda > Insecta > Lepidoptera > Depressariidae > Carcina > Carcina quercana. The sequence goes on along the minus strand of OU342447.1, from coordinate 9,842,106 downwards.
AAGGCCCAACAGTGGCCAATGTGTACTCCAACAACTCGCTCAACTTCCTCACGATCGAGCTGACCGGGGAGTTGAAGGTCAACAGGACCTACACGCTGACTGTACCGTTCTACGGCAACTTGAAGTCGGCTCTCTCCGGCGCCTACATCAGCTCCTATGTAGATGAATCCACTAATTTTAGACAGTAAGTTGTTTCTGTTGTAATCATTAAGGGTGGCGCTAAGACACAAATCACCTTAGGTTGTCTATAGGACGCGCGTGATCTCATGGCACAAATAACATAAATCTAAACAAATTGAAACAATATTTACATATTATTGAAACGGATTCTCTCTTTCTTGCATTGAGAAATATTTGCGTAAACATAAGACATCCAATGTTTAATCCTCTAGGAAATGTAGTACACCAACGATGCACGTAAACAACCATACGTAGAGTGCATGTTGATGGAATAATTATGTTCATTTTCTAGAAAAGTCAGTCCACACAATTTTTAGATAGCCCGTGCAAACAATTAGGATATCATATCTTTTATTCATCACCTGATTTGGTGAAGAACGCAAACCTGACATTGATTGTTGTGTTCGCAGCTACCTGGTCGCGACTAACTTCAAGGCGATCGCGGCGCGCAAGGCCTTCCCGTGCTTCGACGAGCCCATCTACAAGTCTACGTTTAAGCTCGCCATCGGACACGGGGAGTACTTCTCCGCCATCTCCAACATGCCAGTATCATTCACCAGCAGGGACAAGTAAGTCGAGAATGTTATCCTCCAGCTTCTATAACAGCTGGCTGATTGGAATTGAATGTCATAGCTCCTGTTTGAAAGATATGTCAGGATCGCACCTTGTGGGTAGCTACATATTTGACAACCCGCCACCGAAGCGTTTTGCTTCATCATTTAGGCTGTTTTAATATCGTATTTCATCACTCATTCTTTTCATACAAGTATTTGTTGTAATGCGTGGAATACGCACGCGGGATTTGGGGCGAGATCTTGGGCAACAGTCGGCCATTGTGCGCAACTACAAGAAAACAAGACGTGGATTAGCGCGTCTCAAAGATGATGATGAAGTGTAAATGCATTAAGTTTACTAATTAACGACGTTGAAAGTATTGAGAAATGTCTTAACATCTCTGATTTTGTTTTCAGTCTTTTGGAAGAATATTGGCCCTGGCACATCATCAGGTTAAAATTAAAGTAAGTATACTGCTTGTTTGGGCCGTTATTGCAAGGCTTCAGTGCTGTTACTAAATGATGATTTTTTGGGGGATTAATTATTCAATTATTACAAACATATTAATGAAGGGTTAATTAATGTTGAGAAAGGCACCAACTGTTGGTGGCTTCATTTAGAAAGCATATACCAAAGAATATTTTAAAACGTTTGTTGTTACTGTTTTCTGTGCAGAAAGAACAAGGAAAGTTTTGTTTGGGAGCAGTTCGTTCCTTCAGTGCCCATGTCGACGTACCTGGTCGCGTTTGTGATCTCCAACTTCACCTACATCGAGAGTCCCGTGGGGCTCTCAGACACACACTTCAAGATATGGGCTCGGAAGGATGCTACTGATCAGGTAAGAACTGCGTCTTGTGAATGGCAGAAAATTTCACATTATACTAGTAGAATAACCGCGGGGAAATTACTTCCTCTGTGAAGGAAGAGGTTCTTGCTGAAACGGCTATGTTTATACTATGCTGTTAATTAAATTGTTTATTAGTAATTATGTCTTGTGTAGACGTCTTACGCCTCGCTGGTGGGTCCCCGGATCCTCACTTACTACGAAGACAGCTTGAACATGTCGTTCCCGCTGCACAAGAAGGACATCGTCGCCATTCCAGACTTCAAGAGCGACCCCTCTGAGAACTGGGGCCTCATCAGCTACAGGGAGTCCATGCTCATGTATGACCAGTACCAGTCGTCACTCCTGGACAAAGAAGCTATTGCTAACGTAAGTTATCTGCTGCTTCCGGCCATCGAGGTCTGGGTTAGATCCTGACTTGTACTGCAGAATCCTGGGACTGAAGTGCGAGGTATAGAACTTGTTACCACTAACTTCTCGCTGAAGGAAACCATCGTGAGGAAACCTGCATATTTCTAAGAAGAAATTCAAGGTGCGCATGAACTGTAGCGTACCACATTTAGTTCACTCACGTACATCGTACAACAGGAATAGCTATCAATGTTGTGCACGGGTCGTACATTTAGGGGTATGCGAAATTTACGACAAAATACCCTTTTTGTTTTTATCGTCTGTTTTCTCCCAAGACTCTAGCCCACGAGCTAGCGCACCAGTGGTTTGGAAACCTGGTGACAATGAAGTGGTGGTCGGACCTGTGGCTCAGTGAGGGCATGGCCACATTCATGGCGGCCACGGGGGTGCATGCGGTCGAGCCGCTGTGGAAGGTCGACAGACTGTCAGCTGTCGAATGCATGCTCAATATCCTGCACGGTGACTCCTTGGAAAGTTCTCATCCGGTGAGTCAAATCCACGAATCCAATATACTGTATAGCTCATTACTTCTGATCATAAACTGCATAAGTCCACTGTCGAACATCTATCTCATACATTGCCACGGCGAATCGGCTTTCTGTGAGTCCATTATCATTACCGCTTCCTGCGTTTTTTACCAGGTCGTCGGTCTATCCAATAGAGATTCGATCAGGTACTCTTATTCCACATTGCTTCTTCGTTCTTCAAGCGATTTGCCCTGCCCCGTGCCCTCTACGAACTTCCTTATTCCAGATTGTATCGCGCAGAGAAATCCCGAACGTAGCTTGTTCCATAGTTGGCTGAGTAACTCTGAACTTGTTTATTCGGCCAACACTAAACCATCACGTTAAGCAGTCTACGTTTAGGACTGGATGCGGGATATTTGTGTTGGGTTGTTGTGATGATGTGTTGGTCTACAGGTGTCCGCGCCGCTGGTGGAGCTGTCGGAGGTGGAGCAGATCTTCGACTTCGTCACCTACCAGAAGGGCGCCATGATCATTAGGATGATCTACATGTTCCTCGGCAACCATGTGTTCAAGAAGGCTTTACACAAGTGAGACTTTGCATATTTGTATCACTATAACAGATTCTCAAGAGACTTGTTGAGATGGGTAGCTTATCAAGCAATTCCTGAGTACTTTTATGTCCAAGAACTTGGATGTAATTTATGTGGCTCCAGCTCTACACACAATGTCCACTAGAACTTGACCTGTTATACATTGAGGAGCTGCCGAGGTATGAAATTTTGTTATGGAACGTCTTTCCAGAAGACTTAAAATCGATCTGATCGCATTTCAGCTATTTGGTGAAGTATTCGTACTCTAACGCGGACCAGGATGACTTCTGGTTCGAGCTGACGGACATAAGTCGGGAGTACGCGACCCTCACGAGGAACGTGACCGTCAAGGAGGTGATGGACACGTGGACCACGCAGACAGGGTACCCGCTCCTCACCGTGCAGAGAGACTACTCGGACAACTCCCTCACCATCACACAGGTTATACTTCTACCAGGTTACTAGTGACCAGGATAACCTCAATGCTGAGAACGGTTCTTTAAAGCTATGTTCCTCCTGTAATGTATTTTCAGGCTATACTTCTGTAAGTTCAGTTTCAATGCAGTTCTATTCGGAAGAAGAATCCTTTTTTCTCAACATATCTTCACAATGGGAACAGTTTGCTCTGGATAATATATTTTTGTAAGGTTGCATCCCACTAGATTTCTATTTCACTCCAGTTACTGTCTAGTTAGGATAAATCTTTGAGTTTGTGCTTCTCTAGGGCTACACCTTTCACCACACTTCTCTCAGTTTACGATCCTCTCAGACTAAATACCCTTATACTTCACTCATGCTATGCTTCTTCTAGGAGTTTCTATCAGGCTACATGAACAATTCTCTCAGACTTTAGTAACTTCTCTCAGCGTCTATCCAAAAGCTCTTATGTCTATCGCAAAACAAACTTCAAAGTAAGACAATACAGGAGAATTATTAGAATTGAGAAAATGAGATTATTTCAGTATCAGCCAGTATTATGAACAAAATCCCTGATGATAACGTTTCAGAGTAGGTTCCTGGGAGGGATCCCTCTGTCCCGCACGCAGCAGTCGTGGTGGGTGCCCCTGAGGGTGATGAGCGCCAGCGAGGCGGGGCTGTGGCCCGAGCCAGTGCAGTGGCTAGCGGATAACGAGGGTGTCACGCATGGGGTAAGTCACATTGCCGATAACATAAATGTGTTTCAAATATACTGTATTTTTACGATTTACTTCATGGGGACATCATTAAAAGGGCGGCCCCTGTAATTGTTAAATTTGTTGTTACACACATAGTGAATATTTCAAGTATTCATCCCCTTTTAAATCTGAGTCGATTTTAAGGAGACGATTGATATGACCAAACATAATTTTGATTTATAATTTTGTTTTTCAATCCTCAGCAACGGTACGAACACTCAGCCAGTAACTTGGAATGGGTGCTGTTCAACCATGACATGATTAGTAAGTGATGCTTTTAAATATATTTTAAATTAAATATGTACAGTAGACACCTTTGCCCTCAAAGGTCGCTGCGGCTGCGCATAATGAATTTAGGAACCTTTTTCTGTTTCATGAAGTTTTTGTTCTTACTGCAATGGGCCACCACGCGGGCCCAGTGCGGATTGGCGGACTTCGCATGATTGTTCAAGACATGCAGGTTTCTTCACGTTGTTTTCCTTCAACGTTAAGCAATCGGATAATGTACTTGAATTGAAAAACACCTCATAGGTACACGGCTGGATTCGAACCCGGAACCCTCAGATTGAGAGTCCGCGCCTTATCCACTACGCTACCTGACTCTTCTGGAGATGACTCGTGACAAAATACTCTTTAGTACTGTTGTTTTAATCTATATTCTTCGTTAATACGGACCGTGTCGCCCCTCAGCCCCCTGCCGAATCAACTACGACGAGAGGAACTGGCAGCTGCTGATCGAGGAGCTCTCCGGGGACAACTTCCACATCGTGCCGGTGCTGGGGCGCGTGCAGCTCATCACCGACGCGTTCGCGCTGGCATGGAGCAACCGCCTCGTCTACACCACGGCCTTGCAGTGAGTGACATCAGCAATAGTCCAATGGTGTCGGAGGAGGCGCTCCAAGTGCTAGTGCCATAATTATTTCAAGCTCTCATCACAGCTGCATTGGTCTACTTCTGGACTGCACCGCTCATTGGTCTTCCTTGATATCATTCGCTACAATCGTGACGCTGGGCTTGAATTTTTGCACACAGCAATTTTGGGGGGAGGACTTGGCTTTCATCTCCCCTGATGGTATGATCCTTCGATGGAAAGCGTGCGCACCTAGAAGCCTCAACCTAATGCTGACTTTGCTACCTTTCATACCGGTACACAAGAGTGCTATGAACTGCAGTGTTTTTGTTTAGCGGCCGACTTAGGCAACATGGTGGTAGCTATTCAGGCTGTCATAGAAAATGCCTACCACCTACCAAATGGAGTACCGATGGGCACCCTCACTGAGAATTGAATCCAGGACCTCCAGATCGTTAGTCCAACATTAGCCATCAGGAAACGGAAGCGGTAACGTCAAGATATTATATCGTGTTATCTTATTATAACCAACACCACATCTGTCTATATCACAGACTGGTGTCTTACCTCTCCCGAGAGCACGAGTACCTCCCCCTCCTGGCTGGCATTCAAGCCCTCACCCGGATCGGAGACATCCTCAAGAGGACCGCGGACTTCGAGTACTACAAGAACTGGATGAGGGACCTCTTCCAGAATAAGTTTACCTCCACTGGAGGACTGGTGCTCGATGTCAACGTCGATGACATGGACAGCATTAGACAGCAGGTACATGAGTTACTTTTATCGAGGAACCAAGAAGCAGAAGTAGCAATGGGTGCGTCACATCTAAAAGAATGTCAATCACTCGAAGAACGGGTATCGGATGGTGTGTAAGAGTTCTCGAGTCTCCCTCATATTTGGATCGACTACCTGGTAAAGGGCATATGGAGTCACTGGATGCAAGATGCAGTCCCGGGTTCGATTCCCAGTGGGGGTACGTATCGGTACTCTATTTGGTAGTAGGTCATTTTTATGTCCGGCTGGCTAGCTACAACCAAGTTGTCTAAGTCTGCCGCCAAACAGCAGTGTTCTGTTCCGGTGTGAAAAGCAGCAGAACCAGCGCCTGGGGGTTGAGGCTTCTGGGTGCGTACGCTTACCACACAACGGCCTCATCGTCACTTACCATCAGGTGAGATGAAGGCCAAGTACGAAACCCATCATACATTTTAAACAAGTAAAAAATATAACTGCCGCGATCCTTGTTTCATTAAATGCCTGTTACACAGGTGCTGCTGAGCAACTTGGCCTGCCACATCAACGCGGCCAACTGCGAGGAGAAGGCCCTGGAGCTGTTTGACTCTTGGATGACTAACGCAGATTCCCCTGACGCTATCAACCCGTAAGTTGAACAGCTTCCTTACGCGCCCAGATCCTGGACTGAATATAATCCACTTACTCTACCCCTGGAAAAGATCATTCGAAGCAACAAAGCCGCTTCGCTGTCACATATTTGTTGTTGTTGTACCATAGATATTTTTGTATCACATTGTGTTTTGTCCCAGGATCCCGATAACCCTGCGTCCCCTGGTATACTGCACGGCCATCGCCCACGGCGGGGCGGAGCACTGGTTGTTTGCGCTCAACGCCATGAAGGGCGCCACCGCAGCCACGGTGTCCCGGACGCTACTCCAAGCCCTGGCCTGCTCACGGGACGTGGCCACACTCTCGCAGTGCGTCACCCTTAGATATTTATTAAATAGCCACACGGCATTCAAAGAGTTTCGCACAGCACAACGCTTTTCCGAAAGGGTAGTAGTAAATTCATGGAAGTCATAAAAGCGTTGGTTTGATTCGGTTTGCAAGGCCTACTACAAAAGAGATAAAGAAGGGTGTATGTATAAATATAGGATTCGCTGGGTTATGGTAGCTTCTCAAGCGCTATTTGAGTTCCTCATCGTGTTGTTATTGACGTGTGTCAGGTTCCTGGAGTGGTCCATCACGGAGGGCTCGGAGGTGCGGCGCCAGGACGCAGCCGACGTCATCGTCAGCGTGGCACGAAACTCGGTCGGGTTCTTCGTCGCCAAGGAGTTCCTCTTCGAAAAGGTCGAGGACGTCTACAGGACGTGAGTTTTTATAGCAGTGTCAAGATTGAAATTTCAAGTTTTAATTGAAGATGCTGAGCTGTCTGTGAGCCTGTCTTATTCCCGACTATCTAGATGGATGGTCTAAACTCATCTCTGAGAGAAGAGACTCAGGAATGACATAAAAGATTACGTTATAAGTTGAAGATGTACTCAAACTCAAAACTCTCTAGTAGTAAATGACATTGGACAATTTGTATTGTCATTGAGGTATGGTCATGTTCTTCATCGGATCTTTGAAAAGGTGCCAAAAGTTTCGGCTGAAAGATGGGTCTATAAGCAGCCCAAAGCCCCCTGCCATTTCTCACTTGACGCAGGTTTGCTGAAACATACCACTTTTAGAAATAAGCTATATGTTTTGTGTATTGCAGGTTCCACTCTCACGGCCTGGGAGCAGACCTGGGGAAGGTCTACGGAGCTATAATCATGCAGTTCACTACTAAAAGGGAACTCGAACAGGTACAGGTTGAACTTGTTGCCGTAGTTTACAGTGTCAGAAATTAGTTCCAACGAAGTCCCGCAACATGGTGGCACTGTATATAATACCTGAGTTTAACAAACTTATCGCAGTTCATAGTGTGGCGAGACAAGAACTCGAAGTACCTGAAGGAGGGCAGGATGTCGATCAACCGGGCGGTGGAGGTGGCGCGCGAGAACATCATGTGGATGACGAGGAACCGACGAGTGGTCGTGGACGCGCTCACCATGTCGGGGAAGTAAGATTACCACTCAAGTCATAATTCAGTTGTCAAAAACCGGGGCGCTGTGTTACAAGACGTGCATATGTGGCTATTGTCATCTCTTTTTAATACACGAAATTTAAACCACATCCGTGGCCTAATGGCTAAATGTTGCATTCACAATCCGGATGTCTCGGGTTCGATTCCCAGTGGGGATACCTACCTATCAGTACTCGGTTCGGTTGGTGGAGTGTATGGTCTGGGACGCACTGTGTAGAACAAAGATACAAACAACGATTATGTGTGGGTCGTCAGCTTCCTCATAGAGCTATGAGAATTCTACGCATGCCAAATTTTAAGGCAATTTAGGAGCAATCAAACTTTAGCATTCATAATTTAGCAGCAATCATGACTCAGTTACAGCGAGTTGTTTTTAGTGTGTCAGCTGGAGACATGGGTCTCCAGCTGACACATGCCAGGAAGGCAAACCAGTGAGGTTAGGGCTTTAGACTATAGTCAGGCATTTAAAGCACAATTACAGCAGTGAGAGCCAAAAAAATTAACGATCACATTGATAAACTGTTGGATCTACGAACGAAATACCGTGTGTAAGCTGGCGACCCGTGTCACCAGCTTACACATCTGGATCTTCGTAATTATTCAAGTTACGATTATGTATTGTACCTCATATTTTAGAGCAAAATAGCAGCGCCAGGCTTCAAAATTTTCGAATCTCTAGTGCTAAAACTGTTTGAGCTACGAGCCGATATGTGTGTGTAAGCTGGTGACATGGGTCGCCAGCTGACACATGTTGTATCTCTGAAACTACATAAGTGAGAACTTCGTTTTAAAGATCAGATGAGACCATACAATAGCAGCGTTCACGAGTCAAAATTTCAAATCTCCTGGCTGTCTAGATTCAAAGTTATAAGCAAAAAACTATTTTCCCGCCAAAAAATTCAAAATAATCGCACGGACGCCGCTGAGCGGGCCGTTGCCGTTCCGTGCACTACGCTATTACAATAGAGTTTCAACTTAGCCGTCATTGTTTTAAAATTCATTTTAACCTGCACTTTCGTATCGATTCAATTGGTATATTGAGCGTGTTAGACCAGGAGCCGACAGAAATAAGCAATGGTATACTACCGATTAACTTCATAGAGAGACTACGAACGACCTTCACCAAATTTGAGGTCAAGTGAGAACCCTTCATCGCAAATCTACTAATTTGACTAATACGGAACCAAGATTTTGTTTAGTAATGAATCAACATATAAGAAATAACAATTTACGGTGTGATATAACATAGTATAAGAGGTTTTGTTCAACATATACAGTTTACATCACTATGATCAATAATTGTTGAGCTCGGTATTTAGTATATTTTCAGTAGCAATTATTGAATAAAACATGATATAGATTTCACAAACATTTAATTTTCATTTAAATTCCATACAAAGCTATGTCTCGTTTATTTCTTTATAGTATCCAACCTGTGATAATGGAACGCTAGTTTTTAGAAAAATAATTAATCTTAATGATGTTAACTAATATACACACACTTTAGAAGGCAGGTATTCTGAATTCTACTGGTTATTATATATAAGTTTCAACAAAATATGGGTTCCCATACAAAATTATGACTTGTTTACTTCTTTATAATACAACTATCGCCTTTCAGAAGCACCTTTGTTATGATCAATTATGTACATAAGCGGTTAATTTTGTGACTAAATAATATATTTAGGCGAACCCTAGATTGGATCTCTTTGTTGTTCTTCGGTCTGTCAAGACCCCTTTTTTAAGGAATGCGTGAATGCATCAAGTTGAAATTGATATCAAATACTCAGGTGTGCAATCACTTATATCAAAGCCGTGCATGACGCATATTTTTGATTGATCTATAATCCTGAAATTTGGCAAAAAACAAAGTCTTATGGGACAAATATAGGAACCCTCGGTGCGCAAGTCTGACTCGCACATGTCCCGTTTTTGATATTATGAAAATCAGACAAAGCAATGTTAGTCAACTTTTGTAATAAAAATATATCAAATCATAAGATTTTTATTCATTTGCAAATCTAAATTTCTGAGTATAAGCAATAATTTTTATTAAAATGTGCCAATATTGTTTGCAATTTCCATGAAAATAGCTATGAATAAAAGTTTAAGAAATACAGCCTATGTCATTTTCCATCCTTTTCCAAACTACCCCTATACAAAAAATCATTATTCTGACTCTACGTTACGACGATAATAAAGGACAAAAAAACAAAATCACTTTTGCATTCATAATATATAAATAATATTAGTATGGATTGCTATTGAAAATATACTAAATACCGAGCTCAACAATTATTGATCATAGTGATATAAGCTGTATATGTTGAACATATACCTCTTATACTATGTTATATCACACCGTAAATTGTTATTTCTTATATGTTGATTCATTACTAAACTAAATCTTGGTTCCGTATTAGTCAAATTAGTAGATTTGCGATGAAGGGTTCTCACTTGACCTCAAATTTGGTGAAGGTCGTTCTTAGTCTCTCTATGAAGTTAATCGGTAGTATACCATTGCTTATTTCTGTCGGCTCCTGGTCTAACACGCTCAATATACCAATTGAATCGATACGAAAGTGCAGGTTAAAATGAATTTTAAAACAATGACGGCTAAGTTGAAACTCTATTGTAATAGCGTAGTGCACGGAACGGCAACGGCCCGCTCAGCGGCGTCCGTGCGATTATTTTGAATTTTTTGGCGGGAAAATAGTTTTTTGCTTATAACTTTGAATCTAGACAGCCAGGAGATTTGAAATTTTGACTCGTGAACGCTGCTATTGTATGGTCTCATCTGATCTTTAAAACGAAGTTCTCACTTGTGTAGTTTCAGAGATACAACATGTGTCAGCTGGCGACCCATGTCACCAGCTTACACACACATATCGGCTCGTAGCTCAAACAGTTTTAGCACTAGAGATTCGAAAATTTTGAAGCCTGGCGCTGCTATTTTGCTCTAAAATATGAGGTACAATACATAATCGTAACTTGAATAATTACGAAGATCCAGATGTGTAAGCTGGTGACACGGGTCGCCAGCTTACACACGGTATTTCGTTCGTAGATCCAACAGTTTATCAATGTGATCGTTAATTTTTTTGGCTCTCATTGCTGTAATTGTGCTTTAAATGCCTGACTATAGTCTACAGCCCTAACCTCACTGGTTTGCCTTCCTGGCATGTGTCAGCTGGAGACCCATGTCTCCAGCTGACACACTAAAAACAACTCGCTGTAACTGAGTCATGGTTGCTGCTAAATTATGAATGCTAAAGTTTGATTGCTCCTAAATTGCCTTAAAATTTGACATGCGTAGAATTCTCATAGCTCTATGAGGAAGCTGACGACCCACACATACAACGATTTGCTACAGAAACAGATGAATCATATCGAAATCCTGGAGCTGATATTATACTGTACGGCAGTTCGCTGATCGATCGCTGAGGATATTTTGGCGGAATATTTTTACGTTACAATAAATCCATTTGGATCATGATCAATTCAGGCAGCTCTTTTCATCCCGCATGTGTCGTAAAAGGCGACTAAGTGAAAATTGTTAGGATAGGGGTGGCAGTATCTGTGTTCGCCTGCTAAGGGTGATGGAAATTCCATGAGAAGTAGCTGTCAATGATGATGATACTCAAATCATGCTCTCGTCATTTCAGGGAAAAAGAAAAGCTATACCACCATGTGAAGCGTATGGCGGTGACGGGACCTACCTCTAGCGGTAGAGCGCACGAGCATAACTGGTATCTGCTCCTGGTGCTGTGCCCCTTGTTGTTCAACAAGGTAATTGCTACAACGAAACTATCAGGCGTTTGTTTCTCTATATCGTCTTCATGACGTGTTTGATAAAGTTTTGTGTTGAATGAATGTGTTGCATTCTATAAAAATATGTCGTTATGTTGTTAAATGGTTTTGTATATTAATACATTTTTGTAAATGAATATAGCCTTTGAATGTAGCTTTACGTTTTATTGAAAGTATGTGCTTCTATAGCAGGTAATGCCTACCTCATACGTTACTCGAAAACACAGGTGCTTCTAGGAAAAATGAAGCCTAGCTTATTTTGTAAATTAACTAAGCCTGCATTTTTTACCTTCCATAAATTTGACATGGCTAAATATTAAATTTTATATTAATCTTTGTATCAGATCCTATGTCAGGTCCAATTCAAAGGTCCCTGACGTTTATCACAGTTAATAATCCTTCATACCAATGTTGGAATCTTACAGCACAGTTTTAATGGCTGTCAGGTGGTAAATACCTAAAATAGAATAAATTTAGTTAAAGAATTAAAGAGACGCTTAATCGGATAAATATATTTTCTTTAAAATACTCCAGCAATAGCATGTTTGTATAAATTTTAAATACATTTTTCGACCACATTTCAATGGCACCGATCGGTAACTTGATTCATTCATATAATCACGTTAAAAACACAAAATCTTATAATAAACAAAACTAGATAATTTAGATCGAATTTCAGTTCTTATTAAAATGCATTTCTTAAATATGTATTATAGTACAAGTCTCTTCATTTGTATAGATTTCACAATTAAATGATATGTATAATAAATATTATAAACAATTTTCATTGTAATCATTTAAATACTATTCGTTAGCATTGGACAAGACAATAATTATAGTAAAAATAAGATTCACATATCTTTTTAATATAGGTACCTATAACATGTTTTCAGTAGGCTTTAAGACTCTTATAAAAATACTTTATATGGCGATAAAAGTTATTAATATCGTGTGCTTTTAATAATAATATACAAAACAAAGTCCCTTTTAAATGATTTTATAAATATTCTTTGTGATATATGACTTGATAATTGATGCTCGCGATTTCATCCGCGTATAAACCGAAAATTATTATATAAGGTCCCTTTAAATTAAGTGCGTTCCTTTCGAGGGGTAAATCTACGTAAGACCAATATAAAACAGATGTTTCAGATTCGGCCTTCACTTGTAAAATATCAAGTAATAATCTAAATATGTATTGAAATATACTATAATTACATTTTTGCATTTATTTTAATTGTACAAAATCATTCTTTTTGTACTAAGTGACAGCGTCAAATGTCATTTTATTGACGCCATCTTTGTTTTCAACGTCAAGTCCTACCGGTATTACCGGCGTTTTATATGTTTTTGTACAAATAAACTAAACCACAATAATCAAAAATGGCAACTAAATCACTTATTTTTTGACTTTTTTTATTTTTTAAATTATAAGTGTACAAGACCAGGCCTTGGCTCCGTACATTCGCGGAACGTGTCATTTAATGCAAAAAATAAAGAAAAATACATGCTGCAATACGAGATAAACTAGACATTTGTATGCAAAAAAATCTCGAAGAAATAGCATGGCGGTCACGGCACGCAAAAAAAATTTCATAACGCCATATATACATCCCTATACAGGAACACGCTTAATCTAATGATACGATAAACAGCCTATGTCCATCTATTACCTTCTATATACAAGCTTAGAAACTTATTAGAGTAGATATACGTCCACAAAATAAAATTAATAATGTCCGTTTTTCTATCTTTCGGCCAAAAATTGGCCCTCGTCAGCCATTTTTATAATTAAAACTAATTATTGAAAATTGTTGCTTAATGTCCTAATATGTACTTCATTGTCGCTTTGACCAATAGGTAACAGTATAAAACTATATTATACGCACAACATGAAATTCTACCGGTTAACAAAATGGCAGTAACGTTATTGGCACAATATTCATTCTTATTTAAATTTTATTGGAATCTACACTTACATTCGATACATGGAATCTAATAATTTCGAGATCTTAAACATAGTTTTTCATTCATCTACACTAATATTATAAAGAGGAAAGTTTTGATTGTTTGTTTGTTTGTTTGTTTGTATTGAATAGGCTCCGAAACTACTGGACCGATTGGAAAAATTCATTTACCATTAGAAGCCGACATTATCCCTGATGGACATAGGCTATATTTATTTTTAGAAAAAATTAGAGATCATTACTAAAACTTCAGTAATGTAAACCAAGATGTAATATTTTTTGCCGTTATGGCGGGTTTGCGCCACGCCACGCACGCGCGCCGAGCGCTGTCAGTTGATCTGTAACTATGACTACGAAAAACAACGGCTGCTATTGTAAAATGTTTTATTACGAGTCTTAAATATATTATTGTTGAACCATAGCCTTTAGTCCGTTCTTTTCAATATCCCCGGAAAGAAGAGTAGACAGTGGATACGCCCGCTGCGTGACAGCCTGCAGCGGTCGTCCTCCACGTGCACCTGACGTGCGTCCGACGTGCATCCGAGTAGAAACGTGCGTGTTTCGGGGCCTGCCGTGGAGCGAACATGAGCGAACGAACATTGTATGCGAGCGCAGAATATTCTTCAGCAAGCACGGTTAGCAGGATTGTTTTAAACTTCAAAATGACGGAGGGGAACATGGAAATTAAACCTACAACGACGGTGGAAGCCGTGTGTGTGAAAGTGCCACCATTTTGGCCCGAAGAGCCAGCGCTTTGGTTCGCGCAGCTGGAAGGACAGTTCGTGCTTGCCAGCATCACCGCAGACAGCAAATACAATTATGTCATATCGAATCTTGAGTTCAAATACGTGTCAGAAAACAAAGATATAGTTAAAAACCCTCCCGGTGCGAACAACTATGACAAAGTTAAAACGGAACTGATTCCGCGGCTGTCTTCATCGCAAGAGCAGCGAGTGCGCCAGCTACTCACGCACGAAGACATCGGGGACCGCAAGCCAGCACAAATTCTTACGGCACCTACAAAGTTTGGCCAGTCCGAGCGTACCCGACGATTTTGTACGTTCTATTTGGTCGAGGCGCCTGCCAACGAATGTACAGGTGATTATTGCGTCGCAGCCTAAGAAAGCCTTTAGTCGGTTCTTTTAAATCTCCTGGGAAAGAAGAGTAGACAGTGGATACAGCCTGCAGCGGTCGTCCACCACGTGCTACGCCGTAAAATGTCTTTCATCGCATGTGCTGCGGAAACTATGAATAATCAACAGAACAAGAACATCAAAAAGCTATTTTCACTGTGTTATATAAATAAATAAAAGTATGGTTTTAGATTAATTTCTATGGTTGTGCTGAGACCTTGCTTTTTCCACATTTCAGGATTCTAGGTCAAACGGGAAATACCTTATAGGTTTTGATTCTCTTGCATTCTCTAAGGAAATTGTCTAAAAGTGCGGCTTAAACAGACATATCTTTTTATTGTGTTGACGTAGAAGTTTGATTTTTTCACAAATCTAAGAGACTGCAGACTTGAGTACTTGATATTAATTTCAACTTGATACCTTTACGCATACATTTACGTATACACTGAGAAAAAGGGTATTGACTGACAGACAGACGGACAACAAAGTGATCCTTTAAGGGTACCTTTTTAGGGTTCCTTAGTCCAATAAAGAACCCTTATAGTTTCACTCTATCCCTCTGTTCGTCTGGCTGTCCGCGGCTTAGCTCAGAGACCCTGACTACTAAATAGCTGTAATTTGGTATGGGTATACATGGTATCACGATAGCAAAGTGGTGGTAGAATAAAAAAACTTGGGGATGAAATATTTTTTCACGTCACGTCATTGTGTGGGGTATCGTTGAAATATTACGCTTGAAAGTGAGAATTTTTGTCCGAGTTGAGCGTCCCCCTCCCCTCTATCTGCTAAACTGGTGCTTTTAAAAATCTGAAAAATTCATTAACATTAAATCCAAACCGGCACTTATTGTTCCGAGCAACTACGGAGCCCTGCACTGCGCGTGGACTGACGCGCACTCGGCTGCTTTTTAGGGTTCCGTACCTCAAAAGGAAAAAAGGAACCCTTATAGGATCACTATGTTGTCCGTCTGTCTGTCAAGGTCCTTTTTCTCTGGAACGCGTGAAGGTATCAAGTTGAAATTAATATCGAATTAATGCGAATCTGCGGTCCTTTGGACCCGTGAAAAAATGAAGTTTCTAGGCCAACACAATAAAAAGATATAGCTGTATTTCAGACCATTTCCATACAAAATGCAAGAAGAAAGAAACCAAAACCTATAGGGTACGTCCCGTTGAGCTAGAACTTGAAATTTGACAAGAAGCAAGGTCTTACAGCGCAACCATAGGAATAAATCGGAAAACCAGGATTTCCTAAAATTAAAATTTTTTTCTTTGGATTTGGCAATAATTTAAGGTCTCAAAAATAGCGTTTATGCTAATTTGTGCGGTATATAATAAGAAGTTAAGGCGCGGACTCTCTATCTGAGGGTTCCGGGTTCGAATCCAGTGTACCTATGAGCGTTTCTCAATTCAAGTACATTATTCGAATGCTTGACGGTGAAGGAAAACATCGTGAGGAAACCTGCATGTCTTGAACAGGCATGTGAAATCCGCCAATCAGCACTGGGCCCGCGTGGTGGACTATGCCCCATACACTATCTGTAGGAGAGTAGGCCTGAGCTCATACAGTGGGGACGTATATAGGTAGATGATGATGATGAAATAAATATATGTCTATGTAATTCATCTTAAATAAAGCGTGGTTTAAAGAAAAAACCGCTCGCTTCGCTCGCGCAGCTACCGCGTTTTAGCTACAATGCCAAACCTTACCAATCAAAAATCTCACCTGAATGGATATCTTTTTTTCTCTAGCAAGTAGTTTCGCCAGCAACAAACAACCTGTGTGGGGTTTCAGACCAACTCCCTTAACACCAAAAATTCATAGAAACGTCAAAATTAGTTGACCATTTTAAACACCAACTCAACCCCTCGCGGTCGGTTGTCTGTAAGCCACAAAATACTGCGTGAATTAATTTACGAAATTTTTCATAAAACTAACAACTGAATCACTTTTGTCCTTCTGGTGTTATGTCTGTCAAGACCATTTTTCTCAGGGACGTTGGTCGCGTAGGGATATGAAGCTGAAAATACATTTACGCTTATCCAAAAATGTTTAAAAAATAAATGTCTACCCGTGCGAAGCCGGGGCGGGCCGCTAGTGTATTAATAAAAACATAATATCAACAGCATAGACATTTCATCGAATCAGATAAAACTAGAATCCTGGAGAATATTTATTTAGCTCTGATTGACTAAAATATTATGTTGCCATTTGGTGGCACATATGAATACAATCATTTTTGAATCCTTAAACACTAGTGTCATTGAAGATGAAAGATTTGCTCGTCAAAGCAAGAAGATAAAGAGTTTCTTTATTATAGTCTCAAATCTTTTTTTTTTTAAATATACTTGAGGCGTCAAATGTAATATACTACGTCATGATAATGGGTCAGACTTTTGTTATTAACAATAAAAAGGCACTTACGGCGATCCACCTCCATCAAAGTTTCATACAAAATTTATGTTGCCATAATCTTTTAAAATATAATAGCTGGATTTGTGCAGTAACTATCTAAAAATAGAACATCCGATTGTGATGTCGCGAAATGAGTATCATTAACATACAACTTCACAGTGAATCACAATTTTCATTTTAAACACTTTTTTACGATTATTGTTTAAAGCGCCATCTATGAACCATTAGCTGCGTAACTGCTATTGTAGCTAACTAAACAGTTGTAAATTAATGATATTTATTTCCGCACACTATAATTTTATCTCCTTTCTTATGTAATTACTTATCAAAGCCACCTATTCTATTTTAAAATATTATGGCAACAGAAATTTAGTATAAAAGCATTACGAGAGGTATAACCTTAATTCAAAACACACTCTCAACTCCCAACCAACTTCGATGGCGTCACAATGTAATCTTAACAATTGAAGCATTATTACATGATATCTACATAGACAACATATGTTCGTATTTTGTGCGCGATAATCCTTTGTTTTGGGTATTCTCATTTATCTGATCGTAAACGCACCTCGCTCAGGATTATCTTAAACTTCGTAGCTTTAATAATACTAAAAACCTATACACAAGGCAAATATCCTCTGGGACCTGCCAAAGTCACAGAATTCTCATATCTTTCAAGTTATAGTGGAGTTTCGTTATTCCCTAACAGTAACTCCTGGCTCTCAATCCTCATGAGTCTTCTCCAGTAGAAATGCTGGGTCTATTGCCTCCCCTCCGTTTCCTCAGGGTGCCCAGAATTGCCAACATTTCCTTCACGGCCTCCGGTTGTTCTTCTTTGGGCTTCTTCTCCATGAAGTTCTGGTCAGTTGACTTGAGCTGGAACTTGCCTCCTTTAATTTGGTCTACTATTGCGTCTATAGCGCCACCTGGAGAAGATAATACTTGTAATCAGGGACAAAAATGATTGTGATAGCTCAATTGGGTAGAGCTTCAGTTCTCGCACGTGAAGGAATCATGAAGAAACCAGCCTATGAAGAAATTCAAATGTTTATGTAAAGTCTACCAACTGTGCAAGCTTGGTAGAGACAAAGGATCCTGTTGATGAAGTGCGAAGGAGTTTACATTAGTACACTGCGGGTGTCATATGGGTGGTGCTAAGCGAGCAACAACCTTTGGCACAGAACCAAAACCTCATTGCACAAATAAATTGCTGCAAAAAACGAAACTGACCACATTTCTCTAGCATGCTTACATCGGAACCTTCTTTTTAATATGGTCGCCCCATTATCGTTGGTTTGCCAGAATGTTACAAAGGGAAAGTGCCAGGGAGCAGTGCCATCTATACATCACCGACATCTTACTACGATCACAAATCCGTTTGCCAAGCATGGTGATTATTCCACATCTCTTCATGTAGAATTTGCGAGGTTTGTATCAACAGTATCCTTTTACAACCTACCTCCATTCTGTTTACTCTTCTTCAACGTCCCCTGTTTCCCAGCAAGGAGTTGTGCCAGATCTTCCCCTCCACTTGGACAGAACGCTGGTGGCGGTGGCGGTGGTGGAGGTGGGGGCGGCGGGGGTGGAAGACATGGGGGCGGCGGGGGTGGTGCGGGAGGTGGGGGTGGTAGGTTGGTCGGTGGAGGAGGGGGTGATGGTGGCAAGGGGGCAGGAGGGGGGGTTGGTTCGCGGGGTGGTTCTGGAAATAAAATGAATTACTTTGTTAGTACAAGTAGTGATAGAACAGTACAACATAAAACAGTAAAACTGCCTTCACGTGCTCCATAGCGAGAGCAAAGCGAAACAATCTTTCAGTTACCCTAGTGTCACTTACAATCTCGTTCATCAACCTAGTCATTCTTGTTAAAAGCACATGACTCTGACTATATTTTATATTTACTTTCAATTCACAAATACTGAAATTTAACATGTTTAAGGCTATAGAAAATAACAGGTTTCGTAATAAAGAGTACACTCACCAACTTTCTCTTCTTCCAATATTAACTTCTCTTGTGCTTCTTTCTTCTCTCCTCCATTTTCAAAGTAGCTTATTCTTGACATTAGCGAGTTCTTTTTCTGCGGCCTCTTCTCTATTTCTGATAATCTTCTCTCGATCTCTACTAGTCTCTTCTCAGATTTTTCTGCCCTTTCTACAGCCCGTTGTGCATCTTCTTCTGCCAGTCTTATCTTCTCTTCCCATAGGAGAATGTCTGTGTCTTCGTGCTTTTCTGATAGTTTAAGCTGTTGACAGAAAGTAAAAATGTAAAAGCTTAGTTTAGTAGGTTAGGATTTTAATAATAAAACATATGTTAGTAACATATTATATGCATATATTTCAAGTAACTTCCAGCATCAACCTTTGTAATTCATCTGGCTGCGACGCTTACCTGCAGCTCTTCAACTTGCTCACGGTGCCTCTGATCCTGCAGCTCAAGTGCTTCCTTCAGGCTGTCCACCTCTCCCAGAAGCAGCATCAGCCGCTCGTCCATCTCCAGTTCTCCTAGCAGGAGCGCGCTCTGGTGCGTCAGTACGCGGACACGCTTCTTGGCTTGCTGGGCTTCTGACTTGTATCTGAAAATATTGACATTTGCGGGATATGTAAATTGTAGAACCTTTCATTATCTTTCAAAGTTAGTCTCACAGGTTTCGAATGTTGCATCATAATCTCGACATCTAGTTTTTATTGACCTAAAAAGTCAATGAAAGATTTATATCATTAAAATTGGCTCTCGTATGCTACAGTCCCATATCTCAAAGGGCGAAATATTAAACCGCTCAAAATAGACAAAATTGTCATTTTTTGTAATGATAGTAGCTGCACAAGATTGATATTTCCAGCAATAAGTACAAAACGCCATCCTTGGATTTTGTATCAGAGTTTTGAAATAGTTGGTGCAGCCTCGCAAAAAAAAACTTACGTCTCGGCCATTTCCCTGTCCTTGTCAGCGTGGTTCTTCAACGCGGTGACCTCCTCCATCAACAACTTGGAGACCCTGTTGTGCCTTTCGATCTGGCTCCTCAACTCTTCTAACTCCTTCTGCTGAGCGGCACATTTCTCACGCTCAGCTTCAAAGTCCTGGAAAAACAAGACAAAAGGGAGGTTGTTAGTTCTGAAGATGGAGTTTTCGATTCTTTATTTTGTCCTAAATGTTTCGCCGTCATAGGATATTAGCTAAGTTATCGTTCGGAAACATCGCTCGTTCGACTAAGAAGATAGCGTCCCGGCATCGTCGCTTATGCAGCCAACGATGACCCAAGTCAAGTAGTTCAACTCCTCGAGGTTACTAGTGTATGTTGATGATGAAGAATGATTACCTGCGTCAGTTGAACGTTGCACTCTTGAGCTTCGAACTCCTGCAGCTTGGTTGCGTTGAGCTCGGTCTGCAGAGCTGCCACCTGCGCGCTCAGCTCTGACACGGTCTGCTTCAGGAACTCCACCTCCTCATTGCTGCTAGTGTCCGATGCTGAAGATCAGAATAACAAAATTCCAGTCAAAATCAGAACAAAAAGAAATCAGCTTCAGTTTCCTGTTCGTTTCAGAAAGTGCCAAAATTACTTTTACCAGAGTATGGGTATAATCAGAGGTATGCTTTTCTACATGCGAATCTTTCGATGTCGATGGATAATGTGAAAAGACTAGACGAGCATGTGCCACATCGACCACACCGCCTCCACAGCCTAATGGCTAAGTGTGACTAGTAATCTGGAGGTTCCGGGTTCGATTCCCCGACGGGTTACTTACCAGTACTCAATTTAGATGGTGGTACGGCATTTTAGGTACGCCTGGCTAATATTTTACCCAACTCCGCCGTCAAACAGCAGTGTCAATAGCACTATTGTGTTCCGGTATGAAAGGTTACACAGAGAGAGATTCAACGGCCTTATCTTCACTTACCATCAGGTGAGATGAAGTACAAAGCCATCATAAAAACACATCGCGACTTTAACATCAGGTGATTTTGTGGTTTGAGCACTACGAGTATACCATATTCTTTGCAGTTATTACGTATCCTTATAGGTCTTCATCTGTCTGTATACCTGTGTCTGTGGAGTCTGTGAGGTCGATGTCGACACTCTTGGTCGGCAGCGCCTGCAGCAGCGCCGTGCTGCGCCTCTTCAGCTGCTTGTTTTGTTTGTACCACTCGCCCGCCTGCTGCATAACCCTGCAACGTGACGTTATTATTGTTAGCAATGGCTTCCACTTGGCCTGCATTTCACTCGATTAGCGTTGCCAGGCATCCGGATAATGCCGGACATTTGATTACGTGGCTGGTCCAAATAAATGGTGTCCGGCTTTCTGGATTTTGTTAGGCTTTTTACGTTTTGTAAAATGTTGTTCATCTAGAATTTAATTTTGATTGATTACTTTATTTGACTGATTAACAATAAAGTACTTCAGACTGATTAGGCATTTGATTTTATTTATATTTCATTAGGATTTAACAAGATATATGGTAATAATTCGACGAGTCAGTGAGCTGAAGTGCAGGCAGGCCACATCGCTCGAAGAACCGATAACCGGTGGGGAGTAAAGGTTCTCGAGTGGCGACCACGTACCGGGAAGCGTCTACCAGGCCGTCCCCCTACTAGATGGACCGACGACCTGGTTAGAGTCGCGGGGAGTCACTGGATGCAGGCGGCTCGGGACCGGTCGATGTGGCGTACTATGAGGGAGGCCTGGCAGCAGTTGACGTTTCCCGGCTGATGATGATGATGGTGGTAATAATTTAAAAAGCTTGATTTTACAACAAGTTGTTGTTGTAGTACCTATTAATACTGAGACACAAAATCCTCAATAATGTACCCTACATGTCCGGCCTTTTTATGCAAATTACTGGTCTGTCCGGCTATTAGGTTTGGCAACCTGGCAACCCTATACTTGTTGGTAAGCTCCCCTACACGCGTGTATATTGCTATACGTAACATGCCTCGATTTGTACACACAATTATGCGACAGACATTACAGATTCATAATAGTAAAATCCTCGTACAGAACCCCTACTAAATGGTCAGAAGTAATAGGAGATCGTGCGCCCAGAAGAGCTGATGAATGCAACTGGCTTGGGAACGATCATTCGTACCATGGAGGACGTTGGGGAAGGCCTATATTCATCAGCTTAGGGTGATGATTACCATGATGGTGAAAGAAGTTTGAATGTATTACAACTCTTGCTGCGACACTAAAGTGCAATGCACCTCCCACGCCGCTGCAAGTCCAAACTATATTTCCCTTTGCGTTCCTATTTATATCTCTTGTCATAGATTAGATATTAATTCTTGTGTCACGGCACCAACGGCACGGTTGTCTTATACGCTTATTTCATGCTCAAATGGTATGTGTTTCACTCTATCTTGCTGCAGTTTTTTGGCAACCACGACTGCCATGCACGGGAGAGAGATAGGCCTGCTTATATGTTGAGGAAATACACTCGTAGATAGTGTATTCCATTACTAAGCTGTAGGAATGGGTAAGGCTGGAGCAAACCGCTTGCTTCAAGTCTCATGAATAGCCTGTTAACCATACTTGAATTGAGTTAATTAAACCAATATAAAACTTACATTTTGTGGGATGGTTTTTATAAATGTAAACACAAAAATAGCTAACTTATTTGACATAACACACAAAAATTAAAATTTATATATAATACTTTCATATTTTATAAGTAAATTCACTTTCACACTACACACTCGAAAAGCTCCAGAGAGTATTACAGACTGACTTTACAAAATTATCAAATCGCGTAGAACGGTGAAAATCATTTGAAATTATAATTTTTGCATATTTTAGCACATAGACGATACTTTCTACTGCTGAATATAACACTGACGTCATAAATAATCATATGTAATATTGCAAATGAGCTTTTTATGGAGCTGTTTAGTGACATTTAGAACAAATATGCATATTTCTATCATACGGAATTAGAATTAAATAAGAATGTTTTGCACAGAATAAAATGACGGTAGTTTATGTAAACATGACATATATTGAATGTTTATTTCATCGTCATCATGAACCGGGAAACGTCCACTGCTGAACATACACTTCCCTATGTGGGATCATACTACAATGACTGGTCCAGAGCCACTTGTGTCCACACCCGCGACTTTTACCAGGTCGTCGGGCAACTGCTAAGTTTCAATTCGATACAGTTAGAAGTTGCTTAAACTTGACTTACAAGATTTGTTTACATACATAGTTAGATTAATTTCTTAGTTAGTTACATAAATCATGTAATAATAATGTTTGGTGCGAGGAGTTGGGCAAGAGCCTCTCCGCTTGGACGGAACGCAGGCGGCGGGGTGGAAAACAAAGGAGTGGTGTAGTTGATGTGAGAGGCGGAGGTGGTGGGGAGGGGTGTGAGAGGGGTGGTGTGTACTCACTTCTGCATGAGGCCCTGATCCACCTGGTGTTGGTGCTTGAGCTGTTGATACTCTTGGAACAGCTTCTCGGAGACATGCCGCAGCTTGTTGAGCTCTCTCTCTCGCTCTGCCAGCTCCGACGAGAGATGCTGCTTCTCCTCCGAGGCGATGCGCAGGCGCCGCTCGAGGTCATCGTGCTCGCGGCGCGCTACAGACACGATAACATGGCGGATTTAATAACAATACTACTACTAACAATACATTTAACATTTGGGGTGCTGTTTTAATCATTTGGAATATTCGTAAGGTTCCGTGCCCAACGGGACCCTATCACTGGGGCTCCGCTGTCCGTCCACCTGTCACTACAGCTCAGTGGCAGGTGGACGGACAAAAGCGAAAATTTGGCTTTACGCACTTCGTGTGGAAGACAAAATACAAACTAAGATTGTAATATAACAACTGTATGATCTTTTTGTGTCATTAGCGCCAACAGAAAGGAGAGAAGAAAGAAAAGGAATGGGCCACTTTTTAACCCGCTCTTTTAAATGTTTCCCGACAGAAAGTTTCTGAAATTCATAGAATCAAAGTCGTTGATCAAATCTTGTGATGTTATAACAGTTTATTATAGACTCTTATGGGATATTTCTCTGTCAATGTCATGGTAGTCTATAGGGGAAAAAAAGTTTATGTGCCTCTACCATGAGTTTACGCAGGCGATAACGTGTATCGTTAACTATCGCTCTGTCCTAGTCACCCGCATCTGGACTGAGAAGCATTTCCGATAATATTCGATATACGTTACCGCCTGCGTAAACTCATGGTAGACTCACTGGTGTCTAATACAATGAAAAATGAACAATTCTAACAACGAATCGTTGTTCTATCTTGCATTTTTGCGATCTCGTTGACAAGGAATGTTACGTCACAATGTTTCATTGCATCGGGAGACATTTGAGAGCTACCGTTGAACTCTTTTGTATTGGCCAATGAAGTTTTAAGTTACGACCCGTTTTAGTATTACGTAATTGAATATCATTTGGTTTCGAAATTCGAAATAATGTCCTATTTTTATTCTTCTTCTTCTTAATAAAAAATAGCATTTGCAATATTTTTAACCGACTGTAAAAAAGGAGGAAGTTATCATTTCAACAGGTATGTTTTTTTAAAATGTTTGTTACCTCAGAACTTTTGACTGGGTGAACCGATTTGGATGATTCTTTTTTTATTTGAAAGCTGGTGCTTCCCGTGAGGTCCCATTTCAATTTGGTACAGTTCTGACAACGGCATCCATGAGAAAACGATATAAATCTTAAATTTGCCTGAGTAATAGTAGACTTTTAGGGCAATTGAAGTCAGTTACCAGTTCGGTTTGAACGCATTTACTTGTTTTTTAAACGTATGATGTGTTTAAGCTTGGCCTTCATCTCACCTGATGGTAAGTGACGATAAGGCCGTTGGATGGTAAGCATGCGCATCCAGAAGCCTTAATATAAAGAGGCGCTGGCTCTGCTACCGTTCATATCGGATCACAACAGTGCTATTAAGACTACTGTTTGGCGGCAGACTAGCCTCAGAGGTGGTGAAATAACGTTAAGCGATATTCTATTACATAAACATCCAGTTTTCGCGGAATTTTTGTTGGACTCACAGTTTTAATTTTTATGGAAATGAATACTCATAGTTTAAGACTTTAACATTGAAACCCATTGTTCGTATGAGCTTCAAAACAATGCAGTGACTGACACGCTCTCCGTGAATCACAACTAAATAAAGAGCAATGAGTCTATCACAGCACAAACATACGAATTGGTTGCGCTGAAAATCATTGAATATTTACAATTAACAGCTGCGCTTGAGTTGACGTTAAACCGTACTTTTTAACCGACTTCAAATAGGACGATGCTCTCAGTTCGACGCGTATGTTTTTTTATGTATGTTACGTGATAACTCCGTCAATAGTGAACCGATTTGGTTGATTCTTTTTTTATTTGAAAGCTGGGGATTTCCGTGTGGTCCTATTTTAATTTGTATAAGTTCTGACGACGGCATCCATGAGAAAACGATATAAATCTTAAATTTGCCCCAGTAAAAATAAACTTTTAGTCAACTAAATTCGTAAATTTTATTCGAAGTTTTTTTATATCTAAGTCATATTAAAATCGCTTTTATACGGTTACGAATTTACATTTGTAGATGAAGCATTGATCGTGATATAAAGGAATGTATGGCATTTATTCAATTTCAACTGCAAAGTTAATTTTGTTCTTTAATCGGACTTCTCGAATCTGAAGTCGGATCACTAGAACATTGCGAAAAATGTATTATTAAAAAAATTTCGTACCTATTATTTATGATTTTCAGAACTTTAATTATACATATACTAGTCCGACTCGCACTTGGCGGTTTTACGTAATAGCCAGCTGTCAAACAAGTGCAGTTTAAGTGCGTAATGTGTTTGTCAACCAGCATTGTTATCTTATCAAACCAGTTATATAGTTATACGTATTTTAGTCATTATTTATTGAAAAATAAATTGATAGCAAATGATTCATTGGTCACCATTAATCAATACCTATTTGTAAATCGTGTGGTAACGGCGCCGGCGCATTAGCATAGAAACAAAGTTAATCAAAGCGACGTTGAAGAGACAAAACAAATAGCGTAGTTGACTCCATAGTATCGTTGGGTTAAATTGTATTTTAAACAGGACATATGTACATAAAAAGGATATTAAGAAATTAACAGGAAATTCAGCTTATTAGATTCGTCTTTCAACCAACTTCAAAAAATGAGGAGGTCCGGATGTATTGCTCCATTTTTGGTAGATCATACTTCAGAGTTTGTTCCGTATAAATTTCATCGAAATCGATTTAGTGGTTTTTGAGAAAATCTACAAAAAGCAAAATATATACCTAGATAATTCTACCTCTAAGCGGGAACAGGGCATGAATGTCGAAACTTTTGGGGCAGTAAAGTTCTCAGTTCTTTTTTAATTTTAAAAGTTTTGTTTTAATAACGTCACATAGGGACACATTATTTGACGAAATAATTGAAATATCGATACAAGCTTCATACATTTAACCTACGTCGGCCTGTGAAGTCACGTTTTTCCTCGTACAATTAATATAATTAGAATTGCTCTTATGCCGTTTTTAACGAAACTTCGACTCTGACATAAGAATAAAGTAATTATTATGAATGTAGTATAAATCAATCAAATTTAACAAACTACAATACGTTGTGGATGTCAAACGAACAGTTGCTTACGTTTGTAAAATAATACATGTTCAGTAAAGGTAGTTTCGTTTGCAGTTATACCGACATCCCGTTCTTTATCCGCTCCTCAGTGACAATAAAACAACGCCACCAACGAAATATCGTTACGGTAACACCCGTTTGCGCAGTTCAATAACTTCCGAGAATTAAATACAATGCATCCCAAACCATGCAAAACCTACTCCCAGTAGGTACAGTGTAACTGCCTATCGTGTGGCAGATAAAAAACTGAATTTAAATGTGTATGCAACAGGTTTTCACAGTCATAATCCTGGAAAACACGAATAGGATTTATTCGCCAGACCCTTTGCCCGGACATGCGCAGTGGAAACCTCGCGGTAAAGGTCACGACAACAACAATGGTTAGTACTTACATTTCTCCGATTTAAGCAGCTGCGACTTGTATTTTCTTTCCGAGTCCTCGTATTTTGACTTCCATTTTTCTACGTACGTCGCGAGAGCGATGTTGGATTCCTTGGTCGGTGTGTGCGCGTCCGAAGGCGACATTCTAACTGTAGCTCTGGGTATCTTGGTTCCATGGCAGAGCGAGACAGCAGCACTCTGTCTCCCGCTCCCGTGGCACTGATTACTCGCGAACGTAACATCGCCGCGTTTAATCATTTTCTTTATTCACTGCACTAGTGTTTCACAATCGCATCATAAAACTGTAAATAATCGTTATTCTAATGTTTATATTACGCACACGTGTTCGGATCAACGGGCTGGTGCGTTTAAAACAATGATAGCAAGTATACACATTTCTTTGTTCACGTTTGAGGAAAATACGCAAAAATTCCGTCCGTGCCGCGCGGCGTTCACTTACGTCCTTCGAGAGCTCGCGTCAATTGAATGAGTAATTGTTGGATAATATTGCAACTTAAAAGACGTCGTGTATCGCTCAGCGTCGGTCGGTAACTAACTAACATAGTATGTGGATGTGGTGATATGATAATGAATACTCCGTGAGTCACAGTGATCCAAGCTTATTTACTTTGAACCTACGTTTGATGTACTTCGTAGAATCTCGCTAGTTTTTCGTGGCTCGTCATTGCATGGTTGACGTAATGTTATCTTTGTTGTTGTGCTGATAAAATAATCGATATTTTACGTGTAATTCTTGTGATCATCGATTGTTTTGTTGTTTCCGTTTTTTGTTGTTGTTAGGACACGTTTTCCTGTTTTTGCGGTAGACGTTTGTCATTAATGTTATTGTAGATACACGGCTCTAAATGTTGTTGTCATTTTAAAATGGATTATGAGTTTATATATTTAAGTTTTTTAGTATGTTAAATGTATTCCTTTTTTTATACGATAATATATAATATAAGTTTTTTTTTTGTATTTTTAGTGTGTTAAGTATTTCTGTGCCAAATAAACACTTTTCTTTCTTTCTTTCTTTCTCATATATAAAATATTTCAATGTGAAATTTTACGTGAACAAAATACTATTTTGGACATTATTTATTTTTCAATGACTAGACAGTTTTTAACAATTTATTTATTTAGTGATATGTGAAAATATATATTTTTTAGTTATATGTTGAATTTATGTGTATTAAATGCGACATGTTTTCTAATTTTGTTTTATTTTAGGTTCTATTACTAATTTTTTTAATTTATGGATTTAAATCAGCTTTACACGCTTCTTTTAAATACAAAATATTTTTGGCGTTGCAAAACTGTAAAAACAAATATTTTCAAATCAAGCTGCAAATTGCTGCATTTAAATTTTATATGGACGTTACAAAAAATTCCTGCATTTTAAAAACCCGTTTCTGGTCTTAAAAATGTATGTGTGTAATAAATTTAAAAAAATTAACCATCAATACGATTAAGACTAAGTGGAAATGTATAAAACCGATACTACACAAATATAATAAAAGTGGAATGTTTTATTTTTAAAATTCGCAATTATTAAATGAATTTCAATAGCTGATTAAGAAGTCAAATTTCTTTCATAGACACTTAATTTAAAAAATATCTTTTTTAAATTGTTTAATTATGTAAACTAATTTTAAGTCTTATAAAATTTACTACATCTGACCCCGTAAACTGTAAAAAATTAACTTATATCCTAAATGTAAATAATAATTGTAAATTATAATGTGTTACATACAACTAAACTCAACACATCTTCACTATCACTATCAATCCTTAACGAACCAACACTTAAAAACACAAAACCAATCGAAAACTCAACTTTTACACCAAAATTTCACCAATTCCACGTTGTAGTCTCCACAGAATCACAAAACACCAAAACGGGCGCAGCACTGAACACGTTTTTGTGCATATAGGGAACGGGAATGGTCGACGATGTTCTATTTTAGTAAATTTCTACTGAAACGTCGAACTGTAGGAGTTGAGAATGGTCTCGCAGACAGCTCAGCGCTCGCCGGGTGTGAGCGGTGATTAAATGATATAATTGTTAGACGGAGACAAAGATATGGAATGTCTGTGCACTCGAACACCGTTGCCCTGTCTAATTAAAAAGGTTTCATCGATATCGATACAGGTTTCATACTAAATTTCTTTTCCTATAATATTTTAAAATGGGATATCTGACTTTGTGCAGTAATTATATTAAAATTGAATCGTAAAATGAGTATCATTAACATCCAACTGCATACTGAATCACAATATATATATAGGTAATTATTCAAAATGACATCTGGGGGCTATTTTAGTTGACAATAAAGTTGTAAGTCAATGATATTCATTTCGTGACACTATACTCCTGTATCCTATTTTCAACCAACTTCTATTTTAAAATAATAATAAGAAAAATTATAATAATAATAACTTTTGTTTGAAAATTATAATAATAATAATTTTTCTTTGCCATAAATGTGGTACAATGTTACATCAAAAAAAATTACATATCACACATTTAGTAAATTTATGTCGACATGCAAATGTTAACATAAAAATATACGAACAGTCAATATTAAATTATATTATATATTACCTCAGTTACTACTATTCTTATTTGTTATGAAAGTCAAAGAATTCCCTAAGAGTATAAAAACATTTATCTACTACCCACTTACGTAAAGTTTTAGTGAAAACAATTTTTTGTAACTGTCTTACATTAGAGGGGATATTATTATATACTTTGACTACCATATAATGACAGTTTCTACTACTTAGTGCACTTTTACATACCATACAAAAAAGGATGAGGTTCTTAATTCGACAGGTATGTTTTGTTAAAATGTTTGTGACCTAATAACTTTTG
Organism: Carcina quercana; assembly: GCA_910589575.2. Lineage (NCBI taxonomy): Eukaryota > Metazoa > Arthropoda > Insecta > Lepidoptera > Depressariidae > Carcina > Carcina quercana. The sequence continues at coordinate 9,811,972 of OU342447.1, read as the reverse complement.
ACTGGGCGATTTGACTTGGATTTAAAAAAAAACATTCTCTTTTTATTTGAAAGCTGGTGCTTTCCTTGTGGTCTCATTTCAATTAGGTCCAGTTCTGACAATGGCATCCATCAGAAAACCATATAAGTCATAAATTTTCATTAAGTAGGGGATGAACGCTGTAGACTTTTAGCTTTTAGAGCAGTTCAAGTCTGTTTCTAGTTATTTTTGAACGCGTTGATTATTATAAGATTATGGGGGATTTGAGGTGGGATTTAAATTATTATCTGTATCGTAATGTTACTTGAAAGTGTAATCCTTCACATTTTGCTATTTACATAACCTAAGTAGTTGTTTTAAAATGACTTTCATTCATGCATTGCAATAATAACTGCAATGTTCAGAAGGCACATAAAGTGATAAATAACATTTTAATAAATTGTTTCGATGTGACTTTTCCAACTATTTCTAGGGCCATACACCCGCCCGGGACACTTAGCCTTAACTTTGAGAACCGCTGATTATTGAAATCAAAAGAATAATAGGTAGCGCATAATAATTTCCCGAACGCTGCAATGCTAGCTTTATATTTTAAACAAAACGCACATCTGTATATAATGACACTTTCAATTAAGAGCAGAAGTCGTTAGCCGACATCGTCGCTACATTGGAAAAACAATTTGAAGAATCCAGACAGTAACGGTGTGCATTCTATAGGTATCATTAAATCTAAAATTAGCGCTAGAAATATACGTAAGCGTTAGCTACTTAAACCAGCCTTAGGTAGAGATTTTTTAGACTAAGGTGTAATGTGTTTAGGTACCTTTTAAACACACACACACAAGATATGCGGAAGTAACACCCTTAGTCTCCTTGTGGCTACACTGTTAGACACACAATCTTGATTCGAGTCCCAGAGGGGTTTTCATATCCGCCCAGCCTTGCTACCACCATGTTATCTAAGTCTGCCGCCACGAATAAACCCATTAAAAGGCCAATCGCATAATCCCAAAATCGCGAGCAAAAACTTTTCACATACCACTCGTAAATCGCCTCGGATACCTCGGCGTAGATATATCTTAGGTACATCTTACAAGGACATTCTTGAATTAATAATGACGCAACGATATACCCAAGTGTATCAAATGTAGAACACACGACAATTGCTTACAACCAAACTGAAACAACAATAAAACAACAGGTCAACAGTAACGAGCTTTTTAAAGTCAAGTACACAAGAATAGCACATAAAACAACTGGTGTAGCCGCCCGTGCCGGATAGCCTTACAAAAGTTGTCCATATTTAGAGAATGAGGTCAAGTCGACGCTTACCTTTATAAAGAGCGGCCAACTGGGACCCCAAGGCAATCCTATTACGACAACCAACTCTTTACTTTGAGGCAGCGCTTCTCAAACAGTGTTGCATGTATACCCTTTTATTCGAAGTCCAATGAAAAGTTACCTAAACAATTAAGTGAAAATATAGCATTGGCTTCGTTTAAGAATTGGAAGGCACACTGATTGTATTAAACTTACAGACTTTTCAATTTGTGTCAAGGAGGTACTTTTCTACGCTTACCATTTACTACTAGCCTAAGAGCCTGTCTGTCACCTCATTAGCCTGGGGCGTCATAGATACTTTTATCATCAAGTCATCTCTAGACACAGTAAGAAAATTAAAACCAATTCAGAAAAACCTGTTGCTTAAAAAAGTATATTATAAAGTTGAATCATTCGAGTGGAAGTTCAGGATTTTCCCCTATTTTTAGGGTTCCTAACTTCCAAAGAAAAACGGTACCTTATAATCTCACTCTAGTGTCTGTGTCACGGGAAGCCTCTGCAAACCGGCATTCTCCTACAAAAATATTAAAGTGTGTGCGAGTCTTACGCACTGCAGTTCAGCGCTATCCAATAAAGAGCATTTGAAATATTGCTTTAATAATTTACTGTCGAAATAAAAACTACACTCGACTATAATTAAATAGGTAACCAAGTCTGAACTTTGGACCCAGGGGATCCAAACTCGGCAGTTTGAGTAACGCTGCTATAAACAACAATGCGTTCATTAAAACTTTGACTTACTCGGTAGCTGGCTGTAACTTTAAAGTTCTTTTTTATAAAGGAGTTTTAAATCGATAAAGAAAGGCTCCTTGGAGACTTGGGCGGCCTTATCTTTTATCGAAGTGAATTAAATAGCATTGCAGCGCAATGTATTCGGAAGTATAGCTGTCTATCCGTACATTTGTTGCATTTTCACTAGTAAATCTTGATGAAATTTGCAAAGCAGATGAAACCTAGCTGGCAAAAATCTTTTAAAACATGTATGGGTATGCATTTGGCCTTCATCTCTACTGATGATGACGATAAGGCCGTAGAAACCTCACGCTAATGAAGAGCTGGCTTTGCTACCTTTTTACTGGAACACAACAGTGCTATTAAGACTGCTGTTTGGCGGCAGACATAAGTAACATGATAGTAACCACGAAGCAAATACCAGTAGTAAAATGTTTTCCTAGCATTGTATCTTTCCAAGGCAAGGATGTTTCTTGTACTGTTCTAGAAATCATCGTCAGTCCCAGTGCAGTGGCGTAAAAAGTAAATAAATATAAACAAACAAAGCAGCAGCATGTGTCATGTGTCGAAAACATTCCTTACGACTTCCTCTTGCGCGGGCGCAGGACATTTTTAATGCGTTCTTGTTATGTTTACGACCCAATACTCGTAACACACTCGACCGTTCACCTCTTGCCTCATTTCTACATCAAATATGTCAAACACTTGCTCAGTTAAAAAATTCGAAATTGGAATTTTTTGACATTAGGTGTAACGTACAATCTCACCTATTATGGAACGTAGAATAAAAGAAAATAGTTCTTCACTCGTGGATAGATGGCACTGTCGTAGCAAAGTTTAGCTTTCACATGTATATTTTTGCATAATGATTTGATAGCATATGTCCAATAGTGGACCTATGCAGGCGATTATGAATCCCATCAAGCTCCAGTTATATTTTAAAAGATTATGGCAACAGAAATTTAGTATGAAACTTTGATGGAGGATCGCTCTGACATTCAATGGCTGTAGGAGAGCCGTTAGGATTAAGTGAGCTATATTTTAGCCATTTAGCACGAGTTAGCCATTTCAATGAACTCCGCTCCAATTATTTAATTCGTGGCACAATATTACACTGTGCCCTCAATTACATAGTAGCCGTTACAGCTATCATCGAGGACTTTGTTTAATTGATTATTGACGTCATTTATACTTTTATTGTTTACTTGAAAATATAAATAGCTCCGATGTTCGTATTACTATCGCGCAGGTTAAGCAACGTTCTGCGTGGTCAGCCAATGGATGGGTGACCGATATGAGTGTCTTTTAAGAGGGTATGCTGTTGTCAAAGCGCCCATACAAACGTAGTCCAGTCATATTTTGAGTATTAAGCTATGAAAATCTATGAAATTTTCAAGACACAATCTAGAAACAAATATCTGTGTCGGTGGTGAGTCAGATTTTAGTTTCAATATATACTTCCAGAGTTACAGGGCGCCAAAGTATTGTATTTTGCGGTAATAAAAAGCCCCAACTTTGAACCTGATTTACAAGAGTATGAATCAATTTAGAACAATTTGGAAAAACCACCGACATCTGAAATTTCATTAGTATACTGTATTAAAAAAATGGTTACATAATATACTGTATCCTTCAAATGATCTCTGGACTACGAAACATCCAAATAACGGGTGGATAACATCGCGTAATGTATGCTGTCTCACCGTGCGCGCTCGGGTAGGATAGGGCTCGGAGAGGGACAGCTACAAAACAATGCAACCTTGAAACCGACCACGTGGTCTTACCAACATAGCCTCTTAATACTGCATACCTCTGGGTAAAGCAGTCAGATGTCACTCGCTTCCTTAAAAACTAGTGCCTACGTCAATACTTTGTGTTTAGGTACCCGATTAAGAAACGAGATAACCAGTAGATCACCCATGGTAACATTAGTTACCAAAAAGGCGCGTGAACTTTGAACTCTCAAAATCGCCTTATCTTTCTTTCTCAAATACTTTGACCTATATGTAACGTTTTCGTCTTGCTCTGAAAGCTTTAATTTTAGTACGATAACACGTTTGTTTAAGGCAAGTAAAGTTTCGATAAAAAGATTAAACATTTGTTGAGATGACTTATGACGTAAGCGTAAATTTGCCCAATATACTCGTATCTTTCTACAATAGTTGTTGTGAGAAAGAATTCAGGAGAAGAAATTCAAAGGCGTGTGTGAAGCCTACCAATCCGCACTGATCCCGCGTGTTACCTTTGTTAGTGCAGAGATTTTCTGTATTTTTTGATTGAGCGATGTCTTCGTGTTTATTAATAAGAAATTTGTTTCTCATGTGAGCGACTCTTAAGCCTTGAATGGGAATAAATGAACTTAAGTACTTTATGACGTGGCTGGGCGCTCTAAGGTGTATTAAAAAGTTGGCTAGGGGGCTAGAGGCGACATAGAGGATAGGGCTGGGGGAATATAGTTAGATAATCACAATAATGTGACGATTAGTTTTCATACAAATCAAGATATCTTTTTTATCTTATCCAACAGTGAGACTCATGTACCCACAGCTGAGCAACGCTCACGCCCTCCACATGGACTTGCGGAATTTCGTTATTTATCCAAGAATAACTTTTTTCGTCACATACCACAAATCATTTTTATTTATACTTCGGTCGTGACCACAGAAATCTGACAGCTTTGTACAGAATATATGGATTCAACCTCGTCTAATGTGTGTGGTCAACAAAAATACATACACACACGCACGAAGCTGATACGTGCGACTGTCTGACCTTTGTTGTACTTTTGTTATGTGAACCTTGTGTATAACAAACAAAAGTGTCTGACCTATGTGCACAGACAATAGAAAGTATTGCTTTCATTGCCTAAAGTAAGATTCAAAAACCTGAAACGCAGAAACGGTTTAAAATGTCAAACGGAAAACGATGCCAACATTAAAACATAATAATGTTTGGAAAGAGGTATTGATCTATATCTCTAAAATAAATTCGGATATGCTAATAGTCATACTTGTCATGAAAATTATTAATTCAATTTTTTGCTCGTTTTTTTTTGTTTTCACACAGGAAAAATACAACGCGGACGTGATTTTTTGCATATTGTTTATGACTTGAAAAGTAATTACGATTCTTTTCATTCTTGTTAGGGCTACGTAACCAAAGGGTGCCTAACGAGACCCTATTATTCATCCATTCATCTATCGTAACACCGTGAAATTTCCATAAAATATGTCTTTCTACAGCCACTACCACCACAGCTAAAATTAAGGGATTTCATACAATAAAAGTGATTTTTCGGCGATTTTGCTGCACCTGGTGTCATAGAACCATGTGACGGGCACAGGCATTTCTATTGTCGAATATGATTTAGACTTCAGTGGTCAGGTCAAGTCGTGAGAATGTGGAATCATATCAATACTTATACAATCCATTAATGGTTTTTTGCGACCTAACTGTACGTGACAGAGCACTCTATGTGATCAAAACTGGGCCGGGCCTACTTAACTAGCTGTAGCCGTGGCGACTACACCGTTATATGTTATATATGTACGCTAAGCGATCGATTATAGTGTATACAATGGTGGTCCAGGCTTTCCACCACCACTGACCACCGCCATCCCCTAGCCCCATCCCATGTGTTATTTTTAATTGTACGCAATTTATGTGTCAATTGTGTTGTGTGTCTTAGTCAACTAAATACTCTTTCTCTTTACAGAACCAGTTTCAATTTAACTTAAAGTATAGCAATGTCAAAGTGTATTATCGTCAAAATATATAAATGTCAAAGTTAAATAAAATACATGTCAAATAATAATGATAAAAATCATTATAATTGGCTTTTCTGCAAAGTAAAACATCGTGAGGAAACCTGCACACTCCTGAGAAGAAATTCACAGGTGTGTGTAAAGTCTACCAATCGGCACTGGTCCCGCGTGGTGTACTATGTCCCATACACTCTCTGTAGGAGAGTAGGACTGAGCCCCTGCAGTGGGGACGTATATAGGCTGTTGATGATGATTGATGTCAAAATAAAATAGGAAAATAAATGTGTCATGCCATATATATATATATATATATATATATATTAATAGCATTAAATTACGCGCGACGTCATCCAAGTGGACATAAGAAATCATACCACCGGGATTACTCGTTCGATCACGATAAAAACTAGCCTATGTTCTTCTACGGCCTCTCAACTATCCAGAATGTGTTACCCAACAACACTAAAAATCATGTAATTCTGACAATCCGTTACGACGTAAAGGGAGAACAAACAAACATAAGTAGTATAGATAAGTATGGATGGGTTTGTACTTGGCCTTCGTCTCACCTGTCGGTAGGACTAATAAAAAAACGCTTCGGACAGCAATATGGCTTACTTTATGTTTGTTTTTCTTTTATTATCTGTACTTTAAAAAGTTGATAAAACAAAACTTTCTCACTGAAAGACCACGCGGGAATTGAGTCCGGATTTCAGAAATCTCTCAACGAACAATGAAGCGCCGAGTTTTCTTTTCAATGACTGAAAAACGAGATTTTTTTGCTTTACATTTTAAAAGTTGTCTTTTAACTGACTTTGTTTTTTGAAATGCCAGTTAAATTATTATTTTACAGTGTTTTTTTTAAATGTGAAAATAATTTTTGTTATTTTTTTTACAATGTAACAAGTTAATGAAAAGTAAATTTTAACAAACCCAACTGCGCAAATTGCATTGAAACAAAAACGTTGTATATATTTTTGTAAACCAATCGACAGATTACGTAATTAGGCACCTAAACTCCACCATTTTGACTACCAATAATTTTAATATAGCCTATGACACTCTAGTGGTTAAGATGAATCTGACCATGTATAATTTGTTAAAATCGGTTTTGGCGTTTTGTAGTTACGAGGCAACATACAGTCGTACACACATACAGGTCAAACGCCTAACCCTCCTAAAAATAGACCACACACACAAGATTGGTAATGTCGTGAACAACCTTCATTTCGTCTCGACGGAAGTAAAAACCGACGATTATCCGAAAACGGCCGCCTGTAGCAATCCTGGCGGTCACGGTCACCCATCCATTCGTTGGCCACACCCAGCGTTGCTTAACCTCGCTAACCATTTCATTTCGCAGCATTAATAACAAACAACACTCAATTCGGCATTGAAAACGTTTTGCAATTCAGTTTTGAATGACGCTATCCTAATTAGAATACAGTGCCCACCCATATACGAGTAAGTGGATGAAACAGACATTTACCGTTATTTAGACAGACTAAAATGGTTAATAGGCTAATTCGAGTCTTTATTCCTGTAGTAAATCTCTTTAGGTACACAGTCATTTGCTCGTATTCTATATTTGAACTGGCAAGACTTAAAAACAACTGGACCGATTTCAAATCTTTCACCATTCGAATGCTACATAATCCCTTATTATTATTATTGCAAGAGAAGCACTTTCCTTAGACAGAAATCCGTTAAGAGTTCTGTCACGAACCCTCACAGGGCACTGCAAACTTAACAATCACCTGACCTACATGCGTATTGGAGACGATAAGATTTGCAGATTCTGTAAAGAGGAAGAGGAGACACCTATCCACATCCTGTGTCACTGCGATGCACTCCATCACAGTAGACAACAGTACCTTGGAGGCCACATCGTCACACCAGACGATATTAATGTCTCCATCCCTAGAGATATCGGAGATATGATCGGAGTGGACCTCGCGGAGTGCTGTAACCACATAGGGGTCACAATAGATCTGTCAAGTTAGCAGTGAGTGTTTAGGTAGGCCCGGCCACCCCCTTGTCTCAAATAATAATATTAATACATTATCCCTGAGTAATATGGGCTATATTTCATAGGTATATGCTCAACTGGTCGTGCGAAGTCGGGGTGGGTCACTAGTGGGAAATAAAACAATTTTACAAATGTATTCTGCAACATTAACACCAAATCAATCGTGTATTGTAATCTCGACGGCACATCTGGTGCAAGATAAAAAGCAAAACAAACAGAAAGATAAGTTGAGAACAGGCGGTACTCTGTTAGAAGCAACCGATGGTTAAAATTAGACATGAATGGGTCTTTCCGATGCACTCATACATGATGGAGTTGTGTTAACTAGGAAAATATTAGCGTAAATGGAAGAAAACACGCTCGGAATTTCTTATTCAAACTTGCATTTCATTGGTGGATACAATGACACCATTGCCACCTTCTACAAAAAGCTACAGCTACTCTAAAATCAAAATGAAACACACATTCATTATAAATGATAAAATAAGCACGTATGTTTGTTTGTAATTTGTCCTTCCTCCATGTCGTCGTGACGGAGAGTAGCAATGATTTTATTTTTAGGGTTCCGTAGCCAAATGGCAAAAAAACGGAACCCTTATGGATTCGTCATGTCTGTCTGTTTGTCTGTCCGTATGTCACAGCCACTTTTTCCGAAACTATAAGAAGTTGGTAAACTTGGTAAGTAGATGTATTCTGTGAACCGCATTAATATTTTCACACTAAATAGACAAAAAACAATAAATTTTGGGGGTTCCCTATACTTAGAACTGAAACTAAAAAAATAATTCATCAAAACCATACGTGTGGGGTATCTATGGATAGGTCTTCAAAAATGATATTGAGGTTTCTAATATACAAATAAAAAATATATGACATACATTACCATGCAAAATTCCCCCTGAGACCGCGGGGTCCGACTGCTCAGTTCGATTAATCGGACCACGCGGAATTTTTTTTCCGCGTGGTCCGATTACTCGGACTATGCGGAATTGAGATTCCGCGTGGTCCGACTATAGAGATACGAGAACCGAGTAATCGAACTGAGCAGTCGGACCCCGCGGTCTCAGGGAAAATTCCACCGAAAATTGGTTTCAACGAGATCTAGTAAGCAGTATTATTTAATACGCCATAAATCGTAAACCGTAATTTACCTTTCATTCAATCAACTCAGATATATAATTAAAAAATATACTATTATTAAAACATCGATATTTTTAGATACATCGTCAAAACAGTAAATGAATCAACCGGTTATTATGAGTCATTTGAGTTCATAAGGGTCGCATGTCATAGGTCTGTGTCAGACATGTTTCTTTGTTACATGTGTTGTTTGATTCGAATCGAACTATAAGTATAGTATAGCCCAACGTTTAGAATTATCAATATACTCGTTGTATTCACTTATAACCTAGTTTGGCTGCCAATTTTGGAAAAAACGCTGATTAATTGATAAGTACTATGTGGTACTAATACGCATTTAAAATTCTTTTATGCATATTTCATTTCATTAATCCACCATACTTGCATTTAATTGTTTTGAATATTATAAACTAATGAGTAATAAAATAAACAACTTGTTCTTTTCTATTTTCGCTTATCCACTGCCATCTATATCAAAGTTGCAAGAACTAATCTGTAGTTAACTTTGTTCTGAATCAGAACTGTCTTCTTAAAAAGTGATAGTAGTTCGCCAACAAAATCGATAGATGGCACTACTAGCTCTTGAGTCGTTACAAAAGTTCTCAATTTGCAAAAGGAAAAAGATTATTCAGTAGAAGCTCTCTTGCCAAAAAGAACTCTAGGGACCCCGCTTAGGAACGACCTTCCCTCGGGGTGGCCACCCCATTATTTTCGCTAGTTCCAGTTCTTGCTTGCTTTGAATGTATTTATAAGTAATTTTAAGAATAACTTGTATGTAAAATAAGGATAATTATCATAATTACGTATATGTTAAAATATCTCGGGTCACTCTTTTTCTCAGAAACAACCCCGGTGGGGTCGGAGGACTATTGCGATAGGTAACTAATATATCTGGGATAGAGATGGGTGCTAGGTGGAACATTAGACGGGGCTATGGGGAACGCACGTCAGCCTGGACAACTCTCTGGGGTTTAATGTGTTGGATTACGGTGGCTGGATGACGGACCCACTGAATGGGTCTCCCAAAATAGTCACCAATTTGTTATCCAGGAATTCTTCACAAATCACTAAATTTTAATAATTCTTTTTTTGTTTGGTAGAACATACTTCAGAGGTGGTCCCGTATAAATTTTATCGAAATTGATTGATGGCTCTTTGAGACAATCAACAAGATCACTTTTCACTTTTTGAAAGCGCTAATTATGTTTAGGCAAATTTATGTATATAGTTTTCTCATGGATGCCATTCTCAGAACTGGACCAAATTGAGATGGGACCCCACGGGAAGCAGCTTTTACATACATACAGGTCGTATTGATAACCTCCTTTTTTGAAGTCGGTTAAAAATCCCCTACAATGTGACGTCATATAACTTATGACACCTGTCTTATAAAATACTGAATTGTTTAACTTATATACAAAGGTTGCTAAAATCATAACCCTCCTTTGGGCGTCACTGTAGTCTGGTATAAACAGAGAAGGTATATCTGCCCAGAAACACCAACTACTGTGTATATTTTTATGTCAATGAAAGATTTCTTAGAGAAGAAATTTCGTAGCAAAATTGCTATCGTGGTTTGTCAGCGGATAGAAAAGACATCAACGGTAGAACTAAGTTTTCTTTCGAGGTAAAACAATTGTATGTACTGGGTAAATAACACGAACTTTGTTTTGTTTCGAAATGCTTTCGGATTGAGTGCATGGTGAATGTATATGAATCCGAAATCCAAATTTTAAACGGTGTTTTCGTCGATGTCGATCGGTTGTTTTCGTCGTAAAGTCGTAACGCGCTGTCACTATGTCAGCTACCTGTGCTGTGACGTCACTACACATAACACAAGTAAACAAAAAGCCAAAGTCACGCGGTGTTCCCAGGCGGTCACCCATCTAAGTACTTACCGCGCCCGACGTTGCTTAACTTCGGTGATCGGATGAGAACTGGTGTTTTCAACGTGGTACGGACGTTGGCAGCTGTCATTTCGTCCCGGGGATCACCCGGGAGTGATACTAAACGAAGGGGAGGGGTTTACTTAGTATTAAATTAATGCTCCAACAACTATGCTACGAATATTGACATGATCTCATTTTGAGAACTTTTCCTACTATTCTTTACTTGATTTTTTTGTCGGAATTATCCCATGGGAACTACTCGTTCGATTGGGATAAAAGTAGCCTATGTCCTATTCCGACCTTTGATTTATCCATTTAAACAGTCATATCCTTTTAAAACACATTTTACACTACATTTACTTAAACAAGTAAATGCGTTCGAAATGAACTGGAAACTGACTTCAATTGCCCCTAAAAGTCTACTTTTACTTAGGGAAATTTAAAATTTATATCTTTTCTCGTGGATGTCGCTGTCAGATTTTGAAATGGGATCACACGGAAAGCACCAGCTTTCAAATAAAAAAAGAATCATCCAAATCGGTTCACCCAGTTAAAAGTTATGAGGTAACAAACACAAAAAAACATACCCGTCGAATTGAGAACCTCCTCCTTTTTGAATACGGTAAAAAATAAACCACCTCCTTGGCCTAGTTCGATTACTGAAGGTCCTAAGCTCAATTCCCAGTGGTGCTAGATTTTATTGGTGGTAGGGATTTTTGAATAGTGCTAAAGGTAGCAGAGCCAGCGCCATCGGCGTTAGGCCGCTCACTACCACCAAACCAACCCGAATACGAGATAGATCTAATAAAATATATCAACTTTGATCGCCTCGTCACATAATTTTATCGTAACACCAAAATTGATGAACTCACAACGATGACGTCACACTAGGGTTTCCTAAAAGGGAAACCGGGGGGACGGCGCCCTCTCCACAGACTATCCAGTGTAGACAGTTTAACGATCCAGAGGCTTCTCAGATGCTTTTTTTTAAATTGATGTTTTCTCGCATATTTTCTAGAAACCATTGTCGATGGTTTTGCTTTAAATTGTAGACCATTTTAATTATATTAAAATGTACATAAGTAACGTCGTAAATTATCAGTCAAGATCTTCTTAGCTTTGGGAAACATCAACAAAATGCAAAAGAAAGTCATTGCCCATACTAATATTAATAAATACGCAACTTTGTTTGTCCTTCTGTCATTTTGTGTAGGGATCGTTGGAGGGCGTGAAAAGGACACAATCTAATTGTTATCTCGATCGAGCATGTAGTTCCCGTTGGATACTTCCCGAAATCCACGCATACTTATGGGACACATGACTCAGATAAGTCACGGTCTGTTAGAATTTGCAAGTGATTCTGGGGAGCGCGGGAAGAGGCGGACAGCCAACAACGATGCGCCATTTTGTCTGTCCTCTCCTCCGACTGCGAACTCGCGACGAGCGCATGCGCATTTTTCCTATAAAAATACAGTCCACTCATTCATTTCACAACAAGCAATAAGGCTAGTATAAAAAGAATTGTTAAATTATGTCAATAAGGGTTTAAAATAGGATTCCGCGGTGTATAAGAGAACTGATGAGAATTTCTCGAGTGTAAATTGCGTGATTTGCTGTTAGATAAAAGTTTCTATTTAATTAAATAATTCTTGGATAGCAGTTAATATTTATGTTGCCATAATCTTTTATCTAAAAATAGGACATCAGATTGCAATTTTTATTTTAATCTTTTTTTTTCTCGATAATTGCTCACAGCGCTATCTATGAACCATCAGCTGCGTAACTGCTATTGTAGCTAACTATAAACTTTTAAATTAATGATATTTATTTCGCGACAATATAATTTCATCTCCTATTTTTAGGTAATTACTTATCAAAGCCAGCTATTCTACTTTACATTTTCTATATCCGCCTGGCTAGCTACCACCGTGTTACCTAAGTCTGCCGCCAAACAGCACTGTTAATAGCACTTTTGTGTTCTGGTACGAAAGGTAGCATAGGCAGCGCCTTATTAGGTAGATGCTTCTGGGTGCGCACGCTTCCTATCCAACGGCCTTACCGTCACTTACCATCAGGTAAAAGGGCAAGTGCAAACCTATCGTACATTAAAAATACTTCTCTATCTCTCTCTATTTGTGTTAAGAAGAAATAAACTGAAACCTTTCATGGTTACTTATTTCCCCTCGAGTATGCTAGTAGGTTTAATACAAGCCGACCTCGTGTTATTCATTGTTCACCATCCGGTCGCCCTTGCTTGCTTCCCTAGGGAGGGAAATGCTGGACGATTATAATAATGCACATTAGATTGTTACAGGGATCAGTTTTGTTCCCAGCGTCGCTGCAACGTCAGTTGTTTTGTCTCCCTCTGTCATCCCGCGGGTATTTTAGTGCTCATTAGATTGTTAAAGGGATCAGCTTTGTAGCCCTTTCTCACCGGAACATAATTAACGCGTTCAAAACGAAATAAAAACTGACTTCAACTTTAAAAAAATACTGCAACATTCATCCCCTAAAATGTTCTTTCTTAGATGTAGAATTATCATATTTGGTTTTTGTTGGTTTTCTCAAAAAGCGCGGAATCAAATTCGAGAAAACTTATATGGGACCACCTCTGAAATATGCTCTACCAAACAAAAAAAGAATCGGTGTAGTAGTGTAGGCGACTCGTGCCATCAATTACAATTAAGTTTTGTGTCAACTTCAGACATATTGCATTCGGCTCCAATTCCCCAGTATTTACTATGTGTAAAACATGCAAGAATTTGGATGTTTTTTGCAATTCTTTGTTTACATTTCAAAACTTCGATAAAGTAGTTTTCGAACTGAATTTTCTAATGTAGATAATTATGTAAGTATTTTTGTCTAAATTTATTTTTCTTATTATCGGTACAACTCTGTGTTTACCATTCAGTTAGTTGCACATAATGACATTATAGTTTTACGAGTATAAGTCTGTTTTGTTGTTGGTGTGTGTAATTAGTTGGTAAGCCTAAACAAATAATTTTAAAAATCATACAAAAAAAACATACAGTTGAATTGAGAATCTCCTCCTTTTTTAAGTCGGTTGAAACAGTGCTATTAATACTGTTGTTTGGTGGCAGCCAGGCAGACATAAAAAGTGCCCTACCACCATATAAACCGAGTACCGATATTTATCCCCACACGCCGCGTGCACAATGCGGCAACTTGCACTTTAAAATGTCAATAATAATAATATCAACTTTTTAATAGTCCCCCCCCCCCCCTACGTCATCTGAAACTCTGAAATAATTACAGTAACACCTCTTCAATAATTTTAATAAAAACCTCACACAAAATAACGCCTACGATGTTACATAGCACCGGCTACGAGCGGGCGGGGTCTACGCTGCTACGCAGGGCGGCGTAGTAACAGGGTTGCTAGGAGAGAATTCAATTTTGCTTCTGTATTTTTCTCTCTTCATTTCATAAGTCCTATAGAAACAGTCAACACGGAAATATGTACTTAATCCATCCAACAAAAGAACTCATCTACTGAGTTAAAATAATATGAATGATTAAAACTAAAAGCTGACTTTTCCAAGCAAAGTATAAGTCCTAGCATACATTTTAAAATTCAGTTTTCTGTTATTCATCTATATATGCTTATATGTAATATATATTTTAAGCATGTACTCATCAAGACCTTTTATTTGAAACGAAACACTATATGTAAATCGTTATTTATTTTTGGTTGCACTTGATGCCATTTGGATATTGACGTAAAAGTAAAGTAAAAACATACTAAAACCGCAAACGTAACAAAACGGAAAGCACAGCTTCTACAACTAGTGTCTGTACAATTTACAACGATATAAAAATACTTAATATATATATATATAATTTTCATTGTAAACTATAAGTAACATAGATAACATTCTTATGATACTTAGCAGAATCACTATAGTTTGCCGAGGCGGCACACAATATTTTATTATCCATTCTAAAATAAAGAGACTACATACAAAAAATTAATATAGAAGAATAGAATGTCCTACATACCAATAAATCAAATAGCTTACGTTTAAAATTAATAATAGTATCACATGATGTATGTCAAAAGGGAGCTTGTTATATACTTTCGATACCATTTGAAACATACTTTTTTGATATAGCGCTGTATTACATGATAGAGTCTGAAATAAATGAGCGCGACGTGCTCTCTCTACGTTTTTAAATAAATCTGGGTTGCGACGAGCGAACAGTGCTATTTCATATATACAAAGTGAAGGAAAATTAGGTATTTTTAGCTCTTTAAAATAAACCCTATAACTGTATACATCTTACTACTTATTTCTCTAGAGCTTATGTGACAATAGTTTGAATCAAATTATTTTAAAAAGGCATCAATGCTATAATACCTATAGTTACAATAAGTAACTACGTATAAATAAAACTAATCAATGAAAACATTTTTTTTATCCTCTTAACTGATTAAAACATTCAGCTTGGTATTCAGCGCTAATAAGGGAAGAACAAATTTTACCCTAATAACTGGGTAAATAATTACTAAAATGCCTTCCCCTCCCGACAAATTCAGTGTCAACCCCGCCGCGTAGCGGGCACCTCGTCCCGCCGACAAACTACCGTTAAAACATATAAATGTAATTAATGCATGGAACACGTTTATGTACTTACTACAATATTTTATACTGATATCATTCCCAATCGATCTCTTTCGAAAGCGAACAGATTGTAATACAGTGCAATTTTCTGTTTTCTTGTGTAAAAGTGGCCAGTTCGAATTGTGTTCGATTTTTAAATCGCTTCTGACAGATTGATTTTCATTTGTGATTGGTGTTTCACTTCTTTAATAACGCTTTAAAGATTTTACTTCGTTTTTTTTTGATTACAGAAATAAAATAACATACCCAAAAAGATATCAATTAAAAATGAAATTCTTTATTTATTTATTCTTCATTTACAATGGAGAAATTCTAGGAAATAATTATTCTGTTTCTTCAGACTCAAAAGCATGACTCACGTTTTAGATTGCGAATGAATTGATTTCCGAGCGCCAGGCCTGCTTGCAGCTGTGGTTTAATCGTTAGCAGATATTTTAAATCCCACTTTCAATAATATTTTCTATCTCTATACATCAGACATCATTTATATTGAAATCATGAGTCACTGTTTTCCCTAAAAATCCGTCCCGCTCTTCGAAAAGCGAATAAAAAGGTTCTCAAATGACTTTCCAAAATGGCGGGCTCGCGGTAAAGCGTCTACGTACTAAGTATTTCATGAATAAAGTCTCGTAACATTTATTTTTCAATAATACTATTAAAATGTAATCATTTAAAGAAAACAAAAAATATATATAGACTGCATAGAAAAATCGATTAAATTTTTTATATATAAAATAAATGTTTTTTAAAGCATGCGTTCCAAATCTCAATCTCAATCATAATAAAACAGACTTCAACTGGATGAATAGAACAAAGATGCCACTATCTTAATAAAAAATTCTTCAATGAATACTACGATTGAATTCATAGTCGATTTAAATTTAATTTCCAAGTAGCAATTTTAGTAACCATCAAATGAAGTAGAAATCTTGAATGCGCGTCTACTCAGAGATATTGTACTTTTAAAATTAATAAAAACTCCAGGGATAAAAGAGGACTCAAGTGTTGCAATTTGCTTAACTTTTGATTTATCCTTTTTGAGGGCTGACGAGAAATACGTTTTATAGCTATGAAAAAACTACTCACTCAATATAGAACTTACAAATAGGGGGGACTTGGCTTTGAGTTATTTGTAAAGGACTTAGAACTCCAAATGTTAGAGTGTCTCCACACCCACGAACGTTTGAAATAGACTTTGTTGAAAGAAGCGTGGGCGATGTGATGTGACTTCAAGTCGATTTTGACGACTCGTGGTCTTTGTAAACTCTCGTTCGTTTACCTAAACGGGATTGGATAACCAGTGACCTGTGAAGTTTTTTCCTCCCAGGCTCCTGGTTGCCTGCAAGGATTCAATTTTCCTTGTAGTAAACTGATATTTGCGATAGTTGTCTGTAAAGAAACACAGTTCCTCCCAAGCTACTAGAGAAAACTTCGGAAATATGGAATAAATTTGTCTTTTTAAATCGCGTTCATAAATAATTTATTCCAACATAGTTTTTTATAAGTTTGATTAAAATCAATAAAAGGGGGAATTTTAATAAGCGTCATTCGTGTCCTAAATTTCCTTTACTTTAAAGAATATGTGGCATTTAGATATGACTTTTGATGAAGCTATGGTTTAACACATACACAACAACATACAGTAATAACCATCTCTTTTTCGAAGTCGGTTGAATGATCCGTCGCGTTCAAGTTTCGAAAACAAAAATATAATAATAATAATTTTAAAACTGTATTACTCTCAAAATATTGTCATCATTATGTAATTGATGGCAACTGATCAATTGAAATTAGGTATTTACGGTTGCAATGACGTCGAAATTAAAAAGTTATTCCGATTTGAAGTACCTGGAAATTAGATCTCAAATATTACTGACAGTAGAGTTCCATTTGCGTTCTATAAAATAAACCATTTTCAACATTAACCGCTCTGGAGGTCTGGAGAGTCTATGGGTCATATCAAAACTCTACGGGATGATATACCTACAGCAAATCACTTTAAAATGTAGGAAATTTCATTATGAGTTCCAGTAGGAATGTCCACAATAAAATTCTTGGACAATTTGGGTTCGATCCTGACTCGTACCAATGAATTACAATTTGTTATTTGGAATTTATGTGTGAATGATAAAAATCAGTACCATTCGCTTTTCGGTGCAGGAAAACCTCGTAAGGAAACCTGCACACTCCTGAATTCAAAGGTGTGTGTGAAGTTTACCAATCCGCACTGGGCCCGCGTGGTGTACTATGTCCCATACACTCTCTGTAGGAGAGTAGGCCTGAGCCCCAGCAGTGGGGACATGTATAGGCTGTCGATGTGATGTGATATGTTTTTAATTACACACTAAAAATAGCACTGTACATGTCAGAAAATTTATAATAATCAACACGGAACGGTTTCAACTTCTTGACACAAAATGATTCTATTATAGGCGTTGAATGAAAATAGATACAGTGACAAGTCAACTAGCTATCTTACGACAATCACATACAGAAATATAACAGACTGAAATCCAGTTTCAATATAACCTAATTCACTTGGGAAAACATCAGAGGGACGGAAGTTAATGCTGCAACAGTAACAGCTCCCAACTGACGTAACAGTTATAGAACTGGTGAAACTCTAGCTATTAGTAGTGGTGCACTAGTGATCGTACTTTAAATTACTCTACGTTTAATAACCTCTTAGTTATATTTATTGCTTTTCGTTGGCAAGGAAGTTCGCTTCAACACATTTGGACTTACATGATAAATTCTCAGTTCATTTAATTTTCCTAGAGCTCCTCATGGTTGTAGGTTAATGATTAAATATTTAGATTCATGTCACTGCTATTCGTAACTGTTACTTGGAGTTACCGGAAATTTAACATGGCCGTTCTCGTTGTGAGACGGTTTCTAATATGGATTTATATCTATTCTGAACCTGGTGTTTAAAGGGTTCTTTTTAATAATGGCTTTAACCAGTGGTTATCTAGCCAATGACGAGTAAAATTAGGAGATTTTTTTGGAGATATTATTGATCATCCAGCGCTTAAAATAAGGCTATAAATTCTGTATGTACCATATGCTTACAGCAAAGACTGCGTCTCTTACAACTTGATTGTTTTAAATAATTTCAATAGACAACTAATTAAAAATGGCTACATGGATTAGTACTTATATATATCGTTATGTTCGTAGGTGACTCACAGATGTACATCACTTTCATGATTGTAATACGAGTACGTCTAAAATACGCACGTTATAATTTTTTTATCCTAGATGTTGGGATAAGATTTTAAAAAGTCGTTTATGTCCGGTCACGGCAACATTTTAATGAGATTTAAAGTATCCAAGATGTATTTCACCATGCCATAGGCTATGTAAAGTTCATGCCAAATATTATCAGGCTTGGTTCAGCTTTTTAGTCGTGAACCGGCAACAAGCAGACAGAGAAACAGAGTATATATACTACATTTATTATATTGTGAAATTTATGACTTCACCACTTGCTCCATCATAGTTAGACAGGCTAAGTTTGAGAGTTATACTGTAACCATTTTAATATTCTACGTGTAAGCCATTTGTCAGTTGAGAAACTGAACACAGCTTGTTTTTTTAAAAATGTACATATCTTCTTCCAAAGATTTAGCAGTATAAGCATGCCGCATGCCATTTTGAATTGAATATGACCAATAGTGAAAGTTCGAATTCAAATGGAATCGATTCCATTTGAGTTTAGATTGTTATTGTTTTCATATTATCTTTCGATTATAAGTTTATATTCAAATTTTAGTTATATACTCTGCTACTATTTCTGCCATAATACTGTGCTGTGCCCGATTGAAAAATACGCTCTCTATTTGTTGCAATAATTTTTAATTTGAATTGCATTAAGAATTTTATTGGAATACTAGTATTGGAATATTAGTCATTTTTGCTTGCCATATGGCGCTTATCACGTTATATTGGCTTTTCATTTTAATTTGATTTGTTGATTTGATTTAATTGAAGACTATTTATTGGATTCACAATAATTTACAATAAATATTTACTATACCTGAAACTTGACAGCTTTTAAATTCCTGTAAAATATTTTCACACATGTTTCGATTATTTGAAAGCGCCATCTGATATGGATCAGAGGATAATATTACAATTTTAAACGCACCAGACTTCGTTTTCCAAATAACGAATTTTTATTTCTATTTAGAAAACCATATTCATACAATTAATGTTTCTTACAGACAAACTTCCAAAAAGCAATTAGGAGATCCGCAAAGCAATTAATAAATGTATAAAACCAAGACTGGGCAGTAACGACGACAATAATTTAGTGATAAGGTCAACATTTTAATATGTTGAAGCAAACCACATGTGTCTGGGACGCAGTGAAAGGTAAAACTGCTGCGGACGAAAAATGACGCAACTGTTAACAGTGAAAGTCAGATCAGTGTGCGATGCGCGGCGGATCGACGCGTACGCACCTTAGCACGCTGCGCGCAACACAAAAACAAAAGCTAAAATAAATAAAACATGTAAAGAAAATCGGCGGGAAAACTGACATCTGTCAAAAATAAAAACACCATTACAAAAGTGCGTTCAAAAATCGACGCGTTGTAATTAAATATTTCGTGTAAGAATACTGGCTGTTGACAAATTTAAAAGCTAACCGGGGTGCGTTCTAAAGCGTGAGCCGGTGAAACCAAGTTGTGAGTGCAAAGAGGTTTTTCGTGGAGGTTGTATATTGTTATATGGTGAAAACCGCCCCCGGCTGTCGGCCAATGACGCCGAAGGAGACGCCCCCGCGCGCCGCCGCGACGCACTGCTGTCTCGTGGTTTTGCTCCTGGCACTTGGCGCGGGTGAGTGGCATTTTGTTTATGTTTATTACGAACTTTCCTTTACAGGGATTTCAGCGTAACTTTTGGGACGCGACCATATTTTTTTGCGGCTTGTATCACAAGTATAACCTAGGTGGTTACTGTTCTAAATTAGGTTGTGATCATTGTTTCAAAACTAAAATACTCGTACGTATTGTACAGCGGTTTAGCAAGATTTTAGTAACAAAACTTATATAGAACTTGAAGCTTATTAAGGGTTTGAGTTGAGCTTGACCACACTTCCAGACGGTCATATCTTACTTCTGGCGTCCGTTAAATATATGTCTTTGTGCACACATATACAAAAATGCGGCCATAGTAGCTCAGTTGTGTAGAGCGTCAGTCCTTGAACAATCGAGGTCTGGGTTCGATACTGGCTCGTACCAATGAGTTAAAATTTGTTATTTGTAATTATGTACGAATGATAAAAATCATTACCATTGGCTTTTCGGTGAAGGAAAACATCGTGAGGAAACCTGCACACTCCTGAGAAGAAATTCAAAGGTGTTTGTAAAGTCTAGCATCCGCATTGAGCCCGCGTGTTGTACTGTCCCATACACTCTGTAGAAGAGTAGTTCTGAGACCCTGCAGTGGGGGGAGATATGTAGGCTGTTGATGATGTGATGTGATACACAAAAATGTCTTGGACCTTCAAAGGTACTGCAACTTTCAAGCAGATACAGCATAACAAAATTTAAGTAATTTCTGATCATGTAAAACTGTTTTAAAAAGCTATTACATAGCTAACGACATTGAGGACTAAAGACAAAATATACAACAACTCGCTTTTGCCCAAAACTTTATCCGCATGGCCTTCGTAAAATATCCCACAGAAACTACTAGCTCGAGCAGGCTAAAAAGTTCCCTTTGACCTTTTCCTGACCTTCAACTACAAAAACTACAGCTGTACAAAAACCAGCCATTCCGTCTTTTCGGCCACCTTCACCAAATCCACCACCCTTGGCAGGTTTGGTGACCACAGGATGGTATCGTTAATATATGGCCGTTTTATATAAAAATTCAATTGTTTTCCTTTCATAGCGCTCTCTGATATGATCCTGTTCTAAGGCAAAACCACACAATAATACAATAACCTAGCAAATAACATAAATTATCGTTTTGTGTCAAGCTGTATTTTTCCTAGGCTCAGCTGGGATTCGATTTTCGAACATCTGTGTTTACAAGTTTGACAAAAAATAACGTCCAAGTAGAAAATACTGCGTTCGCATTTGTAACATCAGTATGAGAACGCCTGGAAAATCTAAGAAAGTCCACATTTTAAATCGTCCGAAACGTGAATAGCTCACGTCTTAAAATGACAATCTAACAAAGCCATGCCCTAGTTTCAATTTCAATGAGATAACCATGAAAAGGGAGCGCCTGTCAATCTGTCTGTGAACACGTCATCTAGATCTAGGTTTCATTCGAGGCTCTTTTGAGACCTAACCTGTGTTTAACAAGTTTCTAACCTGCGTTATTGTTGCAGCAATATAAATTACGAGTATTTGTTGACGTAGTAGGGCGAAACATAAAACGATGCATGAAGTACATTTGTTTGTTCCGAACTAAAAATTTATAAAGAGATACGTGTAAGTTTAGTTTGTTTTCTCATCCTTTATGGAAGCTGCACGTATGAAATTTGGGCAATGAAAACTAGAGTTTTTATTTTTATTGAAGATAGACCAACACTTGACCTCAATCTCACCTGATGGTAAGTGACGATGAGGTCGACGAAGTTACGTGTTGGTCTAGAAGGTGCCTATTTACTCTTCTTTTGAAGATTCCCAAGTTGTAGCTTTCGGGGAACACGGAAACCGGTAGTGCATTCCATAGTTTTGCTGTACGCACGATAAATGTGGAAGCGAAACGCTTGGTGCGAGCTGTAGTAATATCTACAGTGTACGGGTGAAGGTCTGACTTTCTTCTGTTAGAACGGTGCTTGAACGGCGAAGGTGGAATCAACAAAAAGGGTTTTATATAGTAAACTTTAGAATGAAAACATGATTGGTGTAAATATTCTCGATAACTTTAATGTTTCAAATCACATATTTTAAAACACTTTTTTCGTCACATCACCGCACTGTAAAGAGATTTACGTTTACATTGTAAATTAATTTGTAAGTAGATAGTATGTAGTGAAGATAAGAATGACTTTTTACTCGTACTTACACGAAACCGTTTTTAAATTCACTATTTGTGTTTTGTCTGTGATAAGTGACGGTAAGAACTAATATAGAAGCTTAATCATTTAGCGAGCTATGACAAACACAATACAGAAGGATATACAAGATTCTAGAAGAAATAAATACAAAAGAAATAATAATACAACAAATAATTCAAATTTTGATATACATAAGTTAATTAACATACAACAGAAATAGTAAAACACAATGTCATTTTAAAAAGGATTTAACTAATTAACAAATCAACTCCTCGGGGAACGGTGCAAATACAGTAAAACATGAACAAAGGAAAAGAGAACACAAAATAATAATAATAATTTGTGTTGTATTGCGCTTGTCAAGTGGGAACCGAGCTCATCGTGTGCTGCAGCAGACCGCAGCGATGGTGAACAGTCGGACCCGGGGGTGGCGATGAGCATGCCGAGCGAACGGATGTGTCGCATATTTAAATATTAATACCCATAATAATATAAACAATATACATACAATAATAATATATATAGAAAGTAAATCAAACGCGTTTTATTGGAAATATGCTGGAATAACCCGCCTGCCTGGTGGTATAGAATTTTGATACAAAAGTAAATTATTTTTTTATTTATCTTTGAGAGACGTGGTTACCGTGGTATAATTTCCTGTCACGCAGGCGAAGTCACGGACAAAAACAATTATATAAAACAAGTATGAAACAAATGTCAAATACATAATGTATTGAAACATTACCTTTTCCCTTTTCTAAATCGGGCAAGTAGATACAAGCATCTTAGGGGCCGTCCATAAATTACGTCATCGATTTTTTCAGATTTTAGACCCCCCCCCCCCTATAATCATCCTATCGTCATTTCTTAATGACCCCCCCCCCCCTTCTCCCAAAATTGACGTCATTACTAGTTTGACAAAATAAAACATTGCAGATTTGAGAAAAATGGGGTATTATATGATTAAAACACTTGGTTATAGAATCACCTTTTATTATTTTTACTTTGGCAATTATCATTGATATAATATAACTACTTATCTTTACTTTTCTTTGGATAACTCCCACGGAGTTTTAACCCATTCTTTTAAATTCATTAATTATGTAATGTTGTAGTTATTATTTAAGTATTGTGTTTATTATCAATACATAGTATAAAACAAAGTCGCTTTCGCTGTCTGTCCCTATGTATGCTTAGATCTTTAAAACTACGCAACGGATTTTGATGCGGTTTTTTTAAATAGATAGACTGATTCTTAAAGAAGGTTTATATGTATAATACATGTTAAAGTACCACGGGCGAAGCCGGGGCGGGCAGCTAGTATTTTACTAGGTGTGCTGGAAGAAATTTCTTTTTAGAAATAATCTTTTTGTACGTGAAAAATAAACTATAAATAAATAAGAATGACGTCAATTTCGAAACACCCCCCCCCCCCCCATCTATCATTTACCGTCATCCGCAGACCCCCCCCCCCCCTAATTTAGAATGACGTAATATATGGACGGCCCCTTACCAATAATAAATAGATATAAAGTAACATGTCAAGATGTTTCTGGATCTGTCAATGTCAGTGTGAAGGTCTTCCAACAATGGCGACGCAAAAAGCCTCAAAGCTTCACAAAAAGCTAATCGTGCGCATTACGAAGCATTATTCTCGGTTCTGTAGTATCCTTTTCGACAACAGAGGTACTATCAGGTAACTTAATGGTTGACCTGACTTGACTGTAAAGGTTATTTCACTGTTTCTTCTCTGTACGACTGTCCGAAAAGATAATAGATTCATTGACACCCAAGAAATGTACTTTGAGATACTTTACTATGAGAATAAATAATTTAACTGTTTAACAGAAACACCGTCATATCCTCGTGGTTACACAGTCACACTCTCATGGGTTCGAGGGGCGAGATTTGTGGTTTTAGGGCACTATTTAAATTATATACCATAATATAATCACGCTTATTTCATACGGCCGAAGCGTGCTCACTCAAAGGCTTCATCCAAATAAATCGTGGCTATGTTAGATTACTAAGATTACAAATTTAATACAAGTAAATGCGTTCAAAAAGAACTGGAAACCGACTTCAATTGCCCTAAAAGTCTACTTTTACTAAGGCAAATTTAACATTTATATCGTTTCTCATGGATGGATCTTATTTTACAGTAATAATATCCGTACCTTTATTTTTATGGTTCGGAACAATTGTTGCAAGAGTCTGTGTCGCACTTGGCCAATTTTCATAACACTGGCACACTCACAGCTACGACAATTACTGCTACTTTTGGGACAAAAGTAACCTTTGTTCTTCTGGGTACCCTAGGCTACTAACGTGCCAAACTTAATCAATATCTATCAATCTATCTATTCAAGTTCATAAAACGGCACAAGTATCAACCTAGTCAATACCTTTCAACATCTAAATCATCGGATAGGCGGTATTACACAACTAATAATATAAACTGTGACGGAATAAGAGGCCTTCATTGTTATGCATTCACTTAGCATTGTACATCTACTATCCGATAATCACGAGGATATTTCCAAATACATTTAAATGTACCTGTAAGCTTCTTTAACTTGCCATGGTAACGAAATCAGATTAAAGATTAATCGGTAGGCTGCTGTGAGTTCATATAGAGATTGTCCGCGGCTTTAGACGTCTGTTAGATTATTTAATCATTTAAATTGTAATAAATTCTTGATAATAATTATTTTGTCATTCTGTGGCGTCTCTCCACGTCGGATTTTCCATGGCAGGATTTGCAATAGTCACCACGCTTGGCAAGCGATTCGTTAAGAGGGTATGCTGGTGTCAAAGCGCCCATACAAACGTAGTCCAGTCATATTTTGAGTATTAAGCTATGAAAATCTATGATTTTTAAGACACAATCTAGAAACAAATATCTGTGTCGGTGGTGAGTCAGATTTTCGTTTAAATATATACTTCTAGAGCTACAGGGTGTTAAAGAATTGTATTTTTCGGTAATAAAAAGCCCCAACTTTGAACCTGATTTACAAGAGTATGAATCAATTTAGAACAATTTGGAAAAACCACCGACATCTGAAATTTCATTAGTATACTGTATTAAAAAAATGGTTACATAATATACTGTATCCTTCAAATGATCCCTGGACTACGAAACATCCAAATAACGGGTGGATAACATCGCGTAATGTATGCTGTCTCACCGTACGCGCTCGGGTAGGATAGGGCTCGGATAGGGACAGCTACAAAACAATCCAAATTTGAACGCGGCCACGTGGTCTAACTAACAAAGTCTCTTAAACTCCACGCATAACTACAATGTTTATGAAAATGTAATTTTGAATAAATAATAGTCTTGCCAGGATATTTATAGCCAAACCACTCACCATACTTTCATCCATTAAACAGATAGGTGAACGTTCCTAATCTGATCTTAGACAAATTATTAATAACAATAGGTAAAAGCACTTTGTAAGTTATATATAAGCAAACGGAAAAACATACATACTCGTATTTCTGGGATGAGAGAACTCTTGTCAAAGTTGCGTAAACTACCGGGGGAAATATTTCGTAAAATCCCTGAGATTATTTGCCAGTATGCGAGTTGTAGAATTTTGTAAAATAACCTGTCACGCAACTTACATTACTGTTATCAAATTTCGGTCACATTTGTAAGTAAAACGTGTCAGTTCACATCAGAGGCACCTCTAGATATTCTCACAATACCCAGTACGTACTGTACTGCAATCTGAGATCTAGAACCTCCTCACAATGGCCCCAGTTCTCATGTACAATCTCTTTGGTGCCACATCTTTTTGCTGGCGGATCTCCTTTTGTTTTACGAGCAGGAAACACGGCTTTTCATCAAGCTTATTGATGTAACTCCAAGCTAATTAATTAGCTTCTTAATCAGCTGAGAATTGGCGAGACATTGTGTTGATTGATTGCAAGAAATAATTATTTTCATGTCGTACGAAGGAGATTTTATGTCATTATTATTGGCCAGTTCACCTTTACCTGTTTTCTAAAGCAGATAAATAAGGTTTTCATGTACATTTTAGGTAGAAGTGAGTATTATAGGCTTTCTTTTAATGTCCTTTACGGTATAAAATACAATTCAACCCCAATCTAATTTAATATCAAGTACCCAATACCACAAAATCGATCGATTTTCCATCCAAAAACTCCGAGTCAGAAAATGTTCCAATGCAGTTTCTTTGTGCTGTTAGTATTGCCCCCTCTAATCCGTCGGGTTTAGACTGCTATTGTGTTGATTCAGCACTTCCCTGCGAGAGTCCCCCCTTCCCGGGATCCCCTCCTATAATACACGCATGGAGGGATAAGGGATAGAGAATGGGGGATCGTACAAGGTGAAACGTTGTGATAAGAACTCGTTTCATTGTTAGATTACATTTATGGCGTCGGAAATGGAAGCCGCGACATTTTGTGCTGTTATGAAGTATGTTTTTCAGGAAAGATTTAATTGCTACCCTTTTAATTTTCATTATTATAATTAACGCGTTCAAAAAGAACTAGAAACCGACTTCAACTTCCCTAAAGTCTACCGCATTCATCCCCTAAAATGTTCACGCTTAGAGGTAGAATTATCTGGGTACATTTGGTTTTTATGGATTTTCTGAAAAGCGCTTAATTAATTTCGAAAAGTATTATATGGGACCACCTGATTCATATTTGGCAGATTTAATACATACATTAAAAAACAGAAAGTCTAATTAAGAACCTCATTCTTTTTTGAATTCGGTTGAAAATAACGATACAAATACCGAGATAAAAGGATCCGCTACTTTAAACATTTCGTACAACACTAATGGTCAAAAAACTCTTTGGTCAAAAATCCATTTGAGACGTTAAAGTATAAACAATATTAAGGTTTGTTTGTCTTTGTCTGTCTGTCTATCTCTCTCTCTCTCTCTCTCTCTCTGATTTCTGTTTGTTTGTTACCTTTCTACGACCTTATGGACCGATCTTGAGGGAATGGAGATGACCTTTTGATAGGATACTTTCTATACGTGTTTGATTCCAATAAAGTGTTGTCATTTTCGTTGAATATTTATATAATACTAATTTATAACATATACAAAATAATTTAATTTACAACGAAACTTCATACTATTACATTTTATTTCCCTCCACATTACAGTCCTCAGTGACTCCACGAATAAAAATTAATAAATTTCCCATGCCGTCCTCCTTGCACATTACTCTAATAGGCTAGGGTGACCAGGCGTCCTAGTTGAGACGAGATAGATGGTGTAGGGTGCATATGATTAGCTGGAACGGCGGGACGTCCTGATTTGATTGATAAAGGGGGTGTTTACTGGATTTGGCGGAATTTCAAGATGAGAGGGGAGCGTTTATTTAATCGTGGAGCAATATATCAGTGCCGTTAGTACGGCAGCTGAAGGTTGTTGCTCGTTAGCACCACTTAGTGATAGACACTAGTAAGATAAGTGAAAAAATGTCATTCAAAATTATATGCATTCAAAAAACATTGATATCTATTTTTGTTAGTAGAAAAATCCCTTCCGTGCTGATATATTCTTTCAGTATTACCATTTCGTTACTACTCGTATTTTCTACAAAATGACAACTGTACGAACATTGTACAAATAATTAAATATAAAATACAGTCTGATCGACGCCGTTGTCCCGACGACTAGTGAAACTGTAAAGGTAACGGCTTCTTGGTCGTTATAGATTACGTAGTCTAAGGTGGCTTCAACCACTCTTTGTTGGAGGCGAGCGAAAGACGAAACCAGAAACCACAGATTAGGTACTTGACTAAACGTCAACGTCGTTCACTGACATAGCATTGATTGACTTTGACAGTTCCTATACTTTTAAGAACTTTTCGTTCTAATAATTAAAATACTAAAATATTACTCCTTTTCAAACAAATGAGTGATTAAGAGTATAATATTTTAAAGTGTGTTTTTCTTTTATTCAAATACAACTGGTATTTGAATAAAAGAATGTATCTCCTTGAAACGGGTAAAATTAAACATTTCAATGTATACCGGCAACCTACCACTGGCAACACTGGAACCAATGATTGAATAATTAACGCGTTCAAAAAGCACTAAAAACCGACTTCGATTGCCTTAAAAGTTTTGGTTTTTGTTGATTTTCTCAAAGAGCGATCAATCAATTTCGATAAAATAACAAAAAAAGAAGTATCAAAATCAGTTCACTATTGGCGGAGTTATCGCGTAACACACGTAAAAATAAAGCGTTCAATTGAGAACCTTCTCCTTTTTTGAAGTCGGTAGAAAATAAGGAAACCCCTGTTTTCGCGTGCGACTTTAGTACGATGCTTGACACACGAGCGGATCACAAATAGAACGCCATACTCGAATACAAGCTTCGACTAAAAATCCATGGTCTGAAGTATAAAGGCAGGCAAAGGAAGGCAAAATGTGGTTGATCATAAATGTTATCCCTGAGTTTTATATGTATTTTATCATCCAGCTGAGGGAATACATTTCATAATGAATCTCACAGATTTGTCGTAACTTCAAGCGAAATAAAGGCGTCCTCAATTTTATTAGGGTCGTCGTTCGAATGGGTGCTTTATTATAGTCTCGAGGTTTTTATTATTCACCTTTTTCATAGAAGTGATACTGTATTTCAATACTGGAGAGAAGTTAGTTCTGTCTCTCTCTCTCTCTATGTTAGATTGAGACTGCTTTAACTCTACAGCCTCACCGTCATTAAGATATATAGTATATTATGTTATCATATTTTTGTAGCAACATTTGCCTTGTATTATATAAACGATTCTTCTAGTTGCCTCAAGGTTGCCTGAAAGAGATTTCTCTTAGCGATAAGGCCGCCTTCTTGTACCTTTTGAATTTTTTAATGCACTCGGTTTTTAATTTTTTCGTTGTGTGTGCAATAAAGTTTATTTGAATTGAAGACATTATCCCCCATTCTTCTAAGTGAAGTTTTCTGTCTAAGTGCTGCCTTTGATGGAAACTTCTCTCAAAACACGCACGTGAACGCAAAAACATAGAATCTGAAATCCTAAACACGATGTCACCTGATCCATTGAACCACAGAGTGTTTTAAAGTGAGCCCTCACTCGACGGCTCTTGAGACATTTCATTCCCGACTTTATGCCTCAATAAATCGTTTTACAATCCTTTTCACTGCCTGCGCAGCGTCAGTTCTGAAACCACCAAGTGTTCGTGTGTTTAATTTAGTACAAATAATTACAATATTTTGTATTGTTTGATGGGTTAACGCTTGGCCTTCATCTTAGCCTAGATGGTAAGCGTGTGCAACCAGAAGCAACAATCTAATAACGCTGGCTCCGTAACTTTCACAATGGAACACTGCTGTTTGGCGGCAGACTTAGGTAACAGGTGGTAGCTAGCCAGGCCGACCATGGGGAATTCCCTGCTACCAAACTGAGTAACTATAGATACCCCCCCACTGGGAATCGAACCCGGGACCTCCGGATTGTAAAAGTTTTAACAGCACTATTGTGATTTGTGATCAGCATTCGAACGTAGTGCCTCATTCACTTGCTGAGTGAGCACGCTTCCGTAAGGCTTTTTTAAGCCTACACTTAGGTAACGTATAAATCAACGAACCATTATTTTTCACTTGTATTTTTCCACCGCGAGCGTCAATGGCAGAGTTCCCCCGAGTCTCTCGTCAGGCAGCCCTCGACGTGGATCTAGCACTTCTTTGTGTCGTCAGTCCTGACATACAAATGTGTATGGAAGCGTCGCGGGCGGAGGGCGGGCGGGCGTCCGTCGAGACAAAACTGTATTAGCCGTGCGTGCTGGGGCGGACTGATAAACGACACAGCTTAGGGGTGGCAGCTCACTACTATAAAATAATTTTAATTTGTTTTTATGACTGCACTCGCGTAAACATGGTTTTTATAATCCCTCATAGCTGACAGTACCTGCGCGACCGAGCATTGCTTGCAGTTTTTTGCCAAAAGTACAATTTTCTTTTTAATTTGGCTTAAAAACTTTTAAAAAACTTGAATATATTTTTAAAAAAGGAAAATTTTTTGTCCGACTGGGATTTGAACCCGGTGATCTGTGCGTGTAAATTTTTCCACCTTGGCCGCTTGACCACAATCGTGAACATAATTTCCGCGCGATTTCCCAGACATAAGACTAGTGTAGATCGCCCCTCAAAACCCCCACATATAAATTTCAGGGAAATCGTTAGAGCCTTTTCTGAGATCAGCGATATACATATATAAATATACGTGAATTTCTCGTTTAAAGGTATTTTAACTTACAATATATTGGTATACTATCTCGTTAACTTGTAAAGCCTACTTAGCTGCGATAGTTTAACGTTTAACTTCGTTACATATTCACATAATACTACAGTGATTCTTTTCACACTTAACCCAAAACCATTTTGCCTGGCAAAGGGGGAGCTTGTTTGACGAAAGTTTTATTATTATTATTAAAAATATATTGTTTTTAAATTAAATATATAGCGTACATAGTAATTGTTCTTATACAACTTGCATTTTGGAAGTCAATATGTACCTAATAGCTATGTCGAATGAAATAATCGAAATTATATTATTACATTATTTTCCTGTGTCTATCTATATACATATATATCTACCTCTATATTATATAATACTAAAATTATCATCAGCCGAGAAACGTCCACTGCTGGACATAGGCCCTCATGGTACGCCACATCGACCGGTCCCGAGCCACCTGCATCCAGCGACTCCCTGCGACTCTAACCAGGTCGTTGGTCCATCTAGTGGGGGGACAGCCTGGTAGACGTTTCCCGGTACGTGGTCGGTTCTTCGAGCGATGTGGCCTGCCCATTGCCACTTTAGCTCACTGACTCGACGAGCTATGTCGGTGACCTTCGTTCGTCTACGGATTTCCTCATTCCGGACCTTATCACGTAGAGAAATTCCGAGCATAGCTCGTTCCATTGCTCGCTGAGTGACTTTGAGCTTGTTTATTCGGCCCACAGTAAAGTACCACGTTATATAATACTAAAATAGTATTGTTAAATTTGATGCTCTTATATATCTTCAAAATTAATTTAATTTTTAAAATTTAAAGCAAACAGTTACCCGAATTGAAACCGAAAAATGCTTCTCATACAGCCACGATATTGTGAACGCGCTGTCCAACGATGTAATCAAAATTCAACCCTACGTGTACAAGAGGATCAAACAGGACCCTAAAAAGGATCAAACAAAAACCAAAAATAAAAAAGTTTTTTCCTGCCTTTGACAACCCTAAAAAGCCCTAGCTCAGCAAAATCTGAGGGGCGAGCATGTCAATCAAAATATCCTTTAATGGGGCGCCGTTCCGCTTAGGATATTAGATGAATGCGCCCCGGTAGCCTCCTAGCGCCCCCTAGCGCCCCTTGCGCGCCGGGGCGTAACGATAATGCGCCCCAAGGCACCAAGACGCTCGTTGACGCAAACGTGATGAATTACATTGACGGCGCTCAAAACTGTATGCAGTTGACGAGTTTAGCGCAGTTCATAAGACGAAGTGAAATGTGTTTAGGGGTTTGTGTGTATGTATTCGATTTGATCGTACGTGGTCTACACAAATTATCCATCGAAAACTCCATCAAAACCATATCGTAATAATTTAATGGCATAATGATACTGACGAACAAAGTCCTCCCTTAGGTCCATATAAATAAGCGCTGCTTAATCTAGAACTTCAGGCAATCTCGCTAGAGATCTCCGTATCGTTGAGCAACTCCTTAAGTACTGGCTTTATTAATAAACGTTACTCATTTGAGTTCGACTCATCTCTGTCTCTAGCACTTCTCTAGAGACCTAAAACGAATGGAATTAAATGAGTGAAGGAATTACTTCATTTTTATGCTCAGATGTGGGCACAATAATTTATCTAAATAACATAACTTATGTATCAAAATAACGATAATTCAGGAATCATTACTTTGAAATCCTTGCGGCCTTTCTCAAATATTAAAACACCTCCTTAAGTCATCAAATGACTACACTCAGCGTTGAGACTGAAAATCTGAGAAAATATCATGAAAACGTGATGAAAATCTCCGCCGTAACTGTTTGACATCTGCCTTTTGAGGATTCTCAAACGAAACCGAAGTTGAGAATCGGGCTTTCAGGAGTGTTTATTAATAAGTGAGCTATCTCTACGAGCTCCTCAACCTAGAATTCTGACTTGAGCAGCGTTTATCAATACTGGCCTTAGTCGTTCCACTATTCAGTGGGAGTCGCTTCAGAACTCTTACTTCCCCATAAGCTATCGGTATTTCGAACAACGTCTGCCCTATGTAACTTCAGCTTATTTCGGTTTCTAGCTCTTTGAGCTATGTCAGTGACCTTTTCCACTACGGATTACCTCAGCCCGGATTTTAGGACATAGTGGGTCATCATCATCAACAGCCTATATATGTCCCCACTGCAGGGGCTCAGGCCTACTCTCCTACAGAGACTGTATGGGACATAGTCCACCACGCGGGCCCAGTGCGGATTGGCGGACTTCACACGTACCTTTGAATTTCTTCTCAGGAGTGTGCAGGTTTCCTCGCGATGTTTACCTTCACTTCATACGAGTAGTAGGTACTTGACACGCAGTTAGGTTGGGGTTAAATTGTTTTTATAGCATAAAGGACATTAAGAGACATCGCTCAAAATAAATAAAAATTAGATTCTGAAAGAATTTAAACTTATAGTCCTTCGAACAGTAAAATGCTTATTAGATTTAGTTTTCTTATAACTCAAAATATCGATACAGGCTTCATACATTTAACGCTTCAATACTGGCAGGTGACGTCACAAAACTCACCCGATTATGGAGCGATATATGGAGCGTTTTATCACCGCGTGACAAGAATTACTCAATCAAAAACTCTTTGTTAGAGCTAAATCTAATGAATTATTGATGATATTCTCCATTTTTTTAGACACTGCGTGGTCCCGTCGCCCGGAGCCGTACTACGGCCGTGTGATCGGCCGCCTCACGCAGTACGCTCACGGCATCAAGGGCACGGTCTACGCCGTCGATGAGAACACCGTCTTCGTGAGGAACTTTGCCTACGACGGCACCGGACCTGATGCGTACTTCTGGGTGGGAGACACTCCTCAACCCTCGCCGGAGGGGATGCTTGTCCCATACCCTGAAGACTACACCACCAGGTATGTTCCCAAGCTATCTGGGGGCACAGCAGTGCCCCCACCAAGTCGAGCATTCTTTTTACTAGGAAATAGAACTATCAGCCTGCGTAGTATGAGACGCATGGGAGCGGCAAGAATGAAATGTTGTCAGTTCGTATAGATAGACATTTGACGTTTAATTATAAAATGAAAATTATTTGCCGTAATGTGGTCAGAGAGATTTAAATATAGTAATAGGTTATAGAGCGGTCATTGGGAAACGTTTCATATAAACATTTTGATCTCAAAAGTCAATGGTATGTCAAATGTCTTGTACGGCCGCGTGACGTGATGTAACACTAGATTGAGTAACTTATTACCAATTGGTAATAAGTTTAGGATCAAAATGTTTGTTTGCTTTGTCCGGTCTATGAATATTAAATGTCTTTGAATGTGGTACATTGAAATTCTTAGATTCAGATATCTATATGAAAAGACATTAGTCTTAGAAGAAGTGCAAACTTATTGAAGATATTTACAGAAGATTAATAAATATTTCTTTTGCAGTACAGTAGTAATTTCTTACAAGCCATTTTAAATTCGTGAGCGCAAACGTTTAAAATTTTTAGGCAGCTTATAGACATACAGTAAAAATACGTACAAAACAAGTTTGTTTTCAACCCACTTCAAAAATGGAGGAGAATCTCAATTCAAATATGTTTTTATTTTACGTTTGTTACCTCAGAACTTTCGACTGTGTAAACCGAATTTGATGATTCTTTCTTTTTTATGAAAGCTGGTGCTACCCGTGTGGTCCCATTTCAATTTGAATTTTAGTTCTTTTCATCATCATCATCATCAGCCGGGAAACGTCCACTGCTGGACATAGGCCTCCCTCATGGTACGCCACATCGACCGGTCCCGAGCCACCTGCATCCAGCGACTCCCCGCGACTCTAACCAGGTCGTCGGTCCATCTAGTAAGGGGACGGCCTGGTAGACGTTTCCCGGTACGTGGTCGCCACTCGAGAACCTTTACTCCCCACCGGTTATCGGTTCTTCGAGCGATGTGGCCTGCCCATTGCCACTTCAGCTCACTGACTGGTCGAGCTATGTCGGTGACCTTCGTTCGTCTACGGATTTCCTCATTCCGGACCTTATCACGTAGAGAAATTCCGAGCATAGCTCGTTCCATTGCTCGCTGAGTGACTTTGAGCTTGTTTATTCGGCCCACAGTAAAAGACCACGTTTCGGTTCCGTATGTCATCACTGGCAACACGCACTGATCAAAGACTTTTGTCTTTAGACGCTGAGGTATTTTGGACGAGAAGATATGCCGTAATTTCCCGAACGCTGCCCAGCCGAGTTGGATTCTTCGGTTGACCTCTTTGTCGAAGTTGGACCTACCTAGTTGAACGATCTGTCCCAGGTATACATACTCGTCTACAACTTCGATTGTAGTGTTCCCAACCACTACCGGCATAGGTGCAACATGGACATTTGACATGATTTTCGTCTTGTCCATGTTCATTTTTAAACCTACCTGTTGGGAAACTCTGTTGAGGTCATTGAGCATTACGTTCAGATTCTCCAAGGATTCTGCCGTTATGACTATGTCATCGGCAAATCGAAGGTGAGTGATGTAGTCGCCGTTGATGTTGATGCCCAGTCCTTTCCAGTTCAGAAGCTTGAAAACATCTTCCAGTGCAGTGGTGAAGAGTTTCGGGGATATAACGTCACCCTGTCTTACACCTTTCTGCACTTGGATCGGTTTCGTGCATTCATCCTGTACTCGGACGGACATTGTGGCTTTATTGTATAAACATTTCAACACTTCGATATAGCGATAGTCAATGTGGCACCTTTGGAGAGACTGAAGCACTGCCCAAGTCTCGATTGAATCAAAGGCTTTCTCGTAGTCCACAAACGCCAGGCATAATGGCCGATTATACTCCTCGGTCTTCTGTATAATCTGCCGGAGCGTATGTATGTGATCCACGGTGCTGAAGCCTTTTCGGAAACCGGCTTGTTCGGGAGGTTGGAAGTCGTCAAACCTGCGTGCTAGTCGGTTCGTAATGACTCTCGAAAACAACTTATAAACGTGGCTCAGAAGGGATATCGGTCGGTAGTTCTTCAGTAAGGCATTATCGCCTTTCTTAAAGAAGAGCACCACCACGCTTCTGCTCCACGCTTCTGGCGTGCAGCCTTCGTGTATGACGGACTGAAAGAGCTTCTGAAGGACTACAAGTATCGGTTTTCCACCCGCTTTCAGAAGCTCTGATGTGATTCCGTCTTCACCTGCCGCCTTGTTATTTTTGAGTTGTTTGAGAGCCATTCGAATCTCATACAGGCTGACGTCCGGGATATCTTCGGTATAGTGTCGGGTAAGTTTGGCTCTTCGGTCACTCACCGGGCTTGCGCCTGGTCTCTGTGACGATGTGTACAGCTGTCCATAGAACTTCTCGATCTCTCTCAAAACTTCCGGTTTTGACGAAACAATGCCGCCCGTATCGGTCTTCAGCCTCGTCAGTTGGCTCTGCCCTATAGACATATCTTTTGCAAACACCTTGGAGCCTTTGTTCCGCTCTATCGCGTCTTTAATACGTGATGTATTAAAGTGGCGAATATCGTGTCGCATCGATTTAGAGATCTGTCTATTAAGCTGCCTATACTCTGACGAATCAGCTGGAGACTGCAAGCATATGTCGCGTCTATCCCGCATGAGTTTGAGAGTATGATCAGAGAGTTTCTGGGTTCTATTTGCGGGACGGGCCTTAAAGAATTTAGACCCTACCGCATGGACAGTTTCCACGAGCCGATCGTTAATATCGTCAACGGTTTCTATAGCGTCTAAGCATTGGAAGCGATTGTGTAGTTCGAGCTGAAAGCTTTCGGGGTTTGAGATGTAAGCATTTTGAGGCCGGAGCGTAGACTTCATCAGACGAGCTCTTTCCAGTTTGGTATTAAGCTTCAGTGTGCCTCGAACCATGCGGTGATCACTACCGGTTTTCACCCTGTTGATCACTGAGACATCACTGAAGGTCTGCCGCTTGGTACTCAAGATGAAGTCTATCTCGTTTCTCGTGGAACCATCGGGGCTAATCCAGGTCCACTTCCTGTGCGGCCGCTTTTCAAAGAAGGAGTTCATCGCAAAGAGTCCCTCCTTCTCCATAAAGTCAGCCAGCTTCTGCCCCCTAGGGTTCCGTTGCCCAATCCCAAATTTCCCCACTCTCCGCTCATCGCCGTTCCTTCTGCCTAGTTTCGCGTTAAAGTCCCCCATGACCACAGTGTAGTGTGTCTTTGAGGAGTGTATGGCTCTAGATATGTCCTCATACATGGCCTCTACCTCGTCATCTGGATGTGACGAGGTGGGTGCGTAAACCTGTATAACCTTCAGCGAATACCGTTTGGTTATTCTGAGTATAAGGTACGCTACCCTCGTCGAGACACTCTCCACCTTCACTACATTGTTGACCAGGGACTTCCGGACGATAAACCCGACACCGCCCTGTGACGTTTTGTCGCCTTCCCGGTAGTAGAACAAGTTGCCCGACTTGAGGATTATCGTGTCCTCTCCCTCTCTTCGGACTTCTGATAATCCAATAACATCCCATCGCAACTTGTCTACTTCTTCCTCCAGCTCCACGATCTTCTCGTCAGTCCTCAGCGTCCGCGCGTTATATGTCGCCAGGTCGAGTCGTCGTTGGTGGTAGCCGAATCTCTTCCGGAGATTCTTCGCACCCCCTGCCCCGCCGTAACCGTGACCGCTACCGTAGTCAGGAATAGCGGGGCCGCCGGGGACTGGGGGCCGTAGTAATGGGCGTACTGCCATAAGGGGTTGTTAGCGTAATCACCACGCTTGCTAGACGGGTTGGTGATCGCAGTACTCGATTTAGTTCTTCAGGAGGAGGCTGCTGCCCCTCCTCCCGGTGTAGGTTTTCCCTTAGTCGCCTCTTACGACACCCACGGGAAGAGATGGGGTGGTTACATTCTAAGCCGGAACCACACGGCTAGCCGGAACCACACGGCTTAGTTCTTTTAGAACGCGTTAACGTGTTATAGGTGGTAAGAGCAGACGGTGAGGACGACATATTTCACTCTCATGCTACGCACGCTGTATTTTCTCAATATCATATTCAAGTAGAAATTAAGTGCGGCGTGGGAAAGCACCACCTAAAGAATTCTCGAGACGTTTTCAACAAAAACGTGGTAAATACGGTACAATCGAATTGGGTCCCGGCACAATTTATCCATGTAACTGGTATAATAAGCGTGCCTAAGCGTCCCCCAGCAGGAATACTAATGTAGCCGGTAGCAACCCCGGGCGAGCAGTTCGAGAACTTCGAGATAGACTCGTCTGTAGTTAGGTTAGGTTGGTACTGCTGAACTCTGCTGAACATTGATTCCCGGCTCGAGGTGTTGACAGCAATCCGAAAAGACACGTTCCGCGAATGTATGAAGCACTATAATTAAAGCACAATTAAAGGTCAGTGGTACAAAAGTGGTTTTTGTGCTCGAATGTCCTAAGCGCAAAACGTCAACTGTCATTTCATTGACGCCATCTTTGTTTTCTGGCGAAGTGTTGCCAATTTTATCATTATTTAATAAATTTTTACAAGGAAACTAGTCAAGAAGACAAGGTATTCAGAATTCTTTTATAAAACGGTCAAGTACGAGTCGGAATCGCGCACGAAGGGTTCCGTTCCATTATCTATAAAAACGGCAAAAAAATCACGTATGTCGTATAATAGCCCCCTTAAATATTTATTTTATTCTGCTTTTTAGTATTTGTTGTTATAGCGGCAACAGAAATACAATTCAATCTGTTTTCAATTCAACCAAGATCAGAATAGAACAAAATGTATAGGTGTGGGACGAGGCTGACAAAGCTTTCTATAAATAGGTATATACATAACAAAACACGGCACATGTCTCTGACCAAGGTACATATATTAGTCTGTGTCTCTGTTCGAAAACAGACAATTCACTCTCTCCACAACAAACCTACGAAAAACTTTTCGTATTACTAATTGTTTTCAACAAATAGAAAGCTCAAACAAAAGACTGGTCCACTTTGTAATTGGAGAGCTGTTTACGGGGACAAAAGCATGACCCTTGTTTATGCGTAGTCGGGTAAGGGAGAATGAATTATAACGGATGATGTTATGAAAATTGTTCGACAATTAGAGGGGAGTTTATGAGTTTTATCATTTAAGACGGGGACTGCTGGGTCCTTAACGACAATTGATGGGGTGTGGAGGCTCTTATTAGGGTCCAGAATATCCAATGAAAAAACGGAACCTTAAGACGACTCACTGATTATTTTCTCTTTAGCTCGTGAGAGAGCAATAGCGATACTTACTTCCTTGGCGGCAGAAATAGATATGTATAGCAACAAATTGACTCAAGTAAATCAACGTAAGCGACAAATCATTCATTGCTTGAAGGCTGGATCAATTAAAAAATCATTTGTGCTAAACTTAGGAACCATAATTTCCTTCATAATTGTATAAAAATAAGCTGATAATTTTAAGTAGGTTACTTAAACAAGCAATTTAAGTGCTTTAGAAATAATAATGTATAATAAACTCCCACTTGACATTTGCCGATTTCCTTTTAGCGAATTCAAGGAAAAACTAAAATCTTCTTTCGAAATCAGTCCATTCTATTAACGAATTTATAGAATTACGTCTGACCAACGAAATGTTCATTTCTAGTTAAAACGTTTAGGTTAATATAATTAGGCTAATTAAGTATAGTTTTAATATGCATATATGTAATATTTTGACGGGCCGAGTGTAATGTTCATATTACTAGGTCAATAAAGTGAATCTTGAATCTTATAAGAGCAGATTTTGACAAATAAATCTATCGAGAAAATTTTCACAGATAGTGTTTCTGGTTGTGCTATTCCTTTCATGTCCTCGATATGTCATTGATATAATATCAAGTCCCTATCTGCTACTGTTAGTGAGTAAAATAGATTTTCACGACCCCTCAAAATCAGTGTTACCTCTTAAAGAAATTACTATGGTATCTGTTTATCACTGCTAATTATCTAATCAAGTATAGTTAGCTATCAACTTGAAATTTTGTATTGTTATGGGAAATGGGGCGCTGCTTCCCATTGACTGAATAATTTTACTTTGTCGCCTTTTATGACATCCGCGGGCGACATAGGGCGGTCCCTAAAGCCCACACTGCACCTTTTCTTGGATCATACGTACATGCCATTCTTTTTATACTAGTGTTTTGTCCTCGGATTCGTTCGCGTGGACTTTGGAAAGTGTCCCACAGGAACTACTAGCTTGATCGGGATAAAAGTAGCCTATGCCATTTTCTGGCTCTTCAACTATCCCTGTACAAAATATTAAGTCATTCTGACCATCTGTTACAATGGGAAGGAAGGACAAACAAATGTACAAAGTCATTTTGGCATTTGTAAATAAGAAAACCTTGGGTTCTTGGAGAATAGAAACGGGGTGAAGATATTTCTGGGAAAATTCTTCCAATGACAATATGTATGTTCCAAGAATACGCTTGAGCAGGAATTTTTCTCACAGTTTCTTTTCTTTCTTGTCTCTCACATGAAACTACGTCCATACAAATCTTTTTCAATGTGGAAAATCTTATCGAATACGATTGTATACGAATGTTCGAAACTCAAATTTCTAGGCGAAAGGTTTTGTGACGCTTTTATGTAAATCACTCACGGAACCTGAATAACAACCCCAGAACTTCAGCAATACAGTAATGTGCGACTGAAACAGCTGTTTTGAATCCGGCTACGTTAGAAAAAGATAGTAGCAGTGTGCTGATACTTGATTTACTCGTAGATAGACACGTCAAACTGTCTACCGTGTCAGTTCGTCAACCCGAACGGAAAAAATCGATATTCGCGTGTCTAACGATTCTATAGGTACGCTGCCATGGCCGATGAAACACTATGTAACATGACATAATAAAGCTAAAAAGATTTTATTGTCCCGCCGTAACAATTTCAAACTTCATGTATTAGATATTAGACAGATAATCGTTATGATTTACCGGCGCGACGCTATAATTATAATTATACAACATAAAACTACTGTTTCCGCTTGGTTTCCGTAATATGAAGCCGTGTGCCTATACTAATTTGTACTTTGCTACAAGCTGTTGTACTTTGCTACAAGCTGTTGTACTTTGC
Organism: Carcina quercana; assembly: GCA_910589575.2. Lineage (NCBI taxonomy): Eukaryota > Metazoa > Arthropoda > Insecta > Lepidoptera > Depressariidae > Carcina > Carcina quercana. The sequence goes on along the minus strand of OU342447.1, from coordinate 9,771,136 downwards.
TACAAGCTATTGTACTTTGCTACAAGCTGTTGTACTTTGCTACAAGCTATTGTACTTTGCTACAAGCTGTTGTACTTTGCTACAAGCTGTTGTACTTTGCTACAAGCTATTGTACTTTGCTACAAGCTGTTGTACTTTGCTACAAGCTATTGTACTTTGCTACAAGCTATTGTACTTTGCTACAAGCTATTGTACTTTGCTACAAGCTGTTGTACTTTGCTATAAGCTATTGTACTTTTCGGAGACAAGCTGTAGAATATAATCACCCCATATGCTCCCGTGTTTGTCGTAAAAACGACTAATGACTATATTACTTTTTTCACAGTACTGACGAACGATTTACGCATTAAATATTAATTTCAATTTGATAATTCTTCGCGTTCCTGAGAAAAATGGTCTTGCCAGACAGACATACAGACAGCCTTCGTCCGTGGCCTAATGGCTAAATGTTGGATTCACATTGGAGGTCCCGGGTTCGATTCCCTATCGTTACTCGGTTTGGTTGATGGTGGGGCATTTTCTATGTCCGCATATCTAGCTACCACCATGTTAACTAAGTCTGCCGCCAAACAGCAGTGTTACTAGCACTGTTGTGTTCCAGTATAAAAGGTAGCAGAGCCAGCGCCTCATTAGGTTGAGGCTTCTGTGGCCTTATCCTCACTTACCATCAGGTGAGATAAAGGCCAAGTTCAAACCCATCGTAGATAAAGTGACCTTATTAAGATTTCTTTTTTCCTTTGGAGGTATGGGACCCTAAAATATACTATGTAAATTGAACGATGTTTGATTTGTTATATGTTGTCTGTTTTCAGGGACCCCCCGATACTGACAGCTCATAGCAGCTCTGACATCTTGCTGCGATTGCCGGCGGGCAAGCGGCTGCGTGACATCAAGTGGCTGAGCGTGTGGTGTCGACGGTTTACTGTAAGTATATACTCATATGTTGATCACTATCATCATCAACCTGGAACATTCACTGCTGGACATAGGCCACATTTTATGACACATTGGCCAGTCCTAAGCCACTTGCATCCAGCGCACCCAGGTCGCCGGTCCATCTAGTAGAGGGCCGGCCCGGTAGACGGTGGTCGCTACTCGAAACCTTTACTTCCATTTCCCATTGCCACTTCAACTCACTGACTCGTCGAGCTACGTCGGTGACCCTTGTTCGTCTACGGATTTCCTCATTCAAGCTTTATCACGGAGAGAAATTCCGAGAAGAACTCGTTCCATTGCTCGTTAAAAATAATGTGGTCTTCATTTAAAACCATAACCAGATGATCACTCTACAATTATACTAGGAAAGCGAGAAGTTGGTGGCAGAAACAGGTCCTGGCTGAGGACAACCAACTTTTTCGCCTCGCGACAGAAAATCAACCGAACAGCGAGTTGACAGCCAACCTTCACTAGATGGATAGGAAACTTGGAAGACTACCATTAAACAAACTGCTACACATGGGTGACTCTAGCCTTGACCTCATTGTGGTCATAAAACTCACATCTACCACCACACAGCTCAACTACTTCCACCTAAGTACAAACTATCGTTGGCAAACAACTCATAACATTGGAAAGTTATCGAATAACGCCGGCTTCGCTCCGTTACGTCATCTGATAACTATTATGTATACTTATTTGCTTCGGACTTGTATATTTCCGCTTTGCGGTTTGATGAAGTTGCCAAATGGTTAGCAGGGCCGGTCCATATCCGCCAGGCTCGATACCGCTACGATTTCTAAACCTGACGACAAAAACAGTATTGTATTAAGAGGGTATGCTGTTGTCAAAGCGCCCATACAAACGTAGTCCAGTCATATTTTGAGTATTAAGCTATGAAAATGTATGAAATTTTCAAGACACAATCTAGAAACAAATATCTGTGTCGGTGGTGAGTCAGATTTTCGTTTAAATATATACTTCCAGAGTTACAGGGCGTCAAAGTATTGTATTTTTCGGTAATAAAAAGCCCCAACTTTGAACCTGATTTACAAGAGTATGAATCAATTTAGAACAATTTGGAAAAACCACCGACATCTGAAATTTCATTAGTATACTGTATTAAAAAAGTGGTTACATAATATACTGTATCCTTCAAATGATCCCTGGACTACGAAACATCCAAATAACAGGTGGATAACATCGCGTAATGTATGCTGTCTCACCGTACGCGCTCGGGTAGGATAGGGCTCGGAGAGGGCCAGCTACAAAACAATGCAACCTTGAAACCGACCACGTGGTCTTACCAACATAGCCTCTTAAGTGTTACGGAGAAATCCTTTATATCGGCGCAACGAGACCATTTGATTTTGAGGCCATATTGATAATAGGACATGCAGGTTGCAGGTCGTTTTTCTTTGGCACTCTGGTACGAATATATCGATACGAAAGGTTCAATTTATTTACAGCTTTAGATTTTCTCCATCGTACACAACAAAGAATTAAATGACACGTTCCGCGAATGTATAACGCCAAGGCCAGGTCTTGTATACTTATAGTTTTAATAGATAATCAAATCAGCGCTGCAGCTACTGCTGCCGCATATGCTGAGACCTATATAATGGACCTGCACTTTCGGCGTTGCAGTGCAGCAGGGCAAATTGCAAATATATGTATTGAACTGTATGTACGCCGAATAAACTATTTCTATTCTATTCTAAATAAAAGTGATTTGTTATAATTTTTTTGTATTTTGGCTTAGTTTATTTGCACAAAAACATATAAAACGCACGAAACTGGCAAGATTTAGCGATTAAGCCAAAGATGGCGTCAATAAAAGTCATTTAACGCTGTCATTTAGTACAAAAAGAATGATTTTGAACAATTGAAATAAATTCAAAAATGTAATTCAAGTATCTATACATGTTTAGATTATTCCTTCATTTTTTAAATAGTTTACAAGTGCAGACCTAATTTGAAACATCTGTTTTGGATTATCATCGTCATCCGCCGGTAAACGTCAAATGATAAACATTGGATCCACCCAAGCCTTACCAAAAGTGTGCCTTAAATTAATTTTGTCAAAAAAGAATTACCAAACGCCGCTTCTATTCCATTGCGTTCCCTGATAATTTTAATTTCTCCTAAGAAGGTGTATTCTTTAAACTGTATTTATTTGTAGGATAAAGATAATCCGACACACAAATACGAGTATTATACGACAGATATGTAATCAAGTTCAAAGAACAACTCATCAGAACCTATCTCCACAACGAAGCGGCGTGTCGAAACCGGCGTCAAACCCGATTAAATCAATCTCATATCCTAAATTCCCCCAACATATTTAAATATATTTAATATAATAGCTATCTATAATCGAAGCCGGTCTGCGTGACAGCTACCGTCAAAATATCGATCCCAACAACGGCGCATGCGTGAACTTTCCCGCCAGAAAGTGACGTTCCGACGCCATCTTGGAATTGGAACATTTTCAATTCATTCACCGTCTCCCCGTCTCGAGCTCGTTGCGATTTGCAAGATGCAAACATCACCGTTGCGGAAGTAATTCTGCGTTATTAGAATGCATTCAAGGGATCATTTTAATCAAATAGAGTAGTGGAGGTAGTCGTCTGGATTTTTGTGGACATGAAATGAAAAACTCTACGGAGTTTTTGAGGAAAACTACAGTAATCTAGAAAATATAAAATCGAGTAGAATAAATAGGACAGCGTAAAATACTATGGGTAAAATATTCAAGCGAGAGCAATCAAAAAACTATATTTGATTAGAATTGATTCGTTGATGAAAGTCTTCGATAGCTAAGAATCTCTGAAGGATCTCTTCTTTGGTAGTTATCATTTCTGTGAGCAGCATCACCACTATTCTTCAGCGCAAACGCTGGCTAAATTACTGAACTGAATATTTTAGTCCTGAGTTACCATCACAATCGGTTCCTCGTGCGATATGGCCTGCCCATTTCCACTTCAGCTCACTGACGCGGCGAGGTATGTCGGTGAGCCTAGTTCGTCCATAGATTTCCTATATTCAAGTATATAGTTTATAAAACTTCTTGTTTTGGAAAACAGTTTGTTTTAAGCTACATCATCGGTGAAACACAAGTTTTATTGAAAAGATTTAACATTCGATTGGTAAGGCGAAACTTCGTCCAAAGACGAAATCAGACGAATTGATACCTTGTACTTTTTTAACATTTTTAATCTTGACATATGTTTAAACAAGTTTTGAACTCATTACGGTGTATTTTCAGGTGAACTTCGGCGATGTGTTCATCCCCCCCGTCTTGGACCCCCCGCGGCCGCGCGTGCTGCCAGAGTTCAAGCGGCTGGCGCACGGGCTGCGCTCTGGGAACATCTCCGTGCTTGATGCTAAGACCTTCTACATCCCCAACCTGCACTACGACGGCGCCGGGCCTGACGCCTACTTCTGGGTCGGGAATGGAACCGAACCCAATCCCTTTGGCACCAAGGCAAGTAACTTCTGGAATGTTGTTGACCTGAAAGACGTACAACATATTGCAGCAATAACCGTCTCCGTGGCCTAATCACAACGTTGGACTCACAAACCGGAGGTTCCGGCTTCGAGCTTCAGTAGAGATACCTATTGTTACTCGGCTAGGTTTTTTTCTATGTCCGTTTGGATAGCTATCATCATATCACCTAAGGCTGTAGCCAAACAGTAGTGCACTTTTGTATTCCAGTATATATGTAACAAAGCGCTTCATTATAGCCACCTGATCGTCACTTACCATCAGGTGAGAAGCTACGCCTTTCATACCACAACACAACATTGCTATTAACTGCTGATATTTGGCAGCAGACTTAGACAACATGGTTGTAGCTAGCCTGGCGGACATATAAAATGCTCTACCACTAACCAAACCGAGTACCACTGAGAATTGAACCCGCGGAACCTCCGAATTGTGATTCCAACAAATAGATCATGTAAATAAATAAAAATTTGTTATTGTTTTTCATCTCCCTAGGTCCCAAACGAGATGGGCTCCTTGAACCCCCTACGCGGCTACCTTGGTGAGGACATAGAGATCCAGCTCCCCGGCAAGCTGACCGCCTACGACATCGACTGGCTAGCCGTTTGGTGCGTCGAGTACCGACACAACTTCGGTCATGTCTTCATTCCAAAAGACCTGGACGTGCCTCCAGCGCTGGGACAAACCAAGATCACTGTGAGTTGGTCCGTGATGTTGCTAGCACTCCATCATCCACTGATCTGTTGACATACGCTGATTCTCCTTTCACGCTGGCCGTTGGCGATGCGGCGATAGTTATATTTTCAGATTACTCCACTTTGAGCAGTGTCATGTCCAAAGCCAAAGTCATTCATGTCTAGGTCAGCTCTGACCCTATGCGTTGTCGATGGCCCCGACGGTCATCCTGAAAGGAATATCTTTCTCTGGAGTGTGATGGTTGATGATCGAGTGCATTCTATCTTGTGGTTGAGAAGCGACGGTATGTTGTCTGGTTGATCTTTGTACTGAGCCACGTTCGGTCAGTTCGTGAGTATATGGGACTAACTGGTTATTCAAAACACACAATTTCCTCCCAGAGGAGCCTAATCTCCTCACACGCGTCCAGGAGTGACCCTGGATCATTGCCCAATAGCACTCGCTGACCTCACAACTGCGCTTGGCAAACAACCGTCCATAACATTGACTAGCTTCGGCACCGTACTGAAGTAACATGTGTAGTAAAAACTCTTAGAGAGCTTGTATGAAAATGGTGCCAGAGAAGAAGAAGATGGTGTAAGGATCGTACAAACTCCTTGCCTGCTCCAGCGGGACTGAGGCTACTTTTTTCGAATTTACAATAACGCTAAACTAAATTTAACAGTACATAAGGAGGAGCTTGTTGAAATTTATGTATGTACACTCGTGTTGAATTAATCTTGAACCACTTTGACAATCTGAGCGCCCTAATCACTTTAAATGAAAATTATTTCAACGAGCAACCAAACTGTGCATCTACCATGAGTTTACGCAGGCGATAACGTATATCGAATACTATCGCTCTGTTCTTGTCACCCGCATCTCGACTGAGCAACATTTCCGATAGTTTTCGATATGCGTTATCGCCTGCGTAAACTCATGGTAGACGCACTGATCCCGACTGAAATTGACTCTTTGTAAGAAGGTTTGTCAGCGTGTCGGTAGGTCAGGATTCCCTCAACGTGATCGCACAACCGATCCTACCAACTGCGCGAATTATTCGTACATTTATTTGTTTATTCATATTTAATCTTTAGCTCTTTTTCTAGCTAACACGGACAATAATAGCTTTTCTTTCCAGCGCTGCCTGGCATTAACATTTCTTCTAACATTGCCTTCTTTTCAGGGAAAACGGAAAACACCGTCCAAGCGTCGTCCACAAGTTGTTAAATCTCAAAAACTTATTCTGTTGCCCAAACCAACTGTTCAGCCATCTTGGTTCTCGTTTGGTTGGCCGTATGATTTTCAATAGATATAATTTTGCTGGTTTTGTAAGAATCGAATCCTATATCTTATTAATTAATATATTATTTACAAGGATATTGTGGACCTAGTAATAATCTCAATCCCCAATATCCTAAACTTTGACCTATATTAGACAAAGTGTAAGGCCATACACACGTATTTCGAAGAGGTTACAGTTTACTACAATCCCAACACAAACTCTTTGAGAACATGTGATTCATAAATTATAATTATAAAAAGGTTTATATTTGCTAGTTACCATTAGACGTTACCTTTATAGAATTAATTAACAAAACAAGATTCTTACAAAGTTAGCGCACAAGACTGAATTTGTTTTTATGTTATTAACTCTACCAATTGTTTTTAATAAATATTTTTCTAAACTAACCCGCGTGCGATTTCTTTCCTTCTCTGCTTACCTCGGGATCTGGAATTGTATTGTTACAGCCTGCTTGGTGGTATAATCCAGTAAGTATAACAAATATCTACTAATATTTTCACACGCTTTATATCTCTAATTTGCTTGTCTGTCTGTCTTGCCAAACGATACCACCAGGGGTTTGGTTGCCAAAAACTGTTAATGACACTACTGCTGAATTAATTTATCACGAAATTTTAAACACATATGCCTGTACCAAGCAGTATTTAAATGGCAGGGCTTCTTGATTGAATGCATCAAAATTATTATAAGTGTTAAATTACAGGTATAACTTCAGTCTGACGTCGTTTGACGTCCCGTAAATGCACCCTCCCGTACCGCTCTCATACCTCAGGAACAGACTCAGTTATGAGTTAGAGCTGTAGTACCTATTTTAAGCACAATTCCCTTTTTGATCATCAATCTCATCAGCCAGTGCAATAAGAAAAATAGTCAAACTGTTCAAATGCTTTATCAACCACGGATATGGTGTTATTATGATAATGGTATCGTTAACAAATCATTTTATCAACCACGCACCTGGGGATACTGGTGGTGTCGTTAACAAAGAACGGTCTAATGTCATAAACTCCGCATTTATTAACCGGGTCTATGTTGTTAAAATTACGTCCTTAAATTGGGGTTCCATGATATTCGGATTGAATATCTACCTTATGTAATTTTTGGGGTCGTAAGTTTTTAGGATATTCTTTTATTATTATTTATTCATTTAAATCAGACATACATCCATAGTGTTAGTAATCTTAGTGCTGTGTTAGTGAGTTAATTATATCGTCAGACATGCTACTGCGGCACTGGTGCATGTGATGACAGCCAGTGTCGCAGCACCGGTCCGTCGGTGCGTTGTGCGACGACAGCGAGCAGACTGCTGCCCCGCCCCGCACCCCGCACCCTGCGCGCGCTGGAGGACGCACTCTTGCGCATCGTGCTGTAGAAGCAGTCTACATGTGCCAATTTTATTAGAATGTTATCTCTGTAGGGTCCTTTATTTCTTAAGGATATTTTGAATTAATAAACTCTTATTGGTATTTGATATTTTGACGTGATGACGTTATATAAATCGATGAACGCCTGCGCGCACGAAAAAGTGTCACGTTCCGCCTGAACCGAGCGTGGAAGCGAGAGCGCGGAACAAGCGATAGAGAGGCACGATCGGCGGAAGCGTTCGGCTTGTGACGCTTCTTTTCTTATAACGTTATCAAGTAAAATTATCGTCCGTAAACCGACTTTACAGACAAACAGTTTTTTTTATTGGTTGGGTTTGTTGTGGACTATCCACAATTATGATATTGAATGCTGTGTGATGTTTCAGACGAGCTCCTCGACCTCACAGTCGCCTTTCAGTGCGTCTAATAACTGTAAAGAGATTCTTGACAAAAGGCTGCAAGTGCGATGGGAGCTACAGGTGAATACCTATTATTATTTATTAGTTTAATAGAGGTAGGGCACTTCTCAACGCCCTACTACCTCCATATTCTAAAAGTTTACCAACAAACAGCACCGTTTTACAAGCATATGTTTTTCCGGTAGTAAAAGGTTACATTGCCAGCGTTATAGACTTGAAGCTTCTGACTGATCACGCTTCTGTACAGCCTTGTTACTATCGAGTGATATAAAGGCCAAGTTATATCACATTTTTACTTTTCATCACGTAAGTTTGAAACTTAGCGTTGTTATTTTTGAAATTTGTATGAGACTCAAGTATGTCAGTTCTTTTTTAAATGCTAAAGGTTTTCCACTTGGTTTTCATCGTATCTGATTTGAAGTTACATTCAGGCTTCAGGACGGAAGCGTGCTCACGTGCCTTCAGCTACTAAGTTGATTCGTAGCAATGATTTTGCATTTAGTTTAGCATTTTAGTTTTCTCAATATTTCTGTGCTTATTTTCATCAAAAATAATTCAGCCATTCTTTTCACGTCTAAGCAATTGAGACACATGGACAGGTAATTATTAATGGGAATCCACTCAGAATGCAGAATATTTCTTTTGTCATTTAAAAAAAATAGAATAGCTGTCTTTAACAAGGCATTACCTAAAAATAGGAGATTGGAATATAGTGTCGAGAAATGAGTTTAAATAGCACACAACTTTGTTGTCAGCAGTCACCGTTACGAAGCTAATGGTCACTAGATGGCGCTTTGAACAATAATCAAAAATTGTGTGCAAAAAGGAATATCGTGATACACTGTGAAGTTGTATGTTAATGATACTCATTTCGCGACATCACAATCCGATGTCCTATTTTTAGATAGTTACTGCACAAAGCCAGATATCGTTTTCTCTATCTAATAAAATGGGGATTAAAAGTTCTCGAGTGGCAACGTAACGGTAAACGTCTGTCCCCCTACCAGGTGGACTGACGACTCGGTAAAGGTCGCGGGGAGTCGCTGGATGCCCATGGTAGCTCAGTTGGGTAGAGCGTCAGTCCTTGAACAATTGAGACCTGGGTTCAATCCTGTCTCCTACCAATTTGTGTTCCAATTTGTTATTTGAAATTTATATACGAATGATAAAAATTACCATTGGCTTTTCGGTGAAGGAAAACATCGCGAGGAAACCTACACACTCCTGCGAAGAAATTCAAAGATGTGTGTGAAGTCTACCAATGCGCGGGCCCGCGTGGTGGACTATGGCCCCTGCATATATAGGCTGTTGATGAAGTCAACTTTTAATTGACATACCACATACCTTGACGTTATTTGTGAGTCATCGTGGGTACTACAATGTACATGACACGAATCTGTTTATATCCTCAGGGTGACTATGTGCAAGTGACTCTGTCAGCTCGCCTCCGCAAGGAGCAGTACATGGCCTTCGGGATCTCAGGTGCTGAGGGCAGACCGGCCATGTTGGGATCCGATGTCGTCATCGCGTACTGGGATACCAGGTGACCATGATAGTACCTTGTTATGAAAGTAGGATAAGCTGGATATTACAATCGAGGTGTTTATAGGCCGAGGCGAAGCCGAGTGCTTATAATAAACCGGCGACTGTAATAGCCAGCTTGCTGAGTACGAGCATCATACCATGTTTTTCAATACATTTGCGATTACCATAAAATAAAACAAGTTAAGAATTAAAGCAGTTTGTAAAAGTACATTACATTTATTAATTGGTTTAGTGATCTTCATTCTTCGTTGATTTGTAAAACATTATACTGTTAATTGAATGTATTTTAGATTGCAACCTTTTGGTTTGTTCAGGGTGAACCAGCCGCGCGTGGCAGACTACACGATCACGCACCTGGCGCAGTGCGACGGAGAGCAGGGGGTGTGCCCGGACGCCAGGCTCGGCGGCACCAACGACGCCGAACTAGGTGAGACCCCACCCACTAGCATCATCGACAGATGGCTGACTTTTCCTAGTATGTACCTCTCGAGAACTCTTACTCATCGACGGTGTCCTTCGAGTGATGTCTGTCAATATTGCCACTTCATGAATGTTTTATTTAATCTTCTACTTGCAGTGTCAGGGCAGCAGAAGAACGGAGTAACCACCATTACATACCGCCGGCCGCTGTCGGCCAAGGAGCCGTCCAAGGACAAGGAAGTGCTGACATCACGTTCGCAGTCCGTCATCGCTGCCTTTGGACCACTCAACTCTCGCTACGAAGCCAACGCGCACTCCTTCATGGATACCACCAGGAACGACGTGCAGCTAGACTTCGGAACCTTGGTAACATCTTCTGCATGATTGCCTCCAAGCATAGTCGAAGCTAGGTGGTTGCCAGAGACTTAGTCCACGTAGTAAGAAGATACAATAAACCGTCTTCACTGGGCTTCAAGTTTTTTTCCTACAATCTCAACCGCTGACGATCTTACACACTGGCCCGACCTGAATACTTTCTGTGAACACGGAAATTGTGAGAATATTTCATATTCCATTCCATTCGCTGTCACTATAAACAGTGAATGTATAAATAAAATAAATTTATTCCAGCATACAGCCATATTTACACAACAACAACAACAAAAACACACAAAAAAACAACTTAAGGCTAGATTACGTGATTGGCGTATGGTAGTTCCGCCACACTTCCACGATAGGGCTTCGGGGCCACTCGGCGACGCTTTGTATGAGCAGGTTGCGGGAGCTGCCCACGCGCGTGTTGAATGCGGCAGAGCGCGCACGCAGGAGGGCGGGAAAGGTCGGCGTGCGGCCCGCGCAATGCATGCCGCTCGCACTGCAGTATGTAGGCAACTTAAAAATAGCGCGGTACGCGTTGTTATATTGAACGCGCATGGCGTTCATTGCTGCCTTCGTGTGGTTCGCCCACAACTCAACCGTGTACACATTCGTGCAATACGTCATGAAAAGCAGTCTTTTAACTCGTATAACACATTTAGACTTAAATGGCTGCAGACCAGATCGCCACGAGGGACGTTCAATTAGATGGTTTCCCAAAATAGGTTCGCCACCACTATCACCCAATGAAAATCATAATTATCTTGCTAAAAAAAAAGGTTACTGCTGAACATAGACCTCCTTACGGTCCACAATGACCGGTATTAAGCCACTAGCCAGTTTCAACCAGCTAATCCTCGCGAACTTTACTACACTACTAAACATGAAAACTACTATATAACCCTGACCCCTGATTTCACAGAACGACAACAGCTGCCTGGGCCTTGCCGAGCTGGACACGGATGGACCATCACCCTGGCCAGCAAGGGTCATCGCTGGAGTCACCAACTTCACAGCCAGGATCGGGCCCGCCGGCGGCGTGAGAGGGTACACGCCCATCACAGGTACATTTCTAACAAAATCTTCTAGAATCATTCAATGTCTCGTGCGTGTCTATGGGTTGGGTTGCTAAACATAAGATAAACCTTTATTTGCAATAAATGTGGTACATTTCAGGTGTTCAAATAAATAAATCATAGATCACACATTTAGCCAATGTTTTTACATGCAAACAGTAATTAACAGTAATAATATCGAGCATTGAAATTATATAATTCTATGATGTCAGGACACGTACCTAATTGATATCTGAATCATTGTCACTGACAGTGTCACGAGAGCCTTGGGCGAGTATGAACGTTTAGGCCGAGCCAGTGAAGTGATAATTTTATAAACATTATAAGTTGCTCACTAAAATTAATATTCACCACGACCTACGAATACGTGCTACGGTTATGTAACAGATACTTTCAAAATGAATTTAAAAACAATACTCACTTTTATGTGTATTATTTCAAGCAGACAATGATATTACGAATGGATTCTCACCATACGGTAAATATACCTACTATTCTTCTAATATTTTAGATATGTGTTTAAATAAGGGTACAAAATCTGCATGGAGAATACTCGTACTTCTATCCAGCTACAATTTGATTTTTGTTTGATCAATCGTCATTCAGGTTGGCTCGTCGCGGACAAAACGCTGTTGTAAGATTTGTGTCACGGTGGCTTAGATTCCGGTTCTTTTTACTATAAATTAGTTACGATCGTTGCAGCGATGGAACGCAAAAGGCAAAACTTTTCGCTACTAGTTGGTCGCCACTTTGGCAAAAGTACACCCATTCGCTTTCTTTAAATAAAATAGATATGCATTGTCTGTCACATCCCAATAATGTACTAGTGTTCCTACAGTATACATCTAAGTAGTAGTAAATATGTTTTGACAGCGAGAATAATTGGGATGGGACAAAAAGTACCTTATATTATACAAAAAGGAAAGAAAGAAAGGAAGTGGCGACACAGTTTTCGTAAAAACCCTAGCTATGAGAAATTGACCATACTACAATCGAATATTTTTTTAAGGATGCTTGAGTTGAGGAAATTGTGCCCTCTAAGCACCTAGTTACAGCATCTAAAGCATAGCAGAGATATATAAGGTTCATGTCATTCAGGTCACCCATCTTGGGGCATCGCGTGGTACATCAACGACCAGCTGATCCCGGAGATATACGTGGAGAGAGGGAAGACATACAGCTTCCTGGTGGAGGGGGGAGACGACAGGACCAACCCAGCCAAGTTAGTTCATTTAATTACATTACCGGAAACAAGTCGCTTATTGAGATGGCATGGCGTCTCTAGTACTCTTTATATACCACCCTAATTAGTAATCTACGGTTAAGCGGAAAAAAGTGAACGAGAAGCGAAACTGACAGGCGATTCTGTTTCTCGCTTATCGTCTCCCATGTGGCACGTGCAGGCGGTGCAGGGTACTGACATCAATTCCTGCGCAAGTTACTGGGACATTCTACTCGCGCATCCAGTACAGCGTGGCAGATTTACACTCCTAAATGTTTGCGCAAGAGCAGAGCTATGCATATTTCCTGACAATGTTTTCCTTCCCAGAAAATTCAATTGAGTTTTTGTTTTCTTGCTGAATGTAACTCATTATTACTAGCCATTATCGATTCTGAGGTCATGCGTGTATCATATAACCATTGAAATCATGTTATGTTCTCTAGGTTTCATCCATTCTACATCAGTGACTCATCTGAAGGTGGTTTTGGACAAAAGAAGGAAGAAGATCAGAGGAAACAGAGAGTTTTCGCCGGGGTAGCTTACGACAACGAGCAGTACCCGTACCCAACAGCTGGTAAGTCCTTACGTCGTTCTTTTTGGTTTTAAGACTGATGGAAGACATGACGGATTTACTCGTTTACTGTAGGCTATTTCTATGTCTGGCTTCTAAGTAAAGCTCGTGATTAATGGCAACGGAGAACTGTGTGAAGCACATGTAATTGTCTGACCGTTAGTGACTGACAGACCCTGGTATAATTGAGGTATGGGGTATCAGAAAGCCTTATTGAGCAATACTTTCACAACTGCTATTTGTGCTCTTTCGAGTTTCGAGAGTTTCGAGTCTCTCCCATAGTGCTTATTATAGATCTATAAAGAGTTACGAAGTTTAGTCATAACAAAGATGAGCTTACTGACTCTGGCACAAACATAGTCAATATGCAGATGCCAGTTAAGAGCGTCATCTAGTGTGCTTCCTAAATATCTGATACTCTTAGTGTGGCACGGCACTGCGATGTAAATGACATAGAATTTGTCGGCTTATTGGTACTTTTAAGGGCCAAGAACTTCGTTTTATCTCATCATCATCAACAGCCTATTTATCTTTGTCCCTTACTGCATGGGCTCAAGACTACTCTCCTGCAGAGAGTGTATGGACCATAGAAATGATTTTTATCATTCGTACATAAATTCCAAATAACAAATTGGAACTCGTTGGTACGAGCCATGATCGAACCCAGACCTCGATTGTTCAAGGACTAAGGCTCTACCCAAGTGGACTACCACGTCTCTTTAAGTTATTTTTAAGTTATATCATATATATCATAATCAATCCTCTCTGAGCACACTCAGCTTCGTATTTAGAAGTCGTCCAATCCGGGCCAGTGACGAGGAAATATATCGAGTTCAAAAATTACTAAGGATTTTTTGCTGAACTTCGCTTATATCACTGCTTGCAGTGGGTCGTTACTGTGAATGGACCCACAAGACCGTCGACCAGTCCGCTGCTGCGGAAACTTTCGAGGACTACATGAAGACCTTGCAGTTGGAGTGCAACGAGGGTGAGCCTGCAGTCCTCAACTGGACCGTGGCACACGAGACTCCGGACTTGGTATACTATCAGGTAAGGCAATTTCTTTTGCACAAATGGATCCCAAGGAATTCATCTGACCTGATGCTAAGTAGATGGTGAACTTCACCCCAAATTAAAGAGGATTTTCAATGAGTAGTTTTAATGTATGTTTATACTTGACCTTCTCGCCTAATGGTAAGGCCGTTGGGTGTTAACCGGGCGCACTCAGAAGCCACAAGCTAATGAGGAGCTGATGCAACATATCGGAACACTTAATAGTGATTTAATCCAAACGTGTAGCGCTATTAGGCCACGGAGGTGGAGTAAAAAATACTGTCAGGTGTTGGATCATAAACAATCATAGAGGATTGTGATTAGGGTGCACAAAATTTAGCCTTTGACCCATTAGGTGCATTCTCCTCAGATTTAAAGAATGTTTTAGTACATATTATATAGGGTACAGAACTGTAACGGGCATAAACTGTTTTACCAGCTTTTGACAGCTCTATAACAGTACCTACTTTATGTGCAAATCAAAGATAAATAATCTAAGTGGTACAAGGTGCAAATTATAATCAGAACCCTGTTTAAATCGTACTTTTTAAGACATAAACAACTTGAACGATGACCTCGACTGCGCAGTAAACGATTTTCGGGTCTCTTTGGCGGGGGAGCGGGAGGGGAATGTCATTTAGAACGCTTTGAGGCGCGTGATTGGCCAAACAGTCCCGACTTGCGCCCGTCTGTCTTCCGCGAACTCATAACTCATCCCGCTATGCCCATTATCCATTATTGTTCAAGTTGTTTGCCTGGAACTACACCTAATCTGTGATTTCAACAAGATTCATACGAAATATATTCCTACTGCTTATTGTTTTCGGTTCTATGTCCATTCATGTGAAAGTTGTATGCATTTTAACCTCTACTCCTTTATAATTTCACGTGAAGCAATATTTTTATTTTTTCCAGTGCTACACTCACAATAACCTCGGCTGGAAGATCCACGTAGTAGATCCTGGTACACCAATACCGTACCCGATCGACCAGAAAGCGAATATAAATTCAGCGCCTGATGTTTTGCCGTTCGCGCCATTATTGCTAATTTTGACAGCTCTTCGCAATATGGCGGCGAGATAAGGATGCGCTTCGTTAATGTGAGCACTAGCTTTTAGCGGATTTTATCTGCATCATATACAAACTGGGATCTGCAGAAGAAGTTAATATTAAAATCAAGAAATTGAATATATATATATATATATATACATATACATATATATACCTATATATGAAAATAGCGACACTTTTGTCAGGAAGCGCAGATCACTATCGATAAAATTTTAAAAAGGGATGTCATCGTAAAATTTTAAAATCTACTATTACATATATAAAAATAATGTACTATTAGTTTGTTATCTATTCTATGGCGAGAACAATACAATTCGTAAAACAATGACAATAAAAAAAATGTTTTAAGCCAAGAGCATATGTATCTTATGCGTGTATTTTGGGCGAAGATTGTGATACAAAATGTTGGTGTAGTTAATGTTAAGTCAGAGCTCGTTGGATTTTGCTGTATATACAGGTATTTTAAAATTGGGTAAATAATGTCAATCTACATTATATCAATTTCATATCACTGGCGTAAAGTGTCATTTCGGCACTTATACAACATAGGCTCTTAATTGAAATATTTTTAGTTTATTAAGCTAATAATAAAATATTAGTGATCTTGCGAGCTGATTTTTGTCAATGACGATAAGTGGAATTCGTTGGAATAATTGAATTGTTAAGGATAAAGTGTGTCGGCTACGTTTAGCTCGCGCGCTTGCTACACATTTGACAAATAAATTTAATATATACTATATTATACATCTTATATACATATATATGGAATTGAATTAAGGACGTCTAGCTATTGGAGGTCTGCCATTTAATATACTATATTATTGTAAGTGAAATCAATTGCCACAATGGAAACGTTGACAATAAAAGGCGCAACAATTACATTTACAGTTATTTTTAGATATTATTGATTTTGATATACGTCCTAGCAACGCACGATGTGCTTGACAAGAACATATATTTAGTATTATAATTATGAAATTTCCTATTATCATAAAATAAATAATAGTCGGTAGTCTTTGGATATATAATTTTAAAAGCTTGTTTTGAGGTTCTCGTAGAGAGTTTTATCAAATATACAAAACTGAAATTCCAAGACAATAAAACAACTTAATATTCCGCTATAGATATTTAAGTGACTTAGTAATGTTTGACAATAAAATATAAAATTTGGGACTGTATAGTACTGAATAAGGTGAGAAGACGTGGTAAATATCGACAATAACTTTAGGCTAGGTATTTCTACATTTTTAACATTTTAAGAATTAATTATGATATGTATTTGACAATAACTGTCTGGCATTCAATAATGCTCTGTCACATAATAAGGAAAACCGCTGTAAGCTTATTGAGCAACTCGAACTCTTGAAAAGTGCTCCACTTAAAATTCTTAAGCTAAGACACTTAAAACTCTTAAGTTAAGCTCTCATAATTAATGCCAGATGTTAGCTTACACATTTCGTGTGTGGTGATATGTTTTATTTAAGAAAATACCTAGTTGCAACAAAATATAAGAACAAATAGAACCTGTTTACTAGCTTGTAAAAAAAAAGATATCATCGACTTATCTATGGAACTGCAGGGGCTACCTTTCATTACTGCGCATAACCTCCGCCCCCACCGTCATTCAGAATGGTGGTGTTACAAGACGGCGTTAGTTTATTACCTTGTCGTTGCACAGAAAAGTTTATAATTGTGCATCACACATTTATTAAGGTTAGCCGTAACTTAACGAACACACTGCTATGTGACGTGTGTTTAGATTTAAGGATTCGTTGCATTTTTCGGCAATTGGCATTGGATTGCAATTTAGCATGGCATTGTTTTGTGTTGAATTTTTCATTCTTAATTATTTGTTAGTTATTAATATTTATCGAAGTTTAAAACACGTATTTTGGAAATACAATTAGATATATACTTAAAAATGAATATTTATTCAAAAATTAATATTTAGAAAAATAATGTTTTCCGAAACTTTACCTACTGTATTTTAATCTTAGAAACCTAGGTAGCAAATAAAACTATTTTACACTTGGTAGTTGGTAGATGTTGATGCACAAATTTCTGTTAAAAATTAAGAATTTTATTGTAGTTTAAAACGTTAAGTTATAGGTATTGTATTCTATTTACAGTGCAATATTTTAAAATCTGAGATGTTTTTGAGGCAATAAAATTGAGTAAAATATTTTTTATTACATATAATATACTAAATTATATTTATAAATAAATATAAAGTTTTTTTCATGTGTTTGTTTATAGGACAGTATTTATGTTTTGCTGTGGATCGTGAAAAATAATTCATTTATAAAGGACTCAAATAATATTTATTTAAAAAACATATCCCTACGAGCAATTTGACAAAAATCATCGAATAGTCTCATATCGTGAAAAACAAGCATATTGAATAAAAGATACATATACTAAATATTATATTTAAATATCATACAAAACTATTACTTTGAAGTAATATAGAAAATAAGATAGACCACAGTTATGTTTATATTTATTTAAGAACTCGTACGTAAACCTGAAAGGTATGTGTTTAATGAACACATTTTTGTAACAATTAAAAATGCTCTAAGTTTCATTTTATAGAAAGTATTCTGTAGTAAAAGTACAAAAATTAAAATAAATATACTATGTTTTAAACTATTTTTAATTTTTTTCAAAATGGAATTAAATATAAATCTTTGTGGCTAATAGCTACACGTCTCAGAACTATTTTTGAGGTGAGATAAAAGTAAATTGACTCCACAGAAACTACTTTCATCTTAATATGTACGATTATTACGATATGTATGATTTTTTTACATTCATCAGTTTTTAACAATTAACAAATAATCTAATTTGAATTAGTTATTTACTTGTATGTAAATATTTTAGTCATTGCAGGCACAATTTTATCTACATAGTTAAATATATTTAGTAGATGTTAATGCTTTACACATATTGTAAATATCTATCATAATATCTTTATTAAGGTTTTGTAAAAAAAAGCCGTAATCTACAGTTTTCGACAATAACTCGCTGTTACTTTTGTGTAATTTTAATAACTTTGACAATAAAGACTTTTTCTTAACTTGAATCGTTTTGTATGTATTTCAATAACACCAACTCTCTAAAACTCTTTTGATACATAATATAATTTATGGTAGATGTCAAGAAAATACCAGTCTCTAAATAGACCAGTCTTGTTTCAATTTATCCATTCCTTTCCATCAATCCATAAATTTCAAAATTCACAAATTCGAAATGTAAACAGTGCTTCCTAAATCTATGATATAGGTATGTGGTATGTGTGAGCAACTGAGTAGGCCTCTTACGATACTACCTTCATTAGCCAAAGTGAGATGAAGCCAAAATTGAAATACTGTTTAAAAATTATATATGTATTTACATACATATAATAAAATAATCACCATAAACTGGCCAATGCCTATACTGGATATATTTAAGACAATTTAATATTAGCGGTATTTATAAGAGTAGGTAATAGAATCCAAAATAATAATAAAATATTTAGAATTTGTATCTGTTCTTCTGTATGTTTGTACATGCATCACTCCCAAAACAACAGCATGTTTATTTAACCTTGATACGCCTTCGAGTTATATCACATTATTACATTGCATCCGTGCGGGTGAGTTGCTAGTTTAAATTTTAAATTATGGTTTACAAGCAAGGCAAGCTACATAGTATCTGAGGCTTAATTAGTTATTTGAAACAGATTGGGTGAATGACGTGTAATTCACTTCCTTTCACCAAGTACAGAGTACTAATAATTGTATTATCCTCCCTAATCCTACCATTCGCTCTCCCAACGTACCTAAAGAGGGACGAGCAAGTTATAAAGTACTTACTCGGTTCCTAATTTGTCTAAAAGCAGTTAGTGCTGTTGTGTATCACGTTACGATTATCTCTGAAATTAAATAACGATAGATCAATGGACTTAATCAAATCATAGCTTTCCCTTTTGAGCACAAATATTTTTCTTTGTAATCCATTATTATTGTAGTAGCACATCCCTCATGTCTACGCCTATCGGACGAAAATAACTGTTTATGTATTTCTACCAAGTTTTATTTTGAATTTTGGTAGCTTCACAATAATTTTCCGCTGGTCACACCAAACAGGTCACTGACTGACTCACAGTCTCACAGTTCTACGCTATTTATCACGAATTAACTTTAATTTTTCAAGAAAATTTGTGTAAAACAAACAAAAAGACAACATTAATGTGTTAAGTATTATATTACGAAGTGAAATGAATGAAATCTTCATTTAAATCATACGGTATCAGTGCAGGAAAAGGTACCACCTGTGTTTGTTTTTTATGAAGCTTTTTCCACAAAAAGCTTTGCCATGGCTGAAAAGGTATGTAAACTTTGTATTTTTGGCTAATATAAAAGCTATGCTAACTTTTCAATGCAGAAGGAGATATTGAAACTAGCCAGTTAGTAAAAACTTCAGTTTTAAAAAAGGTAAATTGTTTGACAGTGAGATTTTCCATTGTGAATATTTGTGATCAAGTTTGGCTTCCATTATCTCTATGCATGTAAAATGAAATTGTAAGTTGTGTTGCTAAGAAACAACAAATAAATAATGTTTGGGATATTCTAAATTAATTGTGCATTGTTGTTAAAATTATATGTGAAATCGTTTATGAGCACAAGCTTGAATAAATTTAGAAAAATTAAATTAGTACAAAATGACATAAACATCAGTTTCCTGGGTATAGGTTTCTCCTGATTCAGAAGAGTTGAGACCACATTTGTAATGAGATTGTTCTGTACGGGTAACATAACAACATATTATTTAATGTTTATCAAGAGAGAGTTGGTATTGAAACCGGCGGCCTTATCGTGTAACTCCAACACCGATCACGATCCCTTTGAATTTGACGTTTGAAGATGATTCACGAACTTCACACCGCTCAAACGCGACTGCTAAATGTCATTGAAAGGTATAGCGATTAATCAAGAGTTTGAAAGATTATGAATGAACGAAATCGTAATTTTGACATAAAATTGGTACCGTGTAACTTTTTGACAACTAGAAATCGCTTTCAAAGCGACTCGCAAGTGTCAAATGAAAGATTCAACACTCAGCTCGAATCTTTCAAAAATTTCTCGCAATTTTATCATTGTTTTATAACTTTAATGATTGATTTAGTTTCAATGTCGTTATATCAATTGAATTAGCAGCAAGAACTATTTTGATAGCTCGCGTAGAAGAAGAAATTCAGCCTCACAATATAATAAATTGATGTTTTATTTATAACTCTCAATAATTTCAGATTGTTTTTATTATTTGCCTAAATAAGTAATAAACTCAACAAAATAAAATAATATAAGTTACGTACGTAAATAATTATTTTTTATTAATTTCGAGTATTATGGTATCTCTTCAAAATTAGCTATGATGGGTGACTGTAGGTGACTACTGTTGTGTAGATAATAAATAATAATTTGTGCTGCGTGTTTACGGTGCTATGTGTGAATGGATGAGAACCCACAAAAAATATTTGTATATAATTTATATTATATATACTTCGGAAATGAACTTTCTACACCACTCGTAGTACC
The DNA here is from genome assembly GCA_910589575.2 of Carcina quercana. Classification (NCBI taxonomy): domain Eukaryota; kingdom Metazoa; phylum Arthropoda; class Insecta; order Lepidoptera; family Depressariidae; genus Carcina; species Carcina quercana. The sequence goes on along the minus strand of OU342447.1, from coordinate 9,750,013 downwards.
AAGGCTATCTTAGTTATTATAAGAAATGAAACCTTAGCAATTTTTGTAAAAAAAGATACCAAAACCAGCGATAAAAATATTTTAAGATAACTAAAGAAATAGCTGTAAGATTTAAGAACCATTGCCTGTTAAGGTAACTAAAGAATTGGCTGTAAGATTTAATGACCGTTGCCTGTTAAGGAAAGTAAACAACTGGCTGTAAGGTTTAAAGATCATTGCCTTTCCTGCTAAGGATAGTGAAAAATCACAACGACAACAAGCGCCGATTTCATTCGTTCCGAAAGCGATTGTGATTAAGAATGTTAGACGATACCATTTTAAAGTCGCGATCCCGATCACGATCACGATACCTTTCAAAGGTATCGCGATAGGTGTTGGAGTTAGACGATAAGGCCCCGGGTATGGTAGGGGTGCATACAAAATATCCATAATACAAGTCGATATTTTTGAAATTGAGATTGCTGAGTTCTCTTGAGTCGGCTCATTTTCAAACATAATTTTAAATAGGGTTGTATTATTAAAAAGCATGATTTCAAAACTAGTGCTGGGCCTTTTTTTGCAACACAGTATAACAAATTACTGAATGAAATTTCCAATTTTTATCATTCTGTCTTTTTGAAAGGCTTATTTTCATATGTATTATTTTCTCTTTCTCATCTGGGAATGACATAATGGGAAAAGGTATGATTTTATTGAGATTTAAAATCCTTTCAGTGGAAGAGTGAGTATTAGTTACATTATGTATGATGTGTCTCTACAGCAGAAACCTACTCAGCTATGCAATTGACCTATAGCACATGCATCTCAAAAAATGTCGTAATATCAGCCTGTATTGAACGGATGACATAAGCATGTGTAAATGGATATGCACGTGACAAAGTGGGTCACTTTTTTGTGGGAAGAGGTATCGCAGATCGGTGGGCGGTGAACGTCCACTTTGTATGCAGTACTATATATTCTGTACGTATAGTTTCACTTATAGGTGGTTATATACTTACTCGTCTTTTCAGAAGATCCAAGAAAACCCTATTTCTGAAGAGTCAACAGAACCTAAACCGACAGAGAAACCAAAAGAGATGAGTCCCAAGCTGAGTGACAAGACAACAGTGCCTCTGCCTGAGCCTGTGGTGGCCCCAGCTCCCCGGTTCTCTGTGCCTTCCTTCACGAAGACCCCACCCAGTGACCTGTATCGGAGGCTCTTGCCTGCAGTGCTATTTTTGCTAACATTTGTCACAGTTATGACCATGCTGCTTATTTATATGGATACTGTTGGTAAGTTTTCTTTTCATTATCTACATGTGTAATTTTGCAAAGATACATGCTTGGTCTATTTCAAGTTATTATTATTTGCTTGATACACTAGCAGCTCTTCGAGCTTATGCATGTATATTACTTAACTGCACTTTTTTAAATTTAAGTATTAATAAAAGTTTGAAGGCATATTCCAATTTTGTAAATTTTGATGAACATCTCATTGGTACATCAAAATGTTATAAACAAAAGATAATCTATGCATCTTAAACTTAATGCACACTGCAATCGATTGTGATTACAATGCCAAATTTAATAATATATTGATAGTCATAAGGTGTTAACATTGTTGACAGCCCTCGGCGCGCAGCAGTTCCGTTTGAACATGTCCCGTGACTACGAACTGGCGCGCATCCCTCAGGAGTCCCCTCCGCTGGTAGCGTACGTGCGACAGCTGCACCTGGCGCCCAGGGCGTCGCACGCGCCCACGCCCGCGCCCTCCCTCACCACCAGCGTGAGACAGATGGACGATATCTTCGGACCCATCGTGAGTATTGTGCCATCCCCCATCGAGAGAGAGTTGTATGTAACTATGTATTGTTAGAAAAGTCAAATTACAGCTCGAGCTGTATACATAGGCGGCGGTAGTTGTTATCTTGAGGCACAGATGGCGCTGAATGTGATAGTTGCTTCGTGCATGTTCAGCGCATGTGAAAGACATTTAAATTTGCTGTAAGGCGCGCGGCTGACGTCACTCTCCCCGCGCTGCCCCCGCACTCCCCCGCAGATTGCATGAAGACTCCGTTCGAAGAGCAGGCGCTAGTGTTTTATGTCTAGGCCTGGGCCCAAATTATGGCAGTGGTGTATCAATTTTAACCTACTTCTAATTGTTGAATCGAATCTATACTTTGCAATTATATTAGAGGTGGATAGAGGAACTATTCAATGGGTACTAGTAAACCCCTAGAATTCAGGCTCATTTGGTTTGTTTTGACGAGTTTAGCCTATCAATAGTGGCCAGAAATTAGTAAGTGGAACTCTTCAAGAGATACTAGTAAACCCCCTCGAGCTTGGACGCATATTGTTTGTTTTGTCAAGTCTAATATATTACCTACCTTTAGTAACGGGTGTTTGATGATGGAGCCAGGAGGTGAATAGAGGAACTTTTAAAATGCATTACTGACGAAAGCGTGTTTTAAGGTTCCATACCAAAAGGGTACAACGGGACTCTATTACTAAGACTCCGCTGTCCATCTGTCACCAGGCTGTGTCTCATGAACCGTGATAGTTCGACGGTTGAAATTTTCACAGATGATGTACTTCTGTTGCCGCTATAACAACAAATACTAACAGAGTAAAATAAATATTTAAGGGGGCTCCCAAACGTTATTTTTTGCTCAATATTTATAACGGCAACAGGTAGATTCTTAAAATATTTACTTTAAAAATAGGTAGAGTATAGTGCGGAACCCTTCGTTCGCGAGTCCGACTCGCTTGGCCGGTCTTTAACAAGAATAAGTAACGGGTCAGAGAAAGATATGGTCTAATTTTTATCCCACACACATTAGTTCCCGTGGGATACATTCGCAAGACCACGCAGGAGAAGTCGCTGGATGGTGTGGTTCCCTGCGAATGTAATTACATATAAATCATATGTGATGTTCACAGTACAACGGCACGTTTGTGGAGATGGTGCCGCTGGGGGGTCGGTCGCCTACCACCGAGTACCTGGTGTGGGCGCGCGGCTGGGACGGCGTGGTGGTACGGGCCGCGCCCAGAGACTACCTCGCCCTGCGCGGAGCGTGTCGCGCCCTGCACGCCTGCCTCAGCCCCACCGATCACCCGCGCGAGGTATGTACCTGCGTCGATTGCCTACCACCGAATATTACAATATTAGGATTGACCCATGAAGCGACATATAAAGAAATATGAACCTCAATATAGGCGCCATGTTGTATTATTATGAAGAGCTGTTGAAGACATGTTGTGCATCCCTTTCCCACCCGCAGGTGACGTACCACGAGTCTGAGACGCACGAGTCTGCGTTCAGTTCGCGTGTTCTCTGTCTCCCTCTGTACACGGTGTTGCTAGCGGCTGAAGCGACGAGCGCGCAGTACGTGCTCCTTGGAGGGGACGCGGTGTTGCCAGCGTTGAAACACGTGCCCTTCAACAAAGTCAACCTCTTGGTAAATACATGTTTGTTTTATAAATCACCAGCTCTCATTCATGTGAAAAAATAATCACATCAACATCCTATACATGTCCCCACTGCAGGTCTCAGTCCTACTCTCCTACAGAGAGTGTATGGGACATAGTCCACCACGCGGGACCAGTGCGCATTGGTAGACTTCACACACACCTGTGAATTTCTTCTCAGGAGTGTGCAGGTTTCCTCACGATGTTTTCTTTCACCGAAAAGCCAATAGTAATGATTTTTATCATTCGTATATAAATTCCCAATAATAAATTGGAATTCATTGGTACGAGCCAGGATCGAACCCAGACCTCGATTGTTCAAGGACTGACGCTCTACCCAACTGAGCTACCACGGCTTATTCGTGTAAAATTCGTTAATTTTTTAATGTTTTTCATGTCTTTACAATTGAACCTTCATACAATTTTGCAAAGTGCTAAACATGTCACCTCTAATGGTACGTGCCAATGCAAGGTTTAGTAGGCCTTCGATCCATCTAATGGCGTTCGATTACTTCGCAAGTTGTCCATTCTTCAAGCAGTGTGACATGTCCATTAGACATTTGCAAAACAGTGCTTCTTAAAGTAATGTGATATGTCATTACATTTCTATCACTATAAACATCATCTGAAATGCGCACGGATATCGTATTGCAATGCTCGGAATTAAAAATAATAGAATGTAAGCCTCATCGTCCTAGTAATACGGTTGCATTTCAGTTACATATGCGCGTTCCATCCCTCTCGCTCGTTCGGTGCGAGTGAGCGGTGCAGAACGAAGGCATGCGCACGGAATGCCATGAGTGATGCGTGATGTTTTAGTTGTTTTAGTGACGTGTGATACAAGATTACGCGGTCGGGTAATGTTACTCGTGTCACTCATATTGCCACTTCAGTTTACTGATTCGTCAACCTATTTCGGTCACTACATTTCGAATATAAATGGAAATTAATATCACTATAAGTGGGGTTGGTATTGTGTGTATTGTGACGTCATACAATCTACCGTCGCAGGTGCTAGAGATCCGCTCATCGGACCCGGTCGCTCGGAACAAGACCACAGCGTTCCTGGAGACGAAGAACTACACTGTGGCGGCGGCCTTCGAGGACAGCGTCATGTACACACTCAACAACCAACCTTAAGTATACGGAACACGATCTTATTATACTTTTAAGAACACCAGTACCTTGGAGGAGTACCAGTTATGTTACTGGTGGTACTCGTCTGTACCATTTGTATCATTTGCGGTACTAGTATGGATTGAAGTTTACAAGTAGCGGTAAGAAGTAGCGGCAATGATACTAAAGGTACTCGTCGGTACCATTTGTATCAACAGTGATAGTAAGCGTTACTGCATTGTTAAAAGTAAACAGTGATTGTGGTTGTTTTGGACGTAAATCAGTATTATTAACTACATTTGTAATTTGATACCGCTAAAACAGTGCAAGGGTTAAAATGCGTTCGCATTTTGTTTAAGTTAAACGGTTCTTATAAATGAAGAGACAGAAAAGTAGACCCAGTGACGTAACGCGGCAGTGGTACTCATTATGCTGACTTGTACCACTAGTACCATATGTATCATTGTGCTAGTACCAATGCAGTCACGGAATAAGTACCTCCATTATCTTCGATAGTATTCCTCGCAGGTATTGTATTACTACTCGGTTTAAAAAGCACTTCATTCTTATGACAAATCTGATATTTGACTTGTCTTGAAACCTCAGTCGAGGATGATCTGTGAATATGAGCTCAGTTCCTACTCTCAGAATGAGCTTTATCGCGATGAACTACAGTTGTTTGTAAGCCACCTTTAGAAATTAGGATTGCTTTTGTCGTAATATATTATCAATTCATTTCACAAGTATTGAAAATGTTAGGTGTATTGTTTCATTTTTTAATTTTTAACCGAAGAAAAAAAACTCAACCCATCATCAGCTGCTTTACTAAACAGGCAACCAGTTATTATTTTCAATAGTTGTTTTGTTTCTAATGAATTTTTTTTTATATAAACTCGCTTCTTTTTTCGAAATGAAAAACTATTGGTTTCTATCTCAAATGTTGGCAACATATCGAAATTATTTAAGGTTTTATTCACTTTTCAAATTTATGCAGTTATTATATCCACAGTAAAGCATTGAACCTAAGCCTGTGCTGTAAAGTAAGCAGTTAGTAAATTAAAATAAATGCTATGATAAATTATTGGATGTTATATAATTATTTGGTGGCTTGCAGAACAGCATCTCTACACACAGAAAAATATTTTTTATTTATTTTGGCTACTTAAGAAAAATATGTATATTTTGTAAGAGTGTCGACAAGTGATTTTTAAATGAAGTAAAATAGGTTAGAATCATCTTTTAAATATTATAATGTGTTTCAAGGAGGTTAATTGCCTCGAATAATTTTAAATTATATTTAATTTTTAAAACGATTTAGCGTCTATCATTATTATTTTAAACAATAGTATTTTAGGTTTTAATTATTTAAAAAAATCATATTTAGAATTGTTCGTTTTTTTGTAGTTTTTGTCGATTGAAAAAACTACGCAACGATAAATCAACCCGTGTCTTAACTTAAGCACGTTTAATGATATTGTTTTAATTGAAGGTTTTAATTTGAATTATTATTTTGTTTTATGCCTGCCTTCAAATGTGCCTTACGGATAAAACTCTAAGTTTCTCAATGGTTCACATTATGTGATGCATATTCTAGAGTGAAAACATTAATATCGAAATAACAAACTCTTTGGAAATAACTAAGATCGGCAGCTCTGCACGTCGCTTTACTTTAGAACATTCATCTCATAGTGAAACCAAACCGTCGGTCGGTCGGCTCCGTCTCAAAAACGATTAACTATTTTTAATGTTTGATGTAGGTGCACTTTTAAAGGTCTCTTACACGATTCGTAATTACGAGAGAGCATTGATGGTTCCTCATGATTGACTGTCCGGAAATAATTTTATTTGGAAATATTTGATATTTTACTAGATCAACAAATTTAAAGTTAAATTGTATAAATACTTTATACATTCAAAAATCGTAAGCATACGTATCAAACTGATAACACCCTCCTTTTTTGCGTCGGGGGCTAAACACTCAAAATAAGTCCAGTTATTTCCGGACAGTATGTTTAAAAGTAATCGATTGGACAATAATAAGGTTTGTGGGAATGGTTGTTATATTTATGATAATAAATAATAATTCAACTATTATTATATTATATTAATAATGTAGGATAGGAGTTCATTACAGTTAAAACTTCTTAAAATGTAAATACAATTGACTTTATGATTTTGCCTACAAGTAAGAGCTTTACCAAGTATTGCCCGTCCTTACAGAAACTACTTAACAATTTAAGATAAAAAATACCCTTCTCTGTAACAAGAGGATGTGTATGCCAATAAATAATATTAGCGAAACAAATACATTAATGAAGAAACGCGCTTCTTAATTTACTAATTTCAAATATGGCAGCTTGACAAAAATTATATAGCAAATAATTTTGCCATTCTTAAATACATTTTAAGAATATTTAATTGTCTATGGGCTACGGTCAAACTACATTTGCACGCGGTAGGCAGCATATTGGCGGCTTTAAAAAAGTTTTTCATTTACGTCGGTTGGCTTAGTGCGTACAAGTGTGGTGTGACCTTTACGCAACTAAACAGTATTGTAATATTAGCTTTGCTTGAACAAAATTATAAATAATTGTACACCATTTTTGAACACAAGCTTTAAAAATACTTTTTGATATTACGCACATATGTAAGAATACGATCCAGAAAGTATAAAGTTTATCTTCATTTGGTGTGTTTAAATTTCATGAGGATTGGTTAAGAAAATGAGCCAGGAGAAGATTGCTACTTTTCTTTATGGATCGCATTTATTTTCAAATAATCAGCACTTTTGCATAGTCAACAAAATCACTGCCGGAAATTTTTGTGCTATTTTTAGTTAGTAGTATTATTTATTCCATCCATTTTAATATTTTAATTCCTTTTCATTCCGTTTGTTTATATGAATCTCGAACATTACTTTTTTACAGCGAAGTCTGGTATTTTAATTAATTTATGTGTAGTTGTAATTGTGAATGTTCATTATATGATTTTAATAAATTAATAATCGAAATTTGACTTTAGTCATTCCATTTTATCACTTTAAATTATGTTTAAAGACTGAATTGAAGGTATTTCCTCGTTGCTATACAAACGATCGGAAAGTTTTCACGTGTTATTATTATTTTCATGTTAATTTAATGAATTGATTTTTTTAATTATTTAAGCAATGAATGACAATGAGTATTTTAAATTAATCGGGATTAGATTAGCTGTAGTTGAATAATTTAAGAATTTTCGTTAGGCTAAAATCTATGCGCTCAATTTTTCACGAATAAAAATGCTTTAAATTATACTCTATATCTTTGTTTTATTTATACCTAAATATATACATTAATCGCGTCGGAGCGTCGGTGGCGCAGTGGATAAGGCGCGGATTCTCAATCTGAGGGTTCCGCGTTCAAATCCAGCCATGTACCTACGAGTTGTTTTTCAATTCAAGTACATTATCCGATTGCTTAACGGTGAAGGAAAACATCGTGAGGAAACCTGTGCATGTCTTAAATAGGCATGTGAAGTCCGCCGATCTGCACTGGTCCCGCGTGGTGGACTATGGCCCATACACTCCTGAGTAGGCCTGAGTCCCTGCAATGGGGACATATATAGGCTGTTGATGATATACATTAATTCTTATCAAGGCTGAAATACATTGATTCAGATGATAGGGCCGTAGGACAGAAGCGTGCCAGAGCCCTCCATTTAACCAAAGGTTTTTTGCTCCTATGGCGAATTCATGTTACTTTTTTTTTGCAAAACTTTTTTGGCATCTGCTGCTTTCGGAAAATGTGTTCCGAATAGCAAAAATAATATGAGGATATGCGATATACTAGTGATGCAAGAAATACGAATAATGTTAATTGGCGAATACCTGGGTTAGTCCATCGTTGATCCTGAAACCTACAGCTGAAGAGTATGTTAAAATAAAAAATTGATGGACCTAACTCTAGGGGTAATATTTTGCGAACAATAGACGGACTAACCTGTACTACATGATTGTAGAGTGCTTAATTACCGTCGTAGAATCAGCTATTCATATTTAAAAGCTGTATTCGCTGTAACTTACTGCTTTCATTTCCCTGATAGCCTGGTACTTTGTTGAAGATTGTAGCTGATGGTAGATCCCCACGTAATTGTTACCTGTCTTGAATAATAATAGTAAATTCAATAGAGACTATTGTAGCCCCGAGCCGTAGCCGAGGGCAAACGAGTCGGAACGAGATTACTGTCTATTAAAAGTGGTATGGGTGGAGCTTGGCGTCCAGATTTTAAAAAAGTAAAACCCGTTTTCTTCACAAAAATTCGAACTGAAGTCAGTCCGCTTTGAACATTTCAATGTAGCATAAATTATATAACTACTTTGTTTATAGATATGGGGCGGGAGTTACAGTTCTCTTTTTTGCTTCATGAATAAAACAGACGCGAGATCTTTGTACGGAGGTTAGTGCGGCACTAAATCAAACTTCTGCGGTTTTTGATCGCCTGGTACTAGTGGTACTTCAAAATAGTTTTCATAATCTTATTCGGAATAAAATAAATGTTAACCTTCGCTAAAGGCGGGGAAGAAGGTACACAATTACTAACGCAGCTATACTTATCCTCCTAAATAGGTATTTTGAAATAAAACAAAATGTCGATTTCAATGATTTATTAACAAAATTTATATTATTCCAATAAATCATTCACTATATACTAAACACTAATTAATCATTCAACTAGAAGTCACCCCCACCGCAGTTCAAAATACGCATCTCTTATAACGTTTGTCGTTTCAATATGTAGGTAGTTTGTATATTTCAAACTCCATTGAGGGCATCGTTATAACTATAAACCTCGAGAAAAATACATAAAGTAATGAAATAATCCATTGCCATCATTCCACATCAATTTCAATCAATATAATCATTAATAATACTTAATTTAAGTGGATTTTAATTCACTTATATATTACGAACTACTATAGAAAAATAATTTCAATGCTGATAGACTTCATTGATGAACATTTAATATTAATTTCGTTTATTCCCTTTGACACTGAATGACACCACCAACATATGCATTACTAAATCATCATTCAACTCAAACATTCATATAATGGTGAGATATATCTCGCTTCTTCCCGAAAACCATCCTATGAAGTTACCTATCAAAAAAAATTACATACATTCGTAAAGTTAATTTTTATAAACCGATATAAAATATTTATTTATCCCTCAAATTAGTATGTTTCGTAATGAAACAGTGGAATCACTAGGCAGTGTCAAAGGGAATGATATATCTTCTAGATACTCTATACATCTTTTATTGATTACATGTAATATTAAATTGAAAGCATAAATGCACTTAGCAAAACCTACCAGCCAGCCCAAAACTCATACCATCCTCATGTTACTTAGAACATATTTTAACCGGCCACAAGGTTTAGAGAGTGCGCGCTATTTTAGCTAAACTCCCCATTTTAAACTTTTCCAATTATGCCTATCCAACTATCATAAGGTGGCAAACATATATATCTTGATTTCTATGACATGATACAAAAGAAAACAGAACAATTTCATACCACATCCCGGACGAATTTTTTTTGGCCAATACGAACAAGTCAGTGAAAAGAATGACGTGTGCAAGGATAATTGGAATGCAAGATGATTGGACACAACAGACGTACGATAATTGGCCAATTCATATTCTTGCCGTGTCGTAATTGGTCGCAACTAAACTATATAAGACAAATACGTCTGACGTCCTGAGTAAGTGGTCTGTTTCATTCAAAAGATTTTATGAAACTCGTCTGACAGACAAAGCATCACTCGAGATTACATTTATATACTTTTTAAATGATTTCCTTGTCTATAAACAGTCTGTCAAGACCTAAAACTAACTATTATTTACACCAACATAATATAATATGTATATTATATGCAATATCATTAATATCAAAATCAACGTTTTTAAGCTGTCACTATTCTATAATCTGAGTGAGTTGAGTGTGAAACAACAATACATTTGCGGTCTCGTTCTATTCCGTCTTGTGTAGCCTATAACGCTGGTCAATTCGTAACATCATCATTTGTTCATATCTATGTTTGGTTTCGATAAATATATTGTTTATTCGCAATTCGCTTGTACTTGGCCTTAATTTCATCGGATTGAAAGTCACAATAAAGGCGCAATGGAAGCATGCTCACCCAGCCGCCCTAACACGAGTTTTGTAATTATTTGCCCTTATGTATAGTATTTATAATTCATTAATATGTGTGCAACAACAAAAATTTTATATCCTTTTCAATTGAATGTATCCAATTTATAGGCAAATACATAAATGACCTTTGTAGGCAGAGTTCTTTGTCTCGCTCTATTTTTACAGTACAAACAAGGACATCAATATCTTCATGCAAAAGTGCCTTTTCAATCTTTTTAAAACCTGTATGGCAATGATTCGGTGGTCATGTTTTTTTATTGTCATGCTGAATGGAGATTGCTGTTATGTTAGTAAATTTTGAACTTAAAATGAAAAGTCTATATTTGTATACTTTAGCATTTATTGCTCAAATCGCACTGGTTTTAGAAAGTCGACGATTCAAAGATTTTCCGAGTTATAACTACATTCTACTGCTCGTCTGTCACGGCATGTTCTTAATTAAAAGATTGGTTTCAAACAAAATACGTGGCTTTTACATAATGGATAAGACCTGAATAAAATAAAACGTTTAGATGTAAAAGAATATACGTCAAAAATAGGCAAACGGTGCAATTTTATTGTTTTAAACCAATCTCTTCGTGACAATGTAAGACAGAAACAAAAAAAATACATGCGTTACGGAAAACTAAACGCATATACAATCTTTTTATCGCTGAAAAAATAAATCTACTAAAAAGATGTTATTACATGTAATGTCACTGGCATGTAAGAAAGTAATGAGGCAAATGAGTATATTCTAAATTCGAATTTTAAATTGTTGTAACGATTATTCATATATAGCCATATATCGCCGTGCGTGAGTAAGCGAGATAGATGTATACGTGTGTAGTTCACCGGAACGTGATTTAATTCATATTTTCTTTTATATAATTTCATTAAACATGTTATAGGTTTTTTCAGTACCCAGCATTCCCTACATAAACCATGTAGCATTATAAAAAATTGGAAATAATTGCGTCGCAGTTTTAAAATGCACCGTACCACCAGATTGGTACGCGTCAATGTAAATCAAACATTTATCTTTATGCCGCTCAAATTAATCTAAATTAATAAATATCAAAGACTAAAAAATGCGTTTTATTCTTATAAGCCATGTCAAACTGATAATGCAGTTGCGTAAAAAAAAACGGCGAATCTTATATAACTACACGAGCCAAAAACTATTTTTAGCTATGAAATTCAACGTTATATATACAAAGAAGTTTACATGATAGTTACCAGTTGAAGTTCCACAAAAAAGAAGCTAGATGGCGCTACTTCCGCTGACAAATGCTGTATACAATTTTGCTAGTCAGCGCCATCTATTGATCCCAAGGAGTACTTTTTATTTACGTGGTTATGATAACTCCATTCATGTACAAAAAGATTTTATATATTATGTTTGATTTACATCACGAAGTAAGGGACACTAACAGTAGAGTGGTTGCCAACGCACGTCGGTCACTCATGATCATACAGAAGAACAAAAACCTAAAATACTTCTCATACGAAAAAAAAATCCTGAAAAATAAAAGGGGGAATAACCCGCGGGAGTTTGCAGGGAACATGTACAGTAAAGCTACAACGACAAATGCATACAGTTATGTACAAAAGTGTTACTTTTATATAAATGGTTTTATAGTATGATTTTACACTATGTTGAACTATACATACAATAAATTCAATTATTTGAGGCATCAACATAGCGTTTATACAGGCAGTATTGTATTTTTGCAGCTTGCCGAAAAATTATGTATCGTTTGTCATGTAGCGTATAATGTATGAATGAACTGTGTATATGTGTGTAGTATATAAGTAAAATAATTCTTCTTATTAATGGCAGTCTTGTCACAGCATGCGACCGATTTTTTTTTATTAACTTCCATCCTTACATGGCGACCTTGGCAGGATGGTGTTGCGAGGATGCAGTTCATTCATACATTATACACTACAGCCAAATTAGTTTGAGAATCCTATTTCAGGCGTGACCGTAAATTTTATGGCAGTTGCATAATTCAGATATTCCTAAACAGAAAAGTAAATTTTAAAATCATTAAGAATAAGACTTGATTGATTTGAACGGGTAATTTAAATTTTTGATTATTTCTCAATTGGTTATAATTAACTTTACAGCATGTCTTTATAAATTGTATTTATGTTGGTTAATACCTTGAGCCAAATGTATGTATATATAAATGTATATATTTTAAAGGCTCAACCTACACAAAATTGTAATTCAATACATACTTTTATCAACAAGAATATACATATATAAAATATGCAAAGCGTATGTTACTTAGATAAAACGAAAACTTGCAAAAATACTATATTGCCATACAAACATGGTGTAATGCTTAAAATATTTGTAATTCAATATTTATACTGGACATTTTGTGGATATTGAATAATATCAGACTTTTTATATGTAAAAAGTTTTTAAAAGTTCAAAACCACAATCGAGCATGGTTCTGGATCAAACTGTTCATTGCTAAAACTAAATTTGGCAGGGTGTACAAAATGTTAGCCATTCAACATTCTGGTAAGAAATAATTATTATGTCGAAAACAAAACAAAACTTGCACTGCGGGCCTCAAATGTAACACAATACTACTCACGAAGCCGAGGCGACTCTACAAACATCCATGTAAATCCGTTCCGCCATTTTGTACCACCTGACCAAGCCAAGCAGACGCCTCACAAATGTGACGTCACCGGCACAATCGTATATGTTTCGGATACGTTTAACATAAAAAAGCTAGCTTGGTAAGATAGTAAGGAGATAAGTTTTCAGGAAAATATAACGAGGATTTCCATCTGACTTGTGAGATGTAGTGTATGCGGTATAGCATAAACACACTGTCTCGTGTGTCTATGTGTCGGTTTGATAAACGTCAGTGTCAGAAAGACGTCTTAGGGTCCAACTCCTGCAGGTGTTTTTTATGTCCAGCAGTGCCCAAATGACAAGCTTTTTCTTGGCCTCGAAGCAAAATTAGCATACATATTGCGTTTTTCTTTTTCTTCTGTTTTGAACATTAATCCTAAAGAGTTTTTGAACGTATAACACGGAATTCATCCCCCGTCTAAACATGTATAACCTCAAACACGATCCATACTATAACTATACCTATCCAGATAAGATTAGACAACAATGATACGTTACATTCGCAGACAACTTCAATGTAAGCTACACTAGCCGGTACGCAGCTAGGTGAAACTAGATGGCGTTTTAATCAACACACAAAAAAGTGATTCACTATGAAGTTATACCAAATAAACATTCGATTCTTACTTCGACACAATTAGGAGCAATTCACCTGGCACAGAACTCGACCCTCTCTTTTTATAGCGTATCTTTTCTGACGCGGCTTCGTACACAGTAAAACCACCCTGGGGTGTCATCACGCAGCTAGCTCTAGTGTATACATGCGTTCGTTGTCTCGTGTATCACTGTGTTGGGTTGCTTAACGTCAGTTTCGAGACCCGTGGGCTTGTTACGGAACCAAAAAAATGTAGTCTAACCTATTTTAAAATATTATTTAGTGTTGTATGAATGGACTTTGTTCCGGATCATTGTAAATCTAATGCTATCTGTAGGTGGTATATATCTTATATGGTAGCTTACATAATGACACACCTCTTGGCGTCTGCTCTGTCTTCGACCACCGTCGAGGGCAGACTGGCCTGCTGAGGAGCTGTCTTCAGGGCCTCGGGTTCGAAGGTGTCCGGAGAGATCGTCGGCACGCTCAACGGAATGTCCGTGTTTATACCTACGATCTGCGAACAGAGAATAAATATTGATATAGGTTCAAAACTAGCGGTAATTCTATATTCTTGTACGAATGCAGTGCGAAAGGCTTGGACCCAGTGAAGGCAGGGACGCACTCTGCTTTCTGTTTTAGAAGATTGACTTGGTAGACCTGTGTTACCAATAAACTCTTGAAACTTTGGACGGGTGTTTTGTTCGATCCCTCGAACCCTGCAGCTCGCAACAGTACCTCTGCGCTCCTCCTGAGGGAGAGTGGGGGCTGTGCGGCGGTGCAGCGGAACGGCTGCGCGATGCGCTCCAGCAGCCGCATCCTCTTGCCGAGGGTTACTTCCTCCGCCTCCGTAGCCACCTCCACCGCGCCGAGCTCGCACTCAGGCTTGCGCTTGCGACCGACAACCGTGCCAGTAGGACGAGACGACTCCGACACTGAAATAACAAACATGTTGATTAATCTAAGCTATTTTTAGATAGTTCAAAAATGTAAATCATGACCCCCAAACGTAGGTAAAGGAAAACTTTGTATAGTTACCGGCAAACAACTTGAACAATGACCATGACTGCACAGTAAACGATTTTCGAGTCTCTTTAAATGGGCGCGGGAAGGGAAGTCATTTAAAAAGCGTTAAGGCGCGTGATTGGCTGAACAGTCCCCCTTGCGTCCCTCTCGCCACCCGAGATGTTCGATCCCCTCGGTGCCCATTTTTGCTTAAGATGTTTGCCGGGAACCATGCACAAGGTCTATTTTGAATTATCTTTAAGCATAATCTATTTTATGCCTCGTTGGATGCATTTAAGATAGCTTTGGGAACAGGGCTTTGTAAAAATTGAAAAAAGGGGCCGCCATCTTGAAATCTTTTGTTTCTGGTACGCTCGCGTTGAAAAATTATATCTGGGGGATCCAAAGGGTTTATAAAATTGAATGTTGTAACAATTGAAAAAAGTGGCCGCCATCTTGAAATCTTTTGTTTCTAAAGGCGTCTGTGTAATCATCATCAGCCGGGAAACGTCCACTGCTGGACATGTCTGTGTAATGTATTGTCCTAATGATGATGATTCACCTGACACGTTGCTGGAGGTGTAGCTGCGGTTGGGGTGCATCGATCGGAGTGATAGCTCCTTGAGGTTCTTGTAGGACTGCCGGCCGCGGATTGTACGCAGGCCCGCCAGGTACGTGCTGTCGTCGAGGCCCGGGTCCTCCACCAGCGAAGACTCCGTTATGTCCATCTCCATGGTCGTGTTGTTCCCTGACGCATTACAGATACACGCTAATAATATATCTATAATTTATGGTTTTTGGATAAAGAATAGTAGTCAACGGCATCCGTGGCGCAGTTGTCTCAGACAACACACGTGGAAGGTCCTGGGTTTAATTCCCGACGTCAAAATCTCTTCGGAGTTTCTCAAAAAGATTTTTGACGTCGGGAATTAATTTCCCAATTCGGTTAGGACATTGCAGGCGGAATTACCTGGTTAGCTGAGAAGTGCTTCTTAAGGCACGTTAATCCGTTGTTACCGGAAAAAAGTTATACTGTTTATTTCAAAAAATCATTACAATTTTTTTTTAATTCAAGTGCGCGTAATCTTTTTTTTTTAATTAATTGCGCCTGGAGAGTTGCACACGCAGCTATTTTGAGCAAGTGTCCGGGGGCGCTACTATCTACGACAGGTAGTATCTACATGAGCCGTGTCAGAGCACCATGGCGGATCAACAACTATGACTTTAGGGTGTGTGACGTCAGTAGCGCTATATTTTTGTGCTATATATTAATTGTGGTGTAGTTCGGTAATATGTTACATTTTGATCCAAAAATGTTGGCATAGGTACTACTGCTCGTGCGAAGCCGGGGCGAGTCACTAGTTGTATTGTAATATATTATAGTGATGTATACCTGTGTAGTTGGCCGCTACAGAGGTATTGGTCTGGTCCGCTAGCCTGGTGCTGCGTCGGTAGGGAGACACCTTGACGCGGGACTTGGAGTAGTTGGTGTCCGTCTTAGTGCGCGGCTCATCTGCGTCTGCGCAACACACGAGTCACACTACATTTATCGTTATAGTATCCACTGACACATATACTATTATTTGAGTCATCCGTCCACCGGGCCCAAACACTCACTGCTACCTTGACAGATCTATTATGACCCCTATACGGTTAAAGCACTTCCGCGAGGTCCACTCCGATCATATCTCCGATATCTCTAGGGGTGGAGACGTAAATATCGTCTGGTGTGACGACATGCCAAGGTGCTTTTGACACAGGATGTTGATGGGTGTCCTGGCCAGAGTTAATTATTTTAATTTTTTATTTTGGCATAAAGTCTGTATTCGTGTCTTAGGCTATGACTACATATTTGTGGCCAATGTTGCGAATAATTGAATGCGGTATTCAAAAACATGGTAATAAGATATTATTCTTCGTTTTATATAATTATTATTAATAAAAATATAGATCCTTCCCATCACTCCGATTTCTATTCATGCAGCCAGATTGTGGAACTCGTTGTCTCACACTATACGTGACAGCAAATCTGTTGCAATTTAGTATGTTTACACATTAATTATCAATTGTAATAATATCTTTAAATTAATATGTAAGTGCCTAGCCCACCTCTCTACACCATTTATCGCTTGACCCAAGACTGCTGTCAGAGATGTCTTCTAAAAACTAACTTACCTTCAATGTCGATTTCAATATCAATCTCCTTCCCATCTCCCTCCTTGCTGGGCTCTACTTTCTCCTGCGATCTCTTGTCTTGTGAAGTCTCCGCTGGTTTCTTCTCCTGAGGTTTCTTGTCTTTGGAAGCTTCAGCTGGTTTATCCGTCTTCTTGGCTTCAGGCTTGGGCGAGTCGGCCGAGCGGAGCTTGCGATCCGTTGAGACATCGTCTTTTAGCTTGAGGACTTTAGACTGGAAACATAAATTCACCACCAATCAGATATTGTGTTCATCATCAACAACAAATGAAACTGTTGGACATGAGCTGACGTCGTGTCACGAGGGAATGGAACATGATTCCCTTGGCAGTCGGGTTTGTTGCCCATCCCAAGATTACTTACTTCCACTGTCTTTTACGATTACATGAGAAGATCCTATTATGAAGTCGATACCATAAGATTATTTCTATGTTTAATTTGTCTCTTCCGATCGAAATAACTTTAATATTCGAACAGTTACCATTATTACCCATTCAGAGAAGTTATATGAAAACACGGCAAACATAGCTAGTGAACCAATCGCGTCTGGGCCCGAGAAAATGCGGTGGGTCAGAAAAATCAGGTCACCTCTAAGTGTGTTTTAGCCGATACCATCTAGTTTTTGTTTACATCTGATTTGTATGAAGAATTGTGAATTTGGTAAGCGTGCCGCTAGTGGCGCTGCACAATGCTTCATACAAATGTGACGTAACCCGATTCATGGAGGGCGGAGAGTGCACATTACATTCAAATAAATATTATCTATTCGATGCTAGTATCAGTAGTACTTAATTATTCATACTTTATATCCCTGCAATTTGACTTGCCAGCGATGTGGCCAGCGAACTTGGCTAGCTAAGTAGTCTGAAATTGAATCACGAGCGTAGCGAGAGCAAATATATATTCTGCTGCGAGTTTTTGAATATCTTATACTAAACTTTCGTGCGGCAGAGTTTAGAACTTATTTTATCGTTTTATTTACTTCATTTAGTCGATTTTTTTGGAAAAAGGTTGGCCGTAACTGTAAAAATTCCTTTAGCTTTTCAGTGAGAGCACATATACGCACGAGGAAACCTGCGTATCTGAGTAGATATTCAAAGGTGAGCGTGCTGTGTAGACTATGACCCGGGGATGTATATCGCTAATCGAGCAACAACCTTTATGTGCAGTACTGTCGACCTCCGCCGCTAGACTGCACCCGGCCATCGAGGTCGCAGCACAAAGAGGCGGCCTGCACCTGTGTGCACAGCTGTCCCGCTCGCTCGTGCGACGTTTGCATAGCGTGCACATGACACAGATTATGAGGGCGTGCGCGAGTTGCGTTTAATAAACAATGCGATCCGGGAACCTTGAATATTATGCGTGAAACATATGCGACTGTTTAAAAATCAATTTTCAGTGAATTCTTTAGGTTTTCTGCAAAAGTGCAGATAGTTTTAAAAACAAAATACAAAACAACGTAGGTAAACCGTGCGCACCGTCATAAAGCCTCAGACTTGAGGCAGATGAATCGCGGACTCTGCTACTGTTTATACCGGAACACATCAGTTCTACCTGTTTTCTGCCGGCAGAATTAGGTAACGTGGTGATGGCTATCGAACCCGGGACCTACGTATTGTTAGGCCACGGTGGCTGTAATATAACCTGATGGTGATGATAACAATTGTTCATCAGAAGCGTCAAGCGGACTGCGAGCTAAACTGTGCAGCCGCCTGGCCGCGTGGCGCTAAATGTCACTATAAATTGTCAGTGTAAGTCTTACCTCTTCACTGTTGGCTTCTCTATCTTGTTTATCAGAAGCCGGGCGCGGGGTTTCAGGCGTGCGGGTCGGTTTAGTCTGAAAAACAAATAATTAAATCAATAATAATATATTCCTTACCACGGGTAAGTGGCATAAGGCTTACTAAATAAAGATGTCGAACACAAGACTGATTTGCAGTAAACATACATTTGAGACTTTTTTCGCATTTTAGCTGACAAGATTGGCAACGCCCTAATCGGAACCAGCCTTTAGTATTTTTGTTTAGAACAAAACCTCGTTCACGCTCTATCCACATATACATACTCCTTGTTCAAAGCTACTCAGAAGAAGAATAGTTTCTGTGTTTATACACAGGGAAATGTTTACCGGTTTACCTGTGATCGTCTCGTGTAGCTGCGGGGCGCCCCCTCCGGCGTGGGCGGGTCGTCGTCCTCATCGTAGGCCAGCTCCGGGTGCAGGCCATCATCCTGATCGTCATCTATCACCAGCAGGACGTCATCAGAGTCGCTCTGTGCGCCCGCGTCCCCGTTCGTCGCTGCAGACGAACCGTTGTGTTTAGACCCGTTCTGCTTAGGTTTATCCTTTTTAGGTAGCTCCTGTAAGTTAAATTATTTAAATTAGGCGATTTGTGTTATTTTTTAGTCTTTATACAGTAAAAAAATAACTGCCTTACCTTGGAATTTTTATCAGCTCTTTCATCCTTGTGGAGAATCACTTGGAGAACCGGTTGTGCACCTTTACTCTCAGTTTTCTCTTGCTGTTTCTCCGCTGTGCTAGCTTTCTCTGGCTGCTTATCCGCTTTGCTATCTTTTTTATCCGACTTCTCAGCTACAGGACCATTCTTCACTTCCTTTTTATCGGCACTCTTATTCTCAACTTTGTCACTTGGTTTGGGCTTATCAACTTTCTCTGTTGGCTTTTCGGTGGCTTGTTTTTCTTTCTCCGCATTGGCGGCCATCTTCTTTTTCATGTCTTTTACTGGACTGTTCGTTTGTCGCTGCAATGAAAAAACTGTTATTTCCTTTCTTAAGCTTCAGGGCATTTAATACACACAAATATGAGGAAATTTCACATAAAGCTCATGTTCAGTAGTTTACTAAAAATTAATATTATTTAACACAAGAAGAACTCGTAAGACAACAGTCGTTGTATACTATTTACTGATTTCAAAATTAATTCCGCAAATATATTTTTGGCGCCACATTCGGAAGAGCGTTATGAACACACGTAAAGATGGAATAAACTACACAGCTATCACATTTATATAGGTCAATGACATGTGTGAACAGTATACATTATGAAAAACAAGTTAAAACGTTCAAAAAGAACTACAAACCGACTTCAACTGCCCTAAAAGTCTACTTTTCGTTTTCTCATGGGTGCCATTATCAGGACTAGACCAAATTGAGAAGGGACCACACGGGAAGCACCGGCTTTCAAATAAAAAAAGAATCATCCAAATTGGTTCACCCAGTCGAAAGTTCTGACAACAGCAGCAAACAACAGGTAACAAACATTTAACTAATACACACTTAACATTCTCTATCTCAAAAACTACTGGTCCGATTTTGATGAACCTTAAATGAGTCATTTCAATGTATTTAAGTAATTAACCGCATAATAGTAGTGACTTTAATTAATAAAATCTCGTGTAGTCTCTCCTTAAGTATGTAGTAAGGTGGTTTACCTTATCATTTTCCTCCACGGCGGTGCTCTTACGCGGTATCTTCTGGCTCATCTCGCACCTGACGAACAGAACAAGACGCACTCTGTTACATTACATACCAATGAGGTCGTACCGTACATCTACCATTATATTAAATATATATTCATATTATATTATAATCAGATAAGGGTGGTTCATTTATTACGTAAGACGATAAAAGGTTGAACCCCTTCTCGTGCGAACTAGTCTTTATCTTATAGATCTACATGTTATTATCACTAACGCACAATTCCAAAAAGAAATGTGGTTCTATATGTAATAATCTAGTTTTGTACTATTTTTTATAATTTTTCAAAGCGCCATTTAGGCCCATTACTTGCTTGACAGCTATTGTAGCTACTATACAACTATAATGTAAGATACATAAAGTTGTAAAGTAGTGAATGTCATTTCCTGACATTATAATTTCATAGCCTACTGTTCTGGTTTAAAAGATAAAATATAAATATAAAATTTGTAGGAAACCCTTCCGTTTGGAATCTGTTATTTAAATTACATTTATAGCACACAAGTCATCGAATTGTTATAACTGTTTCTCTGTATTTATTTATCTCACGTAAGATATAATTGACGGGAGTGCAATTTTTTTTACATAGGGTGACAGAATATTCAATTCAACAAAACTTTATTGTACACCAATACAAACTTAAGTTAAAAAATAAAATTACAAAATATATAAAAAAATGTACAAAAGGCGGTCTTATCGCTGACAGCGATCTCTACCAGACAACCTTTGGGTAGAGGAAATAAGTAACAATATTTGGGTGGAGGTTTGACAGATATTGATAGATTATAATATATATTGTGTTATTTATTTAGTTATATATTTATTTATTTAACAATTTATTGTACACAGAAAAATACAAAACACACAAAAACCAGAGCAAATATACACAAAAGGAACAGCTTATTTCTATAAGAAATTTCTTACAGCAATTTCGTAATAAATGAACAACCCCTGATGACACAGTAACATATAAATGAGAAACAATTTCGTGGCGCGTCCTTCCTGAATACAGCTGGTTTTGTGTAGCCAAGGTTGCCAGTACAAATAGGATGGGATATGGTTTCATTACACACTTATTGCCCGCGACCTCGTCTGCGGCGATTTCAAAAATCACCCCACACGAACCATTTACCACCTCCGTGGCGCAGTGGCTACACGCTTGAGCTAACAATCTCGAGGTACCGGGTTCGATTCCCTGTCGGCACTCGGTTTGGTTGGTGGTAGGGTATTAGGTATGTTGCAGCTTGATGTTGATGCTTGCAGTATGAACGGTGGGAGAGCTCGAGCCTCAGTAGGCTTTCTGGATACTTTCCATCGAACGGTCTTATCGTCACTTACCATCAGGTGAGATTAAAGACAAGTGCAAACAGACAACAAGACAGGTGAGATGACATATGCTTGCGTGACAAAATATTTACATATTTTGTCAATTTATATTCGCATGCCTCTAAAGGTGGTAGTGCGAAACTTAATTTTCTGACTTCATATGTACGATGTTTGATGCAAGTAAACAATTTAATCTTTTCTCTATCTTATCAGGTATTATGAAAAATCGACTTCATGCTTTTTTACATAACAGCTAGCTGTTCCGTAAAACAGCTCGCTAAGCAATCCAACTGCGACACATATTATAAAGTCAACATAAAGTAAATCTCTAGCTATTGGAAACACCTGTGTAACGGCAAACCCGTCACACGGTAGAAAACTGGTGTAACCACTGCAGCCTGCCTGACTGCCTGACTATACACGATGTATAGTTTTTGTGTGATTTGGTACAGAAAAAGTTAAGCAGAGCTAAGAAGATATCTTTATTGCTTAATGAATGGATAGAACGCATAACATAGCTTACAATTTCCAGTACTCCCATTTTAGATTTTAGGTAAGTAGCTTGTAATAGTTAGAAGTTATGTTAAAACTAGTGGTTTGCCCGCGACTTCATCTGCATATACTTCAGAAATTATACCGCGGGAACTGCTTGTTCGAGAGGGATGGCAGACAGGATGCCTTATTATAAACTGCAGAAGTCAACTGTAGGGTTTACATATCGAATAGTGTATCTGACAATGCGGTTATCTCAATTTAAAGCCGAAATATTTCCTAATACAAAAGTATTATAAAGGTCCTGTCTGTACGATTCGTAGCACGCTCGCAGCATTCTAATAGAAGAACGCGGGGTGAATGAACCCTGCGTACACGCATCAATCGTAGAGACGGGGCGTGGTGTAAAGGTTACAATGGAGCGTGTTTCTACACTTACACAAGTTGATAATTACAAAGTAAACAACCTAGACACTTTCAATGGTTAGATAATACCCTTCTTTTCAGGAGGGAAAATATTTCAAAGATATGAAGCGTTTCTGTATTTTCACCAGCTATACATACGGTGTCCCTCTCTCGCCATGTTTGCGCATCCGTCTCTTGTCTGTGCATCATTAATATCTCAGATTTATCCTTTCCCGTCCGTGCCAACCACATTCAGCCAAACCCTTAAAATACCTACCCAACTAACCCAGACTATAGCTAAGACCCCTAAACTAATAAACAATATGTTTTATTCCTTTATTTTTAATTGATTTTATAGCGTCCATAGTTTAACTATGTGAAAATTTAAAGTATCAACAATGTGTATAGATATAGTTAAAGGGTTTAAAAAAAGCGTCGGTGGCACAGTGGATAAGGCGCGGACTCTCAATCTGAGGGTTCCGAGTTCGAATCCAGCCGTGTACCTAGGAGTTGTTTTTCAATTCAAGTACATTATCCGATTGCGTAACGGTGAAGGAAAACATCGTGAGGAAACCTGCATGTCTTGAACAGGCATGTGAAGTCCGCCAATCCGCACTGGGCCCACGTGGTGGACTACGGCCCATACACTCTCTGTAGGAGAGTAGGCCTGAGCCCCTGCAGTGGGGACGTATATGGGCTGTTGATGATGATAGTTAAAGGGAGAGGGACATAGGCAATTTTACATCACGATCCAATAAGTATTTCCCGTGGAATACATTCTGGATACACGCAAAAATCATCATCATCCGGGACACGTCCACTGCTGGACATAGGTAAGCCAAAATGACCGGTCCCTAGACACTTGCATCCAGCGACTCCCCGCGACCTTCCTTTTTTCCTTTTCCCCGAGCCCCGTTCCTTGTCGCCACTCGAGAACTTTTACACCCCATCGATTATTCGTTCTTCGAAGAGTTCTAAGCAGAAGTAGCGACATGACGTGGCTGTACTACAAGTATAATATTCTCATAATTACTCTGCGTCTGCGCACGTGTCAAACCACTAGCGCTAGTATCTGGTACCACACACAAATACCGTATAAAGGTCAGTTATCGCCAACTCTCGCCAAGGGCTCTACACTACAGTGATAGCTTCCAACATCTGCGCTCACAGGGTTGATACACAGAGACAGCGCGACGTTTTTTTGTGTTATCTGTAGAAGTTTATACAAATAACTAAGCCTAATTTTTACCACAGAAACTTCTTGTTCGAGTGGGATAAAAGCAGCTTATGTGCTATTCTGGCCCATCAACTGTCCCCATACAAAACTCAAGTAATTCTCCGTTACGAGGGGCATACCGAAATGATCGGGAATATAAAACAATACATACAGGAAATAACTAAATTTATTTTTATTGCTTTTCGAAGTATTCTCCGTTGCAGTTAATGCACTTTTGCATTCGTTCGAACCAATTATTATAGCAGCAATTCCAGTCCGAAGTTGACATGGTCAAAATCGTCGATTTGTATGCTTCCACTGCTTCTTCTGGACCTTGAAACCGATGACCACGCAATAAATCTTTGATTCTAGGGAATGTAAAGTAATCATTGGGACTCAGATCAGGGCTGTATGGAGGATGATCCATTAATTCAACGTTTTCCTGCTTCAAAAACTCGCTTGTTTTCTGAGCGGTGTGAGAGCTCGCATTATCGTGATGGAGGATTATGCGTCGTTTCGGGTTACCTCTACGGAGTTCGGATATCATCTGTGGCAAACAAACCGTTGTATACCAATCAGCGGTAACCGTTCTCCGTTCCTCTAAGGGAACTGTGACTACATGTCCTGTTTTCGCGACAAACGAAGCGACCATTTTCTTCGATACGCTGCGAGAGCGGACAACTTTTGTTGGCTTGATCTCACCTGCGAAGACCCAGACAGCCGACTGATGCTTTCTTTCTGGCTCATATGAATAGATCCATGATTCATCACCAGAGACAATGTTATAAACTGCTTTTGACTTTCCTCCGTTGAAGCGTTGCAGAGTAGACCGGCACCAATTGACACGAGCCGCCTTTTGCTCTTCGGACAAATTATGGGGCACCCAGCGGGAAACTAGCTTTCTCACTCCCAGTTCACCATGTAAAACAGTTTGTATCGCAGTCATACCTATCCCTAAAGTAGCCCGAATCTGCTCATATGTAATATGTCGGTCATCCTGTATCATTCGGCGCACAACAGCGACATTTTCTGGTGTAACCGCTGTTTTTGGCCGGCCTGTGGAAGGTACGGTGCCAAGAGAAGCACGTCGACGCCGGAATTCAGAATACCAGCGATATATTGTCGTCTGGCTAGGCGCTTCACTCTTGTATATAGATATAAGCTCAGCGAGACATTGTCCCTGAGATAATCCTCGTCGAAAGTTGTAAAAAATTATGGCACGGAAACTTTCTCTTGTAAGCTCCATTTTTTTTATCGACCTATCAATTTCAAACTGATATTGTTCTTTAAAAAAAAATTTTTTTTTAATTCTGTCAATTGTATTCGATTTTCAACTAACCAGTGTTTATTCATCAAAAAGAGTTTTTAATCTAATTAAATCGAAAGTACTCGATTACCGATCTTTTCGGTATGCCCCTCGTACAACGTAAAGGAAGGACTAACTCACTTTAGCATGTATTAAAGACTACCTGGGCACGTCCAAGACGTAGCTTCGCTAGAGGAGATATTCATCGACCTGTTTATAAAATAAAGTTTGTAAATTAAAGTCACTACTATTATGCGCTGAATTAAATACACTGAAATGACTTATTTAGGTTGGCACGATCCTTGAATACACTCACTCTTGTTATAATTTGATACAGATACATACATAAATTAATAAACTATACCATCTGTTAATAACATCTAGAAAATTTTATATTTAATGGAATCGAACCCGGGACCTCCGGATTTTTATAAATTTATTTTATTTGTATTTCCAACAAAGAAACACTATAAGTAATCACACAATAACAACAACTTAAAATAACAGTAAGTGCTCCTTCAACGACAGGAAACCACCGCGTGCAAACAATAAAAATGAAACAAACAATTTTTTAAAAGAAAACATAGCTAAACAACTGGCTACGGCAGAGGCAACGGCAGAGGAGTGACTCACAATATATGTATTTGACCAAGGCAGCTTTAAAAGCTGACAAAGAAATAGACGGTCAGTAAGTCCATGCGAGTAGCCATTAGGTCTCGGAGGCAGTTTAAATCATTCATGTTGCAAGAATTTTCCTTTTTGACCGGAAGAAGGTACCTACATTAAACTTGTTTATTTCCTCAATACGTGTTGGTAGCCCTGCCCTGCGTCGACATAGCAATAAGCAATAGAGCAGACCGATTTAGAATGTTTGAGATGTAACGTCGACGCGACAGAGACGTGCGGGGAGGAGGGTTCCAATGTGGCCTACCATAAAGGAGACCTATGTCCAGCAGTGGACGTTACCCGTCTGATGATGATGATTAGACAACGCGGATGTGTGTTTCCTAGATGCTATCTGCTGACCAATACATTAGAAAGATCGCATATCAATTACATTTATTTGCTTTGCAAATTTGACCACATTTCTCACTATATGTAGTACATATATAAATGCGAAAGAGGGTTTGTTTGTTTATTCATCCTTTCTCGTCGTAACGGAGAGTTAGAATCAGCTGATTTTTTTTATAGGGATAGTAGAAGGGCAGGAAAAGGGCATCGATTACTTTTTATCCGGATCGAACAAGAACCCGTGGGATATTTTCCAGTCCACGCGGACGACAAAAGAAGAACCGACTCCATTTTGTTCAAGAAGTATTAAGCAAGATTTTTTTCAAATACCAACCCCCCATTGGCTGATTAGAATCAGTTCACAATCCGGTAACATGTAGCAAGCACAAAAGCATCAGTGGAATTTTTGAGTACCTTCCTTGAGGTCGGTTATTAACAGCTGCTGCTGGCATGCTGGATTGAACACATCAATATGAAAGGTACACAAAAACCATGCGCGAGGTCAATGAACCACTCACGTACCCCTACACTAGGTGTATACGATGATGGATTAACTAAATATACAGTAACAGCGTGTAGTATGGTCTACATACGAGATAACGGAAATATGCAAAATTGATAATTTATTTCTTCATCATCATCAACAGCCTATATATGTCCCCACTGGAGGGGCTCAGGCCTACTCTCCTACAGAGAGTGTATGGGCCATAGTCCACCACGCGGGCCCAGTGCGGAACGGCGGACTTCACATGCCTGTTTAAGACATGCAGGTTTCCTCACGATGTTTTCCTTCACCGTTAAGCAATCGGATAATGTACTTGAATTGAAAAACAACTCATAGGTACACGGCTGGATTCGAACCCGGTACCCTCAGATTGAGAGTCCGCGCCTTATCCATTGCGCCACCGACGCTCTTATTTCTTATTAACGTTTAAATTGGGAGTAAGAGTTCTCGACTGGCGGCCATGTACTGAGAAACGGGTACCGTTCCACCCCCTTATTAGATGGACCGACGACCTCGTATAGGTCGCGGGTTGTCGCTGAATGCAAGTGGCGCAGGATCAGTCATTGTGGGGTAACATGGGAGACTATTTTCAGCTGTAGAAGTTTGCCAGATGATAATACATTTTTAATTTTAAGATGGCGCACAAAATTTATATTTTTTTCTGTTATCTGCGGATTCTGTAGGGCCTCCGCTATCGGGCTATCTTTTCTGATGTCTCGTTTGTTCTTAACTACACATCTGAACTCAAAGTACTCTCAACTCAATTATAAAACGATTTAATTTTCAACCGACTTCAAAAAAAGACGAGGGCTTGTTAATTAGACGGGTATGTTTTTTTAAATGTTTGTTACCTCAGAACTTTCGACTGGGTGAACCGATTTTGATGATTCTTTTTATATTTAAAAGCTGGTGCTTCCCGTATCCCGTCCAGTTCTGACAATGCCCATATAAGTCTTAAATTTGCTGTAGACTTTTAGGGAAATCGAAGTCGGTTTCTAGTTCATTTTGAGGTGAGTTCAGGTTGGTGGTAGGGCATTTTTCGGTGTCTGCCACAACGCAATGATAGCTCAACGCAGCCAGCGCCTCATCAACTTGGGCCTCTCCATGAGCACGCTTTCCATTGCCGCTTTATAATGCACCATCAGGTGAAATAATGCCACGTGTTAACGTAACGTATAAAACCCACTTGTGATTTTCAGGGATGTAGACATAGACATACCTTGAGCAAGACTCGCTCAAGGTCTGCGGGCACTGCCGCGACGAACCTCCGCGTAGGGATACCGGTTTTATTTAACTATTAGCTTTTTTGCAATATAGCGAAATAAACCAAATGGTCAATTACTTGGCTGAGCTGTGTTCGAGACTTTAAAAAAGGTTAACTATACGAAAAGAAGCCTTCAAAATGTTTACGTGTGCTTGCACTTCTCGGTTCTGACGGCAAGATAAGTTTATTTACTTACCATAAGCACAATTCAGGGTTGATTTTAATAGTCAGCACTGTATCTTAATGTTATCCCTCTCTCCTAATGCTTCCATGCTACATATCTGTTGCCATAATCTTGTAAAATAGAATAGCTGGCTTTGATAAGTAATTACCAACAAATAGGAGATGAAATTAGAGGTATAGTGTCGCGAAATAAAAATTAATTTACAACTTTATAGTTAGCTACAATAGCAGTTACGCAGCTAATGGTTCATAGATGGCGCTTTGAACAATAATCGAAGAAAAAAAAGTGTTTAAAATGAAAATTGTGATTCACTGTGAAGTTGTATGTTAATGATACTCATTTCGCGACATCACAATCTGATGTCCTATTTTTAGATAGTTACTAAACAAATCCAGCTACCTAATATATTTTTTTAAAAATTATGTCAACAGACATTTAGTATGAAACTTTGATGGAGGTGGATCACTTTAACATGTTTAGTTTTACTGCTAATGGTTAAGATGTGCTTTCCTAACAACTAACAAAGATGTGTTTGGCAAACATATAAAAAAATCAATTTATTTTGTGACTGTGTGCTGCCACCCACCTCCTGTACATTTTCCCTAAGTCACACGTCGGACACTTCGAACAAATGTCGTGATATCGTCACACATGAACGGATCACGTTTGTATACACGCGCATTTTGAGTACTCCACGCACGCTGTACGTACTGGTCATTTTCTGCGTCACTCTCTTGCGGGGGAGGTGAGGTAACGCGGATCGGTGGGGAACGTCCGCTCTGTACGTAGTTAGTAATATAATAATCATGTGCCTTAGTCGCCTTTTACGATGCCCCCGGGCCCTGATGGATGGAATCGGATCGTCGTATTCTAAAGCCAAGACCACACGGCACTCACGTCATAACCAACATAAAACTATTCACACTCAATTTCACTACTCTCTACTTTCGAATTCTGTAAATCAACATCTCCCATTGAACCAAAATTACTCTACGTTCTATGTATAGTGCGGTGCTGTATAGGTGAATGCCCTTCATTCGGGAGGCCCTGCGACGGCCATTGTCCCGACTTCATTATATCTACGTTTTAATTGTTTTACGTCCGAGAGAATTGGCTCCTGTTAAAACACGATTCGTAAGGAATATACGGATTACTCCTCGTCTAATGTGCGAAGTCAATAAAAATACACTAAACGTGTAACTGACAATGATATGCGCTTGTAAATACCGTCGAATGTCCAACCTTTGGTGTACTTTCGTTTGTGTACCCTGTGTATAACAAACGAAAGTGTCTGACCTAGTTACTTCATGCGTGATCAGTGGAACACTGGATGTCCTAAGCTCTGTGGTTAAAAAGTATAAACATTGATTCATTGGTCACCTAAAATCTGATTCAGTTTCATATCAATCGGATAATTTCTCCTCTGATCATATAAAATTGAAATTAATCGTTATGTTTTTGTTTGAAATGTGCTTCAAGGAATATTTTCCAATAGAAGCATGGGTGCATGTGGTTCAGGACCATTCATTGTGGCAAACCACGTACGAGGCCTATGTCCAGCAGTGGACGTTACCTGGCTGATGATGTATATAGTATGGATAACAATTTTCTTGCTTGCTTTGAACTATCAAAGCAATTTTTTTTATTATCTTGAAGACCCAATAGTAAGTAAACATAATAAAAATAGATAACAAATTTTGTACCTTACTATCAGTTGTTGTATGAAACCTATGAGATAACTTATCTTCTATCCTGCCGGTGATCATTTTACAAAATTTAACCATTCAATAGGAATAATTTAACAGCTTCTCTGTAGGTCGCAGGTTCGATTCTCAGCAACCCACCTATCACATCTCGCTTTATTTGGTGATATAGAAAAATCAGGTCTTAACTTGTGAATACAATAAACACACTACAAATTATTATAGTTTCGTATGTTCTGCTTGCAACACGAGCGGGATTCGAACCTGCGTCTCTCACCATTCCAGGGCGAACGCGTTGCCAAATAAGCTATTGGGTTGGTTGGTATATACTGCTAGCAACTTCTCACCAAGCGACATCTATCAAACATTGATTTACATCATTGTAACCGACCAAGACTAACTTTACAGATAGATAGTACTCGTAGAATATTTGTCATATATCTATTTCAGTACAAATAATTCCTCAAGTTTTCAAATGTCCATAGCTATAACAATATTGCTTCCACACTTAGCAAGACCAAGACAGGAATTATGCATCAGGCGTAGCACTCAAGCTGCATATTTGCCTGTCAAGTATCCACATAAGAGAGAATGCATTTGCCAAGACAAATAACTAAAATGTATTCAATTTTGCAGAGCTCTGGTGAATTTGCAAGTTAAATTTTCGTTTAACATATTTAACCCTTGCGCATAGATGTGTTTAACTTTGCCTATTGTATACACAATACATGCATTCTTGACATAAATGCACTTAAGGAAAGCTAAGTAACAACATTATTATCATGCACTTGAAATTGTGGCATTTAGTGAGAAATATCAGGACTGACTGTTGAGACACGACAATGATCAGGCGGCCCAACTGAAAACTGATATAGAACATAAATTTTGATGAGCCCATTAAACCAGCAGAGACGTGTTCAGTGGAAGCCCCTCCTGATAAACTCAAACTATATAGTGGCTCACTGTTTCCTAAAAAGATCAACATGCAAAATGAAAAAAAAAAAAGAACATGAGAAAAAAGGGAAACTGATTAAATAAAAGTGGATGGCAGAAATACTTGGCCAGAGTCAGTGAAAGTAAATATCGCGGAAGAATTAGCATAATCCTGTCTACAATTTGCATTTTCTGAAAGAAACAATTGCATACATATACTTTTCTTACTAAAATCCAATGAGCTTAAATTAATCTCAGGAGATGCTCTAATAAAAATAGCAGTCTATAGTTCCTTGGTAGTTAAATATCAATCAATCTAAATCAACACAATCAAAAGAATTTATTATTATTATTATTTGTTATGGTTTGACAACATGACTACAAATTGCACCTATAGAATGATGTACTTGACTAATAGACTAAAACTGGTGTGAGACTATATCCTCCCAAATAGGAAAAATACCCATGCTAGGGTAGGATTTTATTTGTATGTATTTAATTTATTGCAAACTTTGCATTTGTAAACAAAAAATTTTTAAGTTTTAAGAAATTTGAAGATACGAGGGGCATACCGAAATGATCGGGAATATAAAACAATACATACAGGAAATAACTAAATTTATTTTTATTGCTTTTCGAAGTATTCTCCGTTGCAGTTAATGCACTTTTGCATTCGTTCGAACCAATTATTATAGCAGCAATTCCAGTCCGAAGTTGACATGGTCAAAATCGTCGATTTGTATGCTTCCACTGCTTCTTCTGGACCTTGAAACCGCTGACCACGCAATAAATCTTTGATTCTAGGGAATGTAAAGTAATCATTGGGACTCAGATCAGGGCTGTATGGAGGATGATCCATTAATTCAACGTTTTCCTGCTTCAAAAACTCGCTTGTTTTCTGAGCGGTGTGAGAGCTCGCATTATCGTGATGGAGGATTATGCGTCGTTTCGGGTTACCTCTACGGAGTTCGGATATCATCTGTGGCAAACAAACCGTTGTATACCAATCAGCGGTAACCGTTCTCCGTTCCTCTAAGGGAACTGTGACTACATGTCCTGTTTTCGCGACAAACGAAGCGACCATTTTCTTCGATACGCTGCGAGAGCGGACAACTTTTGTTGGCTTGATCTCACCTGCGAAGACCCAGACAGCCGACTGATGCTTTCTTTCTGGCTCATATGAATAGATCCATGATTCATCACCAGAGACAATGTTATAAACTGCTTTTGACTTTCCTCCGTTGAAGCGTTGCAGAGTAGACCGGCACCAATTGACACGAGCCGCCTTTTGCTCTTCGGACAAATTATGGGGCACCCAGCGGGAAACTAGCTTTCTCACTCCCAGTTCACCATGTAAAACAGTTTGTATCGCAGTCATACCTATCCCTAAAGTAGCCCGAATCTGCTCATATGTAATATGTCGGTCATCCTGTATCATTCGGCGCACAACAGCGACATTTTCTGGTGTAACCGCTGTTTTTGGCCGGCCTGTGGAAGGTACGGTGCCAAGAGAAGCACGTCCACGCCGGAATTCAGAATACCAGCGATATATTGTCGTCTGGCTAGGCGCTTCACTCTTGAATATAGATATAAGCTCAGCGAGACATTGTCCCTGAGATAATCCTCGTCGAAAGTTGTAAAAAATTATGGCACGGAAACTTTCTCTTGTAAGCTCCATTTTTTTATCGACCTATCAATTTCAAACTGATATTGTTCTTTAAAAAAAATTTTTTTTTAATTCTGTCAATTGTATTCGATTTTCAACTAACCAGTGTTTATTCATCAAAAAGAGTTTTTAATCTAATTAAATCGAAAGTACTCGATTACCGATCTTTTCGGTATGCCCCTCGTACAGTTGATGTCTCCACATTGTTGATACTCAATCTCTTTACAGCTATTGGGTAAATAAACCCTCAGTAGTAACTACAGCAATTTTGTGGGAAACAGTTCCGGTGCGGTGATGATTTACGAAAATCTTAAATTGTTTTTCTTAAAGTATTTACTTTGCCATAAAAATGAAAATATAGTTATATGATTATTGTTCCGGACACCACACGGAACAAACTGCGCAGGGGTTCAGGATGCGGGGCAGACTGCTCAGCGAACGAGTTTGCCGGTTGGCTCAAGCACTATTCGCACTGGTGCCGACTCATTAACACAGTTATACTCATTTTGATTCGTAATATAAAGTCAGCATGCATAACAGTGTTTGAATAGATTTATGACCGAAACACTATTATAATATTCTACTCATATGTTTCAATAGATATTCACCCAAAAGTACTAAGCTGGCATAGGTAGGGCTTCAAATAAAGACATTGTTCTGAGAGTTTCGGCCCTTTGGATTGGCCAGTGGCCAGTGGTGTGTGAAATTCACTCAAGCGTGAAAACAGATTGTTGCACTGGTGTTTCGTGTTGAAATATATTTGTAGTTGACTTCAATACTAATAATATAATTGAGGAAACTGAGAATTTGCCCAGCTGCATAGTTTTTGTCTGTAGTAACTAAACTATTTTGTTTACGTTTATGTAGAAATATTTCGTAAAATAAAACAAGTAATAATTTAATGCTTTAGTTATAAACATATATGTATATAGCTCTTTAAAACTTGAATTTTCAAACAAATATCAAATTGGCAGTGAATTCTTGTATACGGGGCCACTCTCAAATACCGCTAAAACCTGTCTCAGACCAAACTGTGTCACTAGACACAGATCGCAGCTAAGGTCACATACACTATAAAAAATGAGTACACTTCCTGGTTTATTTTTGCCATAAAATTCAATTGATATCGACTCAGTTTTACAAGGAAATCATTGGATATCCCTATTTAATACTATACAAGAGTCTAATGAAATGACTATAAAACTGCGAAGTTCGCTATAGCGATATCCAATTACAACGCAAGTACTCGCAAATTGAGCGCTGTTGTGCCTACTAATTCGAATTCATAACCTTTCAGATAAATGCCTAAAGCTACCCATTCGCTATTCCGGAACTAATTTTAATTGATTAACGTAAAGATACGTTTAATAGAATAAAGGGAGCAACATTAGAAATAGAACAATAACATTAGAAAATAAATTGAAAGAATGGCGGGCGGCATCATGGCGTGCGACAACAGAAATTGTTTCTCGAATATTTACTGGACTTAATGAATAATACTCACGATTTTTATCTCGTTCGTAGTCAGCTCTGTTGATACAACAACACAGAACTTGCTTAACACGAAAACCAGCTTGAATTAATACACAAAAAGATTTTTTCAACGGAGCGTCGCTGAAGTTTATCGTTTTCGACGAAACAATAAATTTTAATGTTACCAGTTTAAAGTTTCCAAACTTACATACCGAACATAAAGGTCTGACACAAATTTTATAAATTTTTTTGTTCAAGTAATTTTTGACAGGTTATTTTACGCACTTTTGTTGTACTTATTACTATTTTTAACTAAAGTACAAATTATTTCATTAATTTTTTTCATTAGCAATAAAACATTCACAAATGTCAAAGTTGCTAGGGTTGCATATGTCTTGCTTGTGATGTAAATCGAGTATTGAAATTTGAAATCGATTGTAGAATTGCTTTGTAACTTTTTGAGTTCAGATAACGGAAGCACGTTAAATAAAATCTAGGTTTCAGATTTGTATTCAACAGCCAAGTTAAATAAACGTTACAATCGAGGTAAAATGCGGTATGCTGGTGTTAAAAAGTCAAGGCAATTTTAATCACTTTTAGATAATTTTAGATGACACGACAAAACGTAAGAATATTGTCCTTTTAGTATCTGAATATCTTATGCCAAACTAGACAAGTTTGAGTGAAAAGAAAGGAAAATATGTTATTACTTTGAAAGAAGTTCCATTTCCTAGACATTACAATGTTTGTAAAGACTTTTTGATTGTTTGTAAAAAAACTATACAAGATAGATAACTTAGAGTTGTCTGTCATATTTACATAAAGTAATGTACGCTGCGAATTTTTCACATTTTTCACTTTGGGCACTTTGGTAATAAGGGGAGGAACAGTATTTTTAAACTCTTTTCTCTTGATGAGTCACAAACTATACTGAAGAAATACCGAAATCACTTTTAGAATGTAAAAACGAATCGTTTCATACGATGAGACACTGAACCTAGCGGTTCCAATTTCAAATTCCGACACACCTAATTTTAATCCTTTTTTTAAATATACATAAAGATTTGTTCCTTTACTTACATACTTAAACACTTTTCAACAAAAATAATGTTACCTAACATAGAAAGGCAAAAACTTACACCACCTCAGACCATTGATTGATACCGCTTTATGTAACTTCGTTTAAATTCTATGCTTTACGATATTTCTTTTTGTAGGGTATGTAAAAGTTGACATTTTCTGCCAATATTTTGGTAATGGTAATCGAAATCGATTCCCAGATAAACAAGTAAACCTGTACAACCCTACATACGTCAAAATGATACCATGTGCGTTTGTAAATGTGTTGGATTGTAACAAATCTTTCTATTATATTCTAAATAGATAGAATATCTTAATTTTGTGCCATGGATTACGTGGTAGGAAGTGTTGCAGCTTTGATATCGGGTAACGTTACACCAAACCGACCTAGACTCATTAAAAGAGCCCTAACTCCAACGAAACACCAGCCGTCTCCAAATGTTACTCCAAAAAGTGAATTTGTCGACGATAGATCAATTTTCTTATCACCTACATTGCAAAAAAAGAAGGCTATTGTAAAGAAATCACCGAAAAGAATATTCCAGAACCCAGATCCGGATGCAAAGGTTGCTGAAGTATCGTCTAAAATTACAAAGACCGAAAAAGTTAAAAAACACTTAAAAGACGAATTAGATGTGAATTTTAAAGTTAATTCTAATATTGACATTTC
This sequence comes from Carcina quercana, assembly GCA_910589575.2. NCBI lineage: Eukaryota > Metazoa > Arthropoda > Insecta > Lepidoptera > Depressariidae > Carcina > Carcina quercana. Next base: position 9,714,094 of record OU342447.1, on the reverse strand, counting down.
CAAATCGCCTAAGAAGTTGAAAGATAAGCTGGGTAAATCATTAGAGCCATCGAAGTCACCGAAGAAAAATAAGAAACTATCTGAGAGTGATGAGTTAGTTATTGAAAACTTGCAAAATGTAAATGAAACCACGCCTAAGAAGAACAAAAAGCGGAGCAATTCTTTATCGGCAGCTTCAGACAATGTCTCGATTGATGATAAAGAGAATGTTATATGCACAACATCAGACACTGTGTCTGTTGTAATAGAAACACAACCTAAAAGTCCTAGCAAGAGAAAGCATAACAAATCACTATCAGATGCTATAGAAAATACACCTTCTGATGTACTTGAGTCTTCTGTTAGTACTGAAATTACACATACAATTGAAAGTCCTGTAAAAAGCCCCCAAAAGAATAAAAAACTTAGAGATTCTGTGTCTGAAGAATTTGACAACCAACTTAATAATGATGATAATGAAAGTAAAGCTGACGGTGAAGATAATATAGGAGTCAATAACACAAATAAACAACCATCACAAAAGAAAAACAGGAAGCGTACAAAGAAATCTAAAAAAGTAATTCACACTGATCTGAAAGAAGATACGAATGAGGAGATAAATGAAGAAGTAAATCTAGAACCAAAGTCGAAGAAGAAAAAGAAGAACATAGTTAACCCGAACGCCATAACTACTCAAGATACAGACTCTGAACACGACTCAGATGACCAAATAGAGTCTGATAATGAAACATCAAACAAAGAAGTTTTGGGTATGTATTTAAAAAATTGTTAGTTGTTTTGGAAAATCATTTTCAAATATTCACTTCATTGACTGTATGTTTTTTAAAATATTATATATTTATTAAGGCTCACCAACTAATTACACACAACAACAAATCTCCCCAGGAAAGTTTGCATGATGGCAGGCATTCTAGGATGCTCCCATTGAGAGTCTCAGTGATCGGCTTGGAGAATGGGCACCTATGTAAAAAATAACTCAAAAATACAGCAGACTTATCAAAAATCTTACACATTTCCAGACACAGGTGAAGCAGAAAGTTCAGAAGAAGATGAAACAGAAGTAGAGAAAAAACCAGAGAAGCAAAAGAAAGAGACACAAACAGATGAGGAGAAAGAAGAAGAAGTAAAAAGAACTCTCTTTGTAGGAAATGTGCCATTCAGTGATAAATGTAAGAAGGAGATTAAGAGAATTTTTAATCAGTTTGGCGAGATAGAAACTGTGAGGTGAGTTAAACATGTTTTTAGTCTTAATTATTCAGAATTAATTAATATTTTAAATAATTTGCAAATGTCCAAATGATTTACATTAACAATAAAATTATAATTCATTAATAGAGAGAAACCCTCCTCTGCACGGATAGAGAACCTTCCTAAGATCACAGGATAGATAAATTATTAAAAAGAAAATTTTAATTATTCATAGACTTTATAGGTTATGTTTCTACATTTTGACAGATATGTGTATATACTATCTCAATAGTTTGTGATGTGTCCAGGATCCGCACGGTCCCAGTGAAGGATGCCCGCTCCACACCCAAACTGGCAGTCATCAAGAAGGACTTGCACCCAGAACGATCCACTGTCAATGTATATGTCAAGTACAAGCATCCGGACTCAGTGAACAAGGTCGTATAATAATATTGTCTCTCTCAATTCATCTACTATACAGTACTTTATTTATTACCCAATTAAAGCGAAGCCGAATAAAAAGTTAATATTTTAGCTACTTTGTACTCGTATATGTATGTGTTCCCATCAATCAAACAATCTCTTGAACCACTTGTAAAAGTTTGGCAAATATCATCAACAGCTTATATACACGCCCACTGCAGGGACTCAGACCTTCTCTTATAACTTTCAATTCAAGTACATTATCCGATTGCTTATCGGTGTAAGAAAATATCGTGAGGAAACCTGCATGTCTTGAACAGGCATGTGAAGTCTGCCGATATGCACTGTGACTAAACCTTACATAAAATTCAACTATTTACAATTTTGACTGATATTTATAATGGTAAACCAAGTATTTTTTATTATTTATTTTCTTTAGACATTTAAATTATTGTATGTCTTCAGGTAAGTAGTGAAGAGCCTATGCAGTAGTTCAAAATGTGTGAGAAATAAAGCTGTAACGATAACCCCTCAGGCTCTATCAGCAAACAACATGGTCTTGAAAGACCATCACCTGCGCGTCTCCCGCAGCGACACGACGGGCGCCGCTCATGACTCCAAACTGTCCGTGTTTGTGGGGAACATTCCCTTCGGACTGGAAGACGACGCGCTCAGGGAGAAGTTCCTCCCGTGTGGGGAGATACACTCTGTGCGCATCGTGAGGGACAGGGTCACTAACGCTGGGAAAGGTTAGTGACTTCTTAGCCTACAGTGGAATAGGTTGTAAGGTCTATGACCGACCACACACACCCTAGTGTCACAGTTATTGATCCGCCATAGTCCTCTGACACGTCTCATGCAGCTACTACTTGTCGTAGATAGTGACCGGTAACAACGGGTTAACGTGACTAACGAAGCACGGAATCATCTTAGGTGATTCAGCCTGCAATGTCCTGACCAAACTGGGAAAAGGGGGCAAATATAGTTTAAAAGGCCAAGCATGGATGCGCCAGTACATGGCATACAATACTATAACTCTAATTGAAACAATACCGATAGGTATCTCCACTGGGAATCGAACCCGGGACCTGTGGATTGTAAGTCCAAGCTTGTAGCTATCAGGGCTGGACAGCCATGTTATCAAAGTCCCTAAAAAAATATTCAAAAGCAGTCCTGGGTTCTACCAATGTTTGTCTACCATCCCACCTGATGGGAAGTAACTATATGTGACTTACAATTTTACACCTTGGTCTAGGAGACTGTTCACTCTAGACTTATATACCAGCCCAGCTTATAATATTGTGTGTAATGCAGATGCCGGCTGTACGTATATAATTTTAGAATGAAATGCTTAGTGTGAGCTATTTGGATACTGGCCGAGCCCTGCCGTTCGTCTGTTAAAATAAGCGCTTAGCGCTCACCCTCTCTTCAGATAGGAAACGTCCATTGCTGAACATATGTCCCCCATGCTATACCAGAGACACTTAGCTAGCTTTTCTGACGTGGATTTCGACATATTAGAACCACCCCTGGGTGGCACTAAGGCAGTAACCAGGGCCGGATTTAGGGGAGGGCAACCGGGGCGGAAGCCCCGTGGCCTCCACAAACGGGGGGCCCCCACAATAGAGACTCCGGAAAATTTTTGTTTCAAATTCCCACTAGTAAACATCTTTTCCTTTGATATACAGGGTGGTCCAAAATGTGACGTCCAAAAATTTTTTTTAGATTCCTTACACCTGGGTGTATCCGAAAATACCCCATGTATGTTCCGCGATTTTTTGTAGTTTAGAAGTTATGATTTTTTAAATGTATATTTCGAATTTTCTGCCGGAGCGACTTAAAATAATCGTAACTTGTTTAATAGTAAGGTTTTTTTATTTATTTTTTCTCGAAAGTGATCGTCTTGAATCACCCTTTCTACTTTATTATCAACTACACAACGTTATTCATTACAAGTTACCGAAAAAAGGGACGAAAGTAAAAATTTTAGGTTTGAGTTGAACGGAGCCAAATTTTCAAAAATTTCTTAATAATACAAAATTAATGTTTCATTGGTTCAAACTAATTTTAAAAACTCCAGCAGTTTGTCAGCTTACCAAATAATAAAAAAAAAGTTGTTCTTAATAGGCGATTTTACGACGAAATTGGCTTCAGAACTTAGTTAGGTGAGAATTCATAAAGAAAAAATTTTGTCAAAAAAAAATATTAAGCTTATTTTGTTTTCATTTTTATGGCCTACATTAGCAAGGCATCATCAAAAGCATTCAAATAATTTCAAATTGAACGATCAGTGACACATTAGAAAACATTTTATTTTAAAAAAGCTTAGTTTAGTTTTTATTAATACGGTTATTTTGGTTTATTTTTAGCATCAATAAAAGAAAACACAAATTAAGTTCAACTACTTTATTAAAGAAGATTTTCAAAATGACGCCCTTCAACTTCGATACACAATCGGCAACGTCTTAAAAAGTTATCTTTTAGTCTGCGGAAAGCGCTTGAATTTTGTCTGACTTTCGTCGCTGCTTCTCTCAATTTTCGTCTCAGTTCTTCTTCGGAGTTAGTTTGCTGAGCATAGACAACTTCTTTGTAGTAACCCCAAATAAAAAAATCTATTGGGTTCAAGTCCGGTGAACGTGCAGGCCATTCGATTGGGCCGCCACGCCCAATCCATCTGCCCGGGTATGTTTCATTAAGGTGCCCCCTCACTTGGCGTGCGTAATGGCAAGGAGCACCATCATTTTGGAATATCATGTGCCTTCTTGTTTCCAAGTTTACATCTTCCAGCAATTCAAAAAGGTTGTTCTGCAAAAAGTTTAGATATGTGTCTCCATCCAACCTAGACGGCAGCTCGAAAGGCCCAATCAGTTCTCCATTTACAATTCCCGACCACATGTTTACGCTGTATCGATGTTGAAAATTTGATGCTCTTGCAAGGTGTGGGTTTTCAATTTCCCAGCTGTGATAGTTATGGATATTAAATACTCCAGTGTTTTCAAAACGGGATTCATCGGTCCATAAGATCTTATTAAAAAAATCTGGGTCTTCCTGACACCTTTGTATCATTGTTTCGCAGAAAGCAACTCTTCTAGGGTAATCTGAAGCTTGTAGCTCCTGAACGCGCTGAATGTGGTAAGCGTGGTAGCCTTCTGAAAAAAGAAAAGGACTATTACTCACCACCTAGGCAGGAAGAAGTCTAATACCTGGCATTGTATCTGTGATTTATGTTTTGTGTAAATAAAAAACAAAACGACATACCATTTTTCAATATCCTTAGAACTGAGGTCCGTGGTATTCCAGTCCTTCTGGTTATTGCTCTGGAACTCGTAGAAGAGTCTCTTTCTACAGCTGCGATGACTTCATCTCTTCTGTCCGGATCTACTCTGGGTACTCCTTCGTGCCTTTGGCTACGACCGGGGATACGCCCGGCCATCAGCGTATTATGAGTATTAATAAATACCCTATGGTCCGGGTAATGGTCCAGTATTTCTCCTCGCCGGTCCAGTTGTTGACGATATAGCCTTGCGGCTAAATGACCGTTTCCTTTGGCCATACCATAGTAAAAGTGCATTTCTGCGTACTGGCTTAGACTAAAATTACTCATGTTGCCGTCAGTAACACAAGCACAAGTCAGTCGTAAGGCAAATCGGAGTCCGTAACACAAGCACAAGTCAGTCGTAAGGCAAATCGGAGTCCGTAACACAAGCACAAGTTAGTCGTAAGGCAAATCGGAGTCCAGTAACAAAGCGAAAGTAGGTTCAAAATATCGGTATCGGAAAGAAGCAACGTCAAGTAGTATCACACGCGATGGAAGTGAGTGAACGACTAGCGGACGGACGATACAGTGAGATGCTACGGAGAATGTATGGGGAGAGGGGGGAGAGGGAAGTGCAGGTAAAAAACCCCTAGCGCGCACGGCTGACTTTTGTGGCCAAGACAGTAGGTCTTTCTCTTTCGTACTTCTACGCAACCATAACAGTGCGAAAGAGAAAGACCTTACTGGCCTGGCGCCTTTTGAAACGTGTTATTTATTGCTTTGTGTCATTGTGTGTGATTGGCCTTGAAGTAGATTTTGGTTTAATTCTAGCTTTCATAATTTCATGTCTAAAAACAGAAAATGAAATGTGTCACTGATCGTTCAATTTGAGATTATTTGAATGCTTTTGATGCCTTGCTAATGTAGGCCATAAAAATGAAAAAAAAAATAAGCTTAAACATTTTTTACGACAACATTTTTTTTTTATGCATTCTCACCTAACTAAGTTCTGAAGCCAATTTCGTCGTAAAATCGCCTATTAAGAACAACTTTTTTATTATTATTTGGTAAGCTGACAAACTGCTGGAGTTTTTAAAATTAGTTTGAACCAATGAAACATTAATTTTGTATTATTAAGAAATTTTTGAAAATTTTGCTCCGTTCAACTCAAACCTAAAATTTTTACTTTCATCCCTTTTTTCGGTAACTTGTAATGAATAACGTTGTGTAGTTGATAATAAAGTAGAAAGGGTGATTCAAGACGATCACTTTCGAGAAAAAATAAATAAAAAAACCTTACTATTAAACAAGTTACGATTATTTTAAGTCGCTCCGGCAGAAAATTCGAAATATACATTTAAAAAATCATAACTTCTAAACTACAAAAAATCGCGGAACATACATGGGGTATTTTCGGATACACCCAGGTGTAAGGAATCTAAAAAAAATTTTTGGACGTCACATTTTGGACCACCCTGTATATATTTTTTGCTCTTTTACCTTTACCTACAGCCTACCTTACTTTGTACATACATGATTATTTAATTATATTTTTTTCCATTTATATTTATATGTGTTTGTTCAATATTAAAGGAATCTACTTGGTTTCACAATAAATTATTTATTGAAAAACTCGAGTAAAAAAAATGGTTTACTTTATTTGGAAAATAATTTGGGGCGAGGGGGCCTCCGCTTCTTTATTGCCCCGAGGCCTCTGTACCTCTGAATCCGGCCCTGGCAGTAACTATGTTAGCGCGTTGAAAGTGCCCAAGGAACCATGCCTGGCCAAACCTGTGCATGAAGTTCTCCAACTTTTATTTCAGGCTTCGGGTATGTGAACTTTGAATCTAAAGACGGAGTGGAACTAGCACTCGCGCTACCTGAAGAAGATCTGACCATAAAGAACAGAATATTACGCGTTAAAAGATGCTCGCAAAACACGCCAAAGCAATCAAACGACAAGCCTAGAGGCAATCAGAGGTTTCAAAGCAACCCCAGGCAAGGAAATGGGCCTGGAGGCAACCAAAGGTTTCAGGGCAACCAGCAAGTTAATGACAGACCCAGAGGAAACCAACGGTTTCAAGGCAACCAAAGGCAATTCAATGATGGACCTAGAGGCAACCAAAGGTTTCAAAACATTCCTAGAGGCAAATTTCAAGGGAACCAGAGGCAAGGAAATGACAGTTCCACAGTCAACCCAAGGTTTCAAGGAAACCAAAGGCAACCGTTTGAAAGAAAAGGAGGATTTCAAGGGAGGGGTGGCAGAGTAGAAGATGGAAGAAATGAAGGAATACTCCCGGACCAACATTTGCCGAAGGAGCAGGGCGCTTACAGAAGAATTAAGAAGAAGAAGCAGGATCAGGTTGGTTATTTAGATTTTTAATAAATATATTTTTTAAAATAATAATGATTGAGGTGTAGTCGTATGGTTTATTGGAATGCAATATAAATAAATACCTGTGCTCCATATATTTGCCAAAGTCAAATAATTTGAAACTCGTTCTCGTAGTTTTGATTATTTGATAGCCGTATCATAATATGACATCTAGTCTCTTAATGTACATGATAATTGATAAAGGATTCAGATGGAACATGTGTCCTTACTCATATTTTAGTGGTAGTATATGACCTTACAGACTTGGAGTGTTTCTATTATTATTATTAGTCTTTCATGTCCCACTGCTGGACAAAGTCCTCCCTCACATCGCTCCAGGTTTCTCTTGAGAGAGCGTCCTTGCATTTGGGAAGGAGTCAAGAGTTCATCATGACATTTCGTGGTCCGCATTTCTAACTAGTAATATAATTCACAGGATGCCGCCGAAGGTCCCGCCAGCAAGATACCGAAGACCATGGATCTACCTAAGAAAGAGAAGAAAACCAAGAAGGAGTTCGTAGGGATGACTGGAGAGAAGAAAAAGGTGAGAAAGTATTAGTTTTATAATGGGAACCACTTCTGTTCTACTCTCTCTCTCTCTATTGGGAATAATATTTTACACTTGCCTCTCCTATAACATATATCCTGAGAGTGGATAGCCAGGAAATCCCCAAACACTTTTTTTTCTTCTTCAATTTCAATTCAGTTATAATCTTTCACATACGTCATAATCTTTACCCGATACTCAGTTGATCTTGTAGTCCACTCTTACAACTAAGCTATAGCTTGAAGTGTTTCTCACTCACGGATTTTGATAACATGTCTGATCTCATATTTTCTTTTCACAGAAGTTCAAGCCCAAGAAAGGAGAGAAAAAGAAGAGAGTGTTGAGTGAGATATTGACGAAACATAAAATACCATGATAATTAACGGACGATATTCAATAAGTTATTGTTTTAACGATAATTTTTAAAAATAAAGCATTTTAATATCTGTAAAAAAATTGTTTCTCTACATTCCATTTAAAGTTTTACGTAAGAAAATTATTGAATAATATATGGATAGTGTAACTGAAAACTTAAATGGTTAAACATATTTTAACCTAAACTGAAAGCTTTTAAAATATGGTACATACATAGCTGGCTTACATAAATATGGGACACACAAATGTGTAGTATCAACAATCAATAAAATTATTCACATACATTTTGAAATCTCTGGTGTGATTGCCGGGAGAAAAATATTTTAGGGATAATTTAACTTAATTTATGTTTTGATTATTTTTTGTATGTGCAAAAAACAATAAATTTGCTATATAGCGTCTTGTCGTATCCCATTAATAAGCCAGTAATTGTTTAGATATTCAATGTGAAGTTGTACATATCCTTTTTGGTATTCTGTGTGTCATTATGTGCTAAGGAATTTATGTGAACGAATAAAAAACACATAATTATTTGGTACATTATTTTATTGTATAATTGTCATTACAAAAATGTCAATGTTAGCAAAAATAATCACAGTCGGACACTTCTAAACTATAAAAACTAAATAAAATCTAGATTTGATCATGAATTCGGAGGAAAAAAATAACTAAAAAAACAAACACTGAAAGTTCACCTAAAACCGTATTCATAAAAAATCTAGATATTTTATACATGCAACGCCACTTACAAAAGCTTAGCCTAAAGATCTGCCCAGATCTTGAAATCTAGATCCAAATTACATGACCTAACTTACTGTACACTACTAAATACCTAAATACTAGATTCTGTCAAATTAACCCATCGTAACATAGCGATATTGTTCCTAATGTCTTTTTAAAATAAAACATTTAATTTATATTAATTATTAAAATTATCAAGATGGCGCTATTTCGTGCTAAAACATTATTTGAAGTCTGTTGAAATAATAAGTTTGCTTATTTCGGTCCTGAGTTTTGTAATAAATAAAAATATTTTATTTTATTTTTTAAGAAACTGATAACTTTTCGCACATAGGTCGGTTTAGTTTATTGATTTAATTAATTATATTTGTTTGTTTAAACAAAACCAGGTACAAAAAAGAAGCTAGAAATTAACAATAAAACGTGCTGTTTTTGGAAAAAAGATTTCTGAAATTAAAGACTTAATCATTGTCTATGGCACCATCTTACTCTATGGTAACTTGTTTTATTCAGGTATTTTGATATAGTCTGGCTAGTTAAGTTTGGACCCTGTTACTTCGCGGGATTATAAAATAACTAATATTGGTTAGGGCCCCAGACATTCATTCAATATCTTTCAAGAAATTGTATTTGATGAAAGAAAATTGATAGCTTCGTCAAATGTGTTACCTACGCTGATATTTGATAAAAGATTTGACGTTTCAGATCAATTAAAGTGACATTAAAATGACATAGAGTTACTCAAAGTTCCGCCATTTTCCTGCCAAAGATTTTGAATGAATGGCATGGGTACCTAATATTTCTTGCATTCAGATTGTCAGGATCCGAATTAAACTTGTCAGCATCTAAAAGATCCTTTCCCAAATTATTAATATAACAATGGAACACCCTAAGCGTTTGACCAATCATTATTGCTAACACTCCCAGATATCCAACTTATGAAATAAAAGATTTAAGTACTTGAGTACTTTTAATTATAAATACTATATTTACATTTGCGACTAACAGTCAATCAGTTTAAGAGCTAAAGTAGGTAAATAGTTTAAAAAAATGTTTGTTCTGATTTGAGCAAAGTAATATTTGATATGCATAACTTTACATAAATGCGGTAAAAATATTTTTATAACTGACTCACTTGGCCTTTAAAAAGCACACAAAATTATCAAGATTTAATTTTTTTATAGAAAAAATCGGTTCTTTATTTATTCAGTGTAAAATCGGTAAAGTTCATTACTATTTTAATACGTGTTACGAATAAATCTTTAAACTACCGATATATTTACCGCATTAAATGTCAGTGTAGAAAAATAAATCGTTCTAAAACCTAGGTATTTCGTCAAAGGAAGGGCAACTATACAGCTACCATAAAGCCCCACAAATACTACACCTACGGACGGACGGAATTATCTTTAAATTGTGACATCGTGCATTAAAACTCATGTGATGGTGTCAATATTAACTTTCATTTATTCGTAGTCAAATAGACAACTATTTGCCAGTCAATGGTAAAATATATCTGATTTATAATTTCAAATAGAAAGGTCTGAATATGTTGCAAGTATTTGATACTCGATTCTGAATCGTATCAAGAGTTGTATTTTTGGCATTATGATAATGGTCAACATTTTTTTCGTAATATGTCTGGAAGTACTATACCCCAAACGTATCTAGTCTTTATTTTATTCGTCTTTTTGGAAATTATACTTGTCGGTATTTATATTCAAGGAAAATCACCATAGTTATGAAACGGAATCATTGCCACATGGACCCTAAACATATCCAGCATCCACCCTTTGCTCGATAATGTCAGCTGCATTAACACGCTAGACTCTTTATATGAATAAATATAAAGACTTGTCAGGAAACAATCACGAAGCGAAGTACTACCATTGCTGCCCCTTTACCTAAACATTGACTAACGATTGAGCAAGAAAAAACAAAATGGCAACCGTTTCCTAACCTCTCTTGAACCTTAAGATGGTCATGGTGACAACTAAGAATAGACAGATCCAGATGAGTGTTGATACGAAGCCCATGTAGACTTCAGGGTCAGTGATGGGCCAGCCTCGGGTAAGGATGGACCGGAGGGAGGTGGTGGCCAAGGTGAGGGGGAGGCAGAGGGAGACGTATCGGAGGATCCAGGGCATGCCCTCGATGGGCCAGATGACTCCACTGAGGAGGAGGGTTGGGTAGAAGGATCCCAGGGCCAGCTGGATGGCGTTTCTCTCAAGCTCGCAAGCTGCTGAGATGACGAAACCGAAGCACATTCCGCAGAGACCTGAAATGAAGGTTCAATTAGTTTATTGCTTGCATGACTAAACACATTGCTATATTGCTAGTTATTGTTTTGAGTTATTTGAATCAAAGTTTGTTATGTATTTGTATTTGTAGCGGGGCTTCATTTCCCCGATGCAATGTTACAGTTTAAAACATGATGTCATTTTATTCGATGTGCAGGTAGTCTGTCTACAGGTCGTTTCTAATTCTATCCAATAGAAAAAAACTTTAGCAATACAAGAAATAACAATCAAACATAAACATCATAAATGTTAGTGATACAAAACGAGCTATTCGCGAGCTATTAACGATACTCTTCAAAGTCTTATGCACTCGGAAATATTTACATACTTTGACATCATCAATACTCAACATTCATACGGGTAGTTCTACAAGTGTACATATGGGCGCAGTGACAGCCACAAAAACAGTTCCTGTAAAAAATCACCACCTGCCGTACTGAACTCACCCTGCATCAAGGTAAGCATGATAACGAAGGCCACGTTCCCGTTGCACTTGACTCCGAAGACGAGGATCATGAAGAGCAGCACGAGCGCCGTCTGCCCGCACATGACCACGAACTGTGTGACCACGTGAGAGAACAGTATCTCCCCGGGCGACACGCCCGCCACCCACGACCGGTCCAGCAGGCCCTCCGTGCGTTCCACGATCAGTGCTGACGATGTCAGCGCAACAGCTAAGAAGAACACGATTCTGGGGGAGATGGCAGACATTGATCAAGTGGATCTTTTTGAAACAGTTGCTCAAACTAAAAATAAAAGTGATTAATTTCAATTTTAATTCCAGCTTTCGTGTCTCTAGAAACGTAACTTCTTAATACAAATTAGTTTTTTAACCACATTTATTTTCAGATTACATATTTAATTACAAGTTTAGAGAATTAAAGAGAAAAACGTATTTTATATTTATATACGTCGGTGGCGCAATGGATAAGGCGCGGGCTCTCAATCTGAGGGCTACGGGTTCGATAGAATCCAGCCGTGTACCTATGAGTTTTTCAATTCAAGTACATTATCCGATTGCTAAACGGTGAAGGAAAACATCGTGAGGAAACCTGCATGTCTTGAACAGGCATGTGAAGTCTGCCAATCCGCACCGTCTTATGTCCCCATACACTCTCTGCAGGAGAATAGGCTTGAGACGTATATAGGCTGTCGATGATGATGATTAATAAATAAACATAAAAACACATGCAATTCATGTCGTAACCACAATTTGTTGAAAAACATTACACATGGAAAGGTATACTCAAATGATTTTCATCAAATTAAAGAAATATTTGATATCGTACTGCAAGGTGAAATCGTTGATGGAGAGAATTCAGACTCAATGCACCGAACAAGAGCTGACCTATAAGGTATTAAGTAGAATATAATACAATAACGTTTACTTTTAGTTTTTTTGTAGTAACTTTAAGAATGATCACGATCATAAACTTAGTTTACCTACACGCACTCAATATATCACACGCTCTTCTTCACACACACACAAACACACACACTCACACACACACCCTGTAACTCGCACTCACCCTCACCCTACTTAGTAACGCCAACATGTTTTAAAAATCTATTGGTTATGTTACAATATTGTACAAAACAAAATGTCATCCGTATTGAAAGAGAGGCTACACCTGTCGCACAGGTCTCCCCTATGACAGACTGTATTGCTACACCATATTAAATCAATTGTTTTACTCAATAAATATTGCTGTATTTGTTTAATAAATGTCCTCGGAGCGTTGTAGTAACTCATGAGATAGAACATCAACTGTACTCACGTGAGAATGACCCCGGGCGCGACGAAGTCCGTGAAGGAAGGATTGTTGTCTCCGTAGATGGGCTCCATGAAGTCGATGGGAATGTCTCCCACTTTAGGATTGTAGTCGCACGTTTTTAACAAGTCCTGAAAATAATTACAAGTTGTTTACACCCCTCGCTTTATCTAGAATCTGAAAAGTTTTTAATATTTGTTTCTTTCGTAATATCTAACCTCACAAGAAAATCTTTTTGTTAACTGTAATTCGTTGAAAGCAATTTAAATAAGTATGGATTTCTACCATCTAATTGCACTTTTTACTGTCTTCTTGAGCTTTTAACCAAAAAACTTAATATGGATATAAAATTAAAGATTAAACAGTAGTGGTCCAAATGTATTACCTTGGCAAAGTCTCGATAAGAGAACTGTATGTCTCTGTTCAACATGAGGCCGATCTGTTGGTTGGACATGTCGAGCCACACCTGCACCTCTGAAGACTCGATTGTTTCTTCGTCAGCCGTGTCCGCTGGAAACGATCCAATCATTTGGGTTACACAGTGTCGAATGCTTGTGTTGAATCTAGTTTTCAGTTTTTGAAGTTGTTTTAATAAAGAAGACTTTTAATAAATAATGGTCAGAAATCGCACGAAAAAGGGAAAAACCGATGGGGGTGATCAGTTTCCTAGTGAGAACCATTCATCACCAGCCAGGAAACGTCCACTGCTGGACATAGGCCTCCTTCATGGTACGCCACATCGACCGGTCTCGAGCCACCTGCATCAAGCGACTCTCCGCGACCTTAACCAGTACATCGCTCCATCTAGTGGGGGGACGGCCTGGTAGACGTTTCCCGGTACGTGGTCGCCACTCAATAACCTTTACTCCCCACCGATTATCGGTTCTTCGAGCGATTTGGCCTGCACATTGCCACTTTAGCTCACTGACTCGTCGAGGTATGTCGGTGACCTTCGTTCGTCTACGGATTTCCTCATTCCGGATTTTATCACGTAGAAGAATTCCGAGCATAGCTCGTTCCATTGCTCGCTGAGTGACTTTGAGCTTGTTTATTCGGCCCACAGTAAAGGACCACCATGATGAGGTGACAACCATTTGGGACGACCATATAAAGCAACGTAAATAAAAACATACCCAAAGCCAGTCTAGCAACGAGAGAATCAGTATAGTTTTCGTTGAAGAAGATAGCTCCCCACGCGTCGCCTTCCTTGACGGCGTTGATGGCTGACTCCAGGTCTGCGTAGTACTCCTTGATGATGGACTGGTTCTTTAGGTGGTCGAGGTAGCGGCACGAGAGGTTCTTCATGGAGCAGGAGTGGTTGTACGGACAGTAGCCGTCCAGGACGTTCACGTCGTTGTTCACAATGGCCTAAAGAGCGAATTCAGGTTTAAAGATGATTCATTAAAAAAAGACAATCTTTTAAATAGTTGACGTTGTGAATACCTAGATATATATCAAAAAGTCTATTGACAAAAAACTTTGCATCGTTGATGGTGTTTGTGTGCCACAGTTCATTCAAAACATCTCACATTATTTCTCGGACAAAAACTTGCAATCCAAAACATCATGAGAATAACCATTCACAGAGTTTCAACGTACAAAGGTTCAAGATTGCTCTTTGAGTTCATATATATATTAGTTTACTTTAATAAAATATTCTGGCAATTTATGCAGTAAATTACATTTCCTAATTTAGGAGCTCAAGCGGATGGCAGAAGAATTATCGTGAAATTAATAAGCAATCAAATTATTTCATCTTATATATTGTCTGACCTGAACATTGTTCAAAGTTTAAGACTATTATTGCATTGAAAATTGACTAAGGAACATACATCAACTGTCCTAAAAACATTCATTCTCTAAAATGTTGACCCTTAGAGGTATGGATATTGTTTCTTGTTGATTTTCTGAAAAAGCGTTAAATCAATTTCGATAAGATGTATATGAGACCACCTCTGACGTATCATCTGCCAAACAAAAAAAGAATCATCAAAATCGATTCATTTGAGGGAATAATCGCATAATATACATACAAAAGAATTGACAACCTTATCATTTTTTGAAGTTGAAAAATAAAGCCAAACATCGGGTGACTCACCAGCCTGAGCCCGCTGGGGTCGCGTCCGATGGCCAGACAGAACAGGATGACCTGCATCACCGGCAGCACGAAGATGAACAGCATCACGCCGATGTTCCTCCACATACGGAGGAAGTTCTTCTGGATCAGAGCCTTGATCTTCCCGCGCGACGTCAGCTAGAATCAAACAGGACATCGTGGACTTATGTACATATTTGCAAACATTATTTAAAGTGGTCAAAGGAATTTTTTGGCGCTCCCATTGTAGATTTTTATATGCAATGGTCTTCCACTTTGTCTTTTATCTCCCCTAAAAAGATAAGTTTTTTAAAAAACTTTTCATTACTTGTCCTGACTTGAATTTTCATATGCCATCCCCGTAACGACAAAGTGTACTAATCTATGATACCCTATTACGTGTTGTCGAACATTCATGAGGACCATTAAACCACCTGTACATGGCCACAACCAGATGACAAGTAGGCGTACTGGCGAGATCACCCAGATCTCAACTTGATAACGGGATAATTTTTTATCCCAGCAAGGAAAGGTACTTGTAATATAGTCGTGGGGTAACATTGAGGCTTCGTGGTAACAAGCATCCTTCCATCCTTGAGGCTCATGATACCACGAAGAAAGATATCGTTAGAAGACCTGACTGAATGTCATCGGAAAATTGGTCCTCATACTTGACATTTCCATATTTAAACCAATAATTACTAGCCCAGCCCAATGGAAGGACATATGTAATTTAAAACCAGCGACATATGTGTCATGTTGGGCCAGATCATGCAATCGCTGACCTCGGTTGTCCGACCCAGTGAGGCCGGAAAGGTCGCCGAATGCCCCGAGGGGAGGAAAACTTATCGATCGTTTTAATTTATTTATGGAACCTTTCGTGTTCAATATGGTTCATTGGCTTCTAGAACTTTGTACTTACGTGGGTAGATCTCAAGGACTTTTGTGTTTATACTACAGCACAAGAAATACTACGTTTCTTTTAACAGAAAGGCACTTAGGTTCGAATTCGAAAATATAATAGCTGGATCTGTGCAGTAACTATCTAAAAATAGGACATTTTAAACATTTTTTTTCGATTATTGTTCAAAGCGCCATCTATGAACCATTAGCTGCGTAATTGCTATTGTAGCTAGCCTAATTTGTAAAAAAAAAAGTAAATTAATGATATTTATTTCGCGACACTTAATTTCATCTCCTATTTGTTGGTAATTACTTATCAAATCCAGCTATTATATTTGAAAAGATTATGGCAACAGAAGTTTAGTATGGAAGCATTCGGAGAGGGATAACGTTAAGTACAACCTAATGTTTAGGTATACGTCCCCACTGCAGGGGCTCAGTCCTACTCTCCTACAGAGAGTGTATGGGACATAGTCCACCACGCGGGACCAGTGCATTGGTAGACTTCACACACACCTTCGAATTTCTCAGGAGTGTGCAGGTTTCCTCACGATGTTTTCCTTCACCGAAAAGCCAATGGTAATGATTGTTATCATTCGTGCATAAATTACAAATAACATCGGTACGAGCCGGGATCGAACCCAGACCTCGATTGTTCAAGGACTGCCTGTGCTATTTTTCATGCATTGTCTTTGTTTTTGAAAGTATCTAATTGCCGCATAAATAGTTATACTCGTACTCACGTTGAAACAATTGCCGCAGTCTTCACACTCGGTCGCGACCGCCTCCGTCACCTTGCCCGGCAGCTGAAACATACACAACACAGAAATTAATATATTTACCGATACAGTTTGATGTTTATTATTAGGACACGATAAGATTCTGTAAAGAGGAAGAGGAGACACCTATCCACATCATGTGTCACTGCGATGCACTCCATCACTGTAGACAAGCACCTTGGCATATCGTCACACCAGACGATGTTAAGGTCTCCATCCCTAGAGATATCGTCCGATATATAATCGGAGTGGGCCTCGGGGAACATAGGGGTCTCAATAGATCTGTCAAGTTAGCAGCGAGTGGTTGGGCGGTGGACCACCCCCTTGTCTCAAATAATAAATAAAAATTGATGTTGTTGTATATTTTGTTGTTTATAAATTTTATAATACATTGTTACACTTGTTACTTGACCATTACTGTTTGTCAACATACGAGTACGACATCGAATAATTTTTATGTAATTTGTTTGACTGACTAGTTATTAATGATTTGTTTTTTGTATTGTATAATATTCCTACAAGTTGTATATATATTTTTGCACAGTTTATGTAACTTTAATGACAAATAAACGAATCATCATCAACAGCCTACATATGTCCCCACTGCAGGGGCTCAGGTCTACTCTCATACAGAATGTGTATGGGACATAGTCCACCACGCGGGACCAGTGCCTATTGTTAAACTTCACACAGACCTTTGAATTAATTCTCAGGAGTGTGCAGGTTTCCTCACGATATTTTTCTTCACCGTTTAGCAATCCGATAATGTACTTGAATTGAAAAACAACTCATAGGTACACGGACGGATTCGAACCCGGAACCCTCATATTGAAAGTCCACGCCTTATCCACTGCGCCATCGACGCTCTACTTACTGCGTTACCGACGGTAAACGTTAAAAGGCAGCTATAGTTATACAAGACAGTGAGTCTCACACCATTTCACAATAAATAAATAAACATATGTGAACTGACCCCCACGTCACCATTGACTCCATTGGTGCCAGCACCGTTGTGGTCGACAATGAGGACCTCCTTGCTCTGGTGGAAGTTGAGCCCCACCACCTGGTTGTCTTCGGCCGCGTAGGGCGCTTCCTCCCG
The DNA here is from genome assembly GCA_910589575.2 of Carcina quercana. Taxonomy (NCBI): domain Eukaryota; kingdom Metazoa; phylum Arthropoda; class Insecta; order Lepidoptera; family Depressariidae; genus Carcina; species Carcina quercana. The sequence continues at coordinate 9,696,242 of OU342447.1, read as the reverse complement.
CTTGGACATCTTGTTGAGCCCTAGGGCTCCGCCCGACACGTTCAATTCCACCACATTGTTCGCCTGACCTGGAAAATGGAGAAGACTACGTTATACAGAGACATTCAGACAAAAAAAGGCTAAATGCGAGTCGGACTCGCGCACCGAGGGTTCAGTACAGAATATGAACAATTAACAAACTGAAAATTATAAATAATAGGTAAGGTTAATCACAAGAGTCTAATCAATGAAGGCGCCTAAACACCATTTTTGCTTTAGTTTTGCTCCGCGAGCACTAGATGGCGCCACTCAGTAATATACACGGCGCAAGTTACTCCACTTAAGCAATCTCTTGAATGAGATGAAGGCCATGCAAGCCCATCACACAATAAAAAAAACTAAAATATATATTTAAAAAAAGGCAAATGAAATTAGAACAATTTTTGTAAATGTATGACGAGTTTGCGCTTGGCCTTCATCTCACCTGATGGTAAGTGACGATGAGGCCGATCGGTGGTAAGCGTGGAACACAGAAGCCTCAAGCTCTGCTACTTTCATACCACAGCAGTTGACTTCTAACGCGTCAGGAGGGCATAAAAATGCCCTACCACCAACCAAACTGTCTACCGATCGGTGTCCCCACTGGGAATCGAACCCGGGACCTCCGGAATGTTAGTGCAACATTTAGCCATGGCGGCGATTAAATACTCTGAGTAAAGCCTTACTCAATGACCAATTAAGTAATTATGATTGTCTTCACTTCAAGGGCTTCTCAGTATTTGGTACGAGATTCTTGAAACACGCGTGACCTGCTGCGGCTTCATTTCAAACGAATGGAAAAATTACGTCCAGTCATTGAAATATATCAACGGGCCGGTTAGTGTCGTAATGAAATGATTTGCCACGGAAGTCTAAATGAACCGACTACACAATAGAAGTGGCACGGCACGCCCATGGCGTAGTTGTTAATCTTTATTTATTACTTAAATAAAAATAAAAATGGTGGCTCCTAGCATACATGTAACTTGGGGGTGAAATATTTTTATGGCGTTCACCCCATATTGAATAGGTCTTTTAAAAACAGCAGTGAGGGTCTAGGAACAAGACTTTTCGATTCAGGTACACGTTTAGGAAATATTAAGCTTTAAAGTGAAAATTTTTGAGCGTTTGAAACGTTGAGCGTCAAAAAACTTGGCTGCTCTTGTTTATTACACTGCTGGGTCTGATATCACTATTTTTACTCCAAAATAAGGAAAGTACTGTGCACTTTAGTGATTCTATTTTGCACGTTTATTCAACACACAATATCTCTAAACCATTTCTATTTACGCACATTAAACTTCTAAGTACACGAGTGACTCACAGGCAAAGGCACAGGTCAAACAGGCTCTTAAATACAAAGGGGTAAAACCCAGTCTTACGAGATCTTATGCGGAGAAAGAAAGTGATGGTCTTATCTGATTCCCAGTGGAAATGAAAGAGATAATGCTTTTTAAGGTTATTTACATACATAATGGCCGTATAGTCTTTCATCTCTTTTTATGGCGATTGTAATCTGAAGTACTTTTATGAAATATGAATTTGGTTTTATAATAGGAACAATTCATTTCTTCCCGCGGGCGCAGTGAGAGGAATAATATAATGGCACCAGAGTATAATTTCTACCTTCCTATACCTCATAATAACTCGATTTTTTGTATGTTTAAGGGTTAGATAATTTTTATGCCGACAGAACAAATAGTTAAACGTTCAAAAAACAAAAATCTACTGCCAGTATTTGTATATTTCGCACTGAGATTGCTTAATGAGCGGCACGTAGACGTAGACTTTAGGATTTATCCCATGGGAAATACACGTTCGATTTATATAAAAAAGTAGCCCATGTTCTTCCTTTCAATTACCCGTCTATAGAAAATCAAGTCATTTAAAACTTTATGTTGGATCGTGAATGTACAAAAAAAAAATTTTTTCTTCATCTTTCTTGAAAATTCTTTATCCCATGTTTTAATAGTTATTCTGCTATTCACGGCGGAGACAAAATTAAAAAATTAAAGATCATAAAAGTCGGTCCAGAAATTCTTGAGTTATAAAATTAAATGATGTTTATATAAAGGTTTTTGAATAAAAGCGATCTATGAAGACAAGCTCAGCGCTGGACTTTGGCTGTTGATTATGATATCCTCCTAAGGCCACATAGAGAGTCCTCTATCATCACAAAATCATCCAACATCCTTGTCTGGCTTGCGTGTCAGATTACACTGCATCACGCTACGCAAGACGAAGCACAATGCAAGGCTGCGCCTGCGCCGACAACTTCCAAAGAAATAACGAAACAATTATGTTTGTTTTATTCATAACTACATTCATCCGCCTAGAAACCAATGAAGATCCAAACCCTGAAGGTCTATTCTACATAGTATTCACCAGGAACGGAAGTTGACAGTTGGATATTACGCTCCCCATCGATAGGCAAGTCAAATCAAGAATTCAAATTTATTGATTCGTTTTAACTTATACATATTAATGTAACTAGTTTAGTGCTTCTAAAATGAGTATGCTTTAGTGCAGAGTTTTTCAATCATTTTGATTTCACGACCCCTTTACTGTTAGAAAAATTCTGCCGACCCCCTTACAATGTACAAAGAAATAATTAAATCAGAAGACTATATGCGTTAAAGATTTTACATATTTTGATACATTTTCTCATTATTAGTAACTTACACTCTGCAAGAAGCCGCGAGTTTCGAAAGCAAGTACGAGGTAAATTAGTGAAGAAGAAGAGAAATACACTTCAGTTAGAAAATGATTGGATTATTAACATTTCAAAAATAGCACCACAATTTGACAGACTTTTGAAAAATAAACAAGTCCTTCTCACTGTGTAGTGTAGAACCTTGCCTTTTTCTTTTTGCCCGCGACCCCCCGATCGAGGCTTTGCGACCCCCCTGGGTCACACTGCTTTAGAGTAACTCAACAGTTTGTGTATTTACGTATAATTTCTACGTATAGACAAACACACATTGTGTCTCATCGCGTCACCCAAGACAATTGAATGATGCAACTGTGGGTGCTAGGACGGACGCCACGATACAAGGCGAAGAGTCGAAGTGTCAATACTATATGCAACGTTTGACGCGTGCATTGTTTGACGTCCTAAAATTAAATAGGACAAGGCGAGGCGAGGCGAGGCTTGCGAAACGAACTGGCACCCACTGAAAAATCAGCGTCTAATACGAGTACAACTGAATGGCAACCATTTGAGATTCTCGGCGCCAACTTGAAAAATGGTTCATTGCAATTTTAGTAATTCATTAATAATACTGTTATTTGTGTTTTTTGTGTTATAATGGTGTGATATAGTGCAAAAAGTGTCACGGACGGTGTTATATTATCAATTACGCAAAATTGTGAGGGTTTCCACGCGATCGGAAGAGTTTACCATGTCGAATACATTAGGCATATGGATTCTTTCGAATTATGTTGAAACCAAGGCTGACCTTTGAAATTCTCGTCAAGAATCGTCAAAACAAGCGATAGAATGTACACATTATACATTTTATTGAGAAAACTGAAGAAATGGCTTCGGCCTTGTCTAAAATTCTAAGAGAGAAAATCATTATCAAAGACATGGCTGTACGGCTTTGCCTTTTCCTGGAAGGAAAAATCTTACAAAAATTGTTGTTGTTTTCAATGAATGTTCCGTGTCCGAGCGTTCCAACGGGCCCCGATTATAACGACTCTGGCCTCTGTCCGTCCGTCTGTCACAAGGCTTTATCTTATCAACAGTAATAGATAGACACTTGAAATTTACACAGAGTGTATAGGTATATATCATTGCCGATATCATCATCATCATCATCAACAGCCTATATACGTCCCCACTGGAGGGGCTCAGGCCTACTCTGCTACAGAGTGTATGGGCCATAATCCACCACCCGTTCCCAGTGCGGATCGGTGGACTTCACATGCCTGTTCAAGACATGCAGGTTTCCTCACGATGTTTTCCGATTTTTCCGAGTTTGCCGATATAACAATAGTAATAAAAGGGTGTGTATCAGAATCGTGTTTTTCTCTGTGGGTTTGCTCGATCTTGTATGACATTTTACGTACGGGCGCGGAACCCTCGGTGCGTGATTCCGAATCTCGGCGTCTCACCGGATGTACAAAGTGACGATAAGGTCGTTGAATGCAAAGCATGTTCCCCTTCTAGCTTCAACTTAATTAGTTCAATTACCTTCATTACGTATCAGAATTCCTAGTAACAATAAATCAAGAATAACACCAAAACATCGCATTGTACGCCGCGGAATGTAATTAAAATTATACCCAAACGTTTCTTTATAAAAATACAAATTTAGCCAAAAAAACATAAAAACGTGTTCGTTATAAAATATTCTAATTTACACGTTTTGGTAAGCAATAACTTGTTTGACGCGTTATAGCTAATTGATATCTTATACACCCAATGATGAGAATTTTTAGTATGTAATATAGCAATTTTAGGGGAATTCCCGATTATTGAACATGTCATCCAAGGTCCAGATTAACTGGAGATGTAATAAGTTGGCCTGATTGAAACTCTTTCTCAATGGACACTACAATGTGAGCAACATCAGAACCTTGTTCACTATGAGCCAGAACAGTCGATTGAGAGGGCACTCAATGAAGCTCACCAAGCCTTCATGTAGGAGCAACCCTAGGAAACACTTCTTGCCTAACCGTGTAGTGCATTCTTGGAACGCTCTGTCTGAAAGTGTAATAAGTACTACTTCAGTGAATTGCTTCAAAAACAGACTAGACAAACAGCTCGAAGAGCTGCTAGAGTATCAAGCAAATAATAATAATAATAGTGTTCTGCCACAACCGGATCCTGTGTAAAATATAGCATTAACTGGTGTCTCACTCGGTACTTACTGGAATTATGAGAAAGTTGGTATCGTGCTTATAAAACCAACTCGCACCCAGGCACCGTAACTTGGAATAAAACGGGCATACCTAGCGAAAAATAAATATAACCCAGCAGAACTATTCCAAATTTCAAGTCGATAACATAAGTAGTACCTGAGATAAACAACTGTTACAGATAGACGCCATAATGATTCTACGAATGGTTCGATTTTACATACGACGTACGGAAACTCAAATAGCGATAATGCCAGAAGTTAATATAGCCTATGACACTCTCGTGTTTACGACGAATCTAACCGCGTATAATTAATTAAAATCGGTTTAGTTGATTAGTAGTTACGAGTGAACATAGAGACGGACACACAGGTCAAACAAATAACCCTCCTTTTGGGCTATGCTGCAGTTGGGTAAAAATTCGCTAGAGTCGCTACGAGTAGATAAAAGCATCTCGGGACCAGTCAATGCGGCGTATGAGAGCAGACTAAAGTGATGTCTGATGTTGATGTGTTACAAGGACTCACCCTGCTTCCTGGACAGCTTGAGGAAGACATCCTCTAGCGATACGCAGCTGTACATCGTGAGAAGCGCCTGCGGCGACTCCTCGGCCAGCAGACGTCCGCTGCGCATCAACCCGATCTGTGGAAGCACAGCGTACCATTAAGCAATACTTATCTCGTGTCTGGCGGTGGGTTTGCACCTGGACTCCACTTCACATCAAGTTAGTTAAGTGGCGAGGTGGTTGGTTGGGAAGCGTGCTCATCCAGAGACTTCGTTTGATATCATGTAGGCAAGTATTGGGCGTCGATCTCAAAAATATCAGATCGCGAATTTAAAAATTATGTTATTATTTTCTGTTTCATAAGTCGTTTCTTTTTTATTATTATTATTGTTCAAAACCCAAATTTAGTTAGCGGGGGTAACGGCTGATGTAGCTGAAATAGTTTCGCGGCAGTATACTCGTAGTCTGGTCTACTATTTTTAGGTTATTACTTATCAAAGCCCTATTCTATTTGAAAGAAGTGAAAAGTAATTTTTTTTAAACCCGCCTGCTTAATTTTGATATATCCAGTGTCACTCTCACAGTAAATACGAATTTAACGACTAAAACTACGAACTAAAATCCATCAAGCAGTTCAGGCCGTAGTGCGTGCCAATCAATTATACATTCATACTCCGATAAACATAACCCTCCTTCTGGCGCAGTCGGGTAAAATTATTACAAAATAAATTTTGTATGGAAGCATCCTGACCGAATTCCCGAAATATTTCTACATATTAAATTTATCTGGAATTGCTATTCTAAGAAGTAGACGGCTCAACGTCCGACAGTGCATTTGAAAATGAGAAAACCAAACGTGAATGAGAGATACCCGCTGTGAGAGAGATCACGTTCTCACGTCACGTAAACGTACCAGATACACGTGGCACGTGGGGCAGAAGGTCACGTCAGTTCCTTATGTAAATGACTTACAATCTATATTAGAGAATGACCGTAAGGTTACTACACATAATAACCAGTTGATCTGATCTACTTGTGTGTAATTATTGATTTAGTTATATGATAATCAGTGTATGTTTGTTATGGCAAGACGTTTCTTTGAGCGCCGCCCTGCGGTTCACTTTATAAAATTACTAATCTGGTCTTTTTCCTGAGGTCCTGGTTCCTGAGGTTGGTCATCGACATTACAGCCTACGTAAATAAAATTCATACATTTATAAATTTTTACAAAATTAAACTTATATTTGTTGACATACAGCCGATTACCTATTTGTATCTTCTATATGCACTCGTTAGGCATTAGAATTTAAAATTTAGTAAGCATGAGGTAGTCGTACTCTTCAGGTATTGAAGATCGTGAGGTCGTATTCACGTATATACTCATGAGCCAGCGTGTGGTACTCATGAGGTAGTGTGTGGTACTCATGAGGTGAATGACTTAAGTAAATATAGGTGAAAAACTTAGATAAATGACCTGTTGTATGTGTGAGTAGTGTGTGTGAATAGATATTCCATTTTTGAAATGTATCTGTTACCATACTGCTCACAACCACAAAGGTAGACCAATACGTACACTACTACATGTAAGAGGACCTTTACTTTTTCCCTATGTTGTGTGGTACTTATGAAGCAGTGTGTGGTACTCATGGGCATTGTGTAATACTTACGCAATGCGCCTGTCTCGCCTCTTCGATGTAGTGGGTGGTGATGATGACCGTCTTGTCCCCTGACCTCGTGATGTCCACCAGATGCTTCCAGATGGACTGTCTGAGGAGGGGGTCCACTCCCACCGTGGGCTCGTCCAGGATCAGCAGCTCGGGGTCATGCATTAGCGCCACCGCGAACGATACACGACGCTGTTGACCACCGCTGAACAAACAAATAACTTGTTACATCAACTCGTATTGATAGCTTAGAAGGCTTTTGTAGGGATTTGCAAGTAAATCGAGTTTAATTTAGGTTTGTTTAGGGTGAAAGATGATGCCTCAATTTTACTGGCTGAAAGTTTAGTGGTTGTATTCCAAGATACGATTTTGATCGGCAGTAAATTCATGTATACATTCATACATACATATACTGGTAGTGAATCCCGGCGTTGCCCGAGTTTAAAAAGACCCATTCTAGAACGTTTGAAAGCATTCTTGATCATGACAAACTTTACTATTCATTTATTCATACATTCTAGAATTTGAAAAATGCTTAAGTTGATAGAAAAGGACAGAAACATATTATTCCACATTTTTAGAGGTTTTGTTTATTGTTTATTGCACATATAAAAATAGTTGTACAGAGACAAAAACAAATTAAATTGTACAAAATGAGATGCTTATCCCTACAAAGAAATTTCTGCCGGCATTCACGCTGGAGTCTTCAAAACAAATTTAAAGTAGACCTACATACGTAAACGAATAAATGACCAGATCACAGAAAAAGTATACCTATATTAAAAAACATTACAATAAACTACAACTCCTACATAAAAAAGGACCAAGGGCCATCTGCCACCACAACGGGGATTCGATGGCAATTGGTGGTCATAGAGAAAAATCTCAGGTTCACGTAAAAAAAAAATTAGCAACCAGTTGTATTCCGCGGGGATTTCATCAAAACTATAGGTGGTGTTCTACGATCCGAGTGTCACGTCGTAATCTAATGTCCAGCCAGTTATTACTAAATAAATAAAATATCGATTAAATTATATGGTCTGGTCTGTTATTTATCAAAACATCAAATATCGAACCGGTTCTGTGCTACATCGATGCATTGCGTGGAATAATTATTTATTTTGGGATGCTAAAGACAAAAATCGGCCAATTGAGAGTCGGATTCACGCACCGCGGGCTCCGTACAGAATTTGAAAGTTTACATACTGAAAAATCATAACTATTAGGTTAGGTAATATGCACCCAACAATTATTATTATCAACAGCCTATATACGTCCCCACTGCAGGGGCTCAGGCCTAATCTCCTACACAGAGTGTATGGGACATAGTCCACCACGCGGGACCAGTGCGCATTGGTAGACTTCACACACACCTTTGAATTTCTCCTCAGGAGTGTGCAGGTTTCTTCACGATGTTTTTCCTTCACCGTTAAGCAATCGGATAATGTACTTGAATACACGGCTGGATTCGAACCCGGAACCCTCAGATTGAAAGTCCGCGCCTTATCCACTGCGCCACCGACGCTTTTTACCCAACAATGCTATAACGAAATTTAAATCTGATTGAATTAATAAAAAATCCGATTTTTATAATTTCTGTATTTATGCTGTAAGACCTTGCCAAATTTCATGATTCTAGGTCTAGGTTTTGATTCCCTTACATCGCAAAGGTTCCAGTAATAAATATAACAGAGCCAGCACCTAATTAGCTTGAAGCTTCAGGGTGGGCACGATTACCAACTGCCCTGTCATCACTTAAGATCAGATGAAGGCCAACTACAAAACCCATAAACTCTATTTTAAACACCAGAGGTGAATTGAGCTTAGTTAGACTATCATTACCGAATTTTATTTTAAGCTCCAACGCATTCTAATGTAGAAACCTATGACGTCTAGTGCTTATAACTAGTGTCCATACGTAACTGAAATACTCTACAGCATGATTAGCATACGACACCGTTACATCCAACTGTAAAAAGACGTGAGTGGTTGACAGACTGACAAAAACATGACACTCGTGTACAAGATCGAATAAAAGCGAGTCTATTTGCACCAAATTATTTAATCAGAATATAGAGGGCGAGCTGAATACTAGTGAGAGGATACTGGGATATCCCCGGGTATGGATGATACAATGAAACGGGAAATGTATGGGAGATAAGAAAGAATATATGAGTTAAAGGAACATCGTTGAATGATGTAGGATGGGGCTAAATGTAAGATAAGCCGTGGTAGCGTCAGTCCTTGAACAATTGAGGTCTGGATTCGATCCTGGCTCGTACCAATGAGTTACAATTTGTTGTTTGGAATTTATGTACGAATGATAAAAATCATTACCATTGGCTTTTTGGTAAAGGAAAACACAACACAGAGGAAACCTGCGCACTCCTAAGAATAAATTCAATGGTGTGTGTGAAATCTACCAATCGGCACTGGTCCCGCGTGGTGTACTATGTCCCATACACTCTCTGTAGGAGAGCAGGACTGAGCCCCAGCAGTGGCTGTTGATATGTGAGTAATAAATAATGGGTAAAAAATGGTCATGGGTAATAAATAGATCAATGATAATTTTGTTGTATCTATCCAAGCCAAGCCAATATGACCCAAGAAGTAGTGTCATAGGAAAGTATGCCATGACCGAACTGGCCGTGCCAAGCAGTAGTGCCTTAGTACAGAAACTATTTCGACGAGTGTTTATCGTGTACAGAAGGCACGGGACTAAAAACGACGACGCTCTATGAACTAAAAGGCGCATTACCCCATTTATAGCTATTGGCAATGCACATTTGTTGCGGTCAGTGCATCTGCGTGCGCGACGCTTCCGTGGAGCGCACGCTCTCTTTCCCCCACGGGCGTATTTACTAACGCGATGGCCGGCGCCCGCGCATCGCATAGATCTGCAGTCGGTAGATAAGGAACAATGCAACTCAACTGCCTCCGTGGACTAATGGCTAAATGTTGCACTAACAATCCGTAGCTCCTGGGTTCGTTTAAAGAACACGAATAAATGTACCGATTTCGTTGGGGGTAGGGTATTTTCTATGTCCTCCTGGCTAGTTACCACCATGTTACCTAAGTCTGCCGCCAAACAGCAGTGTTAATAGCACTGTTGGGTTCTAGTACGAAAGGTAGCAGAGTCAGCGTCTCAGCAGGCTTCTGGGTACGCGCGCTAACATTCCACCTACCTACCGTGGCCTACTTCTGAGATTGAAGTAGCTCTATAAAAATTGGTCGACGATAGTAACTAGTATAAAAAACCCTCAAGAATAACTAGAATTAAGACACACGCTTAGATAATAGTGAAGACGTCCAAAAAATATTACAATGACATAGGAAACATAAAATAAAGGAAACACACTTGTAAAACTAACAATAACTCAGAAACACACCTAAGGTACAAAAACGCAGCCAAGTGCGAGTTGTCCTCACGCTACGAGGGTTCCGTAACATAGACAAAAACATAAAGGTTCAGTTAGCATTGAAAAGTTTATTTTTAGGACTGCATAGCAAAGTAGAAATAGAAAGATAGAACTAACCTAACCAATTAGTTATTACTAGCAGTAACGTCCACTGCTTTGCCCAGCAGTGGACATTTTCCAACTGATGATGATGTAGCATTATACGCTTATGTCCTAGCCCGTCACTTGTACCGTCAATTATTACCTTACGAGTACATACACCTCATCATCATCAGCCGGGAAACGTCCACTTCTGGACATATGCCTCCTCCATGATATGACACAATGACCGGTCCCGAGACATTTGCACCCAGGGACTTCCTGCGACCTTTACTAGGTTGTCGGTACATCAATTAGGGGGATGGCCCGGTACAGACATTCTAGAACTTTTAATCCCCATCGATTATCCATTCGTTCTTCGAGCTAAGTGGGCTGCCCATTGCCATTCACCTGACTTGCTCGTCGAGCTATTTCCTCATTCCGGATTTTATTCCGAGCATAGCTCGTCTAGCCCGTCATACGCTTCATTCAACTTTGATTACTTCCTTTGCAAACTTCGAAGATAAAAAGGCAAAGATATATTTAGCCAGGTTTCAACGTAAGTCAAAAATTATGCGAAGTTACTAAATGACTACTAATTTTATCCCACTACATGACCTTTTTGCAAGACAAAATAGTCATGCATGTATTATATATAATATTGGACAATTATTAATTTATAACTATTACCAATTTCAATCGGAAATCATACGTGTATCTCATCGATGTAGATAGCTGTGACAAGCAGACAAACTAAGCAGCACCATAGAGGGTCCTTTGATCATTTTAGTGCGGAATCCCAAAACCATGTTTATATGGATGACGAATTTTTAAAAACCTAAAAAATATACATAAGAACGCGGCAGGTATAATTTACCAAAAATACTTTGTTCGTTTAAATTTTGTAAAAAACATTGTATTTTTGTTCATGTGATAAAGGAAAATAACTTAATGTTATGAATGAGGAAGTCTGTTTTTTTTTTAAATCTTGTAATGCAACGGGCAATGTTTACTATGTTTAGGATGAAATTAAATAGTACAACTAGATACATAGCAGTTAGCTAATTTCATTTGCTACACCAAAAAAAAAATACTAGATTTGCATTTTTGGAAGTATTTTGCTTGTTCATAATCATTCTTTTTTACATGGCAAACTTTTATCATTTCACTGACACAGTATTTATTTTTTGGTTTCGTAAAAATAATCAGACCTATGTCATTAAAGGTTACCGAAAACTCTCTTATTTGATAGTCAAGTTTTGACGTATAAACCCCAAAGTTATTGATGTACAAACAAAGTCTACGCCGCGTCTTGGCGTCGTACATGAGCGGAACCTTTCTTTTAATTGAGTCATTTCTAAGGCGAATCACAGAAGAGAAGTCACAAACAATACACGATCAGGATTGGTGACAGTCGTTTGAACAAATCATCACTAATGAATTAGTCGTGTGAACAATTCTTAACTGTAATTAGACACGGCGCTGTGAAACAAAGCAGCGGCTAAATTACATTTGTCACACTTCGTGGCGGAGTTAATATAACAGAACATTTGCCGCTAGGTTACGAGACACTTTTTTAGGGTTCCGTAGTCAAACAAGGAACACTTATAGTTTCGCTCTGTCCGCTTGTACCCGAATAAAGGGCAACTCAACCAGGCGATAACAAAAGAGACCATTAGCAAAGAGATTTGCTATATAATTATCGAGAAAGCGCAAGGCGTGCGCACCCGGAGCGTCAAAAATCGCACTTTTGACCCCGATAGTAGTTGCGTCCGCGCACGTCACGTGACAGCGAAAGTGATTGGTGGTTGTGTAATGCACCGCCGAGGCAGAGCTGACGATCACCAGACGATGTACTCGATGGATCTGCCTTATAGTGACAGTAGGTAATGAATGAGTTAGCAGAATGATTAACAAAGAGAACGGATGCGATTGTCTATGTTTAATGTCAGTAGGCAGTTCTGTTTCCTCTTGTACGAAACAAAAATTGTAAATTTAAATAAGGAAATTTTAAAATGTATGGTCAAGAAGTCAGTTTCATAGTTAACGGTCTAACTGGCACTCATAGAAGTTCATTATCGTTTAGTGGTGAATGAAACGGCTCTTTAGTAACGATTTAAAAAAGTTTACTCACAGAGTTGGATAATGATTTATTAGTGACGTTAAATGTCATTTAACTTAAATGATAGCAAACCCCTTAACTCCCTTGATTGAACGTTTGACCTGTGTTGTGTTTGCAAAGTGAGTTTCGAGGTTAAGCCAAGATGGCCGCCAACACCCGCTAGGCCGGGCATCAGTGGGGCACATAATGTGCGTTCAAGAATTGTTAAATTAAGTATCGATAAAGGTTACATAGAATAAAGAACATTTGACAGCAATACGATTATATACAAAGCAATACAAAAATAACAGCCGCGGCATAGACACATACTTCTATTTAAAATACGGAACCCACTCTAATAACTTCAACGCCAGAATTTCACAGAATAGTCTTGGCATAAATGTGTGTAGAAAAGTTTGGCCAAAATTTGGTAAATTTTTTGTACCTATAAGAGTCAATCTGATTGTACTGTGACAGCTTTCGTGTCTCATGTACTCTCAAAGTAGTGCGTGAAATTATGGCGTCAACTTCAAGGCATTGACTTCCGCCTACACAAGTTACTTATGGAAATCAATATCGAGAACAAAGAAACACTATACTTTTGCAATTACCCTCATGTAAAACAATGTCTCTTTCATAGAATACAAATAAGGATGTGTATTTTCTATAGTGTGTCCTAGTGCTTGAATCTAAACCAATATTTACTATTCGCTTTATGTGTACTGCCGTGTGACAATATCGATAGCTTTTAATAATGCAAACAAGTAAACAACGACATAAGGAAGTTCACGCAGGCCAAATGTAAAACTAAGCCATTCTGGCTCATTTTCCCTAATGTTCCGTCATTGCTTCAGGTTGAATCTAAGTGTGTTTACATTTTTATTTTAAGTGACTGTTTATAAAATAGATGCCGCAATACAACCAAAAAACATGAGAAACGAAAAGCATCATTTACGTACAAAAATATACTACGCCGAAATCTTCCAAATGAGACCTAGAAGTTCGCACATGTCCTTAATTTCACGTGACGGAGATAATAAAGGCCTTGCATGGAAAACGTATTCATCCAGAAGCCAAAAGTCATGGGGCACGGTCTAAGTAATTTTTCATTATCGGAACAACAAGTCAGACTTTATAAAACCATATAGACCTCACTGGGAATACAACCACCTGACCCGATCGTCAAACCAAGATGGAAGCGGATGATGAACGCAGCTAGAACCTACGGTAAATTCCTCAATAACAAGCTGTGCTATGAAATAATTACCGACCACAATCCTATCGTACTATTTTAATACCTCAGGAAGTACTTATCCATAACCACACGCTGGGAAAACGTCGCTCGGTTAAAGTCCAATATTGACGATGAATAACTGTGACCAAGCGAGATTTACTCTGTATTAAGATCGCTTGATTCCATAAATCATGGTTCCTTGGAAGCTGCGTCATTGTTTGATTTGAACAATGCGGTGTTCCGTATGTTTCATGAATTAAGATCGGGGTTTTCTCATATGTGATGACACACAACACGTACAGTAGGTAGCTCGTGTTAAGTTGTAAGAATGATTACAAACGCAAACGTTACTCACTCAGCTAATCCTGTTGATAAACGTCAATGTTAACTACACGCTAGGATCCGGATAAGCGTGGGGACACATCCGTCTTTGCTGTTGTTATCTACCCAGATCATCCGGAGTGCGAAAGGCTAGAATGCCATACAAAATGTACCGATCGAGACACATATGTCTATCCGCACGGTCCAGCACGCCCTGTCAGCAAGCGGCCAGCATCCCCGGAGAACCTGATGGCCGGTCAGAAAGAGGCTTCCTATCCGACTGTGTGTTGGAAATGTTAGTATTTAAACCGAATTAAAGAAAATAAAAATAAGTGTCATTGGAAGAGGCTAGTTGCCACCATGTTTTACACTCAATGGTCTTAGTGTCACCATCGTGAAAACGAGAAGTATAGTATAACTCACCTGAGATTCTTGACCATGCGGTTCTCGCTGGGCAGATCTAGGAAGTCCAGCAGGAATCGTAGTCTTGCCGCGATCTCTGGCGTCTCCATGCCGAAGATCCACCCGAAGTACATCATGGTCTCTCGGATTGTGAACTCGCCGTACAGCGCTATCTCCTGGGGCATGTAGCCCACGCGCTTGCCGGGGACGCCGGACCCTGGAGGTAGAGGCAAACACCAGGGATCAGTCATCCGGCGGGCGGGACGAGAATCAACACAGGTTAGTCATATCAAAAATACATTCGTGAGACTTTCCCCAGTTTGTTTAGGACATTGCAGGCTGAATAACCTGATTGTCTGAAAAGTAAGATGAGTCCGTGCTTCGGAAGGCATCGGTTACTATCTACGACAGGTAGTAGCTACATGAGACATGTCAGAGGACTATGTCGGCTCAACAACTCTGACACTAGGGTGTGTGAGGTCGGTCATATACCTTACAACCTACACGATAAGAAGTGATTTGATCTATGAGTTGATCCAGAGGTATATTAGCAACTACTATAGGATTTTCTATGACCACCTATCTAAGTCTGCCGCTAAACAGCAGTTTTAATAGCACTGTCGTGTTCCTGTTTGACCACCATCTCTCTCACCACCTAACGGCCTTATCGTCACTTATCATAAGGTTAGATGAAGGCCAAGTGCTTTAGCCAAGCCAAGCCAAAGGCTTTAACCTTTACGAGAGTTCGTGTATAGTACAAAGTCACTTTTAAAGTTTGTTCGGTGGAGTTCAAATGCCTAAGCCTTTGCATGTAGAGGGTCAACAAACTCATGGTACTATCCGGTTCCATTGAACTTAATCAAATCAAAACCATATTGGGGGGGAAGAACTCATAAACATTAAATATTCATTGTTCCCAAGCCTTAAGTTACTTCGGTCAACATTTTCGTTTCTTGAAAATTCTCGGATCATTGTACTTTTCAGAGGTTTAATAAAAACCAATTATGTACCTTATAATTCTTTGCGTTCATAGACGCCTCTTTATAGTAAATTAGTAAGTGAATGAACTGTAACATCCATTAAATAATTCAGCAGCAGCAGCAGGGAGACGTCCACTGCTGGACATAGGCCTCCTTCGTGGCATGCCACATTGACCGGTCTAGAGCCACCTGCATCCAGCGACTCTCTTAACCACGCGCGTAGGTCTGACCATCATTGGCCACAACAAAAATTTTTAATGACTAATGTTATATCAGTTAAGTAAAGCGTCAGTCCGCTAACAAAGTCTCGTACCAGGTAGTGGTTGGTTATTTGGAACGAATGAAGTGTTGAAACTCATCACCAGCTTTTCGGTAACAGAAAACATACTTGCACACTACTGAGGAGATATTAGTTTTCATAGGTGTGTGTCTAGACTATGTCCCAGAGATGGCGTTGATCACGTGCGCAGGAGTTGATAGTAGTACACGGCACGTGTCTCATGGTTGATGCTAAGCTAGCAACCTTAGGCTGCCGTACGGTAGCGCGACTTCATGATTTCAACATCGACGTCTCCAGAAGGAGGGAGTACCACCCTCTGCCAAGCACTTTTGCGTCTTACCTTTAGTGCCGGGCTTGCCACCGAGCACCCATATCTCTCCACCGTTGAGTTTCCGCCGGCCCACTATGCACGACAGTAGGGTGGTCTTGCCGCATCCAGACGCGCCCAGCAACCCGTATCTGGCAACAAACAATGGTAGGGGACAATTAAAAAAAATACACTAAAAGTATGAAGAGGAAAGATTTGTTTGTTTTTAACGAGTAAACTCAAAACTACTGTATCGATTGCAAAAATTCCTTCACTATATTAGAATGCAACATTATAAATGAGTAACATAGGCTATATTTAATAGAATATGCTCTACTGCACGTGCGAAGCTGGAGCGGGTCGCTAGTTAAGAAAAAGACAGGAATAGCCATATTAGAATGTAATCCATGGGAACTGCTCGTTCTTGTCCTTCTTGGCCTTTCAACTATCCCTTTACAAAAAATCTAGTCATTTAAGACATTCTGATAGGTCGAAAAATGTTTTTTTTGTGTGTGTGTGAATTTATCCTATGTTTTAATAGTTTTACTGCTTTCCGGGATGGAGACAAATACAACAAATCAAAAACCATGAAAATTGGTCCAGACGTTCTCGAGTTATAAGTGTTCGGACAACCCCGACTTTGTAATGGGTATACGAGTACATACAGAGTCGCTAATCATTGACCCAATGCATTGATGAATGCAACGTTCATTCAATTTCAAGCGTCGAAATTCAGATATGAAAAATCGCGTCATTGAGCTGTTTTACATAATGGAGCTAGCGGTTATAAAAACAGCTTATTAGGCAATCTAACTGCGACACATATACCAGCATTGTAAGTTCAAAGTTGTTCCTCGTCTCCTACATATAAATAGAAATGTTGACAAACAAACAGGTGATGGAAAACTGACCACATACGAGTATACGTGTTATTATTCAATACTATATATAATAAGGAAGCATAATTCACACAGACATGTTATTTCTCGCTTACTATATGGTTGGAGTTCTTCCGTTCATAACAATTTATTGCCGGTGTTCCGCACTGAAGAAGCATTGCCAAGACATGTTGAGGGCTATAACATCAGAATTTGCTAAGAATGTCTTTATTATAACAGATATATCAACGCTTGACCTCAATCTCACCTGATGGTAAGTGACGATGAGGTCGACGATGTTACGCGTGAATAGAAGGTGCCTATTTATTCTTCTTTTGAAGATTCCCAGGTTGTAGTTCTTATTACAGCCTCATGGATTAGGGATGTATTTGCGGTCGAAATGTTTAGCTTCCTAAGCGTAATAACTTGTTAAAAAATACATGCGATGACTGAGAAAATATATAACAAACAACCGCCTCCGTGAATGGCTAAATCGTTTCTGTTGCCAGTGGGGGTTTACAGTGCTCGGTTTGGTTGGTGGTAATGCTTTTTCTATGTCCGCCTGACTAGCTACCACCACGTCACCTAAGTCTGCAGCCAAACTGCAGTGTTAAACGCACTGTTGCGTTCAGGTGAAAGGTAGCAGAGCCAGCGCCTTATTAGCGCGAGGCTTCTAAATGCGCACGCTTACCATTCAACGGAATTGAATCATTTACCATCAGGTGAGATGAAGGCCAAGTGCTGACTCGTCATACATAAATTTAAAAAGAGTGTATGTATTTTGAATAAAAAATCAGGCCTAAGAAAAATTTCTCTTCCAGTAATCAACCTAAGTAACGGTGTCCAAGAATCAACCCAAATGCTTCGAAAAATCATCTTCACTACAGATAAAACGTGTCCTTGCGAGCAAAGTCGCGAGCGAACCACTACACACGCCTGTTTATATGTTTACGACACATCGAATGACACATCATTTTATTCTCAATGACACAAATGAGGAAACTGCGGACCTATTTACATGTAAACTAAATGGTAACATTAACTTATAAGGCGCACGCAGTTAAATATAAGTTGGCAGATGATAAGAAAGAGAACTGATTTAGTTCTAGGTAGTTAGGGAGATAATATGGCAGCAAGAGACAACTGCATTGGGCCAAGGTAAACACTCACTCGGTAATGACGCAGCCGACGAAATTGCAAGTAAAGTTTCTGGGACAAAAGTATTTGGACCCGAATGTTAATCCCACTACCCTTCAAACAAGGACTGCAAAACAACACGCTGGACCTAATTAAAAGAATGTCGCAAAGCTAGAAAGACCATGGTCCCAAGCGATGAAGCAGTTAGAGCAGTGTGGCCTCACAACCATCAACGATGCTAGACAGTCAGCATCACTCAAGAAGACGTGCAGGGACATCAAGCGCAGAGTTCAATTCTAGGAGGAAATTGTCGGTCTCGAATAGCCTGTTCCACCTACGCCTAATGGCCAAAACGTGACTTAATGGGAAAACCTGACAATAACTGGCGACAGAGAGCACAAGAGACGTCGATATTTTCTGACATCTTCTTAACAGCCTATAAGACAGTCACTGTGTAATCCAAGCTTTAGAATGCAGTACACATCTTTATATCGCCTATCGAACTGCCAAGAGTAACGTTCTTCTTGCCGATCTATTTGAGAGGGCCAACCATGTCCGATGGTGAACTGCTAATAGTGATATTATAATGATTTCTACATGTGAACATCCTTCACAATTCTGTGCAAATAAATGCAAGGCACATGACCTGCGCTACCGGTGCGAGTAGAGCGCGCGAGTGGTACATTTCGCAAGGTGGCGTCCTCGGCGCGTGCGCAACCGGCAAACAGACCGTGCCGCGCGTCCGTCCGCTCACAAACGCGTGCCTTTTGGAGTCGGCGGAATCGGCCCATTTCTTACTGAGAATTGGTCGAGTGCACTAGACTTTTTAGGCCCGGGAAAATGGGACAAGATAACGTGGGAAAGAGACAGTTTTTGTGGTCATCTGCACAGCATATCCGAGATCTCTGTGTCTTCCCAAAAACGCACCAGTGCTCCCCTTACGCTTGTAATTAGCAACTCTTTCAGGGTACTCCAAAGTGGACCCTGTTTCTGCCCTCTCGAGACCGAAGTAGGTCAGCCAGAGACCCTGATCGGAGTAGTTTCGGTCCCTTTCTGTGTTTTTAAAGCTTTGGCATCCCTTTATAGAATAACAGCTACTAAATTCTTACAGCTAAAATATGAAATACTCTGCTAACAAGCTATACTTTGTCCTTCCTTTATCTTGAAACGGAGACTCAGAATGACTCGATTTTTGTACATGGATAGTTGAAGGGTACTTTTTATCCCAATCAAACAAGTGGTTCCAAATACTAGCAATACACGATTGCATATATCAATCACGTACTTATATCGATAACGCGGTCAATAGTGACTATGAAACACAGGATGTGTATCGCTGTCCGAGCTAGCTACCACCTGCCGTGTCGAAACCATCGACGTCATCACATCTTGTAAGGTAATCTGACGCTACATTCAAATTGATTTTATATTCAATTGTTTCGCTCTCCGATGAGAAACAATTTGTCTACGTTCAGAGTTGAAGAATGCACTCGCGTGTCTTGAATTGATTTCGTAGTAAACACATGATTGCCGTGACTATAGGAAAGCTACTCGTATGTTACTAAAACTGCATTTTTGCACGTTTGTCAGAACGTAGAGTTGAAGTTGAGCATATGGACCTAGGCTTATCGCTTATCAAGAGATTATTTTTGATGTATGATGGATTTGGACTTGGCCTTGGCCTTCATCTTAACTGTAGGTAAGTGACTATAAGGCTGTTGTATGGTAATCGTGCCCACCATTCATACAGGAACACAACAATGCAATTAACATTGCTGTTTGGCGGCAGACTTAGGTAACATGGTGGTAACTAGCTGGGCGGACACAGATAATGCCCCACCAATCAACCGAGTACCGATAGGCACCCCCACTGGGAATCAAACCCGGAATTTCTGGGCTGTGGGATATCGGTCCATCCGTTCGAGAGCTAAGATGCCACAGACAAACGTTGGTAGCAAACTTATAACAGCCCTCTTTTACAGCGTCACATGCCTTACAAAGCACAGATTCATCTTACTTTTCAAATAATCAGGAGATTAATCTTTCAATCCTCCCTCATGCTCAGCAGTGGACGCTTCCCGGTTAAAGATTATGAATAACGTTGTCGACGATATATTTATATAACAAACACAGAGGTTTGACAGCGGTACTATTTTCAGTCCATTACAAGAAATTAAGAATAAGAATAAATTTATTTATAACAGTGTATAAATATATTTCTTAAATCTAATTGGGCTAGAATATTTGATCTAGTTACATACTAAAGCGTCTGCAGCTAAACTAAGCTTAAAAACTTGTATTTTAGCATACAATGCCTCACCCCTTAGAAAAGCAGACGGAACGTCTAGCCGCCAGTACTAAATGTATCAATTTACTTGCAATAAGCAAAACAACTTATTCTAAGTTAACAACACTGTGGAAGTGAGTTCTCTCTGTGTGTGAGGTGAAACAGTAAGTGTTGGCTTCCAAAACTTCATGTCAAAATTCCTCCATGCCGCCCCTTATAAGAATGCTTCAAAACAATATGTCGCCCAGGCCCTGACTCGTAATCATTCACCCATGCCGCACGATGCTGACAATAGCCGCACAATGGATACGTGTTAATTTATCCTCACAGGTCAACAATCACACTCTGCACGACCTTGCGACGTTGGCACTCTGCCACGGGGAAGGCTTCCTAGTGCTACAGGAAGTCGTTACATCTTAGATAGTACTCTACATCAATAGTTTATGTCAATCTAGGCGTATAAGAAGAAGATAATCAAAAAGATAAGTATTTGAGGAAAAAGAGTGCGGACTTTGGCCTACAATGGGATGACTTATGATTAGTGAAGTGACATGAACAATTATAATAAAATGAAAGTCACATAATTGGCTAACAGTCACTCAGCGAGCAATGGAACGAGCTATGCTACAAGATAAAATCAGTATCACCGCCATAGCTCGACGAGACAGTCAGCTGAAGTGGCAATGGGCAGGCCATATCGCTCGAAGAACCAATAACTGAAGAGTTTTCAAGTGGCGACCACGTACCGGGAAACGTATACCGGTCCGTCAGGTGGCTCGAGACCGGTCGATGTGGCGTACCATGAAGGACGCCTATGTCCAGCAGTGAACGTTTTGAATATTTGAATTGACTTGCTTCAAGTAAGATTAAGTTAGGTTAGTTAAGTTAGTTTAAGTACATTGACATATAGTTTTTAATCTCTTTTTTGGATAACTTTTTTAAAAGCTTTTAAACTCAGACATAATACGCTGTTAATAAACTGGAAACCTCAAGCTTAGTATGATATATTAGCTTATTTGTGAAGATTTATCATTTCCCTGCGTAGAAACATATATTTACGGTTATAGTCACGATTTTATCGAACTAGGTAAATAAATCAAAGGCAGGTGAACGCACTACACCAACAAGCAGCTTTGTAAAACATTCGGCTGAGGTAAATGCCCAGCGACAAAAAAGTCCTAGGATATTTTAGTAACTATGAATTTATTTATGTCATATCATAACATCTATCTTTATTTTTTTACAAAAAATTATTATTAATGTTATTATCATGTTGTGAATCTCAATTCAGATTGGTTAAACGCATTAACGTTATCCCTCTCCTAATGCTTCTATACTAAATTTCTGTTATTTTGTCTATAATCATTTAAAATAGAATAGCTGGCCTTTATAAGTAATTACATAAAAATGTGAGATGCAATTATAGTGTCGCGAAATAAATATCATTAATTTACAAGTTTATAGTTAGCTACAATAACAGTTACGCAGCTAATGGTTCATAGATGGCGCTTTGAACAATAATCGAAAAAAAGTGTTTAAAATAAAAATTGTGATTCACTGTAAAGTTGTATGTTAATGATACTCATTTCGCGACATCCAAATCTGATGTACTATTTTTAGATAGTTACTAAACAAATCCAGCTGTTCTATTTTAAAAGATTATGGCAACAAAAATTTAGTATGAAACTTTGACGGAGGTGGATCACCTTATGCTAAAAATATTATACTCGTATTTGGGGGGCGGGCGGCACAGTAACATCTTTTTAGATTCATGGTTAAGGTTTAGCGTGGTTTAACTCAAAGTCACTAGTCTTACTGTACAAACCCTTGTATAGAAGTTACCATTGATATGAATTCGAAATGTAGTGTTTATCATCCGTGGCCAAATGGCAACACGCTTGAAGGCGATCAAGGCGATGGCTAATTGCAATCGAATATGCTTGTAAGAGAGACAGACGGACGGTTGCAGTGGTGGAGTCTACAAGATATGTGTACTCTATGTATAATACTTACATGGTGCCTTTAGCTACTGTCATGTTGAGGTTGCTGAGGACATGGTTCGGTCGTTTGTTGGATCCGTAGTGTTTGAACGCGTGGCGCACGCACACCGCCTGCTGGCGCTTCTGCCATATCTGTAATGCAGACATACCATTGACAACACTACTGCAAATTGTTGATAACAATGTGTTTACAAGTATTGTAAGCATGCCAATGAAGTAAACTTTTAAAAAGTCAAATTAGTTGACGAATAAAACGAGCTGAAGTATCACCAGACCAAGTCTTGGGTGGTTTAGTATTCAAAAACATGTCTTAATATATAACTTAATTGATGACTTTTATTTATAAATCGTTGAGTCAATCGTACGAAACCCTTATTAAATATTCACGGAATGCCGGACGAACCTTTGTTCGTTGATGGGCTTCAGGCTCGCGCCTCGCAAATTAAAAACAACAATATTTTGTTTTGTTTAATTATATACCTGTGAAATGTTATTCACGTCCTTTGTGTAACTTACAGTTGTAGCACACATTTCTCGACATTTAATTTGATATTTTTCTTTTAGTTTGTAATACACAGAATCATCCGTTCACGAAATACGTCGCGTAAGCTAGAAACAGCTTACGTTTGGTGAGTGAGGGCGCGTCCACGCAAATCGCCGCTGTGTATGTTCCCTTGTGTGTATTGTAATTAATTGTATATCAACAATTTTATAGAGCCGAATCAATACTAATATTACAAATGTGGAAGTGAATTTGTTCGTTTGTCCTTCTATAGCTCTTCTAAGCATTTATATTCTGTTTGCGAAAACCGTACTCGCAATACAACCGGTGTATCAGAAACTACGTAAAACACAGATCTAGGTAACACATCAACTAAAAAGTCAGTCCTGTAGAAGTACTTAGCGCCCTTGACTCTTCCAATAGTTTATTTTATGATTCCACACCTCCATATACGGCCCAAACGGCTCATTGTGTGCGCCGAGTGTTTGGACACTATACAAGCTGTGGTAATAAAGAATTGCTGTTCACTATTGTCTCTTTATTGTTGCCTGTAAGTCAATGATTAATCAAATTGGCCGGAAATTGGCCGTTCAGGAACAGGGATCATCCCATCAAGTCTACCAGATGTAATATGCACGCACCCGCATATCTTGTGGTAGCAAAACCATGGTCACTCGGTTGGGTAGAGCGTCAGTCCTTGAACAATCGAGGTCTGGGTTCGATACTGCCTCGTACCAATGAGTTACAATTTGTTATTTGCAATTTATGTACGAATGATAACAATCATTACCATTGGCTTTTTGGTGATGGAAAATATCGTAAGGAAAGCTGCACACTCCTGAGTAGATTAATAAATTCAAAGGTGTGAAGTCTACCAATCGGCATTGGGCCCGCGTGGTGTACTATGTCCCATACACTCTCTGTAGGAGAGTAGGCCTGAGCCCCTGTAGTGGGGGCATATATCCTTCCAACCTTACGGCCCCAGGATGTATATGCTATCAATAACTCTATTCTGCCAGGCATCAAAGATCAATATCAAATGACTTCAGCAAAGACATCCGAGCCGCGAGGGGAAATAAGTGCTCAAAGCTCTATAGGCATAGACAAGGCCACATAACCTCACATAATACCACCTGGCCAAAAATGGTGTTGAACGTGCCAAATAAATAAGGGGCCACGATGTTTGTTCACTAGTTGAGACCTGCCATATTTACCCGCAGCTACGTCTTTTATTTGTACACGATGTACAATGTTTCCATGCAAAAGACATCTCGTGCAGTACCAATTTTAAAACATCATTAATCGTTCCTAAATCCATTTTTGAATACTTTGGATTAGGGTTCTTGTACGAGAAGATTAAATGCCCACAAAATAGGCAACCCACAACCAGAAAATAAATATTGCGCAGTGCGCATTGGTAGACTTCACACACACTTTTGAATTTCTTCTCAGGAGTGTGCAGGTTTCCTCGCGGTGTTTTCCTTCACCGAAAAGCCAATGGTAATGATTTGTATCATTCCTACATAAATTCAAAATAATAATTATAATCCAACTCATTGGTATTTAAGCCAGGATCGAACCCAGACCTCGATTGTTCAAGGGCTGACGCTCTACCCAAATGAGCTAGCTTGGCTTTTTACACAACAACGTACCACGTGTAACTGTTTATTAGTAATAATTCACTGACCGTGCTGTCTTGTTTTTCGAAGGGCGGTGAAAAATGTATCTGACTCATTTTGGACTCCTTCGCGTCGCCCATTGGCGACGGAGGCGAGGTCTCTCTGTAACAAAAGAAAATATACGTTAGAAGATTTATAAGGTTACCAGTAATATTAACTTGTAAGGACCGAAGCCGGCATCCGATCGTTGTACTTAGGTGGAAGTACTTGAGCTATAGAGGTTCTCAAGTCGAGAATTCAGACCGGGAGACGCGGGGCGGACAGGACCCAAGACAGACTCGATCTGAAGAAGTTGTCAGAGAGCAAATGGATGAGGAGTGAGGACCGGAAGGAGTTGCTCGGTTTATGAGAGGCATCAT
This sequence comes from Carcina quercana, assembly GCA_910589575.2. Lineage (NCBI taxonomy): Eukaryota > Metazoa > Arthropoda > Insecta > Lepidoptera > Depressariidae > Carcina > Carcina quercana. Next base: position 9,671,228 of record OU342447.1, on the reverse strand, counting down.
CAGCAGTGGACACGGGCTGATAAGCCAAGGAATATTCACAATTTAGGCTCATCCTTTGTCAAGTTTAATAACTTATTCGATCAACATTACTGGTTCTAGTTTGACCTCAGGAAGCATTTGATTGTGATCATTGCAAGGATTTCCTTGTTTTATAAATATTTATAATATTAGTAGGAAAATTGAAGACAATTATGTAGTAGGTGCCATGTAGGTCATAATGATTTTATTCTTAGAAGTCACCAGCAAACAGTTATTAAGCACTGATTAATGTCTGCCTTTGCTCGAACTGTCTATTAAATAAACAATTAAAGTTAATTTCACTCCAATGTAAGTAACCGTAAACAAACTCTGAAACAAAATCTTCAGAGTCTTGAAGATAACAAAGCAAGTATTTATAATATAAGCATATACTCGTATGTATGAACAGAGAGATTTCTGAGGAAAGTTCAGGTTCAGGTACTGTAAAATATTAGGTTAAAAAATTGTTTGTTTGTAAAGTAGGTTTACGGACGATAATTTTACGTGATAACGTCGTAAGAAAACATTGATGAAATGCAAGCAGAACGCTTAGGCTGATCGTGCCTCTCTATCGCTTGTTTTGCGCTCTTGCTAGCACGCTCGGCTCAGTCGGAACGTGACACTTTTTTCTGCGTGCAGGCGTTTATCTATTTATAAGACGTTATCACGTCAAAAATTCACAGATGAAGAGCAAGCCAAAACATCGTACCCGTTATATTTCCCTTCACTGCGGCTACTGCTGCCAAATATGCTACACTTTTCAATTGTTTAAAAATCAAACCGGTTCTTAACAGATTGAACCTCACAAAATCCACGAATAATAAAGATACTAGGAGAATACAAGGTTTCTACATTTTTGTCACTCTTTAAGTTTAATTTATGTAGCTGATTGTAAATGCCTTGTTCTCTCGTGGCATTATTATTGCCTTGTAAAATCTAGTTCGGGCTGATGATACACCATTTTCATATCGAAAGAAATCCGCGCACTTTGTCTACAACTTGCTAATTCTTATTCGAGTCAGGCAAAGGAATCTCGCATTCAGCTAACGTAGGGTGCGTTTTGACATATCGCTCACGGTCACCGTGGCGAAATTGTCGCTCGATTACGATAAATTACGCGGCGGAACAATTAGAACTGTATCTGTCCTGTTCTAGCACCCGTCGACCTTGTTAAGTGCGAGTGATCGGTCTAATTTATTCAATTACGTCTTCGTTTCGTCAGCGATGGTCTAGCGTCAACAATCGATGTGACGTATCGATTTTGGAGGGGAATCGTTAATTGTGTTACCTAATAGATAACTTAGTTAATTTTGATGACCTACATATTATTAAGGGTAACGCTTAGGGTTATATAGTTTGTTCTTTCTGATACCTCACAAAATATAATTTTAATAGAATGTTATAATAATTTTGGTTATGCCCGTGAAAGGCTGCGTGGATTTGACAAATTATCCAACGAAAACCTTTTCATCATCAACGTCAGACTAGAAGACAAATTCACTGCCACTGACACGTGTAACATAGGGGTTGACCCTATTTTTATGATTTTCAGACTCTGTCTTAACTAGAATTCGCTGCAGCTACTGCTGCCGCATATGCTGAGACAGGTCCATTTCGGCGTTGCAGTGCAGCAGAGCAAATTTAAAATTAATGTATTAACTGTACTGTAATCTCTATGCCGAATAAATTATTTCTTTCTTTCTTTCTTTCTTAGAATGCTTCCGGAATTTCTTTTGGAATTATCTTTTAAAATAGAATAGCTGGCTTTGATAAGTAACTAGAGCTACCTAAAAATAGGATATTGAATTATAGTGTCACGGGATAAGCATCATTTTTCTTCTTTGCCTGGCCCTTTCCCATTTTATTTGGGGTCGGCCCTCCGTATCATGCGTCTCCAGGTAGCGCGGTCCTGGGTCGTCTCTATATTAAGTTGGGCTTCCTTAAGGTTCTTATTTACTACGGACATCCATGTGATTCGGGGTCTTCCTCGTCCTCTGGTTTTAGTTTGGATGTCTAGCACTTTCCTGGTCATGTGGTCGGATGGGCGCCTCATAACATGTCCGTACCACCGCAGACGACTCTCCTCTAGTTTATCGGGGATAGGTCTCACTTTGAAGGTGCCTCTTATGTGTGTGTTTCTGACATGATCCAGCCTAGTTACACCACCTGCCCACCTGAGCATCTTCATCTCTGCACAGTGTAGTTGATTTTCATGCTGCTTTTTGAGTGGCCAGCATTCGGCTTCGTATGTCATCGCCGGGCGGACGGCTGCTCTGTATACTCGTCCCTTTATCCGAACAGGCATTCGGCTGTCGCATAGCACGCCAGATAGTTCTTTCAATTTCATCCACCCGGTATTTATGCGATGGGTGACATCCGTGTCTTTTGACCCATCTTTGCTGATGATTGACCCTAGGTACTTGAAATGGTCCACTTCTTTTATCTGGGTGTTCTGCAGAGAGATGGTGTGTTTGCTGTTGACGCCACTAAAATTGCAATGCATGTACTCGGTCTTCTCTCTGCTTATTCGCAAACCTGATGTTTCCAGAGCTTCCCTCCACTTTTATAAAGTCTGCTGTGAGTTGTTCACATCTTCACAGATGATGACAACGTCGTCGGCATATAGGATGTCCCATGGTGGCGCTCGTTGCAGATTTGCGGTGAGATGGTTCATTACAGTATTAAATAGCAGAGGACTGAGTGCGGAACCTTGGTGCAGACCAACCTTTACATCAAATTCATCGTTTGTTCCGGCCGGGCTTCGCACTTTGGTTGATACTTGGTGGTACATATCTTTGACTATCATTATGTAATGCTCGGGGACACTCTGGGCCCTTAGAGCGTGCCAAATTAATTCTCTTGGTACCCTGTCGAAAGCTTTTTCTAGGTCGATGAATATCATGTGCAAGTCTGTTTTGTTGTCTCTGTACTTTTCCATCAGTGTTCTGACCGAATGTCCGACCGACGAATCCGCATTGGTTTTCAGTGACGCTAGTTATTTCAAGAAGCCTTTTGTTGATGACTCTTTCCCAAATTTTGAAGGAATGTGAGATTAGCTTTATAGCTCTGTAGTTGCCGCAGAGTCTTATATCACCTTTATTTTTATAAAAAGGGATGAGAAAGCTCTTTCGCCATTCGTTGGGAATCCCATCGTCCAGGAACTTGTTGAAAAGTTTTGTCAGGAACAGCACACCGATGTCTCCTATTCGCTTCCAGAGTTCAGCAGGAATATCGTCAGGATAAGCATCATTTTTGTACAAGTTTATTTAGCTACAATAGCCGTTACGCAGCTAATGGTCCCTAGATGGCGCTTTGAACAATAACCAAAAATAGTTTATAAAGGTGAAATTTGTTATTCACTATAAAGTAATATGTTAATGGTAATCATTTTGAAACATTAAAACCCGATGCCCTATTTTAGATGTTTACTGCACAAAGCCAACTATCCTATTTTAAAAGACATATCGGCGAAATCACCTTTAGGTGGGTTAATGAATACCGTCTCGAGGTAAGGTGAATTTATGTTATTAGAGATAGGTTTGTTTACGTTCCGTTTCGCTGGCGCTGGCTAGAGCGAGCGAGTCCCGGCCACAATCGGAACAAATGGACCGAACAAAACAGTTTCATCGCTTTCACTCTTGCATTTGCGTTTAAAACGTGATTTATCTATCGCTTTTCATCTTAACACAGCACAGGTATCAACACTATTAATTCGCTAGCAGAATCACAAGATTTAGTTAGCCAATGGAGACTTGTAAATCGATATTTATCTAAGTGTAAGCAACACACGGATGTTGCAATTTGTTATGTTTTTCATATATTGCAATAAATAAATAAATTATAATATAAAATCATCAAATGACCTTGACCACAGACGGGTTTGTAGACAAACTAAGCCAAAATTGCTTAGGTTTCTTCTTTACTTGCGTGCTCGGTGTCAATTTTTAAACGTCCTATAAAATAATTTCTTTATTTACAGGGGCACAGAAGTTACAGATTTTACAGAAGAAGCTTGACTGATACATAATAAGCAAATGAAGATCTTTTACAGAGCAAACGGAATTTTTAGCGTCGTATATCGGTATTTAATGACCGCTATTACAATATTTTAATAGCAGTGTCTACAAAAGTGATGCGTCATATTTATTAATTATTTGTAGAAACAATGAAATAATTAGTTAGTGCGTGTAGTTGCGCAATGACCATTTAGTAAATTGTTTTATTATCTTAAAATTCAAGAGGCCTTTTTCAATCACAGGCACAATAAAATTGAAAAATGTGTAGACGGCGGTAATCGGTCGCGTGATGCTTCCGCCATTTTGTTCTTCCTCGGCGTTGTCATTAAATTATAGATTACGTTAGCGGAGCGTGTACACTGTCCGTACGTAAAACTTCTTATATATGTACTATATTAATAAACTAAAAATAAAACTTTATATACATACAGTGTAATATAATTAGTAGTTTAGTTTATATTTTACAGAGTTTTTATATAGTTATGGAAGAGCGGGGTCATCTGACAAAGGTTTTTATTTGTAACTTAATTTATGTTAAAACAATCATTTTTCAAAAAAAAGTTCTTTAGACCACAATTTTATAAGTGTGCACTTCCCAAGGGAACTACAATAAAATTGTGTATTTGCCATATAATAGTCACGCTATGTCACTGACTATCAGGATTGCTGCTGCCACCTGAAATATTCCCCAATCCCACTCTCGCGAACAAAATGCTGTGATTTTAGTTTAAAACTAGCTTTTTCCCGCGACATCGTCCACATGGACTTCAGAGAGTATCCCACGGGAACTACATTGGCTGAACGGGATACAAAGAAGCATATGTCATTTCGCGACCCTTCAACTATCCATATACCCAAAACCAAATCATTTTAACCCTCCGTTAGGACGTGAAGTAAGGACAAACCTACAAACTCACTTGCGCATTTACGATACTAGTATGGATGTATGTTTTTGAATTCTTGATTTTTTTTTACTAAGAACTCATAAATGTTGACGCGATTTCTGATTACCACTATAATTTGAATATTGACGTGTGGCGTAGCTTTAGAATCGACCATCACATGTCATGAAATGAGTATAAGCGACTAAAAGGAAAAATATTGAGGAGATGTTTAGTAAAACATCTGACGGTTACGAAAAGCAGCTTTTTAAGCAATCCAACAACGACATTTTTAGATATCTAGGATGTTATGATTATAAAAATACCATTAGACGAGCAGTAAATTCTCATAATGAAGTCTGTAGTAACTAACAATCATCTGCGAGCGAGGTTACAAGGTGGCTCGGTTCAAAGGCGTAGTACTTCACTACCTGTATATATTTATACATACACGTGGCGAGGTGGAAAAGAAAAAACAATGAATTTTCCATAGTTTTTGTCCTCAACTTATTCTATCACGTTTATATTATTCTTAATTACATTGACTTAGTGATTTGTAATACTTATAATTATATTGCTTCAAGTTTACACAATACAGGCGCGACTTCGCTTGCGGGGCTCAGAAAGTATCATTTTTATGTATGATGTGGTGGGCCCAAGTATGGCCCACACAAGTGCTGTTTGGCGGCAGGCTTAGGTAACATGGTTGTAACTAGCCAGGCAGACATAGCAATGCCCTGCCACCAACCAAACCGAATACCGATTGGTACCCCCAGTTGGGATCAAACCCGAGACTTCCAAATTGTCACCATTGACCATCCAACCATTGAGACACACCCGCACCGTCAAGCAGCAGTCAGTCAGCAAGCAAGCGGCCAGCATCCCCGGAGAACGTGCTGGCCCGTCAGAAAGAGGCGCGAATTACATATAAACTACATATTATATATATGAGAGAGACAGAGAGATTTGCCTCAGTGCGCCTGCAGTTGTGCAAATCAAGAAAGCCCGGCGACAGGTGAGTGTGACGCGATCAACATAGATTATCTTCTGGTCTCGGTCATTCTAGGTAGATCAGAAGAGCAAAGACAGAGGTGTCCCCCACGCTTACGCCACGGTGACGTTAAGATCTTTGGTTGAGATTAATCCTCATTGGCAGTCCACCACTCGAGTAATCCTGAACGTTATCTCTTTCTGACAACGGCGTTCTACATACCCGTGTTCTTTCTTATTTTACTGATGAGTTATTAATGAGGGATTTATTGGTAAAACCTCATTCGCACCGGAAGCAGCCTCAGTGCTTCACTGTCTTCAACTCGTCAGTTGTGTAAGCTTACATAAAGAAAGGTTCATGTAACGTGAGACAAAACACTAGCTAAAACGTCGGGCGATGTGAACCGTGCCACGGGGTGTCCACACGTGACAGATACACTGGTATAAAACGAGAATCATCATCAACAGCCTATATACGTCCCCACTGCAGGGGCTCAGGCCTACTCTCCTACAGAGAGTGTATGGGACATAGTCCACCACGCGGACCCAATGCAGATCGGCGGACTTCACATGCCTGTTCAAGACATGCAGGTTTCCTCACGATGTTTTCCTTCACCGTTAAGCAATCGGATAATGTACTTGAATTGAAAAACAACTCATAGGTACACGGCTGGGTTCGAACCCGGAACCCTCAGATATTGAGAGTCCGCGCTTTATCCACTGCGCCACCTACGCTTCAGTTACAGTATAAAACGAGAATAGTTTCTTTTAATCAGATCAGAAGGTTTTGGGTTCGATACCCAGTGGGGGTACCAATTGGTTTTAACATGCTATCTAAGTCTGCCACCGAACAGGCTAATAGCATTGTTGTGTTCCGATTAGGTTGAGGCTTCTGAGTGCGCACGCTTTCAATCCAACTGCGTTATTGTCACTTACCATCAGTATGGTCACCCTACATAGAAGCGGGAACAGGAAAATAGTAAATCTATTTAAATCTCACAGACTTTTCTTGTTACCACCTATTATAGTTATAGCAGCAAGTACTCGCAACTTGTAATTACATGTAATTTATATTGTTTATTTAAGTTCTTTAGTCGACGTTCTTCTCTTTATTATATTACGGAGTACTATTATATGAATGTAAATGGATTAGAGTCACGTGACTTGAAATACAATCTCTTATGAATCTTCATATGACGCTAAACTTAAAAAAAGCATTCCGCAAGAATAACATAAAAGTTCGGTTCGTTCGGTGTAACTTTGATCGATGTTTTAATAATAGTGTATGGGAAACCCCCAAAATTTAATGATTTTCTATTTTTGTGTGAAAATCTTAATGTGGTTCACAGAATACATCTACTTACCAAGTTTCAACAGTATAGTTCTTATAGTTTCGGAAAAAGTTGCTGTGACATACGGACGGACAGACAGACATGACGAATCCATAAGGGTTACGTTTTTTACCATTTGGCTACGGAACCCTAAAAAGGTACTGCCCGAAGTTTTGTAAATTGAAGTCACTACTATTATGCGCTGAATTAGCTAAATACACTGAAATGACCTATTCAGGTCGATCCCTGAACAAGGGCTTGAGCAATAACGTCTCATATCAACAATATATTGTGTTTTGAATCAAGTTTCAACAAGAGCATGCCCTTGTTCAAGGTTTGGGCTAACCTAAATAAGTCCTTTTAATGTATTTAACTAATTCAGCGCTTAGTGGTAGACTTTAAAGTTATTCATCTCCTAATGCTCCCATACTAAATTTCTGTAGCCATAATCTTTTAAAATAGGATAGCTGGCTTTGATAAGTAATTATATAAAAATAGGAGATGAAATTATCGTGTCGCGAAATAAATATCATTAATTTACAACTTTATAGTGAGCTACAATACCAGTTACGCAGCTAATGGTTCATAGATGGCGCTTTGAACAATAATCGAGAAAAAGTGTTTAAAATGAAAATTGTGATACATCACAATCGGATGTCCTATTTTTAGATAGTTACTACACAAATCCAGCTATTATATTTTAAAAGATTATAGCAACAGAAATTTAATATGAAACTTTGATGGACAAACATACCATCACGTGTGTGCTCAAACATTTCAATGTGGCCAAACTTCGAATATACAATAAGTCGGATAAGCAATCGTAAAGTAAAGTATAAGCAATCGCAAGTAAGTATTTTTCTTTTCATCTCTTCATTCGTAGAAGTAAGATTACTGGTTTGAAAAGAGAACTAGACAATACGAATCCTCTGGCAAATACTGCTGCGCATACTTCACACCTTGTGCCACTTTCTATACTCCAACTTATTAATACGCGTTACATAAGCTATTGATGTATGCAGGTAGGTCTGACTCGGAACTATGGCCGGCGATCTTATACATCTCTTTGTTATACCAAATGTTATGTGAATGTTATGAAATAGATCTCTATAGATCTCACGATTGGTATTCGATTTGTCTAGAGTGTAATGTTTTTAGAAACTACGGCTCAGAGTTTTGGCAGATGACCATTTAGAAAATGTTTGAAAACTATATGACGCCCGATATTTCAACTGCTTAGAAATTGATAATTAACGTGTTCAAAAAAGACTAAAAACCGACTTCAAATGTCTTGAAAATATTCATCCTTAGAGTTAGAATTATCTGGATACATATCGGTTTTTTGTTGTTTCCTCAAAAGGCGCTCAATAAATTTCGATAAAATTTATATGTTACCTCTACCAAAATCGGTTTACTATTGGCGGAGTTATCGCGTAATATATGTACAAAATAAAACATACAGTCCATTTGAGAACATCCTCATTTTTAGAAGTCGGTTGAAAAACTTGAGTTCTTTCCCATGTTTTGTTAAGTTTGATTGAGCTGTCAAAATTATTTAAGCCTTTTGAAGCTGTCAAATGCTGTTTGATGTTATTTCCCGTTGTCTTTTTCGTACATCAACTTTTCTTCGACCAAAGAATGGTTTTCTCTGGTCGAAGAAAAGTTTTTCAACTGAGATTGTGGTCAAAATGAAACCTTTCCAATTATGAAATAAAGCGTATGAGTGTTCTCATAACAGAGTTTACAATTAGGTACAAGTGTTTGCCAATATCTTATGAATTTCTGAGGTCAAAAACTAGAATTATAGAAGAGAATTATTTAGCTTTAAATAATGTATCTATAAACTCAGCTTCGCTCATCATCATGTAATTTTGACCTCGCTTGTTATTTTGAATAAACAATTTTAAATTTCACTTTAACTCAAAATAAATAAGAGTCCAACTAACCCCTAATCCATTTTCATTCATATCGTTAGAGTCGTTTCTATAATATCAAATATACATCCGTATAAAAATAACGTTCACTTTATAACACTGTAATGCAATACGTAAATCAGAATGTAATTTTTATTATGTACATAATAAACAAATTATTGATTGAGACTATCTAATGTTGAAATCATATAGATCGGTTGTAAGCGATGATTCACAGTGTTTAAAGTACGGCGGCGGTGTTGAGATCGGCCATGTTATCTATGTCGTATCAGGGAGAGCGGCGCGCGCACGTGACGTGGGCGACGCTCAGCGCTGACGGTGCAGTTTACCGTGCGCAGGAGCACGTACTGTGACCGAGCTGGCAGACGTTGTTTGATAGTCTTTATAACTGATTAGATTTATGATAGCTGTTCTCCTTGAGTTTGCGTAGAATTCTAATTCTTTCATCATCAACAGCCTATATATGTCCCCACTGCAGAGGCTCAGACACTCTCCTACAAAGCGGAACCAGTAGGTTTCTTTACGATTTTTTCCGTCACCGAAAAGCCAATGGTAATGATTTTACGAGCCAGGATCGAACCCAGACCTCGATTTTTCAAAGACTGAGCTCTACACAACTGAGCTACCATGTCTTATTATTCTTTACTTCAAAAGTAAAAGAGACATTGGTACGTAGCATGCACTACACACACATGTACACTAGTAAATTTAAAACGCCATTACCAAAAAAACATTTAAAAAATACCATTAAATATTAATCAACAAGGTTATCCAGCAGTCAAGCTTCAAGCATGAATATATTAGCGGGCACTAGCAATCGCAACAAACGAATAAACCTGTAAGATCGGTCTGGAGAAACGGTCTCGGCTGGCTGGTTGAACCGCGGTTGAATTATCAAGTTAATACTAGCAATAACATATCAGTTAAAATCTATACGATATATTATACCAAGACTCTTATCTAACGCGTCGCGACAATGCTCACGATACAGTCCACGTGTATACCAAATTCCATCACGACTAGTAGTCCCGTTTTTTCGTGTTTTTTCCATAACAAAACTCTGTTTTGCAGTCTGTCGTGGTTTGTGTGTGATGGCCGCGTATACACAAAGAAACATTTTTGATTCTTTAAGCGCACTGATTGGGTTTAAAATGAACATTTAACAGACAACCGGATCTAAAGAATTCAAATATTTTTGGTGCCTTAAATCCTTTACACTAAAATTAGCACCTTTTTTACCGAATCACGAAACATTGCATAATAAAGAATATATAAAAAATCTGCTCCAAGGTAAGTAGTTATTGCTAGAATTAGAATGAAAAGATTTAGAATGAAAGGTAACCAAAGAACTGTTTTATCAATAAAAATAGCAATTATTAATAGTAATTATATGGCTTATACAAATGTTTCTTATTTTTTGTCACATCGCAATAAATACGCAACTTTAGCCACAGAATTAATACAGCTTTAGCGTAGTGAACCGTCGTCATATAAATGGCACGACGAAAATATCACTGTCACATTGTTCAAAATTGCGACGGCTCTTTGCTATTTATTGCGATTTATAGAGCTAACAACGCTATGCAGTCGATCAAGCAGAGCCTATAAATAACAAGAAGATGATAACGAAATGACGTGTTTAGGCTATCAGAAATCGGTTTTGCAATGAGACAACTAAAAACGTTGATGTTGACTGTATAGAAATCGTCCTACAAGTTCTGACAGTTCGTCGCACTTTTATGCAATGCGACGTCGCAAAATAACGCGGGTATTTTTTGGCGTTACGACACATAGTCGCATCTTGGGATGTAACCACAATATTAGTGTTTCCGTAGAGGGCTGAGCTGAGTCCACACCGTAATGAGTGTAACCACCGAATCAAATTAACAGTTACAACATAATTGAGACTTGAACATTCAAACACTTATTATGTGAAATTAGCACTGGTCGCTACTGTTCCACTTCTCACAAATTCGCGAACTGTCTATACTCTATCCCTCTCTCGCTACAGCATCATTCATAAGCGAGAAAGTGATGCAATGAATTATTTAACGACATTATGTCATATCGCGGACAATTCAACTCTTGCGCAAGTGGGTCATGATCTCGGCGGAGGCAGGATTTTTTGCGTCCGGTGTCCGGAAAGTGCAGGGCAGTGCTTTTTCCTGAGATTGCGAGGATTTTAAAGTTTCTGAGTTAAAAGTATTTCTCTTCACACTGACTAGTAGATCGTCTGTGACTTTTCTCGCGTGAACTCGCGACTACCTTACTGGTACTCTACCAGGAATTTCTTAACGGTGTAAAAAGAACCCTAAGGGTTCCGTAGAAAAAATAGTCTTGTTTTCGATCTGGGTTTCGAAGGCTGTTTGGTTTAGGTTTAGATTTAAGAATAAGGCTAGGTTAATTATGTCCATCATTACACAAAAATCCCTATAATATTATCTTCTTTGCAAAATATACATTTTTACCAGCTCCGTTGCCTAGTGGGCACACATTTGTACTTACATTTGAGTACGGAACCCTAAAAAGTAGTATTAATTCATATAGAATATCTACATTTGTGTCATCGTTAATATGGGATTACAGAAACAGATAGGGTTTTATCATAGATTTAGATAGACAAACATCTACAACCTTCCGATATGACAGGTGCACTACCTCAGCTTTTTATCTGAACGTCTTTTTATTCGTTCCCTGGAACTCATTTGACCTGAGTTTCTTTTTTTTTCGTTCGGCATTAGTCGGTATTTTAGACAGACTGTGATACTGATAAAAAAATATTGCTGTCTTGTTTTACCATTAGGCGAATACGTGTGTGAAAGCAAGATAGATAGATACTAGATACAGACGCGATCGACAGATTTATCTGTAGCGTAACATAGCGTAGTTCTACGGGCTTCATTGTAGACAAATAAACCAGATTAAACAGGTAATTTGCTGTTTCAAGCAGTAAAACCAAACCTCCGCTGAGCAGTGACTGGGCTGTTCATATTGTAGGCCATGGAGACAGTTAGCAGTCATATTCCTACACAAATCAGAGCTGTTATACAATTCATGTAGATAAATAGAATTTTCGCGATCCGCGCTCCAGTTTGAGGTATGCCTGAGTCATTTCCCTTTCACTTGCTTGCACACTTGAGTTCGATCTGCGAGTACGTACCTTTTGTAAGTAAAGGAATGCCTATACGCTTTGTTAATAGCGATAGCTTTGAGTGTTCATAGCCTTATCAAATAATAATATGAAATACAAGAAGAAACTTGCAATGTAACGTATTAAGTTATGTTTATATCAAATGATAATAATAATAAAAAGATTGGTAGAGCGTCAGTCCTTGAATAATCGAGGTCTAGGTTCGATCCGGGCTCGTACCAATGAGTTCTAAATTGTTATTTAGAATTTATGTACGAATGATAAAAATCATTACCATTGACTTTTCAGTGAAGGAAAACATCGTGAGGAAACCTGCACACTCCTGCGAAGAAATTCAAAGGTGTGTGTGAAGTCTACCAATCCGCACTGGTCCCGCGTGGTGGACTATGTCCCATACACTCTCTGTAGGAGAGTATGCCTGAGCCCCTGCAGTGGGGACATACATATATAGGCTGTTGATAATGATGAATGTTGGTGGCCGTTTATATGTTACCTATATATTTTCTGAATGTACGTAGAAAGACCTTTCATTTGATACCAAATTCGATTTTTTAATCTGCAGTATTAAAAAAATGTATAGGGCGCATACATATATCCCCTAAAAACAGGTATTTACATGTTATGGAATGTTATACATATATATTATAGACCGCGGAGAAGCACGACGCTTCCAATGATACCTCATAGTTGCCTCATTTGTCAAAATACGACTTATAAATGAGGCAGATGAACATACTTGTACTAAACACACAACGGATGCTAAAATCATAACCAAACAATATGTGCCGAAGTAAAATACGAGTACGTACACGCAGCGGAGTAATTATGAACAGACTCCCTGTGTCACGTAATAGTATAAGAAATACAGGACACACCTCGACAGAACCTCGTGTGTATGTACTACGACGTGACGTCATCAGCTACACCGTCACGTGACGTCAGCACTACGCCGTAGCCATCCCTGAGCTAGTTCGTTTATATACCTCAGGATTACCTATTTTTTTGTATAGGAATAGTTGAAGGACCGTAAAATGACATACTTTTAATTCGATCGAGCAGGTTCCTGTGAGGATATTTTGGAATTCAACGCGCAATTGTGAATAATAGAGGCTCCGTGAGCTGTAGAACTCGCGAGCACATGCTTTGCACCACAGAGCCAGTCGGTTCTTTTTAAATAACGACGAAATTGAGGCACTGGGGCCTGGAACAATCTAATTGGTTTTATACTCTATCTTTATGAGTTCACGCAGATGGCAATGAGAATAAATGGATTGATACACACTCACGATTTCTAGTTACTACCAATCATCGGGTGCTAGCTAGGGGAAAAGCTACACATTTTCAACTATTTTACTCTGTCGATTTTTTTACTTTATCTCTATTCCATAAATTAACTTCACTACACAAGTTATCTTTTTTCTGAACACTAACAGTTCATATAATAACAGTAAGTCGCCAGCGGTTTTGGTTGCGCACAAATGCTTTCCTTAGTGGTACCAAGTTGTAACCTAGATCATCTGTTAATGATCGAAGGGTCCACTGTCAGAATTTTAAGTATCTAACCCAAGTGGTGTGAAAAAGGAATCAATATGTCAGTTTCCTCTCCTTTCTAAAATACGGAATATCACCGACTCTCATATCTACATCGAAACTACGAAATAAAAACCCTACAAAAATGTGTGAAGTCGTATTACTGGCATCTTATTTGTAGTGATCATAACAAATCGCAGAAAGATAACAATTTGATTGTGGTGGTAAGTGATGAAGAAGACAACATACCACCAAACAAGGAGAATGTAACAAGCAAATATAAATCAAACAAATGTTGGATGTTGGTTGGATATATAAAAAGCGTGGGAATAAAGAGTACTCTCACAACTCCGTATTGCTGTAACAGCGTCATCCAGTTCACAGATAAATTGTTTTGGTATTTCGTTGTTTGTGAGGAAATTACAAAACATCCGCGTATCATCGTCACAACACAAAACACAATATTATCTTTAGAAAACATTTACGTTTGTGACGTTATCCCTCTCCTAATGCTTCCATACAAAATTTATGTAGCCATAATCTTTTGAAATAGATTACTGGCTTAAATAGATTAGAGGCTTTGATAAGTAATTACATAAAAATAGGAGATGAAATTATAGTGTTGCGAAATAAATATCATTAATTTACAACTGTATAGTTAGCTACAACAGCAGTTACGCAGCTAATGGTTCATAGATGGCGCTTTGAACAATAATCGAAAGTGTATAAAATGAAAATTGTGATTCACTGTGAAGTTGTATGTTAATGATACTCATTTTGCGACATCAGAGCCTGATGTCCTATTTTTAGATAGTTACTATACAAATCCAGCTATGGATTGATATGAAACTTTGATGGAGGTGGATCGCCTTCATCTAAACATACTTTTCCATACAAAATCTCTTTCTCTGGTTCTTATTCTTGCTATTCAGCACTATGATTATCATTAGGTCCCCAGTTCGATTAAACACAGTCGAACTTAAAATCCGGAGGTATCGGGTTCGATCCCCAATGGAAGACTAATTTATATACCCGTCTGATTAGCTACCACCATGTTACCTAAGTCTGTCGACAAACATCAGTGTTATAAGCACTGTTGTGTTCCGGTGTGAAATATATTGCTGAGTGACTTCTGGGTGAGTATAATCCAACCTACTTATCATCACTTACCATCAGTCAAGTCATTCTTATTAACACAACATAACATTAACAAATCTAAATTAGCCAGGCTTCTGTTTGACCACAATCTCACTGGTTCTCAATCTCTCTCTCCGGTTCACGGTTGCCTAGTAATAGCCAATTCCCTCTGGTCTTGAAGACATGTTCTACAGAGAAGAAAGACCGGAAGAAACTCTTCTGTTGATGCAACAGAAGAGTTTCTAGAGAGAGATAAAGTGAGATAAAGGTAAACTTTTTTGTCCCCTTTAATTTTAAACGAAGCCACCTAACATCCACGTGTGGTATACAGACCCGTGATGAAAAGGTCACGTTACATAAACACTGGTATGTGACCGACACAGTGGCCCCGATGCCGGTTATGGTGTATCACATAACACCGGCCCGGAAAGAGGTCAAGATCGAGTCGCACTCGCTTACACTGATCACTTTCACATTTTTGTCTTGAGACGAGAAAATTAACGACAAATGACACGTTCCGCGAATGTATGGAGCCAAGGCCTGGTCTTGTACACTTATAATTTTGATAGACCATTATCAAATGAAAGTGATTTCGTTACCATTTCTGTATATTTTGGTTTAGTTTATTTGTACAAAAACATATAAAAACGCACGAAACAGGGAAGACTTAACGTTGAAAACAAAGATGGCGTCAGTAAAATGACAGTTGACGTTGTCACTTAGTACAAAAAGAATCATTTTATACAATAAAATAAACGCAAAAATATAATTCTAGTATTTTTCTACACATACTTAAATAATTACTTGATTTTGTAAATAGTGTACAAGTGCACCAACTTTTACAATACACCGTTGCGTAACCGATCGAAGTGAGAAGGCTAGGGGAAACCACGACATTGTACAATTACTAATTCATTTACTTCTCACCTGATGGTAAGAGACGATGGGTGAACAATGGAAGCGTGCGAAGAAAATTCAAGCTATTGAAACACAGCCCGTTGTATCTTTGTCAGACAGATAATAAAGGGCAAAGAAAAGTGCCCTGGGCATCTATCTACGACCAACGGATTAACGTATCACAGTCACTATGTGGTGCCAACTTTAGCCTGGGGACACACCTGTCTTTGCTGTACTGATCTACCTAGCACAGCACAGAAATTGAACCGGAAGGCTTGAAAAAATCGAAAGGAAATGTTTACATGGTGGGCAGCAGAATCTACCTATGTAACGACAGCTTAATCCGGTTGCCAAGCGTGGTGATTACGGCAAATCACTTCTTGGAGAGCCCATCCGTTGAGGCGATCCATAAGGTAGGCCTATGTCCAACAGTGGACGTACGATATACGAGTAGCATCATTAGCATATTATAAAACAAAGTCCCCCGCCGCGTCAGTCTGTTCGCGATAAACTCAAAAACTACTTGACGGATTTTTATGGGGTTTTTATATTTCAACAGAGGGATTTTTGATAAAGGTTCAAATGCATAATAAGTTAAGATTTTGTGAAAATTGTCTGAAATATGACGGTAATTGTTGTAACTGTCAGAAGAAACTAAGCATCTCGGAGCAGTCATCGAAAACGCTGCCAAATCCGTTTGAGATACGACTCGTGTTGGCTCGCAGTGCTATATTAATTGTGTGGTAATATTATGATGACAAAAATGAAGGCATAGGTATATGCTCTTCTGCCCGAGCGTAGCCGGGGCGGGTCGCTAGTCTTTTATAAAATATGTAGTCTCTACTTGAAAACTGGTAGTTTATTCATAACTTAAACGAGCGTAAAGTAAAGAATGTTCATATAAATACATAATATAACAAAGTTCCACGCCTGCCTCGACGGCTGGCCTTGATAAACATAAATGTTAGAAATATAAACCAACTTATTTTAGTGTTTTATTGCTCCACTCTTGTTTGTTACAAAGAAACTTGATTACCAATTTGCATTTCTTAATATTTGTTGAAGTTATTTTTAATGTAAGGCAATTTTTAACCTCAATGCAGCATAATACACGCAGTCGTAATCTCAGTGGCTTATTTAACTTGTGAGGCTTTTAAAGCGTTTATCTTTAAATATTAAGCATTATATATCGGTCGATAAAGAAATTACCAATGAAATCATAATATACCACGTCAAGGTATGTCCAGCTATTACTTGTCTTAGAAATTAATAAATTAAAAAGATCGTGAGGGACTGTCTTTGAGAATAGTATAGAATATATATACGTATAGAATTGTGTTAGTACATATTCTATCGAAAATCCTTGAATTATAAAATGCAACTAAACAAAATCAAGCACAAATCGTATCAAATTCGAAACGGTATCCAGCCAGTTGCTAATTTTAAAACCGACAACCCTCCCCCCTCAAACATGCTCCGAGACCCAAACCAGTTTAAAGAACCTCAAGTGCGTACCCATAAAATCACTTGTGCGGTCACTTCTCGAGAGGAGAATACAATTCGGCTAAAGTAAATGACCCCTTAGAATGTCCGGAGTTTTGATTTGGTTTGTAATAGTCAGAATTATTCAGTTATTTATATTTATTTAAACAATGACAATGTATTGGTACAGTTGTAGTTTTATCCTATTTTGATTTCAATAGACAATGACCAAGTCCTATGTTGTATAGGCACACACTATCTAGAAACAAATATATAATTAACAGATTTAAACAAAAATCTAAAAAACATAGATATTCATTTCCAAATCATTTAACCTTTTTCAAATCATCATTAATCATTCGCCCCCTAATTTCCCGCCCTTCGGAACGAGTTAAATTTAAATGGGTCATTACATTACATTACATTCACGAAGCAATCGCGGTCCTACCTTTCTCGCAACTCTGATCATGGGTGTACCCATACCCTACAGTCCCACAATAAAGATTGGAAAATTGCAGACAGGCGAAACAGGCCAAGCCAACCTGTAACCGTCGTCTCACTAAACAACTGTTACAACTACGCAGATGTCAACTTCGACTCTACAACAAGCACCTGTTCACTCTAGGTATCACTGACATCCCTCTGTGCAGAGCATGCATGGAGGCCGAGGAGACAGCTGCTCACGTCCTGCTGGAGTGCGGAGGAGTAGCAACGCTGTGGGCAAAGTACCTCGGAACACCGATGTCGCTATCAGAGGCCTTCAACAACACGAATAAGTTGTTGGGCTTTCCGCTGGAGCTGGGGTGGCATGAGTAAGGCACACCACCCCGTCACGCAAAATAGGCGCATCTGACGTCGAGTTGCATAAACCTGACAGATAACGAATACGAATGGGTCCACGTTTGATATTACGAGTAGCATATTTTAAAAATATAGAACCATTAAAATGCGTTGATAATTTAATTGGCAAAGATAAGAATAAAAAATATTGTGTAGTTTTTGCGTTATATGGCGAATTAGGACAAATTATCGCTACGCCCTAACTAAAGATTAACCAGATCCCTGTGAAGTACACTAGCTTACAATTACTTTAAAGAGATTCATACAATCATCAACAGCCTATATACGAGTATGTCCCCACTGCAGGGGCTCAGGCCTACTCTCCTACAGAAAGTGTATGGGACATAGTACACCACGCGGGACCAGTGCCGATTGAATTTGAATTTCTCAGGAGTGTGCAGGTTTCCTCACGAAGTTTTCTTTCACCGAAAAGCTAATGGTAATGATTTTAATCATTAGTGCATAAATTCCAAATAACAAATTGTAACTCATTAGTACGGGCCAGAATTGAACCCAGACTCAGTTCAAGGACTGACGCTCTACCAAACTGAGCTACCATGGGAAGATAAACAAATTATTGAAGTCAGGTTTTGGTTTTCTTTGGGTCTCAATTAGAATAAACATGAGTGCTCGACTCAAAAGCTCAGAAGAATCCTTAGACATAACACTAGTTCCCCTCAAACTGATTTTTCTACTCAGCCCTTCCACTATCCTTCCCAGCACGGTTTGTTACTGGGTTGATCGCGTGATAATTGGCACCCCAAACACACCCGTGCGCATTGGCAAAGAAACCTTGTGCTTGTTATGATCATGCGCACAACAACGGTCAAACTATGTGCAAACATTTACCGACGGCGGAACGATTTGTAAGTGTGTTTGTTTGTAAACCGCTGTTGATTATTGTTATGATTCTACTTGTGTTTTTATGAGACAGATAATTTCATGTGTTGGTTACAGTCACCTCAACTATGTTTGATACTCGTAAATGGCGGTGCGATGATTCTTTGTGGTTCCGTGAGCCAGAATACCAGACAGACAGCCCCCAAATGATTATATTATTCAGAAAACCCCTGAGGCTTGCAGATGTAGAAAAAATACATATGAATGTTGAGGATACTATCTCTGATATGTCACCGATACACGATTCAGTTAACCAAAGTAGCCTCCAAAACGGTAATTTAAAAATTCAAGTTTAACATTAATTTTGACAGCTTTATAATTTCTATATCTTACGCCAATAATTTAAAAAAAATTAAAAACACAGCTTCTTACCCTTCCGCCCTTGTGTTATAAGTATGTATATTAGTGGCGAAATGAGGCAAAAAATGAAATTTCTTGTGTGTTCAGGAAAAAAATAAAACTTTATAAATGCGGCATGTGACGTTGAAGTTAATACTAATTTATGAAAAATCAAGTTCTTAATTCAACTCAATCAAAATATTTTGATACTGGCAACCCCACTCAACGATATTATAGGGTACTTCCCGTTGACCTAGCCAGCACATCAACATAACAAACCAGAATATTATGTTAATTACTTTGTACCAACACCACATTTTATGTTGTTTTTCCGTTTCGTATATCAAGACCCTTTTGTGATCCATTGTCAAAAATCAGACAAAAAAGTTTTGAATAAAGATCATTCGTTAAAAAGTAAAATACAGAATACACTACCGGTGTCCGTGTTCCTTCTAGACCAACGCGTAACATCGTCGCACTCATGAAAATTAAGTTTATTTATAACATACGTATGGATTAGGGACATTAGACGAGTCGTTGATCACAATCATGCGTGATAGTCTACCGCCCAAACGCAATACCCACGGAGAGACATGGGTGTTCATATTCCCCACGGTCAAGCCGTGATTACACATATAATGTTCGCATGTAGTGTGGTGGGGAGAATCGGCCGGTGCTGGTGTTGCAAGCGCGAACCACACCGAGTGTACGGACAGAATATTGCAACACTGCAAGGTTAGAGAAAATGCGCGCGCATCCGATCTTTGACGCGTTGATCTAATTACAGCCGAGCGTTGATTGTAATTAAGAAAATATTATTGTTATTTATTGTTTAGTTCTTTCCAACCCTCTATCCTGCTCAACTTTGATCTTTGGGGAGTTTATTAAGTCCAGACTGCAGATTTACCAGCGAATCAAAACTCACTGATCATTGGATAGTCAATGTCATTGTGCGGTCCAAAATAGCTGATTACGCAATCGTCCGCTAATCTGTCATGTGGCTGGGATGTGATGGTCATGTCAGCACGTCAGTGGACAGGGCTACTGAATAGGCCCAAAGAACATGAAATAGATGTTGGGATGAACTGGGACTCATTCCTGTATGACTGCCCGGAGTAGGCTCTTGAGAGGGAAACTGAATGGATATGAGAGGTATTTGCCTAGCTGTGGGACAAAAAAGCATGGCAATACATTTTTTATGAGTCACGCAAGCAAGACGAAACAGCTAATATTATCTGATTCTCTGATTAACAAATCTTTCTCGATTTCATACTTGTGTCCAAACACTTGGAGCCGTAAAATACTGCCGCTTCACAAAAAACAATGTTTGATGGTATTTTTGAATTAAGAACAACACAGATTGTTTGTTATGAATTTACGATTGTTTTAACTTATATTGTAAGTTCAAATTTCATCAGCAGGGTATCTATCGGTGCCCAGTTTATTTAAATAAAGAAAGAAGAAGAAAAAAACTACCAAACTTGCAACGTCTATGCCAACGAGTGTTTGAAAATAGAACCACACAAACCATGTGTCAAGATTACATTGCTAAAAAAATTGTTTTATAACAATTCGCCAGTTTTTGTTTACACCTCGAATACTTATAACAAATCGTATTAATAAATGTGTCGTACGCGTGGTTGTGTACGATTAAGTGATAATCTATGTCCGAATGACGTCAAAGATCTCAGATCAATGGTCGATTGATTCAAACCAGCCACGTCACGGTTACGAAGCGGTAATTGTGGTATTTATATCTCGTCGTGGTTTTTACTGTTGCGTATTTAGGAAGTGGCATGTCTGTCTGTAGGAATCGTTTATGGAAAACTTTAGATTATGAATTATTGAAGTGAACGCTTCTGAAGGCACGCTTATCGCTTTATTTTCTGGGTATTGAATGAGAGTGAGCTGTCACGCTCGGCTACGTAACGATCGATCGAGTAAAATCAGCACGAGTCGACTTAAAGAAGCGAGAGAAATATGTACCATTTTTAAAATATGACACATTAGATGTTTAACATTTTGTCTAAAGATTAGGTATCCAAGGATAGCGAGGCCATCATTTAGCGTTGTGTATGGGAACTAGGAAGCTTTCTTTCCTGGAGAGAGCTATATCAAAACAGTATCTAGTGATACGTAACGTTTCAGTGACGACATTAAATTATTTTTTCTGCAGCGGCCTATAAAAGAAATGGAAATCAAAATATAGGTATCAATAACATCTTGCTGCGAGCATCAATCTGCCTGGCAAGTATGATTATGGCGAACCCTTGGCAAACGTAGTGTGTCAATTTATGAGGGAGCCTAAGGTCTAACAGTCGAATTTGGTACTTGGCCTTCATCTCAACTGATGGTAGGAAACAATGAAGGTGGTAGTTAGCCAGGCAGATATAACAAATTCCCTACCACCAATCAAACTGATTATGGATAGGTATCACTGTAATCGAACCAAGGACCTCTGGATTTTAATCCAAGTGTGTAGACATTAGGCCACGAGAAAAACTAGAACAACGCCGGCAACTATATAAATAACCTTGCCATGTTTATTTATTAAATTTATTTCATCCACGAACCTTAAAAGATACAATCTCCAAGTGCGAACCGTTTATCTCCACATATTTCGACACATCTTCTAATTCATGATGCACACGCGCAGTCGTGCCTAGCCGCCTCGCCAGCGCCCTCCACAAGGATGATAGAATGACAATGGTGCTCACCGGACGCACAGGAACTTACAACACTATCAATTAAAGTACATTTAAGTTAAATATTTCCTTTTGTATAGAAATGACACAATTTTATATTATAGTGACTTCCGACTACTAATTCTAGGTCATAGCTACGAGTAAGTGACGCAATAAAGAGTAAAAACCATTTAATATTTACAACACATTTAGAAAAGATAGATCAACGCTTGACCTCATTCTCACCTGATGGTAAGTGACGATGAGGTCGACGATGTTACGTGTTGGTCTAGTAGGTGACTATTTACCCTTCGTTTGAAGATTCCCAAGTTGTAGTTATCGGGGAACACGGAATACCGGTAGTATATTTCATATTTTAGCTGTACGCATGATAAATGTGGAAGCGAAACGCTTGGTGCGAGCTGTAGGAATATCTACAGTGTACGGGTGGAGATCTGACGTTTTTCTGTTAGAACGGTACTTGAATAGCGAAGGCGGAATCAACAAAAATAGCTCCTGCGCACACTCAACAAAATGTATCCAAAAGGTAGTCAACCTGACGCCTATGTTCGAGGCTTTGGAACTTCAACTGTAGACACATTGTGTAGCCTGCCAATTACAATGTGTTTTGTTGTAGTAAGGGAACATACAAACCTTCTTACTCAATTTGTAAGTATATATATATACTGATATTCGTGTGATTAGGCTAACATTAAGTTATATTTGATGATATTTTTAGTGAAACAAAAGGTTTTTCTTATTTAACTGTAGTTTATTTCAACACGCACACACTTCAGTACACAGACACAAAACGGAAGAGCTAACATGGCGGACAACATGACAATTTTGTTTTTGGAACAATGTTGCCAACATGACAATAAGTATTACATTGTATACTCTCAACACCCCCTCTCAAGGTAATACTTATATACTTTACATTAATATGTATATGTGTATATACTAGAGGCAAACTTAGTTTTCACATAAACCACACATATTTGTGAACTTAAATAACAAATTTTTGTTCAGAGATTTTGTGAACATATCAGCAATCTGATCTTCAGTTTTTATATATTTCAAAACTAGTTTACCTTTTTTAATCAACTCTTTAATGAAATGATATCTTATATCTATATGTTTTAAACGCTTAACACAGTCAGTATTAGCAACCATTATGGCACTCTGGTTATCACTAAACATCACTACAGGGCAAACTCTATCAATGTTAAAATCGTTCAACAAATTTATAAGCCAGCAAGCATCACTTGCAGCCATACTGATTGCCACATACTCAGACTCTGTTGAAGACAGACTTACACTAGCTTGTTTCTTTGAACACCATGAAATTAAACAATTAGAAAACATAAAACAAAACCCTGTTGTTGATTTTCTATCTTTTAAATCACCTCCCCAATTAGCATCACAATATCCTATCAGCTTATCACTATTACATTTATATATTAAACTGTAATTAATGGTGTGTTTAATATATCTCAAAACTCTTTTAAGAGCTGTCAGTAAAACATTGTTTGCATTGTTCTGATATCTACTCAAGATTGATACAGCTACACAAATATCTGGCCTTGTTCCTAACGCTGCATAAGACAAAGAACCTATAATTTTTCTACATTTCTTTTCGATATCTTTACCAATCACAGAATTATTTTCTTCTAATATTTTAACATTAAAATTGAAATCCATGGGGGTTGACATTTCTTTACAATTTTGCATTTCAAATTTTTGTAAAATATTTTCAAGGTACTCCTTTTGACTTAATTCAGTAGTTTTATTATGTAAATCCTGTTTCACCCGTATGCCTACAAAATTTGAAACCAGGCCTAGATCTTTCATTTTAAACTCTGTATTTAACAATGATTTAAGGTTACATATTTCACTTTCATCATTACTGAACATTAATACATCATCGACATACAGTAAAACATATGTTTTTGTGTTGCCCTTATGTTTTGTATACAAACACGTATCACTTTGAGATCTAACAAAACCTTGTGTCATTATAACAGAGTTAAATTTATCATTCCAGTACTTGGGTGACTTTTTCAAACCATACAAGGATTTCTTTAATTTTACAATATTTTTATCATCACTACAAGCGCCTTCTGGTAATTTTAAGTAAACTACTTCATCAATATTACCATATAAAAAAGCCCCTGTCACATCCATTTGGAAAATTGGTAAATTTAACTTTGTAGCAACTGACACAAATAACCTAAAGGTACACAAATTTGCTACGGGAGCATAAATTTCATATGAATTTAAAATATCACTTTGTTCAAACCCCCTTGCTACCAGACGAGCCTTATATTGCACACTATCATGAGAGTTTTTAATTTTGAACACCCACTTACTACTTACAGCCATTAAACTGTCAGGTTTTTCACAAAACTCCCAAGTTCTCATTTAAAGTCTCCAATTCTCTTTTTATGGCTTCTTGCCATTTCCCAGCATCATGCCTTTGCATTGCTTCTCGATAAGTTTTTGGTTCACTTTCTGTGGAGGATGCATATTGACAAGAGTATAATGAGGGCTGTTTCCTGATGCGAGTGCTCTTCTCACGTGGTGGTAGGTTCTCATCTTTTTCATAACTGGAGTCCTCATCACTGGAACATGGCATATATGTGCTTATGTTACTCTCTGTGGATATATCATGACTTTCCTCTAGTTGTGAAGAGTGCTGTTCAGTTTCACCACATTTTCCATTTTCCACTTCATCGTTGGACTGTTTGTTTTCTCCCGTGCATTCTGGTTTATTTGTTTCATATTCCAGCAATACTGACTTTTCCTTCTTCTTCCCATCTTGTTCCAGGAAAATAATGTCCCTTTTAATCTCCACTCTATTTTTTTCTGGGAAAAATATTCTATAACCCTTAACGTCCTCTCCGTAACCCACCATGACTCCTTTCTCCCCTTTAGAATCCCACTTACGTCTTTTTTCTTTTGGGATGTGGACAAACACAGGAGTGCCAAAAATTTTCAATTCGCTTATATCAAAGTGCTTGTTTGTCCAGCTCTCAAATGGAGTTTTTCCAGGTTCATTACTTTTACTGGTCCTGTTTAATACATATGCTGCAGTATGAACAGCTTCCGCCCATAACTTCTTTGGTAGACCTTTCGCACACAACATTGTCCTCGCCGCTTCAACTAATGTTCGGTTCTCACGTTCGGCCTTGCCATTTTGCTCCGGTGTGTATGGCACCGTGGTCTGATGTGTTATACCATGTCTAGTAAATAGGTTATGTACTTCTTTATTAACAAACTCTGAACCATTGTCACTTCGAAAGTAGCGAATTTTATTGTTTGTAATGTTTTCCGCTTTGTTTATGAAGTCTTCAATGCACCCCTTCACTTCATTCTTCCCTTGGCTCGTCTGCACTTTAGGTGACTAAAACTAGCGCCTTCAAATTTTTTTTACTTATAGAACTACTTAAAACAAACAACTGTGTAAAATATCAGATTGCGGAAATGCGCCGTTTTAACGATATGATTTTTTAAAGTTTAAGAAAATTCCTTAGCATAACGCCATATTTAAGTGAAAACCAAGTGCACAGATAACTATATATTGAAAACAGACCTAACTAAAGAGATTGTAATCACTGACAATGATGTTTAAATTCGCCATAAAGAGGATATAATAATATATGACTGGTAGTCAAAGATCTAGGACCATACAGCCTTGTCTAAACTGGCATTTATTTTTCATCGTGCAAAATATGTATTACGTGAATTTTGCTAGCGCCTTCAAACTTTTTTAGAATCAAATTTGTCCCAAATCCCAGATTGCGGAAACGCACCGTTTTAAAGATAAGATTTTGGCTCGCATGCACTTTAGGTGACTGCAGCAAACCCGGAGATGACTGCAGGGCAGAAATCCCGTCGGATAGATTAGGTTTGTTAGGTTATTTTTTTTTATACAGACCCGGAGATGACTGCAGGGCAGAAATCCCATCGGATAGATTTGCATGATGAGTTCTACAATCCAAAAAAAATTTAGTCACCTAAAGTGCAGTCCTTCCAAGATTTTTTAAAGTTGTACATATTTTCCATAAAATATCGAAATTTTTAGTTGAAAACAAACTTAAGAGGGTTTATCCACAAAATATCTTCCCACGAAAGAAGAACCGACACAAAACTGACATTTCCTTTATTAATCTTCTTGAAGACAAGAAGAAAATCGTCATTAGTTCTTACAGCCATGTCTTGGTTTATTTTAGTCCCTTATGGTGAATTTTAGGCCAAAGCCGTTTTTCAGTATTCTCAATGAAATGTATGTAATACGGAGTAAAATAAAATATGGAGTTAAAAGTGTGGTTCAAGGAATCGAGTGGGCGAAATAAAACATCGTCACAAATAATACAACCAGGGCAGAAACACATGGTTATTCCAACCCCAAAGCACGAGCCGAGCGAAGCGTGCCGCGGCAGCGGCCGGCGAAGTGCCAGAAACGAAATGCTGGCGTTTAACTATCTCTACCCCACCCTATCTATCGTTTGTTAAAATTTTCATTGAGTACCGTTTCCGGCACTTGGACGAAAGATTGTTGTATTTGTAATACATATTTTGCATGATGAAAAAGAAAAACGCAAAATAGGCGCATCTGACGTCGAGTTGCGGAAACCTGCCCCGGTAACGAATACGAATGATGAAAAATAAATGCCAGTTTAGACAAGGCTGTATGGTCCTAGATCTTTGACTACCAGTCATATATTATTATATCCTCTTTATGGCGAATTTAAACATCATTGTCAGTGATTGCAATCTCTTTAGTTAGGTCTGTTTTCAATATATAGTTATCTGTGCACTTGGTTTTCACTTAAATATGGCGTTGTGCTAAGGAATTTTCTGAAACTTTAAAAAATCATATCGTTAAAACGGCGCATTTCCGCAATCTGAGATTTTACACAGTTGTTTGTTTTAAGTAGTTCTATAAGTAAAAAAAGTTTGAAGGCGCTAGTTTTAGTCACCTAAAGTGCAGTCCTTCCCTTCCCTTTTACAAAATACACATATCTAAAGTTGGAATAGTCATCCTTCAATATAATAAAATATCTGGAACCTCCCACAGACGGCACCTCCATAGGTCCGCATGTGTCAGCGTGTATAATTTCACATGGTCTGGTTGTTTTTGTTTTGCTTGCACTAAAAGGTAAACGATGTATCTTGCCCTCTAAGCAGCTTTCGCATTTTACATCCGTATCGTCTATCACTGAAATGTTGTTATTTTTAAGTACAGTTTTGACATGTTGTATGTTTTGGTGAGCTAGTCTTTCGTGCCACTCTTGAAGACTTGATTGTACTTGAGTCACATTTGCTACCTCACGCTTGTAGCGTACGTCCATACAATACATATCGCCTTTACGATTAGCTATTGCACATACTTTGTTCTCTTTGTAAAATTTACACATTTTATCGTCCGTAATCACAACATAACCTCTATCTGTTACGCAGTTGACAGATAACAAATTTGTCTTCAGTTCAGGCACATATAACACGTTGTCTATGGTTGTGTCAATCCACTGCTGTCCGTCATATACCTGTAGCGCCACCTGTCCACAACCATTTGCACTAATGACATTGCCGTTTCCCAGAATCACAGATTTATTTGTTAATGAGGAGTATGTTGTAAATAAGTCACGATCACGGCACATATTTTGGCTTGCGCCGGTGTCCACCAACCACTGTGACTTTTCAAATAGTTCGCTTGAGATCACGAATGCATTACTAGCTTTGCCATCTTTACTGTCCTTATTTTTCTTGAACCAACAATCACTTTTCAAATGTCCGATTTTCTTGCAATAGAAACACTTTTTAGGCTGTTTGTTACCACTGTTCAAACTACTACTGTAATTATTATTACACTCGCTCTGAAAATGTCCCAGTTTATTACACCTAAAACACTTTATGCTTTTCTTGTCTACTTTCTTAGCGACAAAAGCCGATGACTGTTGAGACACATCTTCTTTACACTTTAATCGCTCCTCTTCTATCAGTAGTCTAGCAACAAGGTTATCATATGTTTGTTTATCATCTGGTGCAGATTCCCACGCAGAAACGAAATGTTTATAACATTCTGGAAGCGACATTAACACCTTTGTTATTATCAATTTTTCTGAAATTTCTTCACCCATCTGCTTTAACTGATTTCTCAATTCTTCGATTTTAGATAAAAATGTAGACATATTTGTATTTTCTTCGTATTTGTATTGAAAGAAACGCTGTTGAACTATATGTATGCTAGTTTCCGACTTTTGCTCATAAACACTAGCCAGTTTGTTCCACATTTCCGCAGATGTAGTACAAGTTAGAATATGCGTCATCACGTTTTCCGACATCCTTGTCACAAGCCATGTTTGTGCTTTTGCATCCAGCTTTTCCCACCTTGCCTTTTCAGCAGCCTGTTCCGGCTTCGCTCTCGTCCCTTGAACCACTTCTAGTAGGTCTTGACTCCGAAGCAGAATGATGGATTGGAACTTCCAAACATTCCAATTTGACGGTCCCTCTAGTCTAATGTGAGAACCAGGTACTTTGTTTTCTTCCATTTTGTAATTTCCTTCCTGCTCGTCCCGTCCTTGTAGAAACAAGTATTTTTAGGTTGACCCTCAAAACCACTCAAAACGTGCTAACTTGTCGCACCGTTTTTCTCGACGAAGCAGTATTCACTCTTCTGTTTTACTGCAGGATTATGTGCCTGGGCCCATAACCTGATGATATTTTTAGTGAAACAAAAGGTTTTTCTTATTTAACTGTAGTTTATTTCAACACGCACACACTTCAGTACACAGACACAAAACGGAAGAGCTAACATGGCGGACAACATGACAATTTTGTTTTTGGAACAATGTT
Source organism: Carcina quercana (assembly GCA_910589575.2). Classification (NCBI taxonomy): domain Eukaryota; kingdom Metazoa; phylum Arthropoda; class Insecta; order Lepidoptera; family Depressariidae; genus Carcina; species Carcina quercana. The sequence goes on along the minus strand of OU342447.1, from coordinate 9,642,240 downwards.
GCCAACATGACAATAAGTATTACATTGTATACTCTCAACAATATTAATGTAAAACTAATAGGTTTTAAACTTTGTACTTAGTTTTTTCCAAGAATAAATCATGTACACCCTCTAGAGACGCTGGTACTTATATCTGTGTCAAGGCCACTCACACGCAGGCAGACAATCATCGATTGTTTGATCATTGTGTGTTTACTATGGTCAATATTTAACATTGTGTTTATATATTATTATTGATTAATAATTGTCTCAGCTAAAAGATAGATCACGAGCAAACTTTTATGTCAATGTTGTTCGAAACAAGTGCCAAGTTTGTAATAAAATTGTAATGTCAGGTGCCACGTGTAGCTCGTTGAACTCTTTTGTAAAGAACCATTGTGAAGGCAATAGTTGAGTGTCAATGATATACGAGTGCGTACAGATTACTAAAGAAAAAAATTCACAGCGGACAAATAATCTAGTATACTTAGCTTATACTCGTAATTAATTAATTTTAAATTAAATAATTGGTTTATGAATAAATGAATTAAACTGTCACATACAATTTGTTACAAGTGAATCGGCGAATACAGACACAAGAAAAATCAAAAATAGAAATATTACAGCACGATACATTTTATGTATATGCCAAGCGTCGGTGGCGTAGTGGATAAGGCGCGGACTCTCAATCTAAGGGTTCCGGGTTCGAACCTATGACTTGTTTTTCAGTTCAAGTACATTATCCGATTGCTTAACGGTGAAGGAAAACATCGTGAGGAAACCTGCATGTCTTGAACAGGCATGTGAAGTCTACTAATCCGCACTGGGCCCGCATGGTAGACTATTTCCCATAGACTCTCTGTAGGAGAGCAGGCCTGAGCCCCTTCAGTGGGGACGTATATAGGCTGTTGATGTGATGTATATGCCATTAAACCTTCAAGTGCATTACGAAAGTATTTTTTGTCGGAGACGCCCCCAAACTCGGTCTTTAGGCAGTTGCGACACCGCACAAGGAAAAACAGTAAATGAAGTATGCAATTACATATGAATTACAACAAGAATACCTATTTAATACGAGGCCCATTACGTGTGTGGACGCACAGTTTCTTAACGGTAATTTGTTTGGGTTAATATTGGCTGACATGCGATTGTAAGTTACTTGGAGCTATGAAGAAATAAGTGTGCATCGTTTTTACTACACCTACACTGAGAGAGGTTTGTTATGAACGTACTCGCTTATGACCACAATCTCACCTGATTTTGGCGATGAATGTGGTTGAATATGGTACATCCTTGCCTAGAAGTAAAATTTCAAACACAGAAGCTAAAAGCTAATTCCACTCAAACACTTATAGATTTGAATTTAGAAGAAAGAATAAATGGGTTTCTACGCCTATGGACCTACAATGAGGAATCAACTCACCGTTAAACAATGCGTGAGGTCAACAAAAACATACACGTATGACGTGCGCTGCACACTGACGGGCGAGTGTCTGACGTTGTTTGGTGTACTTTTGTGTGTACCATGGAAAGTGTCTGACCTAGTTACTTCCTACGTGTTCAATGGACCTACGTACTCTGGATGTTCTTATCTCTGTGCTCTCAAAATCTGAATTCAATGGTAAAGCAATTAAGTACTAAGTCATACCTCACAAAGCAATCTCTATATCTCCTCTTAAAAAAAAGGTGTTCGGATAGACGTTCGATATTTGAAATTTATCTTTTGCCATACTGTTCATAAACACAAAGGTAGACGAATACGTACACTACTGCATGCAAGAGGACCTTTACTTAACGTTATCCCTCTCCGAATGCTTCCATAATAAATTTATGTTGCCATAATTTTTTGAAATAGAATATCTGGCTTTGATAAGTAATTACCTAAAACTAGGAGATGAAATTATAGTGTTGCGAAATAAATATCATTCATCTACAATTTTATTTTTAGGTAAAATAGCAGTTACACAGCTAATGGTCCATAGATGGCTCTTTGAACAATAATAATAAGATGTGTGTAAAAATGACACTTGAAACTCATTTCGCGACATTACAATCTGATGTCCTAATTTGAGATAATTACTGCACAAAGCATTCTATTTTAAAAGATTACGGCAACAGAGATTTAGTATGAAACTTTGCTGGAGCGGGATCCCGTTAAGTCTTGTATATATACCACGTAACGCAGCACGTTTTCGCGGTACATATTTAGGACAAACCGCCACACTTACTTTAATCGTCAACCAGATATTACAACAGCCTAATCAGAGCATAGACTTATATTATTTTTTACATTGCATTACATAAAGCGCTCACTTACAACTTACGTAAGTTGGAACGAGATGCAAGATCTCTAAAGTGACGATAGCTGGTTGACGCACATCAAATTAATGGTTTGCGTGGTTGTAACATACATACAGTTTTTGCGCATGTTTTGTATGGTTTCCTTGGTTTTTGTATGAAAATTATGCAAATTAATAACATATACATCAACTTAATAATAATCATACGTAACCACTTGAAACTAGGGAACATTTTAGAGCACTTATGGTAAAAAGGACATCTTACTACGATCACCATTTTGCAGAACAAGCCAGGTGATCAATGTAAGAAGCTCATTTTCAACAGCAGGATACTGTTGATTGACAAAAAAAGGAAATACATATGTATTATCTTTGTTTGTTTCAAACACCCACCACGGGTATTTCATAAATATACTTTATTAGACTATGGTATATATATAAATCGGCAAAGTGCGAGTCGAATTCGCGCAATGGTTCCGTACTACCACACAATATTTTTTTAATATTTGAAGAAGAAAGAAGCAGACCACACCACACATTTGCCACCACAATCACACCTAATGGTAAGTGACGATGAGGTCGATGATGTTACGCGTTGGTTTAGAACAGTGTTTCTTAACCTGTGCTCCATGGACCCCTCAGGGCCCACAGTCTCATCTCCGGACTAGACGCAATGGTTCAACACGTCTGGCATAATTACTAAAATTAATTTTAGATAAGGTAAGCAAGTTTGAGGGACGCATGTAACTTTGTGATGTGAAAAAATTGTTCTCCCATTAATCAATTCATCACAGTGTATTTTTGTTTTTACAAAAAAGATCTGTAATATAACTACAAATAATTGTCGATTGAATCTTTTTTCTGATTTATCCTTTATGTATACTGTGAGAACTTTCTTCGGAAGTACTGCACTTTAGGTGACTTAAATAGCGCCTTCAAACTTTTGTTTGCTTGTAGAACTGATCATGCAAATCTATCCGATGGTATTTCTGCCCTGCAGTCATCTCCGGGTCTGTAGTCACCTAAAGAGCAGACGAGACCTTTCTTCTTCACAAATTCCATGATTCTGGATCATAAGAGAACTTACAATATTGTTTTGATGAGTGATTTTGAGCGAATGAGAATACAAAGTGGTCTTATAGTTTCTGTGTATTCTTTTCTAGCTAATTTGTTTTTAAACAGACCACACGACCAGCACAGAGAACTGAAGATTACGGAAGCTGACAGCCGAGCAATTATCTCGCAATAATTAGTTATTAACCATGTCCATGATGTAACGAATGGATAAATATACTTTTTTCAAAGCAAAAACAATTTTATAATGATAATTTGCCTCCACATAATTATTATCATACGTTGGTTAAGAGAGAATTGTCTGATTGGTGATATGATCACATCACCTGTTAAACGCTCTTAAATTTGTAACTTTTTTATGCGATAACTCCATCAATTATGAATCGATTTTGATGATCCTTTTTGTCATTGGTAGATCATATTTCAGAGATGGATCCATACAAATTTTATTGAAATTAATCGAGCGCTTTTTGAGAAAATCAACAAAAACAAAATATACACACAGATAAATTCTAGCTCTACGGGTGAACATTTCAGGGGATGAATGCTGTGGACTTTTAGGGCAGTTGAAGTCGGTTTCTAGTTCTTTTTGAACGCGTTAATTATATTATTGCTTACTTCATATAGCAACTATAGTAATACACACTCTGTGAAAATTCAAAGTGTCGATTCAAAATATACAGCTATATGACAAGCGGATGAACGGACGGACGGACAGCGGAGGCTGGGTAATAGGGTCCCTCTAGACACGCTTGGGAACAGAACCCTAAAATACATATGATTTAAATAGATAGTAGATTGTATTCGATTTTCCAGATAGAACTAGATAACTAGACGCTAAATAGCGCGTTTTATAACACCTACTCGTATTCCGATTCAAGACACAATAACCACAGACAATGTACAACAAGTTATCGATATCACACTCTGATTGACATTAACTAACGATGCCATTAAAAGTCAGGGCATTCCGGTTCTTAGAGCTGATATATGTATATTGACGAATTAAGGATTCGTCAAAGTTATGTATCATTTTTGAGGTTCCGTGTCCAAGTAGTGCCAAGGGCCCTATTAATAAAGCTTCTCTGTATATCTGTCTGTCTCAAAAATACTTGAAATTATCTGACTGTATTACGAGCTTGCTTATTCGGCCCACAAAGGAACACGCTTCCCATCGAGCAATGGAACGAGCTATGGTCGGAATTTCTCAGTCAGTAGACGACCAAGGGTCATCCATATAGATCGACGAGTCAATGAGCTGAAGCGGAATTGCGCAGGCCACATCGCTTGAAAAACGTATAACCGATGGGGAGCTTAAGTTTTCGGTTAGCGACCACATACCGGGAAGCGTGTACCGGGCCGATGAACCGACGACCTGGGATGCGAGTGACTCGAGAAATAACTATTAGTCGTATCGAAAAAAAGTTGATAGAGCTATTTATATCTTTACATTGACTATCGAATGAGACTAAAATATTTCTTTTGTCAAATACCCAATTAAGATTTAAGACATCAAATTGATTGACTCATGCATACAAGAGCTAAGAGTCAGCAATAATCATCATTCAAGCGTCAGCTAGTAACTAGAAAGAGTGAATATGATATGATATAAAAGTTCGTACGCACGGCTACAGGTCAAGCTATACATTTCCAGTATAAGCTGAACTATCATCGTGCGGGAGTACATTCAATACGAGGTCAGCGTATACTGGAAGTGTATAGCTTGATGGACATATATATTGTTATACTTGAGTGTATACAGATGTAATTTTTCTCTCGGAACTCGCACGCTTCTACCGATGACCTGGTGATCAAGTGTCGTAAGACGATCCCAGCACTTTATGTTACTGGCAAACTATATCACTCGGCGTTCTGTACCTTGTCGGGGAAATTATATTTTACATACAAAACACTGGACGTCCATGATACCTGGATTTAAGAGGAAACACTGATTTTGAGATAGCAGATAGAGACTTGATATTATATCACTGATATCTCGAGGACATCTGCGAGGAATAGCAGAACCAGAAACATAATCTGTGATATTTTTCTTAATAGATTTATTTTTTTTAATCTGCTCTTCTAAAGCACTTAAATTGTTTGTTTAGGAATCTACTTAAGATTATCAGCTTATTTTTATACAGTTATGAATGAAATTATGGTTCCTAAGTAGCACAAGGATTTTTTAATTGGTTTTCTAGTCTTCAAGCAATGAATGATTTGTCGCTTTCGTTGGTTTTCTTGAGACAATGAGATGCTATGCATATCTATTTCTGCCGCCAAGGAAGTAAGTATCGCTATTGCTCTCTCGCGAGCCAATGAGAAAATAATCAGTGAGTCGTCTTAAGTGACAATAAGGCTTTAATGAAGTATGAAAGTTCTATTTCCGACCACCTGTGGATGTAAGAAGCAGTATGATTGTTAGGATTTTCAGTATGGTACTTATTGATATTCTATACCTACTGAACCCTCGGTGCGTGAGTCCGACTCGCTCTTGATCGATTTTTAATATAAGCTTATGCATTTGCAGATTTCTGTTCGGGTTAATCACTGCATAACATTCATTCAAAGTATTCCTTATTGGCTGTAGATATTTAAGTATTTTAAAGTGCACGTGTTATGTATGTGGGATGGATAGATGTATAAGAGAAGATGAAAGCATGTCAGATTTTAGAAGAAAGTGAGTGAAAGAGAACATGATGTGATTGAATTGAGTGAAAGAGAAGACGAATGGCGCGGACAACACCACGAACGATAGACGTGCGAAAAATGTAAAATAAAATAAAAGTGGCGAAAATAAAAATTTAAACAGAGATACGAGTGTAAATCCGCCAGCCGCATCTCAACAATTTTGGAGTCTCGTCCGGGATTTGAACCCTATTTTTAGATAATTACTGCACAAAGCCAGCATGTACCTTTTATCTAGCGAATAACCTGACCGACGTGTTGGGTCTGAGTCTTGGATCGCCGTCAGTTCTAAGTTTACCGGCAACATAACATAAATACGACCATACTCGTATATGTATCGGCCTTGAGACCCGCGTGCGCGTGCGATGCAAATCACAGTTCGCAAACACAAGCAAGCCAATGATGGACCTTCAACTTAGTGTCGTGATGTTCAATGATGATCCCGCGTTCTGACAGACCGACATACATACATATATGTACATACTATACACACCATTATACCGTTATTGATTGAGACTTAGCTTATGTCTGTCTAGTCTATAAACATACAAATACAAGAGTTTGTTTGGACTAGTGATAAAATCTTGTAAGCCTAAGATAATACATCTAATTCGGGACTGGCCGCAAATATTAATTTAAATGTGGAACAGTTTAACCAAATAACTATTACTTTTTTTACATTATCTTAATAAATAAAAATTAAGTGGAGCACATAAATGTTATACTGTGAAAATTACAGCGTCGTGTGTTAAATTTTTGTAGGTCCATGCGTAACGAAATATGTCTGCAATTGGAAAAATTTTAATAGCGATACCCCACTACCCTAGGTTATTACTATTTCATTTTAGCCCCCCTCCCCTTCCATGTGTGTTTCCCCTTGAAATAAAATGTAATATACTTTTTGACACAATTTTTGACGTTGTGACGACACCATATGTGGAAAATATATGTTTCAAATCTGAAATACACTTGTACACTATTAAAAAACAAGGAGTAATATTAAAAATATATGTAGAAACGTATTAGAACTATATTTTCGTTTGTAAATAACCATTCTGTTTATATTATACTGAGCGACAACGTCAAAATATGTCATTTTATTGAGCGCCATCTTTGTTTTTTTAAGATAAGGCTGCGTGAATGGTGATAAAATCACTTTTATTTGATAATGACGTTTTACAATTAGAAAGGTTCCGTACCTTCGCAAAACATGTCTGTTCAAATATTAATTTATCCATTTCGGTTTAAGAAATAGCCTGATCTGACAAATTGACACACGGATGAAGTTCCCTCAACTGGATCCATCGGATTCCAAACCTGAGCGAAAAAGTCCGGTCTAAGAAAAAACTTGACATACTTTTTATACTCCTGTCTCAATTTGACGTCAGCACATGGAAGACTTCATAAGCAAATGGCGTCAGAAGATATTATTTAGAATTTTCACACTTAATCTGAACACGTGAATCACAAGCAATAATGCAAGTTAATGGTAACCTTTTAGAGAACTCGTTGGAGGAAAATCCGCGTTTTTATATTTGGTCAAATGTAATACTGCGCCTACCACTAAGGTCAGCGTTAACAAACATCATCATCGTCATCAACACTTCCCTTTATGGATGAACAAGTAACGAAATGACCGTGTGTTCTAAGCTTTAGAATAGAATAACCTCATGTTTTTAGCCAGTAAAACCGCCTGCTAACAATCTGGAGGTCCCAGGTTCGATTCCCAATACCAATAGGCACTCGTTTTAGTTGGTGGTAGGGCTTCTGCTAAGTCCGCCTGGCTAGCTACGACCATGTTACCTAAGTATACCACCAGCAAAACAGCAGTGTAATAGCACGGTTGTGTTCCGGTACAAAAGATATCAGGACGAGCACCTCAGATTGAGGCTTCTGGGTGAGCATGCTTAACATCCAACGGCCTTATCGTCACTTACCATCAAGAGAGATTAAAGCAAACCCTCATCCAAACATACAAAAAATATGATTCAAAATAGTCAAAGTACGGAAAAATATATTATTTTTCTGAGGACGCGATTACCATTGTGATAAGCGAAATTACGACTCAACTTAAATATGAGAAAGACACCCCGAATGCGTCAATTTACCATTTTAATGGCAAAGATCAGAACTGTACAGCCTGCTCTAAAAAAACTTTAAATACCTCCATTTAAAATACTGATGCGCATTTATGTTTCCCCTCTCCAAATGCTTCCAAACTAAATTTCTGTTGCCATAATCTTTTAAAATATAATATCTGGCTTTGATAAGTAATTACATAAAAATAAAAGATGAAATAATTATAGTGTCCCGAAATAAATATCATTAATTTACAACTTTAGTTAGCTACAATAGCAGTTACGCAGCTAATGGTTCATAGATGGCGCTTTGAACCGAAAAAAGTGTTTAAAATGTAAATTGTGATTCACTGTGAAGTTGTATGTTAATGATACTCATTTCGCGACATCACAATCCGATGTCATATTTTTAGATAGTTACTGCACAAATCCAGCATTATATTTTAAAAGATTATGGCAACAGAAATTTAGTATGAAACTTTGATGGAGGTGGTCCGCCGTAAGTTTGTTTCGTGAGCTAAGCTACATTAAGCACAAACGTCACACATACAGCTCTGTTAACAGTATAAATTATTAAAATATATTTTAGCACATTTATTTTAGTCCATTGCACGTGTTTATCTGGTCATATAACTAGGAATGTCAGCTGTAATAGATGTTAATTCTAGCGAATGAAACGACTCGGGTTATGGAATTTCCGTTCTTGTTCCATTGGCTTACAAGGCAGGTTGATATGTCATTAGAACGATTACAGTAATTGCTTTAGCCCGCCGTGCAACCACAGAATACTACCCTTGTTATAAAGATACCATATCGTAAGGTGGGAAATAAGGACACCGCCGTTGTTCCGTACAAAATACACGATTTCTCATCAAAAAGTAATTAAACAACTTAATTTACATAGTTATTACTATTTTTTCACCATTATGAGCAACAATGTTTATGAATGAGGCAAAAATTTTGCTGAGAAACTTTTAAGGTTGATTTGTTGGTTTAAAACGGAATTTAAATTTTTTGTAACACAGCAAAAAACTTACATGAATTTTATTTTAAAAAACTATGCATACCAAATCTCTTCTACCTATTATTTACCTGAATTTTAATTAACGTATTGTGTTTGCATTTTATATGCAAGTTTTTATTCGGTCAGGGTATTTCAACTAATTATATATCAGACGCAAGCTAACAAGGTAGTTAAGAGAATCGTAAAAATGTCGTCACATAGTAACTATACATCATATCCTAATACATTTTATTAATTATGATTCTAATCACGGAGACGGAATCATTAAAAATCTTACGTTATAAGCATCTTGGCGGCCTTTGGTCAGTTTCCTTGTATCATGTACACTTCCTAAGCACAGAAACACAATAACAAAACACTCAAAATAAGAAACAAAAACACGCAAACACTCTTGCTTTTTGAAAAATCAAAATTCGAACTTTCTAATTGTCGCGAATGAGTCAAATATGGCGGCCACTCGCAAGGCGTGTGCGGATTGGCGCGCGGCGGATTGTCGACTGGGGCGCGTTCCGTTTTCGCTATGTACAATTCTTTTTTCTTACCAGCCAGCAGCGTCGTGTACTGGCGGCGCGCGTCGACTGTGTTACTGGCCAGTCCGGTGTTTCAAGCCCAAGGAGGTTATGACGCAAGTAGTTTCGGCAATTCTGTCTCGAATCAGTCGGGTTTTTTTCATTGCCCCAACAAACCACTCACACATACAATGATACTGTGTATTAATTAATAGTTCAAACTAAAAGGCTTACTGGAATGCTGGTGATTAATGCACGCGCAAACTGGCCGTTCGAAATTTACGCTTCAATCTTTTACGAGAATCTAACTGGAATCAATTTATAATGCCTGAATTTCAAGAAAAAAGCTTATACTTATCCCCGTTGTATCATTTTGTCCCGTGAGATGTTCACTAAGGTATTTTGCATCCATCTGTATATAAAATTATATTGATATTTATGTTAAGTTATACAGGGGCATATAATACTTTTAACATAATAAACACCAATTTTGTTTTCCAGGCATTATACGCCGTTACTAAAGGTTTAAAAATAGGCAACAATTTTAAATTCTTAATAGTCTTTTTGCACGAAAAAGACGGATTTAGAAACATAAATATGCTTTAAATGACTGGCTAATTTTTATTTATAGCCTGTAGCAGATTGTATTAAAACTTTTCTAAATTTAAACCGGCTGGTACTTATGGCCTCAGCGACGACTGTACTGAGTTTAGCTCAAGTTAGCTAGTTAGTTAGTTCAAAAAGAACTAACAGCCGACTTCAACTGCGCTAACAGCACAGCAAATTTAAGACATATATGATTTTCTCATGGATGCCATTGTCAAAAACTGGATCAAATTGAAATGGGACCACACGGGAAGCACCAGCTTTCAAATAAAAAGAGATTCATCAAAATCTAAAGTCCTGAAGTCCTCCTTTTTTGAAGTCGGTTAAAAAAGAGATATGCGTACATAGATACGCGTAGATAGGTAACGCCATCGTAAATCCAAAGATTTAGCAACCAGTTTTATCGCAACTAGCAATAACTCAGTTAATAACAATGTTGTAAGTTTAGAGTTAATTGTATCGAACATACTTAACTAAATAACACCTATTACGAACTAGGAGATACACGATAGCAACTATGTTGAAGGAGTTAAGGATTAAGGCAACAACTATGAATTATTAGAAGAAAATCTGTATAAACTCGTGCAAATATAATATGTACAATGTACATGAAAAACTTCCTTGACTGATTGACCTGACTTACTTGACTAATCAGAACATGTCTCTCTACTGCTGAAGATAGGCCTCTCCCAACGTGCGCCACTCCTTCCGATCCTCCGTCCTCCTCATACACTCGCTTCCCTCGTCTTCCGGTCCGAGGTCTCCACTCGAGAATCTTTCTGCTCCATCGACCGTCAGTTCGTCGACAGATGTTGCCTGCCCATTGACACTTCAGCTTGCTTATTCGAGTAGCTATGTCAATCACCTTTGTACGTCGGTGGATTTCATCATTCCTGATTGTGTCGCGCAAGGATATTCCAAGCATAGCCCTCTCCGTCGCTCGCTGTGCAACTTTAAAGCGGTGGACTTATTGACACAAAAGCCTAATGCGTAAACCTTTGTAATGGGTTAAAAGTTGTCATTTGGGGCAATGATTCTTTTGATGTATAGTCATCAGCGTCTGCCTGGATACGTCCACTGCTGGACATAGGCCTCCTCCATAGTATGCGACATCGACCGGTTCCAAGACGCCTACATCCAGAGACTGCACGCGACCTTTCACCAGGCCATGGCATCGGTCAATCTAGTATGGGGAGGGCTTAGAAAAGGCCAGATCTGTAGATTGTTAATTATATAACTTAAGAATAACGAACTGGAACAGTTTGCAGCCGTTACGGCAATTTTAATGAGATATAATTAAAAAGCTATACTTTTCAGTTTTATTCCTCTCTATCTTGCTTCTTGCCAAATTTCGGGGTTCTAGGTCAATGAAAGAAAGAAAGAAAAAAGATTTGCCAAGTAAATAGTTTTTTTACATGGTGTTAAGATAGTAATTTCAATTGGTTCGATGTACTTAAACTGTCCACAGGTGTGCAAATATTATAAACATATCTAATAAGTAATTTAATTATTAAAAAATTAGTTTACATGACATGTCAATTAGTACAAAGGGACAGATCAAAGGGAATGCAGATTTGAGTATTTGGTATTAATTTAAACTTGATACTTCCACTTGTTTATGAGGAAAAGGTTCTTGACAGACAGACAGACGGACAACAAATAATATAACGGATAAGGATTCTTTTTTTAAGGTACGGAACTATAAATCATCAAGTTAGTGGTTGAACTTAACATTTAACTGTCAAGTTAAGTTTGTTGGTCGAGGTGTAATTGTAACTTGAAGGCCGAGTGAATGCGCCTGCGCCTGCATACTTCACACAGATCCGGTGCAATCTTATGAAACTTGCATTCTTCATCATTTTATTTATTTATTTTATTTAAACAGTTAATTTTATATCGTAGCCTTCTTTTCGAGGGAAAAATCTTATAAAAATACCCGACTTCTTAGGAGAGAAGGCGGGTTATGTGGAATTTTCATCCACTGAAGATGGTGGTCATCCTCTGCGCAAGTCGAGGAGCCCTGGCGACTCCACGAACACTGTAGCCTACAGTACTCAAACCAGCAAAGGTATCCTGAGACTCATGAGAGCGGTGAACGCGCTCTGAAGTGTCTCATATCTCACGCTAACCCGGACGATGGAAAAAAAAATTGGGATTAATATTTTACTTGCTTTGTCAGGTCTATCAATACTAATGTTCAATATCTTTACATATAGTCTATAATCGTAACATCTTCGACCTCATCGTCACTTACCATCAGGTGAGATTGAGGTCAAGTGTTGGTCTATCTTTAATAAATAAATAAATCCACTCAAAAGCCGGACGCTGCTACTGATATATCATTTTAAACCACCTCCAATGCAGAGGTGCTGGGTTGAATTCTCAGTGAGGGTATACCTATCGGTACTCGGTTTGGTTGGTGGTAAGGCATTTTTAATGTCGGGCTAGCTAACTACCATGTTATTTCACCACTATGTTTTCCGGTGTGAAAGGTAGCAGAGCCAGCGCTTCATTAACTTTAGACTTTTGGGTGCGCACGCTTACCATCCAACGGCCTTATCGTCACTTACCATCAGGTGAGATGAAGGACAAGTGCAAACACATCATACGTAAAAAATTGCCAAAACCTGACAAGTCTTTTAGAGTGAACAGTTGAACATGATATAATCATAACCCTTTGTTTGATTTCACCGTACTCGGTTAAAAAGAAGTCCCAACAAGTGAATAAGCTGACATAAAACAAGAGTCAAGCTCGAACGTCCTTGCCACAACCTGTCTGCGTTGTGGACTTTAACCCGACCGACGTTTTTACAAGCTTTTAGTCACTATTTATACAATGTGTTTAAAACATAGGATACGGTGATGCAGGTGATCACTCTAAATATGACTTACTTTACAAATAAATCAACCATTTCAATCACGAGTACCTATCAATATTAGGGTTCAAAACGCCTAACGAAAAAACTGAACTCTGACAAGTATGTTTAATAATTAAATTTCATACAATATTTATATGTATATATATTTATAATATTTGCATACCTGTGGACATGTTAAATACATCGAACAAATTGAAATAACCACCTTAACACCTTGTAAAAAACTATATATTTGGCAAATAAATGATTCTTTCTTCTGTTATGACATTTACATGGTCATTTGTCTGACTGTCCCTCTGTCGAAAAAACTTTTAAACTTAGAAACCACTAATGCTTAACTTTTTTACCCACAAATATTTTTGTCTACAGTTTTGTTGACAGTGAAATAATTTACAAAAAAATCTTCTCTTATAAATGAGACCAAAATTGGTCGTAAGTTTTGATGAAAGAATTTTACGTCATTACAGAAAATCCAAAACGTCTCTATCAAGCATAATTTAATTAATAAGTAACGATTGTAAAGCAGTAAAACCCCTCCATAAACAATCTTAGCTATGAGTTAGACACAATAAAGTTTTTGTTTGCTAATAACAACTATACGGTTTTTTTTTTCAAAGTACAGAACCCGCTGGATACATGTCCAACTCACACTGCGCCAGATCCGCGATGCACTACCCTAGATTACCCTAGACTTATCGAATCTGTGTCTATTTGGTGCAAGATTGCTGCAACGAAATATAATGCAGTGTATTGTATCAGACAGTAAGTAATTCTAAAGTTCAGTGTGACAGGCAAGGCTGTATGTATTTGTACTTTGCTTACAATTTCCTAGATGTAAATTCTAAATGTAAATCATACCTTTTACAATAAAACCTCTAACCGCATAGGTGCCTACTTTCAAAACAACACTTTATTACACTGAACGCAGCCATTAGTTGTTTATCGGAAACACAGATCTTGCCGTGATCTTACTGACACCGCCATTATGACGCAACGAAACGCAAGACGCCATCTTTGTTCTTTTAGTAAAAAGACGTCAGTTTCCCGCGGAAACGAATCTTCTCGAAATAAAACCTGTCTTAGAACATCCGACGGCAATATACGCTTTATCTTCAATGTTTTAAAGTATCATTTTCGATAATAACAAAAACATATACATGTGTAATAATGACAGTTTTTCATAGCAGCAAACGTGTTGGATTGCGTTCAGTTACTGCATTGGTAATCCTACCTGCTCTATTTCCCCTTTTACTTTAATCTGCTACGCTCTTATAAAACTAGAAAAACACGTTGACTTACTGGTATGTAGTTACATACTATCTTCCGTTCGTCTCGGAATAAAAGCTTTTTTAAATAGTTTTATGAGAAAACTGCATGAAGTGCAGAAATTATTCCGCGGGAACTAATTGTTCGATCGGGATGATAAGAAACCTATGTCGTTTTCTGATACTTCAACTATCCATGTACAATAACCGAACTCATTCGGATCCAGGAACTCCTTTAGACGAACTAAGGAACATCTATCGGGCCATCCCTTACTAGATATACCGACGATCTAAGTCAAGTCAAGGGACTGGTCAGTGTGGCGTACCATGAAGGAGGCCTATGTCCAGCAGTGGACGTTTCCTGCCTGATGATGATTCGGATTCTGCATTACGTTGTAAATGCAGAACAAACAAAACTACTTTTCAACCGACTTCAAAAAGAGTGAGTTTCTCAATTCGACGGTATATTTTTTTATGTATGTTACGCGATAATTACACCAATTATGAATCGATTTTTATGATAATTTTTTTATTTGGTAGATAATTCTACCTCTACGGGTGGACATTTTAGGGGATTAATGCTGTAGACTTTTCTACTTCGTTCTTTATGAACGCATTATTTAAAAGTTGATGCAATTAATGCGATTTCATTCGTTTATAAATTTTTAAGTCTTCAACGGTGTCCGTTTATCTTCTGATGATGATGAACGAAAATAAGTGAGATTGAGTGGTAATAGAATGAATTTAGTAGAATTCTTGATTTCTTGAGGAAAAGGCCAGGGTAGAAGAGCGAATGAGATATGTGAATGTAGGTACTGCGAAGCAATAAAGAAGAACCAGTGAAACTTGAGCAGGCAGGTGATTCAAAGTTTGTTGAAGATTGGAGAATATTTGGGCTTTAGAATTTAGTACAAAATCTATCCTTGGCAAGTGCGTCATCGTTTAAATAACTTCCAAAAGTATCGTTTCTTGGACTTTATCACGGCGCGCGGGTGACGACAAAACGACGACTTCATCGCTTTAAACTTGCATAAATTAAATGATTACACTGTGAGATTAAACCTGAGGCTCCGGCGTCAATCATCAAACGCCCTACGTCATCGCATACGTCGAAATAATAATAAAAAATCATCCATTCGTGACGAAAATGACCTTTGACAGTCACGTGACTATATTTTGTTCACAAGACCTATAACAATAGCTGTAACAACAATATTAACAATGTAAACATATTAAAAACTTACTAGATGTGGTGTATGTGCCATACCATACTCACCGTCTTGTGTGTCACTGTGTGGTTGCTAAACATCGTAGTCAAAGTGTCAATGACTGACGGTCTCACGAGTGCAGTGGGCGAGTATGGACTGTTAGTAGTACGAAACACGTCTGCATTGCCGAGCCAGTGAAGTGATAGTTTAATGTAAAGAGCAACTGCTATAATGGCGACTAGGATAATGTATAATTTTTAATAAAATCTTACCCTAGAGTATGTATTCAATTCAATTTAAATTTATTCAATAACAATTACAATGTGTTTGAAATTTTTAAAGCTAAGTAATTAGTATATATGTATACTCGTATAGTATACATGTTGAGTACATATTAAGCTTGGGAGGCGGATTGGTGATCGCATATCCAATGAATCTGTAGCAGATTGATTGCTTAATAAGCTGTTTTACATAGCCTCTAGATGTTTTACTAAACAGCTGTACCATGACTAGCTTAATTTGCATTTTAGAAAACGTCTACCCATGTTTAGACGTTTTGCAGAATGGATCACCTGCAGTAACAGCTATCGTGTTTCGTGTCAGGCGGCCATGATTAACTAAACAAACATAAATAAAAATCCTGCAAATTCACTTACATTGGAGTCATTTTCAACATATCTTATTCGTTCATATTGACGAATTTTTCCATACAGCGCGACGAACGACAAAATGTAGAACTAAAATTTTACAATCCAACGTTTCGTTTCTCGCTGTTATACAAAACCACTAATTCTTGACCCACTGCATTAATAAATGCATAATGTTCATTCAATTCCGCGTCAACGTACAGCTGTTATGAAAAATCGCTTAGCGTCGTTAAGCTGTTTTACATAACATCTAGCTATTATGAAAAATAGCTTATTAGGCAATCCAACTGCGAGAGATACACTATAAATGATGTGGACCATCTCGTGATTTAATCTGAATAAAAATTTTGCCTTTTATCAAAACTGGATGTTATAACAGATTATTTGGTGGAAAAATCCGACTTCTAATGGACCGTTTTCAACCGACTTCAAAGAGGAGGAGGTTCTCAATTAAACTGTATGTTTTTTTTAAAATGTACTCGTATGTTACGCGATAACTCCGTCAATTCTGAAACTATTTTGATGATTCTTTTTTTGTTTGGCAGAATATATATGTGGTCCCATATAAATTCTATCGAAATTGATTAAGAACTTTTTGAGAAAATCAACAAAAACTAAATATTTACCCAGATAATTCTACTTCTAAGGGTGAACATTTTTAGGGCTGTTGAAGCCGTTTTTTTTTTGGTTCTTTTTGAACGCGTTGTTAGTTAATTGTATTGTGTTGAAGTCAGCGTAGCGTATCAAATTAACTAACTGCCCGGCGCAAGTCTAGCCAGCTGAGCGTAGCTGCATGACGGTTGTTGCACTATCGCTGCTTTTTACTACTTTTACTATGCCACGTCACGGATCACGACGACTCTAACGAGCTCTTTGTCAGACATTTGTAATGACCATTCGAGGGTGCACTTCAGTTGAAACTAATATTTTTCTATTCTTAAAACTTACAACTAATTTTGTAAAACAGTGTGCTTTGGTAGCTTCGGTAGCTTTCCGCAGTGCATATATGAGCGCTCCAAATAACCGCAACAGTTAGTCCCTACCACCGAGATTTTACTGTGATCGCCATAAGCTTCACGTTTTGATAGATCCTCAGTGACGTGTCGCAGTAAACAGGCGGGTGTCAAAGTACAAGATCGCTCACTTGTCACTAAAGGTTGTCAGTCATTAGTTGTTAGCGAACTGCGCGGCCCTCACCCCAACTCTGACCTGGTGCGCGTCTCCACTATACCACGGCATTAACATGCAAGACTTAAAATATCACGTGTCTTACCATACAATAAGTAAAACACCACGCCACTTATGTACAAACAGATAACGTGTGCGAAACACATCATAGTGATATAGATTTTTTAACTCTAGCAGTACCAGCACTGACAATATACGTCGCATAAAAATGGCGCCCAAAAAACCGTCTTTCGAGTGACGTCACTAGTTCCACTTCAATATTATTCATGTTTAACAAACGAGAAATAGACTAATCTTGGACGGGTGACGAGGAGGTAATAATTTCAAATGAACCTGCGTTTTGAAGGTGTGAAAAAAACACGTTGCGGGCTTGGTTGTGATAGAATTACTTATTTTATTAATATAAATAACCTAGTTAATACATCTCACTTCCTTAGTTGTCCTCTAAATCGTCAAATGGATCAATGGTATGCCGATAAAACATTCCACCTTTCGCATTTTGCAAATTCTTTCATAGTAAATTTCAATCCCTCAATCTGGGAAGGCTCCAGTACGAATGCCGGCAGAAATCTCTTTAGGAATAGGCATCTCAATTTGTGCAATTTAATTTGTTTTTGTCTCTTTATTTATTATATATATACTTATTTTATTTATTTATAAACAAAGGTTTAAAATAGTTATTTAATCAAAATCAAACTTCTTTTCTACAGTCAATTATTCGGATTATTAAAATTCATCACAAAGTGTCAGGCAAAATTTTAGTCACGTCAAACAACGCGTCTAGGATCGTAAACCGAGACACCAGATTACGGGAAATCTTAGTGCCGTACCGCAGTGGAAACGCGCACATTGCTGCTTCAACAACAGCAGGAATCAGGAAGCCTGTCAGCCTCTCGTTTCATTTTAAGAAAAAAAATTAACGTCACATTTAATGATTATTATTTAAATTGCTTTTATGACATCGTATAGTTATTTTTGCACTGAGAATTCTTACTCTATGAAGTGATTACGAGTATCGAAGTGAGGACCTCCAGATTTCTAGAGAATAAATCGAAATCCTCCATATGTGAGTCAGACTCGCATTGTCAGCGTAAAATGTATTTTCAATAATTTCAAATAAAAGATATGTTTCAAATCGGGCCCGCACTCGTACACTATTGAAAAAATCAACGAACAATCTAAATATTTATATAATCAAATACTAGAATTACATTTTTGTTTGTATTATGTTTGTACAAAATCATTCTTTTTGTACTGAATGTGTCTAGGTATACGTCAAATGTCATTTTATTGACACCATCTTTGTGTTTTAAGTTAAGTCTTCCCTGTTTCGTGAGTTTTTAATGTTTATATACAAATAAACTAGACCAGAATATCTAGTCAAATATGGTAATTACATCGCTTTTGATTATTTTTTACAGAGTCAACGCTTGTCCACGATCTCACCTGATGGTAAGCGACGATGTGGCCTACGATGGCGCGCGTTGGTCTAGAAGGTGCCTGTTCACCCTCGACTTGAAGACACCCAAGTAATATTTTTCAGGGAATACAGACGCCAGCAGCGTGTTCCACTCCCTGGATGTACTTGTAATTGATAATGACCTTTTAAAAATTACAAGTGTACAAGTCCAGGCGGGGCTACATACATTTGCGGAGCGTGTCATTTCAATTCGATTTCGTAACCCCCGTAACAACGAGATGCGCGCATACAGTTCAACACCGACGAATGCGAAACACTTCCAAACTTTAAATTTAACTACCCGGTAATTAGTACCGTTTACTCTATGTGGGAGCTGATGTTCTCTTCGCTGACGGCGGCGGTTGCGTCACATTCATTACTGAGAGAGAGCCGACAAGAAAGCGGAAAGATATTGTTCCCTTCGAATAAACATTCCGCTAATGTTTTAGATTATAACTAACGAAAACGTGGAACGTTCGCGGGTTTCCGGATTGCAGGGGATCAAAGGAAAGTTACTTTTATTGTAATCTGTTAAAAGAGCTTGGTATTCATCATCAGGTCGAGAAATTAATCTCAATTACATGGAGACCCCTAGATGTCGTTTTCAGTAATAATAGTTTTTTTTTCTTTCAAAAAGGAGTTTGTTTGTTGGTTTGCTCTGCCTCTACGTCGTTACGGACACTCTTAATGTCTAGATTTTTTGTATAGGAAAGTTGAAGACGTAAAGGACTACTTTCATCCCGATCGAACAAGTAGCTCCCTTGGGATTGTTTCTGAACTCAGTCTCGGACGCGGGCAAAAGCTTGCCCATTATAAAACAATTGAGTTGTAAGTTAATGATATTCATATTCCGGATTCCTGGCAATATAATTTGATATCCTAAGTTAAAGTAGTGGAATTCCCTGCCGGCTTCTGTGTGTCCCGCGCTACAGCCTGGATATATTCAAATCCAGAGTGAATGGGGACTATGGCATTTTTAGACCACCATGAACCATACTACACCACATCATCGCGATTGTGGTCAAACGGAAGCCTAGCTAATTTGTTATTACCGTACAAACCCGACTTACTTTTGCGTGCGTTTAATTTTATACTCAAACTGTTAAATTCCTCCAACCTTGGGACTGAATGTGAAGACTAGAAATTGTCATATAAACTACAACATTTATTAATGATCCTAATTTTGATCTTTACCAGAAATGACCAAATAGAGTTTACGAAAAAAGTCACATATCATTAAGTCTGAAGTGCATAGTTAGAATGTGATTTTATTGCAATCCAATGCAAGGGACAGGTTCTGGAAGGGGATTATAGAGAAGAAATGTCAACAGCAAGCTACGATATCTGATCTCCAAATTGTACAACCATTCAAGGTGTTCGAGTCGGTGGGACATTACGCATTTCGTACTCAACATCTTTGCGGTTCGATTGTGATGCGGCACATGTGTCGCTACAATTTGGGTCAAGTACGGTCCAGCCAAGAGCAGTAGGACAATAAGGTAAACTTGCGAATTATATATCAATAAAACCTATAAAGAATTGTCGCTAAAGGCAAATTAGGAAAAGCTCGAAACAGCCAAACATCCACCAATCGGGGGCCGAGAACAGTAGCAAGGAAAATGACACGTTCCGCGAACGTATGGCGCTAAGGCCTGGTCTAGTACACTTATAATTTTAAATAAAACTGATTTAGCAAAAAAAAATTACATTTTGGTTTAGTTTATTTAAACAAAAACAAATAAAATGTACGAAACGGGTAGGACTTAACGTTGAAAACAAAGATGGCGTGAATGAAATGACATTTGACATTGACGCTGTCACTCAGTACAAAAAGAATCATTTTGTACAATTAAAATAAATGCAAAAATGTAAGAGAGCATGCCCTTGTGCAAGGATCTGGCTAACTTAAATAAGTCCTTTCAATGTATTTAACTAATTCAGTAATAGTAGTGACTTTAATTTACAAAATTTCGTGCAGTACTTTCTTAAGACAGACAGACAACTGTGGATTCCACCCAATAGAAGACAATCAACCAAAACATTCATTGTGAACTGTATATGTATCGTGTTCCCAGCATTGCCTGCCACGTTCCATCAACAATGGTTGTACGCAGGCGCTTGTGTTTACGGACGCTGGGCGCAAACAACGAATTACACGTGTAAATAACTAGGTTCACGTGGGATCTAAGAATAACTAATAACGCAATTTAGTATAGAAATGAAACTCTCGCTCCGGACGCGTTCAAGGTCACGATCAATACATGGTACAAGTATAGTACTCGCAAACTAAGTTTGCCCCTCTGAAGTTAGCCACAAAAGACCGCGAAGTATCCATTATTAACTTAAAAGTGGGAGGCAAGGCAAGTTAGCGGGTGGAAAGAAATGTCCTAGTGTTGTATGTCATCTAAGGATAGTTATTATCGAAAATAATACACACAGTCCGTCTGTACATGTTCGAAATTGCGGAGAGCTAACTTCAGAGGGGCAAACTTATTGTGTGAGTACTGTACCTTTAGATATTTTATATCATGTTGGATACTCGTCATTTTAATGACAGCATTTCGTGTATTAGAAAGAGATGACAATAGCCACATTTGCACGTATTGTAACACAGCGCCCCGGTATTTGACAACTGAAATGTATGTTAGTTGTAGTGAAGGTAAACTAATGCAGTACTGCAGTACTGGTAAAAATAGGACATCTTATGATAATGTCGGGAAATTAATTTTACTAATGGCCACTGCTGGGCAATTAGATCAACCAATTTCGTGCCAATATCCAACCAGCACGCATCACGATTTGCGTTACCGTCCAATCACCGGGCGTTTGAAAGGGCCGTGTAAAGAGCGCTTTTGACAGTGTAATGGGCGCTTTTAAGTTGCCACCAACTTGATGCGGGTATGACAAGAGATGATGTTATTTTAAAGTTTAGACAACACAGCCAATATAAACGTTTATACTCATAGTAAACATTTTTGAAATAACAATACATATTAAATGGAACTTTTTTTTAAACAAAGTAGTTATTCATTCATGGATAGATGGCACCAAAATTTAAATCTCAAATATATATTTTTTCGAATGAATTCATAACAAGGAGTTTAGATACCGAATTTCTTTATGAAAAGTCCCTAAATACAGAGTGACAGTGACATTAGGAACTTGCGTACACCTACCAAAGAGAATATAACTGCTATGTACTTTGCATAAATCTGTCAAAATTGAACTGACAGATTTATTTATGTTTTCTACCTCTTCCACGCCATCTGTTAACACCTTTGAGTACTCAACTGACAGATATCTCTGGAAACGCCTCATTATATAATTATAATTTACAACCTGCAACTGAGCAAATCGCTACCGGCGTACATGAAACCACTGCACTTCTGATCGGTCAACGAGTTGAACCTTGTCGCTGTCATTTACTCTGGCGGTAGGTGGGTCGGTTGAATCGATTATCTTCGTAGTTGGTGGTCACTGATGGTCACTTGAGGTCCTTCAGTGATTTTTGGAAGTTTTTGCCAAACTAATATAGATGAAAAAACTTAATGCCCTGTTGTATGTGTGAGTAATGTATTCCAGATTTTGAAATGCATCTTTTGCCATACTGCTCAAAATCACAAAGGTAGACCAATACGTACACTACATGCAAAAGGACCTTCAAAGTTTCATAGTAAATTAAACAATAATCGAAAAAAAATTTATGAGTGTAATGTTAATGATACTCATTCCGCGACATCACAATCTTACGTCCTATTTTTAGATAGTTACTACACAAATCCAGCTATTATATTGTAAAAGATTACGGCAACATAAATTTAGTATGAAACTTTGATGGAGAGGGATCGCCTTAATTCAAACCGTGTTGTTACAATCTTCAACAATTTAAAATATTATCATGCCTCTAAAGGGGGAATGGAAAAACTTAAATTTTCTTACTGTCATCATTTCCTATGTTGGATGCAAATAAACTAATTTTTATAGTTTTCGACAGCGGTTTTCTAGGCATCTAGAAAATTCTGAGGACACGACTGGCACTTGAACGATTTTAACACGTTCGTCTTGTCCAAACTCGCTTGGCAACGACCTTTACCCGAGGTCAACCTCAAACCTGTCCTCTCTGTCATTCTTACTACAACAATTCTCTGTGACCACTACATCCTATTGATAAATTACGAATCAAATGGTTCACACATTGTTCTTGGTTTTAGTTAAATTTTTAATAGGCAGTCGGTCCGCTGTAAGCAACACAATTAAGATAAGAAATACGGCATCGTTGACAGTTTGTGGTTAGAGAAATTAACCTGATATATGAATAAATAGGCGTTCAATAATTTATTCAGCAATAACAGCAAAAATGAGTCATATAAACCTGTAACCGTAATGTATATTTGGGGTACAATTCACTAAATCTCTGGCTCGTATCTTTGGATTTTCCATTCTTTAGGAGATTTGCCATTAAAAAAAACTATCGCGGGTTCCGTATAGAAACAGAATATGTATAGTTAAAATATGGAAAAGCGTAAATAATATTCACCGAACAATCCTCTAATTAATGCGCCTAAATACCATTTTCTATTTAGTTTTGCTAGCGTTACTAATACTTTAAAACGTACGTCAAAAAACATGTCTATTGTATGGGAGCCCCCTTAAATATTTATTTTATTCTGGTTTTTAGTATTTGTTGTTATAGCGGCAACAGAAATACACCATCTGTGAAAATTTCAACTGTCTAACTATCACGGTTCATGAGAT
This sequence comes from Carcina quercana, assembly GCA_910589575.2. NCBI lineage: Eukaryota > Metazoa > Arthropoda > Insecta > Lepidoptera > Depressariidae > Carcina > Carcina quercana. Next base: position 9,618,581 of record OU342447.1, on the reverse strand, counting down.
ACAGCCTGGTGACAGACGGACAGCGGAGTCTTAGTAATAGGGTCCCGTTGGTTACCCTTCGGGTACAGAACCCTAAAAACAGCTGAAATAAAACGCATTTCAATATACTCGTAGACAGATGGTGCTGCCAATGTCTTATTCACCTTCTAATCTTTTTCAATAATAATAAGAAATTTGTTCAACGGTATAAAAATAATAGTGTTTTCAAAGTGAATACTTGTATGTATAAAATCTCTTAAGTTAAAGGGTGTAAGGGCTTTAATTACGGGATTATTCATACATTTGTCCTATTCCTCAAGTAATAGACGAGGAGGGAAACCTAAAAATGTATAATACATATTTGTACGACATTTTATTACCAGGTGTTGACCAGGTGAGTTTAGTCAAAACAAAATTTTCTGAAAGCCTCGTAGCGCCATCTAGCCACAAGCAGAGATAACATTACATAATTAACATAACAACGTTGCGTAACGAGTTCATACCGCCCGCATTTGAAAGATGGCGCGACATCCTTTGTGTGAATAGTTATTTTTTTGTGATGAATCGATAACAGATGGCAGTTAGTTTTAAAATATAGCATTGATTCAAGAAATACGCCGCAGCTGGTGCTAACGGCCTCTGTAACCTAAGGTTTTTTTCGTAAAATACTAGTGTTTGCTTGCGACTTCGGCTGGTTAGTCTTCAGTACCTATTGCACGGAAATGAATAAATGGTCTACGACAAATAAATACTACAACTACTACAAATGTACTTCTCATGCCACATGATTTGTGGATACCAAATTTCATTACGATTGATTGTGCCGTTGGAGGGCCAAGTTGTAACACGCAAACAAACAAACTCACTCTATATTAATGTAAAGGGGTGCAGTTCACTTAGGACAGTTTTTGTTTCTGTATGAAAGTAGAAATGTAGTAGAACCAGCTTGAGAATTCTGTGTAAGCACGATTTCCATCCAACGGCCTTGTCATCTCTTACCACCAGGTGAAATGAAGCCGGTGATTTGTTGACGCCCTATACTGTTATGGTACCCACGGGAAGATATGGGTATTTGGGTAATTCAATTATAAAGCCGTATATATGAGGTGGTATCTGCTAACTTTCTAGTACTGCAAAAGTTTACCGCAAAGTCGCTTAGTTGTAAAAAAAATTCTTAATAATAAGACTAATTAATTCAGCCCTTTGTGATAATTTAAACGATTCAATCTACAATCTTGTTAGTTCGAAATTCAAAACTTCTTTTTTTCGTCTTTTAATAAACATAATAAAGTCTCCTTTTGTAATCGATTAGAAATGGTATACCAAAAGAAAGTACCCAACAAAGTTCATATTGGCCTGTGAAGAATGTATCATGTAGGTTATTGGGCCTGGCGCGCGACCTCTCCGCGCCACGCGAAAGTGGCTCTTGCGTCAGCGGGTCAACACCGGCACCTCATAACGCTTGCGTCACTGGTCCCACCTGTCTGTTCGTGGAACCAAGATGGCTGACCATAAAACATAAATAAATAGTAGGAAATGTTCGAGTATTGCCGTTTCTCCTAGACTTTTCAAATAACAAACATTTCAGGGACTCAATTTGAACGTACGGTGATTTGGAAGACAATCTTTCGGAATAGCTGGCTTTGATAAGTAATTTAACTACCTAAAAATAGGCACAGTGTAATATCTGGAAATATCATTAACATACAACTTTATAGTGAATCACAATTTTCACTTTTGCAAATATTTTTGGTTATTTTCCAAAACACTATCTAGGGACCATTAGCTGCGTAACGGCTATAATGATATTAATTTACCGACATTACATTCGAGGTCTTATTTAAGGAGGAATTAATTATCAAAACTTATTATATTTTAAAAGGTTATGGGAAAAGAATTTTAGTACGAAAGCATTCCGATAGAAAACAAAGCACTTCGGAAAACATCAAAGAATTTACGATAACCTAAACAACAAAAGTTCAGTAAAACTGAAATTCGTTGGCGAAACACTGCCTAAAACATGTGAAATTCTGAGTAAGATTAACAAGGCAAAAACTAACATACAAAAGAGTTCAACGAGAGCGCTTTTGTTCAAGAAAATCTGCAAACCATATACCTTTTATTTTATATGTACAAACGACATAGACATAGATCAGGCATTGCGTTTCCAGTAAAAGTAACATAAAAATAATGAGCTATCGATGTATACAATAGCGAGTAATTTATAGTAATGGTAAATGGATGGATATTTCAGAGTATTCTCAAATGTACAATATTTATTAATAATCGTGTATAACTCACCCCGATGTCCAACTAAACATCCTCTTAACTCCCTCCTTTCTTAAATCGGGCGCCGCCATTTTATCTGAAATACAAGAAGAAATCTAAATTAACGGTGCGTAATTAACATATAAAAACCACTGAAATAAGTTTTAACAAAATTGAATTCGGGGTTTAATCGTATCCCCCTGTACCATCCCAAAAAGGAAACCGTACCTTATCGTAAAAGGAAAAAGAGATATATTTCTGGGATGGAAGATCTTTTGCCTCTCCTCCCTATATGCAACTTTTGCTCGAATACATACATATAAGTAAACACTACTAGTTCAATTTAGTTTTTCATTTAATTTGGAAAGTTTTTACACGTTCACATAAAAACATTCTTTTACGAGATAACTCTAACATTGTTAAAAGCTCAGTAATGGTTTGTATGAAGCCTTTTTGAACAGCGTCGCTAGTATTAAAAAAGTCTTATCGACAACTTTTAATAATTAACACAATAAAATATATATCACCATCAGCCTCTAGAAGTCCCCACTGTATGGGCTCAGGCCTACTCTCCTACAGAGAGTGTATGAGACATAGTCCACCACGCGGGACCAGCGTGGATTGGTAGACTTCACATGCCTGTTCAAGACATGCAGGTTTCCTCACGATGTTTTCCTTCACCGTTAAGCAATCGGATAATGTACTTGAATTGAAAGACTACTCATAGGTACACGTCTGGATTCGAACCCGGAACCCACAGATTGAGAGTCCACGCCTTATCCACTGTATATATCGACATACATTTCTACATAATATTGTAGCCGAGTGCGTATTTTTGTTCAACTACCAAATTACACGATGCACCGATTCTTCTACATGTTACAATAAATGATTTGCTAACTAATTCAACAATTAGATGAAATACAATGCTTCGGTAACTACATATCGTTTAAAAGGATGAAGCATAGATCAACATGTGCCCAACTTAACCTGTCATTAAGTACAATACTCTAGCTGGCTTGTGTTAATATTTGCTGTAATGACGACATGCTTAGCGTAGTTTAAACTGAACGATGCTAATGTGTCTTTGAGCTTAAATATACACGTTTTAAGTATCTGTGTATATCTTCGGTCACAACTCGCAATGTTTAGCTATACTAAGATTGAATGCCCTCAAAAGTAACATGGTGGTAGCTACATAACTACGCGGATATACATAGAAGGATATAGCTGCCCCGACTGTGATGGTAAGCGACGATGTGGCCTACGATGGTGCGCGTTGGTCTAGAAGGTGCCTGTTCACCCTCGACTTGAAGACACCCAAGTTATAGTTTTCAGGGAATACAGACGCTGACAGTGCGTTCCACTCCCTGGCTTTACGCATGATAAAATTAGAAGCAAAGCGCTTAGTGCGAGAGATAGGCATGTCAACTACGGACTGGTGGAGCCCTGCTGGTCGTCTGTTGGATCGATACTTGAATGGCGATGGCTGTAAGTCACGCAGGCAGATGAGATAAAGGACAACTGCGAATAGGTTTCTCTAAACAGTTTTGCTATTGTAACCAGAACAATACATTTGTACCGAATTCAAACTATTACAACTAAACCAATATAATACGTACTTAATAGATCAGGATTCTTGTAAACCAGCCACCGAATATAAATGACTAATTCAATATGTACAAAACGACAGACAGTGAACACCCGCCCGGAGCTCGATTCATAAAATGTTAATACGATGTCACAGCCGTTTTAGGGACGCGATCACAAAAAAATAGCAATTTGTCCTGTTAAAGTCATTGCCAAGTCTCTCATGACATTGCACTCAGAAATATCTTTGGAATCATTAGCCGGGAGTAGACGCGGAATTTTCTGCGAGGCGGCGTGCTGCGGCCTGGAACATTGTTAGCACCCGACGCTAAAAGAGAGGTGTCATAAGTTTGACGTCAATGTCTGTGGCATCATAGCTCTCAAACAAATGGACCGATTTTGATGGGGTTTTTTGCGTGAAAGCAAGTTTCCTTGCGGTGGTTCTGACCTATTTGGTAAAAATCGACTCAGCAGTCTGAGTATCAGCTGATGTTAGGTATTTTCGGCATAAAATATAATAATTATTTCGTACGGCTTTTTTGATCTTTTTAATGGGATACGTTTTTTAAAAAATATTTACACTACAGAAGCAAGCACATTAAAGACAAATAGGTTTTCTTTAGAAAAAGATTACATGCGGCGAATTTTTCATTCAAATTTCACAGTTTAAAAAGATTTTAAAAGATAAGTGTCGAAAATATTAAAATTACATTATTTTAAAAAATTCACTTAAAATCGTAAATCGTCGCGCCGGTAAATAACCTCGGTGGCTGCGTGGTCCAGACGCTCATGTCTAGCCGGGAGACGTCCACTGAATAATAATAGTCATTTGAATTGCATTCATATTTAATCTGTGTGTCTGTCAGTGTAAACACATAAGCAGTGCCCGTTGTCGAGATGATCTAGCCTTGCGCATCACAAATGACAAGATGCACTAACCCGGGACCGGCTGTGGGCAACGTGCGAGGCGCCGCCGGCACTGCGCACACGCACGCGATCTCCTCCAACATTATACATTGTCGATAATAACTACAGTTCAAGCGAGTTTGATCGAGTTCGCAGCTCTAGTGTGAATCACCTGTACTTCCACAAGACACAATGTATGCAGACATTGATCTTAAAACGTCATTATAACAAAAGGTTTAATTACATTTTTTAATATTTGAGTGTAATTATTTTTGAACAAAACCAAAATACACACAAAAGAGGCGACTCTTAACAAAAAAATAAAATGGCGTCAATGCTATGGCATTTGACGTTTTCCACTTGGCACAAGACAGACTAAAGACGAAAATTTTACCCAAAATGCAGTTGTGATATTTTTAAGGTTCTTTACCCAAACTAATCTATGCCCAAACGCAAAGCGTAACCAACGGGACCCTATTACTAAGACTCCGCTGTCCGTCTGTCACCAGGCTGTATCTCATGAACCGTGATAGTTAGAGAGTTGAAATTTTCATAGGTGATGTATTTCTGTTGTCGCTATAACAACAAATACTAAAAAATTGAAAAATACATATTTAAGGGGGCCATACAACAAATGAGTTTTTTTGAGACGGGCGTTTTAAAGCATTAGTAAAGCCTTTAGTAACGCGTATAAAACTAAAGCAAAAAAGGTATTCAGGCGCATTTGTTAAAGGATTGTTCGGTGCATATTATTTATGATTTTCCATATTTTAACTATACATATTCTGTACAGAACCCTCGGTGCGCGAGTCCGACTCGCACTTGGCCGGTTTTTAAATATTGTAATCGAACCTGCAACGTCCACGTCACAATTCCAATGCGGTACAAACAAACAAGTAGATTTCCCGCAGATTGTCGTAAAAAAACGGTTCTCACCAATTTTCTTTATAACAGGCCTTCAAACCAACATACAATTTAACTTCAATAAAAAACGAATTGTTCGTTTGATAAATAAAAATAATTTCCATATTTTAGGGTACAGTGAGTTATTAAGTTAAATTATTGTTATAATGTGAGTAAGGAGTAAATTTTGACCGGTTTGTTCCCTATTTTTAAGCTATTGCATAGCTTCTATCGCGGGCCTTGAGCGCGGGGACCGAATCGAGAAATTCCGTAACGAAAAAACCTCACGCTCCCCACTCCGACGGGCACGGAGGTGTGGCTTGAAGGCCGTGCATCGTCTAACGTCGTTTCAGTTCGGCAGTCTTCGACACGGCGTTGTGTGCGTGCGATTAGACGTATTACTGTTTTATAGTTTTTTAAGTATAATAGTATGTAATTTGATATAGCAAAGCAAATCCGTTATGTTAGCTAAATATTATAATTATAATCATCAAAAATCATAAATAAAATAAATAAATAATTATAATTGCATAAGTTGATACAAAATGCTATGCAATAGCTTTACCGCGGCAGTCGCCGAGTGCCACACGTCTTTTTTATCTAAATCGGCATCGTTGCCTGAGAATTCGTATTCTAAAGCCGCCACCATACACCACGGAAATAAACTAGCTTATCAGTCATACATTGATAAAATACCGAAAACAGTTCACCACAATTCATCACAGTCAAATATTTAACAAAACAGAACCCTGGGCGGCCATCATAAACTTACCCTTGGCCGATTGTTTATCAATCTGCGCTCATATTCAAGATGACGTCGACAAAATGGCGATGCGATGGCGCTACAAAATGGCGGTCGTCACCTTGCGTTTGTCGACCCTGGGGTCGCTAATTGGTATATTTTCCTAGCTATTATTAGTCTGAGTAATCATAGCGAGACAATACAACTCACAGTGGAAATGTTTATTTAATTAGAATTATGATGTTCCTTCTAGACCTAACGGAAGACATCGTCGAGTATATAAATCAGTGTGGTCCCATGTTAGTATTATATGTTTTATACCCACTAATCCAATTAAGGTCTCGACCCCTAAAAATATCGGGGAAGAGCTTTAACCACGTAGGGGTCACAATAGATCTGTCAAGGTCGAGCCCGGGGGTCCAATAATTACGAAAGGTAAGCCTTATGTCCAACAGTGGACTCGTGAAGCTGATGGTTAGCTATATTCCTGACATGACTGCGAATAGAAACAAGCTTGAGATTTTTAGCGGCCAAGTGCGAGTCAGACTCACGCCACGAGGGTTCCGTAACTTGAGAGAGATGTCTCAGTATTTTAGCTCGCAACAAAGTCTTCAAAGTCAAAAAACTTATTTGCAAAGGATTATGCGTACCGAAAAATATTTTCTCCTTTATTAAAATTCTAATTATTTCAGATATATTGCGGTGATGAAAATGCATGTTTAGGGTCCCGTATCTCAAAAGGATCGCTTTGTTGTCCGTCTGTCTATCTGACTAACCCCTTTTTCTCAGGAATAGTACCTAACTAGACCCTAAAACTAATAAGGAATCCCGACACTGTGATACAAATATCTTCAGAATTGGTTGAACTTGTAATTTTTCAACATAAACAGAGCCTATAACTTTAAACTTCATACGTCAGGTGTTTACTGATTCACAAATTAAGTTACGATTGGGTGAAGTTTAAGTTATATTTGTGTAATCGTCGAGGCCCCACGCTACAAGCTACAAGGCTGGTGGAAGGCTAACAGGTTTTGACTATTTCGTTAAATAAAGGCATGTTCTGTTGCGTGGACCGAGTGGAAGTGTCGGCGCGTGCGCAGATAGAATGTCGGAGAGGATTCAACTATCATCAACCAATCAAAAACCTGTACACAAAGTTACAGTAAAAATTGATTCTTGACAGTTCGGTTACAATTCATTGTAACTTTAAAGATGCAGATTTTAAAAACTGTAACATTAAAAAAAGCCATGGTAATTAATTTGGGTAGAGCGTCAGTTCTTGAACAATCGTGGTTTGGGTTCGATCCTGACTGACTGACCAATGAGTTACAATTTATTATGTACGAATGTTTTACATAGAGGAACATTGTGTGTGCATCAGTATTTTCAGTAATGAAACTCTCAGTTGATTCAATCCATCAGGCATGTATAATTGTATATTCTTCAATATATTCTCAACACACAGTCGGGCAGAGTAACGTTTACTAGTACTATTTCAACAAAATTCACAACAGGAACGCTTTACAAAATGAGTGTTCATCAGTTTTATACTACGATCCTCATAGCTACCACCATCGTCAGTTCCTACTTCGAAAACTACAACTTCGTGAATCAAAACAGGCACAGTTATACAATATTAATTAATCCCTATAACCAATTACGTTAATACTGAAATTCCAGAATGGATAATTAAATACAATATTTGTTACTAAAGGCTCACATTATTTAAATACATAATTATTCCAATAAATTAGATAAACCGTGCTGGTTGAGGCAGCGTGCATCGCCTTCTCGCCGGAAGTAATTGCCGACGACATATTATACAATATTAATCTTTCTCGTTAATAAATTATAGAATCACATATACAATATCAAAATACAAACGTAGTTATTGTTTAAACATTTATGACTAAATGTAGATATCGTTCAGTCACGTATCCGAGTAACTTTTATTAACTTAATTTAACGTGACGTCATTCCGGGCACCTTCTGTAGATGCTTGTTATGCCTCTTCATATAGATGTCGCTGGTAGCTCTTGCACCGGATGTTATTGCCGGTAACAAATGATAAAAATCATTACCATTGGCTTTTCGGTGAAGGAAAACATCGTGAGGAAACCTGCACACTCCTGATAATATATTCAAAGGTGTGTGTGCAGTCTACCAATGCGCACTGGTCCCGCGTGGTGGACTATGACTATGTCCCATACACTCTCTGTAGGAGAGTAGGCTAGTAGGAAATATGATGCTTTTCACACGAGAAAGTTTCTCGGCAGGTCTCTATAATATACCACGTAAACTTACTGAAAGTTCGTAGTCTGTTGCGTTCGACATAATCCTTCATCATAGATCGCCATGGCAGATTTTCCATGAGGGGATTTTCCATAATAACCGCGGTTGTCAGGTGGGTTGGTGATCGCAGTAAGATGTTGTTGTGTTACATAGGTAAATGCTGCTGCCGGTCTCCTGAATATTTTTCCCCTAGTCGATTTTTTTCGACATGCGGTGGTCCTATTTTCTTTTTCCGTTTCTATCTCAATCAGTCAGGACAGCCTCTATGCATATGAAGCTACGCAACGCACGTGTTGTGTTAGAAACGTGATTCCAAAGTTAATTGCCATCTCGAGTCGGCCATCTTTAATAAATGCAAGCAACACTTGTTTGTTCACAAATATTTTAATTTGATTTTCGTAAACGATATTCCTGAATGGTGGAACAAAGACTTCATGGTGAGTATATAATCATTTTTTGGGATTACATATGCTCTTTAAATCACACCATCAGACGGTAAACTACCTCTGGGTGTGTCCAGTCCCGAACCACCCGCATCCAGGGACTCCCCGTGACTTTAACCATTTCGTCGGTACATCTAATAAGGGGACGGCCCTGTATAGGCTTCCTTATTAAATAAATTATTATTATTACTATCACCTACCATCAAGTGAAATAACCACCCGATTTCGAGTGAAAATTGGTGTTTTGCTTGTCGTTTCTTATTCTTGACTCAACCTAGCTGAGCCGCCATCATTTCTGTGTATAACTCTTGTTCTGCATGCCGTCCCAGTTATAGACTGGTCCGAGCGGTAGGAGTTATGCAACCACCGCAATATGTCTACATGCACTCCGTTCACTCGCTCCTTGACGAGGCTTCGATAAATATCTCCGAGACGCACTAGGTCAGGTTACCTGATGAAAGCATTAAATAAATGGATGAAGGGAATGGCTACAAACTTGATTAACTTCCCAAACCGTACATCAGGATTCCTAGACATACCATACACCAGCTTTAAAGCTCCATCAGTACATAGATAGATAGATAGATAGATAGATAGATTTATTTTTACATCGGCAACACATATTTACTTATTATTAGATTTACAGGTTAATCTACGATTCTATATAAACATATGTTGCATCTGCAAAAACAAGCCGCAAACTCAGCTTGTGCTTGCTCCCCTGCTTGCAAACATTGTTTGTTGCGCCGAAGTTTAAGAGGGTATGCTGTTGTCAAAGCGCCCATACAAACGTAGTCCAGTCATATTTTGAGTATTAAGCTTTGAAAATCTATGAAATTTTCAAGACACAATCTAGATACAAATATCTGTGTCGGTGGTGAGTCAGATTTTCGTTTAAATATATACTTCCAGAGTTACAGGGCGTCAAAGTATTGTATTTTTCGGTAATAAAAAGCCCCAATTTTGAACCTGATTTACAAGAGTATGAATCAATTTAGAACAATTTGGAAAAAACCACCGACATCTGAAATTTCATTAGTATACTGTATTAAAAAAATGTTTACATAATATACTGTATCCTTCAAATGATCCCTGGACTACGAAACATCCAAATAACGGGTGGATAACTTCGCGTAGTGTATGCTGTCTCACCGTACGCGCTCGGGTAGGATAGGGCTCGGATAGGGACAGCTAAAAAACAATCCAAATTTGAACGCGGCCACGTGGTCTAACCAACATAGCCTCTTAGGGAAGCGTTTACCGATCCGTCCCAAAACGCACACTACACGATTACACACGAAAAAAATACACTATCTCCACGACGAGCAACAATCCTAGCTCTTATAGCAATAATCGGCACATTCCGGGACGATTTTCTCAGATCCTTTCATCACAAAGTTGTCACAAAGCGACAGCCCAAAGCCGAGATTGAACCCGAGCGGACGCTATTTGGCTAGTCGCTCGTAAAATTTCAGCCGGCTGAGTGCCTTCTGCACTCGAGATATGTCCGGGTGAAGCTGTAATGTTCCCAGGATCAACAACATCAAAACTTGCAGATTCGGGGATACTTTTGCGAAATATTGCCTGTAATAAGTTGGATTTACAAGTAATAGTCGACCAAATTATATAATATACTTGGAGATGTTCCATTCAAAGTTACTTTATATCCTGTGTGCGCCCGTTTTACACTTTGTTATCGTTAAACCGGAACTTACTGTAACGGGCAACTAACTATGGAACCCTACAATGCGCGTGGCCCGACACGCACTTGGCTGTTTTAATTTCGTGGAATAATGTTTAAATGCTAATTATGAAGGCACTAAATTAAATGATGATCAACAAGGTATAATAGCAAGCGTACGGAGGTACAACCTTGCTAAGATATGTCCTAACAACGAGGTGTCATTCATTACACTCGAAGCGACATCAAATATTGTCATACCACCAGTCTGTCGACTGACCACTCAACGAGACTCTTGACAAGTCATAAATTACAGTTTTTTTTCAACACGACGCGATTTTAATACTTCTCAGTTGAAATTAAAATAGAATCCCGTATTTTGATATTCATCATCATCATCAGGCGGGAAACGTCCACTGCTGGACATAGGCCTTCTAGATGGTATTACACACGGAGCAGAATAATCAGTGCAGGATGCATGCAGGGCCCAAGTAGTCGCCTACCGTATGCGATTTTGATCTTACGCGAAGAATTTGATACCCAAAGTCAAATTATGCTTTATTATTAAAAGCAAAATATTAAATGTAATGTCGCGAATGTGTACAACTTTAAGTTACACAAAAGGTTAGAAAATATTTCACAGGTACAAAATTTAATAAAACACAATCTTCAAATTTTTAATTTCTCAGACACAAGTTGATGTATTTTCATGTTATCCCTTTCTGATACACCGACATGAACATTAGTGTTGTAGCAGCTTACCTCACCTCCCACCGTAAATCGGTGAATTATGTTCAGAACAAAGCCACACCTATGCTCTCTCCAGACATACTCTTTGGTATGCCAAAATGACCGTCTTTACCACTCCACCCTATTTCTTTATTCTAAACGAGTCTGGGGTCCCAAGATAGCTTTAGAGTCCGTAGGAAATTCATCCACCTTCAGTGGACGCGTTTCAAGTGTACCGCTGTAGATCCTGGCTAAAATAAAAATAAGAATAACAGTGGGAGCGGAGAGGAGGGGGGAATGCAGATGCCACAATGACCGGTCTACAATTTCTTCATTCCGGATTTGATCACTATTTTAGGTATTAGGTTTTAATAAATCCATAATCCCAAAAGTAGCCCGGGGGTCTTTTTCCGGCCCTTCAAGTGCCTTCAACTAGCCCTGTATGAATTATTGTTTCAGACTTTTCGTTACGACATGCTGGAAAGACAAACAAACAAACTTTGTGTTTATATACCTCTATATACTATATGTAGTACATTATATATACGAGAGTAGCAATAGTCATATAAATCTCATAGAATCACCTTTGATAATATTGAATCTGCCATCTCATAACAACCTGCGCTATAAACGTAACGTGAGACCACAAGTTATCGTTAGATATTTAAAATGAGGAAAATTGTCACAAAATATCATGACTACAGTACAGCTGGCTGGTTCTATGAGTAGCTCTGGGTGAAGCAGATTTAACTGCCTCAATGCCCGAATGGCCAAATGCTGGCCAAATGTTGGACAGATCTAATGCATAAATGAGTAGGTTCCTGAGGTATGGGAGGGATAGGGAGGGTATTTACGCATTTATACATAAATGGTGACAGAAAGACGGACAGAAGAGTCTTAGTAATTGGGTCCCGTTAGTTACTCTTTGGGTAGGGACAAACAGGCTTAAAATGTGAGCTCTTTAGCATTTTGTCAATTTTAAAAATCTGTATATTTTACATAAACATATCTTAAAACGGTTCCGTTTTTCGATCGGACGTTGGTAACCCTAAAAACGATGAATGTTTACAACATCAAAAAAACTAAATCGGAACAACGAACCGGCCGCAAGGAGTTCAGTAGTTAACGTTGATAGATATGCACCAGTTTGTCGGTGTTGCCAAACTGACCGCTCCACTAATACCAACCAAATAGATGTTAGCAATAGCAAATGTAATGTATAATGATCTATAGTTATGTATGCCAGTGCAGTGGGCCAAGCAGTGGTGCGAGCGATGCTCTGTGGATGCACTGGAGTGCAATTTGTCCTGCACGAAAAAGATGTTTCAAATTCGGCCTGCACTTGTATCATCATCATCACCAGCCTATACACGTCCCCACTGCAGGGGCTCAGGCCTACCCTCATACAGAGAGTGTATGGGCCGTAGTCCACCACGCGGGACCAGTGCGCATTGGCGGACTTCACATGCCTGTTCAAGACATGCAGGTTTCCTCACGATGTTTTCCTTCACCGTTAAGCAATCGGATAATGCAATTGAATTGAAAAACAACTCATAGGTACACGGCTGGATTCGAACCCGGAACCCTCAGTTTGAGAGTCCGCGCCTTATTCACTAAGCCACCGACGCTTCTTGTATACTATTTAACAAATCAAGTAATAATCTGAACTAAGATGTATAGAAAAATACTAGAATTACATTTTTGCATTTATTTTAATTATACAAAATCTACCTACTTCTAACTGTCGTCGTATATAACTAGCAATGCATCTGTATGTAAGTCGGATGACAGTACAATAATTATTATGTAGTAATTCTTCACGTTCAAAATATGATGCAATTCTTTAGTCAACATCCACGTCATTTTCATTTCGTACAAATTCCATTCAAAATAACTTTTAATTACACGTTTTTGATTTATTGTTCCAGGAAACTACGGAACCCTACACTGCGCGTGGCCCGACACGCGCTTCGCTGCTTTTTTATCTCTACTTTTAGATAATTATATACACAATGACATGCCACATATTGCCAACTAGTCACGGCCTGTATGACGCGAATTAAAGCCAATTACATTGATTTCATGACCTAGATGAAGGCATCAGCGATGACAAAAAATTTCATTCTAGTTTCTTTGTTTATTGAAAATACCACTTTTTGATTTTAAAATAGTTAGTTACACAGTGATTTGGTTTTGAAACGTATCTTTTGTAAATTCATGTTTCGGAACAACAGTTCGCGATGAAATCTTCAAGAGCGACACGGAAGCTTTATTGTCAACTCATACGAAATGCCAGATACCCGCATCGCGACCATATTTTCAAATTCAAATTTATTTTAGGTAGTTTCGTTTAAATTTTAGTGAGTAAGTGACTGTATATAAGTGGAGACTTGATTGGTCTATGTGTTATATTTATTGTGTATATCTATTTCTTATATTAACAAAGTATGTCTTCCTAGAAAATAAATAAAATTAAAATAAATATTTTACGATATTCTGCTAAAACCGGAAATATGAGACGTTTATTTCCGGTTTTAGCAGAATATCGTCCCATGTCCTTCCATGGGTGTCGTAACACCAGCGAAGATGGCAGTTTAACGTTTAGGGTTCCGCACCCGATGGGTAACCTACAGAAACCTATCACTAAAGCTCCGCTGTCCGTCTGTCCGCGGGCTGTATCTCATGATCCGTAATAGGTAGACACTTGAAATTCACACAAATGTGTATTTCTGTTGCCGCTATAACAACAAACAATAAAAATGAAGAAAAAATATTAAGAGTATCCCCTACTAAGCGTCGGTGGCACAATGGTTAAGGCGTTGGCTCTCAATCTGAGGGTTCCGGGTTCGAATCCAGCCGTGTACCTATGAGTTGTTTTTCAAATCAAGTACATTATTCGATTGCTTAACGGTGAAGGAAAACATCGTGAGGAAACTTGCATGTCTTGAACAGGCATGTGAAGTCCGCCAATCCACACTGGGCCCGCGAGATGGACTATGGCCCATACACTATAGGAAAGTAGGCCTGAGCCCCTGCAGTGGGGAACGTATATAGGCTGTTGATGATGATCCCCTACTAGAAGCCACCTAGTCGCAAAATAACCAAAATCCTAATCGCATAATGCCCTAAACGAATCATAACCTAAACGCACCATGACCTCAAAAGCGTGTTTGTTTCGTTTTTTTGCTGGATTTGACGCTTAAAATGCTCACAGAGTTTATATTGCTATGTAATTTCTTTTAAAGTATTTTAAAAGTATCTACATTCGAGTAGTATTAAATCTTGTAAGCTGATGCGGAACCCTTTTGAAGTAGTACACGGACATCAGAATATCCAGCCTCTGTGTTCCGCTATAATCACATATGAACTACATTTGACTGTTTAGTTTGTCGTAATTTGCATCGCACGTCATTGTCAGTTTCACGTATGTGTGTATTTTTGTTGATTGTTAGAACCTCGTCTAATAATGCGTGGGTTATTAGACCAGGTTCTATCCGTATATTCTTTACAAATCCGTGTAGTGTTAAAATAATATACTGTTCTGTTATTAATTACATTTCCTTAAACCGTGTTGTTTAAATCGTCATCGTCATAAGCCAGGAAACGTCCACTGCTGGACATAGGCCTCCTTCATGGTACGCCACATCGACCGGTCCCGAGCCGAGCCTAGGTCATCGGTCCACCTAGAAAGGGGACGGTCCAGTAAACGTTACCCGGTACGTTCTCGCCACTCGAGAACCTTTACTCCCCACCGGGTATCAGTTTTTCGGGCGATGTAACCTGCGTTCGTTCGTACAGATTTTACCACGTAGATAAATTGTTGTTTAAATGATAACAATTAAAAAGTATAACAGGTGGAAAGTTTTTGTTCGCGACTTCAACCGGATGTTCAGAAGCCCCTGGAATTTGACTACAAAAAAAACCTTTGACTATCCCCATACAAAAAATCCAGTCATTAAGACTCTCCGTTACGACGTAAGCGGTTGTATTATAATACGTTTGAAGAAGACGGCAATGATATATCCGCATATATTTTCGAATAAAATAAATGCGGATGTATGCGGCCAGAGCGGCAGAGAAAGGCTATACTCGTACAGTAACTATAACAGACCTTTTAAACTGCGAACGTCTGTCATGCGCAAGTACTGCGTCATTGAGCGATTTGGAAAGTGTTTTTATTTGTCGCCGGTCGCCGCCATAGCTACAACGAGCTCCTTTTCCTTTGTACGCGGAAAGAATTCCGAAATAACCACCAAGCTGTGTGTAGCTGTGCCTGCCAAACATAGATACAATAGGAAAGATGACTTTTAAAAATATTCCCTCATTCGAGATTCGAGTATGCTGTTGTCAAAGCGCCCATACAAACGAAGTCCAGTCATATTTTGAGTATTAAGCTATGAAAACCTATGAAATTTTCAAGACACAATCTAGAAACAAATATCTGTGTCGGTGGTGAATCAGATTTTCGTTTAAATATATACTTCCAGAGTTACAGGGCGTCAAAGTATTGGTATTAATCAATTTAGAACAATTTTAGAAAAACCACCGACATCTGAAATTTTATTAATATACTGTATTGAAAACATGGCTACATAATATACTGTATCCTTCAAATGATCACTGGACTACGAAACATCCAAATAACGGGTGGATAACTTCGCGTAGTGTATGCTGTCTCACCGTACGCGCTCGGGTAGGATAGGGCTCGGATAGGGACAGCTACAAAACAATGCAACCTTGAACGCGGCCACGTGGTCTTACCAACATAGCCTCTTATTTTTCGATACGACTTATAGTTTTCCTAATATAACCCGTCGAAAAGTGATTCTAGTCACGTGGTGCAAAAACGCTCCATACAAATCGGTATCTAGTAGTGACGTCACGTCACAGCATTAAGGTAGATAATGTATGAAACTTTTAACAATATTTGAGTTATCTCGTAAAATAACGTTTTTATGTGACCATTGCCTTACTTAAAAATCTTTACAATGTAATTACAAAGCAAAATGAAAAATAAAAATTTAATTCGAGCAAGTTTTATGTTTAAAAATGATTTAACCTCAATCTGATTTGGTGTCATCTAGCATATTGTAATCTGTGGTACTATACTTTCAGATAGAATGTTTCATGTTTTAGTGAGTTAAAAAAATCGTTAAAGAACTCGAGTGGTCAGGGGTAGAATTTCTCCATCCAACTCCTGATTCCAGGGTCAGATCAGCTCCATGGTGACAAATTATTGTATTGTCATCCGTATTGAAATCGCTACGACTTTTAGAAGTAGCTTTAAATGGTCTTGTTGTTGATGTTTAGATAGTTACATACAAGTGAAGGCATACATACAGCGCCCCGGTTTTTGACAACTGAAATGGTTGTTACTTGTCCTGTAGGTTAAAATGCAGTACTAAAGAATAACTTTTTTCCGAAATGGTTCCATTCGTTTAATTTTGCCACATAATTTGCGACAGAGAATGTATATTTTTCTCATTCTATCTTATGTCAATTCAGTTATGTTAGAAAGGCTAGAATATAGTTATTTGGATCCTGGTTCATTTAATCTATCTTATGACATACAATATTTATGGTTCGGCTGTATAGTCAGGTCAACGAACTCTCCAATGGCGGATGAAATGAATGGAGGATGCTGTCAAAATATTTGATTTTGGAATTTTGTTTAGGGTCACAATTAACACTATAGTACGCCATATTAACCAGCCATATTTGGTCCATCTAGTGTTGGGGACGGCCCGGTACACGTTTCCCGGTATGTGTTCGCCACTGGAGAACTCCTCCCATCGGTTATCCCTTTCGTCGATTCTTGTTGCACATCTGATCTGATGATATGAATATAAGGCTGTTGGATGGAAGTGTGCTCACCTATTTAAATTAATAAGGCACAGGCTATGTTTTCTTTTCTCGGTTGTATAGCGGTAAACTGGTGGTAGATTACAAGTGAACGGGATTCGAATCCGTGACCCCCAATAGTGTAGCCGCTAGAAAATTTATGGTAAGTGAAGATTTTGGTCCAAAGTTATGTAATGAGAAAAAAAACGTATGGATATTTCCAAATCGTTTCCTTAAATTATTCTACGTTTTTGTTATTCTTTTTTTGTCTAAATTGATCGTTTAATTCCTTAACGATGCAAAACATCTAGTATCCGGAATCGATACGATTCTTCATACGATAAAGAACCTAACGGAGATGTCGCTATGTGCAAGCAAGTCAGTCACCATTCACAGGTGGGTCACTTTCTCCTTACAATACAACCTTGATTTCTTACGCCTGCCCGCACGTTAACATTTTACAAGTAAACTCAATGTTATTTTTGTCACCACGCCGTCTAAGCTTTTACTTTCGTCGTGAACTTTCAAAATTCAGTTGGAACGCGATCGTTTCCCCATATTTCACAATACACGCGGATTATATAAAATTCAGTATACGATCGACGCGGAAACCTTATATAATGCACTCTTTATGGCCAACGTTAAACAGCACCAGCTTAAATTCGATTTAGTAAAAAGAACAGTTACAAAATACTCACGGGAAAGTAAGGAAATATCCAGTTGTGGTACAGGAAAAGGAACGTCAAAAGTCACAGGCACAACACGAATTCCGAAAAAAAAGTAATAAAAAGTCACTCACACTTTTGGCGGTAATACCGCACCGACCACAAACACTTTCTACTAATTATTTCCCTTTATTTTTCGTTTATTACGTGGTAATGTATGGATGTTTGTTTACAAACGGAACGTGTGCGGCTCGCCACGTACGCTGTGGACAGTGGCTGCGCCGGTTGTGGTGATTCTCTTGTATTTTGAGTCGATTTCTTGTTTACACTCGCCTGAGAAACTTGTAGGGCGACGCTGCTGGTAGAAATCGCGCTGGCCGGTTCAGTATTACCGCGTTGAATGTGTGCTTTTTAAAATAGGAGGGTTATTTGCTGACCAAGAGGCTAGGGACTCACTGGACTGGACGTGGTGCAATATTCTTGTCCGTTGTCGCAACGCGACGAGTGCTAGCAAATATTTACAAGTTAATAAATTGCGCTGCATTTGCGTATAGACATGGAATGCGCTTGATGCCTCAATGTTTTATCAATCTTAATATAATCTGTCACGTAGCGTCAGCAGGACATATATATTATTGTATACCTTCTATGTATAGTGCAATTCAACAGGAAGACTATGTACGTACAACTGTACAGGATCTATTAAGTATAACATAATGAAAGAGGAAATCAATGTCCGTGATCTGTAATCTACTGTTGATTAGCGGTTTCCTACAAGCCTAATCATTATTTTAACGCTAAAACTAAAATGATACTCTTCACAGTTTTTACAAAAATATTTAGCTTCTGCGGTACAGTAAGGAGAATACTTTACAATTAGAACTTATCAGATGTTTAAATCATCTTATCGTGAAGTTAAAAGTTTGGGCGCCTGATCCACGAATACTAGCAATACATACTCGTATAAATTCGGCTTGAAATCGGCCGTTGTTAGGCGTTGTCCCGACTGTCGAATGGTAAGACTCTACACGTTGTCGTAAAAGGCGTCTAGGGAAAAATATCAGGAGATGGGTTACATTGCAGCACCTACTTATATATTAACAAGATACTGCGATCAACAATACGCCAAGCGTAATGATTCCCTCCTGGAAAGTACGAAATGATTTATAAAGGTGGCTCATAAATGTAAAACAGCCAACAGTAGAGTTTGAGAGACTAACTGAGCTCATGCTGATGAGACAAAATATTAGTAATACTCACTAATAACTCAATTATAATTTTTATAGATATTCAAATACATGTTTGCGTTTCGACTCGGCATTCTAATTTTTTTTTACAAGCATATCAATCGATTTCGTAAAACCAAAACGCAGCTAGTGAAGTGAATGTCATTATTGTCATTGGACTTTGAGGTTATTTTCCTATCTGACATCTGTTTACGCAAGGAATAAAATTCCGAATTTATCTAACAAAATAAGAATCTTGAATCATGTCTTTGTTGAAGACATTGTTAAATCGTCCTATATGTAAGTGGCTTTTGATGGAAACCATAATTTATTTGAGAGAGAGCTAGAAAATGAAGAGATGTTAGGAATAATTGTTAGTTTTTTTATGACAACTGAATAAATATCTGTTACAGTTATCAGCGCACACCGAGCTATAATATCTACCATCAGACCTTCATCAACAGAATCGAAAACCCCTGAAAGCGATGCCCCAATCGAAATTGACAATCCATACAAGAAAGAAAGACGTCTATGCATTTTGTGCAAACTAAACATTACCCCAGACTACAAAAACTACAGACTACTCTCTCAATTCCAAAGTCCTTACACTGGGAGGATCTATGGCCGCCATATTACGGGTCTCTGTAAGGCAAAACAGGCTTTAGTAGAAGCAGAAATTAGAAAAGCGCAAAATTGTGCATTTATGCCGTATTATTATAAGAGTAAAGAGTTCTTGAAAGATCCGAAGTTGTTTGATCCAGAGAACCCCATCAGGTCTCATCGATTTTAGATTCGTATAGTTACTTTGTAGTTTTTTTTAGCTTACAATATTAAATATGTAAGATAACAATCGTTGTTTTATTTTATAAATAGTAATTTATTATTTTATTGAACCTCAAGATTCCGTTACAAAAATTAAATGTTTCTCTTCAGTTTTCTTTTCATTCACAGTAATAGTAAAGGTCCATTACTGCACACACACAATGAGAAGATCTTGAAAATGAACAAATTATTTTCTTTTAAATCATCAGAAATCAAAATATACAACATTTCTACCTGCCAATGACTATTTTATATATAACATTTGTTTTTAAATTCCAAACCCTTGAAACAGATTTGCTTTCTATTAATAACTGCTACTAACATATGAATTTAATAATATTGGCAAGGCTTATAAACAATCATTAGAAAATACAAAACAAATTTAATTAAAATAATCATATGTCATTGAACTTTGACAAAATAATGCTTGCATCATCCGGTGTGTTAAAGCACTCATTTTCTGCATCATAGCCAACTAACTCACTTGGAATTCTCAATGTTTGTAGCAGCTCTGAATAATCAAAGTTCTGTTTATCTGGAAATTTATTTTTCATAAGTTCCATCAATTCCATTAAAGCATCTTGACATCCTTTCTGCCATCTCTTTACTAAAGTTCTTAGCTCACCGGTTTCTTTTGTCATTGCTTTTGCTAACAGAATCTTTTTCTTCATTTCAATTCTACCTTTTAGCTCATCTATATCTTTCTGAGTAATAGAGCCTGTTGACCTTGCTTTAGAAAGTTTTGCTACTTTATCATATGTTTTACGGATAAGTATAGTCTTTTTGTTTTCGAAATCAAAATCATCATCATCCGATGAGTTTTGTGATGACTGAAGACTTACTATTATTGGCTTCTGAGCTTTCAGTTTTGTTTGAGTTTCGCAATTCTTATTTTTGATAGTACTCTTTTTTGCTTCTTTGGTACTTTTCAAACTTCCAGTAGAAGTGTTCTTATCTAATTTCTTTACTGTAACCGTGTTTACCGTGTCTATAAAATCATCATCATCATTTAAAGTCTGAATTTCTTTGTGCTTTTTAGAATTTTCATTTTCTATTTTATTTAAGTGGCTCAAAGGTACATCATCGCCATCTGAATCTTCAAGAGTATGAAGATTTTGATTATCAGTAGACTTAGTTACTGTATCAGATGGTTTAGTACTTATTCTATCTGTTTTGAAAATCTTTTTCTGTATCACAACAATACATTCTTTGGTAAGTTCTTTAGGGCTACTTTTCTTTATTTTTTCGGTGTCATCAGACATTTCTTCATTCTTAATATTTGAAGAATTGTTCATATTTTCTTTTATTTCTGCAACTGATAATTTATGCTCAGCAACAACTTCATTTGTTTTAGGAGATTTATTGGATAATGTTTTCACTTTGTTCTTAGATTTACTTCGCACGGGTGTTGCAACTGTGTCAGCCATTACATCATCATTAACAATTACTTTTACTGGAACATTCAACTCATCCCGTTTAGATGTATTTTCTTTGTTGTGTAGTTTATTTACTTCTTGGGCTTCAGTGGTTTTAGGTGCATCATTCAAATTTGATACTAATGGCTTGGATTTCTTCTTTCGGGGTATTCCAATATTTCTTGTTGGTGTACTGACTATAGAATTGGTTTTTGTTAGAGGCGATACAGAAACATCTTCATCTGTATCTAAAACGTCACTCTCGTCTCGAGTTACGGCGGTTTGCTCGCATTCTTCTTCATTCTCTTCAAGAATGCGTTGTTTCCGCTTACGAGTTTCTCTTTTAACATCTTGTACTTCAATTACACTATTGCTATTGACGGTAATAGGTGAAATAAAAGGAGAATGCCCCGGTTTTTTCCAGTTTCGAGACAAACCAACTCGCCTGCAAGGAGTCAATAATGTCTTGCTAATCCCGCCGGGAGTCTTCGGCGATTCAGTCTTGTCCGATTTAAGAGCTGAAACAGTCTTCATTGCTGCTAAATTCCTTGGTTTATTTATTAATTAAATTAGGTTTAATTCGACTGTTTTCTTCACATCTGTCAAAGTTGTCAAATTTCCCGCTGTTTTGTAATTTTGGTGTTACGATTTAGCATTCTAGAGAAGAGTAAAAGAGAAAGCGCTTTACATTACGCCTTCATCCATCCTCTTCCTCGTCCTCATACGATCTTTTTCTGTTGAACTTTTTGAACTCGGTCATTCTTTAATATTGACAAGCAATTTGCTCATGAGGGCTTCTCTATTATTGTAAATAATTCGTTCCTTACCATTCATTCACCACTCAGAACGAATGTCAAAAAAACAAAATTAATTCGCCAAAACAGCGGCCAATATTATTCGATTACAGAAATTCGCCGTATAAATACGTGTGAAACGACAGCCTTGAGTCTAGTACTACTCTTCTGACGAAGTTTAAATACTGTGTAGGCAACTAGATTCGTGCGTTTGGTGGAAAAATAACATTACATAATGCCTTTACTAAGGCTCACATCTGGGACCTTCGGGCAATTGCGCACCTTTGCTACGTCATCTGCCCTTGGGAAGAGGGTTAAGACTTTCGCTGTATACCGCTGGAACCCAGACGAACCCGAGAAGAAACCCTACACTCAAAACTATGATGTAGATCTCGACGATTGCGCGCCCATGGTTCTGGACGCGCTATTGAAAATCAAGAACGAAATGGACCCTACTCTTACCTTCAGAAGGTCCTGCCGTGAGGGCGTATGTGGATCATGCGCCATGAACATCGACGGCGTCAACACCCTGGCATGCATCAGCCACATTGACCAGAACCTGTCCAAACCTTCAAAGATCTACCCGCTACCTCACATGTACGTCATTAAGGATCTGGTACCGGATCTGACTAACTTCTACCGCCAGTATCAGTCAATAGAACCGTGGCTGCAACGCGAGCAGGAAGCAGCTAAAGGTAAGGAGACTCAGCTCTTGCAGGATGTAGAAGACCGAGCTAAACTGGATGGACTTTACGAGTGTGTATTATGTGCTTGTTGTTCAACCAGCTGTCCATCTTACTGGTGGAACGGCGACAAATATCTTGGGCCTGCGGTATTAATGCAGGCCTACAGGTGGATTATTGATTCTAGAGATGAAGCGACTGAGAAACGCTTATCCAAACTGAAGGACACATACTCTGTGTACCGTTGCCATACAATTATGAACTGTACTCGCACATGCCCTAAAGGATTGAACCCAGGACGTGCTATTGCTCAGATTAAGACCTTATTGTCTGGTATAGTGAAGAAACAGCCCCCCATAATGGATCCAGCTGGTCTTGAGAAGGCTGCTGTGCAAAATTAAATATGGAATCCGCATCTTGTTTCGTACTTACTTAATATTCTATTGCTTTCATTGTCCAAAGCTAGTTTTGGTAGGAATAATGAAATAGAAAAACTTGTTTAAATTTTTTAAGCAATACTTTGTACATTTTTTTAAGCGAGGCAATATTCTGAAGAATTTGTAGAATACTGTTTTTCTCATTTGTATTTCAAGATTTTAGAGTTGTAATCACCAGTAACATCTATCTATATGAGCTGTAAAGTATGCAACTTTATTGTATTTTTAAGAAAAAATATTGTATTCGGACTATATATCTTTCAGTTCCTGTAGTAAAAAGCTAGGTTTATAACCTACCTAAATGAACCTAACGATTAGTACAAAATGTATGTTATATTCAAATTTATAATCGTAAGAACAGTTTTAAAACAAATATGTCCTTTTAAAGTATTTTACAAAGTATTAGATCTTGGAAGTGCCACCCTGTATACCAAGTTACCAATTTTTTAATTTTTGACATTAAAACTATTTGAATTTGTTTGGAAAATTATTGAAATTAACAAGTATTATTTGTAGAAAAAAGTATTGTACAGTATGTCAATATCATGTATTTATTGATCATCAAACTAAATGATAAAACATAATTTTAACATGCCATGCACTGTATTTATTTGTCATTTAGCATTTTACCAACCATTGTAAAGATATGTAATCAAAAATTGTTTTTATGGATTAAATATTGATTTATTTTGATTGTGATTTTTATTTGTCTTAAAAGATAAAGGTTATATATTAGCCTACTTGAATT
Source organism: Carcina quercana (assembly GCA_910589575.2). Lineage (NCBI taxonomy): Eukaryota > Metazoa > Arthropoda > Insecta > Lepidoptera > Depressariidae > Carcina > Carcina quercana. The sequence goes on along the minus strand of OU342447.1, from coordinate 9,594,417 downwards.
TACGAGTGATTTAGTTGGGTTGAACTACATGCGACCGCACGCGGCGGTTCGACGCGTTTTTTTATCTTCTTTCTCGCTCGGTTCTGAATGACAGAAAAGGATGAAAGCAAAGTGAGATCCCATGCTGTTAGATGCTACATCTGTGTCACCTCATCTTTAGAGTTGGGTCGCCAGTATTATTTGGGTCTTTAAAAACTCACTAGGAGATCAGCAGCAGTATCTCCTATCACCAACATATCACAGTGATTACCAATCTGTCAAGCGTGATTACAGCAAATCCTCTCAAGGAAAGCCTGAATTTGCAGACTTATTTACAATTGATTATTTTTCTTTTAACTACAAGGTTTTAAAACTTATAGTTTTTTTTTTAAACAAAACAATACCTATTTATTTAAATCTCTAAATATTTCCATATTACCTAAGTCAAGCTGTTATTGCACAATGCATAGTTGTTTTTTATCAACATTGTTGGCAGTACTACCTCCTTCAATGACCAGATATTATAAATATCTTGTTATTCACTTAAATAGCTGTTAGTAACGAGTGGAACTTTTTGACGTATCATTATTATTGTAAATTGTTATCGATACTCTCTTAGTGAGATGTTGATGTGTAAATCGAAATTTGCTTAGAATTCTCCCATTCAAAAACCATTCCAACAGGTTTGATAAGTAATTACCTAAAAATATGAGACCGAATTATATTATCGCGAAATTATTGGCACGTTACGCAAGTAATGGCTAGATGGCGCTTTGAACAAGAACCAAAAATAGTGTGAAAATGAAAATTGTAATTTACGATGAATCCGATGTCCTATTTCTAGATAATTACGTACTGCACAAAGCCAGCTAACCTATTTTAAAAGACTGAAATTTTTATCGGCGATGCAGAATTTTGGTCGTAATGGATTAAACTCAAATATGGATGGTATGGTGTACAATTTATACCTTAAAGCGAACGAAGGTCGCGGGTTCGACTCCGAGTGGAGTACCTATTCAGTTTGGTTGATGGTAAGGAAAATTGTATTAACGAGGCTTTTTCACTTCATCTCTTTCGCTACTTAATTCACGAACACAAGTTTGCGAGTTATGGTAGATAAGTACTGCAATGCACGGATTGTATTTTTTAAATAACATATGACGCTTCTTAGGGTACCGTACAAAAAGGGTAACCAACGGGTCCCTATTACTAACTAAGCTGTCGTCAGTCAGCGGACTTATATCTAATTACAGATAATTGTAATTGGTATAAAGTTGAAATTTTCAAAGGTTTATATATCTCTTGCCGCTATCATTATATATATATGTATAAAACAATGTCGAAAATAACAAATAATAAAAACCGGCCAGGTGCGAGTAGGACTCGCGCACGTAGCGTTCCGTACAGAATATGGATATTTAACATTCGGAAAACCAATCTAAAGAATGCGCCTCGATTTTCGTTATCAATTTAGATTTACAGTAGCAGTAGTAGACGAGTACGGCACTAGATGGCGCTAGTTGTAGGTTACATCGCATGTTTCGAAAAAATATCATTTGTTGTATGGGATCCCCCGTAAATATATATTTTATTCTGGTTTTTAGTATTTGTTGTTATAGCTGCAACAGAAATACATCATCTGTGAAAATTTCAACTCTTTATGAGATACAGCCTGGTGACGGACGGACAGCGAAGTCTCAGTAACAGGGTCCCGTTTTTACCCTTTGGGTACGAAACCCTAAAAATCAACAAAAATTAAAACTTTATGCAAGTATTATCACATTAAAATCGCCACGTTACTATAGGTTTTAACATCTGTATGTATAATTAGGAATTGCGCGTCTATTTGTCGGGGGAGCTTTTTTCTGTGGTTGTTACCTTACACCTGGTATATTTATGATTTTCAGTATTTTAATAATTCTTTTTTTAAATTATTACGAGCTCCCTAGGTATATGTTTGAATGACCCGGTTAATTCATTTTTAATGTGCAATGAATGTGGCCTTCTTCTCTCGAATGAAATTCCATACGAATGCAGAAAAAAGACAGAATACTAATAAACTTTTTATTTAAGTATCAATCATATTATTGCAAAGTTTATTAAATATAACAATAGACGGTTATTCATTGACATAAGGTTACTTTCATGATCTCATAGTCCTACTTTGGCCAATCTATCGGACTATGCGAACTTTATTTACGGCAGACTAGGTACGGGTCATGCTCTACATTTCCAGTATAAGTAACCAACTAGTATCCTGCGGGAGTACATTTGATGCGATACACTTGGTGTGTAACAGTTTATTCGAAAAAAAAAAAAACTTCAACTGCCCTGAAAGTCTACTTTTATTAAGGCTTTAAGATTGTATATCGTTTTCTCATAGATGCCATTCTCAGAACTGGACCAAATTGAGAAGGGACCACACGGGAAGCGCCAGCTTTCAAATAAAAGAATCAACCAAATCGGTTCACCGAGTCAAAAGTTCTGAGGTAACAAACATTTAACTAATACACACATCATTCCCTATCTCAAAAACTGCTGAACCGATTTTGATGAAACTTGCAGTCTTCCCTAAGTTGAACAATACCTAGTTCAACAACAAAAAAAGGATTATTTAAATCGAATTGCAGTTCTGGAGGCATGCGAGGACAAACATACATATATACACTTTGGAAATTTGTCACACTTGTTTAGAAGCTGATATAGACTAACATATACAAAAACTGGGTAGTACCGGAAATATTACATACATACAGGTCGAATTGATAGCCTCCTTTTTTGAAGTCGGTTAAAATTAATTTTTTTATGATACATTCTTGTTATTATGAAGTCGGGATCTAAAAGAACTTTACGTCCAAAAGTGGACATGCAGCTCATAAAAAAATAGTTTAGTGCAAGGCTGCAAAGTTAGTTCTCATATTGAAACCCGAGCTAGCTATGCTAGGATTGAGCCATGAGCAAAGCGGGGTATTGAGATACAACTCGAAGAGGATACATTACATATTTTTTAATCGAAAGAAAAAGGTCAAGTTAGCTTCATCATCGTCATGTTCGAATTTCAAAAACTCTTTCATAGCCATTCTTTTCTGCGCAGATTTTGAAAATTTTCCCAGCTCGTGAATTGAAGTGATATTTTAATTATTTTGTTTTGACACTCTAGATGTAATTTGTTGTATTTATAAGTTTTTTTTAAGACCTGACATATTTTTAATTTTATTTAGTTTGTATATAATTTTTCAATTTTTGGTTAAATGTGAGAAACCATCATATTTATTCAATAAGACCAAAATTTACCACATTTATGAACAATAAATAATATGAACTTGAACTCGAGTGTACTCTGCTTGAAATTGAACCCACAATTAGTTCACAGTCCGATCGGTCGGCCAAAGATGGCCCAAGGAATAGATCTACGTAACTATAGAGGAAACATATTTCACAGACATTTACAGTAAAAACCATTTTGAGTTTTGCGTAAGTTAACTTTATGGTTATAATTATATAGTATTATACAAAATTAGGGTATATAAGTACCCACAATAACATGGCAGTAGAATATTTTTGACAATTCCCAAAAGTTGCAACACTGGTGTTAATTCTAGAACACTACATCTAAAATCAAATTTTAATTTGACAGTTCAGTCTTTCGGTTGCTTTGAGATTATTAGAACTTTATACGGACGAGATGAGAGTTTGCGCTGTCTTAATGATAGTGATGTCTAGAATTAACACCAAAGAGTTGTTTGCATTATATTACCTTCAATCTTGCATTTGCAGACTTGTTCTGCAAAGCTCTAACATAAGTTACCATTTTAATAGTCTAGGACCATTCTGTATCCCCAAAATACTACCAGATTAGGCGAAATATTTCTGTATACGTGATTTAAACTCGCCTTTTCGAACCTATACTTATCTCTTAATTTATTATAGTTTCGGCAGACCACATATGGAGACTGAATTTCACCAACAGATCGAAGGAGTTCATAGACTAGGCTTGAATAAAGTTTATTTTTTAGTTCAGGCACTGTGACATGTAGTATTTTAGGGGTAAAAATGGTCTTAAACCTTTTACATTACATCACATTCAGTAAAACTACCCTAAAAACATCTAGAATTATTTTTAAATTTTCAAAAAAAAAACACTGAATCAACAAAACTGGGAACTGTTAAACACTATAGGGTAGTTGAGTATAAAGTTCTCAAAAACAACCGCGCTCCATTATTTACTGAAATTTTTACATAAAATTAAGAAACAAAAAACTGGTAAAATCTAAAAATAAAACAATACAATCCCATTACTGTTCGCGTTCCGTGACTTCACAAAACAGCAATTTCGTACAAAAAGCTTAGACCTGCATGCAATAAAGAGTATCTTCGATTAATAGTCAACTACCCACGGCTTAATTGTTCCACAAACAGCGTTTCCACTCAATCCGATATGATTATTATTTTTAATCTTTTTTTTATTTTTTAAACGTGATCTAGCCTTAAGTTTTTATCGTATATTTTTTAATGGCTGTATGCTGGAATAAATTGATTTTATTATTATTTATTATTATTATTAAACTATTTTACACGTTCATATATTGATAAGCAGGTAATGCATACATTTTACTTGCCTCGATATCGGATAATTGTGGAGACGCTGGTGGGGTGGGATGAGGTGGCAACCCCATTCAATCACTGGAAGAATGCGAGGCACATACTCCTTTGAAATACCTTATTAAGAAACAATGCTATCAGTCGCAAAAATCTTGTATCTATTTATCATAGTTTAACACAATTAATAACAAATTAATACACATTAAAGTTTTAACGAAAACATTTCTAGAGAGAGAAAAAAATTACATTTCGTTGTCATGTTCTTTGTAAGTGCGATGACAAAAACAAAACCGAAGTTTTAAGACAATTCGCACGTCAATAGTCACTTTAATAATTACTTTACTGTATAGGATATAATCGTTGTCTGGCTTTGTGTAGTAATTATATAGAAAATGACATCAAATTATTATGCTGGAAAATGAATTTCATCGTTACAATCATATGCTGCTTAAAGCATTTTTAAAATGTAAAATATTTTAGTTTCCGTGAATTGAATTGACAGAAAAGCCTGCTTTGTATGTCTAAGGGTCTCATTCTAAAACTACCATATATACTTTAAATCTCACTTGGAAGTTTTTCGGCTCCCAACTTATATATATATTTCAAATAACAATAAAAATTTACTCACTCATTAAAGACAGATTTAGTAATGCTTAAACCAAATTCTTGTTGTCTGTAATGCCACGATACGATCTTCATATCATTGCTATGATATATGTATATATTTTATTAGGTATCGCATTCTTTTGTGCCCAAAGATACACGACATATTTTTCTCGTAGTTTACCAGAACAGTAGATAAAACATCACATTACACGCAAACCTAAAACCAAGAAATATAAATAAATATGATACAATAATAATCAATGTTTCGATAGCACTATGTACATTGGGATCAATTCTCGTGAAAAATTATTTAGAATACTCGTAACTTAAGATTCCACTGTCCTTTTCCTATTTTGGAATTCGGAAAGTAATGACAGATTCAAAACAGTAATTGAAATAATACTAAACCACAAAATTATAAGAAAAGTTAAAAACTACAGTACGAAAACTGCTTCGAACTGATATACAAGGTTTCGTTTCTTTATAACTTTCCACGTATCGTGCTCTTTAAAATTTATTAAACGATGTTGGGTACAGAATCGGGTTAGAAAGAGATAAACGCGTAAGGAGTTTCAAGGTCGTATTTCTTCTATGTACTTTCGAATTATCTCCTAAAGCGTCTCGTGATCGTGACGCACAACGCTGCGGCGTGCGGTGCGACGCAGCGTCTTTGGTATGACAGTTCTATACTAAGCATAGGATATGACATCTCCTGACATTTTTAAATTAGAGCAGGACAGTGTATTTTTAGTTTTCTTAAATTTTGCATGAGAATTGTGACCAGTAGGCGTAAATAAAATATATGAGTTTGAATAACAAAAAACAACTTTTACAAATAAATCTTCAGCCCAGATATAGAGCTCTTCCACATAACAATATATCAGAAATCAAGTAATTATAATGAACAACCCATTAGAACCATTATTCATTTCCTAATATCTCTTCTCTCTCTAAGAGGACTCTTCAATCTCACTAAGAGATGGCTAAGAACGAATGAAACCGTTTTGTTATTACCAGTTTGACGATTTGATGCGACATATTTCACTCACTTCAGTCACATCTAAATGACAAATCACTTGCAAGTTTGACATTTAGGTGTGAGATATATCTCACCAGTTCTATGTGACCTCAACTGGATTGGATGTATAGCAATCATTACAAATAGCATAGACAATTAAGTGACATCAATACTGTTTAGTTTTTACATACGCCATGCATTAATACACAACAGGTTTCCATTCACATCAACTGTAAGACTATATGACGGAAGCGTGCTCATCAAAGTCTCGCGTCACATACTGGTTATTTTTTCATTGTCGTAACAAAATATTGATGATTTTAATAAATATGTTTCATACGACATGCAATCTGACATACTCTGGGATGTGTCAAGGTTACATGCAAACCCGTTGTGCATATTTTCAAATCTCCCTGCTGCGATCAAGTGAAGTTATAATCGGTGGGATTCTACAATTGGTTTACAATAGTTTAAAAATAATCGATTTTATTACTATTTTTCTGATAGAGATTTCATAAAATTACTAGCGGCCCGCCCTGGCTTCGCACGGATGGACATTTATTTTGGCAAAAACGTAGAGTGAATGTAATCTTTATTTCTTATTCCATTATGGACACTCCCGTGCGTCAGCTTACGACATAATAAGATTTTAAATACACAAAAGGTGCTTTCTTAGGTTCTCACACTAAACAATCAAAATCGGCGCCATATTTGTTGTGTCAATTTGACATTGACAGAATAAACATGGCGTCAGTCGTCGGTTTTTACTTTTCAAATAAAACTATTTTAAAATTCTAGTAGTATGTTATATTGTGCTAGTATTCTTTTTCGTCTGCTTTTATATCAGAAAAATATTAATAAAAATATTTTAAATGTAAAAAAATCTAACCTAATTTACCTGAGCTTCGTGTTATCATCATATTAACCGTTATGTACACTGTAACAGCTTAGCTTATATTGTTTCGTCTAGACAAGTAATGCAGCTTGGGTTTGTACAGATCGGAAGTGTCATAGCGCTGCACCTTGCTCCTCGGGGCAGCTTTAACTTTCCCCAGCTTGGAATCTGTGTTCTGTTCATAGTTTTCCACTGATTTGTCGCTTGATGGACTGTTGGCAGGGTCTGAAACGTACATTTATTATTTACTAGCGATTACCCGCGACTTCGATCAATATTTAAGAAAATCTAGGAGTAGATTTCTCTCCTTTTCTCCAGACCTTAAAATGATGATTTCTCCTGGACGGTTAGTATGTGGATTCGAGACAACAGCGAATAGACATATTTATATGTGGTACAGTGTAATAGCTCCCTTGACCACAACACTCACGAAATAACCAGTGAGATGGAGAGTTCTTATAATAACTAAGATACTGACTTCATTTGTACATTAAGTCATGTAAATATTTACAATTTTAACTACAGGTTAGTTAATATAGGTGAAATAGGCTTGCGGTTCATAACAGGGCCATCCCACATTATCCAGTGGGTGTCGTAATATGAGACTATGTGAAAAAGGTTGACAGGCATCATCTACCTATGTAACATCTTACTGTGATCACCAATCTGCCTGCCAAGGAAGATGATTATGTCAAGCCTCTCATGGAAAATTTAATGAGTGATGCCCATGTCCAACAGTGTACTTATACAGCCAATTATAGTGAAGTGGAAGTCTTCATTCAAATTTAAATGGAAGATGTAACCTATGCAATGTAAAAAGAATTATTAAAAGATAAATAAGTTCACAACACACACAGAAAAATCATCCTTTTTCTAAAGCCATAGTCAGTTGAAAAGCCAAACCAAAAGTTAAGTGTCTGATTTAGTTACAAATGCAAATAAGTTAATACTCACTGTTCTTCTTAGGCCGCGGGAGGCCAATTTTCTTGGCTTTACCCAAATATTTGGATTTCTGAACCCTGTTGTTATTTGCCATCTCATCAGACTCTGAAATGCAACAATTTAAAAAGTATATTTTTTGTTACTGGCCAAACATAGTGTGTCTTTGGCCAGGCTTTTACTCGTAAGTGCATCTCACCTTCAGTCGTAGAGGAAATCTGATCTGAGCCGCTCCTCTTCCTTATCTTGTTTGGCGTCAACACCTGCCTGTTGTTGTTCACGTTATTCTCCACTTCACTGTATTTCCTTTTGAGGCTAACCGTATGCTGAATACTTTCTTCCGAGCAATAGTCAATTTGAGGCATTTTACTCGGTGATTCATCTATAGAGCTACCAAGTATAATTTCCATTATTTCTTGCCTCGAGGTCTTGTTAACCATCTCTTCCAATTTAGCATCGTAATCACTGGATAGTTCGAAAGAACATTCAGATTTCGTTGGACTGAACACCTGAGATTTTTTATAGCTACTCGGTGAGGGACTTTTAGCTTGAATGCTTTCAGTCTTCGTTGGTAAAGTTATTTCAGTAGCAACATTGACATTCTTTACTATGTGTTTGGGTTTTTGGGACAGTTTCAAATGACCGTTTTTGTAGTAGTTTACAATTTCATATGTGCCAAAGTTTCGCGATGCTTCTTTTAGTAAATTTTCTTCATAACTATCACAGTTGATTAGATACATCTTATTTCTCGCTGTTTTCTCTAAAAATGTCTTCAGGAATTTACTGAACTCATCACGTTCTAATTCTGCGCTGTATTTTTCGTGTTCGGCGAAGTATTGCAAGTTTTCTTCTGGGTTTTTGTTTGAATCCCTATCATAAGACTTCGATTCAGGAACATTCTCAGTTATAATCTCATCTTCTGATAGAGTTTCAACTATGAGAGTTGTTTCAAAGATATTTATTGGCACTTCGTCATTATCATGCTTTGTAATCGTCTGATCATTTTTTTCATCATGATCATCTCCTATAAATTCTTTAATGTTTTCATTATTGACGCATTCACTTTTGACATGTTTAGCTGCTTCATCTTTGACAGTAATCTCTACAACAGTATTATTGGGTTGATCAATATTTGAATCTTTCAAATTGTCATTCTCTGTTTCAATATCTTCCGGTGTCATGTCAATTTTGTCTTCTCTATGCATTGAGAGTAAAGTTTCCACAATCAAATCTTTAGTTTCATCCATGTTTTCTACTTTTGTTTTTATTTCTTCATTGTTAACAGCTGGCTGTGTTTCAGTATGTTCTTCTGTTTTAATGATTTCAAGAGGTGGTGAATTATTTTCTGTGTCGCTTTTATCCAAAACAAAGACTTCAGTATGTGTAGGACCACATGCGAATTCAAGCTCAGGTCCAGAAATGTTAGAATAAACCTGACTCATGCTAGGTCTAACATTAGCTTGAAACTCTAGAAGCAAAGCAGCTTCTTGGTTCATTCTTTTCTGTTCTTCTTCTAGGAACTTCCTCATCTTTACCATTTTCTTCGCTTCCGCTAAATTGGCAGCGAACCTGGGCTTTTTTAAAGTAACATCGGGAACAAAAGGCAGCCTTGGTACAGGTGAAATCGGAGTTTCCAAATGGGTATCAACTCTAACAACTTTCTTAGTCTGTGAAACTTTTTCTTCGCCTTTGTCATTTGCAACCACATCTTTGTCGCTCGGACTTGTTGAGTCGCTTGAACTCGAAGTATTTTCCGATTTAGAACTACCCTTGCTTTCCTTCTTACCTTCTGTCGGCTTAGGTGCAGCTGGATTATGGCTTCCTTTTGACGATGAACTGCCATCGTTAGAATCTCTATCGGTGGATCTTCTGTTTGGATTCCCCCTACCAGATAAACTATAATGATCATCTTTCTTTTCTTTTTTTTCTTTTTCCTTTTCGTCATGTTTGCTCTTTTTTCTATCCTTATCAGATCGAACTGAACTTGATTTTGATTCTTTCGGTTTGTCTTTTTTATCAGAGCTCTTTTCTAAACTTCTATTTTTATCTTTTTCTTTATGACTTGAAGATCTCTTATCGTCATGCTTGCTCGAATGTTTGCTAGAACTTGAACTTCGATGCGATTTAGAGTCTCTATGAGAACTTTTCGAATCTTTATGTGAGCTTGAGCTTCTATGCTTTGAAGTATCTCTACTCTCTTTCTTTTCACTTCTATCGCTCAACTTCTCTTTGTGGCTTTTAGTTTTGTCATCTTTAGGCTTTTTATCGTGTCTGCTACTATCTCGAGAAGTCGAATGTTTAGAATCAGATCTTCTATCTTTATCTTTGCTACTAGAATGTCTGTGAGAATCTCTAGAACGATGAGAGCTTTTTTGACTACTTTTTCTATCATCTTTTTTCTCTTTCTTTGAATCTCCAGAGTTTTGATCTGGTTCAACCTTCTCGGCATTCAATTTGCTGTTAACATCGCTTTCGTAGTCTATTTGCAGATTGTGACTATTCGAACTATCATCAAAAAGAGGCGTATTTACATTGGCTTGATTATATTGGAACGTCAGTGTTTCATCTTTTTTCTCAACCTTATCTTCAGAATTATTACCAGATTCTATAGTGAATCTGAAAGTATTCGGTTCTTTAATTTCAGTTTTAGTATCAGAAACATTCTCAAACGCTTGCTGAGCGTCACAAGAGTTTTCATTATTGAAATTTCGTATTGGAGTGAGAGGTGACATATTTCTCCTCAATGACGAGTCAGAGCTAGAGTCATCTTCTTCGCTAGGCAACATATTAGACTTAAAGTACGGCTCCGACTCACTCTTGATGATTTCATCAGGTAATGGTATATCAGTAGACAAATTAGGTTCTTTCGGAAGATCAATGTTTTTCAGATCAATACTTTCATTTTTTACATTTGGTGGACTGTTTTCCGGGGCTGGAATATTCTCCAATTTGATCTCTTCAGTGGGTAAAGGTATCGTAATAGTATTCTTATCAACGCTGACATCATCATGTATAGTCAACTCGCTTATACCAGACAATCTTGACTCTTGGTCTTTTTCCTTTTCAATCGGATCAAAAGGAACTGAGTCGTCTTTCATCTCTTTCACTTCATCGATATCCATTTTGCTGTCTTTAGAATCCGAAATATCCATATCTTTGTCTTCGTTGCTTTTAACCGAACCAGGGCTGACAGCTTCAAGGTCCGTTGGAAGAAGATTTTCTGTATCAACTTTTCCATTAGAAGTTTCAGGTTTGGCTTTCTTGCGCGGTATACCGAGGTAGCTATACACTACGTCTTCCACTTGCGGTATGAAGACAGAGGCTACTTTAGGGTTGACCACTTGGTCCACTATTCTTTCTACACCTTGCTCAAGATAGTTGCCACTAAAACAAACAAAAGCGAGATTTTAACGGAACGGTATAAAATAGATAGATAATATTTAAATATAACAAATAGACAACAGCTTGAGCAGACACTGCTCCTTTATACATGCTGGCTTTCCACTTGGTCTTCATCTCACCTGATGTTAAGTGATGATATGCTACCTTTCATATAGGAACACAAAAGTGCTATTAACACTGCTGTTGGTCAGCAGACTTAGGTAGTGATAGCTAGCCAGGCAGACATAGAAAATGTCCTATCACCAACTAAACCGAGTACCAATATATCAAACTCGGGACCTCCAGATTCTGAATCCAACATTTAGCCATTAGACAATGGAGGCGGTAAAATACAAAACAATCCTACCACACTTACTTGCTTACAGGGTAATAGTAAGAACACCTACATGGACTAAACTAATGTAATTCATCGGGATCTTTCCTGGTCCAAAGGATCTCCATTGCCATCCAACGTGGCAACGCGGCAAGTGTGATGGGGACCTTTGGATCGGGACCAGATCCACGCTAGTTAGGTTAGGTTACGTATTTCTTTAGGTTGGAGGTTTAATTTTATTACTAATCTAGGTTAAGTTTACTAACAAATATAATTTAAAATATTGACATGTAAATCTAATATCTTTGACATTGAATAAAGACTTTATTAATTTATTCATTGGTATGAGTCCGGATTAAAGTCACATCTCCATGTTTGCTCTACTCAAATGAGCTACCATCGTGAAGCTGTCAGATGAAACCAATCTATATATCCCATAAACACCTACATGCAGTTAAGACTCCATTGGTCAATTGTCTTATCATTATCAGACAGGTAATGTCCACAGCTGGACAGAGGCCTCCTCCATGGTATGACACATGGTTAGTAGGGGGCATGCTAGGTAGGTAGTTAGCTAGTAGGGGGATGGTCCGGTACATGCTTCACGGTATGTGGTCATCACTCGAGAACTTTACTCTCCCTCGGTTATCCATTCTTTGAGCGAAGTGGCCTGCCTTTTGCCACTTCACCTAACTGACTCGTCGAGCTATGTCAGTAACCCTAGTTTGTCTATGGTCATACATCTATGATTGTCTAGTGGCACGACATACTTGGGACCGCCTGTTCCAAGCACACATCGGGTATCACCATATATATCAACACTCGGTTTCTAAGGAAATGCTTGCCAGGATCGGTATTCCTTACTTAGCTTTAGACTTGATGTGGAGTTGTGAAAGCCTTAGCTAACAAAGACGATAGGTGTCATGGATCTGCAAATAGAACGCCTTCCATCCAGAGCCGTGTAGATATATACTCTGTGACGCGTCACTCGTGTGCCTACCGCTGCCTCCGATATAACGTGATGTACATATTATACACAATATAGAAAGTTTCAGTGTTTTATTCATAATATTTGGCGACGACAGGAAAACCTCAAGATGAAATTCAAAGAATTCAACCCAGAAAGTGACAATTGGTTGAATTACATAGAAAGATTCCACTATGCGTTGGAAGCCGAGGCCGTCATATTGGACGGGTCAAAGCGTGCAAATTTGTTGGCGAATTGCGGAGAAGCAACATACGACGTATTAGTCTCACTCATTACACCAAGAAATACCAGCGAGGTGTCGTATCTAGAGATAGTGGAAATTTTGTCGGCACACTTCGAAAGAAAACCGAATGAAATAGTGCAGTCTTTCCAGTTTCATACCCGGCAGCAACGGGACAACGAAACAATCGCGCAATACGTGTTGGAATTAAGAAAGCTGAGTAAACACTGTAATTTCGTCGATTTAAAAAGGACATTACGCGACCGAGTTGTGTGCGGTGTCAAAGATAAGCGTATGCAACAAGATTTGCTCGCCCGTGAGAACCTAACCTACGAAAAAGCGGTAGAAGTGTGTCAAGCGCACGAAAATGCCACAAAAGGGCTGTCTACTATACACACGACAGATAATTCCAGAAAAGAAGACACATCTGAGCCAATGGAGGTGAACAAATTGCACCAGTGGTCCAAAACTCCAGACACAGATAGATTGGACAACTGCAAACATTGTGGCAGACGACACAGAGGATCATGTTTCTTCCGGAATGCTGTTTGCAGGCAGTGCAATAAAAAGGGTCATATCAAAAGAATTTGCTTGAGTATGGCACAAAACAATAATTTACTAGAAAATGACGGTTGTCACGAGCTCAATGGTATATACCATATGTCAACAAACAAAATACCCCCGTTCACCATCACTGTTGGTATAGGTGGCAAGGAATTGAAAATGCAAGTTGATTCAGGGGCTGGATCTTCCATCATTAGCTATGAATGCTATAAGAATTTATGGCCAAGAAGGAGACCGAAGTTGACATACACAGGCATTCAGCTGCAGACTTGGACCAAGAGCCGTTTAAAAGTTATGGGAAAAATAGAGGTAGATATTACTTACAACAACAAAAAACACACACTCCCGCTCTTGGTAGCAGATGGAAATGGCCCTGCTTTAGTTGGACGTTCATGGTTTGAGAACCTCGGAATAACAATGGAAGGAGTTCATGTCATGGTACAGGAAGACACACCATCAGCAAGGGAGATTAAAGATAAATATAAGGATATTTTTGAGGAGGTCCTTGGAGAATACAAAGGTCCCGAGGTGTCTCTTCATGTGAAACCAGAAACAATACCCATATTTATGAAAAGTAGACCTACACCATTGGCGTTGAAAGGAAAGATTGACAAGGAGATAGACGAAATGGTGAGAGAAGGGATTCTTAAGCCAACTAACTACTCGGAGTGGGCCACTCCAGTGGTACCAATTGTAAAGAAGGACGGATCCATCCGCCTTTGTGGAGATTACAGGTGTACGGTTAACCAAGTGACCGATTTGGATACATATCCCCTTCCGACAATAAATGAAGCATTGGCAAATATAGCTGGAGGTAAGATTTTTTCAAAACTAGACCTCGACCGGGCCTACCTACAAGTGAAGGTCAGTGAAGAGACAGCCAAGCTCCTTACCTTAAATACATCAAAAGGATTATTTACAATGCATCGTTTACCATTTGGAGTGAAAGCATGTCCAGGAATCTTCCAAAGATTGATGTCAACATTGCTAGCTAAGGTGCCAGGGGTGTCAGTTCTGTTAGACGACATTTTGATAGCAGGTAAGAACCCGTCTGAACACAATAAGAGACTGACAGAAGTATTGCAGATACTGAGAGAAAATGGGTTACAACTCAATCGCAAAAAATGCGTGTTTGCCACTGAAAGGGTACAATACCTGGGATTCTTGATTGACAGTAGGGGGGTACACCCGATACCTGAGAAGATAGACACAATACGGAATACAGCGGCACCAGAGAATGTTAAAGAACTAAGAGCATTTCTAGGGCTCTACACATTTTATGAAAGATTTATTCCACAGAAATCAAACTTGTTGGAACCTCTGTATAGATTGCTACATGATAACACACCATGGCGGTGGAGCAAAGAGGAAAGGAATGCATTTGAAGAAGCGAAGAAAAGATTGGGTGCAGAATGCACACTAGTGCATTATGACATAGACAAGCCTTTAGTACTTTGCTGTGATGCCAGTGAATATGGATTGGGCGCAGTTCTCTCACATGTGATGCCTGATGGCAGTGAGAGACCAATTATGTTTGCTTCTAGAACCATGCAACCTTTTGAACGGCGATATGGTCAAATAGACAAAGAAGCCCTGGCTATTGTTTTTGGAGTACAAAAGTTCCACATTTACATATATGGTCGTGATTTCAAGATGGTAACGGATCACAAACCACTATTGGGAATTTTTAACCCTGGAAGGCAACTGCCTACAATGCTGTCACCAAGAATGCTTCGTTGGGCTCTAACTTTGAGCAACTATCGTTATTGTATAGAACACAGACCAGGGAGTAAGATCGGCAATGCCGATGCTTTAAGTCGATGGCCACAAAAGTGTCCGGAGCAGAATAATACAGAAGCAGAGCATGGAGATGTCTTACTACTAGAAAACACACCCACGACATTCACATATACCTGCAAAGACATCGCAGAAGCAACACATAAGGACAAGCTACTATCAAAAATATATTTTTGGGTTCTAAAAGGCTGGCCAGACAAGGTAGAGGGGGATGCTAAACCTTTTTTCAACAAAAAGGACTCGCTATCCACTCACAAGAACTGCCTTCTGTGGGGCAGTAGGGTGATCATTCCGACAAAGTTGAGAGAGCATGTTCTAAAGTTGCTACATGAGTCACATGATGGAGTGGCAATCTCAAAAGGGATTGCAAGAAGTTATTTCTACTGGCCAGGTGTGGATTCAGATATAGAGAGACTTGTGGGCTCATGCGACATTTGCCAAAGCCTAGGAAAGAATCCCAGACAGGTCAAACACAATTGGATTGCACCCACCAAACCGTGGTCAAGGATCCATATAGATTTCTTTGGTCCAGTTGAAGGTAAACAATTTTTACTGGTAGTTGATGCTTATAGCAAATGGCCTGAAGTCAAGATAGTGAACAATTTGTCTGCGCGAAGTGTAATTGCACATTTGAGGGATATTTTTGCTAGTCAAGGACTGCCGGATACTCTGGTTTCGGACAATGGGACAGCATTTACGTCAGAAGAATTTAAAGATTTTGTAGGACAAAATAATATTAAACATGTCAGAATAGCACCATATCATCCGGCCTCAAATGGACAAGCAGAACGACATGTACAAGTGATTAAAACAAAGCTAAAGAAATTGGAACAACTGCCGTGGTCCATTAAACTACCAAGGGTATTATACTATTTACGGACAACACCCAATACCAGTACGGGTAAAACGCCAGCGGAAATGCTCAACAACAGGCAACTTAGGAACAGATTCGATAAATTCCATCCACATGCAGAGATATCACAACAGTCACTAGATGTGGAAAAGAATCAAGAAATAAAGACACGCGGTTTTGAAACTAATGATTGGGTGTGGGCTAGACAATACGCAGGGAGGCCAAATAAATGGGAGAAAGCAGTAGTAACTAAAAGACTGGGACCATGTAATTATGAAATTGAATTAGAAACAGGGGATAAACAGATGAGACATGTAAACCAGCTGAAACGCAGAGGAGGTACAGAAGTAGAGAACGGCAGTCAGAGCAATTACGATGAAAGTGAAAGAGGCTCCGAAGAAGATATTGTAATACCACCCAGAGAACAATGGAGGGAAATTTTGGGCATCCCTACAGGGGGTGAATTGGCAAATCTATGACAACCTAACTTCAGTAAAGGGGAAAGGTATGTCATGGATCTGCAAATAGAACGCCTTCCATCCAGAGCCGTGTAGATATATACTCTGTGACGCGTCACTCGTGTGCCTACCGCTGCCTCCGATATAACGTGATGTACATATTATACACAATATAGAAAGTTTCAGTGTTTTATTCATAATAATAGGTTTAATGCATATACAACTCACTCAAGAAGATGTTTCCTAAGCTTTTCCCGAAGCTGGTTCTTGTTGAGCTCTGGCTTCCAGCACTGACGGGATAAGAAGCTGGCCACAGAAGACTCCACGCGCTGGCGCAGGTTCTGGTACGCCGGCCGAGTGTCCACGTCAGCTATGCACTCCTTGCGGAACTGCACGACAGTGGGAAGTCATCAACATAAAAAACTTATCTTACTGACACTAAAAGATTTGCTCACTCTTAACTATGAAATAAGAGAACCCAACTGAACAGACTGGCAAACTGATCTAAAAAGTCGCAAATCAATCTGAACTCAGCAAAATGAATGGAAATAAAAACCCCAACTCAAACAGGTTCAGTGACACCCCATTGGAAAATGTACAGACTGACCTTAGAGCATAAATCACTAAAAATGAAAAATGGACAGATCATAATATTAAAATTATTAAAGCAATCGAAAATAGCTTTATATACCTGAAGGCTATTGAAATAGTGACACCACTTTCTCATACTTTATTAAAGATATGGACTTGCCAGAGAAAAATTAAAGGTGGATTTCTAAAACTGCCAAAGCTAATGAAGCAACTATCTTACAAGGATGGTTACACAGATCACAATAGATCTGTCAAGGTCTCAGTGAGTGGTTGGGCCCGGTGGACCTCTTGTCTCAAATATAAAAACATCTTACAAGATTTTTAAAGTTAACAACTATAAAGGGATGCTGATTATGGAGACTTTATTGAAACCTTGAGATTCTGAAAGGGTGTGTTACATACAGGACTGACAAGATGTTCAATTTGAATAACAATTCACGTTTGAGAGGCTAAAACTAAATGAAAATGAGCACTAATTCTTGCAAGTACTTCCTTAGTATCAGAGTGGTGGGCACTTAGAACAGCCTGCTCAAGTATGTTCTGTGTGGCAGCAAAACAATACAAACCTCTATGTTTAATAGATTGGACAATTATATAAAAACCAGCTAAGTGAGAGTCAAACTCATGCACCGAATGAAAATCATATTTTACAATTATAAGTTGTGCCTGGAGAAATACAAAAACTGTCAGGCGCTGGAACAGGTTGTAGTCATAAAACTTTCATGAGATATAGTTGAAAATGTAAAATTTCTAGATTAATTCCTATACTTGTGCTGTAAGACCTTGTTTCCTGCCTTTCATGATTCTAGTTCAATGGAAAGATTCTTTCTTCATTGAAATATGTGGCATAATTAGATGTATCTTTTTCTTGAATCAACATAAGCTTCATTTTTCCACAGCTTCGAGGGAGTGCAGATTAACGTATTCAACATTAATTTCAATTTGATACCTCTATGTGTTCCTGAGAAAAAGGGTCTTGAAAGACAGACAGATAACAAAGTGATCCTATAAGGTACCTTTTTAGGGTTCCGTATTTCCTTTTGAAGTACGGAACTCTAAAACTAAAACAAACAAATGACTAGCAGAGACTAACTACTTGCTTGTCTTCTGATAATACTTAATCACCCCTTTTATAAAGGTGTAAAAAGCGACAAAGAGGTAAAATTAGGTGAATGGCAGCAATAATTTTATAAACAATATCTTACTGTAGTCACCAATCGATGGAATGTGGAAATCCATGATCATGGTATGGAAATATAACTGCTATTGATGTATTTTCAAATAAAAATCATTCCAAGGAACTCTTTACCTAAGCTACATGCATTCCATTAAGACTGATTCTTGAATGTTAAGTTGTGAAAATACAACAATCAGAGAGACATATTTACTTTGGAATTTATAATATTAGTAGAAGTTCAAAGTGAAGTGGTGGACATAATAAGGTTTTTATGTAAAAAATATTAATTGCTCTGACATATTCCTATCTTGATGATGATGATTCCTATCCTGGTATGGAATGTTAGAGATTAACTCAATGCTACTCAGTTTATTCTCTACAGTTGAACATTAGACACTGTCAAAAATTGGAAAACCCAAAATTTTCCATTTCCATCATTCCAAGTTTCCATTGTATCAGAGCTTCAAACAGAACAATTATTATGTCATTAACATCCAACATGGCCTCTGTTACTAAAAGGTATGAATCTTTATTACATGTTCCTTAAATAAATGTTACTAATTAGGTATATTAATCACAGATTAGGTACTAGATATGAATAAGTTAACACTACTTTTTTGTACATGTGTTAGACTGTCTTAAGGAAGGCCAGATTTGACTTTTAAATTAATCTGTATTCTAATCCCCAAAAGCTAATGAAAATTAAAGAAAATAATTGTTACTTATAGAACTTATAGTCCAAAGAGTTGAGTTGCACCAAGGGGGCGTTAAGATTAAGTGATTGTAAAAATATTGATTTTTTAAGCAATTAATGAATTTTTTTGATCTTACTAATTTATAGACAGGCGGACATTGCAATCATGTAAGATTTTGATAATAGTAGGTAATCAATCTGAGTGGTTCTAATTAATTTTAGACTTACCTGGTCGAAAATACCTTTGGATTTCAATTCGTAAACGAGCTGATCGACCAAACGAGGGTCCCCCGGCATAAACTGCAAATTGGCCATTTTTACAAGTTACATTTATTATGTGAACGTTGAATAGTAATTAACAAACACTATGTGAGTAAATGTTTCTAAACAATCGTAACAAAAAGCGGCTATTTATTTTAAACGAATTTATAAAAATCGTAATTTCTGCTTTCCTTTCTGCTACGATTTTTCTGAGCAATTTCTGTTCTGAGTGAATGGCTAATTGGAAACGAATGATACGTACGAACGAACTAATAACACAAAAATAACAGATAACAAAACTGGTATAAGTGAATGAAAATAGAGATGTTCCAGAAAATATTATATTGACACCAAAATGTAGCAATGGTGTAGCGATCTTATTTTTCATTGTTTTGAAAATGTTGTTTATGTTACCAAAATATATAGCATTACTTAACTACGTAATAGACCACAGATCATTATATATATTTATTATAATTATAATAGACCACAATAATAGTATATAGGGAAACTTTAACTCAAAGTTCTTGCAAAGTATGCAAGTTATTTTAACAAGATTCTTGGAGCGAGTAATTTGTTAATAATAGTGTGATGTATGTTTTTTATTATTAATAGTGTAGTAGAGTACGTCATAAAATATGCAAATAGTGTCACAACCTTTTTACCTTCATTGTCACGGGTGGTGTTATGATGACCACTGTGCAAAATCGTGAGCATTGTAGGAATGCTGACCTTTGAAATTCTCGTCAAAATCCAAAACTACCGATAAAATGTACGCATTGCATGATACACATGCATTATATTGAAAACACTGATTAAAAGACTTCGGCCCTCATTGCCTTACCTACAATTCAAACATGGATATTCAAGACTTGGCTGTAAAGTGTTTCGCCTTTGGCTTTCCCTAGTGGGGAAAAAAGTGTAAAAAAAATACCAAATGGCTACTAAAAAGCGCCGCAAACAAGAAGGGAGGGAGCCACATTACGTACATTGTTATTTTGAATTTGAAATTGTTGCAAGTTGATTTTTAACAGTAACAAATAAGTCAAATTATGGAACCTAATCTTACAAATACCGAAGACTATTTAAAACAGTTGAAGAATGTTACTGAAAGGGAGAAACAGGAATCTCAAGCTACCGGTATGTTGAAATGAGTTCGTTAAATATAACTCTACTGAATTAAATACATCCTATTTCCTCAATATATATTCCGTTTCTAATACTCTACAATGTTATCGCATTTTACTCAGCTGTCAGGTGTTCATAACCTCTTTAATATTGTTTTTCTATATTTTATTCGAATTAAAGAAATTTTTTTTACATGAAATTATGAATAAGTTGTCATCTTATACCATTAAGGAAATACATAAAGCATACAGAGATAAACTTTTAACGCCTACAAGTTTCGTGGACTCATGTTTACAAAAAGCGAAGCAGACCGGCGACTTGAACGCGTTTGTGACTTTAACAGAAGATGAAGCCGAAAATCACAGCATCGAAAGCGAAAAACGCTTTTATATCGATAAAAAACCTCTCCCTTTAGACGGTGTAAGTGTAGGAGTTAAGGATAACTTTTGTACACGACACATTCGCACTACTTGTGCATCGAAAATGCTGAAAAACTTCGTACCTACTTATGATGCTACTATTTATTCAAGATTGAAAGCCGCTGGCGCATGTCTCATTGGCAAATGTAACTTAGATGAGTTTGGAATGGGTTCCGGTACCATTGATTCAATATTTGGACCGACAAAGAACCCTTGGGGTTGTAGAGATGATGAAAAGGATTGGAGGATTGCTGGAGGCAGTTCAGGTGGTAGTGCAGTAGCAGTCAGCTCTGGAGCCTGTGTAGCTGCCATTGGGTCAGACACAGGAGGTTCAACTAGAAATCCGGCGGCATTGTGTGGAGTTGTAGGCCTTAAACCTACTTATGGCCTCGTCTCAAGATATGGCCTTATACCTTTAGTGAATTCAATGGATGTACCTGGCATACTAGCAAGAAATATTGCTGATCTCACTAATATCTTAAATTGTGTAGCTGGCCCAGATGATTTAGATTCTACAACATTTAAACAAACATTCACACCTGTCAAATTGCAAGATATTGACTTGTCTAATGTTAGAATTGGAATACCCAAAGAATACCACTGCGTTGGAATGAGTTCAGATGTTATTGATACTTGGCAGTATGTTGCCGATTTACTTGCAAACGAAAAAGCCAATGTGATTTCTGTTTCTTTGCCAAACACATCAGTATCCATTGCAGTTTATTCGATATTAAACCAGTGTGAAGTAGCCAGTAACATGGCAAGATACGACGGTTTAGAATTTGGACTTCGTACAAAAGCTGATTACTCTACTGAAGAACTATATGCAACGTCAAGATCAGAAGGATTCAACAATGTTGTTCGATCAAGAATTTTCTCTGGCAATTTCTTTTTACTAACCCGTAATTATGATAAATACTTCATTAAAGCTTTGAAGCTACGTAGATTGATATCAAATGATTTTAAAAGGGTTTTTAATAATGTAGATTTGCTTTTGACACCTACAACATTGTCAGATGCACCATTGTATAGTGAATTCTCATCGAAACATAACAGGGATCAATGTGCTTTTCAAGACTATTGCACTCAACCGGCCAATATGGCTGGAATACCAGCATTATCGATACCAATACGTCTATCTAATAATAAATTGCCTTTGTCCCTGCAACTGATGGGGCCGAATTTATCAGAGGAATTAATGTTAAATGTGGCTAGAAAAATAGAACATATTGTTAAGTTTCCTAGTTTGGACTCTGTTGCAAGAAATTAGTTGTTTTATTGAATAAAAGTGTGTAGAAGTAAAGTGATTGTGTTTTTTACACTTACCTGACTTCGAAGAAGCCCAAGAGGTTATGATTTAGCAATGTATGTTAATATTCCCTCATATCTTCATTGTATTTTAACAAATGAGCTATTATTCTAAGCTTTTTACTCTTCTAAGGGTTATCTGCACTAATATTTAAAAAGTTACATTTGGATGCAGGAATATCTCTGAAACTACTGATCCGATTTACCAATATGATATCTTCCATATAATGTTGGGTTTCTGTAGCTGAAATCATGGGTATTAGCTATAGACAAAGCGCATAACTTAGTAGGTTCCTACAGTAGTGCTCCGATCCTTGGGGCAAGTGTGATATGTAACATCACAGAACTGTGTAGCTGTACACATCACTGAGAGTTCACTTCATTTGATCAATGAAAACACTTCCCTCCCAACTCTACTACTGCTGGTCCCTTCTTAGATAAGTTATAGACCTGTAGTATATATATTTCAATAGCCATTTTATCCGGAAACTCATTTTGGGTGCTAACTTTTGTTCATTTTACTATTTATTTAGAATATTTCTCAGAGTTCAGTGTGCCTCCTGGCAAAGGCCTGCTACTGACTTCCATTGATTTATGAAATGAAATATAATTTATTTTTATTATAATTGATTATTGCAATAAATGGCGGTGCTTTTAAAAAATTTTCTTCTAATATATATAAGCTAGGTAAAGTCAAGATCCCTAATTCTTTAAATACTGTCTGGCATGTTTCCCGTGGACCATTCCCATATAGTGCTTGAATGCATTTCTTCTGGGCAATAAATACACTCTTTATGTATGATCCATTGCCCCAAATTATCAAGCCGTAACGTAATATAGATGCTCCATAGCCGTGGTATGCTAGACGAGCAACTTTTATGTCTTTTGGACCTGCTGTCAGTTTAAATTCGTTCCCACATCTCTTTTGCTCTCTACCTCTCTTTTTCGTTTGTCATTTCTAAGATAACAGTCTGTCAGAATTTTGTTTGCTATATTTATAACTTCATAAAAAATTCCAACATGCTTCTAAAATAATTAGATAAAGATTAAACATTGCAGTATGGACACCTGATGAACCTTTAAAAACATATCACAAATATTGAGTACCATTTTTTACATTGTAGCGGCACTCACAGCAGAAATACTAAAAAAACTCCATCTATCAGTCACAATGTTGCCACGGAAGCACCAACAGATGTGTGTGGAACTCGTTCAGAAGCAAAGAGAACTGGGTGTAAAAGAAATGGACACAATTACTATTTCCCAACTGCACTCTAACGACATTTTAGAATTACTTGAAGAAGAATACAAGACTCTAGAACTGAGACAAGAAAACGATAAACTTAGAAGAGATATAGAAAGAAACAATGAGTTCATAAAGACGCTGAAGGAGGAGATAAAGGATTCTAAGGAATGTTTAAACAAACAGAATCCGGATAATGTTTTGGAGCAAATCAGTCAGATAAAGCAAAAGTTGGTTTATTATGAGGAGAATTATGAAAAAGCTAAGGTACAGTATTGATAGAGTTATGCATGTTGAACAGTGGACTTTAAAAATGATGAATAGAGTTCAAATGTAATAATGATGTGCACTTTTTTAGGGTTCCATACATCCGATAAAAAAATGGACCTTATTGGAACACTTGTCTGTAGCACCTCACTATCTCAGCAACTACTAACTATGTGTACAAAGGGGCACTGTCCATGTGTCCTGCAACTACTAGATAATAGTATCTAAGTTATCAGCAGCACCTTTACTACAGGTCTAGCGTCTCTGAGTCGGTTTCTGAGTTACTAGGAACTTTTACTCTCCATTGGTTATCCATTCTTCAAGCAATGTGGCCTGCACATTACCACTTCAGCTCACTGACTTGTCGAGCTATGTCGGTGACCCTAGTTCTAAGTATTTCCTTATTTCGGATTTTACCACATCGATAAATTCCGAGCACAGCTCGTTCCATTACTTGCTGAGTGACTGGAATTTTGAATAGCTTTACGAGTAAATAGTTGTTGTGAGGTGTGCACTTTTATTTGCAACCAAAACGATTTAAAAAATCTTTTTGGAACAGCAGTCGAAATAAGCAGGTTGAAACTCTAAAGCCATACTGTAATACAATTCATTTTTTGTCAATTTCCAGGCAAAATTCTCAAAGTTACATGTACCAGAAATGATTCTACCCAAGTCTCTGGAAGAGTTGATGCTTCAGCTAGCTGCTCTGAAAGAGAAGGAGGCTGAGCTTCAAAGACGAGCTGAAGACATCACACTCGCGAGACAGGCCAAAGAAACCTTGAAGATGTTGATGCGATAGGTTTAGACTAAATAACAAACAAAGGAGTTTGAACACCAGTTTGTCGCTCTCTGTATAGAAGCTGTGTGCTGCATATTATCGTGACCACCAATCTGCCTTCCAAGTGTGGTAATGCCCTCGTGGCATGTGTGAGAGATACTTTGCCTTAAAGTCTGATTTTTCTCTCGTCAAGATATATTTCAAAAAGTATTGCATTTATTTGCCAACATTTCTGGTTGCCTACCAACACTGTCTGTATTGTATGTAAATATTTGTATTTGGCCATCTGAACCTTTAACAGTTTTAGAAAGAAAGATAGAAAAAATTTATTTGCCAAGTAAGTTTTTCTACACGGTGTTTAGATAGTAATTTCAATTAGTTTGATGTACTTAACCTGTTCACATGTGTGCAAATATTATAAACATATAATAAGCAATTTAATTGTTAAAAAATTAGTTTACATCGCATGTTAATTAGTACAATGTTAATAATTTTGTCATTAAATAATTCACAAGTCATCTCATTAATTTCTGTCTAACTATAATTACAAGGTATATTTAAAATGATTAATGCTTATGATTCAAATATTCAGGAAAACTATAAAAGCAGTTTCCAAGAAGCCAATCCGTAATTTTTTCTTAAAATCTATGCCGTTTTCTAATTGTAAAACCCTTGGGAGATGATTGTAAGCAATGATGCATGTGTTAAAGGCTCAAGCAATTAACCAACAATGTTTACATTCCAATTTCTATTTTTATAGCTCTATAATTATAATTAATTTTAATAAGATCAAAAATAGCTAGAACCTAATTTTTAAAAGGTTTTAATTAGAAGAAACAATTTTATTTTGATACACGATATAAAATAATAAAAGATATATGTATTTGGAATTTAATTTAATAAATAAACTACAATATATCGAAATAACAATACAAATAGCAACTGTAGACCCAGACCGTGCGAATAACAAATAATAGACGTTAGTAAAGAAACGAAACTCTCGCTCCGGACGCGTTCAAAGTCCCGATAAAACCCTGACGTATTAACGAGTGAGTAAGCCCTTGTGCTCGCCCCCTCGCGCTCGCCATGTGTGGGTCGTCAGCTTCCTCATAGAGCTATGAGAATTCTACGCATGCCAAATTTTAAAGCAATTTAGGTGCAATCAAACTTTAGCATTCATAATTTAGCAGCAATCATGACTCAGTTACAGCGAGTTGTTTTTAGTGTGTCAGCTGGAGACATGGGTCTCCAGCTGACACATGCCAGGAAGGCAAACCAGTGAGGTTAGGGCTTTAGACTATAGTCAGCCATTTAAAGCACAATGAGAGCAATGAGAGCCAAAAAAATTAACGATCACATTGATAAACTGTTGGATCTACGAACGAAATACCGTGTGTAAGCTGGCGACCCGTGTCACCAGCTTACACATCTGGATCTTCGTAATTATTCAAGTTACGATTATGTATTGTACCTCATATTTTAGAGCAAAATAGAAGCGCCAGGCTTCAAAATTTTCGAATCTCTAGTGCTAAAACTGTTTGAGCTACGAGCCGATATGTGTGTGTAAGCTGGTGACATGGGTCGCCAGCTGACACATGTTGTATCTCTGAAACTACATAAGTGAGAACTTCGTTTTAAAGATCAGATGAGACCATACAATAGAAGCGTTCACGAGTCAAAATTTCAAATCTCCTGGCTGTCTAGATTCAAAGTTATAAGCAAAAAACTATTTTCCCGCCAAAAAATTCAAAATAATCGCACGGACGCCGCTGAGCGGGCCGTTGCCGTTCCGTGCGCTACGCTATTACAATAGAGTTTCAACTTAGCCGTCATTGTTTTAAAATTCATTTTAACCTGCACTTTCGTATCGATTCAATTGGTATATTGAGCGTGTTAGACCAGGAGCCGACAGAAATAAGCAATGGTATACTACCGATTAACTTTATAGAGAGACTACGAACGACCTTCACCAAATTTGAGGTCAAGTGATAATATAACCCTTCATCGTTGGTGCATAATTCAAGTCTACTAATTTAACTAATAGGAAGTCAAGATTTAGTTTAGTAAAAGTAAAAAGTGTTTATTTCTTAAATAACTTTTACAGAGTTTTGCAGGGGCCTTCCAGAAAGTAGTCTTTCGACACTTGTGTTGGAAGTGCACCGCGTCTTCCAGACGGATTTACACAGTATTATTTAAAATCTTAGTTCCTATTTTAAGTTTGCTATGCTCATATGTGTGTGTGCGTGTGTGTGTGTGTGTGTGTGTGTGTGTGTGTGTGTGTATGTGTTTGTGTACATTCATATTTATTATGTACATAAACGGTTAATTTTGTGACTAAATAATATATTTAGGCGAACCCTAGATTGGATCTCTTTGTTGTTCTTCGGTCTGTCAAGACCCCTTTTTTAAGGAATGCGTGAATGCATCAAGTTGAAATTGATATCAAATACTCAGGTGTGCAATCCCTTATATCAAAGCCGTGCATGACGCATATTTTTGATTGATCTATAATCCTGAAATTTGGCAAAAAACAAAGTCTTATGGGACAAATATAGGAACCCTCGGTGCGCAAGTCTGACTCGCACATGTCCCGTTTTTGATATTATGAAAATCAGACAAAGCAATGTTAGTCGACTTTTATAATAAAAATATATCAAATCATAAGATTTTTATTCATTTGCAAATCTAAATTTCTGAGTATAAGCAATAATTTTTATTAAAATGTGCCAATATTGTTTGCAATTTCCATGAAAATAGCTATGAATAAAAGTTTAAGAAATACAGCCTATGTCATTTTCCATCCTTTTCCAAACTACCCCTATACAAAAAATCATCATTCTGACTCTACGTTACGACGATAATAAAGGACAAACAAACAAAATCACTTTTGCATTCATAATATTATTTTATAAATAATATTAGTATGGATTGCTATTGAAAATACACTAAATACCGAGCTCAACAATTATTGATCATAGTGATCTAAACTGTATATGTTGAACATATACCTCTTATACTATGTTATATCACACCGTAAATTGTTATTTCTGATAAGTTGATTCATTACTAAACTAAATCTTGACTTCCTATTAGTTAAATTAGTAGACTTGAATTATGCACCAACGATGAAGGGTTATATTATCACTTGACCTCAAATTTGGTGAAGGTCGTTCGTAGTCTCTCTATAAAGTTAATCGGTAGTATACCATTGCTTATTTCTGTCGGCTCCTGGTCTAACACGCTCAATATACCAATTGAATCGATACGAAGGTGCAGGTTAAAATGAATTTTAAAACAATGACGGCTAAGTTGAAACTCTATTGTAATAGCGTAGCGCACGGAACGGCAACGGCCCGCTCAGCGGCGTCCGTGCGATTATTTTGAATTTTTTGGCGGGAAAATAGTTTTTTGCTTATAACTTTGAATCTAGACAGCCAGGAGATTTGAAATTTTGACTCGTGAACGCTTCTATTGTATGGTCTCATTTGATCTTTAAAACGAAGTTCTCACTTATGTAGTTTCAGAGATACAACATGTGTCAGCTGGCGACCCATGTCACCAGCTTACACACACATATCGGCTCGTAGCTCAAACAGTTTTAGCACTAGAGATTCGAAAATTTTGAAGCCTGGCGCTTCTATTTTGCTCTAAAATATGAGGTACAATACATAATCGTAACTTGAATAATTACGAAGATCCAGATGTGTAAGCTGGTGACACGGGTCGCCAGCTTACACACGGTATTTCGTTCGTAGATCCAACAGTTTATCAATGTGATCGTTAATTTTTTTGGCTCTCATTGCTCTCATTGTGCTTTAAATGCCTGACTATAGTCTAAAGCCCTAACCTCAATGGTTTGCCTTCCTGGCATGTGTCAGCTGGAGACCCATGTCTCCAGCTGACACACTAAAAACAACTCGCTGTAACTGAGTCATGATTGCTGCTAAATTATGAATGCTAAAGTTTGATTGCACCTAAATTGCTTTAAAATTTGGCATGCGTAGAATTCTCATAGCTCTATGAGGAAGCTGACGACCCACACATGCGCTCGCCCCCTCGCGCTCGCTCGTACCCGTTGCGTCCTTTCGTTTCCACAACAATTATATATGTAGCATTGTAGCAGCTCTAGCAGGATCGGGGGTATTGCGGGCTGAGAGAGGAAGTAGGTAGATGATGAGATGTTTGTGGCACGCACTAAAGTTATTCCTCTGGCCAGACACTTTATGGCCATGGGTCTCACTCGACATTCTTCTTGATTGGCACAAAGGAGCTGGTACCGCTGGTATTGTTGGAGTATACCTCGGAGTACTCCCCAGCGCTGGTCACCACGACCGTGTAGTTGAGGGACGAAGGCACCACCATGTCCTGCTCATAGGCCAGCTTGGGGTTGTAGCAGGACTCCTTGCAGGATACCAGCTCAGGAACTGGAGAAGAGGAAGTAAGTAATTTGAAGAGTTATTATAGTGGGATATTTGCGGGAATGGAGTCCGTAGTGGTAGCCAGCCAGGCGAACATAGAACAACAAAACCGACTTATCTATCCTATCCCCACTGGGAATCGAATCCGAGGATCCCGGATTGTAAGTCCTAGTGTTTTGACATTAGGTCCGGAGGCGGTAAATGTCATTTTCAACCGACTTAAAAAAGTAGGTTCTCAATTCGACTGAATTTTGTTTGTATGTATATTATTACGCGATAACTCCGCCAGTTTTGAATCGATTTTGATGGCTCTTTTGTTTTGTTTCGTAGAGCTTCAGAGGTGGTCCCAAATGATTAGGATGAGTGAACATATTTAAGTCGGCTTTTATAGTTGTTTTTGTTAACACATGCTTTTTTTGGTGTCGGTACTTTATTTATTGCATTGTCTTCGGATCTATATAGTACCCATCAAGACATAATAAACGAGCCCAAACATGACGGGTTTATGATGTGTAGTTTAGATATCGGCAGGCACCCATCGAACAAATGAGGTTTACTCGCGCATACGTAGTGGCCATTTTCTGCGCTAGTCTCTTGGAGGGACAGGTGAGGTATCGCGGATCGGCGGGAGGCGGTGAGCGTCCTTTCTTATACTATATTATGTGCCAACATGCAAAAAATTCAACTGCGTACCTACAACCATTGCAAGTTAAATAAAAGCTTGTACGAAACAAGGACCAACCTTCCATCTTCTGGGGCTCGTTCGCCTCCACCAGGTCTATCGAGTGCTGTCGATCCTCGTAGTTCCCCCTCAGCCCCCACATGTAGTAGCGGCACATGCTGGTCATCACGCCTGCGTCCTTCATCGTCTGCTGGCACTTGTCCCTCGGCGACACAGTCTGACAGTGGATCTCGGAGCGGAGGTGGCTGTACTTGGTTTGCGTCGAGTGTGTCCGGCAGTTCACTATGTCCGCCTGTTGGGCAGTAATAATTTGTTCCCCAATACAGTACGGTATTCAGAAGCACTATTTTGCGCATGTCTAGTTCATACCCATTTACAGGCTCGCCGCTTCCACTCCCACAGGTCCCAGTGATACTCTCGGTCGATGTGCTCCTCTATCGGATGCACCTCCGTCTGTATCCCTCGCTCGCTCACACGCACTGTACATCATATAAATGG
The DNA here is from genome assembly GCA_910589575.2 of Carcina quercana. Classification (NCBI taxonomy): domain Eukaryota; kingdom Metazoa; phylum Arthropoda; class Insecta; order Lepidoptera; family Depressariidae; genus Carcina; species Carcina quercana. Next base: position 9,564,319 of record OU342447.1, on the reverse strand, counting down.
TACATATACATGTCCTTGTCTCTTAGTGGGAGTCATTTTAAGCTGAATTTCGAACAATTAGTCATCTACTCGTATTGACATTGCTAGCCCTTCTCGCTTCACTCCTCTTTTAACGGTGGAACGGCAGACTATGATACGATAGCGATATTCCATCTGTGTGTGTCGCTTAATGTTATACCCTACCGGTACCCGTGCTCCCTAAAAACTACAGCTTGAGAATCTTCAAACGAAGAGTTAATAACCTCTAAATTAGACCAACGCGTAACATCGTCGACCTCATCGTCACTTATCATCAGAACAGATCAAGGTCGACATCTTGACGTCGCATGCCTGACAGAGCCGTGGTAGATTCTCAACGACTCACTTGTGTCCCGCAACTACTCTGCAGCCCTGCCAAACGTTCCCAAACTTGGCTTGAGACAGCTTGGGACTTGGCAAAGCAGCAGCACTTGTAACACTTGTGTTTGTTTTTTGGAAAACTTTGAAATACATAATAAATTACTGAGGACTGGACTGCCACTGGACGCTCGGCGCATCCTGTCACCATTCGAATGATCTTCTGGAGCCTCCGAAGGTTTTGGATACACGCCTAATTTTGTATTATACTCTTACATACGTTTCGGCACAAACTTCTCGACCAGTACGTCAATGTCCTTCACCCGGTCGACATCTTCCATCAGCTCCAGCAGGTGGATTACGTCGGGATGGTTCCTCGCGTACTCGAGCGCCTCGTTTATGTACCTACAAGTTAAACTATAATCACCTAAGCTCTGTTTGGGGCTAAGAGTTGCTATATTCAGCAGAGTCACGGGTTGAAAAATCAATTATATTCCTTTATCTAGCTAGCTAGCCCTTCCCTTATTTCTATCACTTACAAGACGGGTGGCGTATGATCCACTGTTATCACCATCAGCAGCAGCTTGGAAACATCCACTGCTGAACATATACCTCCTCCATGGTATGCCACAATGACAGGTCCTGAGCTGCTTGCGTCCAGCGACTGCACGCGACCTTTAGTAGGTAGTCGGTACATCTCATCATATCAATATATATGTCCCCACTGCAGGGGCTCAGGTCTACTCTCATACAGAATGTGTATGGGACATAGTACACCACGCGGGACCAGTGCGGATTGGTAGACTTCACACACACCTTTGAATTTCTACTCAGGAGTGTGCAGGTTTCCCCACGATGTTTTCCTTCACCGAATCATTCGTACATAAATTCCAAATAACAAATTGAAACTCATTGTTACGAGCCAGGATCAAATCCAGACCTCGATTGTTCAAGGACTGACGCTCTACCCAACTGAGCTACCTCGGCTGGATGTTTCAGTTATCGAGGATAAGTATGCTCCTCTGTCGCCCAAGTCCTCACCGCTCGGGATCCTTGCTGAAGCGAGCAGCCATGCCCACGCTGCAGAACCCGTAGCGTCTACCCTTGTGCCGTATCAGCCCCAGCTTGAGATTGCTGGGCACCAGCGCGCCCGCGATCAGGCATATGGCGCAGAAACCCAAGTACTGGAAGGAAGGCTTCCTTTTCAATCGACTTCAAAAAATCAGGAGGTTCTTTCGATTCCATTCTGATGATTCTTTTGTTGTTTGCTATATACTATACTTCAGTCAGAGGTGGTCCACTCAAATTGGGTTGGATGCCCCTCAGGCTGCCCTAGGCTCGGGCCTACTTGGCCTTAGGGCAAATCCGCCACTGCCAACGACATAGCTTTTTGAGGGATGTTAATTTTTTGAGAAGCGAGTTTCAGATTTTCTGGGCAATTTTACATTTTGATTTTTAAATGAAAGTTAGTCTTATTACATATGATGGTTAAATAGATGCTCAATTGTTTGCAGGGTCTATCTCGTTAGTTTACAGAGCTCAGTTTGTCTTTCAAACACTCTTGGAAGACACTTTCTTCTGTTTTCCACCTTGGCTTATATAGAGGTGTGATCAGGCTTCATCTCAGAAGTTGACAGGGCCCTCAGGACATTGGATTACTAACCTAGTCTAGGGTATACAAGCACCTACCTGAACGCACCTCTCCTTCATGGCGATGGTTGAGAACTCGCTGCTGGCATCGTAGCAGATGTAGTTCTTCAGGGATCCCAGCGAGAGTCGCTCTTGCATGCTACATCCCACGTTGACTCTGTCCTAAAGAATTTGTTATAATTACCCTACAAAAATTTAACTTTGAAAACGTTCACGCTTTGTGTGACACATATAAATACAATAAACAATTATTCTATTCCTTTATTAGCTCAATCACTCGTTGACGGCTCGATGTATTTATTGTAGAGGTATATATGTTAAGGCAAGGGAAATAATTTCTGAAAAACATACAGACAGTAGTATCGTATGGGCCGAAAATGTTAACATCAGCTGATACTGTTCAAATATAGCTAGGAACTACCGCAAGTAAACTTGCTTTCACGTAAATCTGTCCATCGGTTCGAGAGCTACGATGCCACAGACAGACATTGGCATCAAAGTTATAACACCCCTCTTTTTGCATCGGGGATCAAAAAAGATCGAATGGTTTTGGCTTTTCTAGTCAGGGCAGCAGGGAATGGAAGAAAGAAGGATTCATGTAGACAACTTGAAGGGACTCAACCTCATCGGTGAAGACTTTCTTTCCCTTGAGCATTCTCTCTAGCACCGAGTACGGGATCCTCATTTGCTCCTGGAGACCAGACATGATGCCCATCAGCCTGTTGATGGTGGACACCAGATACATGATGTTCTGCATCTCCCGCCAAACGCGCCACACCTTCACGAAAAGCGGCTGCAAGAATACGGTACTACAGCACGTCATTCAAATATGCGGGCGGAAATAGTGTATGAAAATCCATTGTTAACGTGCTAGATTTTTTAATAATTTTTTGAAAAGTTAGTTAATGTAAAAAGACAAAAAGTTTATGTCGAAATTGGCAAATTGAAACGGGCCACTTGCTTTTTCTCTACATTATTATAAACCTCCATGGTAGCTCAGTTGGGTAGAGCGTCAGACCATGAACAATCGAGGTCTGGGTTCGATCCTGGCTCGTACCAATGAGTTACAATTTGTTATTTGAAATTTAATTACGAATGATAATTACCAATGGCTTTTCGGTGAAGGAAAACATGAAGTCTACCAATCCACACTGGTCCTGCGTGGTGGACTATGTCCCATACACTCTCCTATGATTATAATATGATTATAATCCGCACGCAAGACGATGTACAAGATTACATTATATATTTTTAAGGGATATTAGACAACTTAATGTTAGACGGCTAGTCAAGTGAATAGAGTCCTATTGTGTAGCCAATAGGCCATGGAGGCGGTTAAAAAGCCATCGACTTACAAAAACAGTATCGACGGGCACCGCATCCTTGTATTTAACCGCCTTGTGTAGCTCTTCAAGCACTCCCTTGAACCGTTCTACGAGCTGCTGCGACATCTCCACCAGGGAACTGACATCCGTCAACATCTTCCGGATAAACACCTCGTATTGCCGGTTGAACACCAGCAGGCCGCAGATCTGGTTGTAGTCAGATCTGGTGGTAGACATCATTATAGTTATAAAGTTTCCAATGCCAAATATTTTTTTATGTACACTATAGCTTGCACTTGACTGCAGAACGATAAAGGCGCGTGTGAAAGAAGCATTGGCGCTCAAGAAGGTCGATATTTGATTTGCTTTGCAAATGGGCATCACTTTCAACTGCGTACCCTCAAACATCTACTGCGATAACCAACTCGCCTGACCAGCGTAGCGATTATGCCAATGCCATGCCCTTTTCATGTTTACAGTAAACATTTTGGAGAATGTGCACAGAAACTATTTATATTGATTCTTCCATCGCTCACAAATACCGGTTCAACAGAAGAACGTCAGACCTCCACACATATACAGTAGAAACTCCCAAAGCTCGCACAAAACGGTTCACTTCCACTTTCATTGTACGTACCTACAGGTATGGAATGCCTCACCAGCGTGTACCCTCAAGAATACAACTTGAGTCTTTAGTCGAAGAGTAAATAGTCACCTTCTAGATCAACGCGTAACATCGTCGACCTCATCGTCACTGAACATCAGGTGAGATTTTGGTCAAGCGTTGGACTATCTTCAATAACTCAGATCCTCACTCCGTGATCTCCATGGAGGGGCTCAGATAGACCTCAACGTTGCCTGTCTCGTCCTGTATGATAACGAGTCCCTCCACAGCCGTGGTCAGCATGTTGACTCGCTGCATCACCCCGATTAGGGAGTTGGAGAGGGTCGCTATAGATGCCTTACCAGCGTCCACCAGGTCAAACGGTACTGCAAACATATTCAAAATTAAAATAAAACCTCTGGGCTTCAGTGCTGTACATTGGGTACTTTTTACAAGTGGCAACGAGTACACACTTACAATCAGGTATAGCATAGCCTCCCTTATTGCAGTCTCGATTGAAGAGCCTAACTCCAGCAGTTACTTCCATCAAAGCATTAAGTTGTGCTGCCTTCTCCCTCCGTGGTAGTGAGACGAATATCTTCAAGTCTTCAGTGAGAAACACGCTTTCCAACGCCGCGATCGCTTCTTTTAACGTCTGTGGATATACGAAAACTATTTTGTTAGGCTTTAGCTGATCAGCGACCATTAGAACGGAAGGCTGACCCAAAGTTATGGAAGAAGTTACAATACAAGGAATACTTTAGATTGTTAGATTATCAGATTTTGAAATATTTCAATCGAGATCTGGGTTCTATTCTACCGGAGAAGAGTTTGGTTCAGTTCTTTCCGCTAGCGATATAACGTCACGACTACAGTAACACGCTTTTGCGTTGCTATCATATTAAGCCGAGAAATGTCCAAAGCTGAACACAGACCTGCCCAGCTGCCAAACTGACAAGCACTGAACTTCTTGCATCCAGCGACTCCTTGAGTTTCCAGGACAGTCTATTTTAGATCTATTTACCAACCATGATTGCCGAAGGATTCCCCAATCCGCTTGCAAGTATGTTGTAAATTGATATCTTCCTGAACAATTTCTGGTAGACAGCTTCAGAGTTGTCTGGCTCGGGATCGCAATCCAGTATCTCGTTGAGGAGTGGGACCAGGCAGTGGTCTATTTTGTCCTCGTGCTTCTCAATGAGTACCTCGATTTTGTCGTAGTTCTTCAATATGATGAATTGCATTTTTAACGTGTTCAAAGTGCCTTCACCGCCTGTATAGAGCAAGAAGAACGTAAGGCCATCTTATCTTCATATAGGCTGTAGGCCATTGGGGATATGAGTCTCCCTGATAGATCACTTGCGTCTGACTTTCTTATTGCAGATTGGCAGATGGATTAGTGATTGTTGGAAGATATTGTTATAGGTAAATGCAGTATATGGGGGTCCTATTCTGAAGCTGAAACCAGCAACAAAAGCTCGTTGCTACACGATTGGACTCACAATCCAGAGGCCTAGGGTTCGATTCCCAGTGGAGAGTGGTACCTGTTGGTACTCGGTTTTCGTGGTGGTAAGGCAAGACATTTTTATACCATGTTACCTAAGTCTGCCACCAAACAGCAGTGCTAATAGCACTGTTATCTTCCGGTACGAAAGGTCCAGTTGAAGTTTTTTGGTAAACTTACAGTTAAGCATACTGTATTTCATCATTCATTTCATTTCCAACGGCCTTGCATACAAATTCCTTATCGTCACTTAACGTCAGGTGAGATAAAGAGGCCGAGTGCAAACCCGTTATTTATAGAGTCTTCAGTAAGCAGCACTCAACGCGGCGCTAGAAAGAAACCAAAGACAAATGGTAGGGGACAAACTTCTACCGCTTTTCCCCCCTACCGTTCCAAGCGCTAGAGTGTTCGGCTGCAAATTCGCATCATAATTTATTAGTTTTTAACTGATTTTCGTAGTTTCGTTTTCATTTGAAAACCACAAAATCAATTTCGAAAAATCCTTTTTTCGGTGAAACTACATCGTTTAATCAATATCTAGAATAGGGTTTGACTTAAATCTAAACCATTGGTTTGGTGGTCTAAAATGCAAAACTTATACTCGTTCTATTTTCTTTATAATAACATTTCAAGAGTCATAAACTAATTGAAGACTCATCTTATTATACTTGCCAAATTTTATGATGATGCAACGTGTTATTCAAAAATAAGGACGTAACTGCGTTTGTATGGCGACTCGAGCTTGCTGCAGACTCTTAAATGGAATAGCACATTTCATTCATTTTACTTACGTATAAGCATGGCAACACACTCGTTAACGAAGAACTCCAAATTGTTTCTGTTCAGCGTCTTCGCGAAAAGTTTCCCATACTTTGGGTTGATGAGCAACAATTCAACCAAATGCACCACAAACGCTGTTTCCACTATAACATTTTGCGCTTGACAGTTCCTCGTTACTTCTGACGCTATGTTCTTTATTATGTTTTCGTTAACCATTTTGGGCTAATTCCGCTTTAGATAATAGTTTTACCAAAAATACAAATCGTAAAAAGATCAATCCAGATTAATGTATGGTTTACGGCCTAGGTTTACGGTTTACAGCACAGTGACTAAAATTGTTGCTTTGTCAATATTACCCAATATTACCATGGAGATTGATTGTTGGTTGTCTTTTATAAGATAGCATTGTTTTTAAATATTGATTTCGAGATAGGCTTCATGGTTGAGATATACAAAGCAAAGAGAGATAAAGTGATTAAGGAGCATGTGAAACTAAAAAGATTCACTTCGATTTTTTTTAACTTCATGTAAAAAGGGACAACAAATGTTAGACTCAAATCTCTACTACATTCATTTCTAGTGCAAATCTCTGCTAAATGTCTGCTAACATATTTAGCTATCATATTTCTATAATTTAGTTTTGCGCAATATTTGTAGAGTCTGCAATACACATAATTATTATCGTAATATTATTATATGAACACATCGTTATATTTGTCGTTCGGTCTTTTCTTTTTAATAATTGTCATAATGTATATTATATAAAATAAAAATCGTTATATTAGGAAAAACCGATGAAGTACGTCAGGCCCGCGCACCGAGGGATGCCGAGGGTTCCTTATAGAATTATGAATTAACATACGATCATCATAAATAATAGGTAAGGTCATCGAACAATACTATAACGAAAATGTAAGTCCGATTAAATCGTAAAAACAGGCCAAGTGCGAGTCAGACTCGTGACTTAACTATGGACTCGTGCATCGACCGTTACCTCAATATTAGTACAAAAAAATAATCTATCCTCTTATAACTTTTAAAAAGTTTTTGACAGATATAAATTAGATTACCGCCATTGAAACTGATCAACAAACGTTTCTAAACTGCGTTCATGTTTTCACAATTACGTCAATATGAGTGCAGTTCTTCTGCAGTTAGATTTAAGGATTTACTGGCTCAACACCACTCTTGTCCATAATTATTTTCAAATCCGCGGTTAAAATGATGATTTAAATTTATAAGTTTTTACGGTTTTTACATAAAATCAACACATCAACCCAAACCTCAACCACAGAATACAAAATAGTAGAACTCAACTTACATCCTTAATATTCCAATTGAAGAGCACCCTAGCATTTGATAAAAAATATATCGTTATAAATAAAAATATAGTAATATTTTTGAACGAGAACTACGAACTAACTAACCCCAAGTAAATAAATTTTACAATCCCGTCACACTGCTAGGCCAAGGATGGTACAGGCTTATAATACTGTTTTTATTTTAAGTTTAGAAAACATTATAATATTCCACTGCTGGTATAGGCAGAACATTTTACTGTAAAGTGTATCGTAAAATTATAATAACTATATTTATTTTACAATGCTGTGAAAAAGTGTAAATTTGAACGCATTACGGTGGCATGTTTTTTGCAGTACAGATTTTCTGTATCACTCAGATATACGGACTACATTTGTTTGACTAAAATCTGTCCCGATTGGCGGGATTCCTGGATCCGAACAATTCCGAAGCACAGTTCGGGTATCTTCGCACTGACGCCGTGTGCATCTAGCGCGTAGGTATATTATTGTGTGGCTTTCTTATTCCTTGTAGCTGTGAAAATATACTTGCTTTGAGAAAAATGGCAGACCCCGATAATATTACCAAAAAAGAACTTGCCAAGGAAATTGAAAGTGAGTAAACAATTTATTTATTACGTTCAATATTTTTTTCGGTGAAATATATTGGTGTTTTTAACATATTGAGCTAAATATGGGTACAGATAGCTGCTGCCCGGGGGTCTCGTAATGGCTTCCTATACTGTGTTGAAGGCAACTTCGATTTTTCGTAACTTTCAATTCGAAATATCTCTGATAGTAAGACGATATTGGGAAAATGTTTCATGTGATAGTTGTTAGGTAAAATGATGCGGATCTATTGGTATACCTGTCTCCAATTATAGTTGTTTCGTTTAGCCTGCTTACTGATGGTTTATTTTTATGCAACGCGTAAGAACGTTCCACGTATGAAACGATGTAATGGCGGCCCCTTGTGAAACATTGACCATACTAAATTGTGCGCTTAATGTTTTTGAACAAATATTATTCGAAACATTTTTTTAGAAATTGTCTGTTTAGTGTATAATCTAAGAAATTATTATGATTAGTACTAAATTGTTTAGTCAATTAGGCCGCCATAGAACGTTCGGATACACGATACACCCACACCAAGTTATATTTGACATAACAAAACAAAGACCTTACTACATCTAGGAGCATTTAAACTACATATTTGCACTGAGCAAGTAAACATATTTGAAAAATTCAGGGGAACTTCAGGCTGTGACTTGACTTGCTTCAGGTAAACGAATAAAAGCCAATGTTCTGTCTTTCGACGACAAAAAGTATTGTTTGCTGAAACTACTTTTTTCTTGAAATTTCAAAAAATCATTACAATTCTAAGTCTCGCCTTAGAGCTCCCTTTTGTGCACCCCAACCAAATTGGTCGGATGAACCAATTTTTTCAATTCTTGAGTTTTAAATGGTGTAACAAAATAGAAACTTATTTACAATAAAATTACAAACTTATACAATACTAATAATAATAAAAAATACAATAATAATAATAAAAAACAAAAACATACATTTATATGTAACTAATCAGACTTTGTTTTATTTATACAGATTAAATATATGTATATATCTGAAATATGTACTTTCTGTATTTTTAAAACATTGAATACCTGTAAACAAGCAATTCTTGAGAAGTATTTGATACTAAAACAGTTGTAAAAATGTTGTTAAAATTCACAAAATGTAGTTTTGAGATCAAGAAATCGATTAGTCAAGGTGTAATCTTTGAACACATTCAACTTTTTGGTTGACCTAGGCCCATAGTCCACCAACGAAGCTAGAGCAACCAGATTTAATCTAATAATTATGCTAACGGGACTTGCCATTGTGGAGTACCATTGGGCAGGTCAATGTTCAAAAGTGGACATTTCCTGACTGTTGATAACCTTTAAATAAATAAGAAATTCTTAACCTACAGAAATACTGAAAGATGCTGACCTTTCCAAGACATCAACGAAAAAGGTCATCCAGAAATTGGAGAAGTCCCTCGGGGCAGACCTGACTAGCAAGAAGAAGGTGATTGACCAACTGGTCATGGACTATGTGAACGGCAAGGATTCTGACAATGAAGAAGATGAAACCGAGGAAGAACCAGCTGAAGAGGAAGATGAGAAGAAGAGTGAGGAACAGGAGAGTGAGGATGAGGTAAGTCTGCTGTTTGTGTTGACTATTTTGTGTCCTGTATAGTCATATGTTTGGGTAGTAGCAAAGTTTAAGCTGCTTGCCTGGCTTACTATTATACTAGTATCATAAATGTGACAGTGTGTTTCCTCTTGACTCCTCAATTACTCAATCAACCGTGATGAAACTTGGAATTTACTACAGGATTTAGGCTTCTTTTTAACCCTGTCTGTTATTGTTCTTACTGTAGGATAATTTTTGAAGAAAAGGTAGAACAGCACAACAATGAAACGCTTTTGCTCAATTTGCGCATATGACATAGAGGGTACTTAAGCCAGCCTGGGGGCATCTCAGGAGTATGCAGGTTTTGCTTTAACCAAAAGCCAGAATTAATTATTTTTATAAATTCTTCCTAAGTCTGTGCTTAAGTTCCAAGTAACTAAATGGAACCCATTGGTGATGAGCCAAAATTAAATCAAGTGATTATTCCATAGCTGAATATTGTTGCGGGCTTGTATAACACCTCCACAAAGTTATCTATTTAACCTACTTCAAAAAAGGTGGACATTCTATTAAGTATAAGATGTACTGTTTGACAGGATGAAAAGCCCGCCAAAAAGAAGAAGAGGAAGGGATCGGATGCAGACTCAGATGGAGACTGGAGGAGCAAGAAGCAGAAGAAGCAAAAGAAGACCCCTGTAAAAGCTAAGAAGGTACGTCTTAGAATCATATTTTTTTCTAACAACAACAACACTTCCATTTATATGTAGGTAAATTATTATTATAATAGCATTATTTCCGACACATACCATTTTTAAATTTACAAGCCTACCAACCTTAGCTTTTATATGTGTGATCCCGTAAGGGTGAAATCCTCCTCCATCTCTTTCCATTTCTGTATGTTGGTCCAGTTCTGTTAAATCTCTATGACATGGTCGACCCAGCTTTTCCTTTGTCTTCCCACATTCCTTTTACCATCTCCATTTCAGCCGTAAGCAAGGTAGATATTGCTGCCTATCTCCTTACTTTCTATCTTTAGTTGGCTACTAAGTTATACAACACCTATACACAACAGCGGATATGGAGTGACCTATTCTAAAATCAAACAACTTTAAAATTAATGTTTCCTCAGGGAGCTGGTGGACGAGGCAAGGGCAGCGGCTACACCAGAGCCTACAAACTATCACCAGCTCTTGCAGATCTGATGGGAGAAGATGAGATGCCCCGGCATGAGGTTGTGAAACGCATGTGGGCCCTTATCAAGGAGAAGAACCTGTATGATCCCAACAACAAGCAGTTCGCCATCTGCGATGAAGCACTCTACAAGGTTATTGGGACCAAGAGATTCCGTACATTTGGTATGATGAAATATCTTAAAACACACTTCTTGGATGAGTAGATAGTTTTGGAATATCGTTTACGACTACCTATACACACTTGAGTCAGTGGAAAATTGACACAAAAACACGATAAAAACTTAGCATTGATACAATTAATGCCGAGTATATCGCTAAGAGTTGCCACTTTTAGCAGATGGATTTGTGATCGCAGTAAGATGTCTGCTTGAGTATTTTTCCACTTGTAATCTTTTATAGAAAGACTGCTGATGCTCAAACCAAAATTTCAGTGGATGTTAATAGTAACTACAATATTGCAGTAGTGATTTCTTCAGAATTATTCAGAGTTTCTATGAGGATGTAGTGATATGTGAACCAAATGTCTCGGTATTGACATGATTCAGATGTGTATAGATAGTTATTTAAGGGTGCTTTACACGTACAGTTTGGATAAATACTATCAGTTATTTGTCTGGTGATTTTGGACTTGAAACGGAAAGCTATTTTGACGTTGCCCAAATGTGCATGTAGATGACCCTTAAAATGAATCTGTAAAAATTGAACTTAAATAAGACAGCAAGCAAGCAGTCGTCTGATAAATTTGACTACAATATTTCTTGCGTTACAGAAATGCATTTAATGTTTATGATTTTTGTATAGGGCATAAAATTAAATTCCAGCATAGTTTTGATCCTGCTTAAAATTATTTTTATACTTTTTTAAAGGTGTTTCCTTTTCATGTTCTTATGTTCATTCCTGGATGATTGTTTTTTCACAACTAAATAAAAAGAGATTAAAAGACTAGAGCTGTCCAATTTAGAATTAGATAGACTTGTTCTGTAATCTTTTCAATTTAGAACATCAAGGTATTTACATGAATAAAATTTTATCCTTTGTTAATATTCTCATTGTGGAATATAATGTCTGAACTTTTTAACCGACTTCAAAAAAGGAAGACGTTCTCAATTCGATAGGGAAGTTTTTTTAAAAAATGTTTGTTACCTCAGAACTTTTGACTAGATGAACTGATTTGGATGATTCTTTTTTTATTTGGTAGCTGGTGCTTTCCGTGTGGTCCCATTTGGTACAGTTCTGACAACGGCATCCATGAGAAAAGGATATAAATCTTAAATTTGTAGTAAAAGTAAAGTAAAAGTAGACTTTTAGGGCAATTGAAGTCGGTTTCCAGTTCTTTTTGAACGCATTTACTTGTTCAGTTCAATTTTATGCTCTATACATAGATATGTATGTAAGATTTTACATAAAAATACTTTCCATTTATCAATAATTCCATTTATGCATTTCATAGTTTGCTTTTCTGAATCGTTTTTGTCAACTTTTTTGGATATATTGATAAGGTAGGTATGTATTGATGTAAAATGTATGTTGAAGTACAGAATTGTGTACAAAAAAAAATGTGGAGTGTGGATTGTTGTATGGCAAATTGTTAAACAAAGTAAATAGTTTCATACAAATTACGTTTATGCTTAAAAGATTGATTTATGACTGGTGTTATAAAACTGATTAAACTAGCTAACATTTATGTACCGATATAAAAAATCATTTATGTTTATTTAATAATTCTTAATAGTTACATCAATTTTTATGTGAGTGATTTGTAATGTAATTTATTTACGATAATACTTTATTTGACGATTTGTTGTATGGAAATTCGATTGAATTTAATTATAAGCTAGAATGTGTAAGAAATAAAATAATGAATAAAGACTTGTCAAAAACTAAAAAGCTGTAAATATTTCTAGTAATAATCGCAATCCCAATCGATAAGTTTCTTCACAATTGGTTCAGCTGTTTTGGCGACTATTCCGGGTTGATCACCAACAGCCTATATACATCCCCTCTTCAGGGGCTCAGGCCTACTCTCACACAGAGAGTGTATGGGCCGTAGTCCACGCGGGACTAGTGCGGATTGGCGGACTTCACATGCCTGTTCAAGACATGCAGGTTTCCTTACGATGTTTTCCTTCACCGTTAAGCAATCGGATAATGTACTTGAAAAACAACTCATAGGTACACGGCTGGATTCGAACCCGGAACTCTCCGATTGAGAGTCCGCGCCTTATCCACTGCGCCACCGACGCTTCTATGGATGAATTCCGGGTTACCAAGACACAATTTCATCATCTGTTTATCTGATAGTCCACCGGACAACGTTCTCTGCTGGACTTAGGTCTCAACACACACTAACCGCTTCTGTGGCTACACGCATGCATTAACAATCCGAAGACCCCGGGTTCCGGGAAGTAGGAATTTCCTCTGTCCGCAAGGTCACCTAATTCTTCTGCTAAACAGCAGTTTGCAGCACGGTAGCGGTAGTTTGATACTTCTATGTGAACACGCTTTCCGGCCAATGGCTTTAGTTCCCAGCAAGTGTGATGAAGGTAGTACAAACCAGTTTTTTTTAAACATTGTTACGCCATGATGACTGCGTTTAACCAGCCACGCAGGACTTCCATTAGTGGTTTACTATAATCACCACGCTTGGCAAGCGGAGTGGTGAGTTGACGAGACTACACGGGCAAGTACACTCGAGTACAAAAATATGTACCCACTTCAGTACCATGTCACATTCATTCTTTCATGTTCCTTGAAGTAGATGTTGTTTTGGGGTAGAAAATGACAAATGAATGGGACCCCATATTTTTTATTTACGGAAATAACTTGATTTTCATTCATTACTTTGACACATGGCAATTCATGCATTTTGATAAAAACAACGATATTTTTCGACGAAAATGACGTAGCTCGTGTGGCTAAATAAAGTATTACTCAAATACTATTACTACTAATACTAAAAAATAATTATTATTTTATATATTTATTATTAAATTGGTTTCCTCTAGTCTATACCATGGGTTTATGATTTGTGCGTGACGTCATCTGCTGTTTTTATTGTAAAACGCGCTTCTCCTAAATCACTACCGAAAAAATCTAAAGAAATATATTTTTCAGGTTCCTTGGAGCTAAATCTCGTAATTTTCGAATTAAATCAATTTAAAATTTTGTAATGTTGTCCATTAAAAGTGGGTGAAAAATGGGTACATCTTTTTATACTCGAGTGTACAATAGCAACATTAAAATTAAAATAAGATTTAAAGTGGCCAAATTATTTATTTTTAATCCAAAAACAAATAAATAAACACATTGGAAGTCCATGGCGATTTTCATTTCATTCCACAGGCATCGGTCTTGAGCTGACGCCAGTCCGGACTTGATCCGGACCAATCTAGATTCTAGAACAACATATTTTGAATAATTGAATTTTTTTACGACTGAGTGTGCGTCCAACTCGAACAGTGAGGGCTAGGAGCATTGAGCGAGGGTACTGATTTTTTGATCACACACAACGTAAGGGGGCGTCCATAAATTACGTGAGATGATTAAGGGGGGAGGGGGTCTCGACAAATATCACGCAATTTTTTTTCTGATTAAAACTAGACATGTGTGATGTTTAGTTTTTAAATGTCTATTCAAATTATCGACGTTACCACCGGTAATAACAAGGATATTTGAACAATATGTACATTTCGCTTTTTTTTGGACCCACTTCTAAAAAGTGGTTCCAAACAGCACTTCTTTTCCGTGAAGACATTTCTGTCTCACCAAAGTATTTTTATCAATAAAGTAACACTACACTAAGTTAATATTAATAAACCCACATTCTGAAAAATCTCACGTGAGATTGGGGGACGGGGGAGGGGGTTGAATAAAACCTCACGATATCTCACCAAGGGGGGAGGGAGGGACAGAAAATTAAAAAAAAACACCTCACGTAATTTATGGACGCCCCCTAAGTTTATAAGTATTTTTGGCAGATTTTTCAAATATTATGCCATTGTCGAAAATGTTGTCATTTTCTTGAAACTATAAAATCGATGGAACGATCTTTTTTGCACATCATTTTTAATAAGCAAAAGTAATATTCACTTGATTTTTCAGCTTTCGTCCAGCCTGAGATGAGAGAGAGAGATAGCATGAGAGCGGTCGGACGAGATTTTGTCATCTTAACGTCATATCGTACATACATTTGACATTTAAATATGACATATCTCAGCATCAACAATCTCGTCCGTCTCAAGCTACGCAGGCTGGTACTCATATTTGATGTTATAGAGATTCATAATTAATTTAATAATAAAAAATTTGTAAATGATGAAATGACATTTACTTAGTAAATGTGTGTGTTTTGTGCAAGGAAGTTTTAAGTACCTACTACATTTCTTTATGGTACTACCCTACATCTATGTGCTGGTATCAGTTATGCCAGTACCATTCCATACGCAAACATGGACTTCTAAAAAAAACTATAATTTAACAACTTACAATTATTTTATTTTCATTGTTGACCCTCTCCATCGTCACTGTCATTATCATCAGGGTGGAAGTGTTCCTTCAGTCTCTTCATGAACTTCTTCTCTTTCTCAGCATCCCAGTTTATATTGTACTGCTGTAATATCTTGATCACTTTTTCGGCTGCTGGCCAACAGAGCACCGGCTTAATAGGTTCTGTTTGAGAAATTGAATTATTTAGCCTGTGTACAATAAATTGTTTACATAAATAAATAAATGTCCATGGCGGTTCATATGTTCCAGTAGTATGTATGTACCAGTGGACATGTGCAGACGATTATGAAGTAATAAAATAATGAGGTATGAGCGCCCCCCCCCCCCCCCCCCCCCCCTTAAATATTTTTTTATTCCGGTTTTGAGTATTATTTGTTATAGTGGCAACAGAAATACATTATCTGTGAAAATTTCAAGTCTCTAACCATCACGGTTTATGAGATACAGCCTGGTGACAGACGGACGGACAGCGAAGTCTCAGTAATATAAGATCTTTGTACCTTCATGGCTACACGTGTCAGCTGGAATGAAAAACGTTAAATAACGACATTGATCAGTAAAAGCAATTTTAATGTACTGAGAGATTTCGTATGATTTTGTGGTTCGTCGTCAGTCAGGCGGGAAACGTCTGCTCACTGAGCAAGTAATCACCGTCTGCTGGTGAACAATAGGTGAACAATGGCGTTGGATACGAAGTAATATAGATTAATTAATGTAAGGCAGGGCAACGCTATATTGATAAGAAAGTACTTACTGTTATCCGAAGCATTGGGTAATTCCTTTACTGTCATTTTCCCGAAAGTTGACCGCAAGGTTGTGCTTATTTAATTTCCAAGAACATATGATGCACAACTCTGCTAGCACTGAACTGTACACGTTTACTCGTATTTACTATTATCATATGTGGGTACTTTGAGCAAATTGAAGTACTTCCAAAATTACTAATAGAAATAGAACAAATAAAAACTTTATGAGGGTAATTTTTGTTATTATTATATGTGTTTTATGAAACTTAAGAAACGTAATATGAATTTATAATAAAATATCGTTATTATACCCCAAAATATCGTTTGTGCACTTTTATGTGTAATCATGGTGAATTTTTAAAATTACTTAAAGAAAAAAAGAAAGGAATCCTTCTTTATAACTTTTTGAACGAAATTCGAAACGTCAAAGTCAGAATCATGTGTACATGCATGGCTGCAGTGCATGGCTGTCTGTCAAAACTACATAACCTCTTCGTGCAAATGAAATGCTAATTGTTCATTTACAATTTACATCTAAATTTTCTCTTATGATTTTATAATAAATAAAATGGTTAAAGTCAAGAACAAAAGAAATTCTGGACTCGCAGACAAAGTCCACAATAAGAAAAAAGCGGACACAATCAAAAAGAAACTAAATCCTTTCGAAGTTCACATCAACAAAGAGAAACATAAAGTTTTAGGTAAAAAGTCTAAGCATGATCGAGGCTTACCCGGAGTAGCTCGTGCTAAAGCCAACCAGAAGGTAAATGAAAACATTATTTATTTGAAATTAACTATTGACTATTAATTAGCTCATGTTAACTGTTATCCCTTTACCCCGGTATAGTTTCCGAAAAATCCACGGAGACGTCGCTAGTTCATAATACTTCTTCGTCAAATATGTGGAAATCCGTATATTGCAATGTATTCTAATCAGTTAATGCTAAACAATCTACTTAAGCATACCTATTTCGGTACCAGAAAACATCACTGGGCCATCCTCCTGCTAGATGGACCGATGACCTACTAAAGGTCGCAGGAGGTCGCTGGATGCAAGTGGCTGGGGACCAGTCAATTACATGAAGGAGGCCCATATCTAGCAGTTGATGCTACCTTGCTGATGATTATTTCGTTTAAAAAAAAACTGTAAAATTCCTCAGTTGCAATGAGATTTATCAAGTCTGCTAATAGAACATTCCATTAAATTTATAATCAGACTTGAACCTCATGCTTTAAATATTTTATTTCAGAGAAAGGAAACTCTTGGAGTAGAGTTGAAGTTAATGAACAAAACGAACACATTCATTGACCGCCGTATTGGGGAGAAGAATGGACAGCTCACGGCTGAAGACAAGATGGTTGCTCGCTTTGCTGCGGAGAGGGCAAGACAACACAACAAGAAGAATATCTACAACTTGGCAGATGACGAGATTCTGACCCACAAGTATTGCTTTTTCACATAAACTCATAACTTTCTTTTGTCTGGGTGGTCTCTGCACTTAGCCAGTTTTTGATATTGTATGTGAGTGGACTCAAGATCGTCCCAGATGTCGATGGAGTCACAAATCATAACATGATGCAGATAGCAAGTGGCACCTAGACTAGTCTGGATGCCGATAGACAAAAGTAGAATGTCTATGTATAAAATGACCAATAAAATATATAAATAACTATATTGGCAATAAAATACTTTTATATATATGTAAGTGGATGTGTGTGGAGCCTATTTCAGCCATTTGATTTCCTTATCCGATACTCTACTAACTGTGCTGCCACTTCAATTTTAACAAGCCTTTTATCCTGAAAGTCTTTATTTGTGTATTTTTTTGTTCCTTTTATTATTTCTAATATATCTTGAAGTTCAGTGTGCCTCCACTATATAGTTATTTCTGTCTTTTGTTACCACTTCTTATGTGTTTAATTCAAACAAGATTATATTATACTTTTACAGAGGTCAAACCTTGGAACAGATTGAGAAGTTTGATGACCCTAGATCATCAGATGATGAAGATGATGAGAGAAAGAAGTTTGGAGGACTACAAGGTCATTATGTCATTAATTATTTTCTCCTTATTACTTTTATATCATCCTTAAATGTATATAACTGTAGATATTTAGGATTCCTAACCACGGGGGTTGGCAATGGAACTATGTCTCCGCTGTCCATCAGACCATCAATCCGTCTGTCATAGGGCTGTATCATTTGAACTCAAATCAGACACTTGTAATTTTCACAGTGAACTGTGTGTTGGTGGCCAGCCAATATATTAATAACAGATTTTTAAATTTTTAACAATGTTACACATTAAAGGGCACATAAGAAGCTTTTTAGGGTCACTCTTCAGAGCAGTTTTTGCTCGATCTTCAGTGAAATATTGTGTGATGCTACGAAACACTTCTCTGTCTTTGAGTTCGCCTAGCACTAGGTTAGGTTAATGTCTGGGCAGTTTTTACACACCAATGTATTGTGAATTTTGCATAAGGTGACATAGAGCAAGCTATTCGAGCCAGACTGCCTCCTCGAGTGATCCTGCTTTGTTTAGGATTGTTGTTCATTTTGTGGATACACTTCTGCAAAACACAAGAGGCTGTCTGTAATATTCGTGTTTATATTCGTCCTAGCCAGATTGACAAGGTTGTGTGATCTTCTTTGATTTTGTTTCAGATGACTTCGTTTCTGAAGGCCACTTTGGAGGCGGCATGCTCTCGAAGACGGAAAAAGACGGAGCTAAATCACACAAAGACCTGATCGAACAGCTCATTGCCGAGTCCAAGAAGAGGAAAGCAGAGAAGCAGAAGGAGAAAGAACATACTTTGGATCTCACTGAGAAGTTGGATAGGTATGTTTGAACAGCAGCCAGTAAACATCCACAAACAACAAAAACGCTCATGTGTAAGCATCATACAATATAATAAGTAAATTAAAGTAAAATTATATCAAAAACCTACGCAATAATCATACGAATACCAAATATATATAAGAACCACCGCAAGGAAACTAGCTTTCACGAAGAAGAAAAAATGCATCAAAATCCGTTCGAAAGCTACGATGCCACAGACAGACACACAGACTTTGGCGTCAAACTTATAATATCCCTCTTTTTGCGTCGGGGGCTAAAAATAGAGATGGCGACGATGAAATGACAGTTGACGTTCTGTACACGTACAAAATAGAATGATTTTGTGCAAACAAAATATTTTAAAAAATGCCATTTCAATATGTTTCTAGCAATCTATAGATTTTCCTCCATTTTTCAGAATAGTGTACAAAGTGCAGGCCAGATTTGAAAATATCTTTTCAGAGAGCACGTAAACTGAAAAGATTTGTTACAAATCCGGCCTGCACTTGTACATTATTTAGAAAATCAAGTAATAATCTATATATGTATAATAAAATACTGGAATTATATTTTTGCATTTATTTTTACAAAATCATTCTTTTTGTAATAAATGACTGCGTGAAATGTCATTTTAATGACGCCATCTTTGTTTTTAACGTCGAGTCTTACCTGATTCGAGTGTTGCGTATGTTTTTGTACAAATAACCTAAATCAAAATATATAAAAAAATATTTATTTGATAATGGCCTTTTAAAATTATAAATGTACAAGACCAGGCCTTGGCTCTATACATTCGCGGAACGTGTCATTTCTTGCTAGCTTGTTCTACGGTTCCTAATATGTTCTCTGCTAATTGTAGCGAGTGGAAAGACCTGCAGCCCGTGGTGCTGAAGAAGTCTAGGGTGGAGGACGCTGGAGTGGAGCGCCCGCTCACCATGGCAGAGAAGACCGCTGACTACGATCAGCTCATGAGGGAGCTGAGGTTCGAGAGGAGAGGCACGGTAAAATATCATCTGTTTTTTTTAAATGTATGATGGGTTTGCACTTGGCCTTCATCTCACCTGTTGGCAAGTGACGATAAGACCATTGGAGGCACAACAGTGCTATTAACACTGCTATTTGGCAGCAGATTTAGGTAACATGGTAGCTAGCCAGGCGGACATCCAACATTTAGCCAGTAGGCCATATAGGCGGTAAAAAGATGAATTTTAGAAATAAAACTTAATTTTGGGGATTTATCTAGGAATACTAATTATTTCTAGACTAGACCGTTGTACTCACAATATGGAG
Source organism: Carcina quercana (assembly GCA_910589575.2). NCBI lineage: Eukaryota > Metazoa > Arthropoda > Insecta > Lepidoptera > Depressariidae > Carcina > Carcina quercana. The sequence goes on along the minus strand of OU342447.1, from coordinate 9,544,069 downwards.
GTCCCGGATTCAATGCCCAGTCGGTACTCAGTTTGATCTGTTTGGTTCTCTTAGAATATAATACATATGTATATGACTGTATGTACATAATTATGTACTATCTATATTTTTCCCGCGACTTAGTCTTCGAAATAAAATAACACAAATTATGAACGCAGACAAATTCATCATGCGTAAGCGACATCATTGAATTTATTTCTCGAACACAACTGTGCTATTTACTCACTTGTTCAGCAGCAGACTTTGATAACGGTTTATAGATTGTCTTGATTATTATAATAAACGCTTTACTCAGTTATATACAGATATATTTAGATTTTTGTTTATATATAATTACGGATAAGGAAAAGTTTATTCTAATTTAATAGCAATTCTCAGCTCACATATAATAGCTTTAGTTTATATGTAATTATATTGAAACTCGAGGTATTTTTAATAATAATGTTTTGTTTCATAAATTAAATATAAATAAAATTTAAAATGAAGTGTTCTTAAATGACAGCCCTCAGATGGATTGAAGAAGAACGAAAAGGCGGAAAGAGAAGAGAGACAGCAGCTGGAGCAGTTAGAGAAGGAGAGAGAACAGAGGATGTTGGGGGAACACGAGTTGACGGCGCCGAGGGGGAAGCAGGCCGCGAACAAACACAGGTGAAAATATACAATTATTCATTCTTTTCCACCGACTTTAAAAAAGGAAGAGGTTCTGAATTCGACTGTACACTTGACATTCCGCCAATTATGAATCGGTTCGGATTTTGTTTGGTTTGGTAGATCATACTTCAGAGGCAGAAAATGAACAAGACCAAATACGAGTATGTACCCTTATGGATTACTTTCCTTTCACCTCTAAGGGTGAAAATTTTAGGGGATGAACACTGTAGACTGTTAGGGCATTTGAAGTCGGTTTCTAGTTCTTTTTGTGAAAGAAATTTAGTATGTAACTTTTGTCGGTGAATTTGCTTGAATGAAGTTGCTGTTTTGCAGGTCAGCAGACGATTTAGACGACAACTTCGAGCTGGAGGACGAGAAGCAGTTCATGCTGGCGTATGACAACGATGGGAAGCCCCTGGTGCCTGAGAGTGTGCTCAAAGACTACTCCGGTAAGACCCTGGCCTTCCTCATAACAAATGTGTATTGTTTTAAACCACCTCCGTGGCTTAATTAGGTTATTATTTCTTTAACGAATTTATTCTTATCGTGTAGGTTGTAAGGTGGGTTTGCACTTGGCCCTCATCTCACCTGATGGTAAGTGACGATAAGGCCGTTGGATGGTATGCGTGCGCACCCAGAAGACTCAAGCCAATGAGGCTCTGGCTATGCTACCTTTCTTACAGGAACACAAAAGTGCTATTAACGCTGCTGTTTGGCGGCAGACTTAGGTAACATAGTGTTAGCTAGACAGGTGGACATAGAAAATTTCCTACCACCAACCAAACCAAGTACCGATAGGAAATCGAACCTGAGAGCTCCGGATTGTGAATCCAACATTTAGCCATTAAGAGGCGGTTCAAATATTTGTAGCTAATATTTTAAATTATTATAAAAATGCTTTTATTTTGTGCATGAATTTTATTTCAGTACCAAACGCCAAGCCTAAGTTTAACGATGGCGTCTCAGACACCTCATCCGATGATGACGGAGATGATGAGAGCGAAGATGATGGAGAGAAAATCGAAGCGGGTGATGAAAATACGCCAAAAGTTGTTGATGGAGCGACAGGCGGGAAAGAAGACACTAAATTTGATGATAATGATGATTCCGGGAGTAGTGAAACAGACGATGAAGATGAAATGCAAGTGAAAGAAAAACCAGACGAGAAAGGAGTGAAAGAAGTTGAAGAACAAAATGGAGTATTAAAGGAAGCAAGCGATTCTGACAAAGATAGTTCAGATGAAGAAGAAAGCGATGTTGAGGAAGATGAAGATAAAATGAAAGTTGATGATTTAAAAGATTTAAAAATGTCCGATCAGGAAAGTGACGCAGAAATGGAAGCTGGAGATACAGAGAAAATTGAATCTTTCTTTGATTTAAAAACAACCGAAGGAGAGAATTTAAAGGTAAAATTATAATTGACGTATTGATTAAAAAATGCACGATGGGTTTAGCCTTCATTTCATATGATGGTAAATGAAGAAGTCTGGCGCTTTCTACTCATCAAATATCCTTTTGGATAAGCCCTCTGCAGAGAAGAGAGGGCGAAATAAACTCGGCGAAAAAAAATCTACCGTATCTTTTAGTAAGACTATATATATTTATACCAATGTCTCAAAGACGACATACAAGAATCCTTGCCTAAAAATGTAATACTTCGTCACATAATAAGTATTTTTAATAAGATTAGTCTGTATGCGTTAATAGTAATACTAAATATTATTTTTCAGGAACTACTCTCTGATAAGACGCCATCGCAGCAGTCTTTGGCTTTACAGAAACTGATAAAAAGCTACGACCCGAGTTTATCTGAGAACAACAAGGAGAAACTGAGCAGATTATACGCACACATGCTGCAATACATACACGATATATTCACGGGCTTAACGAATGAGGGTGACGTCATTAAATCGTTCCTTATCTTCGATAAATTAGCTCCTTTCTTCTATGATCTCAGCCACACGAATAAAGTATCAGCTAAGAAATATCTGGCAGAATTACTCAAAGAAAAACACGAATCGTATAAAAAGAATCCAAAGAAAGTGCCAGACTTGAATACTTTGGTATTTTTCAAGCTGGTTTCATTGTTGTATCCCACTTCTGATTTCCGTCATCCAGTCACGACGCCATCTTTGATTTTCATGTCGGAAATTTTAACAACAGCCAAATTCAATAACACATACTCGATTTCACGAGGGTTGTTTCTGGTTTCACTGATTTTAGAATACACGGCAATGTCGAAACGATACGTGCCTTCAGCTATCAATTTTCTTAGAGGAATTTTGTATTTATCGGCAAATATATCGGTTTTAAATCCAGTGCAAGTTGTACCACCCTTCAAAATACACAGGGATGCGAAAATTTTGAACTTGGAAGATGACTGTTCGAAAATGGACGTTCAATTCAAAATGGCCGCTAAGGATTTAGTTTTAAACGAAATAGGCAACGATTTTAAGATACGCAGCCTTGTTACAAGCTCGGTGATGCTGAAAGAAGTTTTTAATAATTGCAACGATTTAGAAGCTCAGCAAGCTATATTCGAGCCTCATTTACAGCTGTATAGTAGGATAGACTTGGAAATATATCCTAAGAAAGTAGCAAGTATAGTCACTAAGATAGTCCAGCACATGAAGGAGAGTTTAGAGGTGAAGACATACTCGCCGCTTTCGAGAGAAAAGAAGAAACCAAAAGCTTTGAGGTTATACGAACCTGATGTACAGGAAGTGTAAGTGCAATTAATCATTTTTAACTCAGTTTAAAAGCCCAATTGTCAATAATTTTCAAATACATTTACCAGCATCTATAAGTCTGCTGACGAAAAACAGTGCCAATAGAATAGAACAAAGATTTACGTAAAAATTACAAATTTTGCTTAATCCTAATTACCTAAAACTAATACACACACTCAATTAAAAAATAAAAATAAAGAAGAACTTAAAAATTAAATAGAAACATATTAACGTTATCCCTCTCGTAATGCTTCTATACTAAATTTCTGTTGCCATAACATTTTAAAATAGTATGGCTGGCTTTGATAAGTAATTACCTAAAAATATGAGATGAAATTATAGTGTCGCGAAATAAATATCATTAATTTACAACTTTATAGTCAGCTACAATAGCAGTTACGCAGCTAATGGTTCATAGATGGCGCTTTGAACAATAATCGAAAGTGTTTAAAATGAAAATTGTAATTCACTGTGAAGTTTTATGTTAATGATACTCATTTCGCGACATAACTATCCGATGTCCTATTTTTAGATAGTTACTACACAAATCCAGCTATTATATTTTAAAAGATTATGGCAACAGAAATTTAGTATGAAAATTTGATGGAGGTGGATCGACAAAATGTATAAGTTTTAAAAAGGCGACCAGCTCAGCATGCTGCTACGGCAGGAGGCCACAGCGCTGGTTTTCAGCTGGCACTGTTGTGTATATTGATGAGTAGTAACATAGCCAATACTTCAGCAACTTGTGATTCGATAGGCAACGCGCGAAGATATTAGTAGAAGAAGATAGATTTAAGCGACATGAGTCTGCATATAATTTTAGCGTGAGAGAATTTCTCCTTGTTGTGTCGTAACTAACATGGTATAAATACTATAACAAATTGTCTTGTCAACAGCTTTACCGGCAGCAAAACGGGCAAGATGTCGCGGGAGCAAGCAGGCAGAAGGAGACTAGAGGTGAAAGTTAAGAAGGAGATGAAGGGAGCACTGCGGGAGATCCGACGAGACAAGGCGTACATCGCTGCGCTTAAGATACGCCAGAAGATACATAAGTATGTAGCTTTATTACAAAACTTTATCGGTTCGGTTCTTCATTTATTAAGCGCACCGCTTAGGAGTGGAATTCTCCGACGGCTTCTGTAACAGCAGACCAATCATCTATGAGACGCCTAAGGTTCATTATTTCTACTACAAACTATTCAGCCAATGTAATGAAGTGTGGGACAGATGCGTGCACGCTGATTGGTCACAGGGAGAGACGTGCACTCCGATTGGTCGCAGAGCGAGACGGAGACGTGCACGCCGATTGGTCAGTTAAAATTGACGCTGTCATAAGTGGTCGGATCTAAAGACTATAAGACGAATAAGTCTTGAGTTGTCTGAAAGTGTTCGCCTTGCATTACGAGTCTGGGCGATGATTGGTCGGTTGTAGTTCCCGAGCGCTACAACCGGGTATAACCTTCTGAATGCAGAAAGGGTTTAACATTTGTTTTTATTTACATTTTTCTTTCTTTTTTTCAGTGACGAGATCCGTAAAGAAAAGGTGAAACAGATCTACAAGGACGCGTCCATACAACAAGGGGAAATAAACAAATTCAAACGCATGAAATAGTGTTTCAATGTATTCAATAACGTGTAAATAAATTTTCTTTACATACAAAATTGTATAAAAACATTATTCTTATTTCCCACATAACCTTACACCCAAATATGTCCGTAGCAATTTAATTTAAATACAATATAAATTTATGTGATATACAAGGGTTCTTGCAATTTTACTTTATTTAAAATTATTTCTAAAATACTGTTACCTACATAAAATTCGATAGTTTAAAAAAATCATAATCAATATCAATACTAACACATAAAATTATAAATGCGAAAACGCGAAAGTGTGTTTGTTACTTCTTAAAGCCTCAACCAACCAACCTCAATCGAGTTGAAATTTGGCATGAAAAAGGCGGGTACTCTAGTAATCTAAAAAATAACATTAAAATTTGTTTTTCAACTAAAATCACGAGTAATGTTCGTGGTAGGATATTTTATGATTTGATGTCATTGGTGGTATCTAAGTCTGCCACCCAAAAACAGTGTTAATAGCACTGTTGTGTTCCGGTAGTGAAAGAGCACTTCATTAGCTTGAGGCACTCCAAAACCATTCTACATAAAAACAAATGTATATATAAATACATAAGTAAAACACTAAATCTAATCTTTAGACTCACAGCTTTAAAAGTTATATAAGTAGGAAAAAATAACCATTAGCAATTTACCATACCCCATGTCTTAAAACTAATATTTTATCTTACAAAGATTCATTGTACTTTCTCAACCGGATCTTTGTTTAGGCTCCATATGCTATAGTTCAAGCACGTGGCGAACGAAAGCCAACACAGGTAAGGCACCATGAAGTATGCAGTGTTCTTATTGACGCGGGCAAAACTTATGCTGCACGCTGCAGCCGCTGCATCCAATACCAATATGTGGATCAAAGCCTGAAATAAATTCTTATATTTTAGTGGAACAACTGACAGATGGTCCATTCCACTGGTGTTTGTTATTTTCTTAAATTAATCGTCGACATCATCGTCACTAGAACTCAAGTAAGATCGTGGTGAAGCACTTAAACTTCTCCATGTAAGAAAGTAACTTAGTAAGTAAAAAAGTAGCTCAGAGTTTTTCCTAAACTTATCGTTAACAAACGTTCATCATCATCAACAGCCTATATATGTCCCCACTGCTGGGGCTCAGATCTACACTCCTACAGAGAGTGTATGGGACATAGTACACCACGCGGGACCAGTGCGGATTGGTAGACTTCACACACACCTTTGAATTTCTTCTTAAGAGTGTGCAGGTTTCCTCACGATGTATTCCTTCACCGAAAAGTCAATGGTAATGATTTTATAATTCATACATAAATTCCTAATAACAAATTAAAACTCATTGGTACGAGTCAGTCAAACCTAGACCTTGATTGTTCAAATACTGATACTCTACCCAACTGAGCTACCACAGCTTCTTCCACTGAGACGTCTGCGAAATCTTAAACAATGTCAGTTATTCTTCCTTTTAAGTATTTTTCTCTTCGGAATGCTTCCCCAAAATTGGTGATCTATTCATTAATGTCCAAAAAAATGGTATAACAAAATTTGGTGACATTATTATTTGAGACAAGGGTGGTGGTCCTCCGGGCCCGTACGCCCAAACACTCACTGCTACCTTGACAGATCTATCGTGACCCCTATGTGATTACAGCACTTCCCCGAGGCCCACTCCGGTCATATATCGGACGATATCTCTACGGGTGGAGAGCTTAATATTGTCTAGTGTGATGATATGGCCTACAAGGTGGTTTTAGTATATTAGACTTCCACAAGGTAGGTAATTATTTACTCCAGTTATCCTAATATACTGTCAAAATCTTTATGTTTGCATCAGCATAGAACTTTTAATCTGAGAAGGGACAGCAGAGGAAGAAAGGGACAGCTGGTCCAGATTTTTTTTTAGCTAAATACAATTTTTTACGACATGATACATACCAGGCCAATCTGATGGAATTTGAAGAAAACTGGTGTCCAGGTCCAGTTTATCAAGAGTTGTCCACCATACAGTGCTAGCGGTAACACTGCCTTATCTGAAGAAAGTTAATTTTCATATTGAGAGGGTGGACAACAACCAAGGTAAGTGAAAGGAGGTGACTATGACAACAAATTGGCCTATGTTTTCAAAATATAGTCCCAGATTTGATTCCCAGTATGGTCCCAGTTAGGGTGCTGTTGTCTTTTAATAATTAAAGTTAACAATAAAAATTTAACAATCCAATATTATAGATGTATCCCCTTTATCTTTCTCCTCATGCTGGTTACTGGAAGATATATCCCTATATTGGGATAAGTCCGCCAAATTTTCTCATAGTACTCAAACAAATTAACATTTGAATATGACATAGTGGTAACAAAAAATGAATGTATAGTGAATATTTTATTACACAAATACCTAATTCTTCAAAATCTTACCAGTAAATCCTCCACAGTCCCTGTAAACTAAATATGAAGCATAGCCCATGCCACAATACAAAGCCGTCCAAGCAGGTCCAAACACCCAGTTGGGAGGATTCCAACTGGGTTTATTTATAGTCTGATACCAGGCTTTCCCATTGGGGTCCTTGACATGCCCCGACATTGATAATGCACCGGCCCACCCCCCAATGTTGGGCAATATTGTTGACGCGATGAGTGTCCAGTTCACCATTTTCTGTTGACAATGCAATGAAAATTGATACATATTTTGTTAATTAATCCCAGTCCGTATGAGGAAATTAACTAATGTACTAAAGTCACCAACATAGCTTGAAGAATCAGTAAGCTGAAATGACAGTCAGTCTACATCAGTTGAAGGATGTACTATATATTCAGAGTAATACTTGAAAACTTGTGGTGTGCTCGTTGCTGGGTAATGGAGAATAGAACAAGACCAGGACAATACCCCATTAGATGAACATACGACCTGGTAAAGGTCGCGAGGAGACGCTGTTTGCGTCTTGGTCATTGTGGGGTACTGTGGGGTACAATGACATGCCTATGTCAAGTTCAAAATTATGTTTCCCAGATAATAATGTCTATGATTTATACATAGCTATGTTTCAAGTCACACTTCAGTAAAATTTCAGTATGGCACTATTTACTTTACCTTTATGAAATATATTTACAAACGATCAACTTGCTTTCAATTGTAACTTCAAAATTATGGTTGTTATTGGTTGTTATCTGCACGTTATCTGTTGTTATCGTTTGTTATGTTATCTTATCTTTCTTCTGTCAACGTGATTTGCGAAGAGTATATAATATACTACGGTGATTTGATTATTTTTCATATGTAATATAGGACAGACAATGATTGTAGACCTTACAGCCAATTCATTAGCTTTATTTGTTTGTTTATAAAACAAAATGTGTACGTCCTCGACATGGCAATCTATACATATATAACCATAAATATGTTTAAAACCATTCGATTTCGGCGAAACCTTTACAAAAAAACACATGTACCAATATTATTAACGAATAATGTTGAATGAATAACATTACTGTCAATAAAGTACCGTCAAGTCAACAAAAAGCTTGTCTTAGAAATGATAATTATTTTGACAAAAAAATATTTACGTTAGTGTTTTTTGAAATATTACAAATATAGAAGATGATCACTGTGTTGCAAAACCACCCAGATCTGCAGGAGCTAATTTGTAATAACGTAAAAGAACTTCTGAAATACAAACAAAGAAATGTTAGTAACCCATAAAATATATTTCATATTTCTTAAATTACATTATTAAACAGTTTCTTCAATACTTTCAAAACAATTAGGCTTTTTTATCTCCCAAGTCTCCATGGCTTCCATTTAGCTTCCAAATGCTGTAGTTGATACATGATGCAAACGCCAGCCAGCACAAGTATGGTGCCATGAAGTACACAGTGCTTCTGTTAATCTTGGCGAAACTTATGGTGCAGGCTGTAGCCACTGTGCCGAGGGCTAGAAGGTGGTATTGGGCCTAAAATAAAAATTTGGCATTGCATTAGGTGTCGCAGACGGCAATCCTAGTGGCTTAAAACATCACAGAGGTCGCGAATTCGATTCCCCAGTGTGGAGTTCATTTAATACTCGGCTTGGTTGGTGTGTGGTGTTTTATTAATACCTGAAGTATTAGCCATTAGAATAAAGCATTGCCAATGCCTCTTTACCCGAAGACTTCTGGATGAGCATTAGCACGCTTTCCTCCAACGGTCTTATCTACATTTACCATCAAATGAAGGAGAAAGAAATGAAATAAAATTTTGAAACTACTTTAAAAAGATCCCCTGTAGTGCGTGTTATGAAGTTATATATAAAGCGTCTCGTTATCTCTTTCTCTCTCTCTCCTAATTGTTACTTTTTGCGTATACCCTCCGAATTATCCTCGAATTCTACTCTACCGAAAGTTCAAAACGTTCCCCTTTAAAGATCACGTCTCTTTGACGTTGTAAATCCATTTTTTGTCCCAAGAAGAAGGTTGTCACACTCTGTGCCGTAGGAGCGTCCACTTGAATAACACAATTACTACATTTTTCTGTAATTACGCTTTAATGTGTAACCCAAGTCATTTTGTGTGGCTGGGACAAAGTAACCAGACTTTAGTAGGTATACTAGGTTACTTTAACAATTGTATAAATTGCTTTTAACTTACCAAATCAATTCTATGTAGAACAAAGAATGTTAGGGGACAGGTCCAGTTTACTAACAAATGTCCTCCGTACAAAGTTAATGCAGGTATTGATTCAGCTGAAGAAGAAAAACTATTTAAGTATCCTATACTAAAGCAACGATGATCTTGCAATCTATTGTAACGATTTTTACCGAAAGAATAGGGTGTGTTTTAGGGTCAAGGAGTCGATTGGTCAGATAAATTGAGCACAAACCTAACAGTGAGGAAATAAAGGTACTGTGGCGGGGTTTGGAATTGTAGTGCATTTATTCAGTTTAATTACACGTAAAGATCGTCTCGATCACAATATGTTATAGGGATGGGGAGTAATTTTACTCCCCAACATCGGCGACCACGTACCGAAGCGTGTACCGGCCGTCTCCCTACTAGATGGACTGGCGACCTGCAGGTCTACCGCTTAACTGAGTCGGTTCCTGCGGTGTGGTAGCGGCACGGGGATGGGGGGGTTGTGTACGGTACGTCAAACGACGCGAGTTTATGCATAATTGTGTTTGTCATTCCGTAAACAAACCCTCTCTTGCCGCTATCATATCGCAGGAACCGACTCAGTTAAATGCTCGCGGAGACAATGAACTGCACTCAGCTGCGGAGTCAAAAAGACAAAAATTAGTGTCACTGAGACATGCAGACATTGACGTATTTACCTGTAAATCCGCCGCTATCCTTGTATACTACGTACGAAGCATATCCCATGCCTGTATAAAGAATCGTCCACGCTGGTCCAAAAACCCAGTTAGGTGGGCCCCAACTGGGTTTCTTTAACTTGTCATACCATGATTTTCCATTAGGACTTCTGACTTGTCCAACCATAGCCACTGCACTGGCCCAACCTCCAGCGTTGGGCAAAAATAGCGATCCTGCCAGGGGCCATGACAGCATGTTCTGGGGACAAAATTAAATTTTTTGATCGTGTATCCGAGTTCCACCGAGTTATTCTTTATACGCACCACAGAGTACCTTGTCGATATGGTACACTCGAGTACAAAAATATGTACCCACTTTTTACCATGTCATGTCACATTCACTCTTGCTTGTTTCTCTGCAGTGTGTTGACGTTCAAAAGTGGATACATATTTTTGTACTCGAGTGTACAAAATTGTGTAAACAAGACAAATACTGAAAAAGCCATTTAAACAACCATTTAATAAGTCTGTAATAATAATAACGGCTACAGTAATTTTTTAAATGTGAATTGATTTCAAGATAAAACTAAACAAATATTAATAATTGTTCATAATATTAACGAAGAAGATTATAATTTCATGCGTGCACTGGAGTACGGCAGTCATCTGACAAAGGCATGACAAAAGTCACTTTGTATTATGCTACAAATTTAAAAAGCTTATTGAATCATTCATTTCCATAAATGTGTTTAACGTATCTAAATAAGTTGCGTTACATTAGAACATTAAATTTCACAATCGTATTTTCCACTTTTCTCAAGAGTTTTTGCCTGTATCGTCTGCTTTTACTTCACTAACGGTTTCTCCATAGCACAATATGTAAGTGAAACACAATCTCTATTACCTTCAAACACTATAACACCACTTTCTAAATATATTTTTACCGGTCGTTGTTTACCGTGAGTAAACATAAAATTGCGTAAGCGGGGCATTAAAATCTTGATTAGCGCCCAGGAATATTATTTGTCATCGTTGATAATATTTAAAATTACATCACCCAGATTACCCAAGTTCTAGTACAGTCCTACAAGTAAGTATAAAAATATTTAAGTGTATCTGATAAAGAGAAATTATTCGACGAATGCCTTATTATCGGTAGATAAAGGAATTAATTAATAAATTATCGTTATGTTAACAGTAGTTTCAGTTCAGTTATAGGGTACAGTCGAATAGTGTACAAATAGTGTTAAAATGGAATTCCTTGAAGAAAAACTTGAGAGTATCGGGTAAATAAATTATGTAAATAATTAATATTCAAGGCTTATCATTATTTTAAATCTCGTGTTATAAAAGATAATTGGGGTAATTTTAAAACTAGCTCAAGTTACATGAAGTGAGTAATAATTTTACATAGGTGTGTTGAAATCTTGTACATGAATTTTAATAAGGCTGACGTCAGAACTGTTTGTGTTTTCACCCAAGCGTTTGTTTTCGTCAAATGTTCTTAACATATTTTAATTCCCTAAATGTTAAGTATCATAAAATATAAGAACACTTAAGGGGGCCAAAAGGGGGCGCTGAGTTTTTTCATGTTTTGCACCCCCATTTGTACATCTTAATGCCTCGTGTGCGAAATTTAAAAAAATCATCAAAATGCTAAGTTCTTCCTGAGCGACCCCTTTTGTGCACCCTAACTGGCACTCTACACCAGGGATATGTTCTGCTTGGGTTGAATTTTCACGCAACTTCTAGGATAGATCTATGCTAGCTGATTGGTAGCTGTTGTGCTAAATAAACTTAAATGACTAGCAACTATTGCAATGACACAATTAAAAGCTTCTTGCACAGTGCTATGAACCTAAAATGCATTACGATCTCTTCTGTTGTCTTCTGACACAGTATAACAACCATGTGGTCTCAGTGTAGCTTTTAGAATATTCTTTCATTGTAAGTGCCTAGGGAGCCATGCCTGCAGTGCAGATGTACATATATATCAGATAAAAAAAGTCGCCACTGTATTCATCATCCTAACCAAGCTGTGCATGTGAGGACAAAATTAAAGTCTGCAAAGCAAAATTACAATTCCTAAATAAATTATAATTTACTCAGGTATGGTCAACAAAGTTCCTGCCTGACCACCTTTAGGTCCAGTTTCGCATACAGTAGTGGCCCACGCTGCTCCGCCTTGCTAGTTTTTTGGGATAGATCATAAAACTATAAAAAAAACAAGAAAGCATTGTTGTATTTGTAAAAGTTTCGCAAGTTAGATGCCACAATGATGAAGTATAAAATGATCCTAAACTAACTACTACAATGGAGCAAAAAAATTCATAAAAGCATTTTCCTCTCGCCTTATTGAACAAAATAAAAGGTGGAGCTAACTAAGATTGCCACATGCAAGCAACTTGGTTTTGAAACTGATCAGGCGGGAGCTTTGTTGATTGTACTTACTTAGTGGTGGCACCAACGACACAAGGTTTAGTAATGAAATGCTTATTAAAAAGATCTGATAAAATTTTTAAAATCTACAGATCCTATGTTGAACTTTAGGGTCCCTGCACAGAGTATAAAATTAACTGGGCTGTCTATATCTCTTTACAGCGAAATGGCGAACTGGCCAGCACTAGGATCTATTGTCCTGCCTAATGTGGGCGGCTGGGCCAATGGGCTTTACTTTGCCGGGCAGATCCGTCAAGGCAAGGACCAGGCCTGGTACGACAACCTGAAGAAACCATGGTGGAACCCGCCCAAGTGGGTGTTTGGGCCCGCGTGGACCGTCTTATATAGCAGCATGGGATACGCTTCATATTTAGTCTGGGAGGAATGTGATGGTTTCTCTGGTAAGTACAAATGACTTCACACAATAATCCCCACAAAGTAGTAATTAAGAAGTGGAAAGCTTTTAAATGAAGTAGTTGCCGCTCTAAATGTCTACTCATTTAAAAATAGACTGAACAGAAGAAACAAAACACAGTAAGAGTTATAGAAGTGTAGAATAGCTAGAGGCAGGCAATATCAGCTGCATCAGCTGCCTGCCTAATTAATAAGTAATAATAATTAATAAGTAGTAATAATTAATAAGTAGTAATAATCAACATGCTCAACATTCAAATCCTATTTGCAACGAGACATAATATTTAACTGAGTGGGCATTCTAAGGAGATTACCATGTCTTTATGCATGACTGTTATAGTATGAATGGTAGCAGAAACATCACCTCATTAGTTTGAGTCGTCTAGGTTCGTTCGGCCTCACATTGTTTTTAAAAACAACAACGGCCAGATTACACTATTTCACTGCTCGTGTAGTGACTTTTTGAAGCACTCCTCCCTCTCCTCCAAAATAAAACAAGTGTAAAATCAGTAAATTGTTTCAAAAACAGACAGGGTGAACATTTGTAATTATAATAATAATAATAAGTTTATTCACTAATCATCTTATACATTTTTCAACTTAGATCGAACAAAACTAATTTATACATCACAAGTATTCAAAGACCTCTGTCACAAAGCCTGTGTCACAGAGGTCTACCTTCCTGTTGCACAAATAATTTTTATAAATGTTCCTGCAGGCAAATCTAATTCTTAAATAACGTGATAAAATTTAGGCAGCATTTAATATTGTCCAACTCGTATTCAATTATTCTTTTCATTTAATCTTTCTCTTTTGTTTGCCTTTATCCAGTCTATTGTTAAATGACATTCACACATCATGACATTACGACTTCAATTCTTCATTCAACAGTTTATTCCAAACCCTCCCCTAGTCACTCGGAATTTTACAGTGTCCTCTTAAACGAATATTGCTGACCCAATATCGTATCAAAATCCTGTATCCAGTATCAATTTAATATCATACAAATTCAATTATTTTTGGTAATTGGTAGATTAACAGCCACAGAGTGAAAACGAACAGTTTTCACCCTGGTAAAGCTTTCATAAGCCTTACAGAAAACATATTTCTATAACAATACAGGGTGGTCCAAAATGTGACGTCCAAAAATTTTTTTTAGATTCCTTACACCTGGGTGTATCCGAAAATACCCCATGTATGTTCCGCGATTTTTTGTAGTTTAGAAGTTATGATTTTTTAAATGTATATTTCGAATTTTCTGCCGGAGCGACTTAAAATAATCGTAACTTGTTTAATAGTAAGGTTTTTTTATTTATTTTTTCTCGAAAGTGATCGTCTTGAATCACCCTTTCTACTTTATTATCAACTACACAACGTTATTCATTACAAGTTACCGAAAAAAGGGACGAAAGTAAAAATTTTAGGTTTGAGTTGAACGGAGCCAAATTTTCAAAAATTTCTTAATAATACAAAATTAATGTTTCATTGGTTCAAACTAATTTTAAAAACTCCAGCAGTTTGTCAGCTTACCAAATAATAAAAAAAAAGTTGTTCTTAATAGGCGATTTTACGACGAAATTGGCTTCAGAACTTAGTTAGGTGAGAATTCATAAAGAAAAAATTTTGTCAAAAAAAAATATTAAGCTTATTTTGTTTTCATTTTTATGGCCTACATTAGCAAGGCATCAAAAGCATTCAAATAATCTCAAATTGAACGATCAGTGACACATTAGAAAACATTTTATTTTAAAAAAGCTTAGTTTAGTTTTTATTAATACGGTTATTTTGGTTTATTTTTAGCATCAATAAAAGAAAACACAAATTAAGTTCAACTACTTTATTAAAGAAGATTTTCAAAATGACGCCCTTCAACTTCGATACACAATCGGCAACGTCTTAAAAAGTTATCTTTTAGTCTGCGGAAAGCGCTTGAATTTTGTCTGACTTTCGTCGCTGCTTCTCTCAATTTTCGTCTCAGTTCTTCTTCGGAGTTAGTTTGCTGAGCATAGACAACTTCTTTGTAGTAACCCCAAATAAAAAAATCTATTGGGTTCAAGTCCGGTGAACGTGCAGGCCATTCGATTGGGCCGCCACGCCCAATCCATCTGCCCGGGTATGTTTCATTAAGGTGCCCCCTCACTTGGCGTGCGTAATGGCAAGGAGCACCATCATTTTGGAATATCATGTGCCTTCTTGTTTCCAAGTTTACATCTTCCAGCAATTCAAAAAGGTTGTTCTGCAAAAAGTTTAGATATGTGTCTCCATCCAACCTAGACGGCAGCTCGAAAGGCCCAATCAGTTCTCCATTTACAATTCCCGACCACATGTTTACGCTGTATCGATGTTGAAAATTTGATGCTCTTGCAAGGTGTGGGTTTTCAATTTCCCAGCTGTGATAGTTATGGATATTAAATACTCCAGTGTTTTCAAAACGGGATTCATCGGTCCATAAGATCTTATTAAAAAAATCTGGGTCTTCCTGACACCTTTGTATCATTGTTTCGCAGAAAGCAACTCTTCTAGGGTAATCTGAAGCTTGTAGCTCCTGAACGCGCTGAATGTGGTAAGCGTGGTAGCCTTCTGAAAAAAGAAAAGGACTATTACTCACCACCTAGGCAGGAAGAAGTCTAATACCTGGCATTGTATCTGTGATTTATGTTTTGTGTAAATAAAAAACAAAACGACATACCATTTTTCAATATCCTTAGAACTGAGGTCCGTGGTATTCCAGTCCTTCTGGTTATTGCTCTGGAACTCGTAGAAGAGTCTCTTTCTACAGCTGCGATGACTTCATCTCTTCTGTCCGGATCTACTCTGGGTACTCCTTCGTGCCTTTGGCTACGACCGGGGATACGCCCGGCCATCAGCGTATTATGAGTATTAATAAATACCCTATGGTCCGGGTAATGGTCCAGTATTTCTCCTCGCCGGTCCAGTTGTTGACGATATAGCCTTGCGGCTAAATGACCGTTTCCTTTGGCCATACCATAGTAAAAGTGCATTTCTGCGTACTGGCTTAGACTAAAATTACTCATGTTGCCGTCAGTAACACAAGCACAAGTCAGTCGTAAGGCAAATCGGAGTCCGTAACACAAGCACAAGTCAGTCGTAAGGCAAATCGGAGTCCGTAACACAAGCACAAGTTAGTCGTAAGGCAAATCGGAGTCCAGTAACAAAGCGAAAGTAGGTTCAAAATATCGGTATCGGAAAGAAGCAACGTCAAGTAGTATCACACGCGATGGAAGTGAGTGAACGACTAGCGGACGGACGATACAGTGAGATGCTACGGAGAATGTATGGGGAGAGGGGGGAGAGGGAAGTGCAGGTAAAAAACCCCTAGCGCGCACGGCTGACTTTTGTGGCCAAGACAGTAGGTCTTTCTCTTTCGTACTTCTACGCAACCATAACAGTGCGAAAGAGAAAGACCTTACTGGCCTGGCGCCTTTTGAAACGTGTTATTTATTGCTTTGTGTCATTGTGTGTGATTGGCCTTGAAGTAGATTTTGGTTTAATTCTAGCTTTCATAATTTCATGTCTAAAAACAGAAAATGAAATGTGTCACTGATCGTTCAATTTGAGATTATTTGAATGCTTTTGATGCCTTGCTAATGTAGGCCATAAAAATGAAAAAAAAAATAAGCTTAAACATTTTTTACGACAACATTTTTTTTTTATGCATTCTCACCTAACTAAGTTCTGAAGCCAATTTCGTCGTAAAATCGCCTATTAAGAACAACTTTTTTTTTATTATTTGGTAAGCTGACAAACTGCTGGAGTTTTTAAAATTAGTTTGAACCAATGAAACATTAATTTTGTATTATTAAGAAATTTTTGAAAATTTGGCTCCGTTCAACTCAAACCTAAAATTTTTACTTTCGTCCCTTTTTTCGGTAACTTGTAATGAATAACGTTGTGTAGTTGATAATAAAGTAGAAAGGGTGATTCAAGACGATCACTTTCGAGAAAAAATAAATAAAAAAACCTTACTATTAAACAAGTTACGATTATTTTAAGTCGCTCCGGCAGAAAATTCGAAATATACATTTAAAAAATCATAACTTCTAAACTACAAAAAATCGCGGAACATACATGGGGTATTTTCGGATACACCCAGGTGTAAGGAATCTAAAAAAAATTTTTGGACGTCACATTTTGGACCACCCTGTATACAAATTTATTGAGAGTACAGTTTTTATCCAAAAATATGCATAGGATAAACGATTTCTATCCTATTCTTATCAATGACAGGTTAAAATGATTCATCAACATATTGAAGACATTTTATCTTATCTACCTGAGTGTAGATATACATACGTAAGATTATGTAAGTATATGTCGAACAATGCTAACATAACAGTGATAAAATATAGGTTTGTATGATAACTTTGTAGTTGGTTCAATGCGGCATGGCAACACCGATAAATTGGACTAAGCAACGAGATGTGTTGACCACACCTTTAAAAAGTATTATAACCTTTTTATATATAGAAACTACACCAATGCTTGACCTCAATCTCACCTGATGTTAAGTGACGATCAGGTCGATGAAGTGTTGGTCTAGAAGGTGCCTAATTAATCTTGGTTGTGTGTTATGTTTAACCTCAAAAATTAATATTAAAACTAAAATGTAATATTATAAAATAAATGTTTAAAATACCGGCCACAAGCGAGTCAATGTACTCTATTCTGTACCACTGTAGAATTTGTAATAAAATTGAGCTAAAAACGCCGAAAAAAGCAAATTTCTTGTACCCCGTACATCTCATTAACTTTGTTTTAAGTCGTTATAGTGACCATAGAAACATACACACACTCAGTGAAAATTACAAGTTAGCTCATTACGCTTCTAAAGATTCAACCCTGTGACGGATGGGTAGACAGACAGCAGCGCCTGAGTAATCAGGTTCAGCTAGGCACCCTATGGGTATGTAACCATGAAAGTATTCAGGAATGCCTGTACTACAACTGGCAGGTCGATTTGTGACCACAGCAAAATATTGAGTCTTTAAATACTGATGGATGTGGAGCTCATATCCTCTCCCCTCTCTAACTGTAATTTCTCATCAGGGGCCAATCCTATCCTATTCTACATCAATATATGTGTTTTTTATATAATTTCAGAGGAAGCAGTTCTGCCACTCACTCTGTACGGAGGGCAGCTCCTTCTCAATTGGGCCTGGACTCCCATCTTTTTCGGTCTTAAAGACTTCAAACTGGTTAGTCAAAACTATTGCCTAAATAAATTAAAATTCGAGTATTGTCATTTCATCGGTTCGGCAATAAAAAAACATAGCTAGCTTTAGCCTTCTAGTCAACGGCCTTATAGCCACCATTATGTGAAATAAAGGATGTCAAGTTTATTATGCTAACACATACGAATATACTAAATTCGACAGTGTGTTTGTTGCCACTTAGCACTTCAACGGCATATCCGATCCTTATGAAATTTGGCATGTGGGTAGCCTAGGCGAAGAGGACCCAGTTACCCTTTTGAATAATGATACCATTGCATTTATCCTATTTCCACCAGTAGGGATTAATGGAAAAAATTCTAGTTATTTTTTGAATTAAATTGACGTGCATTCGAATATATTGTCAAACGATTATGTGTGTACAGCATGTAAAGACGATTTTTTTCAAAATAGTGAAAAATATTCGGACCGAGCTGGATTTGAACCTACGAACAAGTGAATTTTAAAAAAAAGTACGCAATAATCAAATACTCGTCAACCTGCTGAATCGATTTTTACCAATTATAGTATAAAAAGGAAACTTAATCGAAATTATAATCACAAGGAAACTTGCTTTCACGTAAAAAAAACGCAGCAAAATCGGTCCATCCGTTCGAGAGCTACGATGCCACAGACAGACATTGGCGACAAACTTATAACACCCCTCTTTTTGCGTCGGGGGCTAAAAACCAAAATAACAAACGTTACGTTATTGCAGGCATTCATAGAAATCTCTGTGCTATCTGGAGCGGCGGTAGCAACTACCGCGTCTTTCTTCTCCATCAACAAGACCGCCGGCTTGTTGCTGCTGCCGTACCTGGCGTGGCTGGGGTACGCTAGCTCCCTCAGCTACTACATCTGGAAGAACAACCCCCAGGTCAAAGAGATCACGGACAAAGACAAGTGAAGGTAACTATACAAGATTGTGACGACACTCGACAGCGTCTTTATTCTGTTGAGATAACGTATTGCCTACACCGACAGGTGGCGTTGTTATCAAAAATCGAACTCATAAAAAAAGTAATTCGATAAATAGAATAGAAAGATGAGTTTATGTATATAAAACATGGTACATATGATGACAGTCACAAAACTTAATTTTTTCACATTCCGCCTTTAGAGGCATGCAAATATTTTGAATTTAGACGAAGTTACCGATGTAGCTCGACGAGTCAGTGAGCTGAATGGCAGGCCACAACGTTCTCGAAGAACCGATAACTGTTTGGGAGTAAAAGTTAAGTGGCGACCACGTACCGGGAAACGTCTACCGGGCCGTCCCCCTACTAGATGGACCGACGACCTGGTTAGGGTCGATGATGGAGGGTGATGATGATGATATATAATACCTCAAGCATATTTTACTATAAGATTGCATAAAATAAATTTTGTATGAGACAATTACAACCTTTCATTCATGTATTTAAGAAACGAATGAATGAAATGAATGAATACTACCTTCATATTTTAACTTTTGGCTTTTTTTAACGTGTTTTTTCTTCTGTTTCAGATCGATTATCAAAAATTCATCTGCTTAGTCATTTTACGGTGAAAGTGTTCTTAGCTTTAAACGTCTGTTGTACTGTCTGTAGTCTGAAAGGAATTGATTGAATTATATAAGAACCTTATTAGTATAGTATAGTATTTTGTCAATTAATTAAAGATTAAATTTAAGACATAATCTTTGGATGGCAATTTATCAACAAAACAAGTATGGCACGGCACGCCTTTTTTCATAGACAGGATATTTTTTGTAAAAATCATAATAAAAGTTACTAAAATCAACAAAATCAATAAAAATAGATTACTAATGTTAATAACATCGCGTTTGACTATAAAATGTTAAAGAAATAGTTTGCGGGTAGTATTATAATTAAAAGTGACCTTTCTTAAACTTAATGTCGCACAAATCAGCATTCCCGTTGCATTTATTAAAAAAAGTGTATTTTAAAATGACCATATACTTGCAGTGTTCAATATACATGCGCTAATATAGTTTTCCTTTCGAATATTTATTTTTTCGAGTTATATTGCTAGTTTAAAAATACTTAAATAAAGTTAAATCTATATAATTGTGGTTTTAATTGATTTTCCTTCTAGTGTCAGTAATGGTGTATCAAACTGATCATCGCTAGATTTTACATAATCATTCGCGCCTGCACAGTGGTGGTTTGCCATAGCACCTTGATGCAACCAGGGGGGTAGAAAATAGAGGAAAATAGACTGAAAAATGATACCGAAAAAAATATTGAAAAAGTCTAGAATTCATTTATTTCCCACATTGTTGACGTAATGTGTGGTCAACTTCAAGCGCATACAGCTCGCATTTTTGTCTGAAATTTAGTGTGATGTAAATTCAAAATAAATCATAAAATTGTAGGGTGAATCGGTCTTTATTTAAAGAAACCTAGGGATTTTTGAAAAAGTCTTACGAAAAATTGTTTTTATTTATTTATAAAAAGTGTCAATTAAGTCTTGATATCCACTTTTTTTTTACAAACAATTAGATATTTTATTGATACCGCCTAGTAGTAAGTATATAATTTCTTTATTTCAGTCAAATCAGTCTACTATTTTATAATATATTAGTGTTTTTTGACAAAGGGTCTGTAACTCAATTTAAAAAATTTCATCTTCAATAATAACTTTAAAAAATTCTACTTTCTTTTCAATATTTTTTCGGTATTACTTTAAAGTCTATTTTCTACCCCCTTCATGGTTGCACTATATCTAGGGTCGCACTGTATTGAAAGAGAAATGTTTGCGTGCCTAACGCGCAAACCTTGAACAAACAGTTTCAGCTCGCCGCCATAGTTAGAACTTGATCCAGCAGTCAGGAATTCACCTCGACTTAGATTTAGTTTAAAGCTTTAGGTGTAGTGAAAGCTAGTTTACTGCACGGTTTTGTTACGATATAATAATATAATATATTGTATCAAAACCTATAACTTGCCTACAAGTTGAAATTTGAATTTTTGGAAGTTGGCAGGACATTTTTTATGTCCACATTTCTAGCTACCGTTACCACCATGCCATGAAATAATTTAAATCTCTCTGTTATCTTCCGCATGAAAGAGTTTCAGAGTCAGCGCTTTTTAACTGCAAGAGCGAGGAGGATCTAACTATCTCCCTCTTGTCGAGTAGCAAGAACTGAATAGCGTGGAAGGATCTCGAATATCACATAAGGTCTAGCGAGTGTGAAAGAGAGAGGCCAATGTAGCTATCTCCTTTGTGTTGTGTAAGTGAAATTACCAGAACCCAAGGCGAACGTATAATATTCTCGAAGTAAAACCAAAATTACGGTGAAAAAGACAATCACTGCGAAGGTTCTGGAATCGTCAGAAAACGAATATAAAAGGACCCGGCTTCGACGGCAGTTCAGTTCTAAGCAGTTAAAAGGAAACCAGAAGATTAAGGAAGCGAAAGTACAGTGAAGTGAAAAAGTGATAGTGTGCTAGTGGTGACAAGTAGTGTCAGTAGTGACAGACCGGCGTCAGTGGTGTCAAAGGACTCTGTAAGTACGCAGAATCCAGGTACGGACTCAGTGCGGAAGACTTGGAACCCAGTGGGGACGCACTCTGTCGGGAAGACCCGTGTTTTAGAAGATTTGGACCTTGTGCTACCAATTAACTCCGAAACTTGTTTCCTTCAATCCCTCGAACCTTGTAGCTCGCAACAGTACTTTGTTAGGAGTTTTTTACCTTACCTATTATTTTCAGTATTGTAATTATTCATATTCTGTATGAAACCTTCGGTGCGCGAGTCCCTTTGCTCTTGGCCGTTTAAAGAAAGGACTTGAGTTTGACCACAATCCACAACCCCAATCGTCCACATTATGCTGTGGACCGATGTTTCACTCTTGCCTATAAATAACTAAACAGAAAACGTTCAACACACAAGTATAGCTAGCGATAGCTTAGCAATGGTAGTGTAACAGCTTTAACTCATACTCGGTGCAGCTTACGTATGACGTTCCAGCTTGCAGTTTAAGCACTAGGAATTATCGAGATGACTGTGAATTTCCTTTGTCACTGATATCTCCAAACAACGTCAGCTGCTTCAATTCTGGGCCTCTATTCTACTATTTTATAACGTTTGTGTAACATGTTCGTTAAAGTTTTTTTTTTAAATAATGGCTTTAACCAGTGGTTATCTAGCCAATGACGAGTAAAATTAGGTGAACAAATTTTGAGGTTATAAACTATGCCGAAGCCATTTCTTCAGCTTTCTCAATAAAATGTATAATGTGTACATTTTATCGCTTAATTTGAATTCTTGACGAGAACTTCAAAGGCCAGCCTTGGTTTCAACATTATCCGAAAGAATCCATAAGCCGAATGTACTCGACATGATAAACTCTTCGGATCGCGTCGAAACTCTCGCAATTTTGCGTAATTGATACTATAACACTGTCCGTGACACTTTTTGCACTATATCACACCATTATAACACAAAAAACACACATAACAGTATTATTAACGAATTAATAAAATTGCAATGAACCACCATTTTACAAGTTCGCGCCAAGAATCCTTCGTTAAAGTTACACTTTTGGTATGTTTGTGTTATCTACGAAAGTAAAATTGTATTCTGCTAACATAAATTTCATACAGAAACATGCCCGAAACGCACACGCTACCAAAGCGCAGGTGTTAGGACAACGATAGTGATGGCTTCCTAGTATTTTGAAGTAGCAGGTATGACAGTTGACAGTGATAAATAGATTCTTCTTGAGACTTCTTGGCGCGAACTGCGAACTTGTAAAATGGTGGTTCATTGCAATTTTTCGTAATTCGTTAATAATATTGTTATGTGTGTTTTTTGTGTTATAATGGTGTGATATAGTGCAAAAAGTGTCATGAATGGTATCAATTACGTAAAATTGCGCGGGTTTCGACGTGATCGAAAGGGATTATTTATTGTGAATTATTATTGTGAAAAAAGCGTTGGGCGCTCGATATACGAAAAATGTGGCACAAAGCGCCCACGCTTTTTTCACAATAATACTAGTATTTATTGTTCGTTCATTATTGTTTTAAGCTTATTTTATTTTAAAAATTATTTTAAACTTTTTAGTTCGATATTCTTTAAAAGCGTGTTTTTTAGTTTTTTAAACTATATTTATTTTTCACTTTTTAGTTTAATATGCTATCAAAGCGTGTTCTTTAGTTTTGTTTCCAAGTTTTTTTATTTACTATAGATTATCAACTATTTGATGGTAGTTTCTTTACCGACCGGTTTTATTCCGGAAAGTGAGCCATAAAAAATCAGCTACTAGGGCCGAGAAGGCAGCAGGCGCGCGTGTTACAAACGAAGACACTCGATATAATTTCTATGGACGGTGACGGGTCTTGTTCGTTGGCCGGCTATCGACGATCGTGAGCAATTTCGCTTTCCGTCCAAATAACGAGGATCTCCCTCCGGTCGAACACTCAGAACTATGTCTGTCCTATTTGCACCAATTATTAATTATGGGTGGTTGACAAGGAAGGCAGCAGGCGCGCGAAGGAGAATTACAAACTCACAAACCCACAAACATACAGGTGAAGCTAATATAAGCGTGTTAAAAAAGATTGCATACTGTTCATGGTAAAAATATAATTTCACCACTGCAATTTTTTTCAGAGATTATGTATTATTTATTTAGCGACCTTTATTCATGTCACGACACAACGCGACTCTTCAGACATATTTATTTTTAGTCTTAGTTATTTAATTATGTAGTGCTTCTCTTTTTCTCACGATTTTTTTCTGTGTCTGTGTTATGATCTATCTACCTCCCTCTATATATTTAGTATTTCATGAAGTTCATGAATAAATCGAATGATTAAAAGTCAGTGATCTATTGAACTCAGAATGTAGGAGATTTTAAAATAGTTAACGAACGGGAGAGTCGTGGAGTTAACTCCAATTCAATTTGAAACGAAGACGTTCCGAATAGAAACTAAGTTAATTCAGTTTGAAGATAACCGCCATTTTGTTGACGGCGCGTGTGAGGAATAAATGGAAACTTGCCATTGTTGTGGAAGTTTCTATTATCCTTTTGTTTTTAAGGTTCTGTACCAAAAGGGTGCCCAACGGGACACTATTCGTCAGTTATACGTACCTCACCGAGAGGTACCTCACCTCTCCTCGCAAGAAAGTGACCCCGTTCACTCACACATACACACATGCGCGTGTAAACTAACTTCATGCGTTCAATGTATGGTAAATAGGAACCTACATGACATTTGTTTGAAGCGTCCGGTCTTTGCTATCGTCACAGTGCTGTGTCTTACAAATAACAATAATAAAGTCAAAATTGAAAAGAGGTCACCAACTCGCCATACAAGAAGCTTGTTTTTCCGGCTTTTTTCGCTCGATCTCGTCTTAAATATCTTGCGATGGGACGGCTTTTACGTCCCACGACCTTCGGATCGAAAACAAATAATAATAGCTATTGTATGTCTGCTGTTTGTGTTTCGCTGCTATTTTTTAGTTTACTTTGATACAATTCTATGACCTTGACCTTGTCCTTGACCTTGAGAACTGTCACTTTCCTGTCCCTGCGTGAGACAGTGTCCTCAATGTCCGCAGTTTTATATCCTCACTTGTAATTTACGGTCGTGCGGGCCGTAAACTGTGGCCGTTGTGTTTACGTCGACATCAAGAGCAGTTGGTGATTTATTCGTGACCCTTTGATGGACAGTAGATGCTGACCTTAGCTCCCTGGTGGGTAAAGGTGAGCGAGGCTTACGCTTTAAATTTAAAGTAGCCGCGCCTGGGAGATAAAACGGGGCCAGGGATATTAGAAGGTTGAAAGTTTTGTTATACGATTAAATAAATAAAGCCTTCGAAATAAAATTCAAGAATATGTTAACCGAACCACTAGATAAAAACTCATCATTTTTGATTCAGATTGAAAGTGTAAGTTTCGCTTCCATACCCATTGTAATTTTCTGCCCGTTTACTCTTTCGATATCTAGTTCGACTAATAAAAGCCGACCTGAAGCAGTCCCTCGAGAAACACTAAAAGCATTCTCTCTACTACTAATAATTAAAAAGAACTTGCAACTTGCACTGCTCTAATATTCGAAATGGTTGAGGAAATAAACGAACAGTCAGGCGTGTTCAACTCGCACGACGAAAGGTTCCGTATCAAGAAAGAACAACAAGCTACAGTGTAATAGAGAATAACTGTCTATCGACAAAACAGCAGTGTCAATAGTTCATGCTGACCACGCTTAAGAGGATTTGCTGGTGTCAAAGCGCCCATACAAACGTAGTACCGTCATATTTTGAGTAATAAGCGATGAAAGTCAATGAAATTTTCAAGACACAATCTAGAACTAAATATCTGTGTCGGTGGCGAGTCAGATTTTCGTTACAGTATAAACTTTCAGAGTTGCAGGGCATCAAAGTATTGTATTTTTCGGTAATAAAAAGCCCCAACTTTGAACCTGTTTCACAAGTGTATGAATCAATTTAGAACAATTTGGAAAAACCACCGACATCTGAAACTTTATTAATATACTGTATGGAAAAAATGGCTACATAATATGCTGTATCCTTTAAATGATCACGGGACTACGAAACATCCAAATAACGGGTGGATAACTTCGCGTAGTGTATGCTGTCTCACCGTACGCGCTCGGGTAGGATAGGGCTCGGATAGGGACAGCTACAAAACAATGCAAACTTGAACGCGGCTACGTGCTCCAATCCTCTTAAGACTCGCACTTGGCCTTCGATAAGCTCATGACGGTAACATGTTCACTCAGAATTTACTATCTGATGAGACTGTGTCATCCTTTTCTCTTTCTCTCTTACCAAGCCAATCCTAGTTGGGAATCGAATCTGGATTGAAAGTCACACTGTGTAGAAACTTTGATTTCATCTTGTAGGTGCAATAATAGGCGTATGAGGGATTTAATCAGAATATGCATAGCAGCATATACCTTTGCATCGCTTCATACTGGCATCACTAATTCCCCTGTCAAGTCTGGTGATTATGGCAAATACCTTCACGGTACCATAATCCCAAGTATGGGACTTGTTTGGTGGACTGGTGTTTTGGAACCGATGATGCTGACAGCACGTTTAAAGACATCCTGTTCACTCTAGCCTTGTTCAGCTTACCTATGATGCTTACGGAACCCTAGGGCGAAGTGAAAAGGTGAAGCTCGCCGGAACTTCCCCCCTAGTTCCGCTGCTGCCGGAAATCCCTGACACGCGGGCTCTCGACGTTGAGACGTCTGCCTGTATTTATTGATGGTTTCTTTTCACAGGAAACCCTAAAATTTACTAGAAAAAGTGAAAACCTCATTTCCAAATAAACGTTGTTCCATCAGCCAGATGTTAGTGAAAAAAAGGTACATACTGACATATACTGATGTGCGCCTCTTAAAATTCCATTAGTTGACTAATTTTGAGACCTTCGGGCTGATTTGGGCCAGAATCACATCATAATCGGCTACTCAAGTCCACTGTTAGACATAAATCTCTTGAATATCACGTCGGACATTTCCAACTGGGGATTTGCCATAATCGCCACGTTTGGCAGGCGTGATCTCATAATTCAATTATTTTATTTTAGAAAAAATATTGCCATTATTGCTTTATAAACTAAGCTGCTTTATAAACTGTGAAAATACTACAAAATTACAATATTACAATTTTCCCTCAATTTTGTAAATAATGTACAACGCAATTCAAATGCTCCCCAAGATCTCTCTTCAAACTTGTGGGAAGTTTATTGTGGAGACTACTGCTGCGTGAACCTGCTGGCAAGCAGGAGCCGACTTCTGGGCACCCTGCACTCCGTCAGAGGATGTATTCTATCGCTCCTGAGGAAGGCAGGATCTGAAGACAGTTCCCTGACTGCTGCCAGGGCTCTCTCCCGATCTAGAGGAGCCTCCAGAGTGTCTGAGACACGGCACATCCAACGCCCTTCCACGCATCTGTGAAAAATATATACTTATGTTATAAAATGCTATCACGACATGTTTCCCAATAAATTCCTTTCTTTTCTTTTGAAATTTCTTTTCAGCAGAACTCATTTCCGCATCGAGCAGATCCACGAAACCTTCAAGCCGTCGACCATCCAGCTTTAGTAGCTCTCTGCTTGGTCGTACAGTATCTCGGAGCAGAATATCTAGTGGAGGGTGCACAACCGTATGCACTTAAAATTATGCATTACTATTAAAAGCAAAATATAAAAACAAATGTTGTGGAATGTTCTACCACTTCAAGTTACACAAAAGGTGGAATACAGGTATAAATAAACTTAATGCTTAATAAACAACTTGAAACTAAAATTTAATAAAATAAAATGTTCTATTTTTAATTTATCAGGCACGTGCGTTGATGTCTTTTCATGTTGTCCCTTTCTGATATATTGAAATGAACATTGTGTTGTTGCAGCTTACCTCACGTCCCACCGTAAATCGGTAACTTTATTCAGGACAACAAAGTAAACCCGACTGCGTCTCCTCTCGTCCCGATCTTTTTATGATTGTGATATATCCAGTGTCGCTCTCACAGTAAATACGAGTCTAATGACACCTCTCAAGCTAAAATCCATCGAGCCGTTCAGGTCGCAGAGCGTGCCAATACATATATACATACTCTCATAAAACATAATCCTTCTTCTGGCGCAGTCGGGTAAAATCGCGTTCACGCTCTCTCCAGCCACACTCCTTGTATAAACAATGATCTCACGCTGGGCAGGGGTCAGCTGGCACCAGCATGTTGATGCTGTAGGCAGTCCAGCAGCTCGGTGTCTGCAGCTGAACCGTCAGCTTCTTGAGACGCGATCGCGGCTCCAGCGATGGCGCAAGGTCTTTCTTCTGCACGTTCCGCTCCTGGTGGAATAAGGGACTGTTTAGCAACTTCCCATAGGTTTAACATTAGTCGGGAGCAGGGCAGGGGCAAAACTGCGAGGAGCGTTGGTAAGTTCCTCTGGAGTTCACAAGCTTCAACTTACGCTGAAGATGACTACCGAGGGGTTTTTACAATCGGCTCCATGTCTACATTTGGTCATACCAAGGATGTCACACGAAAACACTATTGCGATCATGCTGGCACCTCGGGTTGATTAAACTATATTAGAAGCCGCATCTGAATAGAGAGGGTATGTTATAGAGAGGGTGCATATCCGTTCCGGGTGGTGGCAAAAATGTGCGAAGTCTTTGCGAAGCAATCCTTCTGTACCTAGTTGTACATGTCAATACTAACATAGTAGCACACGACCTCCAAATATTCGGTAATCTTCATGGAGATGAGGCGCATGGTCAACATGAGCTGATGCAGCGAAGGTTGCTTGTCTCCTAGAAGGTTCTCGAAGGGCTCCAGTGAGCATCCCACCATCCTGAAAGTTTGTAAACAATGTCCAGGAACTCGGCCTTCGTTTATGCATGAATAAACGACCTCAATGTGACGCAGCGAGCTATGGAACGAGCTATGCTCGGCGTTTCTCTACGTGATAAAATAGGAAATCCGTAGACAAACTAAGTCACCGAAATAGCTGGACGAGACAGTGAGCTGAAGTGGCAATGGGCAGGACACATCTTTGGTCGACCACGTACCGAGAAACGTTTACCAGGCCGTCCCCCTACTAGATGGACCGACAACCTGATAGAGGTCGCGGGGAGTCGCTGGATGCAAGTGTTTCGGGACCGGTCGGTGTGTCATACCATGGAGGAGGCCTATGTCCAGGAGTGGAAGTTTCCTGGCTGTTGATGCATGGTCCAGGGACGATAAGGCGATATGATAGAAGGATGATCATTACACAGAAGCCTTAATTAATATTTATAGCCCCGCATTTCATTTCAATATATTATTGCCTGAACGCAACGATTTAGATAACATGGTGAAAGTTCTCTACCACCAACCAAATCGATTATCAATAGGTTTATCGCTGGGAATCGAACCTGAGACTTCTGGATTGTGAGAAAACAATTTAGCTACTTACAAAGCTGGAACACAAATAGGTTTATTAGTAGATAGTAACTTTTAAACACAATTTACATACAGCGTACCTCTAAACAATGAGTGGGTGATATGTAATTTGTAGGGTTGTCACATACAGGTGTTCGGTGACGATGAGTGGCAGCCCTAACGTGGGTTTGATGCTAATTACCCTGTTGACAGCCCTGGGCACGAAGGGCGGGCGGAGAGGGGGTATGTCATGCTAATTATTGGTATGAACTATAGTCAACCACGATCAATGGAATGCATCCGTTCCAATTTCAAACTCGGTTGAGTTACGGGTATTTCAGCTGGATAACCTGCGCGTGATATATGCGCGTTTTATAGTACAATTCAATAGGAATAACCGTAAATGGTCGTGTTAGGTTTAGTGTCATTTCATAGATATACTTCTGAATCGATTGTGATGAAATTTGGCATGCTCTTAGCATGTTAGATTGAGAGGGATAAAATATACTTTTGACAATGATTATTTAGGTCAACGCCGATGAAGTCGCGGGCATGAGCTTGTTTGTCCTTCCGTCACGTTAAACGGATAGTTGTAGGGTTGGAAACGGATGTTTAAGATTATTAGATTAGGTATTAGATTTCATCCCAGTCGAAATTACGGTCAAAAATACTTACTTCACAACATTAGTAAGGTTTATCGGATACAGTATATAGTATAGGTCATTCCAGAATCAGTATTTAAAATTAACCTGAACATTTCTTCAATTTGTTTCATTTGAGAATTTAGGAACTCGTCCTTCATTGCCACTTTCCTCCTCATTTCCTCGACGAACATCTTCTTTTCTTCTACTTTTTCCCTTAACTTCTCTATTTTTGCTTGCGCCTTCTCTTCTCGTGCCTCATTCCGTTCTCTCAAATCCACTTAACAGTAGAACAATCATTATCCTTATCATCATCCAAAGAGATTTTAATATAGTAATTTATTAAATACTATCGACCCGCCCTTGCTCCCTTGTAAAGTGAAATCAGGCATCTAGGCGGCGAAGCGATATAGAATATACATAAGTAGATATTTCATGGTATTAAAATTAAAATTTAGAACTCCATTAATGTAACTGTGGAAGACACATCTTTAACTATCAAATTTAAGGTCCTGGCCTAAGAATCCTGAGGTCCCGGGTTCGATTACCAGCTGCACTCAGTTTGGTTGGAGTAAAATGCAAATTTTCTATGTCCGCCTGGCTAACAACTAACTGTTACCTAAGTCTGCCGCTAAACAGCAATGTTGTATTCCGGCATGAATGGTAAAAGAGACAGCGATTGAGGCTTCTAGACGCGCACGTTTACCACCCAACAGAATTTTGTTGTGATTCTCCCTGAGTGACAGACTTACAAACAGACGCCAGTTTCATATCCAGATCTTTCTTGAGGGAAATATTCTCCGCGGAGTAGTGTGTAAGAAGCTTGTAGATGGAGAAGTTCTCCGCTTCCTTCTTCTTGAAGTTCTCTATTATCTTTGATGGGTGAAACTCCTTCGTGTAACTCTGAAATTATGTTTTATACATGTATAACAACATCATCATCATTAACAGTTCAGTTGGGTAGATCGTCAGGCTTTGGACAATCGAGGTCTGGGTTCGATCCTGGCTCGTAGAGTTCAAATTTGTTATTTATAATTTATATACGAATGATAAAATCATACCACTGACTTTTCGGTGAAGGAAAACATCGTAAGGAAAACTGCACACTCCTGAGAAGAAATTCAAAGGTGTGTGTGAAGTCTACCAATCCGCACTGGTCCCGCGTGGTAGACTATGTCGCATACACTATCTGTAGGAGAGTAGGACTGACACCCTACAATGGGGACGTATATAGGCTGTTGTTGATGAATATAATTTTAATCGTCTCCGTGGCTGGAGGCTAACAATCCGGAAGTCCCAGGTTCAATTCCCAGTGGGACGGTACTCCGTTTGGTTGGTGGAAGGTATTTTGTATGTTCGCCTGGCGATCTACCACCGTTTACTATAAGTATCATAGCACTGTTGTGTGACAACAAGGTTGAGGCTTCTGCGTGCGCACGCTTACCTTACCAGGTGAGATAAAGGCCAAGTGAAAACCCATTTGTTTTAGGTATTTATAAGTCTACTAACAATGATGTCGTTGATAATATTGATATGTTTCTTCAACTCTACGGCGAGTTCTTCATTCTCTTTTGTTATCTTCTCCGCTTCTCTCATCTCCTGTTGCTTGTTGACTCTTCGTACTCCCTTCTTTGCCAAGAATTTGTACTGCTTCACTTCGTGGTCAAATGCTTTTTGTAGATCACGCATTTCCTATAAAGTATAATTTATGAGTAATTTATCCAGGGAATCGGAAGCTAAAAAAATAATTCTACTACATTTTCCCCTCGAGAAAGATTCTCGGCAGTTCTATTATATGTATATCTCGAAATCTAATTGTAACATCTTTCTATGTAACTTACTCAGCTCATTATAAGTCCATCTCACTTACCTGCAGTTGCTGCGACTGGTCCATCTTCGCTTTTTCCTGGACTGATTTGAGCTTAGAGACCCATTCGTCTCTCTGATCGTAAGCCCAGGTCGAGGACTCAAACAGGTCTATCATGAACTTCTTCCCGCGGTTCAAGATGCTCATCATCTTCGCCCAGGCCTGGTTGAAGATCATCCTGGAGGAAGAGATGTATGACGCGTTGTATAGGGATGCTTTAAATATTTTATTTTGTCAGTATACGACTGCTAAACATAGATTCGTTCGTACTTAGTTAATTGCACCTTAGGTTTATTTCAGCATACCAGAGAAAGTGCAGAAAAGTCAATATGTAAATATTTAAATTTAAAATATGATAAAGCTAACCGGTCCTTGAGCATGTGTTCGATCTCCTCTCTGATCGTCTGATTCTCGAACTGCACCTTGTTGAACCGCAAGATGGCTGCCTCCAGCTGGTTCTCCGTCGAGACCAGTCTTTGCTCGCTCAGATGACGTCGCTCTTCAAGCTGTGAGGTCAGCTCAAATATATATATGTGTCGACTGCAGAAGCGTAATAATACAACAACAATTATCAACATTGAATTTTTGGATTCAAACATGTAATGGAAGTAGCCAGTATAACATGATATGTGTCATATCAGAAGCTATCTTCATTACTTTATATTGTAAGGTGACCTGTCTGATGATTAAGGCATCTGTGATATATTTGAGTTGCCATAATGTAGGTGCAGGTTGTTTCAGCACTCGGCAGCAGCATATTTGAAACTGCCGCGAAATGCTGCAGATTGAAGTAGCGTAGTCTTTATCGGGTAGGTCAACTTACAAATTTTACAAGCCCCAAGGGTATCTTTTGCATGTTACTACAATATCACCTAATCATCATCAGCCGGGAAAAGTCCACTGCTGGACATAGGCCTCCCTCATGGTACGCCACATCGACCGGTCCCGAGCCACCTGTTTCCAGCCCGAGCCACCTGTTTCCAGCGACTCCCTGCGACTCTAACCAGGTCGTCGGTCCATCTAGTAGGGGGACGGCCTGGTAGTCAGTAATAATGTGGCCGAAGATTGTACATGATTGCCAAAAAGTTGCCTCTTCACTCTAGCCCTGAAAAAATCTAGCATTCAGGAAATACATAATCTTCTAGGGTATTCCACTCGTTAGCAGTGCGCATGATAAATGACGAAGCGAGTAACTTCAAGGGAAATGGTGGAATATCAATTATGTAAGGGTGGAACTCTGCCGTTCTTCTTAGATTAGATGATGTATATTCAAGCAAAATTATGGCTCCAATTAAGCTTGTGAAGGTCAACACCTCTAAAATCTCGGTCAAATCTCCTCGTCTTGAGAAAAAATGTCATCAGAGAGCGAGAAGAGAAATTTTATGACTGATAAAGTAGGAGGTCCTAATGTAAGTTGGAGGAACCTGTCCAGCGTTGGCGCTGACTGCCTTCTTCAGCACCAGCATCTGCTTGTTTTTCCTGTGCAGCAACTCATCGATTTGAGCCATGAGCGTGACGCGGGAGTCGCATTCCTGCTCTATCATCTCTATGTCCAGCAAGGCCGTCCGTAACTCCACTTTCATCTTCTTGTCTTTCTTTTTGTGAGCTCCAGATCTGGCTACCTGGAGAAAGACAAGGTTAAAGTTTTCTTTTTGGTGGTGCTTTCATTATTCTACGAGTATATGTCCGCCTGGTTAGCTATGACCGTTCTATCTCAGTTTGTTGCCAAACAGAACTACCTATGTGTTTGGGCGACAATATAGCTACAGCGCCTCTTTGACCTGAGGCTTTTGGTTATTTATCATCTGGTTACCTTATCACCACTTACCATGAGAATGGTGGTAACTATGCCCAGCGTCCGTAGAGAAACTGGGACCCAACGTAAACAACTAACCCTGGTACCGATAGCACCAGAACGCGTCTGTTTGCCAGTCAAGGTAGTCAGAAATTATTATTCCCTGTCGAATCTCTAACCTGAAGGTGTTAAGAACTCTGGGGCATCAAAAAACATATTTACACACGCAGACATACGTTTCTCATTAAATTTTGCTAAAGTACGCCTTTGATTCAAAATGGGGTTATAGCACAGCACTTCATCATCATCAGCCCGAAAACGTCGTACGGACCGGTGCAGGTTTAGCCGTACATGGTCGTCACTGGAGAATTTTTACTCTCCATCGGTTTATATATCGGATCAATAGTGTACCTTGAGATAGTTGTACACTGGCGTATATGGAAGAGTATCCCAGAGTGTCACTGCATCAAGAGAGAAAGAGTCAGGGTAAGTGCGGGTGGTGTGAGGAGTGAGCGAGAGGTCAGGTGAGTTTTAGTTGTGTGTGTTATTTGTTCTTTGCGCATACGTTGTCATTGGTAAACTCATTGCAGGTGCGGGTTTGATATTGAGTAATGGTATACCTTCAGATCCTTGATGAGGTTCAGGTAGTCCTTCTTCAGTATCCTCAGCAGCTTGTCCTGTCTCCGGAACTGAGGGTGCACTCCAAGCGTGCTGTTCTGTCTGTCTGTTTGTATCATGCGTACCTGCGAAAAACAATATGCAACGCATTTACTGTCTTTGAGCTAGATAATATTTTCTTTCCTACCGGAATACAGCATTAATGCATAGAAACAAAACATAGAAACAAAAGACTTGTTTTGTTTGGAAAATGAATTCAGCTATTTATTTATTTATTATTCAGTTCTTGAAGTTCCATTCCAATATAAATCCGATTGTAAGCTTGTTTCTTTATTTGTTTGTGCTTCGCTTCCTTTACGTCGCAAAGGAGAGTCGGAATGATAGGGATAGTTGCAATGTAGGAACAGGACAAAAGCTAATTTGTATTTGTATCGAAGAAGTAGTTTCCGTTCAATAACTTCTGAAGTCCATGCGGAAGAAGTTGCGAGCAAAAGCTAGTAGTACATAAAGTAAATATGGCACTGGATCCGCGCGCGCTAGCATAAGTTTACGCAGGCGGTAACGTATATCGAATACTAATCGGAAATGCTGCTCAGTCGAGATGCGGGTGACAAGGACACGTTATCGCCTGCGTAAACTCATGGTAGATGCACAGTGCGTCTACCATGAGTTTACGCAGGCGGTAACGTATATCGAATACTATCGGAAATGCTGCTCAATCGAGATGCGCGTGACAAGGACAGAGCGATAGTTAACGATACATGTAATCGCCTGCGTAAACTCATGGTAGATGCACTGGTCTAAGGATGGTATTGCCCAAGTGCGCAGGAGTTGCTGGATGCGTTTGCAATCTCACGGAATACATAAATCAGCAAATCAGTTAAGAAATGTAAATGACTATTCGATTTAGTTTGTGATAGGGCACCATGTAAGTCTGCTACCAATCAGGTGAACACAAAAATAACTTCAGGCTCCTGTGTGAGCACGCTTTCTATCTAAATATATTTCCTGTGTGTGAGTGAATATGATTGAATTACCTGTCTCTGCAGTCTGAGATGCTCGTCTTCCATTTTCTTGAGCATCTCTACTTCATTCTGAGGATCTTGCGTCAACTCCATCGTGCGCAGTCCAATATCTGATGTAAATTTAGTTTCAGAAAATTGTTGTATAACATCCAAGTTAATGTTGACGTCAAAATTTAGTGAGAGCCTACTCGATTTGCTTTGCTATCACAGAGGACTAAAAACGTTTCATTCCCTCATTTCAAAAAGGAACGCTTAAATAGGAAATCTTATTGATTGATTGGAAAAATCGGTCAAGTGCGA
Source organism: Carcina quercana (assembly GCA_910589575.2). Taxonomy (NCBI): domain Eukaryota; kingdom Metazoa; phylum Arthropoda; class Insecta; order Lepidoptera; family Depressariidae; genus Carcina; species Carcina quercana. The sequence continues at coordinate 9,508,557 of OU342447.1, read as the reverse complement.
GTCGGTCTCGTGCATCGAGGATTATGTACATATTATGAATAATTACTGTACTGAAAATCCTAAATAATAGGTACGGTAATATGCACCTAACAATGCTCTACAGAAAATGTAATTCTGATTGAAAATTCCTAAAACCGAGTAAACTTGCTAAAACCGAGATTTACCGACTTCAAAAAAGGAGGAGGTTCTCAATTCTGATGTATGTTTTTTTTGTATGTATGTTACGCGATCATTTCCCCAATTAAGGATGATTCTTTTTTGTAGACTTCCATATAAATTTTATCGAAATTGATGTAGCTATTTTTGAGAAAATCAACAAAAACATCAATATCAATATAAACCTATATAAATAATTCTACCTCTAAGGGTAAACATTTTAGGGGATAAATGCTGTAGCCTTTTAGGGCAGTTGAAGTCGGTTTCTAGTTCTTTTTGAACGCGTTAATTATAAATCATATTGTTTATTGCTTAAATTAATTTAAACAGCGGGAACGAATGGCATTCACCTTTAGGGTTTCAAGAACGATCCCGTGACGTCACTGGACCTGGGACAATAGGGTTATTGTGATGATTTCGTGTCACGGGAATATTGTTGTAAAGTTAAGCTCATGAAAAGGTGGGAAAATAAAAGCTGTGTCGAGTAAATAGCTTAGTGCAGCGGCTCTCAAACTGTAGCAGTGGGGCACCGGGCAAGGAACCTACTCCAACGGCCCTAAAAGTCTACTGTCGGAATTTATGTACGAATGATAAAAACCATTACCATTGGCTTTTTGGTTAAGGAAAACATCGCGAGGAAACCTGGCTCTATTTTTGATTCGCTCGTATGACATAGCTTCGTCGCACACGACTTAAGTCACGATCGACTACAAGTCGCATGAAAACAGGTTTGACCGTATTTTTGAATCATTCGCCTCAGGTGTGGCCAATGTAACATAAATTTTTAATTTTATCAGTTTAACGTAGAATAATAAAACCGGTAATTCATGCAAGGAAAACGGAACGCAAGGTTCATAAAACAGTTCCTACTGTCAATAAGTGGTAATGTCAGTGTTTGATGATGACGTTTAGTCTATCGCTTGCCTCCGCAAAGAGTGGTCCCGACCACTCGTTGCAGAAGAGCGATTCAAAAATACCAAATTTCATAAGTCGAACGAAAATCAGTAGAAATCAAGCGCTCGCGGCGCGTAGAGCGAATCAAAAACAGAGCCCCTGCACACTCCTGAGAAGATATTCAAAGGTGTGTGTGAAGTCTACCAATGCGCACTGGTCCCACGTGGTGGACTGTCCCATACACTCTGTAGGAGAGTAGGCGTGGGACCGTGCAGTGGGGACATATATAGGTTGTTGATTATTGATGATTGCCTATCCGATTCCATTCTATACTCGTATAATAGTTATTCTTATGGTTCCGTTATCTGTAGTGTCAGGTATCAGCCGCAAAAGTCCAAAAACATCATTGAACGATTTATAAATTTATCGTGAACTTGAGAGCCGCAGGCTGAAGGAAAGTCTCCCTTTGTCCCGCGTCGACAAAACTTCATTGTTACACATTAAGATGTGCTGATTGTATTCGATCCTTGAACAAATCTTTTACAAGTCACTGTGCTAAGAAAAGTTGTTTCATTTAAAATTATTGGCTCACACAAAATAATACCAGAAAATTAAACAAACATAATTTTGGTTAATGTTTCTATGACATATATTTTCATATCTCACCTCATTGTTATATTTATAAAATATGTTTATCACTTTCTAAAGTAGCACTGATCGCACGTTTTCTCTTAAAATAAACTTAAAAATATTTACTGCTTTTATGTGACGGTTCATACAAAATGGAGATCAACGAAATTGAGTCGAATTTGAAGCGAATATTCGTCTGTGTGGCCAAGCTCGATACGTATTCGTTTTGTTTCCGTAACTGATCCAGTATTCATTTCAATATAAAATGTCCTCATTGAGACCGCAGTGAGGCTGGCTGTGACACCGTGGCGTAACTTTGATTTAAAACTAGCGTTTTGCCTGCCTTCCGTGTGGACTTCATAAATAAAAACCTATTTTTTTAAATTATCCCACGGGAACTACTAGCGTAAGTAGCGTGTCTTTTTCCGACCTTCAACTATCCTTCCAAAGAAGGACAAACAAACAAACTTAATTCCTTTTAAATCAGATCTTTGGATAAAGTTAGGCTCACATATTTTCTAGAATGATAACTTTTTATTAATTATGCAATAATTTCTGAAGTCATTGCAGAACAACTAAGAAATGTCCATAGCTGAACATAAGCCTCGTATAACTTTTGGTTCGTGTTCGCCACTCGAGATCTTTTATTACTATCCAGTCTTCAAAGTGTGACATTGCCACTTCAGCTTACTGCTCGTCCGGCTTCGTCGGTGAGAGCTATGCTATATTCAGAGCTCGTTTTACAGCTCGCTAAGCGACTTTGAGCTTGTTTATTCGACCCCAAAAAGCAAATTCGACCCACCGTAAAGAACCACGTTTCGGTTCCGTATGTAAGCATTCGGCCAGTAATTAAAACTAATCAGAATTACGTTACGGTGTGAGGTGAACGCCAACGCGTTTGTAGTTTAAAATCCTCTCTTTCAGTATTTTTTTCGCCGCTATTTCTTTTGAAGACGCCGCCATTAGCTCGCTTTTAACAATTTTACTGTGTTTTTACTATACTGTACCGTTGTACATTTTAAACTCAATTCTAAAATAAATCATTTTAAAACATGTTTTTGAAATCACATTTTTATTAAGTCAGTTCGGGTCAAAGTTTTTTTGGTCTGCTTGTCCTTCTGTCACGCAGTAACTATTCTGTTACATGGGGTTTTATTATTCATTACAAGAAGCTAGTTAAAATAAAATGCATAATTTGAATGTTCCAAAAATAAATAGAAACCGACTTCAACTGCGCGAAGTCTACAGCATCCAGTTTAAAATATCTGTACTCTGTAAACTTACAATAAAAACTAAAAATAAATAATAAAATATTTCATCACCTAAAAAGTTCACCCTTAGGGGCAGAATTATCATATTTGGTTTTAGTTGATTTTGCTCAAAAAGCGCTATATCTATTTCGACAAAATTCATATGGGACGACTTCTAAAGTATTCTCTACCAAACAAAAAAATAAACACCAAAATCGATTCATAATGGGGAAGATGCATGGAGAATATTTTTGTCTAAATCGATAGTCCATGTAAAAAGGTAAATACCTCAACCATTTTTTCCCGATACCACTAATACTTTTTTTACTACAACCCGTCGAAAAGTAATTCTAGTCGCGCGGTGCTAAAACGCTCCATATAAATCTGGTGACATTTGTGACGTCACACGTGTTTTAGAGCGTTAAAATGTATGGAGCTTGTTTGATATTTTGAGTTATCTCGTAAAATGTCTCGTTTATGTGTTATATACCCCTATAATAAAGTTTTCAAAATGCAATGAGAAAACTAAATCTAATAAGCATTTTACTATTCGAGGAACTAAATTTTTGAGACATTTAGTCCTTGCGAAATCCAAATAAAAAAGCAAAATTTTTACGTGTGTTTATTTTGGTGGGATTTATTTTAATGTCCGTTAAGCTATAAAATACAATTCAACCCAATCTAATTTGGTTGCATCTTACCTATTAGCAGAGTTATCGGGTAACATACATACAGTCGAATTGAGAACCTTTTTTGAAGTAGGTTGAAAATATTACATTTTTGTTCTCAACGACGCTTGTTAGAATAAGAAGTCAGCTATCTGCAACCTTGTGGAAAACTTCCGAAGTCGTTGACGTGGCTTTACAAAAGCAGAGACATTTGTGTAACTGGGTACATATAGTAATGCAATATCTCTGATGCAACGAGCCACTCTGCAAGCACCTCACGGACGGTGGGGGCCATCACGCCGACACTGATGCACTTTTCATTCTCCACTGGATAGCGTTCGTACATGTCTGTCGGCGGAGCACCTCCAGCTGCCGGCATTCGGAAGTCTTCGTTTCATTGAGAAATTATACTGTTTGAGATTGTTACCTGTTCCCTGGGGTTCAAGGAGTGTGTTGTATGGACGCCATACTGTCACGGTCGAGATTGTTACCGGGAAGGTAATGGAGGCATCACTCAACATTTCTTTTACCATATCCTTTTAGGATAGAATAGCTGACTTTGATAAGTATCTACCTAATAATATTTAGGACATTTGTAAGCTACAAACGCCGTTACGCAGCTTATGGTTCCTAGGCGGCGTTTGGAATAATAATTTAGAATAGTGTTTAAAAATATGTGTGTTATAGATTGTGATTCACTGTGAAGTTGTAAGTCAATGATACTCATTTCCCGATATTACAGTTCGATGTATTTACTACTTATAGATATTTACTGCATCAAGCTATATTTTTAAAGATTATGGTAAAAGAAATTTAATATGAAACTTTTGTGCAATGGTTATCTGAGGAAGGAAATGAGTATCATTAAATACAACTTCAAAGTGAATCACAAAATTTTCTTTTGACACACTTTTTTGATTATATTCCAAACGCCATATAGGATGTATTACAGTGGTAAGTAAACGAAATTCATTGCCATAAATTACGATTCAATGTTCTATTAGTAGGCATTTACTTATTGAACTCAGCTCTCCCATTTTAATAGATTATGGTAAAAGTGTTTTTTTCCATTCTGATTTGTAGTTTTAACTTAAGATAGAGAAAGGTTGATATGCAGCTGACCTTTTATAAGCATTTAAGTGTAGTGTAGCTGTAGATCAACATTTCAAATAACTCCCTGGGATGCAGAACGAAATATTCAAAGTGCACGCTGCATGCGCTCAGAATGTGTCTGTCGTTCTTGAATTTATGACTGCCATCTCACGATATGCTCGTATGGACGGGACGGGACGTCTTGGAAATAGGGGCGCATATTTCTACAAGAGACAATATATACCCACCCACGGTAAATATAGCTTTGTAGCTTCTCGAGCGATTTTCTGATGCGGTAGCTGCAGAGTTTATTTCGCCATTTCGTCAAAGTACAGGTCGGACACTTCAAGCAAATGTCGTGATATTGGTTGCTATTCCCATACATCGAACGGATTTGTTAAATATTGTTATATATAGGTTATTTATTATAAAGTAAAAATATCGATTATAATTCATCGACTCGCTGTCAACAAATTTTAATTTTAATGTTGTTTTAATGAAACTTAAACAATCCGCCTGTGGATTTTCGGACACCACTAAATACGCTTGAAAACTTGATTGTCGTAGCGATTTGTTGTTTAGAAACTTACGTTTAGAAATAATACTTCTCCAGAGGGACATACTTTGCTTGACGAAAGCAAGAAAGTTTATTTAATTTATCTTAAATTAAAAACACTATTTTAAGATTTATATCAAAAGCAGGCTGCTCTGGTTTTGAGCGGAGCCCTAAGATAACTGTGACGTAACCATAGAAATCTTAATCTACGGTATGCTCTCCAAAGTTAGCTCCTTAAAAGTTAATTTGGTCAACGGAAGTTGGTTAACGCTCGCTAGGACAATATCCGTAATTAACTGTAAAAGATTTTATTTCTCGCGGAAGTGGCGCCATCTGTCGGGGACTTCTGGGAAGTTTTAACGCCGCCGTTAAAAACGTAATCTTGTCAGTTTAATATTAGCGTATTAGACTGCGGGATTGAAGCAATGCAATACAGTCGGGAAAGACGACTAAGGGGAAATTGCAGGCGATGAGCTAAGTGGTACCACTTAACTACTGCACCGAGTGAGCTGAAGTGGCGATGGGCAGGCCACACCGCTAGAAAAACGAATAACCGATGGTCAGTTAGTTCTCGAGTGGTGACCGCGTACTGGAAAAAGTGTACAGGACTATTCCCCTACTAGATGTACCAGCAGTCGCTGGATGCAGGTGTCTCAGGACCGGGCATACCATGGAGGAGGCCTATGTCCAGCAGTGGACGTGTACTGTCTGATGATTATGTATATATATTAACTTATAAGTAACCTATATAATGCTTCCGTGGTTGAAATGGCAAGGGGCAGGTCACATCGCTCGAAGAACCGATAACCGGTGGGGAGTAAAGGTTCTCGAGTGGCGACCACCTACCGGGAAGCGTTTCCCAAGCCGTCCCACTACTAGATGGTTCGACGACTTGGTTAGACTCGCAGGGAGTCGCTGGATGCAGGTGGCTCGGGACCGGTCTATGTGGTCGATGAAGGAGGCTTATGTCCAGCAGTGGACGTCTCCTTACTGATGATATAATTTTCGGAATGCACTCATCAAAACCTTTCATTTGATACTAAACACGACACTGTAATCTTTAATCATTTATGTATTAGGTCCCGTATATTTACTCTTATGTCCAGCAGTGGACTGCCGCAGGATAATGATGATTATGTCCTCTAAACACAATACTACAATTTTTACGCAAAATCATTTGTCAAAATACAACGAGTGGTTTAGGAGATATAAGGGAGTCGATAAATATGCACACATACAAAAGTTGATAAAATCATTAAAAAAACGCTGAAAAGTATGTATTGGCCAAACTTGAACTAGAAATGAAATTTGAAACCTTTAGACTTGTTTATAAGCGTAAAACCTCTCCCGATTTTTCTTCTGAATTTGTGCTACTGCACCCACGGCCAGACATGGAGTGGCTTTATTAAAAAAAGAACCGCACGCCAAAACCTCTGTAACAAATGCTAAAAGAAACTCACGACTCGGAAACCCCTTCCGTATAACGCAAATAAAACCGAACCGCCGACACACAAAGCGTCGTAACTCAGAAAGTGTAAAAGTTGACGTTGTCAATTATCAGTTAGATGCACCGATGGCTACGTCACTTCGATTGGCGCTAAGTTTTCGCGGCCGGGGGATCCACGCAGGCGCCATTTCCCGCCATTTTCTCGTTGCGGGGTGGATGGCGGGGAAAACACCCCTGTTTAAGGGAGACCCATTTTCTTTTCTAATCAAGTATGAGTTATTTTTTTGAAGGGGAAGTAATAATAGTCGAGATAATACGATCCGGAGGTTGGATTCCCAATAGGAATGCTAATCGGTACTCGGTTTGATTGGTGGTAGGGCTTCTTTGTCTGCCTGGCTAGCTACAACCTGTAAGTTTGCCTCTAAACAGCAGTGTTGTGATCTGGTATGAAAGGTAGCAGAGCCTGCGCTTTATTAGCTTGAGGCGTCAGTCACTTATGTGAGATGAAGGCCAAGTGTCCATTTAAAAAGATGCATTAAACAATGGTATCAAACATTATAACGAAAACATTTACCATTCGCGTCTTTTTTGCTGTCGATGATTTCATGTTTAAGTACCCTAGACTACATCTAAGCTAGATATTGTACAAATGGTCGAGTAGATATTACATAATTATCGAAATTCGAACGCTATGTTATTCTATCTTCATAATGATTATCTATGTTGATACACGTCTTTTCGCTATGTTACGACAATAAAATATATAAACTTTTCCGGGTAGATTGTTACAGAGTTTCCCGGGAGTGTGTTGGATGATTTCCCGGGTAGTATTTCCCCAGCGCGCCGCCACACCGCGTCCCGACCGGCCAGTAGTTTTGGCGCCGTCTCATCGCGCGGACCACGCTTAGCTCTCTCGCTTCACCGGCATCGCGTATATCCCAAATCCCAATCAAAATTGTGCCACTGTGTTCCTTTAAAATCCGGATCTAATCCGGAAATCCGTTATTGTGTTTACTTGTGTTCAGTGTTCATTGTGTGTTGTGTTCAGAATGTAAACAGTAAGTATTCATATTCGTGTGCATTTTGGTGTCCTTGTGACTGGTTATTTACTATAGCTGTTGAATCGTAAATAAATGGGTATCAACGGTTAAGTTTGTCTGCTTGCGATTATTCGGGTCGCAGATGTTTCAGGGGTTATTTTTGTTCTTTTTTTACGGAGGTCAGATTTTTTATTTGGGTCACTATGTTAGTACTTACAACGATGGGAAATGCAGTCTTTTATACGTTTTGATACTTTTAGCAGTTTTAAAGTATTCTTCGATCTTTTACACCATAGTCGTTGTAATATGACCTTTTACTGAATTTTTTATGAACCCAAAATATAATTTTATTTTAAATATAACTAAAATCACTGAAATTAGTAATAAAGCAGCAAAGCAGTAATAAGTATAATAAAGTATTTAAAAATGCCTTTAGAATAAACTGCAAAACGTTCAAAAATTAATTTATGGGAGAGTATAAAAAGTATACCCAAATTTTATTATTGAATAGAGAACTCACACCATTTCCCCGAAAAATATTAAATAAAATTTTCATAGTTATATCAATAAATATTTGAATGAGGTATTGTAGTGTAATACTCGCTACAGCAAACAAAAGCCTATTGTCAAAGATAATTTGTTCAAGATTACGAGTACGTAGCCACATGTCACGTTAATGATGTGAATCCGAAATACAAACCACATCAGACTGACATCTTTATTCTTAACAAAATAATAATTATATTAACAGTATTCTTGTAGAGAAAATAATTTAACTGTACTACATACAAAGCATAGTGAATACGTTAACGGTTATCAGATATCAACCTATTAAACGAAAATAATAGCCATAATCAGTGGTTGACTTTGTTATCTAGTTAATATTGTGTTTAAAAAACATATCGGCTCCATACACTTTCACGTGACTCGTTTTTGCCTTTAATTTTATTCTTCATGTTAAAAGTTCATATCTTAATTATTTTTCAAAATATATGAAATACCATCCCGTCTAGCGCAATATACAAAACAATATTGAAATAAAATTATGAAAATATTTGATTGTATTTTAAAAATAATACACGATAGATACTATCATCACGGTCAGAAAATTCTTATTTCTCGTGTTACCTATAGAAGAATGAAAATATTGAAAATTGTTACTAATTTTATCAACAAGATATACCGACTATTATCCAAACAGATTATTTATTCATTATCTTTGATTATGTTTTAGAATAATTATAATTTTGAAACCTAAACTATAATTTTGAAAACTAAAATCATGTAAATATTTAAACATTGAAAACAGCACTTCTTCTATTGACTTCATTATATTCATTCGCGTATACTTTTCCATTCTTAAATATTATTTGACATAATAAATACGTATATATCTTAATACTAAAACAATTAAAACAATCGATAGTAGTTAATTGAGCTTCGACATTTAGTTTTTTAGCTGAAAAAAACTTCTTTTTTAAATTAGTTCTTTAGCTTACTATGCAGTTACAATAATTTGCATAAAATAATTATAGTATATTGTAACGCTGATAAAACTATGTGAGTGATGGACTCTGAAACTCTACTAAGCATAAATTCACATTGATAAATATCATCAATGCACTTATCCTAAATCAAATGAAGCATAAGAAATGAATGAAGGATTATATTTGACGATTCAGTCATTACCAACTCAAAGGCGCTATTTTAAATAAGCGTAATTTCATAAGTCTTTAAATGTCTCGAGGAAACCATTTTTTCCTCAATTTATTATTCATATTTTAATCTCGTAACAAAAAATACCGATCTTCTGAAGAAAAACATCGGACTTTTTCCGGAACTCATGCAAAAAACGTTCAACGATTTAATCTTATGTTTGTTTTTGGTATTTTCGAGGCGGGGGCTTTCACGGCTCGTTATACAAATTACGGAATTAATATGCGGAAATTCCGGAAAATCCAAAACACTCGTTCCGATAAAATTAATAAAATTTTGGAGTTATGACCTTTTCACGGTTGGCTTGATTCTAAAATATGAAATCGATCACAAGCGTATCATTAGAAATAATTGATATTTAATTTATTATTTTCCTTAAAAATTATGAAGCTGAAAAGATGTGGCCGCATCTTTTACCTTCACGAAAAAAGTACAATGAGAGGTTCCCCGAGTATGAAGGCAAATCAATTCTACCACCTGATATCCTGCTTAGAAAATGGAAGGCTCAGTTGGGAAGAGCGTCAGTCCTTGAACAATCGAGGTCTCTGTTCGATTATGGCTCGTACCAATGAGTTACAATTTGTTATTTGGGATTCATGTAGGAATGATAAAATTCATTACCATTGGTTTTTCGGTGAAGGAGAACATCGTGAGGAAACCTGCACAGTCCTGAGAAGAAATTCAAAGGTGCGTGTGAAGTCTACCAATCCGCACTGGGCTCGAGTGGTGGACTATGGCCCATAGACTCTCTGTAGGACACATATAGGCTGTTGATGAGTGGTTTGTCAGTGTGATTTGATTACCTACCCCATCCACTGCTGGACATAGGCCTCCTCCATGGTATGCCACGTTGACCAGTCCCGTGCCACTTGCATTCAGCGACTTACCGCGAGCTAAACTGTCTCATCGGTCCATCTAGTAGAGGGACGGCCCGGTAGATGTTTCCCGGTATGGTCACCACTCGAAAACTCTTACTCCCCATCGGTTATCGGTTCTTCGAGCGATGTGGCCTGTCCATTGCTACTTCAGCTCACTGACTCGTCGAGCTGTGTCGGTTTAGAAATTATCCCACGTTGTATTAATTCTGTGCCCACGGGAACTGCTGGTTAGAAGTATATCCTTCTCATCAAGTATCGTCCTCAACTTTCCCTTCACAAAAATCAAGTCATTTTGACTCTCGACATGACCTACGACATGAAGGAAGAACAAACAATCTCACTTTTACATTTGTTATATTATTTTGGATTGTATAATACAATATTTTATCATAACTGATTTTAAAAAATTCGTTTATCCCATTTTCGAAAATGTAATTGCTTTTTTATATACGTTGAACAGTGGAAGTTTCTCAGCTGACGATGAATAAGGGCTTTCACTAAAACTTTCACCACTAGTCGTCAAGATCGTTACCATCGCAATAATAATCATCATCAGACAGGAAAGTCCACTGCTGGACATAGGCCTATCCCAAGAATGCGCGCTGTAGTGTCATATAAAACATCGAATGAAGATGGTTATACTCGTATTAAAAAGTTCCGTGATTTAAATAATAATAATAAAAAAAGACGTGTGGCACTCGGGGACTGCCGCGGTAAAGCTATTGCATAGCATTTAGTATCAACTTATGCAATTATAATTATTTAAGAAAGTTTTAATAAGAAAAGTTTTTATGTCACGAACATAAATATCCCCACCACAAAAATGGAAATTAAATTACAAACAGGAAAACAAAATTAAATCAATATTTAGCTAACATAACGGATTTGCTTTGCTATATCAAATTACATACTATTATACTTAATAAATTATAAAACAGTAATACGTCTAATCGCACGCACACAACGCCGTGTCGAAGACTGCCGAACTGAAACGACGTTAGACGATGCACGGCCTTCAAGCCACACCTCCGTGCCCGTCGGAGTGGGGAGCGTGAGGTTTTTTCGTTACGGAATTTCTCGATTCGGTCCCCGCGCTCAAGGCCCGCGATAGAAGCTATCCATACAATAACATCCATCCATCCATACATACAATAAAAATAAAATAAAATACAAAAATAAAATACTATTAACTGAAAAATGAAGGCGCTAGTTTCTATTTACATACTTTACAATGAAATATAACGCAAACCAAAAAGTTTAGTGCTATGTAGTTTCACTTGAGCTTAGTTTATGTTGTATACTCGTAGCACAATGAGAAAGAGTTAATTTAATCAAAATTGGCCAAGGGGGAGTCGGACTCGCGCACGAAGGGTACAGAATATGGATATTTAAAATACGGAAAACCATAAATAATAATATTCACTGAACAATCCTCTAACGAATGCGACTCGATTTTTGTTATCAATTTAGTTTTGCAGTAGCAGTAGTAGACGAGTACGACACTAGATGACTCTAGTAGTATGTTACATCGCACATATAAAACACGTTTGTTGTATGGCTCCCAAACTTAAATATTTATTTTATTCTGGCTTTTGTTATAGCAGTAGATTAAGTAATGCATTTTTAAAGTAAAGCCTTTTTCCCGCAAAGTATTAATCCAAATGGCACATTTGGTTCATTTTGACGCGACATAGAATGTATATTTATCTCATTCTGTCTTACGTCAATTCAATGATATTGGAATGGTTAAAATATAGTTATTTGGTTCCTGATTCAAATGTAGGCGCTCTATCTTTGTCAGTGCCGCCGCGAGTAGGTGTCATTTTAGGGTACCCTCATTGCTTCAATTGCTTAGTATCAATAATAGGCTCAGGAGCTCTTAAACTTCAACCCCCAGGGTATATAAACGGTTGAAGTCGCCGGCAAAAGCGGGTGCGATCGTGTCGTTACAATACAACAAAGTGTAAGAGTGTAAGTGAAAATAAAATTCCATCCCCTAATGGTTCAGAGCCATTTCCAGCTTATCCGACGTAATCGAAATAAATTCGTTTTCAATATTCCTCAGCGCACGCTTGACGTATTTGACGTTCAATCAATTATCGTAATGGCTCGAGTAAACCTTCAAATGCATGTATATTTAAACGAAAATAAAAAATTGCTTCTCCATATATTTGATTAGGTTTTGCGCGTGACTTTGTTTGCGTGGACTGGAGAGATTGTTCTGCGGGAACATGTTTGAGTATGAGGTATCAAAATTTTGAGCAGCTCTTTGAGCACCTAAAGCATTCTAATGAGAGCTGCTCAATGGGTGCTCACTGCTCATACTGTAAACAGCATTAATCAAGTGTGTGTATTCTTAAAATATTTATTTTTGTTTTTAATAGCGTAAGAATTCTCAGGCCCTACGGAAGACCAGCAGCAGACTTTCTGCGGCAATAAGCTGAATGGGGACCTTTTTGGCACGTCATAGAATTGTTTTTTTATCTAGAGAATAAGTTAGTTTTAGTATATAGTGTCGAAATAAAGTTCTTTCTTTCAATGTTTTTACTGCCTCCATGGCCACATGCTTGGACTAACAGACAGATTCGTTTCCCAGTGGAGGTACCTATCGGTACTCGGTTTGGTTGGAGGTAGGGCATTTTCTATGTCCGTCTGGCTAGCTACCACCATGTTAATAGCACCGTTGTGTTCCGGTATGAAAGACTCATTAGACAAGATGAAGGCCACGTGCAATCTCATCTCATATGTAAAAAGAACAATATCCAGTAGAGTATTAATTTCTGTGCCGTCTCTTTGTTAAAAGAGATGTTACAAATTCGGCCTTCACTTGTACACTATTTAAAAGATCAAGTAATGTATGTATGTGTATGTGTAGGTATGTCATTTAGTTATAATCTGACATTGCTACAGACTTCGAATGCTTTTGTTTTGAACACTAGTGACCTCCATCACTGCTATTCACAAACAACTGCCAAAATATAATTATCGCATTGTGGAGAAATCTGCTACTGAAACGAACTATTTTTGAAATCGATTATAAACTGTTTCTTTTCATTAAACTAAGCTAAACTAAAAACTAAGCCCATAATTACTACCTAGACGTAGAGTAACAAAATTAATTGCAGGCAATCAACCATTATACCGTCAACCAGTATTACTATAATCCAAAGAGTAAGTTACTAAACAGACAGCGCTATGCTCAAAGCTCGGGTTTGAAATAGCGTGATTTAAAAAGTATACGTTTTTAGACCAATGTTACGTCCATGTTGCACCTATTTAATGTTTGTATTTGTGGATATTGGAAACGATACGATGGAAGTTATTGATTATGCTATTATCTGAACCCTAAACAGATTGTTCAAATGAGTAGGTTAAACTTGGACAACCGAAGAATCCAGCTCGTCTGGGCAGCGTTCGGGAAGTTACGCCATACCTTCTTTTCCAAAATACATCGGCGTCTAAAGACAAAACTCTTTGATCAGTGATGGCATATGGAACCGAAACGTGGTCTCTACTGTTGGCAGAATAAACAAGCTCAAAGTTTTATCAGCGAGCTGTACTCAGAATTCGTCGTGTGATAAAATACGCCAACTAAATCCACAGGCGAACTAACGTGACCGTACCTCGATGAGTCAGTAAACTGAAGTGTCAATGGGCGCATATTGCTAGAAGAACGGTTGGTTAGATTTTTCTAGTTTCGACTAAATAAAGGAAAATTTTTATTACACTAGATGGACCGGGTAACTGCAGGCGGCTGAGGACCTGATTCTATCATGTCTTTTTTATACTCAGTCAACCAGAAAAACGGCTGGATTCCACCCCTACTAAGTTCACATTCCACCAATACGTACGAAGCGCCACATCACTAATTATACGTACACCTAAGGAGAGGAATTCCCTGTCTTTTTCCTCTTCTGTATTAGCTTCTGTGTTTCCCAAGCGCTGCAATCTGGATATTTTCAGGTCATTGAATGGTCTTTTTCAAGGTAACCATGAACTATACCATCATTTTCAACATGTCGCGATTGTGGCCTGTAGATGTATTATTTAAAAAAAAAATTTTGTACTTTCATGTAGAACATATGTTAATAAAGTCTACATGAAACTATAGTATACCAGTTTCTAAGGACGCGTCGTTAGAAACTGGTATCTCCGTAAAATATATAAAATCAATAGCGCCATTATGTTCCAGTTAATGACAAAAAATCATAGCCACATTAGCCTCAGGCTTATCATCATTTCACATCGGAGCGATGGTCGATGATTGAACTTCCTTACTATAGTGCCTGGAAAATTCAACTATGGTTTGTCTAAAAGTCTGAAATAAATGTCTTTTTAAGGCGCTATACTGAAATCATATTGGGCGTGGCTTGTGTGAGAATCTGGAGCTGTAATATTAGAGACAATGTATAGAATGTCATTCACTCCGCGTGAGTCCTGCGTTTAGAAAATATTGACGTAAGCGAAAAACACCTTTAATTCATTTAAAAATAACTGTGACAATTATAAAAAAGTTTTTTACGAATGTGAATATTGTAGTTATTTATTTATTCATTAAATCAATTTCGACTTGCTTACCTAATGTAGTATTTCGAGGGAAAAACATCAAATTACGTTTCTGGTTCTTTACGAGTCAAGATACATATATGAATATACGAGATATACTTAGAGATTCTCAGGATGTTTCAGCGTCATAAACCATTACACTAAAATGTCATATTTTTAACCGACAAAAAAGAGGAGGTTATCAATTCGACGGGTATGTTTTTTGCTTTTATTTTATTATGTTTGTTACCTTAGAACTTTTGACTGGGTGAACCGATTTGGATAATTCTTTTTTTATTTGAAGGGTGGTGCTTGCCGTGTGGTCCCATTTCAATTTGGCCCAGTTCTGACAAAGGAATCAATGAGAAAACGATATAAACCTTAAATTTGCCTTAGTAAAAGTAGACTTTTAGGACAGTTGAAGCCGGTTTCAAGTTCTTTTTGAACGCATTTACTTGTTTCTCATAATTCCGCCTTATAACTACACTGGCGTGTCTGTTGCTTAGTCTGTGGATATACAAATGGGTCATGCAATTCCTTATTCTCTTTTTACATTTATTTCTTAACTAATTATGCGCCTCGGATTCGCACGCAATACTACATTTATTTGTGGCGGAATTAATTAACATTTTATGTAAGTTTTTTTACGGTTTTCTTTAAAGAGTATTTAATATGATTTTCAAGAAAAGGTTGCATTTTGTTTCAGCTTACTTTTACGATACTAGATTGTATGGGGCGGTGCCATTCTAAAGCGGAGACTACACGATCTAAATTGCTATCAATACCAAAGTAAATTCAATTCATAACTATCAGGTGATATATTGCACCAAAAATTTAATACGTACTGATAATTATTTGTTGTTATTGCGGCTATAGTGATAAACACTGGAAAAATTTCAAGGTTCTGTCCTTATTAGTTTGAGACTTCTGGATGCCGACTTCTTAGGAGAGGATTCGGGTTGTGTGGAATTTGCATCCACTAAAACCCCCTCGGTGGTCATCGTCTGCGCAAGTCGAGGAGCCCTGGGAACTCCACGAACACTCCAGTGCTCCTATAATCCAACGGCCTTATCGTCACTTAACATCAGGTGAGATGAAGGCCAAGTGCAAACCCATCACACACATACACCCACATTCAAAATTTATAATAACGGTAACTTTGCACGCGCAACAGCCATCGTAGGGCTCCGCTGAAAACAAGCGCTGTCGCTGCATGTTGTAGCGACAGCGGCACGCTGACTCCGAAGCCTACCTGTTATGGTTGAAAAGAATCTGCCCTCGGAGATATATAGACGGACAATGAAGGTTTAGTAATGGTAATACGGTGCCGCTGAGTTTACCTATGTAATAACATCTTACTGCGATCACCAATCCGCCTGCCAATGGTTGGGTATAGCGTCAGTCCTTGAACTATCGAGCTCTGGGCTCCTGGTTTATACCAATGAGTTCCAATTTGTTATTTCGAATTTATTTACGAACGATATAAATCATTACTATTGGCTTTTCGATTACGGAAAACATCGTGAGGAAACCTGCACACTAAGATAGATATTCAAAGGCGTGTGTGAAGTCTACCAATCCGCACTGGTCCCGCGTGGTGGACTATGTCCCATACACTCTCTGTAGGAGAGTAGGTCTGAGACCCTGCAGTGGGGACATGTATTGGCTGTTGATGATACAGAAAGACCCGAGCAAAAGCTAGTAATGGATTATGTGGAAAATATACATCTTTATTTTACTGTTAGTGTATTTAAATATATTATTTCAACCTATATCCGAGTCTTTGTTGATTTCAACGAAGATTGATAAATGGAGTGTTGATGACTGATGGATGACATTTGATTGCTACAGTAAATATATTTTGTTTTATAGATTTTTGATTATATTTACCCGAGTGCGCTAGAGAAGGGCTATTTTTAAAACACTACTGAAAGCCTTTACTGCACGAATGCAAAAAGTATTTTTAAGACTTGCATGGAGTAGCATGCAAGGAGGTTTTAATGTGTGAAAAAATTAATTATACACAAGTAATCACGCTCTATAATTAGCAGTAACACCGTATGACGTAATTTAATGTTTTCTTATTTCCGGAAATAACATTATATTGCACGTTATTTGGCAGAATGTTTGCAACTTTGTCTTTGAACATTTATCGCAAACCAATTAACTAGAGTTACAACTGTAAGTCGGTCTCTCCCGGGTCGGCTAACTCGTAGAGTATTAACTAAGACACCGGTAGTGATCGACCCGTGCAACTAGCACGATGCAACAGGGCTTTAGTCACAGACTAGAATATGTTCAGTAGGCTCTGTTACAATTAACTAGAGTTACAACTGTAAGTCGGTTGTTACCAAACTCCCGGGTCGGCTAACTCGTAGAATATTAACTAAGACACCGGTAGTGATCGACCCGTGCAACTAGCACGATGCAACAGGGCTTTAGTCACAGACTAGAATATGTTCAGTAGGCTCTGTTACAATTAACTAGAGTTACAACTGTAAGTCGGTTGTTACCAAACTCCCGGGTCGGCTAACTCGTAGAATATTAACTAAGACACCGGTAGTGATCGACCCGTGCAACTAGCACGATGCAACAGGGCTTTAGTCACAGACTAGAATATGTTCAGTAGGCTCTGTTACAATTAACTAGAGTTACAACTGTTAGTCGGTTGTTACCAAACTCCCGGGTCGGCTAACTCGTAGAATATTAACTAAGACACCGGTAGTGATCGACCCGTGCAACTAGCACGATGCAACAGGGCTTTAGTCACAGACTAGAATATGTTCAGTAGGCTCTGTTACAATTAACTAGAGTTACAACTGTTAGTCGGTTGTTACCAAACTCCCGGGTCGGCTAACTCGTAGAATATTAACTAAGACACCGGTAGTGATCGACCCGTGCAACTAGCACGATGCAACAGGGCTTTAGTCACAGACTAGAATATGTTCAGTAGGCTCTGTTACAATTAACTAGAGTTACAACTGTTAGTCGGTTGTTACCAAACTCCCGGGTCGGCTAACTCGTAGAATATTAACTAAGACACCGGTAGTGATCGACCCGTGCAACTAGCACGATGCAACAGGGCTTTAGTCACAGACTAGAATATGTTCAGTAGGCTCTGTTACAATTAACTAGAGTTACAACTGTTAGTCGGTTGTTACCAAACTCCCGGGTCGGCTAACTCGTAGAATATTAACTAAGACACCGGTAGTGATCGACCCGTGCAACTAGCACGATGCAACAGGGCTTTAGTCACAGACTAGAATATGTTCAGTAGGCTCTGTTACAATTAACTAGAGTTACAACTGTTAGTCGGTTGTTACCGAACTCCCGGGTCGGCTAACTCGTAGAATATTAACTAAGACACCGGTAGTGATCGACCCGTGCAACTAGCACGATGCAACAGGGCTTTAGTCACAGACTAGAATATGTTCAGTAGGCTCTGTTACAATTAACTAGAGTTACAACTGTTAGTCGGTTGTTACCAAACTCCCGGGTCGGCTAACTCGTAGAATATTAACTAAGACACCGGTAGTGATCGACCCGTGCAACTAGCACGATGCAACAGGGCTTTAGTCACAGACTAGAATATGTTCAGTAGGCTCTGTTACAATTAACTAGAGTTACAACTGTTAGTCGGTTGTTACCAAACTCCCGGGTCGGCTAACTCGTAGAATATTAACTAAGACACCGGTAGTGATCGACCCGTGCAATGTTCAATAGGTATGTAGGTAAGTTCTGTACATTATACTACAATAAAAAAATACTATATGCTGTAAAGTTTCATTAGCAATTTCTTCTATTTCTGTATCTCCGTAAATGAGGCACCAAACAATATAGTTCTTCATTAATGGAGTTAAATGTTTGATTTTTCGTATGAACTAAAAAAAATGAGTTTATACATTAAATTCTTTGATCGAAAGCCATAAAGTCTACTACCATACTCCTACCAAAGACAATTAAACTGCTGTGTAATCTGTCAAAATTGTTCCTTTTTGAAGTGTGTAGATTGCCATGATTATTTATGACAGATTAATTTTTACTTCTTCCACGCCATCTATTGACAACTTTGAGAACTCAACTGACAGATGTCTTTGGAAAAATGCCTCCTTGTAGGTATTTTTTATTGAAGTCCAAAAAGATTTTTTTACAAATTTACTTTCATTTAGTTTGAAGTTGTAGGGATAATCTAATAGACATAGACACATATTTATTCAGCATTCAAAACTCGGCACACACAATAACTAACACACAGAATATTATTTTTAAACTAAAACTAGAAAAATAATCTAATTTACATTATAAAACAATTAATTTATAGGAACAATACACGAAAAATTAAAATAAATTATAATAAAAATGCGATCGCAAATTTGCCGCTACCCGTGTCGCGTCGTAGTGAGTGCCGATTAGGTCTATAAAATAAAGTAGCGTAAAAATTCTATTTTCTATTGTATGTATTAGATGGTTACTTCATTGCATACTGAGATTTTCCACTCTGTGTCACAAAGCTGCGATGCACTGTGGAGCCAAATCCGGTATTACGGGCTCTCCTCTAATCCATTCCATTTCAGTTCTCAGCTAGTTTCCTTTTCGCTACATTATATACGTTCGTTTCCTGACATATTAAATAAACTAAAGCCCTTTATTTATGAACGTGTTCTTTCTTTCGTTTCTCGAATGTATACCTTGTGAGGGAAGGGACATGTAGGGCTTAAGACGCCAATGAAGCAAAGTCTCCGTAGAATAGTAGGTATTTGAATATGTTATTGCTGTCGCGATTCGGTACGCACACATACAGCCTTTCACATGCTTTCACTCACACAAATAACGCTGCATAACATCCCAAAGAGGCCCCTGCGAGCCGCGCATAGTCGCTACCCCTCCGCCTGGGCTAGAGTGTATTTTTCAAAATTATAATAAACTTGACGTGAGCGTGCGTCAACCCTTGTTTTACGTTTTGAGAAATTATTGTTCGCATATTGGTTTAGTCTCGACATACTGTGGTTGTATTTGATATAATTGACTAGTAAGTACCTATCACATATAAATACAATATAAATTATGGCGTTGCTATTTTAGGGTTCTACGGTCAACAAAGAAACCTTTTAGTTTCACCATATCCGAACGTTCGTCTTCCAACGATACTTTAGGTGACCTAGAGGTGTTTTAGTACCTAGAGTGCTAGAGTCTAAGGACTAACAAGTTAAAGCGTTCAAAAAGAACTAGAAACCGACTTCAACTGCCCTAAAAGTCTACTTTTATTAAGGAAAATTTAAGATGTATATTGTTTTCTCATGGATTCCATTCTAAGAACCGGACCAAATTGAAATGGGACCACATGGAAAGCATCAGCTTTCAAATAATAAAGAATCATCCAAATCGGTTCACCCAGTGAAAAGCTCTGAGGTAACAAACATTTAACTAATAGAATAGAATAGAAATAATTTATTCGGCATACAGATTACAGTGCAGTTAAAACATTAATTTTAAATTTGCTCTGCTGCACTGCAACGCCGAAATACACACTTAACATTCCCAGTCTCAAAAACTACGGAACCGATTTTGATGAAACTTGCAGTCTTCCCTAAGTTTTACAATACCTAGGTAAACAAAAAAGGGATTATTTAAATCGAACTTGTAGTTCCGGATATATAAAAAATAAATTAAATAAAATAGCCTTTATTGCTGAAATAATTTTTTGTTTTAATTTTCTTAAAAATATGCTTACTTTATACGTTACTTATCTTTTTATATTAAGTATCAGTAACCGGTCGTTCCTACATTTCAGCTTGTCTTTCGACATAGGCCTCCTCTAAGGATTTCCACTCTATTCTATCTTTCGCTATGCGGGTCCATGTTGGACCCGCCACTTGTCTGATGTCGTCCTCCCATCTTCTAGTCTGTCTGCCTCTTTTTCTTTTGCTATCTCGTGGTTGCCATTCAGTTATTAGTCTTGTCCATTTCTACATACTCTATTTCTCCATTATTTACTGTTATGGGCTCTGTTTGTGAGGAATTTGACATTACTTTTGTTTTCGTTAAGTTCGTTGACAGGCCTGCTTTCTCGCTCTCTTCCGCTAACTGTTGGAACATTGTCTGTAGGGTTTTCGGGTTTTCCGAAAGTAAGATCAGGTTGTCTGCAAAGCGTAGGTGACTCAGCTTTTGCCATTTATATTTAGTCCTTTATTCGTCCAATCCAGATTTGTGAATATCATTTCCAGGATAGCTGAAAATATTTTTGGTAAAATTGGGTCTCCCTGGCGTACCCCTCTCTCAATCGAAAATTCTTCGCCTGTAGATTCTAGCTTCACTTGTGCGGTGCTTTTTGTGTATATGTTTTTCAGTATTCTTATGTATTTTGCATGTACGCCTTGTTTTTCCAGTGCGTCCCAGATAAATCTATGTTCGAGTGTGTCGAATGCTTTGTTGAAATCCACGAACCCTATGTGTGTTTTTCTTTTGTGTATGTGTTCCGGATATATGCGAGGACAAACAAACATACACTTTAGAAATTTGGCACACTTCTTTAGAAGCTGGTATAGACTAACATATATGAAAACTGGGCAGTTCTGGAAATATTACATACATACAGGTCGCATTGATAACCTCTTTTTTTGAAGTCGGTTAAAAAACTGTAATTTCACGACACCTCCCACAATAGAATAGACGAGTTAAAAATCCCGTCTTAAGTGTATGAGATGTATAACTGGGAAAAAATATTTCAAGTTTTTATTTGTCGACATGAATAATAATATCGTCGAAATCTATCGTATTTCCTACTGTCATACTTCATATTATACTATTATATTTTAAGTACCTCAAAAGGAAAAAAGGAATCCTTATAGGATCACTGTGATATCGAATACTCCAGTCTGCTGTCCCTTAGATCTGTCAAATAATGAAACTTATAGGTCAACGCAATAAAAAGATATAGCTGTATTTTAGACCATTTCCGTACAAAATGCAATGAACCCAAAATCTATACGGTATTTCCCGTTGACCTAATGTCTTGAAATTTGGCAAGAAGAAAGGTTTTACAGCACAACCATAGGAATAAATCTGAATTTTTTAATTGTAACACAGTAAAATTGATTTTTTAATGTTTACAAACTTAACTTCGTAATATGTAATTTAGCTTAGAATTTCATTTTCGGTAGAGCATTGTTGGGTGCATATTACCATACCTATTATTTATGATTTTCAGTATGTCATTAATTCATATTCTGTACGGAATCCTCGGTGCACGAGTCCGACTTGCTCTTGACCGGTTTTTGAGTTGTTGGAGAGCCATTTCAAGCTCTTGCTGGCTGATCTCCGGGATATCTGTGTCGGGTCATATAGTCTCCGTAGCGATTTGTACATGCGATGTCCATATAACTTCTCGTTCTCTCTCAAGACTTTCAATAATAATAAATAACAAAAAATAATATAAAAAAGCTTTTAAAAAAGTTATAAATAAACGGATGTCCATGCAATAAATGTTATGTTTTTTCTGTGTTTTTTTTCTGTTTAGATATTTTACAGTGGTACGGAACCCTTTGTATGCGAGTCCGACTCGAACTTTAACATTAAAAAAATATTTGAAACATAAGTCACTTATTCATAAATCATATTTAATTATTTACACGTAACAAAACGTAACAACAACTAAGAATTTCAGGGAAAATGTTCTGTTCTAGAGATAAAATAAATTTCCTTAGAATTATTTGTCTTTATATTTGTTTATTTAGATCAATCTAAACATTAAAACTAACAGGTAAAACCATTATAGCTCGAGAAAGGGTATCTATCGATATATTTTTCCCACCACTATTAGTCGAAAAAATCGATAAAGCTTATTGACATCACTAATGCATGCTTACTTTATTTTTATACATATAATACACAGTATATAGTTGTGATATAGTGTACCCTGCCTCCCGAACCGAACTGTGCGAGAAGGACAGTTGAAGCTTTTTTTGGTATTTGCCTAGTTTTGCCGTGAAATTAAGGGTTTGGGATATAGCTGTTTTCTCAACGAAACGTTAGCCAAATTCAATCATTTTGATCTTATTCTCTTTATCAAAGAATAATCTAGGCCCGTTGGTTTTGCTTTTTCTGAAAATGTTACGTTTACTCTAAATAATGAGTACCATAAGTTGAAAGAAATTTTTTCTGAAATTTTGAGTTTTGAGATGCCCATAATTCTAATTGTAGACAAAATATTGAAAAAAAACAAAACCAACGGGCCTAGATTATTCTTTGATAAAGAGAATAAGATCAAAATGATTGAATTTGGCTAACGTTTCGTTGAGAAAACAGCTATATCCCAAACCCTTAATTTCATATGAAATTTTTTATCTGCTGTTCCCTCTTAATTTGTTACCGTTTGATTCTTCAAAGTATGCGGCTTAAACGGCCATATCTTTTAATTGCGTTGAGTAAGAAGCTTGATTTTTTCACAGATCCAAGGTATTTTACATCAAAGTATTTGATATTAATTTCAACTTGATACCTTCACGCATTAATTTGAAGAAGAAAGAAAGAATTTTTTTTTGCCAAGTACATAGTTTTTTTACACGGTATTCAGATAGTAATTTCAATTAGTTCGATGTACTTAACCTGTCCACAGGTGTGCAAATATTATAAACATTTCTAATATGGAATTTAATTGTTAAAAAAAAGTAGTTTACATCGCATGTCAATTAGTACAATATTAATAATTGGGCCTTATATAAAGAATATTAATAAAAAGAATTGAAGTGATTAGTATTAGGTTACATTTTTCTTTTTTAGGTATGGAATAAACTAGTATTACTGTTATATCAACTATTCTAACGATTTCCTAACACTATGTCTTCAAGTCGCAATGATACTCGTAGCGTCCTCTCGGTGCATAATGTCACGTCAGCAAAACGTCACATTACAGTGTTTCACTGGCACAATGTCACACATCTGTCAGATGTCAGTGTGACGTAACGGCGCTTGTATTTTGACGTATGTTCGAACGATTCGAATTAGAACTTTAGGACTAAATACAAGAGTGTATTCTTTAGGTGCAGATTCTTGTCTATGTGTTAACAGATTGTGCTTATAACACAAGAGTGCTGCACGGGGCACTGTTTGGTGCCAGACATTAGTATCATGGTGGTAGCTTGTCAAGCAGGCATTGCAGAAAAGTCCCCACAATAAAAAGCGTGAAAGAGATGAAACCGACCCTACAAAGAAGCCCTTGTTCCCAAAACACCTGTAATCAGCTAAAGGAAACTCCCAAGTTTATTTTTCACCATGATCCCTCTCCCTGCCCCCCCTGCACCCTGCCCTCAAACAATAAACCGAAAACAATATAAACCCGCGCACACAACAAACCCCGCTTTCTCGTCAATATTTCCTTACGTTTTCGTGTTATCTCGTGTACACTGTCCTTAGATTTAGTAAAAATTGTGGACACGTTACTATAAAAGTATTTATTACAATAGCCATACAAGTAAATGCGTTCAAAAATAACTGGAAACCGACTTCAATTGCCCTAAAAGTAGCCCTAGTACTTTTACTAAGGCAAATTTAAGATTTATATGGTTTTCTCATGGATGCCGTTGTCAGAACTGGATCAAATTGAAATTGTACCACACGAAAAGCACCACCTTTCAAATAAAAAAAAAGAATCATCAAAATCGGTTCACCAGAATCATCCATCCAAAGTTCTAAGGTAACAAACATAAAAAAAGAAAAATAACATACTAGTTGAATTGATAATCTCCTCCATGAAATCGGTTTAAAAAAATGGTTGCAAAGTAGGCATTAGTTTACAAACAAAGTGACTTACATATAGCATATATCCATTTCTAATTTGATATCGGATGTTTTATGGTTGTGTCACCTGCCTCTCAAGCTAGGATACCCTGTGTTTTGAGAGGCAACGGTGCAACGCTTTGTACACACATTTAGTAGTAAGACGTGAAATATTTAAAATAGAAACTAGAAAATAATAAGCATCGTTTTAAAAAAACAATACAATCGAATTACATTATATGTCATTACAGTCAAAGAAGTCATTAGGAGTAAAAAACATTTATCTACTAACGACTCACGTAAGGTGATGGGACCTACTTTTTTGGTCACATAGTTAGTTGTAGTGTATCTGAAATATATTTTCAATCTAAGATCCTGGCCTATTTATCTTCAGTCTAAGGAAGTCGACGCCACGTGAACATCTGCACATTATAACATATGACCACATACATCTCAGTAATGTATTAAAGTCTGGTACGAGTAACAACGACGCCCGCACGGAACGAGGGCTCTACTTTAAAGCCGATTTTTTTTATAGTAAAAAACCTTTATCCTTTTTCTCTACCACTGTAATAAAAGTAATAAAGATATCTTAATATAATATCATCAGACGGGAGACGTCCACAGCTGGACACAGGCCTCCTCCATGGTAAGCCACAATGGCCAGTCCCGAGCCACCTGCATCCAGCAACTCCCCGCGACCTTTACCAGGTCGTCGGTCCATCTAGAAGGGAGACGGCTAGATACACGGTTTCCGGTGTAGTAGTAAATTTTAATCTTGTAGTCTCCATTTTAGAATATTACTACCCCATCATCTAGCGGGGGTCGTAAAAGGCGACTAAGAGAAAAAATCTTCAGGAAATTGCCAGCATCATCTACCTATGTAATAACAACATTAGTAACGCCAAACTTCAATATGAGCGGCCGGTGTCCAGAGCCGTGAAATGCCCGTGACAGATAAAAAAATCGTCTACTACTGACAGTCTGACTGACACTTCAATATTTCCGCACCTTTGGTCCGCATCAGTTTTACACGCTCCTCAATTATTTATCGTAATATTTATGTACACCCAACCATTTATACATTCAATTACACACCTTTAGTACACCACGCACACTACAATATATATTTTATTAGTTTATGTTTATGAGTGAGTGCAAATAAGTGGTCCAGTTCGGCTCGGTAAGTTATTATTATTATTTAAATGTTCTCCCGCCAAATCTAGCAAACAGCTACCAGGTGAAGCTGGTGCCTGGCTCGATTAAACATCTTACTGCGATCACTAAACCTAGCCTAGCGCGGTGACTACGGCAATTCCCCATAATTCAGCAGCTGATAACAAAATCTTAATTTCTAAGCTGGACTTGGTTTAAATCATTTGTATCAATTTGTTTGTTGTATATTCGGGTACACAAGTCCACTACAGGACTTGTGCTTCCTTCGTAGATATACAAAATAGATTTTCTATGAGGCGTTTTGCCTTAATCTAATAAAATGTTGTTAAAAGTTCCGAAGTCTTTTATAAATAGACTGTTAGTCGGATGTCAGAAAGTGAGTAAAATTCCAACCTAATTTTCCCTCTTAGGGGTGAAATGTTTTATAGAATCATAAATACTTCATAAATATGCTGTCGCATAAAAAAGCATCAAAATCAATTCAAAATTCGTGCTTATATGAAACAGAACATTGAGTCTCTTTAGAGAAGAACTTCAAACTTAAATGAGATCCTTGAAATTTTTATATATCAAAATCGGTTCTTAATTGATGAAGACTCACACATAAATGCAGTATGATTGAGATTCTTCTCAATTTTAAAGGGTTAAAAAGCCCCTTACCAGTTTCCCCATACGCGGTCACCTTACGAAGGGTTATATATGAGATGTGTAATTGTAAAATGTCTGTATATAAATTGAACATGATAACACAAAGACATAATATTCATTTTGCGTCTCTCGTCTGAGATTTGGCCAGACATCCGTTATCTCTGTGCAGAAAGATTAAGCGTAAGTGAGAGTAGATAGAAGTTAAAATTCGAGCCATTTTAATTACGTAAGATCAATCGGGCGGGCGGAGGGCGGCGGGAGAATCAAGTGAAAAAGTTAAAGTCAGGGTCGGATCCAGGGGTATTAAAAGGGGGTCTACAAAAAAGTTGGGTTTCTAAAATGTATGGACAAATAAATCAATTCGATAGCAAAAATGTTTTGCTATTTCATATTGATGGTAATTAACTCGATTAGAATAATAATTAATAGTCCAAGTAAGATGTTGTTTATATAAAGGTTGTCTTTTAAGATGCACATGCATATAAGAGGACATGGAGTTGTCCTATTGTACAGCAGAGGCAGAAAGGATACAATACACAGAAAAAACATATATTAGTAACTTTCAATTTCAATTTATTTATTTCATTAAACTTAGGTGAATAGGGTGGGACGAAATGATATTACATAGAATAATTAAGTTTAGTCTAACTGACACACGAAATGATTGTTACAGAAATAAACAAAGCAAAATAATTAAAGTTGTCTGAAACAGTTAAATTAAAATATACAAATACTGGTATTTGTCAGTACTATTAAAATTATCTTATGTCACGAAGGGTAGAGTTAATAAAAAATTCACAATATTAAAATATGATTTTTCTGTCAGATATGTAAATAGTCATAATGCTCCCCTCTGTTTTCACAGTCATTAGTGATTTGTTATATGTTTTGGGGACATGGTATAACATCAATCATTAGGTCATGAGATAGATTTGTACTTATCCAGAAGCCTCTAGTTAAATATTATTATACATTTTCTCTTATTTATTTCTGTCAGCTTACATTCTAATCATATGAACAAAATTATGTAACTATTTCATTTTAAATTCTACCTAAAATATAAATATGAAACTTTGGCGGTAGCTTGTCAGGGAAGACAGCGAAGGCAATCGTGGGGGGTCTCTATCAGCTCGCCCTTCCTGAGTCCGTCTTAGTGTATTTCCCGTAATTGTAGGGAAGGAAGTTTCTTCGGGGCAAAGGAGTGGAACATTATTAAAACTTGGCGGGCACATAACGGGACAGAAGTTTGTGTACTTCGAATTAAAATAAAATGGCCGGTTTCAATCAAATTCGTACCAAAGACGGATTCGGCTTAATTTACTTTAAAATAAATTTAATTTCGTTTCGGAGTAGCTTAATGCTTCCACTTAGAAATGATCGTTTTTGTTTATTTAATCCGGGGGGCGAATCTGATTGGTTGGAGTTTTGCAGCGGAAAACTCGCGCGTAAGTAGCCGCTGCATTTTATCGGGAACTACGTCATCGACCGCAATAACCAGTAGCTTATATCATTTTCCGTCCCCTCAGCTATCCCTATACAAAAAATTAAGTCATTGTGACTCTCCGTTAAGACGTCAACGAAGCACAAACTAAAGCACGAACAACATAACTTTCACAATCATCCTACATAAAAATATTATCACAATCACTACCATTGGCTTTTCGGTGAAGAAAGACATCGCGAGGAAACCTGCGCACTCCTGAGAAGAGATTCAAAGGTGTGCGTGAAGTCTACCAATCCGCACTGGTCCCGCGTGGTGGACTATGTCCCATACACTCTCTGTAGGAGAGTAGGCCTGAGCCCCTCCAGTGGGGACATATATATGCTGTTGATGATGATGATCAATATTGTAAATGTAAAATTTTGTTTGTTTGTTTATCCTACCTTTTCAAACACTAATCTTCTCAATTTTACCTTCTACACGGAACTGTTTCATAATTTATTCAAAAAGAAAAAAGGTATGCATTGTACATATGTACGGCAGATTGACGTACAGTCTTGTAACAGTTATAGATGTAAGAAACAAGAATATTTCTTGCACTGTCTGTACAGTAGCCATGAATAGATCTTTCTTACCATTTGACAGTTTATTGACTTCACTGTTTCGCTTCACAACATGACACTGACATAAAACAGACGATGGAAGTATTGTTAGAATTCGTCTTCGATAATTTTAACCTGCAGTTATTGAAATAGTTATTTATTAATTACTAGCTTCCGCCCGCGACTTTGTCCGCGTGTACTTCAGGATGTATTCTACTTGTTCGATAGGCATAGCTGACGTTTATGACAAATTATTGTACAGTATAAGGTACAAAATAGTTTTTATTCTGTTACTTAGTCTAATAATTTAAAGAAACAAAATAAATTTCAATATCTGTCGTAGTACATTCAAATAGTTTTCACACCAATATTATAAACGCGAAAGTTTGTATATACGAATTTACATATTCTATGGTCGGTTGCTAGGCAACGCGTTTTTGTTATGCCAAAATTGCCCAATGAATCCCACTTATATTATAAGTGTGATTTTGGACAATTTACACAATATGTCTTTAGAAATTATAGCCTATATGTTATTCTGATGTATAAGCTATATTATTGTAAAGTTTCATTCAAATCCATTCAGTAGTTTTTCCGTGAAAGCTTCACAAACATCCAAACATCTAAACATCCAAACTTTCACACTTATAATATTAGTAGGATATTTCCACTGATTCAAAGAGGGTAAAATTTGAACTTATGCAATAAAGTTCCAGTTTTAATTTATAGAAAATATGTAAACCTCTAGATAGGAACATTCGACAAAGACGTCATTCGATATTGATCCGTGTTGCCTAAGAAACTAGAGATAATTCTTTAAATATCTAATGGGTTTGCATTTGGCCTTAATACCACCTGTTTGTAAGTGACGATACTGCCATTGGACGGTAAGCGTGCGCAAACAGAAGTCTCAGAAGAAATTCGCCCCTTTTCACCCTTTCTCAATTTTAAAATCATCAAAGGGTTCAAAGTTCTAAACTTCAAGTTTTTCGCACAAGCGTTTTGGGTTGGGCGTTGATGTCAATCAGTCAGGGAAGACTATCATGTACAGATTATCTTAGGACTTTTCTACCGAGGCGAATGACCGCAAACACAACCGTACACTTGTCAACTGTTGTCACTTGACCAGTTGACAATAGGTAACATGATAGCACAATGGTGTCGTTACTGCGCCTCCGGCTCAATCCTCAGCGATGCCCTGTCCCAGTTCTCAAACGAGATAATCATACTCTTGAAACACTTGAACTTGAAGTATTTATGACATGCATTGACCGAGTCCTTTTAAATCACTGCTTACAAAATCAATGAAGAATCATAAAGACTAGAAAAATACTAGAATTGTAAATTAAGTATTTATGTTGTTGAGAACGGTGAAGAATATTATATAGCGCGATTTGAACCGGCGTATTTGCCAATATGATGTGCTAGCATTTGCCGGGAACTTCGTCCGCGTGGGCTTCGTAAAGTATCCCAAGGGAATTACTTGCTCGTTTGGGATAAAATATCCTTTTCCGGACCTTCAACTGTACCTATACCGAAAATCCTGTCATTGTGACCCTCCATTACGACAGGGAGAAAGGACAATTAAAACAAAGTCACTTTCGCATTTATAATAAAGCAAAGAGATTTAAATATATATAGTAGTAATAATTTAAATGTCTTTGTAATAAAGCCTTGCCAACTGAGCTATCGGTTCCTATGACGTATAATATTTATAGATAACATTCATTTTAACCGACTTCAAACAGGAGGAGGTTCTCAATTCGACGGTTATGGTTTTTTATGTTTGTTACCTCAGAACTTTTGACTGGGTGAACTGATTTCGCTAATTCTTTTTTTATTTGAAACGTGGTGCTTCCCGTGTGGTCCCATTTTAATTTGGTCCAGTTCTGACAATGGCATCCATGAGAAAACTATATAAATCTTAAATTTGCCTTAATTAAAGGAGACTTTTAGGGCAATTGAAGTCGATTTCCAGGTTTGGATGAATTTACTTGTCGATCACCAAAAAAATATTTTGCCGTTATCTCACAACAACACAGCAATCCAGAGGTCCACGTTCGATTTCTAGAGCTCCTGTCGGTACTCAGTTTGGTTGGGGTATGATTTGGTAACAGAGATAGTGTTTTTTTTCACAGATCATAGATTACAGAGTCGAGTATTTGATATTAATTTCAATTTTTCTTTCTAAAGAAAAGGGTCTTGACCGGAAGGGACAACCAAGTGATTCTATAAGAGTTACTCTTTTTCTTTTGACGTATGGAACCCTAAAAAAGAAGTATGTATGTATTTAACTTCGCTCACCTGTCATATTGTGTTTTTCTAAAAAAAATCGTCAAGAAATATTGCTGTAGTTTATATGTTTTATCATAGTGAGCTGAATTGAATTGAAAGTCATTTATTTACAATTGCAAACTTAAAAAATACAATAAATCATCATTATCATCATCAACAGCCTATATATGTCCTCACTGCAGGGGCTCAGGCTTACTCTCCTGCAGAGAGTGTATGGGACATAGTCCACCACGCGGGTCAGTGGCGCGGGACTCTCAATCTGAGAGTCGAACCCAGCCGTGTACCTATGAGTTGTTTTTCAATTCTAGTACACTATCCGGTGAAGGAAAACATCGTGAGAAAACCTGCATGTCTTGAACAGGCATGTGAAGTCTGCCAATCCACATTGGGCAATAATAAATAATAATAAAAAACAAAAAAAACGTATATTTACTAAGTGAACACTTCGCCGTCACCTGTTATTGTGTATGCATGGGTCAATATTTGCAGCTGAATGTTAAATGCACTTCCTGGTATCCGTTTCAACATAAATTAGGCATACTTGTGTAATTTCTGTGACAATTCAACGTTACGGCAGTCGCTCTACATGGTTGCTGTCTCCTTTGATACGTATACTGGCTGGTCGTGGGCTGCGGGATCTGTTTAAATTTGGAACACGACGGAGTGACGTCTGGTGAAAATTATGAATAAATGATCTAAAGATGTTTAATCTGTGGCACAATTACCTTTACAGTACTCGTACACTATGCCCCTCTGAAGTTAGCCACAAAAGATCGCGAAGTGTCAATTATTAACGTATAAATGGGAGGCAAGGCAAGTTAGCGGATGGAAAGAAATGTCCTAGTGTTGTATGTCATCTAGAGATAGTTATTATAGAAAATAATACACACACATTCTGTCTGTACGTGTTTGAAATTGCGGACAGCTAACTTCAGAGCGGCAAACTAATTGTGTGAGTACTGTACTGGATCCTCGTCATTTTAATGACAGCATTTCGTGCATTAGAAAGAGATGACAATAGCCACAGTTTCAAGTTTTGCTACACAACGTTTTTATTACATCTCAATAAATAACAAATTTTTCTAGATGTCATTAAGTGCATGTATTGTTTATTAATTTATGTATGTATTTGTATCAAATTCCATCAAGAGCATGCCCTTGTTCAAAGATCGGGCTAGCATAAATAATTCCTTTCAACGTAATTTGTGGATTTAATTTACCAAATTTCGTGCAGTACCTTCTTATAGAAATTTTTTATTACTGTTAAACGTGTAAATATTTATAAGAAACTGGAGGATCGTCTATTGTTATTATTAGTTATTAATAATGTGTACACGTGGGCTGGCGCCGTGCTGTGACGTAAATACTAGTACACTGATGTAATACAGTGTAATGTTTACATTTAGACGTGCGCCTGCGCGGGCCCTGACTCACAGTACACTTCAATGAAAATACTGAAGCAATAGATATGCGTACGCGATACTGTAAACATATCGTTTTCGTGGTGCTCATAATAATTGATATTATGTTGA
Source organism: Carcina quercana (assembly GCA_910589575.2). NCBI lineage: Eukaryota > Metazoa > Arthropoda > Insecta > Lepidoptera > Depressariidae > Carcina > Carcina quercana. The sequence goes on along the minus strand of OU342447.1, from coordinate 9,476,217 downwards.
AGCAATTTTGTTTATCGTTTCATAAGTCTAATTTGGGCTTCAACTCACAATAAAATTGTCCAGAAAAGTCAGACTGTACGACGCTCTCTTCAAATTTGTGGATATATGTTAATCTCAGTTTTGATCTTCGCAATCTTTCACTAAAATTTTCCCGTTTCGATATCCTATTTATGTAATAGGAACAAAACAAACTAAGTCATCCACTAACGAAAATAGCCTCTCTACGTCCATTACTCAAAAATAATTAATCTTCACCGAGCAGAAGTTACTAGGGCGTAAGAAATTTCAAACAAAAACTCATTTGCACCGACAAAAAAAGTTAGAAAAAAGAAAACAGAGCAGGCCTCAAGGAAAACGGGTGTGGAATGAGAAACCGGCGTAATTAGGGCACTCCGAGCCGGTTAAGGATCGCCCGGTCAATATGGCGGATTACTGGATTACCCGGGTCTCTGCAGTATGGTGGGCACAGTGATGCGGGCGAGCACTTTGATACCCGCTGCAGCTCACACTGACTTTCAGAGCTGCAGAGCAATGGGTAACGGTACTAGCAAATCCAGGATCGCACCTGAACGCACGCTTGCTATTTATTTGATCGTATGGCTATTTGTTCCGCAAAGACTCAATCGACTGATGGTCGATACGATATTCTTTCAGCAGCAACTTTAGCTAGTGGGCATGCCGACGAGGACTACAGTCCTGGAAAGCCACACCTGGCTCAAACTACTCTTAAGCGCTTCCGAATGGCTCCAACAATTCATACGCAAACGAGTGCGTTCGCTCAGCAGGACCCAACTAAGTATCGTGACCCGGACTCAAAAACCTCAGGTACATAGCCTGAGCGATGACAGGGTTTGCTGGAGGATGAGCTAACGCCCATCCACATTCTCTGTCACTGTGATGCTCTTCATTATCAAGAGCTTCAAACTCAGACCTATACGGTTGATGACCGAAATAACCCTTGGCGAGGTAATGTCATCCATAGGGAACTGTCTCAATAGATCTATTATGGTCACAGTGATATGCAGGACACAGACTACACTCCTTATGTCACGTGCAGAGTTAACTGTCGTCAACTCCTGCGCAGTGGAGCAACAGTATCCCTGGGATATAGTCTACCACGCGGGCACTTTCTTAGTCTACGCGAAAAAAGTCGCCGGCAGAAGCTAGTTCAGAATATTTTTAATTGAAATTGATTTTTTTAAAAAGACAATAAAATTGCAATGGCAGTGGACTTGTTTTGCTGAAATGAGAGCATACTTCCGTGTTTTTAGATCTAAGTAACTATACTCTGATTATCTAGACTGGATGAGGATAGGTTGCCTCATTAGGTTGAGGCATCTAGGTGCGCACGCTTACCATCCAACGGCCTTATCGTCACTTACCATTAGGTGAGATAAAGGACAAGTGCAAACCCATCATACATGAGAAGAAAAAAAACTTACCATGTCACATTAACCCTTTCTTATTCCTGTGTAGTGTGTTGAGGGAAATGTCAATTAAAGGTGAATGTGAAACGGTTCAAATGTGGGTACATATTTTTGTGCTCGAGAGTACACAGGCCAACGGTGATGTTACGCCAACACTCGATGGTAGTGCCTTCCTGCTAGCAACACTCGCAATCTGTCATCGATGTCGGGCGGACGTTTCCTTAGAATAGAAATTGTTTATTGCAGTAAATGTGGTGGTTTGCTCGCAGACAAAGATGTTACGTCATTATAAAAGTACAGCACATTTAGCCATATTAATGGCGTACAAAATATTTAATGACATAAGATAGACGTACACAATTTATTTCTTTAAATATCTGCTACTTTATACACAACCCTTTCTCTGAGCCACACGGTTAATTTTTTCGTAAATAGTCGTTTTGGCAATTCTCTTATTTCGTTAAAGATTTTAATACACATTCCATAGCTATTTTTCAGATATAACGCGGTTTTAGGAGCTTTGATATAGATTAACCTGCTCAAATTTCTAATGCTTCTCGTTTGATTGGAGCTGGTGTGACTAAATATTGGATTACTGAGTTATTTTATTAAAATACCGCACCTTACAGCTGTGGTGTCCACACTTACCATATACCCAAGCTGGCCGTGAACCGCCGAGCCGTGATGTAACGACAATCCAAGTTAACACTCGCCCGTCCCGACTTAAACTTGCTCTTCATTTAACTTTTTAGACAAGACGCTAATTAAGCAAGTTTCGTAAAAAAAGTGGCGCCATGACGGGTTACAATGGGCTACAAAGATGAAATTAATGATGCCTTCAACCTTTTTAGTTGACGCACAGACCACAGACAAGGAACTCTGCGAACACATATTTACAGAAAACACAAATTATTTTTTGTTAGCTACGGAGGCTCTGAAACAAAATTCTTTAATCAGCACGTGTTGCCAGTCGCGGAACCGAAACGTGCCGAAACGTGGTCCTGTACTGTGGGCCGAATAAATTCCGCCTCCATAGCCTAATGGCTACACGGGCTTGGGCTTACAAACCGAAGGTCCCGGGTTCAATTCCCAGTGGTAGGGCATTTTCTATGTCCGCCTGGCTAGCTACCATGTTACAGCTACATCGGATTCAATAGCGCTACTGTGTTTTGAAATGACAGATAGCAGAGCCAGCGCCTTATTAGCTGGAAGCTGAGTGCGCACGCGTACCATACAATGGCCTATGTCGTCAAAACTGTCATTCCCATCATCAGCCGGGAAGCGTTCACTGCTGGACATAGGCCTCCCACATGGTACACCACATCGACCGGTCCCGAGCCACCTGCATCCAGCGACTCCCTGCGACTCTAACCAGGGCGTCGGTCCATGTAAACATAAATACAGTACTATTATTTTAACCATATCGTTTATTTATATATATCTGTTTGCATGTTCTTCTTTTAATTATTATTCTGTAGTCTCTCACCCGCAGTTGATCGCTGTCATTAAATAGCTCGCCTGCTACAGGCTTGACCTACTGGGGCTGCTATAGCAAAAAAAATTATTTAGTCGTTTTTGGTCCGATTAAATTTAGGTGGTGTAAACAAGCGTTACTAAATGGTCATTATTTCTAAATAAATGAATTGATTAGAATTTATGTGAACTCCAGATAAATGTATATGTGAATAAGATAACCAACTCAATTATACTGTGAATGTAATAATAGGATTGCAAGGATAATTACTGAGCGACCTAGTTAGTGCAGGGTAGGGCTGGGCAGGGCAGGGTAGGGCAGGGAACAAATTGCGGGATCACCCAGCTTCCCAGGCTTATCGAGGCGTTGCCTGTAATTAATAAGGCTAAATCTGTTCGTGTAGCGGTGTGAATATATGCCATTCGCGAAGCCAATGCAGATGTCAAACTATTCTTAGACTTTATTTATGTTTTTATCTGAAGAATGCTTTTAAATGTAAATGACTTATTGCCCAAAACAGTCGTATATAATTATTGATCAGCCAGTGTTTAAAATAGGACTGTAAATCGTAATATTTATCCTTACTGACGGTATTTAGTAACGCGAAATCTGGATGTCCCAGGTTCGATTCACAGCGGGGTCTACTCACGCGCACATTTTTTTTTATTGAAGATAGACCAACACTTGACCTCAATCTCACCTGATGGTAAGTGACGATGAGGTCGAAGATGTTACGTGTTGGTCTAGAAGGTGCCTATTTACTCTTCTTTTGAAGATTCCCAAGTTGTAATTTTCGGGGAACACGGAAACCGGTAGTGTATTCCATATTTTTGCTGTACGCACGATAAATGTGGAAGCGAAACGCTTGGTGCGAGCTGTAGGAATATCTACAGTGTACGGGTGAAGGTCTGCCGTTCTTCTGTTTGACCGGTACTTGAACGGCGAAGGTGGAATCAACAAAAATAGCTCTTGCGCACACTCTCCAAAATGTATCCTATGCACATAGGGTTCCGTAATGAATAAAAATAATTACTGTACTGAAAATCATAAATAATGGGTACGGTAATATGCATCCAACAATGCTCTAACGAAGTCACCGAGATCAATGTGCAATTCTTAATTTACACATTAAAAATATAACAGACAGTAATCGTAAATCGTGTCGATTTTAACGTGATATAATAAGACCTTGCTTCATGACAAATTTCAGGATTTTAGGCCAACTTCATAGGGCTTGGCTCCTCTAGTTCACAATCTGAACGCTTACTACAAGTATTTCATTATAGTTAAGTAAGTAAAGTTGACCACTTAGCCCCGCAGCGCTGTTAATAAAATCGTCCAACTTCCTCGCAAGTCGTCTTCCGCTTGATGAAGCGCTTTTTTAGCTTATTGGAAGTATTCCCATCAAAGTTAGGGCGAGTTCAGACAGACCGACGGACCGCCGCTAATTAATAGCGATGGTTGGTGAGACTAAAGGAAATGATAGACTGAGCGGAGCGCCAAGGTCCATAATAATTTTAGGAGCATGGAAGTTAGTTTGTTTTGTTTATACTTCCTTCACGTCGTGAGTTGGAATGACTTGATTTTTTGTATAGGGACAGTTGAAGGGTCATAGGATACCTATAACACTTTTTTTCTTGATCGAGCAAGTAGTTTTCGTGGAATAAATTCTTTCAAATCCAAGTGAGAGTCACCGGCAAAAGCCAGTAAATAATATTTTATACTGATTTTTGCTCGTGAATTAACTTGTACAGAATACATAATAGACCTCCTCTGTCGTGGTCTGTTTTCTGTGATTTAGAAATTGAATTGACATTTTTGTATTAAGTTTTCACCGTTGATTAAATCAGAGACGAGAATGTCAGTGAATTCTCGGTGAGTTAAGTTCTTGTAATTTTTATGCAATTGAAATTTTTAGCATAAGATCATCATTAGCCAAGCAACGTCCACTGCTGGACATAATCATCTTCATTGATCGGTTCCGAGCCACTTGCAAACAGCTTTATTAGGTCGTCGGTCCATCTAGTAGGGAGACGAACCGGTAGACCTTTCCTGGTCCCCGTTTCTTGACTACGGGTTGACATGTAACTCGTACGAGGTAAAATACTTGTAGAAAAACGTGCCCTTCCGTCTATTTTATTCATTGAGTCTGAGACAGCATTGCATAAAAAAGTGGGACATTGGACTATCTTTGTTATTTATTGGAGCATTTATTTTAGTTAGCTCAACGTGAGTGCATTCATTGACAAGCTTTCAGTGTTTGTTTCGTAGTAAGGTTCAACAAGAACTTCAATGTTCCGTTAACAGATTAATGTAACTTGTAGAGTTTTAAAAATAATTTAATTCGTCTTAAAGTAATGGTAGCTTTAAAATAATATGAATGGTTCTGTAAATAGGCACATAAATTCAAAAACATGTTGTTAAAATATTAAACAAATTTAAATATTTGCATGCCTTTAAAGGTGGAATGGAAGGTGTAAGCGTCGGTGGCGCAGTGGATAAGGCGCGGACTCTCAATCTGAGGGTTCCGGGTTCGAATCCAGCCGTGTACCTATGAGTTGTTTTCCAATTCAAGTACATTAAACTTGCATGTCTTGAACAGGCATGTGAAGTATACAAAAAGCAACTTTTGCTGCGTTTTTAATAAATAATAAAACTATCTTGATCTTTAAATATTTCTTAATAATTGACAAGTGTTTGTATTTACTAGAAATAGACCGGACAAAGCTAGCAAAATTTTGATCCTAAACTTTGTACCAATTGGTAATAGAATAAGTCGCTCAGTCTAGTGTCACATCACGACACGCGGGGCACAAGACATTTTGACGTACATTGACTTTCGATATACTTATTTTTGTATGAAGTCTCTGATTCTATCACCTTTTACTATGTATAAATCTCTCTGGGGGTTTCACTAGTAATATGAAATGTCTTTGTGTTTTGCATACTGAAACTTTGTCAAACCAGATCGAATACCATCTAGGAGTAGCAACTTACAGCGTATCAGCCAGCAGCTCGGGAGTCGTCGGTGCATTGAAGTCACATTTTCCAGGCAAATTTTTATGGATGCTTTTGCAAAAGGCTACTGGAAACTCTAGCAAACCGACCAATAAAAAGTGTCGAACAAAAACTACGGAGAAATACCTTTCAAATGCGAGTTGGGGTCGCGCGAAGCGGGTTCCGTACCGCAGAAGGAAACCTATACAGTGAAACTTGGCTAAGAGGAGATACGAGGAAATGGTTTGTGTTTTCTCATCTTTTATGGAAGGTACATATAGAAAATTTGGGCAATGAAAATTAGAGGGAGGAAAACATGATCGGCGTAATTTTTCTCGATAAGTTTAATGTTTCAAATCACATCTTCTAATACACTTTTTTCGTCACATCACCGCACTGTAAAGAGATTTACGTTTACATTTTATGTTAATTTGTAGATATACTCAGTATCTAGTAAAGATAGTCACTATAATGATTATTGAATATTTTTATGCTATTAAATTCGAAACTCCTATGGATTTTTTATTATATCATCGTAGAACAAGTCTATTATTTATTATTCCTTAAATGTCGATTATGTTGATTTGTCCTGTATTGATTTAATATTTTTAACCGACTTCAAAAAAGGAGGAGGTTATCAATTCGACGGTTGTTTTTTAAAGATTTTTTAAATGTTTGTTACCTCAGAACTTTTGACTGGGTGAACCGATTTGGATGATTCTTTTTTATCTGAGAGGTGGTGCTTCCCTTGTGGTCCCATTACAATTTGGTCCAGTTCTGACAACGGCAACCATGAGAAAACGATATAAATATTAAATTTGCCTTAGTAAACGACATTTAGGGCAATTGAAGTCGGTTTCCAGTTCTTTTTGAACGCATTTACTTGTATGTTTGATAAAACTTACTTAAATACTTTTGGTTTGCTTCGCTTTCTATAACACAGCACAAGAATGACACAATAAAGATTTCGTTTTATCATCGGCCGTATGGAACCCTAAATACTACTAACGCTGTACCTAGCAGTTCAGACTTAGTAAAACACCTCGCCGCAGATTGTTTCCTTTTCTTAGGGAAATTCAATTTTGATACAATTCTCTTTATTCTCGCTTTCTTCGTAGTAGAGTGCTGACAGGTCCGTATTTGGATTTAGCGCCCCATTTTCAGAAAAGAATATGATTTTTTGTCTTCAAAAATCAGTACTGACAAAATACGAGTATAGACATAAAATTGTTGCTCGCGATTTTGCCTGCATGACAATTCAATCTGTCTTTTTGTTAATCTGCTCTTCTAGCTTGTGGTTTACATATAAACTTTGATAGTACCGGTTGTTGCTAGTAATAATAGTACCGGTTATTGCTAGTAATAATAGTACCGGTTGTTGCTAGTAATAATAGTACCGATGGAGCGCCTTCCGCGCTCGACATTGTCCGGGTGAAGCTGTAGAGTTCGCAGAACCAACAGGATCAAGTCCATACGAAAAAAGAAGGTAGATATGTAGACATGAGGAACAGGTAGCATGGTGGTATCTAGTCAGCTGTATACATAAATTCCCTACCACCAACCAAACCGAGTACAGATAACTACCCCAATGGTAATCGAACCTGGGTCCTCAAGATTGTGAGCCTGTGTAGCCTTTAGGCCACGGATGCGGGTTACGTTTTATTCGATAAACGAGTATTTTGGTAGCGACCCCATTATTCTCCGCAACCCCCAAGTACATACCTGGATAGCTTAGTGCATAACCACAGTATAATCGCCCCGTCTGTTGTTTACTGAAATTAGATGCGCCCTCTAAACTTTTAGCACTTGCTTTTTGAGAGAAAACGTATGCTATCTCACTCTTCATGACCGGCATAAAACCGTATTGGTACTTTACTTGCATTCTCATAATGACGGAGTTTTCAAATCATCGTTTGTTTGAATAAGTAATGTAGTTACTCTTCACAAAATGAGAACCTGCGAACCTGGTTTAATGATTTTAAGGTTTTTCTCACGATAAAAGTGTTATAGTAAATTTCTTTACCATAATCTTTTATGATTAACGCTTTAAAAAAGAATGAGAAACTGACTGCAATTGCCCTAAAAGTCTACATCATTCATCCACTAAAATGCTCACTCTTAGTGGTTAATTTATTTAAACTTTTTTCATGTTTCTTCTAAACGCTATAATATATAATACTGACTGCATAACGGCTATTATAGCTTACATTAAAGTTGTACTATAATGATATTCATTTCCGGCCATTATAATCCAATGTCCTATTATTGAATACAAAGCCATTTTAAAAGATTATAGTAAAAGACATTCAGTCTGAAACTGTTAGCATTGAAATTTTGCGTTTTAGTAATCTGAGGAAACCATCAAATTAAAACTCTAGAGGTAGAAGTGATTGACATATAGGGTGTAATGTTGTAGGATTGGGTTAGCTTTAACAATAGAAATACGCAGTAAGGACCTTTTCTAATGAACATAATTATGGACCAAAATAAACTCTATGAATAATCAAACGCCTTGAAATAAATAATATTCCTGTGTAACGCAGTCCAATCGTTACGACTGTGCTTAGTTAATATTATTTATTTCAGTATATGTGTATAAAATCCATTCATTTCCGAAGCGATTGTACCCAATTGAATGTAAACGGAACAAAAGCGGGCGAGCTTTGTCCGCGGCCACCAAAAACAAATATCCGATAAGACAAAAATAAATATCGTCCTTTTGCTTATTTAGGATCTTCTCCGGTATTTCTCTAAGGGTAGAATTTTTGAGGTTATGCTTGGTTAGGGGCCAGTTTACCCGCTTTTAAGCGCCCCTTACTAGAATAAACTGGTCCAAAGTTGGCACTTATGTGTTTGGGTATTTATGATTTACAATCAGACAATCATCAGTTCTATTTGTCATCGTCCACTGCTAACGTTGCGAGCATAGCTCGTCCCATTGCTCCGTTCCGTAACTTTCAGTACGCCTATCTATTTGTGATTAAACGCAATTTACAACGATATCGAAATGACACTTTCCGCGAATGTATGGAGCCAAGGCCTGGCCTTGTAAACTTATAATTTTAAAAGGACATTATGGAAGAAAAGTGATTTAGTTACCATTTTTGTATATTTTGGTTTAGTTTATTTTTACCAAAACATATAAGACGGTAATACCGGTAGGACTTGACGTTGAAAACAAAGATGGCGTCAATAAAATGACACTTGACGCTGTCACTTAGTACAAAAAGAACGATTTTGTGCAATTAAAATATATGCAAAAATGTAATTCTAGTATTTTTCTATACACATTTAGATTATCCGATCCAATCCGATCTGATTTCTATATTACAAGTTCAATTCTAGTTTAAGTGTCACCGCACACTCCCATCCCATAAACACTGATATTTAGGTGAGACGAAGGCCAAGTGCAAGCCCTTTATAAATAATTATATAAGCACCTGCTAAGCGATGACGTCATCTATTTGTGCTCATGAGTTTCTTGAATTAAATATTTTATTTGTGATTGAACGAGTATCAATGAAACCATCGCCCACGGTCTTGATCCGTCCCTGTCTGCCAACATGTTCTGTCAATCTGGCATTGTTTGTGCTATTAGAGGGGCCGGCCGCAGGTACCGGCCGGCGCGATTGGTCGACATGAAAAGTTTATCTATGCTTTATTGACCGAGACCCACCTTTGTAAATATGGGAGACATCATTTCCTTGAATGTTTTCCTGCGGGAAAAGTTTTTGTAAACGATATTTTCGGTGTATTTATTGAGCTTTGATATGTCTTTTGAGTTTATTATCCTGCTTTAAGTGTGTTAAAATTGTCGGAGGGGACTTTACGTGGATCTTTGGAATATGTATACATACGTATGTGAGCTTTGTGTTGACATTGACATTTGAGTATGTCAGTTCAGCCACAGTCAAAGAGTAACATAAAGTTAAATTACGAATATTGTTTAATAATTTATTTAAAACTCAAGTCTTGTTTGTGAATTTACTTTAATTTTAACATTGCAACATACAATTGAAGTTTTTTATATACAAAATACAACAGTAAAGCATGAACATTTAATTGATTTTGAATTGATTCTCTGTTTTAGGTTAGTAATTATTTTCATAAGTATTTGTTGTGTAAAACTGATTTGTAATTAATAAATAAAACTCTGTTTTAGATGAATCAAATTGTGTTATGCTTATAAGAAGAAAATAACACCTGATCTTATACGTATACTTCAGTTTTTTTCTTTCTTTCTCGAGAGGCCACCACGTTCCGGGAAACGTGTACCGGGCCGTGCCTCTACTAGATGGACCTACAACCTAGTAAAAGATCACAGGTAGTGGCTGGATCCACTGTGGTATGCCACATTCCATGGAGGAGACCTATGTCCAGCTGTGAACGCTTCCCGGATGAGGAGGAATATGTGGAGGCTCCTGGATCAGCTCGCATCCGCAGCATTTCCATATCGCCACGAACCATCAAGTGAGGTAAACACCAAGTGGAAGCTCGGTATGTGTACATATAAAAACCTTACGAAGGTTCATAGAAGCACGTACCCGGAATTCTATTTAAAATAACGGAATTATTCTATAGTGCACTTCGCATGCATTGTGATACCACAATTTCCGCTTCTTTCAGGAGACTAGGGCGCTTTACGAAATGTCAACCTTGTGAATATGAAGCAATATTGTGCTGAGTATAATTTTAAATTTACAATTTTCTTTTGCGATATAATAAACTGAGGTATTTTAAACTAAGTTTTAGATTAGATTTTCTTAATGTAGTATAAATGATGGGTTTGCACTTGGCCTTCATATCACCTGATGGTAACTGACGATAAGGCCGTTGGATGGTCAGCGTGAACACCCAGAAGACTCAAGCTAATAACGCGCTGGCTCTGCTACCTTTCATACCGGAAACAGTGCTATGACACTGCTGTTTGGCGGCAGACTTAGGTAGCATTGTGGTAGCTATAGCTATCATAGAAATTGCCCTACTAGCAACCTAACCGAGTACCGATAGGTAGCTCTCATAGAGAACCGAACCCGAAACCTCTGGATAGTTGACGCGTGTAGCCATTAGGCCACTGATGCGGATATTTATGATTGTGTCATTTTCGTTTATGGTGATTACCAAGAGCCTTTCAAACAATTATCCTAGTGTCAATAAAGTATGTTATGCTTATGATAGCTATTCACCAAACAACTCCAAATCAACCAATACCAGCGTCCAATTATTCACACGAATACCATTACGATAATCCTGGGATCTCGGCAGCTACAAAGCTGATGTTAACTGGTTGATTTTAGTAACAAAGCGATTTAGCTTGTCTGTACAAATTAAATAGAGTTCCACTTTCAGATTCATTTTCGAGTGTGTAGGCACTTTTTTGGCGCCCTCTTATTTCTAGCGCCCCTGCTCTTTGCCCTCGATACATATGTACTTTTTATATAAAAAATAAAAGCTTTTAAAAAGGTAGATGCTTCAGGATGTACGTGTTGGTCTAGAAGGTGCCTATTCACTCTTCGTTTGAAGATTCCCAAGTTGTAATTTTCGGGGAACACGGAAACCAGTAGTGCATTCCATATTTTAGCTGTACGCATGATGAATGTAGAAGCGAATCGCTTGTTGCGAGCTGTTTGTTCTATATCAGAGAAAACTTAAATAAGTTTAAAATGCTGTTAGTTCATACATGTCACTTTCTATCTATCAAACCTAATTAATGAAAAATGCATTCGAAATGAAATAAGAAATCTTAGCCACGAAGTCATTTAAGTTGACTTTAGTAACGGCATTCGTCCATTATCTTCCACCCCAATGGTGAAAATGTTTACACGGCTTTCATCCACTAGTCCACCTCTAAACGTGGAACATTTTCTCCAAATTTAAATAGGCCCACTCTTGAAGTATCCCCTTTATAACAAAAAAGGAACGACTTCTAATTTTTTAAAGACGATTTATGCAATCACGCTACGTTTTTTTCTTCAAATAATGGCTTTAACCAGTGGTTATCTAGCCAATGACGAGTAAAATTAGGTGAACAACTTTTGAGGTTAGAAAATATGCCGAAGCCATTTCTACAGCTTTCTCAATAAAATGTAGATTTTATCGCTTGTTTTGGATTATTGTCGAGAATTTCAAAGGCCAGCCTTGGTTTCAACATTATTCGAATGAATCCATATGCCGAATGTACTCGACATGGTGAACTCTTCCGATCGCGTCGAAACCCTCGCAATTTTGCGTAATTGATACTATAACACCGTCCATGACAGTTTTTGCACTATATCACACCATTATAACACAAAAACACACATAACAGTATTATTAACCAATTAAAAAAAATTGCAATGAACTACAATTTTTCAAGTTCGCGCCAAGAATCACGCGACGTGTTTGGTGGAAATCTATGTTAGTGACAATAGGATGCCTTTATCCCGGCAAAGCTATCCCGTGGGATATCTCCCCAGACAAAGTCACGGGAAAAAGCTATATATTTAGCCAATTTATGACACCAATTTACTAAACAGTTCTCTGAATCAACCAATCATATCGTTCTATTACCAGATAATCCCAAACCCGTAATGGCATAGTTTTCTCCATCGCGTTGGTTTGACAAACCAATTTAGATCTAGCGATATCATAATAGGGCCTGCTTTTGTTGTAATAATCGGGGGATTCGTCGGGGCTGACGAACTGCGGCCCGCTCGCATGAGGACTCATATATTTGGTTGTACTGAGAGATAGGGGTCACGATGTTCCCTGGATCCTTCTTGGTCCATAGGTTCACAGCCTCCGTGGCCTAACTGCTAAATGTTGGATTCACAATCCGGACGTCCCGGGTTCGACTCCCAGTTTCCCAGGGACCCATCGGTGCTCGGTTTGGTTGGTCAAAGTCAAAGCCAACTAAGTCTGCTGCCTTTCATACATGAACACAACAGTGCTATTAATACAGCTGTTTGGCGGAAGACTTAGTTAACATGATGGTAGCTATCCAGGCGGACATAGTAAATGTCCTACCTACCTACACACATTACTCTCTTTCTCAAAAAGCAGTTGAGTAAAATACAACAATGACAACCCCTGACTAACTAGCATCGATTAATGTTTCCCTGAAACAATGGGTCCTGTATAACGGACTGGGGGACCTACTGAGGGGGCGTTAGGACCCCTCCTACTCTGAGGGGTCTAGGGGGGTCTGTAGGTTTCTGGGTTTTTGCAGAAACTTGACCAGCGGCCAGTTAGGACTAAATTATTTTTACGATAATCTTTGAAAATAGGATAGCTTGCTTTGCGCGGTAATTATTTAAAAATATAACCATTTTCATACTTACACACTTTTTAAATTATCGTTCCAAAGGCCGTCTAGGGTCCATTAGCTGCGTAACGGCTATTGTCGCTAACTATAAAGTTGCACTTTAGTTATATTGATTTCGCGACACTATATTTAGAAGTACTCATCAACAGCTTATATACGTATTACATACATCCCACTGCAGGTCTCAGGCCTACTCTCCTACAGAGAGTGTATGGGACATAGTACACCACGCTGGACCAGTGCGCATTGGTAGACTTCACACACACCTTTGAATTTCTTCTCAGGAGTGTGTAGGTTTCCTCACGATGTCCTGTTCACCAAAGTCCTGTTTTAAGTAATTACTAACTAAAGCCAGCTATTCAATTTTCAACTGGCTTCAAAAAAGTAGAATATTCTAAATTCGACTGTATATTTTTGTATGTATGATACGTGATAACTCCGCTAATTATGAATCGATTTTGATAATTCTTATTTTGTTTAGTAAAACATACTTTAGAGATGGTCACATATAAATTTTATTGAAATTGATTGAGCGCTTTTTGAGAAAATCAACAAAAACCAAATATGCACCCAGATAATTGTACCTCTACTGGTGAACATTTTAGGGGATGAATGTTGACGACTTTTAGGGCAGATGAAGTCGTTTTTTAGTTCTTTTTGAACCGTTAATTATAAAAGATTAAACTCTTAATAGTAAAAGAATTTTATCAATGGGAGGAAAGTTCCCGTTACGAATTGGATTTCGATTTTGCATGCCTATTAAGATGTTATCAGCAGGATTCATGGGAATCATCCATTAAAACAATGAGCACCCCCGAATAACTAGCATCGATTAATGTTTACTGAAACAATGGGCCTGTATTACAGAGGCCGTAATCAGGGCGCGAATAGGGGGTCTTTCAGGGGTCTACAGTACCCTATGGTTTTATTATTATTAATTATTTAAATCAGACATACATCCACAGTGTTATTAAACTTAGTGCTATGATAGTGAGTTAATTATATCGTGAGACATGATACTGTGCCATTGGTGCATGTAATGACAGCCAGTGTCGCAGCATCGGTGCGTCGGTGCGTTGCGACGACAGCGAGCAGACTGCTGCCCCGCCCCGCACCCCGCACCCTGCGCGCGCTGGAGGACGCACTCTTGCGCATCGTGCTGTAGAAGCAGTCTACATGTGCCTCGGCAAACATACACGAAACGCTGCGCTGCGCTTATGTGTAACTTGTTTTCACTTGGCCTTCATCTCACTTGATGGTAAGGGTCGAAAGCGAGTTCACTCAGACGGCTTAGATAAAGACACGCTTGCTGTATCAAATTTAATTTCCGAAGAACAACGGTGCTGTTAAAACTGCTATTTGGCAGCAGACAAGGTGATATGGTTGAAGCTAGAAAAGAACAAACATGTACGATGGGTTTGCACTTGGCCTACATTTTACGGTATGGCAGTTGGGTGGTAAGCGTGCGCATACAGAACCCTTAAGCTAATGATACTCTACCACCAACCACACCGAGTATCGATATGTAGAGGTACACTCATTGGGAATCGAACGCAAGACCTCCATTGTTAGACAAAGCATGCAGCCATGAGGCCACGTGGTCAAGCGGTAAGTTCTGAAATCCACGCAGACAAATTCGCAGACAAAGGCTAGTATAGAAATAACTGCTGGTGGTTTATGCGTCACATGTGTTCGTGATACTTCCACTGTGGATAAGCAACTTCTAGTGCTTCTGTATTTCGGTTTAAAGTATTCAATGTTTGCATTTTAATTTATTTTAAAATTGTTCCAGATCCTTTCGAGACGTCATTTAAAAGAATCGTAAGTACTCTTAGGATACAGATACTTTATAGAATATACACACATGAATGATATTGTACCTAAGTTAATATTTTGTACGATGTTATAATTTTAAAACGGCTAAGAATTATACACAAACATTTGTTATAAAGGCACATTAGTGATGGATATTCGAAAACGTTTAAAATAATTTAAAAATTGAACTATAATCTTAAAAGTGGAATTATAACCTTCAAAGTGGAATTGTGATCTTGTAAGTTGAATCATAATATTGTAAATAAAGTGAAATCAAACAATTGATTATAACCTAATGAGTATGTTAATTATTCATATCTTATATTCGAAAACGTTAATCTGATTTAAAAGTGGAACTGTAATCTTAACAGTGTTATATAATGTCTTAAGTGGAATATATAGGTGTTATCTGCACAACAATAAGCTGTATACATTATAGAAGAGCGGGGTCTCCTAATACAAGCTATCTTTAGCTTAAAATGAGTACAACAAAACCTGTAATTTAATTGTAGTAGATGATGCAATAAACATTTTTTCATATTTTTTTTTCATTATAATCTTGAAAGTGGAATCATAATCTTGCAAATAAAGTGAACCCAAACAATTGATTATAACCTAATGAATATGTTAATAATTCAAAATGGCTGATCTGCAGATCAACTGTATAGGCAAAACTACCAAAAATCAGTCTTCCGATTTCTGGAAATACATTTATCCATTACAATCATATTTACTTTCAATCACGTTAAATTTAGCGACAAGGATTAATCCGGGAAAAACCGGATGCTGGTCCGGAATCGGACTTGTTGAACCTCCCTCGACAGTACACAGTGTTCTTCATTTTGATTTCCATGTAAACGACCGGAAATTGCGGTGTATATTAGTGTTACTACACAAAAGAAATAGTAAATTCAAATTTTAAATTATTACACAATTTATTCTAATACAAACTTCGATATCCCTGCCTCTAGCATAGATACCAACCTCAAACACATTTACAAACATAACATTACTTTTTTACTTACATTAATATTAATAAATATATACAATTTATCTAACTGATCTACTCATGCATCAACTAAAAATTAGTTGCAAATATATGTATGAACTGTACTGTAATAACTGTATGTACGCCGAATAAAGTATTTCTATTCTATTTTAAATCAATAAATACCCGGATAGGCCTCGTCCGATTCCCGAACTAAAAATACGTTTATCTCTAAATTACAATCACTCGTCACGCGACTTATTTAGCCACGAGTGTTAATTGAAACTATCGCTAAAACCGGACGGCTAGTCACGACTCGCTAGCGATTAGCGAAGGCATGTTGTCAGGAACAATTAATTTGTTTCAGAGGAAAAACACGTTGGATTAGACTAACTTAATATTACCATTATTATAATGCAACATTAATGGCCTCCGCCTCCCAGAGTAGGTTCCAATTAGACAGCGGATACAAAAGAAATTAAAGATACTCCAAAGCCGGACTAGTAGCATCTGATTTCCGGAATCTGAGTTAATTAAGCATTGTCGCTAGCGCAGACACCTCGCGTCAACACTGTAATTAATTTGTACCAAGTGGGAAAATAAGCAATTAATTTGATTTACTTTAATTACCATTATTATTACGCTCATCAAACGATCCCAATTGGAAGTAGACGATCAATAAGAAATTTTCAAAATCCGGACTGGTAATGTCTATTTTCTGGACACATTGTATCGCCAGTCACATTTTGAACCATTTATTGAGTAATTTAGAAAGGAGTGTTAATTGTATCCAGAGTCAAAACCGGACGCCAAACCCGGACGCCAAGGTCTACAATTGAATTTAACTAATCATTACCGATAGCGAATGTTGTTATTTTAGAAAATAGGAAAAAACCAATCATTTGGAATAATCTATGTTAGCATTGTTTATGCATATAAATTAGGTTATTTAAGTTACAAGTATTTCATTATAGAGGTAAAAAGGATATCAAATCAAAACCCCAAAACCGGACAAGTGACATTCAACCGTACGACGCAATATTTATCGCCACAATCACATTGAGATCCGTCTCTTGACTGATTTAGCCACCACTGTTAATTGAAACTAGCACTAAAACCGGACGCCAACGTCCGGATTCCGACTTAATTAACCACTGTCGATAGCCGTCCGGACACGTCGACTCGGCTATTAATTTGCCCCCAAAACAAACGTTGCCTCATTATTCTTTCCCATCATTTGTCCACGTCACAGTGGCTTTGTGCGTAGACTGAAAAAAAATGTCCTCCCGCACAGAATTTGGCGGTTTTATATTGATAGATTGGGGGAGGGGGGGTCGAATGAAAATCATTACGTCAGCGACGACTTTGAAGTTTCGCTGATAAGGTTAAATGGTTAAACCTTTCGGGGTTTCTTTTGAAATCTGGCCGGGGTTAATCTTTTACCGCTGGATTATTCACATCGCTTTGCAAGATGGCGGCGGTCGGTTATGAAAACGGAAATGTAATTTGCAGCATATTGTAACAAGTTGGCTTCTTCTTCACAATGTTTAAATTCCTGGATTATTTGTTGATTGTTGAGGAACAACATAGGAAGACGTCTCAACTGCACACTTACCCTATAATATTCAAAACGTGACTTTTGTCTCAAAAAAGATTTCCCGTGGGGTAATTTCAGGTTCACGCAAACGAAGTCAGAGGCAAGATCTCGTACTTGAATAGCCATTCAATTAAGAAACGTTTTTCAAAATGATCAATTACAGTGGAACGCCTAAAATAAACATATGAAACACATTACTGGCATATAAATGTATGTATGTAATTTCATAAAATGTACAACTTTGTGAAGAAAATAAATATGATTTTTATTTATTTATTTTACATGCCAGTCCAACAATGGTCATATTATGCAGCCGATTATTGTACTATAATGACATCATATTTTTAAATAACTACGAGTACTGTACAAAGACAGATATCCTATTTTACAAGATTGTAAAAGTTTGCAAAAGTAGAAGTTTTCATGTAAGAACAAAATTTGAAAACGGGAAAATCCTCATATTTACATGCAACCAGGAACTTGAGCGACTCACTATGACTTCACAACTTAGGCTGGCTAGTTGACAGCCGAGTTCACTTGCCCGAACTAAGTTTAAGTTAACTGTCCCTCGGGGACTTGGACATTGTTTAGTGTCCCAGTCATGCTGACGTGATGGTTCTGTGGAAGAGATGGATGGACAAGGCGGAGGGTTGAAAGGAGGCTGGGACACTTTGTTGGGACACTTTTATTGCAGGAAAAACAGTCTCTTTGGTCAATAGGCTGTACCATAGATGGGATAACTTTCCTCATTTGTTTAATAATGTACAAAATTTGGCTAAACGTACCCTAAAGGGCCGACCGTAGCTGTGAAATAGTATCTAGGTGTGTCAAGGCAGTTTTAACCGACATCAAAATAGGAGGAGGTTCTCACCACGACAGGATGTTTTTTAAAAATGTTTGTTACCTCAGAACTTTTGATTCTTTTTTTATTTGAAAGGTGGTGCTCCCCGTGTGGTCCCATTTCAATTTGGTCCAGTTCTGACAACGGCATCCATGAGAAAACGATATAAACCTTAAATTTGTCTCAGTAAAAGTAGACTATTAGGGCAATTGCAGTCGGTTTGCAGTTCTTTCCTTGTTTTATAAATGAACTTACATTTTTTTACAATACCCGCACAGCTAACCTATCCTGTAGACTGGCTTTAGGCCGAACTTTCTATTATTACTTTAAAAAATACTGTCATCTTATACGGCACTGTCGAACAAAATCAAAGCAAAATGATCCATGATCCATCATAATTTTCACCAGACATCACTCCGTCGTGTTCCAAATTTAAACAGATCCCGCAGCCCACAACCAGCCAGTATACGCATCAAAGGAGATATCAACCGTGTAGAGCGACTACTCTACAGTACTGCGCTGTTCTTCATTAGGAAATCAAAATCAAGAACAGTCCAGCCAACTTGTATCATATTTCTTATTAAAAACTAGAAATTCAAGACACAATTTAATACATTTTTACTAACCCACTTCAAAAGAGAAGGAGATTATCAATTCGACTGCATGCTTTTGTGTGTGTGTATTCAATATCTTCGCCAATAGTGGATCGATTTAAATTACTCTCTTTTTTTATTTAATAGACAGGTAAGGAACCCCTGGTAGCTCAGTTGGTTAGAGCGTCAGTCCTTGACCAATCGAGGTCTGGGTTCGATACCTGGGTCGTACCAATGATGTACAATTTGTTACTTATGTACGAATGATTCGGTGAAGAAAAACATCGTGAGGAAACCTGCACACTCCTGAAAAGAAATTCAAAGGTGTGTGTGAAGTCTACCAATCCGCACTGGTCCCGCGTGGTGGACTGTGGACCATACGCTCTATGTAGGAGAGTAGGCCTGAGCCCCTGCAGTGGGGACGTATTTATAGGCTATTGTTGATGATGATATAAGCTATAATCTGAATGGTAGTCCTATTTAAAATAAGTAGAAAATATTCCACCTATAAGAATGGTACATACATTAGGTATCAATCACTGACCGGTTTTAATAAAACTTTGCAAAATGTCAACTAATAAGTGTAATCATCAATTTTACCTTCATGCCACTTTCCCTATAAAATACTGACACAGGTTTCAGTACATCTTCTACATCTCACTCAAAAGGGGCACGCTTTTTGAGAGAGAGCACAATCTTGACAAAAAAACGAAATAATCTCACGAAATTAATGAATGGACCCCATTTCCCGTACACAATAGCGCTTTCCCCACAATAACATCACTGGTAACAGAAAACAACACTTAATTCATCCCTTTGTGGATGAATCTAATCTGGGAACACCCCCCATAGCAGCCCACCCTTTGACACTTTGAGACGTGAAAAATAGCCGCCCCTGTATAAGGGATTAAGAGAAAAATGCTGTAAGAGAAATGAAGATATTTTTGGGGAAAATTCTGATGACGTAACTAGGTTCTATTACTATAAGATGATTTTTATCTGGTTTTGACTTGGATTTGTGTTGTGGAGGCACGCACGATCGGGTATACAAAGAGATGTAGTGCACGCATCGTTCAGTACACGCTAAGAAGCAGAACTTCCTGCCATCTTATGAGCTGTCTAAGCGCTACAATCTAACTGTCTTCAAGGCCAGGCCAGTGTGTGACATCCTGTCTTCACTAGGTCATTACGTAGCTCAGTTGGGTAGAGCGTCAGTCCCTGAACCATCGAGGTCTGGGTTCGATCCTAGCTCGTACCAATGAGTTCCAATTTGTTGTTTGGAATTTCTGTACGAAAGATAAAAATCATTACTGGCTTCTCGGTGAAGGCAAACATCGTGAGCAAACCTGCAAACTCTTGAGAAGAAATTCAAAGGTGTGTGTGAAGTCTACCAATCCACACTGGTCCCACGTGGTAGACTACGGCCCATGCACTTTCTTTGGGAGAGCTTGAGTCCCTGCAGTGGGGACATGTATAGGCTGTCGAAGATGTTTTGATCGGAATATATAGTAGCACATATACTTTTTCGAGCCTTCAAATATTCGGACAAAAGTCATGTCATTTTGACGCTGTGTTGTGACGTAAAGGAAGGACAAATAAACAAAAAAACAAACACACTTTTGCATTTATGATACTAGTTGGGGTTTCGGGAACAGTAGTCTAGGCTTGTGGTAGTTTAAGTCCATTTCCTATTGGCTCTGGTCTACAGGATAAGGGTTTATATCAATTTCACGATCTGAAAATCTCCTCGTTTTTCATAGAAAATTTATCCTTTGGTATTTTTAATGCTCACTTTAAAATCTAACGTGAAATTTATACAAATTCGTGGAGCTGCTAGTTAAATAGTGACATATATGTATAAGGAAAACAACATATTTCTTGTAGGTGTTTAGAAAATCTCCCCCCAAAAAGGAATATTTTTTTGTTTTCAGATCGTGGTATTAACTGGGACTCTTAAACGAAAAGAGCACCGAAACCAAATTTAAACAACAACGACAATTTTAAACAACAACGACAATTTTAAACTTGAGCAGGTCAAAATCTCTAATCTATATGTTAAGCGTTTGACCCTGCAGAATTTTTAACCCCGTCCTTACGATCCGGTTTTCCGGAAGTTTCATGATAACGCTATCGGTACGAGGCATCCGACTCCGGACGCTTTACAAAGCAGCTTTGTTTTTATGCAAATTATACTTATTTCCGGATTTTCCGGTTTTACATGCGTTAGCCTCGAACCGCCTTGTTTTGGGGGATTGACCGTTTTGACGGGCGGGGCAGATTTACGCGATTTATTTTTGTTTAGAATTGTGTATTCTATTTGAATAAGGTCGTATTGATTGCATAAGTCCACTGTTGGACATGATTCTCCCACGTAGATTGACAATTTACAATGAAATCACACAATTGAAAACACACAAGAGATAAGATGAATACGATGAGTTGTGAATTATTTGATCACAAAATTAACATTATACTAATTGACATGCTATGTAAACTAATTTTTTAACAATTAAATTCCTTATTAGGTATCTTTATAATATTTGCACACCTGTGGACAGGTTAAATAAATAAATAAAAATAAAAAGCCTTTTATTTCTTGCAAGAATATTACATTTGTTTTAAACTAAGGAAAAATATAAATTAAAATAATAAAGAAAAAAATCATATGCAAGAACCCTCCTCAGGCGAAGGTGAAGGCCTCCTCTAAATAATTCCAGTTGTCTCTATCTTGAGCTACCTGCAGCCAGCTGGGGCCAGATATTTTTATTATTTCGTCTTCCCATCTCGTTTGCGGTCTGCCTTTGCGGCGCTTACCGTGTGGGCCTTTCCACTTGGTCACTCTGCTAGTCCACCTGTCGTCCTCTAGCCTCGCTACGTGCCCTGCCCACTTCCATTTTAGTTTTTTAGCGTAGCATAGAGCATTTTTAGCTTTCGTGATTTGTCTGATTTTTGAATGACGAAATTTTTTGATTTTTTTGATGTTCAACTTACTTCGTTCTATTCCGCGTTGGCAGGTAATAATTTTGTTTTTGATTTTGGATGTATACTTTCAAGTGTGGACAGGTTAAGTTCATCGAAATAATTGAAATTACTATCTGAACACCGTGTAAAAAACTATGTACTTGGCAAATAATTTTTTTCTTTCTTTCTTTCAATTTACTAAGTGACAAATGCTATTATTATTAGAGTTGTAGTATAGGATAAGAATATTCTATTACTGCTAGTTGCTTTGATTAATATTTATAATGGTCACGCATGAATAATTACCGGCTCGTATTGTTTATTAATTTTATTTATGTATGAATTTGTATCAAATTTCAACAAGACCGTTCCCTTATGCAAGGATCGTGCTAACCTAAATAAGTCATTTTAATGTAGTTAATTAATTCAGCGCATAATAGTAGTGACTTTAATTTACAAAATTTCGTGCAGTACCTTCTTAAGAGCGAGTAGTTAAAAGACCAACAATACGAAGATAGGTATTTGGTTAGCGAATAGTGAAGGGAAGCATGAAAACGATCGTGAATCGACTCTGGTAATGATTGGAGTCAATCGTCGGTGAATAGACTCAATCGGCACTATTCACGACAAATTACGAACGTTTGTGGATCTGTAGGTGAAAAAACAGGAAATGTTTCAAAGGAAATTGTGTGGTAATTTTCGAGGAAATAAATGGCGATTTTTTCACAATTTATACAACCTTTTAACTAACAATAGTGTGACGATTTCTTTTTATATGATTGTATTCGTTAGCCGGTTGCCAAGTCATACAAATTTTATAATTATTGCATAATTAATGATTAAATTTATGATAATGACACTACTAGGAAGTAGTCTGTACAACAAATACATTTAACATTACATCATCATCACCAACAGCCTATATACAAAAATTTGACGCTTGAATGACTTTCGAGAACAAAGTTGTTATATTTTTTATTATGATGAATGATGGCCTTCATTTCGCCTGATGTTAAGTGACGATAAGGCCGTTGGATGGAAAGCGTGCGCACACAGAAGCGTCAAGCTAATGAAGTGCTAGCCATGCTCTTTCACATCGGAACATAATAGTGCTATTGACAATGCTGTTTGGTGGCACACTTAGGTAACATGGTGGTAGCTAGACAGGCGGACATAGAAAAACTGGGAACCCGGTATCTCCAGATTGTTAATCCAATATTTAGCTATTAAGCCACAAAGACGGTTGAAATGTTAATTAAACATAGTTTCGAGGCCTAGGAATTGATTAGGTAAAGTTCAATTTACGAGAAAATTGTACATTTCATTTTATAGGGGTCCGTATTCAAACAAGGATCCCTTGTGCTTTCGTTCAGCCCTAAGTTATTGCATGATTGAGAGCAGAACTCGCTCGCTCAATTTGTGAATAATAAAAACGCACTTCAATCACACTCAAGCTGTTTTCCCGGCAAGCACGCATCAGAACGTCCAAGCACATAAGTCTTGTACTTGAAAACATAAGTTAGTCTTAAGTTGGTCTCCTACGACGCGTGCTGAGCCTACATGGCATTATCCGGTCCCGAGCTGAATACTAATGTGACACAGAGTGAAGTTAGAACTTGTTGCCCAAACCACAGATGACAGAATATTCTTAAGCAGACGCGGATAACTGTCTGTTTTGTACGAGTCGCAATCCAAATATTATGTGTGGTTGGGTGGCTGAATTATCAGTTCTTAGCTTTTGCTATGCTAAAAAGCATAGGATAAAAAGGAGCCTATGTCCTTTTCCAGCCCTTCAAATATCCCTTCAAACAAACGAACTAATTTTCGTATGTATAATATTAATGTATGGATTAATTACAGTGGCAATTGTAAAGCCGAGACCATGGCGCGGCTTTCGTATAGCTCAATTGTAGTATAATGTTGTTATTCTTAGAAATAAAGAAAAGTTTATTTGGCATATAATATTGAAATGAGTAACAAAATAATAATTTTAATACATATTACTAAACCATTCCTGGCTCGTACCAATGAGAATGTTTAAAGAAAGAAAGAAAGAAAAGAGTTTATTTGGCACAGAATTTACAATAAAAAGAATACACTTAACACACTAAAAAGAAAAAAACTTAAATACATATTTCTAAACTATGAATAAAAAATAAAAAACAGTTAAGTATGTATATATCTGTGCCCAAAAGTCCTCCTACTCAACATGTTGCTGTCACTACAGAATACAGCGACAGCGCTGGTTGTCAGCGGAGCACTAGTTTAAAGTCAACTACGGTTACAGTAGAAGATGAAATGATTAACCGATAATTTCTACTTTCCAATTTACAACAAGAACTGTAAGTTCGTATACGGTATTCGACTACGCTGTGTGAACATCGGTATTGTACCGCGGCTGAAACTTTCACCAGACGGGCCTTGACGTCGCCCGATATCGGATGGCACTGTAATACGAGTATATCCGTACGAACGTACACATGTAGTATACACGCGTCTAGGGTCGCTCCCGTGGCTCCGCTTGCGGTGTGTCTGGACACTTCAGCGCAAATTCAATTCGTTATTAGCTACAACAGTACTCGCACACCAAGTTTGCCCCTCTGAAGTTAGCTCTCCGCAATTTCAGACGGAATGTGTTACCGGTTGAGCGCCCTCCGCGCTCACCATTGTCCGGGTGAAGCTGTAGAGGTCGCAGGACCAACAGCATCAAGTACATTCGAAAAAAAAAGACGGAATGTGTGTGTATTATTTTCGATAATAACTATCCCTAGATGACATACAACACTAGGACATTTCTTTCCACCTAACTTGCCTTGCCTCCCATTTATACGTTAATAATTGATACTTCGCAACCTTTTGTGGCTAACTTCAGAGGGGCAAACATAGTTTACGAGTACTGTACAAGGCTGCAGAAATAAAACACGAGTTTAACAACCTCTGCTATATGCTTGTTTTTACGGATTATAGTTTTCCCCATGGTATTTGACCAGTTCCGAGCCGTTTGTATCCAGCGGCTCCCCACAACCTTAGGTTTTCGATCCATCTAGTAGGGGGACGGCCCGGTACACGTTTCCCGGTAGGTGATCGCCACTAAAGAACTCTTACTCCCGACCTATTGTTCGTTTATTCGTTCTTCTAGCGTTGTCTGCCCATTGCCACTTTAGCTCATCGAGCTACTACAGATTTCTTTATACCGGATTTTATCTTGCAGAGAAATTATATATTTATTTTATCAACATTAAAAATAAAATTTAATCTAATAAGCTTTTTGTAGGAAGGAGGAGGAGGCCTATGTCCAGCAGTGGACGTTTCCCAACTGATGATGATGGCGATGAAGCTTTTTACCAGTCGAAAGTAACGTGATTTTTAAACATTTTTGAATGATAACTTTATGAGGGTAAACTCCTTCGTTACGTGATGCGTAACGGCATTAGTCTGTCTGGCTTCCCTTTCTCTCACTCATACGGCAGCGGTAGGCAGGGACCTCCTCTCTCACTCTAACCCACAGCGCTAGCCGTATGTCGGACTTAGGCAATGTGTTAGTTTAACCATGTTTAAGTTATCACTTCATCCCGAAACGCACACGTTCATTTTTTCATTTTTTTTACATTCACTGTAATCCTGTAGAACAATAAGTTTTTTGTATTTTATGGTATAAAATACAATGTAACGCCATTCTAATTTGGAGTCAACAACCCTATTATTGTTGTATAACTATCGCATATTTTTGCTACATAAACGCGTTTTAAATATAATTCCTTACCTTTGAAAGGGTCAAAAGGGATGTCCAGAAAATCGTCCAGCGGAAAGAATCCTTTTGAAAAAGATATCGTATTACGGTACAGCCGTTGGATGAAGCTATTTCAGGGAAGGTCTGTCCTGAAACTAAGAGTCAACAAAAATAGGATACACTACATAAATGTAAAGGTGGGTTGTGGTATGTAGGTCCTGGGACCTACTGTTTCCCGCATAGTGGCCTTTCAATTGCACTCTTTCGTTGCGAATAAATTCAATTGATTGAAATTTTTGCTTAAAATATTTGTTGATTGATGTTATAAAATACGGTTTCAATTTTTATGTAGCTTTGTTATTTATTTTTTATATTATCTGTGGTAATTTAATTACGGTTACGATTCCCAGGTTAATTAATGATACGGCGTGCGCTGTAGCAAAGGCAGTCCGTAAATAGTGACTCAATGTGTGCTTGGCTATAGCTACTGCCAAGTTTGTTTAATCTGTGGCCAAACAATTGTATGGAAGATTCACCCATACTAATATTATAGATGCAAAAGTGAGTTTTTTCGTTTGTTTGTTAAATTGTGTGTGTGTCCTTACTTCACACCCCGTAACGGAGAGTCAGAATCACTAGATGCTTTGTGTAGGGGTAGTTTAAGCGCCGGAAAATGATATAGACTTCATTTTTATCTCGATCGGAACATGTGTGTCTGTGGTATATTTTCTGGTGGCAAAAGCTAGTTATAAAATTATAATGTTTGATTGCTATTTGTCAGATTTGAAAAATGTAATAAAAGAAGAACGAAACAAATTGAGACGCCCAAATCGAAATAAAGACTTTTTGGAAAAGTCAAGACGTTCGATATAAATTTAAAATGACAACGACTCTAGTACATATCAGAATCTAAACTTAATCCGGTGTAATTAGGAAGATGTAACGGGAAACGGTCGGTGAGTGATGGCGAGCACCCCGTGACGTCATCGGGATAATTAGAGTAATTTGAGAGGTCGTGGAGGGTGTGATGGGACCCCGCGATACCGAACCTTTGACTGGGCTCGCTTGATTACAATTCATGGCGTGTCTGATCCTTTTATATCGTAGTTTATGTGTTACGTTTATGGATTTAAATGCGACGCAATCGAATAACGAAATATTGTGAAGTAAAAACTCTTTTCAATATTTTGAGTATTTTTAGTACCTGAAGGGTAACTAACGGGTCCCTGTAACTAAGCCTCAGCTGTCCATCCGTCCGTCTGTCGGCGGGCTGTATCTTAAGATACGTAATAGGTAGTCAGTTGAAATATTGGAATATATAAAAATACATACAAATGTTGCCAAAATCGTAACCCTCCTTTGTATTCACTGAAGTCGATTAATTAAGAAGTTGAAGCGAAGTACCCATAATTTAAACGACACTTATGTGAAGCTGTAGTAGATTTAAGGCAAGATAAATACAATTTTGACTCTAGAATATGGAAACACGCATTTGAACCACTTGCGTTGTACACTCGAGTTTTGCTAACGAAATATTTACTGAAAAACCGCGAGAAAAACGAAGTCGAGCGCCCGGAGTCGGCAAACAGAATCCTTTCCGTTCGTCCGGAAAAAAAACGGAAAATTCCAGCTCGCGCTAAATCCGGAATTTAATCTAGGAACTAAACTTCAGCTAGGTAAATGCGGCTGTATTTAAATGACTTCGCGAAAAGTTAGAAATACATATGGACTGGACTACTTCGAATCCATTTTAGGGTTACATGCCCAAAGGCTTATTATACATCTGCTGTATAGCTGTTATAACGACTTATTCATTTATTTCATTTTTAGCAACAATAAATAAAAAGTATGAAAAAGTTACCAATTAAAGAGGGCTCAGGCAACAAGTTTTTCAGCGTTCTTTGTTTGAATCTTGTGTTCCTTCCTTCCAACTCGAACTTGGCCTTTATCTACAAATTCGCATTGTTCGATATTACATTAACAATTCTGTGTGTAAGTCTGTTTTACCGCCCGCACTCGTAGTCTAGTAGTAACACTGACGAACTACTCGGAGGACGCCGATTCGATTCCCAGCGGGGTACTTGTAGGACATCCAGTTTAGTTGGTGGTAGGTCATTTTCTGTGTACTTGTAAGTAAAAGTCAAAATATTTATCACTCTTCACACGGTAGGTATAGGTTTACCTCTATATAAAGTACTAGCCACCCGTCCCGGCTTCGCACGGGGTAGACAATTATTTATTTTTGGAAATTTGGATATAAAACACTTTTTTTCACAAATATTTTTATTTATTAAAAAATTATTATTTATTATTTATTAATTATATATTTAAAAAAAATTATTTCAGTGCCCCCTCCACCCCGCCCGCCGCGATGCCCGTCGCGCTTTTCAGACTGCATCGCAAACAACGGCCACGGCGCTATGGCGGTTTTGTTTACTGTTTGAATTTTTTAATTCGTAATATCTTTTGAATGGAAAGTCCAATTTAAATAATTTAAAAACTATTTTATAGGTAGTTAAATGGTCTTGACCATAAAATAATTTATTTGGATAAGGATTAATATAAACACATAAATAGCATGGTTTGAATTTGGTTAGCATTTTCATTAATGTTTAAAATGAAAAAAGTTGTTGTAGTGACATAACTACAATAGTTGGACATATGCTACCGCGGAGTTTTTTGTAGACATTATGATGTTCTTCAATATTGTTGTACATTATTTTGTTCTATCGCTAATAGTTTCGGCAGCGCATTCGACGAAAGACATTTTAAGACTCATTTTTCTACACCTTCGGTTACATTGTTCAAATTTTACCAAGGATCCCTAATTTTTTTCAAAATGAAATGTAGCCTATGTCAAATTGGAAGAATGTAGCATTCTATTGGTGAAAGAATTTTTTAAATCGGCCCAGTACTTTTTGAGCCTATTCATTACAAACATACAAACATACAAAAATAGTTACAAATCTTTCCTCTTTATAATATTAGTGTAGAAAATCTTTCCTCTTTAAATAATATTAGTGTAGATAAAGCAAGCATGTGAAACCCCGATGGGGCACTCGCTGCTTGATAAAGTTTCGCTTCTTGTCAAATTTCAGGATTCAATGTCGATGGGAAGTACTCTAAAACCATAAATCGCTTTATATTTTTATTGCGTTAACTTAGAACTTTGATTTTTTCACAGGTTAAAGGGACTGCATACTTAAATAACCCTAATTGACCATTTTAAATAACCCAAATTGACATTATATTATTAGTATATTAAATTGACTGTAATTAATTATTATGTAAACATTTGTATGTCGTGTCGACGGAAAACGCTGTACTATTTATTACCACTGTTACCAGTTACCACCTCAAGGACCGTTTTTCAAGCAAATAAATAATATTTCATTTCATTAACTATTTGATATTAATGTCAACTTGATACCTCCTCTCGTTCCTGTGAAAAATTGTCTTGACAGACGTACATACGAACAATAAGGTGATACTATAAGGCAGCTATACTCTAAGTGTGTTCCAATACCGTGATACCTCTGTAGGGGTTCCGCAAGAATTTAGAAAAATAAATAAAAACACCTCTCTCTGGTCGAACGTTTTGACTCCGCGGCCGCGCGTAGGTATATATATTTATTTGTATTTTTATAAACATGTGTTACAATAGATTAGTGTTACAATTATTAAAGAATACACTTTTAAAAACTATTGTTTGATTGTAGGGTTCCATCAAGTATCTGGCTTCCCAAAAGGGTTCCGTCACCCAAAAAGTTTGAGAACCACTGCTTTACGGGAAGTAGGGAACCCTACAAATAGCTCATTTGGTTTAAATCACACACCTTTTATTGTTTTACCAAAAGGTACAATACAGTCGAGCTCTCTGGTTTTTACGATTCATTTTCAGCGTGGTTAAGATTTGTGTATATACTGACTCAATACCGCAACATACGAGTATGTTATTGTTGGGAACGATACGGACTCGGCGCCTTATATGACTTATTGGTGACAGCTCACTGGTGAAGAGTAAGCTACAAAGCCTGGAACATAGCTTCGTTTCGGAGAGCTTGCGATCGTATTACGCGGTCTGATTCCACCGTCCCCTTTTTACAATCGGTCAACCAGAAGAACGGCTGGGTTCCACCCGTACTTAGTTGACATTCCACCATTTTGCAAGGAGTGGAATTCCCTTCGTGCTTCTGTGTTTCCCGAGAGCTACCTGGATGTCTTCAAGGCCAGAGTGAATAAGCAACCATGAACCATCCTATACCACATCAGGTGAGATTGTGGTCGAATCTAATCCTGGCCTATCTAATATTTAAAACCAAAAAGAAAACACAAATGAAACCTTTATTAAGTGGAAGAAGATTCAGTGATGTATTATAAATAAATCTATTTACTTTAACTTGGATGCAATTAATATTTTAACTAATTTTCGAAGGTGTTAACTCATTTTGAAGTTATTGAAGCAAATAGATTAACAGGAAATTTTGTAGGAGACTGAAAGATGCCTCATTACGGCAAAATTAAGTTACCTATCTAATGGAACTTCTGGAGATTAATTTTACTGTTTAATTTTTCGACCAATACCAATATTACAAATGTGAAAGTGAGTTTATTTATCCTTCCTTTACGTCGTAGCGGAGAGTGACAATAACATGTGTTTTTAGGGATAGGGGCGGAAAAGGCGACATTTTGTCCCGATCGAAAAATAGTTCACGAGTGATAATTTCTGTATTCCACGCAGACGAAGTCACGTGCCAATAGCGACATTACTTCCTTAGTCTACGGTCGAGATTAAATTGACGTAATTCATAGAATAGCACTCCACGAAGTTGACACTTTTCAGCCCCAATTTGCAAGTGTAACAAACAAGGCAACATTAACGTCACACAATTCTGCTGCAATTGTACTACCCTCCCCTCGCCTCGCCTCCCCTCGCCCCCACCGCGGCTTATCTAGCTACATAGACCACTGTGCCGCCGGGACTTGTCTAAAATATTTATACTCTACATATAATATGTGAGCTTTGTGTTGACATTGACATTTGAGATGTCAGTTCAGCCACAGTAAAAGAGTAACATAAAGTTAAATTACGAATATTATTTAATTATTTAAAACAAATTTAAAACTCAAGTCTTGTTTGTGAATTTACTTTAATTTTAACAGTGCAAAATACAATTGAAGTTTTTTTATAACAACAGTAAAGCATGAACATTTAATTGTCGATTCTCTGTTTTAGGTTAGTAATTATTTTCATAAGTATTTGTTGTGTAAAACTGATTTGTAATTAATAAAGAAAACTCTGTTTTAGATGAATCAAATTGTGTTATGCTTATAAGAAGAAAATAAAACCTGATCTTATATACATATTAATTTTATTGTACAGTTTTGGGACTATACGGGCCAGTTAGCGCCGTACACGAAGCAGTAGTAGCTGTAGTTGGGTTGTTAGATATTTAAGCAATGAAGAAGTGCAGGAATTCATTATTTTCACTGTTTATTTGTATAAGTTTAGTTTACAAAGTTCGCTTTGGTGATTTTCTCTGTTTACCGCGTGGCGGTCGAATGTACACTAGGTAGGCGGCAGCGCGACAATCGGGGCACCGCAAAATACTGACTCTAGCTAGTTAGCTAGTAGCTATGTATATGGGACTTTAGAGATTATCCCACGGGAGCTACTGCCTATAACCTATACCCATCTCCAAACCTATGAAATAAAAAAACCGGCCAAGTTCGAGTCAGACTCGCGCTCCGAGGGTTCTGTACAGAATACGAATAATATACTGATTTTTAAATGTAATCATATTTTGAATTACCTATAAAAGAAGTGGTTTAGTCTACATTGTATTAATACTGAAAATCATATTTTATAAGAATAAGCGCCTGGAAAAATTCACGAGCTATTTTTGTATTTACACATTAAAATTAATATTACCACAGGCGGTTTAACAGTTTGTAATCGTAATGAGATTTTTAGATTTATCCCTATGGTTGTGCAGTAAAACCTTGCTTCTTGCCAACTGACCCTGGGTCAGTGGGTTTTGTTTGATACCTTCTTCATCGAAATATGAGTCATAATCTTGAGAATTGTTTCATTTATGCACAGGTCCAAGGGACTGCAGACTTGCGTATTCGATATTAATTTCAACTAGACCTCCACGCGTTCTTAAGAAAAAGGGTATTGACAGACAGACAGACGGAAAACAAAGTGATCCTATACGGTTTCCTTTTGAGGTACGGAACCCTAAAAAGGGCGACATAAATTGCTCCAAAATGGAATGAATTAAAATTATGGTGTTTGGTATCAAATGAAAAGTCTTCATGAATACATTCTAAAGATATACATGTATTTCGTTTACATAAACTGCAGCGCAAATAAATTTTATTTTACGGACAATATGTATCTTGTAATAATCGGGCTTTCATTTTAACTTTCATCTAGTCCAAGTTACGAACGTAATCCTGAATCAGGTCGAAGTACTTCGAGAAAAATACTAATTAGGGAATACGGAAACTTTACATACCCATTATTACTGGAAGCGTACTCTCCCAAAGTTTATGGTCAACCATAAATAAAAGACAAAATGTTATAAACAAGAGGGTTTCATAAAAGGAATCTGGTCCGACCATAAACTTGGTGCTCATTAGCTTGCGGACAGGTGTTTATGGTTTATGGACCGAGGGACTTGTTTTATTTATTCTTCCTTTGTTTGGTTGAATGCGACTGCTGTGGAATTCTTCTAAATTAGTTAATAGGTATTGTATTTCTATACAAATCAGAATAAATACTTAATTTGAACACTAATTTGATTACACAGTCATTGTCATTATTAAGAAGGTAATGGTTATAAGTAGTAGGTAATTCATCATCATCAGCCGGGAAATGTCCACTGCTGGACATAGGCCTCATTCATGGCACGCCACATCGACCGGTCCCGAGCCACCTGCTTCCAGCGACTCCCTGCGACTCTAACCAGGTCGTCGGTCCATCTAGTAGGGGAACGGCCAGGCAGATGTTTCCCGGTACGTGGTCGCCACTCGAGAACCTTTACTCCCCACCAGTTATCGGTTCTTCGAGCGATGTGGACTGCTCATTGCCACTTCAGCTCATTGACTCGTCAAGCTATGTCGGTGACCTTCGTTCGTCTACGGATTTCCTTATTCCGGACCTTATCACGTAGAGAAGTTCCGAGCATAGCTCGTTCCATTGCTCGCTGAGTGACTGAGCTTGCTTATTCAGCCCACAGTAAAGGACCATTAGGTAATTACGAAGGTTCAGTACTAGATTATACCCTTATATATTTATTTATACAGTCTATTGTACACGGAAAATATTTACATAACACAAAAACAGAAAAATTTATACAAAAGGAACAGCTTATTTCTAAAAGAAATTTCTTCCAGCAGTCCTAGGTCAAGGAGAAATAGTGAAGAGAGGAGGTCAGTTAGGCGTGTACGATATGATAAATATAATAAACCATAATAAACGATTACATAAATACGAGATACAAATAAAACTAATATATATCAATAATAATAATACATACTTTACATACTATAATTATTAATTAACTTATGAAAGTGATAGAAAATGAGACAGTTTTGCTGTCGCGTACAGTGTGAGGCAACGAGTTCCACAATCTGGCTGCAGGAACCGTGAATGAGTATGAAAAGAAATCGGAGTGATGGGAAGGTTACATTAAATTCGCAAATATTTTACACCTCCAGGAATAAGAAATACCTATGTATCTCACCCAACACCATTGTTATATACCACATGTTTTTACAATAAAATATTCTGATTCTTATATAATTTTAAATATGGAATGTGATTACAGCGGGAACTCACTCCAGCTCACTTGCGATCCCTCCGTGATCCGAGTCCCATCTACTTACGCTCCCAAGTCATTCGCTATGACGGGCGACAGGAAAAACGTCACTAATATTTTATTATCCAATTTGTCACGCATTTCCGCTGCGTAACGCGTGGAACAATTAGGACGTAAGATTGTGATAGTTTTTGTAGGACGTGTACGAGGGCTTCATCAGGGGATGTGACATGTGATGTGTCAGAATGCTTCCTTATTGTAATTAATTTGACAGATTTATATTTCTTACATACAGATAAGTACAGATGTTACGAGCAAAACATCCGGTCAAGTGCGAGTATCGCCGTATCGAGCGAAAAGAAAGAAGATAATTTATTTTAAGCTAAAAATAAATACAACACATAATGAAGAAAAAAACCACACACACATATGACACAAATAGAAAACAAAAACAAATAATTACAGCAAAATTAAGTTAGCTTGGAAAACGGCACCAGCTCAGCCCGATGCTGTGACCCAAAGACCACAGCGCTGATTTTCAGCTGGACCGTGACTTATTTATTCAGTGACTTATTATACGTGAAAACAGGTCAGGAATACATGTTTTTATTATTCTAAATCTGCGTAGAAAAGTTTGAAATTCGAACATGACGATGATGACCTACCTACCTTTTTCTTATAGTAAGAGAGCCCACGACCAAAATTTTTGTCCCATAGGAATATGGCCTCAACCGCATCAAATTGATCGATTCGATTATCGTGAACTCGAAAATACCAGTATCAGAAATTTTTCGCGTAGCGTTTGACCCGGCTAATTTTCAACAAAATGTTAAAAATTTTTAACGGCCCGTATCATAGCAATCTGTCTGATTTTTGGACTGTAGTTGGATGATAGCTGTAAGATACCGCAAACAGGTTTTTCAGAAGTCAGTTGTGTCACCTTTTTTTTTGACACAGCAGAAATGGCCTCCCACGCAGTTGCTACACTTCTTGATGTTATTATCCACCTAGTCGGGTTCAGAATCATATAATTTGACGATTTTATACAGTTTCGACCGTATTGCTAAGATACATGGTTTTGGTCGTGGGCTCTCGTACTATACGATAAAATTTAATGATATGAAAAATAAATATTAATAATTACAAACGTATTTGTTATGGTTCCACTGTTTTCCTTTAATGTGTTATTTTCCTTGTTGTAGTGAGATGAAAAGTTTCGTGCCTTGAAACCCTCGCTTCGCTCCGGATTATATTTTCCCTTGATCTTAGAATCCTTCGCTGGCTCGGGTTTCAATACGAGAACTCGCGCCAAACAAACAACTTTGCAACATTCAAAAAGTAGCAATGCCTTCTATCAAATGGTATACAATATTATAACTTACATGTTAAAAAAGTCAAAACTTCGTTAATAATTTAAAAAATTCTCAATTAAAATTTCATATTTATATATATAGGTTTAAAATAGTTTTTACATTCAGGTTTTTAATCAATTTGGTTTACATAGAGATGGTTAAATGGTATAAAGTCAACTTTATTTCGTCTACCTCTCGTTTTTTTGACGTCGTATGTAACACGCTGTGAATATGTCAAGTGTTCAAAAGATACAGCCTTGTGACAGAAGGACGAGCAGACAGTGGAAGCATAAATATAGTGTTCGAATAAGGGACCCTACAAAGTACTAATATAGCTGGTAAGAATTTACATTAGTATAATAACATCGAAAAGGAGTCTCATATAATCCGAATCTGACAAAACTGAAGTTTAAACAACACACATATGCATAAACAACGCATATATACCCTCTTTTGTTACAATATTTGCTATGTGGTAAAATAATAATCACACACACACACACACACACTTATATTGTATACGTATTACACGTACGTACACGTATACACAGGTATTTCTATGCCTAACTTTTCATATGTGTTTCTACGCTATGAAGGCGGCCTATGTTAACCGTTTATTATATCTTTTCACTATTTTTAATGACAGACGTAGATATAATTGTGGAAGCCAGTCAGGCGGACATAGAAAAGCCACCTATATAAAAAGATCCATCAAATTTCATTACAAAACCCATCGTCCCTATAATGCCTTCAACTTGGCTGCTACGAGATTTATACTCTGAAAACTTTTAGCCTAAAAACAAATAAATATCTAAAATGAAAAATGTCTGCCGTAAAAGCAACTTAGCCGCGCTATCGGGATCTTCAAGATGTCTGCCGAAAAATAATAATTGGCAATCTTGAAAACATATTTTTCCGCTCCGGTTTCGGAGACTTGGCTTTTAGCCAGCTTCTGTAGGTTGTATGACACACTGCTCTAGTCCAAAGTGTACTGTACATAACGATTACGAAACTAAATAACATCAACAAATATACTTCCCATCAGAAAAATCGAAACACCTCGCAAGTAAGGATTATCAGAAAAATGTGTATATTTAGGAATATATGTCAAATGTCGTTAATAGTGAATAATTTGAGGTTTTCAAATCCTATTGTTAATATTCTAATTCTAAATTCAAATATAATTTTCATATGTTTTTCTGATAATCCTTACAAAACATAAACTTGCAAGGTTTTTCGATTTTTCTGATGAGAAGTATATATCGATGTCGACGAAACATATCACGGAGGTATAAACAATTATGAGATTTGCAACGCTGTTCATTGATGGTTCGTGATAGGAAGTGCAATGTCACCTGACATTCAGAAGAAGTCACTTAGATCATGTAATGCGTTAATGCCTTTACAACTCGTCATTTTGCTATCATAGTACAGGGGCCACCAGAATGTAACTGTAAGGGACATAGATAGAGGTTACTTTTAAACACCCCAAGGTTTTTTGTTTAAATCTACGACGCTGAAATCTGAAAAAATTAATGGAATTGCGTGTGATAAAATTGAGATAAAGCGCTGATCTATCTTAACTAACTAAAAACCTTGACAAAGCCAGTAGATATCAGTGTCTAAGACTGTGATTTCAAAGTTTAATTGTGTAAACTGCTTGTTAAAACTTCGTTGGTATGCACCGATTTTGCGGCTATGTTCTCTTATTTGATTATTTGATAAACGGACTAAAACAAATCCATTCAAGTCGGACTCGCGCACCGAGGGTTCGATACATAATATGAATAATTAACAAACTGAAAATTATATTGTAATAGTTAAAGTTCACTGAACGCTGCTCTAAAGAAAATGTAAGTCCGATTGAATAACAAACTGAACTCTGTAGTTGGAAAAAATATTATTACAGACATCCGTCTATATCACGATCAAGATTCAACTGCAAATGTAAGATTGTAATAGAAAAAAGGTGATTTGATCGAAATATTATAGTTTCCGGATTTATTCCTATACTTATGCTGTAACACCTTGCTTCTTACCCAATTTCAGGACTCTAGGTCTATCGAAAGCTCCCTGTGCTTACAAGAGAAAGCGTGAAAATATGCAGCTTTTACCTTTTTTGTCGACAAAAAAATTTATAATTACTTCACTAAGATATTGCAATATAAATTATGTAATAAAAAATTATTTTACGCCTAAGGATAGGAAATAGAGATTCTAGGAATGTATCAAACCCAACAACATTGTACCACCTATTTCTATAATAAAGAGTATTCTATTCTATAGTTCTTTTTTCTTCCTTTTGAGGTACGAAACCCAACAAATTTTCCAAGAACTGCGTTGAAAAAATCTCTCCCCTCGGACTACCCTTAGACGAAATTAAGGCATTGCTGGGTCCGCTAATTGCTCGCCGCTTCCAATCTAGAAATTAGTGATAACAATGATTTTTAATAATGAGGTGGAACATGTTATTGTGCATAGTTATAGTATACATAGGTTTGTACTCGGGCTTGTACATTCACATATATGCAAAGATTTTTGATCATGACATTTTATCTTTGATTGTCATTTACCTCTTTCTTACTTATCAGGCCGTGTCTCTCCACTGCTGAAGATAGGCCTCTCCCAACGTGCGCCACTCCTTCCGGTCCTCCGTCGTCCTCATCCACTCGCTTCCCGCTATCTTCTTGAGGTTGTCAGACCAGCGGTCTGGAGGCCGTCCCACCCCGCGTCTCCCGGTCCGAGGTCTACCTCAAACAGCGATAAAAACCGAATCTCTGAATGTGACATGATACGGTACAGATAAAAAATTAAGTATGTGACCTCTGGCATGCACTGTACGTACATATTCGATTACCTTTGTGTTTGTGAACAGTATGGGAAAAGATGAATTTCAAAAATGGAATATCTATTCACACACATCACCCACACATACAAACAGTTCATTTACTTAAAATTTTCACTTATTCATATTTTTTTACTTGAGTCTATATAAAAATAGCATGCGTTTGTATTTTTTAAGGTAAATCATCTGAGAGAGATTGTTCTTTATATGTCTTTAAAATGTTTATCTTTGTATACATTTGTTACTATTAGGGCAAATCTATCGAAAAAAAGAGAATCAAGAAGAATCTTCAGCTTTGAAGTAAAATATACTTTAGCCGCAGACTAATATTATACAGCTAGAGTCTACAGAAACAGGGCTGAGATGAATATGACCCTAATCTGTATGAAGGTGAATCAATAGATGAGACAATGAGCAAGACGAATCATTACACAAAAAACACGAGACATCTCATTGCATATAATGTGAGGCAAAAGGCCATGACGAATATATTTGTCTGTATTATGGGGGATCTTTGCACATGAGGAGAGAAACGAGAAGAATGATGTGGAAAAAACATAAGGTACCTCATTTAAATTCATTACACCAATGCAGGCTAAAAGCGAAGATATGAATAGATCAACCTGTGACCCTGACTGAGGTAAGAGTAAGTTTATGTATGAGAGTAGAGTAGCGAGAATAACCGTGGAAAAAACATGAGGCACCTCATTCATAGACGACGTGACACCGCTACAGTCTAAAGGCGAAGGGCCGAGACGAATCGGATCCATTTGTCTCTATCGGACTGGTCTTTAATTTCGCCTTACGTTCTGCTGCATCGTAATTCTACTCTAGATCCGATGCCTTTGACCCTGTGACGGTGTAAAATGGCTAATTTGTTCAGTAAATACTTGTTTGTCTTGTTTGGATTCGGATTTCTATCGGTTATTTTCGTCTAAGAGCTGTTGTCTCTGAAAATGTGATGCCCTACCATGTTGAATTTATTGCGATGGTTTACAGGATCATTTGTTTTAGGCTTCTGGGTAAGCTCGCTTCCCAGCCATCTGATTTTTCGGATTCCTACACTTACCGTTAGGATAGATTAATACCAAGTGTACAATACAAATCGTATATAACAACAAACTGCAATTGACCATCGATGTGGTCGAAGATGGTACACAAGCGCCTAGAAATAGTCTTTTCTGTCTAGCCTTGAAGACATTCTGATTGCACTCGGGTAAAATAGACAACGGCAGGGAATGCCAATCTTTAGCAGTGCGCTAAATAAATGTGGGAAATATTAGAGTGGGATAATTGTATCAAGAAAGTAAATGCTTCTTAACGCACATTTACCCAAATGAGCCGATAGAAGGCCAAAATGTTACCCATTTTACGCCCCTGTTTACAGCTTTTGCAATGAAAATAAATATGAAAAGCACAAGTTAACAAAACCGAAAATGAAGGTTTTTCCGCAATTCCAGCGGAATATTTTTTGGTCGAGTATAATTTAGACACCCCCATCGCTTGCTGAATCATTGAAATCATTGATGCGTGGAACCGGATTTGGTCGGTTAAGTATTTAGATTGTTTGATGTTAATTTATTTCCTGAATGTTGTTTTGTGTAGGCATATTTTTGAATTTATACCTTTATCCGCTGCGTGCCTGGGTGGACTTCATAATTTATCCCAATTGAGCCATACAATAGGCGTATTTCCTGGCTGATGATGATGAACCATATAATGGATTCGAATACATGTAAAAAGTAGTCCATAGTCCTTACCCATGTACGGGTGAATTTCAAAATTCATCGGCGGCAACAAACAAACTCATTTTCTCATGTATTATACAGTTTTTTTTAAATTAAACAACAACTGAGGCCTTATTTTCCAACAACTTTATATTTTTTGATTATCTTTTGATTGAGGTTAGATTAGAGAGGATAGAAACTTGAAAATTTGAAACACCGATCACTTAGATGATGTAATAGAAATTTAACCTCTAAGGGGATGAAAAGGGGTGATAATGTTGTTTATGGGCAAACCTCTTGAGCTATGTTTTTAATAATTTAGAGAACGAAAGAATCGGCGCGCGAGTAAAGCCGCTGGAGTCACGAAAAAAGGCCACAAGATAAAACATACGCTTCACAAAATGAGGTGACACTTTTTGTAGATTTGACAAAATGACCGACACTTAAACGGCCCATAAGGGACTAAAATGACACCCATAAAAGGGTATCTAATTCCCTTAGCCACCTTCGCAGTGTTTTGATGGTCTTGGGTAAAAAAGGGTGCAATTCTGACTAATCCGCCCTCCGTCAGCCTTTGGGATTATACCGTAAATTAGGGTAAGACATACTCTGGATTGTTTGGGCTCTGCGGGGGGCGGGCGGGGAAATTAAATGTCTGCAGTTGAGATTTGTTTTGGTGAATATTTATCTTCATGTGCGTCAAAAGCACAGTCTGGTGTCAGCATTATAAGCAGAATCACCAGCCATTGTCATTAGTGTTTTAGAGGTGAAAGGGACAGTTATATTCAGGGTATCACTGTCTGTCTGTCTGTCACAGAGCAGTATCTTGTAGGCTCCAATCGGCTCCATAAGTCCACTGGTTGTTTGGGGATTTGCCAGAATCACCCCGCTTGATATAGTGTTAGAAGTATCAAATGCGAGGTTGAAGGTGTGCTTGAAGCATATAGGCGAGACATACGAACAAACGAGACATAAACTGAAAACTTTTCGGCATAAAACAAACTTTTCGTCTGAAATCTACGAAGTTGATAGACGCGGATGATTAAACAACTAAGGGAGGGCTGGGAGGCTTTTATCCCGAAACAAATAACTTTTTTTCGAGATTGAAAGTTGTTATCATGCTTCTTTGGCGGGATGCGGGCTGAAACGAAAAATTGCGAGACAAATGGGAGCGTATACTCTTGTTCTTTTACTTTCAAAATTTGGCTATATTTATCAATTTGTTAGCATTATTTAAAAAAACAGCCAAATACATGTCAGCCGTGCGTGATTGTGATTTAAGTATGTTAATTATTCATATTCTGTACGGAACCCTCGGTGCGCGAGTCCGACTCGCACTTGACCGTTTGATTATTATTATTTTCTTTATTATCAGGTAACAAGGACCCATAGTATATATAAAGTACAATACAATAAATTAAGATACAATTATTACAAATAAAATAATTATAAAAGCCTACATTCTAATGTTATTCGCTAAGGCACGTTGGTGCCGCTCTGGTGGTGTTGGTCGCTATCCTCCCTCGGAAGCGATGGTACACCACGCCCTTCGGACATAAGTCCTGCCTCATGAAGGTCTCAAACATATGTACTTAACTTATGTACATATTTCTTATTTTATTAATTAATCTTATTTTAGGTTAGATATAGGAATGTCACATATATTTTTTGTTGTAGACGAAATAAACTATGAAACTACAATCTTGCCCGTGACGTCATCTACATTGTTTGTACACGGGAATGTTTCATTGGAATTTCATTAATTTAAATTTTAAATGAAAAAAGGGCTACTTGCGTATCAAAAGACTAATTGCGTATGTACATTGCGATTAACTAAAAACGCAAAAACATTCTTAAGACGCCAATGAAGCAAAGTCTCCGTAGAATAGTAGGTATTTGAATATGTTATTGCTGTCGCGATTCGGTACGCACACATACAGCCTTTCACATGCTTTCACTCACACAAATAACGCTGCATAACATCCCAAAGAGGCCCCTGCGAGCCGCGCATAGTCGCTACCCCTCCGCCTGGGCTAGAGTGTATTTTTCAAAATTATAATAAACTTGACGTGAGCGTGCGTCAACCCTTGTTTTACGTTTTGAGAAATTATTGTTCGCATATTGGTTTAGTCTCGACATACTGTGGTTGTATTTGATATAATTGACTAGTAAGTACCTATCACATATAAATACAATATAAATTATGGCGTTGCTATTTTAGGGTTCTACGGTCAACAAAGAAACCTTTTAGTTTCACCATATCCGAACGTTCGTCTTCCAACGATACTTTAGGTGACCTAGAGGTGTTTTAGTACCTAGAGTGCTAGAGTCTAAGGACTAACAAGTTAAAGCGTTCAAAAAGAACTAGAAACCGACTTCAACTGCCCTAAAAGTCTACTTTTATTAAGGAAAATTTAAGATGTATATTGTTTTCTCATGGATTCCATTCTAAGAACCGGACCAAATTGAAATGGGACCACATGGAAAGCATCAGCTTTCAAATAATAAAGAATCATCCAAATCGGTTCACCCAGTGAAAAGCTCTGAGGTAACAAACATTTAACTAATAGAATAGAATAGAAATAATTTATTCGGCATACAGATTACAGTGCAGTTAAAACATTAATTTTAAATTTGCTCTGCTGCACTGCAACGCCGAAATACACACTTAACATTCCCAGTCTCAAAAACTACTGAACCGATTTTGATGAAACTTGCAGTCTTCCCTAAGTTTTACAATACCTAGGTAAACAAAAAAGGGATTATTTAAATCGAACTTGTAGTTCCGGATATATAAAAAATAAATTAAATAAAATAGCCTTTATTGCTGAAATAATTTTTTGTTTTAATTTTCTTAAAAATATGCTTACTTTATACGTTACTTATCTTTTTATATTAAGTATCAGTAACCGGTCGTTCCTACATTTCAGCTTGTCTTTCGACATAGGCCTCCTCTAAGGATTTCCACTCTATTCTATCTTTCGCTATGCGGGTCCATGTTGGACCCGCCACTTGTCTGATGTCGTCCTCCCATCTTCTAGTCTGTCTGCCTCTTTTTCTTTTGCTATCTCGTGGTTGCCATTCAGTTATTAGTCTTGTCCATTTCTACATACTCTATTTCTCCATTATTTACTGTTATGGGCTCTGTTTGTGAGGAATTTGACATTACTTTTGTTTTCGTTAAGTTCGTTGACAGGCCTGCTTTCTCGCTCTCTTCCGCTAACTGTTGGAACATTGTCTGTAGGGTTTTCGGGTTTTCCGAAAGTAAGATCAGGTTGTCTGCAAAGCGTAGGTGACTCAGCTTTTGCCATTTATATTTAGTCCTTTATTCGTCCAATCCAGATTTGTGAATATCATTTCCAGGATAGCTGAAAATATTTTTGGTAAAATTGGGTCTCCCTGGCGTACCCCTCTCTCAATCGAAAATTCTTCGCCTGTAGATTCTAGCTTCACTTGTGCGGTGCTTTTTGTGTATATGTTTTTCAGTATTCTTATGTATTTTGCATGTACGCCTTGTTTTTCCAGTGCGTCCCAGATAAATCTATGTTCGAGTGTGTCGAATGCTTTGTTGAAATCCACGAACCCTATGTGTGTTTTTCTTTTGTGTGTGTGTTCCGGATATATGCGAGGACAAACAAACATACACTTTAGAAATTTGGCACACTTCTTTAGAAGCTGGTATAGACTAACATATATGAAAACTGGGCAGTTCTGGAAATATTACATACATACAGGTCGCATTGATAACCTCTTTTTTTGAAGTCGGTTAAAAAACTGTAATTTCACGACACCTCCCACAATAGAATAGACGAGTTAAAAATCCCGTCTTAAGTGTATGAGATGTATAACTGGGAAAAAATATTTCAAGTTTTTATTTGTCGACATGAATAATAATATCGTCGAAATCTATCGTATTTCCTACTGTCATACTTCATATTATACTATTATATTTTAAGTACCTCAAAAGGAAAAAAGGAATCCTTATAGGATCACTGTGATATCGAATACTCCAGTCTGCTGTCCCTTAGATCTGTCAAATAATGAAACTTATAGGTCAACGCAATAAAAAGATATAGCTGTATTTTAGACCATTTCCGTACAAAATGCAATGAACCCAAAATCTATACGGTATTTCCCGTTGACCTAATGTCTTGAAATTTGGCAAGAAGAAAGGTTTTACAGCACAACCATAGGAATAAATCTGAATTTTTTAATTGTAACACAGTAAAATTGATTTTTTAATGTTTACAAACTTAACTTCGTAATATGTAATTTAGCTTAGAATTTCATTTTCGGTAGAGCATTGTTGGGTGCATATTACCATACCTATTATTTATGATTTTCAGTATGTCATTAATTCATATTCTGTACGGAATCCTCGGTGCACGAGTCCGACTTGCTCTTGACCGGTTTTTGAGTTGTTGGAGAGCCATTTCAAGCTCTTGCTGGCTGATCTCCGGGATATCTGTGTCGGGTCATATAGTCTCCGTAGCGATTTGTACATGCGATGTCCATATAACTTCTCGTTCTCTCTCAAGACTTTCAATAATAATAAATAACAAAAAATAATATAAAAAAGCTTTTAAAAAAGTTATAAATAAACGGATGTCCATGCAATAAATGTTATGTTTTTTCTGTGTTTTTTTTCTGTTTAGATATTTTACAGTGGTACGGAACCCTTTGTATGCGAGTCCGACTCGAACTTTAACATTAAAAAAATATTTGAAACATAAGTCACTTATTCATAAATCATATTTAATTATTTACACGTAACAAAACGTAACAACAACTAAGAATTTCAGGGAAAATGTTCTGTTCTAGAGATAAAATAAATTTCCTTAGAATTATTTGTCTTTATATTTGTTTATTTAGATCAATCTAAACATTAAAACTAACAGGTAAAACCATTATAGCTCGAGAAAGGGTATCTATCGATATATTTTTCCCACCACTATTAGTCGAAAAAATCGATAAAGCTTATTGACATCACTAATGCATGCTTACTTTATTTTTATACATATAATACACAGTATATAGTTGTGATATAGTGTACCCTGCCTCCCGAACCGAACTGTGCGAGAAGGACAGTTGAAGCTTTTTTTGGTATTTGCCTAGTTTTGCCGTGAAATTAAGGGTTTGGGATATAGCTGTTTTCTCAACGAAACGTTAGCCAAATTCAATCATTTTGATCTTATTCTCTTTATCAAAGAATAATCTAGGCCCGTTGGTTTTGCTTTTTCTGAAAATGTTACGTTTACTCTAAATAATGAGTACCATAAGTTGAAAGAAATTTTTT
The DNA here is from genome assembly GCA_910589575.2 of Carcina quercana. NCBI lineage: Eukaryota > Metazoa > Arthropoda > Insecta > Lepidoptera > Depressariidae > Carcina > Carcina quercana. Next base: position 9,431,445 of record OU342447.1, on the reverse strand, counting down.
CTGAAATTTTGAGTTTTGAGATGCCCATAATTCTAATTGTAGACAAAATATTGAAAAAAACAAAACCAACGGGCCTAGATTATTCTTTGATAAAGAGAATAAGATCAAAATGATTGAATTTGGCTAACGTTTCGTTGAGAAAACAGCTATATCCCAAACCCTTAATTTCATATGAAATTTTTTATCTGCTGTTCCCTCTTAAGTGTTTGTCATTTTAATTTTGATATTTTATCATTTAGTCGCTCTGTAAACTTTTCACGAAATTTTATCTTGGGCTCTGCTGAGAATGTCGCGGTAGCACATGCTGAGTCAGGATCCCTTTTGGCATTAAAATATTCACAGTATAGTTATTTTTAGCCCCCGACATAAAAGAGGGGTGTTGTAAGTTTAACGCCGGTGTCTGTGTGTGTGCCTGTGGCATCGTAGCTCTCGAACGGATGGACCGATGTTATTGCGTTTTGTTATGTGAAAGCAAGTTTCCTTGCGGTGGTTCTTAGCTATATTTGGTAAAAAACGATTCATTGCAGTTTATTTATTTGGGCATGAGGGACGCAGTCCTATCGTCCTGCGTGTCACTGCGACCTGTATAGATCTATTGTGACAGTCCCCTATGAATCACATCACCTCCTCAAGGCTAATCTCGGCCATGAACCGTACGATAGGCCTGGGTTTGGAGGACCTAATGCTTTCCGTTGAGGCAGTAGCCTCCGAGGTGTCTATTTATTTTAAGGTGTGAATGGTCGTTTCCTCATCCTCCTGACAGAATCATAGCAGTTAAATGAATATCAGCTGATGTTAAACCAACCGATATACTAACTGAGGATTTTGTTTTGATAATAATCATCATTCTCTGAATGTTTTGTTAATTATCGTGTTAAATGTTGAACGGTGGTAAAGAGCCCTTGGTTTTCGAGTCCAACGCGCATTAAGACGGTTGTTCTTATTATTTTACAATTGACATTTTTGTTCATTTGATCTGTTCAGTTTTGTGTCGTTAGTTTATACCCTATGCGAGTTTATGAATAAATATTTCATTCTTTGTTTCAGTCTGTCGTAATCGGGGCTTGATATAATCTGCGGAACTACAAGTTAACCAAAGAGCTACGTTATAAATAATACTTTGTTTCCAATTTTGTGGAATATCCAGTAAAAACATTTTCCATTTATTGTTCAGAAATTTCTGCTCTCAACCCTAACAATTGTATAAGAAATCTGTTTTTATGCTTATTCGAGCACAAGCGGATAAACCCGTCACACTTTTAGGTAAAAGTTCAGAGCCGCATTCAGTTACGCAGGGGACCCCCCTTCTCAAAATGGAAATACAATTCGGGCTAATACCTTCGGCTTTTTCGTGAATTTCGAAAATTGGTACAGTCATTTATTAGAAGAGAGCTCAATCAGTTATCAAACGTTGGCGTTGCTTTAATCATCATCAACAGCCCATATAAGTCCTCACTGCAGGAGCTCAGGCCTACTCTTTTACAGAGAGTGTATGGGTCATAGTCCACCACGCGGGACCAGTGCGGATTGGTAGACTTCACACACTCCTTTGAATTTCTTCTCAGGAGTGTGCACTATGCAGGTTTCCTCACGATGTTTTCCTTCACCGAAAAGCCAATGGTAATGATTTTTATCATTCGCACATAAATTCCAAACAACAAATTGGAACTCATTGGTACGAGCCAGGATCGAACCCAGACCTCGATTGTTTAAGGACAGACGCTCTACCAAACTGAGCTACCATTGCTCTTTGCTTATGATATTGTTCGTGGCGTTGATTAAATCAAAGTATTATAACCTGATTATAAAATATAACGTCGAAACCCTTCTCACTACTTTTTTTATTGGACGCAAGGTCTGCAGTCCGTGTGTCCTCCATGTCACTGCGACCTTCATAGATCTATTGTGACAGTCGCCTATGGAGCAAATCACCTCCCCAAGGGCGATCTCGGTCATGAGCAGTGCGCTAGGCCTGGGTTTGGAGGCAGTGTCTCTCTGCGTCTGTTTCTGCTGTGATGTAGGGCATCACAGTTTCAAAGAATGTGGATGTTCACTAGTCACTATACATGAGTAGTATATTCTCTATAGTATCTGTAGATTGCACGGAGCAGAATAACCAGTGGAGGGTGCATGCGGGGACTCCTGCATGCTCATTTTGGGCATACGCGAGGAACTTTATAATCAAAATTAAATTATGCATTATTATTAAAAGCAAATTATAATTTTTTATGGCTTGGAATATGTACTACAACTTTAAGTTACACAAAAGCTTGAATAATATTTCACAGGTATAACATTTAATAAAACAAAATGTTTCAATTTTAAATTTCTCAGACACGCTCGTTGCTGTCTTTTCATGTTGTCCCTTTCTGATACACTGACATGAACGTTAGTGTTGTCGCAGCTTACCTCGCCTCCCGCCGTAAATCAGCACATATTGTTCAGAAGAAAACTTGGTAGATTCCGAGATATGGATGTATTAAGTTTAACTATAACATGAAGCAGTTACTTAGTTGAATTTGTATTAATTTTAATGCTTATCAATTTTTTACAATCGAACACTTCATGGGTTGTTTTAACCAAGGTTATTTTATCGAAATCTGTCAAATACTTCCGACGCTAGCTTAACTTTTGTTTCTGTGCTTTTTAGCGACCTTTGCCAGGACTTACCGGGGATTGGAATAGGTAAAGAATGGGCTGTAGTGTAGCTTACAGGCTACACAATTATAGTATGTTTAGTATCATTGTAAGTTATTTAGTAGCTTTATAAATCACTCTCGAAACAAATGTTTTTGGTGTTTGAATTTCACAATTTATCTGGAATGCCATCGTTAAATAAAAGCAGCGAGGAAAAGGATCATCGAAATAATAATAATACATATTTTGACGTTTGTGACTAAATGACACTATCTAAACAAAACTTGAGCCGAAGATGCCAGACGAAACACACGTTCAATTCCATTGAGTTTAATATTGACGAATGTATTATTTAAAGTCACTTTGAACCTTAATTCGGCCCTGTTACGATCATTCGGCCTTGAACGTAAAACGAATAAAATTGATACGAATCAGTGGGTTTATTTAGAATTCTGCTTGGACAGACCAACTCATGTCGATGTGTGCCAGATTATAAGCAAAAAGGTAGTCAATTCAAAACATAACATTAGCGGACTGATATTTCACTTAGGAAACCAAACCGCTTCCGGGACGATACACGCTTCGACTCACAATTCGGTCTGGGGTCTGATTTCCAATGCGGTTACCTATAGGTACCGGGTCTGATTAGTGATAGGAGATTTTCAACCTTATTCAAAAGGAGGTGGTTCTCAATTCGACTATATTTTTTAATGCTTGTTACCTCAGAACTTTCGACTGAACCGATTATGATTGTTTCTTTTTTTAAATATAAGATAAATTTATTTGCAATGAATGTGGTACATTTCAGATGTTCAAATAACTAATTCTAGATCACACATTTAGCCAATGTTTTGACATGCAAACAGTAATTAACAGTAATAATATCGAGCATTCAAATTATATCATTCTATGATGTCAAGACACGTACCTAATTGATATCTATACCTAGTAACGCCAAACTTCAATATGAGCGGCCGGTGTCCAGAGCCGTGAAATGCCCGTGACAGATAAAAAAATCTTCTACTACTGACAGTCTGACTGACACTTCAATATTTCCGCACCTTTGGTCCGCATCAGTTTTACACGCTCCTCAATTATTTATCGTAATATTTATGTACACCCAACCATTTATACTTTCAACTACACACCTTTAGTACACCACGCACACTGCAATATATATTTTATTAGTTTATGTTTATGAGTGAGTGCAAATAAGTGGTCCAGTCCGGCTCGGTAAGTCATTATTATTATTTAAATGTTCTCCCGCCAAATCTAGCAAACAGCCACCAGGTGAAGCTGGTGCCTGGCTCGATTAATACCTATGTCAATTAATATTAGTCAAATGGTATACATAATAAAATTATATTCGTAAAACAAATTAAATTTAAATCCTACCTATTTTGTCCTAGCTCGAAAAGCTGATTTTATTTGAAAGCTGATGCTTACCTTGTGGTTTCCTTCCTTTTAGGGCAGTTGAAGTCGGTTCCAGTTCTTTTTGAACGCAAATTATCTATGTCCGCCTGGCTAGCTACTCGTACCATCATGACACCTAAGTATACTGCCAAACAGCAGTGTTAATAGCACGGTGTAGTGCGTTGTTAGGTTTAGGCTTCTGGATAAACCTGCTTTCCATCCAACTGCCTTATCAAAAATCGGATGAGACGAAGGCCAAGTGTAAGTTCATTATAAATACATAAAAAGCTCGCATAAGTATGCCACGCTTCACAGATGTTTCAATCCCTTTGGCATGTACATACGAGTAACTTTGGCATAGAGATAGATATAGGATTTATTTTATATGGATCCATTGAATTACGTGGGGCATTTTCCACGTCCACGCAGATAAAGTCGGGCACAAAGCACTAGTGTGACTTAAAGTCAAGCAACTATATCAAAGCAATTTTTTCGCAAGCATTTCTCATTTTAGCTCGCAGCTTACGGTCTTTCAACTACGAAAGCGAGAGAGTTATTTTTCGAAGGAATTCTTCGTTGAAAAAATATGGACGAAAGTTTTTTATTTGTGAAGAAATTGTTTCGGGAGAAACCTAAAAATGCTGTCGAGAACTTCGTACTTCTACTGAGATACAAACAAATTATCGTCCTTGTGTTTTTTTACCCACTTGCTGTTGAATTACGAGGGTAATGTGGTAAGTGTGTGTACTTAATATATTGTATAGTCCACACATTGAACTTTTTTGGAATTATCGAAAGGGCAATGACCGTCCACACACACCCTAGTGTCAGAGTTGTTGATCCGCCATAGTCCTCTGACATGTCTCATGTAGCTACTACCTGTCGTAGATAATAACCGGTAACGACGGATTAACGTGCCTTCTGAAACATGGAATCATGTTTCTTTTCAGACAATCAGGTGCTTCAGACTGAATTTTTCAATCCAAACAGTTATAAGTCCTACAAAGTGTTTTTGACGATGTCCCCACTGGGAATCGTACCCGGGAATTCTTATTTTAAGTCCAACGTTCAGACAACTGCGCCACGAGTCCGTTATGGATCGATCAATTACGTCCATGAGAGGATTTCGCGTGTCATTTTGCGTGGCCGAAATATGTCATTAAGCGTCGATAACCAGCTTGGTACAACCTCAACCTTTGCTGACGATAGCTCTAGTTTCATAGACAACAAGGATCAATATTTGTGTAGTTAACTTAGAATAAGTGGTTTTGATTATTGCATGTAAATTGAAACATTTAGTACTGACGGCTAGACGTTCCGTCTGCTGTTCTAAGGGGTGAGGCACTCTATGCTAAAATACAAGTTTTTAAACTTAGTTTAGCTGCAGACGCTTTAGTATGTAACGAGATCAAATATTCTAGCCCAATTAGATTTAACAAAAATATTTGTACACTGTTATAAATAAATTTATTCTCCGTCAGGATGTAAGGCTGTTAATCCTTAGTGAAAGTACACTCTCAAATTCTTTACTTACTTTTCTTCCCTTCCTTTTACGACATCCATGGGATGACAAGGGGCTATCTGGTTCTAAAGCCGAGATCACACGGCGTATGTCAGCCTGCTTAGATTTATCTGTTTTCCAATATCCAATCGATAAACATTTGAAGCACCATACTCGTACAAATAGTCGACAAGCTGTCACAGGGTGTTTGTGTTGCAAACAGCGGCCGCTGGCCGGTCTTTAGCAAACAGGATGACTAAAAATGAACATTCTGTGCACACTCCGCTTCAAGCGAATGTGTTAGATTCCTTTGAATTACAAATGCTTTTTATTTTTCTACTAACTTACAAATATGAGTTTTTTCGGTTTAAAGATCTTTATTTCTTAAAAGAATTTACAAAATTCACTTATATAAGAAAAGAAAAGTAATACTAAATTAATTATAATATAACGTACAGAACAAACATAAAACTAAATTAAAATAATAAGAGTGATTAAAATAACATTGGTTTTTTTTTTATAAATTAGACTAGCCTAATGTGTGGGTAGAATTTTAAAACTATACAATGCGAGTACAAACTATTCAAGTGTGTCACAGAGCGTGAAGCAATAGATGCGGCATAGGTTACGTTGGAGCGTACTTATTTTGTACGTAAAATTTTAAGAGTTTTTTAAATTTCCATTTCGACTGTATTTTTGTGTGCTTATTTATGTAACTTTATTTCTTTGCCAATTGTGGCTTTATCTCGACGGTAATCTTACATAAGATATGTAAGGTTGCTGGTAGAGCATTTTCTGTGTCCTACTGGCTAGTTTACACCATGTAGCTAAGTCCTATGCACCGTTGTGTTCCGGTATGGAAGGTAGAGTGGATGCGCACGCTTCCTATCCAACGGCCTTGTCTTTATATATTTTTCATTATATTTTTCGAGAGTATGAATGTATGTATAATTGTTTCGCACGGCCTACAGCCCAAACGGCTCGATGGAGTTTAGTTTGAGAGGTGTCGTTAGATTTGTATTTACTGTAAGAGTGTCACTGGGTATCTCAAAATCATAAAAAATTTAAAAATTACGCAATCGGGTTAAACAAACTTTTCATTCATGTGTTTCTTTTATCTGTTATTATTTATTCTGGGCACTTTGTATTATATGTATCGTTCATTCTCCATTGTAATTTTTTGCCTCCTTGCGTCCTCGTATTGAATTTGTAGTATAAAATACATTCAAAATAAACATATGGGCATCATAATTCAAAATGTGATTTTGGATTATAAATGGACAAGAGGCAAGAGTGGCATGGTTTTTGACTTTATAAGCTTGTGTTTATGTCAAAAGCTTAACGCTGCGTTCTCCTATATCTATCTCCGTCTGTATCAATCTTACGCTGTACAGATTAAAAGCAAACATTGACCGTCGACCCCCTTCACCTAGTTCAACATATCACATCTCATGTATTTTTATGTGGAAAACGAATGTTTTTATTAACAAGTGGTCCAACGTAACAACCTTAACGAGAGTCCCTGTTGACGCAGTGGCCTGATGTCCTGAGCTAACATTTGTAGACGCTTGATAGATAGAAAACACTGAAAAACGCCAGTACACATATTGGAGAATGATTTGTCTTTTGTTGGCCTTCGCACACCATTGAAGCACTTTTTAATACATTTGCTATTAATAATTTTATTTCATTAAATACTATTTTAAATTTTGGCGGTTAATATTTAAGTAATTGCCTTTTTATGTTACTTGTTGACATGCGTAAACCGGAAAAAGCAGTCCGGCTCCCGCCATTATTACATTTAAAAAACCGAATTTTCATGGAATTTCCGATAAGTAAGATCATTCTAGTTTTATTTTGTATAATCGCAAATGTATTGAAAAACATCGTATGATGCTCGTACTCAGCAAGCTGGTTAATTATAGTCATCGGTTTATTTTAAGCACTCGGCTTCGCCTCGTGCCTATAAACACCTCGATTGTAATATCCAGCTTACCGTACTTGCATCACAAGAGTTGTTTTTCAATTCAAGTACATTATGCGATTGCTTAACGGGTAAGGAAAACATCGTGAGGAAACCTGCATGTATTGAACAGGCATGTGAAGTCCGCCGATCCACACTGGGCCCGCATGGTGGACTATGGACTACTTATATACATGACCATACAATCTGTAGGATGATGATAAAACTAATATTTATTAAGAAGAATTGTTTTTGAAATAAATAAATCTATCGAACAAATATATGAAGGGCCCTCATCTGTAAGTTTCCATATATATTTGGTTTCGCGCTAAGTGGGTCAAGCAGTTTAAAGTTTCAGGCAGATGGCGCTTGACCCAATAATTTATGTAAATACGACTAGCTCGAAAATTGCTTTTTGAGATTGACTCGAACGCGTTTGCATAAAGAGACAAAAATACATTTGTCTTCACAACACAACTGACTTCAAAATTTCTCAAAGGTTCTCAATTTGACGCGTATGTTTTTTTGTGTATGTGTGTTACGCGATAACTCCGCCAATAGTGAACTGATTTTGATAATTATTTTTTTGTTTGGTAGAGCATACTTCAAAGCTGGTCTCATATAAATTTTATCGAAATTGATTGATCGCTTTTTGAGAGAATCAACAAAAACATTTTTTTTGGCCAATTGAAATCAGTTTTTAGTTCTTCTTGAACGCGTTATTTATTAAGCCCTTGTGGCGTTCCACGGGGGAGACCTATGTCCAACAGTGGACGTTTCCCGGCTGATGATGATGCAGGAACGATATTTGGTGCGGTGGACTACCATAAAGTATTGAGGTCCAGCCAAGATCATACTATACGGACGGATGGAGTAATATTGACGTTGAAGCTTACCACATAAAGACATCCTCGTCGCTTTTATAACGAATGCCCTTTGCTAAAAGGAGACAACTTTGCAGAATAGTCATCCGAAGTCAAGGTTTTCGTCTCTTTGTGCTCTGTGTGTGCATCACTGTTTATGTGTGTGTGCAGCTACTTGTCAAATTGTTACTATAAACCGAACATATTCAGTGACACTTAAACAAATTACCTGCGAATACTGCTTACAAGTTTTCAAATTTGTAGTATTAATTGGTGACAGTAATTGACTGCAAACATTGACCAATTGTCTACGAGCGTAGCGAGAGAACTTTTGAGTCTATGCCTACTCTTTAGAACCTAACCTTGAGAAAGGCTTCGTATCCTTGCAGTCTAAAAGCTCGACGCTCTACTGAGCCCCAAAAGTAACTATATACAAAAAATCTATTCATTCGGACCCTCCGTTACTGTATAGGAAGGACAAATAAAAAAACTCCCTTTCGCATGTGTAATGTTAAGTATGGATGGATTATCGACTTTCTGTATACTTTATTATTATTATTATATCTAATCGTAAGACGAGTTTTTTTGTTTACTCGGGTGTAGCTCTTACATGGAATTCAGTCTCAAGATCGACTCATACTTAAGTATGCTCCATTACTGGTCTTATCATGTACGCATGTATGAAGCATCTAAAACATAGTACTTGAGTGAGGTACGTGACGTTATGTCCCGAAATTACATATTCAGCATGTTTTACGAGACCATTTCACGATAAATAAGCTAGTTGATACTAGAGGTGGTAGATTTAATGAAACATATAGACGGAGCGTTTAGAATGTTAGACGTACGTGTTTTTTAAAAGGGTTAGATAAGTTTACTAACCGACTTCAAAGGACTTATCAATTGACGGGTATGTTTTTTTATGTTACTCATAACTTTTGACTGGGTGAACCGACTTGGATGATTCGTTTTGTTCGTTATCACATGTCCGGTCTTACTTAAGAATAGAATAGACTTCCCTATGCAACAATAACATCTCACTGCGATTGCCAATCCGACTGTTAAGGGGGGTGTGGACATTTGAAAACTTCATCAAAATTTCATCAAAAGCCTCAAGTTAATTAGGCGCTGTCTCAGTTACCTTTTGTACCGGAATACAACAGTGCTATTAACACTGCTGTGTGGCGGCAGACTCAGACACAATGGTAGTACTCGTTGATAGCCAGGCGGACAGAAAAAATGGCCGACCACCAACCGAACCGGGTATAAGTAAATCGACCCGAAACCTCCGCATCTTCCTTGAGGTCCCTTTTCAACCAACTTTCAAACAGGAGGAGTTTCTCAATTCGACTGTTTGTTTTTTCGTATGTATGTTACGCTATAATTCCGGCTATTATGAATCGATTTTGATAATTATTTTCTGTTTCATAGAGCATACGTCAGAGGTGGTTCATATCAAATTTTCTCGAAATTGATTCAGTGCTTTTTGAAAAAAATTGCTAAACGAAAAATGTACTCAGATAATTTCACCTCTAAGGGTGAATATTTTAGGGGATGAATGCATTAGATTTTTAGGTTAGTTGAAGTCGGTTTCTAGTTTTTTTAAACTTGTCAATTATTTCGTAGCCACTCACATTTACGATTGTACAGGCACGGCATCTATTACGCAAGTCTGAGAGGCCATATTTCCCTCCTGGGGGATTCCCCCCGTCATATAATGTGATACTTGTGCCTCCCACTCTCGAGGTTTACGATTTTTGTCGCCAACCAACACGAGGAATACCCGCTTCTGAGGGGCATTATATTACTGCGTTTGGAACGAACACAGTGGCACCAAACCGTTGGTCCTAAAACGTCGAATTAGCGCTGGAGTGAATTCAGTCACACGCCGATCTAGTTTGCGTGCTGACATTGCTCTGTCTCTTAGAAATTGTTAATAATAACTTATTTATTTATTTCTTACGGTTTGACAACATGACTACAAAGAACGAAGCACACTAATAGACTAAAACTGGTGTGAGACTATATCCTCCCAAATAGGAAAAATACCCGTGCTAAAAATATTAAACTAGCGTGTGGCCCGTTACTTCGTTCACGATTTCCTTTAAAGTTTGGCATATGTGCTACTGCTGTGAATTTTTGCAGATTTTTAAAAGTAGTAGTTTAGAAGATAGGGAATCAGCTTTCTAATGGTAATGGTCTAGCCGCTGAGCCGCGGACGGACCAACAGAGCGAAACGATAAGGGTTCCATGTTTGACTACGGAACCCTAAAAATCAACTAAAAAAATCATCCGCAAAAAATGTATCGTCCAAAAGAATTCATAACTAAAAGTACACACTTCAATATGTTGCCGGACCCTCGACTCTTTCAGCAAATGTTTACGCTGCATAAATCACTGGGCACGGGCCGTCTAGCGGATACCGTATCTATAAAGCGATCGCCAATATACCATCCCTACATAAGGCATCATATTTGGATGGACAATGGTCGGGCCATTTGTCTTGCGGTGACACTATAGCATACTATAGTGAGATAATTTTAGGGTGACAGTTAATTTGGTGATATCAATACAAATTGTCGAGTAGGCTTGTGTTTCCTGTCTTAGGGTCACCCCATGTCACGACTTGGTGACTTTATGCTGTGATTTCTCAGGTTTTACGGAAGAAATATGTCATGACAGGATTTCTATGGACATTTATGGAGTTTACATTCCGATGAAAACATTATTGGTGATCTCGATACCTTTAAGAGGCTATGCTGTTGTCAAAGCGCCCATACAAACGTAGTCCAGTCATATTTTGAGTATTAAGCTATGAAAATCTAAGAAATTTTCAAGACACAATCTAGAAACAAATATCTGTGTCGGTGGTGAGTCAGATTTTCGTTTAAATATATACTTCCAGAGTTACAGGGCGTCAAAGAATTGTATTTTTCGGTAATAAAAAGCCCCAACTTTGAACCTGATTTACAAGAGTATGAATCAATTTAGAACAATTTGGAAAAACCACCGACATCTGAAATTTCATTAGCATACTGTATATGTATGTACCAGACGGCATTCCAGCTATAGTCTTGCGGAACTGCGCACCCGAGTTATGTCCTGTCCTGACACGCCTGTACAGACTTTCCCTGAATACTGGGATCGTCCCTGAGACCTGGAAGGTGGCTAACGTGCAGCCTGTGCCCAAAAAAGGAAGCCGTGTTGACCCTAACAACTATCGTCCTATAGCAATCACCTCCATACTCTGCAAGATTATGGAGCGTGTATTAAACAACCGTCTCCTCACATACCTAGAAGCCAACGACATCCTGAGCGACCAGCAATACGGATTTCGACGTGGTAGGTCAACGGGAGATCTTCTAGTGTATGCCACTCACTGCTGGAGCGAAGCCATCGAGAAGCACGGTGAGGCTCTTGCCGTGTCTCTTGATATCTCGAAGGCCTTTGATAGGGTTTGGCACGACAGCCTTATTAGCAAACTTCCAGCATATGGGATATCTGGCGGCTTGTGTTCGTGGACGTCTGATTTCCTGAGGGGCAGATCGATCCGAGTCGTCATCGATGGCTGCTCGTCCGATCTGCTGGGCATAAATGCTGGTGTCCCTCAGGGGTCTGTTCTCTCCGCTACTCTGTTTTTGCTGCACATCAACGACTTATTACTAATGCCCGGTATCTTTGGGTACGCTGATGACAGCACAGTCTCGGAGAGATATTTGTCTACTGCGCAGGCCGACAGTGACCTAACCCGATCCCTCAGAAAATCTTTGGTAGATCGTGTTGAGCTGACACTTAAGGCCGTGTCCGATTGGGGTGATGCCAATCTTGTCAGCTTCAATGCGAAAAAGACACAGGCGTGTCTGTTCACTGCAAAGCGGAGTCCATTCCATCTTGCTCCATCTTTCCAAAATGTTTCCGTACCTATAACTAACCACCTTGAGCTTTTGGGGCTGGATATTACATCCGACCTCAACTTTGGGAGTTACATCGAGTCCATTGCAAAGACCGCTGCCAAAAAACTCGGCATCCTATCCAAGGTGAGACGGTACTTCACGCCTGAACAGCTCCTAAGCCTTTATAGAGCTCAAGTTCGATCATGTATGGAGTACCTATGTCACCTTTGGGATGGCTCTGCTAAATACCAGCTAGCAGCCCTGGACTCGGTAGAACGACGTGCAAAGAGGCTCATTGGCAATGATTCGCTCGTGGAGGCCAAACTCCAAAGCCTTGAACACAGGCGAAAAGTGGCCTGCCTTTCTGTATTCTATAGGTTACATTTTGGAGAGTGTGCGCAAGAGCTGTTCATGTTGATTCCGCCATCGCCATTTAAGTATCGATCCAACAGACGAACAGCAGGGCTCCACCAATACGTCGTTGACATTCCTATGGCTCGCACTAAGCGCTTTGCTTCTAATTTTATCATGCGTACAGCCAGGGAGTGGAACGCGCTGCCGGCGTCTGTATTCCCAGAAAATTATAACTTGGGTGTCTTCAAGTCGAGGGTGAACAGGCACCTTCTAGACCAACGCGCACCATCGTAGGCCACATCGTCGCTTACCATCAGGTGAGATCGTGGCCAAGCGTTGATCTATACTCTGTAAAAAAAAAAAAAAAAAAATTAAAAAAATGGTTACATAATATACTGTATCCTTCAAATGATCCCTGGACTACGAAACATCCAAATAACGGGTGGATAACATCGCATAATGTATGCTGTCTCACCGTACGCGCTCGGGTAGGATAGGGCTCGGAGAGGGACAGCTACAAAACAATTTAACCTTGAAACAGACCACGTGGTCTTACCAACATAGCCCCTTAATGTTTGAAATCAGCTCTGATAAAACCCATTTTTAATTACATCACGTGGTGTAATGAGATTTACGATCAAATGTGATATTAATTTGTAAATAAACTCAGTACCTAGTAAAGTTTAAAGTTTTTTTAATAAATCCACTATTTGTATTACGTCGCTTACGTTATTTAATTCCGGGCAACACTGTAATACATCGTTCCTACTTTCGCAGAATAGATGAAGTATGTTGCTTCATCAACAGCCTGTATACGTCCTCACTGCAGGGGCCTCAGGTCTACTCGCCTACAGAGAGTGTATGGGACATAGTCCACCACGCGGGACCAGTGCGGATTGATAGACTTCACACACACCTTTGAATTTCTTCTCAGGAGTGTGCAGGTTTTCTCACGATGTTTTCCTTCATCGAAAAGGACCGACACTACCCAACCGAGGTACCATGCCTATGCTAAAAATAATGCTTACGGTTAGGTATTTCTGAGTCATACCTCGTCTTACAGAATGGCTCAGAATACTGCTGTTTAGGACGAATCCGAATCTGACACATGTTTGAATTTTGCATATTCAGAACTATTTCACTCGGCCTTCACAGCACCTGATGGTGAAAGGGGACAAGGCGGTGTGGCATATGAATACATGTACTATACAACACAAGTCAAACGCTACGTCTTTCTCGCTCTCAACAGTAGCACACTCTTTCGCACACTCCCGATCTAGCCACAGCCTTTTTTTTACGGTTTAAAACATTTATTTTTCATCAAGATTATAAATCACTTATATGAAAAACATAAACTAAAATATACATTAAATGTAGGGTAGTCCAATGGTGTACGATTTATAATAAAAAATAAAAAGTTGAGGGTACATATCGCATAGTTGCTGTAGAGAACAATGGCGAGTCCGACGGGCATCATATAAGGGTGCCTTCACATTGCTTCTTTTTTATACTGAATAAATAAATAAATAGATTGTAGAACATAATGATTTGATATTTATTTACAATTAGGATAGCCTTTTAAAATGTAGCTCTTAAGTAATTTTTTGAAGACAATGAGTGACTGACTTTCTTTTATACTGTTAGGCAACTTGTTGTATAATTTAGCTCCTTCATGCAATATATTTTTCTTTCCATAATTAGTTCTTGGTTTATGAAGACGCAAGTGATGAGCATTTCTTAAAATACGCTTTTGGACATTTAGGTTTTTTGTAAAAACTATTTCAGAGTGTATGTCTTTGCTTAGTATTTTTCGTATTAGTACACAGGTCCTGTGCTCAAATGTTTGTTCAATGTTCATCAGGCCGGTGTCATTATATAGTTGTTTTGTAGGAGTCAGATAATGATAATGGAATAATATTTTGATTATTTTGTTTTGTCCTATTTGTAAAATTTGAAGATTGCTCTTGGCTGCAGACCCCCACACTTCTATTAAATAGTCTATGTGGGGTTTCACAAGGGAGTTGTATATGGTCTTGCGAACATTGAGCGGCATACACCGTACAACACCTCTCAGTGCTCCCATCAGAATTAAAATATCCTCGTTCAGTATAGTGATATGCCAAAACAAACCGAATAGAGACGTCATGTATCAACTTGTAATCTCGATTTGACCACTGCTACGGTATTATATTTTCTAAAGCATACATAGTACCTCCTAGTCCGGAAGCAATAATCCTGACGTATCACTTTTTATGACGATAAACTCTGAACAAATCGTTCGTGAAACTGGAGACAAAACAAATAGTAAATCATGTTTCCCTTTCTCAAGATGGAGAGATATGTCTGCTCTCGCTCAAGGACGCTGCTATGGAACTTATGTTTTTATATTGTTAATGCTAAGCAAGCTGCATCGTCTTCCACTTGGCACCCAAAGCTTGACAACTTATTCCGATATATTTACGATCGATAATCATTTATAAATTGCCGTCTCGGGGAAAATGCGAATATTTCTTTCTGCGCCCTCTGATAAAGGTAGAGACAAAGTATATTTGCATCGAACATTATTTGTTAAATCCTACTAATATTATAAGTGTGAAAGTTTGGATGTTTAGATGTTTGGATGTTTGTGACGCTTTCACGGAAAAACTACTGAATGGATTTGAATGAAACTTTATAATAATATAGCTTATACATCAGAATAACATATAGGCTATAATTTATAGAGACATATTGTGTAAATTGTACAAAATCACACTTATAATATTAGTGGGATTACATGGGCAATTTGGGCATAACAAAAACGCGTTGCCTAGCAACCGACCATAGAATATGTAAATTCGTATATACAAACTTTTTGAAGACTATTTGAATGCCAGATATTGAAATTTCTTTTGTTTCTTTAAACTATTAGCCTACGTAACAGAATAAACACTATTTTGTACCTTATGCTGGAAATGGAGATAGATGCCTTCTATGCCTATCGAACAAGTAGAATACATCCTGAAGTACACGCGGACAAAGTCGCGGGCGGAAGCTAGTATGAAAAATAAATGATGTTGTCATTAGCGATTTTTTTTTAAAACTGACAGGCTAACAACAAATATAGAAATTACAAACAAACTTAAAACTATTCCTAATTACAAGTTTACACATTTGGGCGTCTGTATAACCTAACGATTACTTTAAAATAATGATATTCAATTTTATATTATATAGTGAATAAATATAGAGAGATAGATATATGAATGTAAATGTATAGAGGGAACAAAATAGGGATAGACAAACGAAATCTAAATAAATCATAATAAATAATTGATACATACATATGTACAGCAGATGCACATACTAGTTATCTCGGAAGAAAGCATTAGCAAGCCTTCTATCAACTACAGCTGTGCTGGTGCAGTACAGATCAATGTCTAGCTCCATTGACACGTCGTTAAAACATCTGGCATTGCGCAACAAGAAGGAATTTGCTCTGTAGTTTGTGTTTGCTGGTGGCACATGTAGCAATGCTCTCTGCCGAAAACCAAATCTATTGGTACGAAGAAATATCTTTGATAGAATGTCTGCATTGTTAATGTTGTCAGGTTTACCTCGCATCATTACTTGGTTCCCATCAGTTCACAGATATGATCACAAAATATATGATCGAATAGAACATATGCAAAAAATGTCCGAATCGTTTCAATTAACCGAACATTCAAAATGATCAGACCATAAACCTTCATTCCAATAAGGAAGCGCACATAATTACAGGCGTATTTTACCCCAAATGGACTGAAACGAGGATTGTCTTAGAGGGAACCCGTTTTTTCCCTGTTAGAAACCCAAAAACAATGGCTTGGATTGTCTCGGTGAATTAAATTACGCCGTTAGGGGTAGGACCTCGTGCACATTGCTGTTCGGCGAATTAATTATCCAAGACGCCTGGTGTTCTCAATGAAACAGTTTCAGGTTGAGAATAGTGTCAGGCAATGTTTAATTTTCACGGCAAGGCAACTTTTAGCATAGGGCTTACTAAACCTATTACCATAGTAACATTCGCACGTATGTATATGTATACACCGTACTTAATGGTGTTTGATCTGGGTGACAATTAGCTACCATTGGATTCAATAGAACGTACCGCCGCAAGACTCGTTGGTGATAGCTTACTTGTGATCTACAGAGCCTGGAACACCGGCGCAAAATAGCCAGCTTTTCAGTCTTGAACAGGCTTCATTTTTGTGAGTTTGCGAACGCATTACACGACCTAATTCCACTATCACACACACACACACACACACACACACACACACACACACACACACACACACACACACACACACACACACACACACACACACACACACACACCAAAACAGAAAAGAAAAGAACATAAAAGGTACAATGAAGGCGGCCTTATCGCTAAGAGCGATCTCTTCCAGGCAACCATGTGGCAAAAGAATCCTATAAATAACAAAGTGTGAGTGGGACTACTTAAATAAATAAATATATACATATAAATATATCACCTTTACTTAGTTAACATTCCACCATTTTGCAAGAAGCGTTTTGGTTTTTATTTACTATATTTAAATCTAAGGAGTGGAATTATCTTCATGTTTCTGAGGTTCTCGAGTACTTACAACCCTGCTGTCTTCAAAGACGGAGTGAATAGGAAGACCCTAGTGTCTCGCTTAGAAATATCTCGGCAACCGTGCATAACATCAGGCGAGATTGTGGTCAAACGGACGCCTATCTAACAAATAAAAACTTTACACATAAGACGAATGCAAGAGGTACAGCTGGTCTTTAGCCTTTTGGTCCACCCAACATATATACCTCACCTGTACGCTGTCGACACGATGTGGCTGTCGATTGGCATCATCGGCAAGCTGTAGCTCGTATAAATATGACTTTAGTGCTACAGGTTTCCTTATTGGCTGAATTTACAATGCAGATAAATCATAGCAAACTTCGCTCAATATTTTGTCGCTCTGAACTCAGTAACACTTCTGGTTCCAGCAGAACGATCGGCGCTACGTCCAGCTTTTTGCGTTGCTATTTGTGTTTTGTGATCCTTTGTTGCTGCATCACATAAATATTGAAACGAAGAAACTAATTCAGTGTTTCAATTTTAATATGTTGTAAATATCCGTGCTAAAAATAATTACGACGCTCTCATGCACTAAGCTTTACCCGGAGTGATTCGCGAAATCTACTAAATTCACCTTTCGCTTTGTTGTTAGATAATGCTGTTAAACAATAGCGCCCCTGATCTGTAGCGCCCCCGGCTGGGGCCCCTAATTGTTGTACTGTTAGCACCGTCATCTGACCATCATCATTACAGTAAGATTTTACGGCGAGAGCTGATCGCCTCTCGTTCCGTTAATGCGTGTTTCCGAGCTTAATTTTAATTGCACTTGTTAAATGTGGCATTTCGTCTGTGTGATCTTTGGGAGGCTAATTTGGTGGGCTCGAATTAAATGTTAGAATTTTAAGAAGTTTGATCATCTAATTTGCTCTGAACTTCTTACTGTAAACTTTGGCCAGTACACATTTAAAATATGTTAATGCCTTATCATAAATATATGATGTCTGGCCAGGGGAGCAATTCAGAAAGAATGTCTAACAGCTTCGTATTCGATATCTGGTTTCCGCAACTTGACGTCAGATGCGCCTATTTTGCGTAATGGGTGTGTGTCTTACTCATGCTACCCCAGCTCCAACAGAAAGCCCAACAACTTATTCGTGTTGTTGAAGGCCTCTGGGAGCGACTTCAGTGCTCCGAGGTACTTTGCCCGCAGTGTTGCTACTCCTCCGCACGCCAGCAGGACGTGAGCAGCTGTCTCCTCGGCCCCCATGCATGCTCTGCACAGAGGGCTGTCAGTGATATCTAGAGTGAGCAGGTGCTATTTGTAGAGTCCATGTCCTGTCAGTGCTCCTACAATCAGGCGAAGTTGGCATCTGCTACTAAACTTTTCTGCTGAGGCACCTGTTACAGGTTGGATGAACTGCTTAAAATGCCTTTTGTCTCCGGGGTGTAATAGTCCAAAAGTTGGAATAAGCAATGATCAAAATGGCAACTTCTTTTTCCTTAGATTATAGAAGTCCGCTTCGCTATAGATAAGGTCTAATTTAGAATTATATTCTGCATTCGCACACATAACACTCCTCATGAAAACATGAGACAGCACCATTTTATGAGTATGTATAAAGGGAATTGTTATATTGTGTCAATTATAGAAAGATTCTGAGTACTGACGCGAATCTTTCTCGAGCGTAAATTGCGTGATTGGCTATTAGAAAACAGTTCATACTCGCATTCTGTTAAAGAATTACCGGGTAGCAGTTAAGGAGGTGATAATTTTGACAAAATATTTACGGCATATAAATATGATTTATTTAGGTATAAAGTGTTAAGATAATATACATGGTGTATGCCATGCCTCTGCAGGTGAAATGTGAGAAACTAAAATGTTCTGTCTGTCATCATTTACGTACCATGCAAATAAATGTTATCTTAATTATCTTTACGTTACGTTAAAAAGCTGTGGTAGCTCAGTTGGGTAGAACGTCAGTGCTTGAACAATCGAGGTTGCGTTGGTAAAATGGACCTAATTGATTGTCTGAAAGTTCACCGTGAGTGTCTCGTAGGTAGGTTTAGAATTGAAACATGCTCCAGCCAGCAGCTTACAAGTTTATTTTATTTATTTATTAAGGCTTACCAAGTATAACACAATAACAAAAAAACTAAACTTACAAAACAATAGTGTCAAATGTGCAACTAACTTAAAGGTAAACACAGCGTTGTACTGATAATAAGAAAAATAAAATTTACACGAAAATACTTACAAATCTACATCAGAAAATTAATTTCGAAAACTACTTTTAGCGAAGTTTTAAAATGTAAACAAAGGATTGCAAAAAACATCCAAATTCTTGTTTTTCAGCCTTACAAAGGTATTATAAGTTTTACACATAGTCAATACTGGGGAATTTGAGCGGAATTCAGTATGTCTAAAGTGAGAGAATGAAAGTTTCTCGGAGACGAAACAATTCAAATGATTCTAAAACTTGTAGTATCTACCGATCAATCCAGCCTCCTAAAACTTTAAGATTAAAAACAACAAGGCTAACTTCCTTCACCATATTTGTTCAGAGACAAAAAAGAAACAAAAGACTTCGAGAAGTTTTCCTTGTCACAGCTCCAAAACGCTAGAGAAGGATTTTTTTTTGCAATTGTAATTAAGTTGGCCAACAGCGGGCCAACTTAAGCAAATTCAAATTAAGCTCCCAACTTGTAGAGGCATCGTCAATTTGTTTTGGCTGCTTAAGACTTGAGATGCGATTCAACTTTTACACAAGGAAATGCTCTTTTAAAACCTCATTCTTTTTCAGTACACTTTTTATGTCATTTAAACTTCAACGCATTTATAAAACGCTAGCTTCTTCCCGCGACTTTGTTTAGTAATACAAAACAAATACATAGTATTTCTTCGTCTAAGTTCATTTCAGAAACAATATACTGTATAACAATATATGGGGAGCACTGTGTGTTAAATTTTATGTGAGTCGTTACAATAATACTGACTTCCACATTTGTAATGCCAGTTACAGGATTGACAGATTTCACAGACAGAGGGTTTCAGGCCTCTCCTACAGAGTGTATGGTACATAGTCCACCACGCGGGACCAGTGCCGACTGGTAGACTTCACACACACATTTGAATTTCTTCTCAGGAGTGTGCAGGTTTTCTTACGATGTTTTCATTCACCGAAAAGTCTATGCTAATGCTAATGATTTTTATCATTGGTACATAAATTCCAAACAACAAATTGGAACTCATTGCTACGAGCCAAGATCGAACCCAGACCTCGATTGTTCAAGGACTGACGCTCTACACAACAGAGATACCATGGCTAGCCAGAAGGGCTTAAGTAGCTGCTAGATTATATTTACCTGCACGCCGGTTGCTCGGACAGAAGTACGGAGCCCATGTAGTGTGGACAGGGTTGGGTTGGCAGCACCGTGTGCCTCGTATCGCCACGCTATTACCGTGTATGTGATAGTAAGCTGACGGGAGCTTGATCCAGCAAACCCAATGCATAATCGCAGATACGTTACTCCCGTGTAGAAACGAGACACGCACAGATAGCCATCCCAACGCTCACCAATACTGGATGGACGCCCCTTCGAGTCCTCGTGTCAGAACTGCTGGCTGGTGGTGCAGTGGATCGGAGTAGAAGGGCCAAATATCACGATTTTTTTTTCCTTACTAGGTGGTCACAGAAACGAGCTTTTTAGGAAATTATGCTCGTAGAGCGTTACAAAGATGGAAGTTGTAGCTCGTTCCCTAGTCAGTTCCTTTAGGGAAGAGATGGATTGACTGATCCCGTTTAAAACCGGGAATCAAACGGCGTAATACTTAGATATCCCTTTATGGAGCTGCTCAGAAGGGCACCTGAATATTTGCGAGGCGATCACGTGAAAATACCAAGCGAAGGGTAAGATTTTCACGATAGATTGAACTGTGCCAAAGTGACAGACACAGAAGTTCAAGTGAAACCCAATAGATATGGTGATACCATATAGATTCCCTGATAATAACAGAATTGCTATCTCAAAAGTATGTACGAGTGTCATTTGTTGTCTTCCCGTTTGCTATAATGTCCAGACCTTATTTCTCTGGAACGGGTAAAAGTATTTGTTAGAAGGTGTTAAAAACGAAGCTTCAAATTCAAATTTTTGTTACATATACTTGCAATCGACTCGTCATAATTGCTAATTAACAACCAAGTTTTCGGAAACAAATGCAATACGAGTAATAACACACTTTTTGCTGCTTCCTGTTATAAGCATAGGCAAATGGTGTATCAAATTAATATCATTTTATACCGATAAAAACTTCTATTTTACGGTTGAATCATCGACTGAATATTTTTTTCAATGCAAAGTACGGACAAAGAGCTTAGTTCAGTTTGATGTCATTGTATCTGATTAACATTTTCCTTAGAACAAGTGCTTATTATATTTCCTATTATGAATTTTAATAAGCTAATTAATAATAATCATATTATGTGGTATCACGAAACCCTTATTGCACGAGTCCGACTCACACACAAGTTTTTAATTATCAGCTATATATGTCCTTTGGCTGACTTGAACTCCCTCATAGATCAGCACGAGTAATATCCATTTCTTTTCAGCATTTGCTATAATATACACACTATTAATTACATGAATTTTCTATCAATAAGGCTCATTAGAGACGATATGAAACTGCTCCGTAAGTGAGCTGCAAAATTGCGGTTCAATTGCAGTTACTATCGATAAATTTTGCAGTTCGTCTGTCTTGACATTAATTCTGAACCAATGTATGTTTAATGATGTTGCTACGCCCAACGGGGTCCATAAACCTGAGGTTTTGTAACCGCTGCCGAGCCCGTGCATGTAAAACTGTTTTATGGGTGCAATAAAAATATGAACATGAATAGATTGAAGCACAGCTTAGGACGATACGATCGATTTAATACAAATATGTTGTATAAGTATACTAGGAGACATATTGTAATAACGCTGAAAATTAATGGTACAGTACTCGCACACCAAGTTGGCCGCTCTGAAGTTAGCTCTCCGCAATCACAAACATGTACAGACGGAATGTGTGTGTATTATTTTCGATAATAACTATCCCTAGATAACATACAACACTAGGACATTTCTTTCCACCCGCTAACTTGCCTTGCCTCCGACTTGTACGTTAATAATTGGTACTTCGCGGTCTTTTGTGGCTAACTTCAGAGGGGCAAACATAGTTTGCGAATACTACACAATGTGATAGGTAGCACCTGTTACCTCAGTCCATTTCGAACAAACAAATGTAACGGACGTATTCGGTATCTCTGTTCTTTTTACTGTTTTAATCATGCTTTCCTTTATCTTTCCGTAGTCAAATAAGGAACCCTTATAGTTTCGCTCTGTCCATATGTCTGTCCGCGGCTTAGCTCAGAAATTCTTACTACTAGAAAGCTGTAATTTGATACGGGTATACATAAAAATTACGCCGACAAAGTGGTAGAATAAAATCTTGAAAAATAGTTTTTTAAGCATGTTAATTTTTCCATACAACCAATATTATTTCATGCAAAAAAGATGATGCGTGCGCGTAAATTTGCTCTAGACAAATAATAACATTGTTATGATGTACATATTAGCGCAAGTTCCGGGTACACTGACTGGCAGGAGAGGTAATTCTATTGCGTTTTAGTTTAGATTTCTGTGCCGAGATCGAATGAAAGGGCCACAGATAATAATTGATTTATCATTGTTGAATGGTTTCAAGATGTGAAGTGATCTCAAAAGAAGAGTAAATAGGCACCTTCTAGACCAACACGTAACATCGTCGACCTCATCGTCACTTACCATCAGGTGAGATTGAGGTCAAGTGTTGGTCTATCTTCAATAAATAAATAAAAAAAGTTTTCTTCAATGTCCCAGTTTTAATAATTAATATCATATGATATACGAGTATATTCTTGTAGTTTGGTTCCGAGTTTCCGATATCCCAAAGTTTGGGATCCGACCGACCGAGAAAGAAATATATTGCTCATATATTCTCACATTTAGTGAGTGCTAGTCAATACGTACAATAATTATTAAAGTATATAAACAGAAAAACACGCTTCTGTCAGTAGTACAGTCAAAGATTTAATCAATCAACATCCTGGCTCCATCATCAACAAGGCTGTTGACTATCCAGTCACCTAAAACCTGAAAGCTGAAGACGTTAGTTCGACCATTAATACCGTAACACAACAGAGCTATCAACACAGCTGTTTGACGTCAGCCCAGGTAACATGGCGGGGGCTAGCCTAGTGGACTTAGAACATGCTCTGCCACCAACCAAACTGAGTACTTATAGGTTCACGGCCACGGAGGCCGTTAAAATACACATGGTCATGACATGCTTTTTCTTCACCAGCAGCTGTTAGAAGAACCGATAGAAAATCTGACAGACGGAGAGCCTTCAAAGGTCCCGTTGGAATCCTTTGAGAATGTACCTATGATGAGATGAGAATGAACCCTAAAAGATATTACAATATTTGTATGTAAGTCAAGTTTGTAGCGACAGGCTTGATGTAGTATAATATAAACTTAATTGAATGTACGTTGACTAAATTACGCTTACAACGTATCACGTGAACGTTGACGAAATGAATTTTGTTCACTTCACACACCCCGCTTCCGAACTCATAATTTTATCACTGGAAAGGTGAGAATTTTCCCCGCGATACCGACTCGACTCTAAAACGTCGGAAATTGGTCAGGAGCCTTTATAAAGCGAGTTCAAAGGTTCTCAACGCGGTAATTGACTTCGAGAATCAACAGAGGCGCGGGCGAGATGAATTTCAGAAATTGAAACGCTGATAAAGTGACGATGTTTTCGCGTTTGGGTTTTTGATTGTTTTATACGTGGTTAAAGTTGAAGGTGTACGTTGAGAAGATTTCCCATGTGATCTAGGATTTAGAATGAGATCACCCCTTGTCGACCAGTATCCCGTACATAAAATGAATAATTAACTTACTGGCAATCATAAATAATAGAAAAGCTATTGCGTTTAGGATTTTTTATTCAATGGGAAAGGGAGGGAAAGGGAAGTCGTCAAAATATACGGCGTAAACGAACGTGTCTTTTTATTGCATTGACTTAGAAGTTTAATTTTTTTCACAGGTCTAAGGGACTGTAGACTTGGGTCTTTGATATTAATTGAAATCCGTTACCTCTTCGTGTTACTGAGGGAAAGGGACAGATGGACCGATAGCCAACACAGTACTTCTAAGGGTTCATTTTTCTTCTTGAAGTAGCGACCCTCAAAAAGACCATCCGAAATAAATAAAAATGTTAAACTAACGTACTACGTAGCATCGGCATCTCCAAATTTTGTCCTAAAAAGTTGCTTAACTCGAATTTTGCCTGTACGAAGAATCTTAATCATTATAGTAGACTATATTAATACGTATATTACTTGTAACATTTTCTAAAATTTCCGCAGGCAAAGTAATGAAAAATACTAGTAAATACCTATAATTATATCTCTTCCAACTGCGCATCACAAATCGAGTGATTTAGACATTATAGGCAGCGCAGATAAAACCTCCAATAGTTAATGTTAAAAGTTAGGTAGGTGCCAAGGAGCCCTACATATATTACCATAAATAAGTAGAGACATGGAAACAGTCCCTCCTTTCCTTATCTCGTTCTGAATACGCAGAGCCTTACTACTTTTACTACAGGCGATGACTTCAAGATTGGACTGGATATAAGATACAAGAGATACTTTTATTATCCGGTCACACACAACACACAAAGAAAAATGAAAACAAAACGACAGCAATTAAGTAGAAACAAATTAGAACTGAATAGACAAGTCAAAAATTAACAGGAAAATGAAGGCGAATGTCCAATCAAACTTCTTTTTGACTATAGATTTGCTTTATTCGTAACTTGGGCAGCACTTCGTCTCACAATGTTACCGATACCACTGAGCAAGTAAATCACTACGTTTACCGATACGAATGTGTCGCTTCAAATGGCGGAGCGAATATTTAAAGGCCTAACAGAAAGTGTTGCCATTTTATGAACAATGTTACCCACAATTCACAGGATAAACTATTTGTAGACAAAAACAAAGGGATTTTTACAAATTATATAAGTAAATCACTAAAATAAAAATGCTTCTACGTCAGTTTGTTACACTGTCGTAGCTAAGCGACTGAACGGATCTTGATGAAATTTGACACATACTGAGATTGTCATGGAAAAGATAAAGCTAGGACGTTAATGACCTTGTACTTTTCGATCACAAAAGGCTCAACGGATCTTGAAGAAATTTGGCAGTTACGTATTATTTGTCACGGAGAAGGACTTGGGACACTTTTTATCTAGACATCATGTTCCTTTTTGGTTCCTTAAATATGAAACTGTTAAATCTGCCCGATTCTCGACCCAATTTGACCAAAATTTTAACGCAGTATTATAGAGCTAAAATCTTGTGCTACAAATTAGGTCTACCTAGCGAGACCTTATAGCATATCGTGTAGGCACTGGAAACATACAAGTCATTGCCCTGGGGTATGATATATCGATATTTGGTAAACAACTTTATTGAATTCAAAGAAATTCGCCAAGCGTTTTTCCTCTAATTTCGAAGAAAAACACGTATGACTACATATAAAGATACAGTGCGGTTGGAATTCTGACTTTACGCCTACATTTTAAGAGTGATATCGGAATGCTTGCGGAATATTGTGGATAGGCCGCGTATGAATTTGTTATAAGTTTTTTGGAGGTTTTTATGCCTTTTATATCGGTTTCGAGTTGAAGGGCCTTCAAACGGCATGATAAGGTATACGTTTTCTTTTGGAACGGATAAATTGTTTTAATGCGTATGTGAAAAGCTTTTAAGATGAGGCGGCTTGGTAAACAGATTATTTTCCACAAAACAAACAGAAAAAAAAGGTTGGAAATAATAATAATGAAAAATTCGTATTTCGAGACGTTAGCTGAAACATTAGTTAGTATGCTTTAGTTTAGGAAATGATCACAACTGAATGGAAACTTATAAAAATAGAAGACTAAACCATCCATCTACCTAAGACAGTGTTCTTAATTAAAACAAAAGAATGTTAGAATTTTGTTCCCTTTAGATCACGGTGTAGAACCAACTCGTTCTCCCCTCCATGACTTATGCAGCAGAGACATGGACGCTCACATGAAGTGAGCGAACGATGGCGAGCTTGTAATATCCTTGTGCTACAAGGTCACGAATGATGAAATCCGCCGACGTACATAGGTGACTGACATAGCTACTCGAATCAGCAAGTGAAGTGGCAATGGGCAGGACACATTTGTCGACGAACAGACGGTCGATGGAGCAGAAAAATTCTCGAGGAGACTTCGGATCAGGAGACGCGGTGTAGGAGCAGGGAGCGAGTGGACCTGAGAGAGAGACTGAGGACCAGAAGTACTGTCGCACGTTGGGAGAGGCCTATCTTCAGTAGTGGAGAAACTCGCGGTGATAAGTCACGTCAAACAAAAATTAAAATTAGAAATTAGCCACTAGATTACAGCATGGCTTCCCAAACCTACTCGTATTTGTACTGCGACGCCCTTGAGAATTTTCCATTTTTTTACGACGACCCTTAACCCAGACTTCTCAGACCAATAATACCCACCAGTTTAATACTAGCCTCATAACCGAATATCTGAAAAACTTTATTCTGACATTTATAATATAAAATTGCTAAACATTTTACTGCTGGCTGGATGAAAATGAGAAGGATGTGCTTGCTTTTCTGAGCATAGCTTAGCAAGTTATCATAGGGCGCCGCGACGCACAGTTTGGGAAGCCCTGGACTACAGAATCACATCGTATAACTAAATATAATCGGTAACTGATCGGCTCCAACGAATGCACGAGTAGCAGGCAAAATAGAGAATTAAATTGAAAGCCACATTGTAAATATAAATTCGTGAAATAAATCATCAGCTTGAAATTTGGTCCATTTTGTGATACAGTGCCAGGGCGCCGTTGTACTGTGTACTTACAGCGCACTAATGTTTTAGGCTCTGCATGATTTATAGCGCATTAGAGGCCCATACGGTTGTTGCCGGTGCTTTTGGTAATATCATAAGTTTACTGATTTTGTTGGTATATTACTTTCGCAACAGCTAAAGTCAGATAAAATGTGCAGATAACTTACAGGACTATTTATTACAATTAGCTGTATGGACTCAAGGGTAAGTTACAAAGCCTGGAACATCGCCGTAAAATATTCATTTCGGAGAGTGTGCGATTGCATTACACGATCTAATTCCACCGTCCCTTGTTTACAATCGGTCAACCATAAGAACGTCTGGGTTCCACCCCGAGTTAACATTCCACCATTTCGTAATAAGCTCAAACTCTAAAGCCGTTATGTCATACCTATTTACTGATTCGGGTGGAGAGTTTTTTGCACCGCGTCACTAGAATCACTTTTCAACAGGTTCTATTAGGAAAATTACAAGTCTTATTGAAATGTCATTGTCAGGGCTATTTTATTTTAGACGGTCACTCGAATGATATCATTGTTTTAGTCATCTACCCATCTCTTCTATCTGAGGAAGCTAAACTAAGTAAGTGGATACGGAATACTACAGTGTAAATGATTTTATACAAGATACATTTTGAGCATCTATAATATTATAGATTTATTTTATTATTTTATTTTGACATTGAAATTACTGTTTGACATTTATTTTATATAATTTTTGACATCCTACTAATATTATAAGTGTGAAAGTTTGGATGTTTGGATGTTTAGATGTTTGGATGTTTGTGACGCTTTTACGGAAAAACTACTGAATGGATTTGAATGAAACTTTACAATAATTTAGCTTATACATCAGAATAACATATAGGCTATAATTTATAAAGACATATTGTGTAAATTGTACAAAATCACACTTATAATATTAGTGGGATTACATGGGCAATTTGGGCATAACAAAAACGCGTTGCCTAGCAACCGACCCTAGAATATGTAAGTCGTATATACAAACTTTTGCGTTCATAATATTAGTGTGAAGACTATTTGAATGTACTACGTCAGATATTGAAATTTCTTTTGTTTCTTTAAACTATTAGCCTACGTAACAGAATAAACACTATTTTGTACCTTATGCTGGAAATGGAGATAGATGCCTTCTATGCCTATCGAACAAGTAGAATAAATCCTGAAGTACACGCGGACAAAGTCGCGGGCGGAAGCTAGTTTTCAATATTCTTTACGATCATTGTACACTGCGACATTTTTATATATTTTTTGTAATCTTGAAATTGGTACTATGAAATAAATAATCTAATCTAATCCTTATATAAAAAGCTTCTACGAGTATCAAGACCTATGTATTTATGTGTGTGTCTCTATCTCTCGGATATCGATATGAAATAAAAGTTTCACGCAAAACGTACCATATTCTCTAGTGTATGACGTTCGTAAAAAGCAATGACACAGTACATAAGGCAGTGTTATACATAATTAATATGTCCCGTTTTCTCTTGAAAATATCCTTACACATAGTCATATAAAATGCCGTTCGAATATATGATTACATGAACTTGACATGAACATATTTTGTGGAGTTTGTCTTTAGGTTTACGAGATATCTAAATCGACTCGGTAGCCCTATGACGTATGTAAGTACAACATTCTTTAGTTTTGATTGTGTTAGTTAAAATTGTATACGTTTTGTTTGGTCTTTTCAATGATTTGATGATTATGAGATTTCCTTAAGCCGATCCACCTCCATAAAAGTTTCATGCTAAATTTATGTTGCCATAATCTTTTAAAATATAATAGCTGGCTTTGTGCAGTAACTATCTAAAAATAGCACATCAGATTGTGATGTCGCGAAATGAGTATCATTAACATACAACTTCACAGTGAATCACAATTTTCATTTTAAATACTTTTTTCGATTATTGTTCAAAGCGCCATCTATGAACCATTAGCTGCTTAACGGCTATTGTAGCTATTGTAGTTGTAAATTAAAGATATTTTTTTCGCGACATCTGAACACACACACACACACACACACACACACACACCAAAACAGGAAAGAACATAAAAAGTACAATGAAGGCGGCCTTATCGCTAAGAGCGATCTCTTGAATGAATCGAATGAATATATATACATATATTATAAATACATATAACGGATAAACAAGAAGAAAGGCTAAGGAATAATCTGTTCAAGGAAATACGTTTTTAGGCTAGCTTTGAAGGATCGTAAGGAAAGTTTTGTTTTGTAAGTATCTATCATATTAAAATCGTAACTGTCGTATGATCCTATCTTTTTCTATTATTTATGATTTTCAGTATGTCAATTATTCATATTCTGCAAGGAACCCTCGGTGAGCGAGTCCGACTCGCACTTGACCGATTTTATTTTGTACATTTAACTGTCATTATGGAGTTATCAGCAAAAATAATTATCTATTGTTTAATATTTTCTTGTGGGTGTGACTCTCCAGTGGGAGCTGCACATTTCGACGCATTATTCATCAAACACTAGATCCGGCTGCTTGTAAAATACAAGACAAATAGGTCCACATCAAATCGGATGTTTGAATGTTATCATTTAAAAGGTTCCGGGGGATTTTGTATCTGCGTTGGCTTGGCTTGTGAACTTAGTGGCGAGCGAAGCGGGAGAGAAATAAATATTTACATCTACTTACCCGAATGCGCCAGAAAGAGGGTTGTGTTTTTCGAGAGTATGTATGTATAATTATTTGGCCGCTGCGGCCTGAACGCTCGATGAATTTTAGCTTAAAGGTTATCATTAGATTCGTATTTACTGTGAGAGTGACACTGGGTATATCCAAATTATAAAAAGTTAAAAAATATCGCTTTTCATTCACTTGTTGAATACCCTTTATTTACACATGAGTTATTTTCTGACTGTTGTCTTTACAATTTTGGAAGCAAATAAAATCAAAGCGGTATACCCGTTGGATAGTTGTAAAATCTCTCCTCGCCTCTCACCCCGCTGTCCAACTCATTTATACCAGCTTACCGCTGACACGGCGCGGATTCGGCCGCCACAGACAATGCCCGAAACAAGATGGATGTAGCTTGTAGATGCCCTAATTGTACTATCCGACCGCACTCGCCTTTGACTGCGGCTCCCAAACATTATCTATCGGTGTTAGGACGAGAACTGGTGTTTTTGACGTAATAAAAAGCCAACGTCATGCGGTGTTCCCAGGCGGTCACCCATCCAAGTTCTGACCGCGCCCGACGTTGCTTAGCTTCGGTGATCGGACGAGAACCGGTGTTTTCAACGTGGTATAGACGTTGGCAACTGTCAGTCTGTAACCTGCTGTCACTATGTCAGCTAGCTGTGCTGTGACGTCACTAGCTCGTTACACATAACAAAATTAAACGAAAAGCCAACGTCACGCGGTGTTCCCAAGATTCAACGATGGATTTGTTGATCTGTTAGATACGAGTATAGATCAAAGGCCTTTATGAACGGTTATTGGAAGGTTGCGTAACCTTATAAGGTATGTATCTAATGTTCAACACATCTCTGTATTTACATACCACCTCAACAGCAAAGTTAACATATCCAAACAGCCATTGAGGGCGCGGGCGTTGCGCAGGGCTCACTTTGGGTCCCAAATAATTAAATTTCGGTCAACCCTAACGCGATTGTTTCGGCATTAGCAATTATAATTCAAATTCGGCCATAGCTGTTTGAGGGCCCATTTGTAGAGGCTTGACGGCTTTAGTAGTTTCGGAGAAGTGCTAGACAGTCCAATTTATAAGTAACTATCTTGATTGGAAAGTACTTTTAGGGTTCTGTACCTTGAAAAAGCCCTGGTAGCTCAGTTGGGTAGAGCGCCAGTTCTTAAATGAGCACCATCAGGGTGCAGTACAATGACGCGTTCCGCATCCTGATGGGGCTGCCGCGATGGTGCAGTGCGTCGGGCATGTTCGCCGAGACGAGGGTCCCTGATTTATTTTGCATCATCAGGACACGAGTGTCTTTCTGGGAGAGGCTGCGATCCTCAGATAATTCCATTCTCCAGGCTGTGGTGGAGGGGGTGTCCAGTCCTATTTTTGTCTACTGGCTCTCCGTGCACCGGGATGCAAACCGAAAATAGCATAGGTATTCCTAGTATTTAGTTTAGTGTAGTTTTATTTAATTTAATTGTAATTATTATTATTTTCATTGTTAGGTTGTTTTTTGTTTTTAAGCCTTTGCAATAAATGATTATTATTATATATATTATTAAACAATCGAGATCTGGGTTCGATCCAGGCTCGTACCAAAAGTTCCAATTTGTTATTTCTAATTTATGTACGAAAGATAAAAATCATTACCATTGGCTTTTCGGTGAAGGAATACATCGTGAGGAAACCTGCACACTCCTGAGAAGAAATTCAAAGGTGTGTGTGAAGTCTACCAATCGGCACTGGTCCCGCGTGGTGTACTGTGTCCCATACACTGTCTGTAGGAGAGTAAGCCTGAGCCTCTGCAGTTGGGACCAAAGATTCAGCCATTAATTTAGTATATTTTGACGATTTCTTTTGAAAGCACTCCAAAAGCTATAGGGTACTTCCCATTGACCTAGAATCCTGAAATTGGACAGTAAAAATTCAAGTTATTCAATCAATCAATCAAAATCGAATCAAAATCCTTTTATTTAAAAAAATAATTCCATAAAATTAAATAATCATCCACCCGTTATTTTGGATATACTACTATACCCGTGCTTAACTATAAGGAAAAAATTTGTTTTTTTACTATGTATTTTGTTTTTGGATTGCTCCATATTTTTTCAAAGTTCCCTATTTATTTAAACGTCATTTCACGGCAAAATTTTATTTTGTTAATGTTTACTGGCGTTTTCTGTTGATTTGTTGTCTAATAGGAACTCACGTAGCCATGAAATATCTCTTATAACGAGCGACCGTTTCTCCGTGAAATGGTTGGCCCGTTGATAATGAAGTGAAGATGTCCGTAAAATGCTATATTCTGTCGTACAGTGGAGCTCACTGATGCGTGGTCGGCGTATTGCTGCCAAAACTACCTCCGTGCGCACACAGGTGCAGGCGACCACTATAACATGAGACATTAACAGAATTTTAAATCATAAATGCTAGTAGTTTTCCGTGACATCTGCGTGAACTTCAGAATTCGATAGTCTATGTAAAAAGATAAATAGGTATATATCAATTTTTTTTCGATACGCCTAATCGTTTTTTTAGGTCAAGTGCGTGTCGGGCCACGCGCAGTTTAGGATTCCTTAGTTGAACTGGTTTTATAAAAAGATTTTGAGTCAAATTTGTACGATTGACAACGGAACTCTAAAAAGTAGTCATGTACAGCCTGCGGCAGTCCACTGCAGGACATAGGCCTCTCCCAGAGTGCGCCACTCGATTCGGTCCTCTGCTCTCCGCATCCATTCACGTCCGGCTACCCTACGTAAGTCGTCTTTCCACCTAGCCGGGGGACGTCCTACACTACGTTTGCCTAGGCGTGGTCTCCACTCGAGAACTCGTCTGCTCCAGCGACTGTCTGTCCTTCGGCAAATATGACCCGCCCACTGCCACTTCAGTTTGCTAATACGGTGAGCTATGTCGGTCACTTTGGTTCTCTGACGGATCACTTCGTTCCGAATGCGGTCCATCAGAGAGACTCCGAGCCCTTTTCCATAGCCCGCTGAGCGACTTTAAATTTGTGGATCAGTCGTGCCGTGAGTGTCCACGTTTCGGCTCCGTAAGTCATCACGGGTAAAAAGTAGCCTGTATCCTTTTCCAACTCTACAACTATCCCTGTACAAAAATTCAGATCATTCTGAATCTCGGCTACGTTGCAAAGGAAGGACAAACAAACAAACTTTCGCTCAAATGGCTGTAGAATGTGACCACCCCCTGATCCTGAAGTATCGTCACTGAAAAACAACAACAGGGCAGAAGCATCTACGCATGGAACGGCATCTTATTGCGATGATGAATCCGCCGCGTCGTGCTTTTGTCAAACCTTTGATGGAAGTTCCGACGTAACAATCAATGGGTGACGATCACCATCCTTTAGGTTTAATTCTGCCCTCTGGCTTCTGTACCTGTTCATTTTATTCCAGCGGCTCTGCGATAGGATATATGCTGGAACTATGAGAAAATAGAAAGCTCCGCGACGATTTTCCCAAGTCGACATTTACGCAGGTCGCAGTGGCGACTCGGTAATGCCTCCTAAAGGCTAGTAAGGCAGTAAAGGTGGTTACGTCACAGTTTGTATATTTACTTTACCTCCGTTGGAGCTGCTCTTATTGCCTTCAGTCGGGCTTATGTTGGGGTTTACTATTGATAAAAACAAACGTGCCTAAAACCTACAGCGTTTGGTAACTGATTCATACTCTTTAGGATTCCGTACTTCAAAAGGAAAAAACGTTACCTTTATATCATCAATTTGTTGTCTGTCTGTCAAGTGTAAAAAACTCGTAGAGGTATCAAATTGAAATTAATATCAAGTACTCAAATCTGCAATCTCTTTAATCTGTGAAAAAATAAAACTGCTAAGTTAAGGCGATAAACAGATACAGCCGTTAAGATATAGCTGTATTTTAGACCATTTCCATACCAAATGCAAGCAAACAAATCCTATAGGGTACTTACCGTCGACCTAGAATACTGTATCAAGAAGCAACAAGCACAGCACAAGTATAGGAATAAATCTGATAAGTATAATTTTTTAATTATATCTCATTAAAATCGTTTTCACGATTACAAACTGTTGCAGCGCCTGTCGTTGTTTGTATTTTAATGTGTAAATTAATAATTGCTCGTTGATTCCATTAGGCGCATTCGTTAGGGTAATGGGTGCATATTACCTTAAGTACCTATAATTTATGATTTCCAATAGTTAATTATTTATATTCTGTACGGAACCCTCGGCGCGCGAGTCTGACTCGCACTTGGCTGTTTTAAATTTGATATGCGAAAACATTAACGGTAGTTAAAAGGGAAACTATCACAGTTAAGTACGCTTTACAAGTTAACGAGTAATCTCAAGATTCATAGCATAAAGGCACGGAAAAGGGCACCTATCATTAACTGCTTAATTCCGCCACAGATCTGCGTCGGAGTGAACCACAGACAAACCTTGCCGCTAATAACAGTGTTGTGTCGGTAGCTTCACTTTGATCTGCGGTGGGAGGGGAAATCGCGGGGAAGGAACACTCGTGACACTATATTAAGTGTGCTGAACACACCAGGCTGTGTGGTCTCGTCTTTAGAATGTAATCCTCCCATGATCCTGAGATAAAATGTGAGAGCGAGTCGATTCAAATCGGAGCTGCACTTTTTAGAGTTCCATATCTCAAAATGACACATTGTCACGTTACAGGCGCGTCATGATTACAAAATTCATTATGCACTAGGAAAAAAGTGTGAAGTAGGTAATATATGACAAGCGAACGCGTATTAAATATAAATTACGCTTATAATTGAAATATTGCAAGATGTTCCTATTTGCTGTAGTAAAAGAGTTTTGAGTTAATTGCATTTAATACTATTATTTTCCCAATGATCACAAAGTCAAAATTATTGTTGTTTATTATTAAATACACACCTTACATGTAAGAATTAGTCATATTATCATTTATCAATTGTTATATTATTTTATGAAGTAAGTACATATATGGTCATGAGGGATATCAATGACAGTGCTTCGAGCTGTAGCTGACTCCAGGTGGATTTTTTGATTGCAAGTCTATGACCTCTTTAAACATTTCTTTATCGGCCATCCCTGACCTATAAGATCACTTTGTTGTCCGTCTGTCAAGACCATTTTTCTCAGGAACGCGTAGAGGTATCAAGCTGAAATTAATATCAAAGTCTCAAGTTTGCAATACCATGAAGCTGCGAAAAAAGAAAATTTTTAAATCAATGCAATTGAAAGATGAGGCCATTTATGTCCCATATTTTTTGTGTTTACTTTTCAATCGAATCGTACCTCGTTCGTTGCTTATTATCTGACCTTATGAATTTCTGTACGGAACCCTCTGTGAGCGAGCCTGACTTACATTTGGCCGGTTTTATTCCATAGCCAGACTACCATTATCGGATGATATTTATATCGCCTGTGATACTTCAGTGTATCTCATAAGGTCTATGAGTAATTGCAGGGTGAATTCCGTCATTGAATAGAGTTAATCTGTGTCATCTTATGGGTCGGCCATAGATGATGGTTTAATTAAGGTAATGCAGTCCCCTCCATTATTCACTGCTGTTGGATACTAAACATGTACCCATGGTTCGGGTTTAACATTAGGGTCACCCCAAGTTCCAGTGGGTGTCATCGAAGTCATCACTATAATCGTATGGATAACTTCATTTCCTTTCTTCTTTCGTCTTCTTCTTTCTTGAAAATTCCTCACCTGGAGGTAAAATTTAAATTAAATATTGGAAGAAATTAATCATTGTTAAAAAAATAACTACGCTCGCGCTCACTCACGCTCGGTGGGGTCGCAAAGAATAAGATAATTTAGTGGAAGGATGTCACAGATTTCTACAAAGCCGACATGCAATTTGACAAAGACTGCCGTCATCTCTCCCCTTTGCCTCTCACTCCCCCTCCCCTCTATCGGTATTTTGTTAATTTATAAGATGAAGCGGGTTTTGAGTAGCCACTAGAATGAGTGAAACTAATTCTAGCAAAAGAGGAATACATTGAACAAATAAAACGGCATTTAAGATTGTGAAGACAATTATAACTATAACAGAATGATCTAAATAACACTAATCAACTAATAACACATGTTAAGGCGATCCATCTCCATCAAAGTTTCATACTAAATTTCTGTTGCCGTAATCTTTTCAAACATAATAGCTGGATTTGTGTAGTACCTGTATAAAAATAGGACATCAGATTGTGATGTCGCGAAATGAGTATCATTAACATACAACTTCACAATGAATCCATTTTTTCGATTATCGTTCAAAGCGCCATCTATGAACCATCAACTGCGTAACTGCTATTGTAGCTGACTATGAAGTTGTAAATTAATGAGATTTATTTCGCGACACTATAATTTCATCTCCTATTTTTATGTAATTACTTATCAAAGTATTCTATAAAAGCTATTCTATTTTAAAAGATTATGGCAACAGAGATTTAGTATGGGAGCATTAGGAGAGGGATAACGTTAAAGTGAAAAAGGGGCTAAGCACTGTACAAATGACGCGAAAAGGTAGTCATCGTCAACGATAAAAGAGTTCAAGATCTAACAGGTGCCAAGCATTTATTTTCATACGCTACTAGCATTGACTTTGTCCGCGTGGATTCCAGAATCTACTACACGTTTGAAAGGGATAAAAGATCTTTAACTATCCCTATACCAAAAAATCTAATCATTTTGCCCCTTATGCGAAAATTATTTTATTATCAGATGTCAAGGATCCATATAATTGTTAGTACTGCTTATAACTATGTTAGTAAGTATATGTCACAACTGAGTTAGTCAAACTATTTACATGTCGCATAATGGGACAGTCAAATCTCCAGGCTATGGTGTTCAAGATGCGATTGGAGCTGGCGCGCACTCGACTGGATAAAGACGCGTACTGTTTCCGGAGGACAGCATGAAGCTGTCTGTGCGCGCCTCCGCGAACATAGGTGACGCACTGCAGTAGCGCCGCAGCCCCAGCAGCATCCTGAACGCGGTATTGTATTGGACGCGCAGAGCGATAAGCGATTTTTGGGTATAGCTGACCCGCAGGCTGCTTGAATAGAACGAAGTACAGTACGCCTTAAACAAGGTAACTTTAAATGCGTCTGTACATTTAGCAAACCTGCGAGTCAGCATGTTCGCCCTCACCGCCAGCGCCCTGCGCTCACGCTCGATGTCCATGAATGAAATGAACGACAAACCATTGCATTTGTAATATTAGTATGGATTACATCCTATCTATTAGTAGTAGCATTATTCTTGGACACATGGTTACTCAGAAAATGTCAATGTCAATTGGTATAGTTTAATTTGACATTTGACTTGAGGTCGACTAAATCTAGTCACTGGTAACTCACACCAAGCGAGAGGAATTCAGAAGGCCTTCTGAAGCGGCGGACGATATTAAAAATGATAAGTATTCCATCCGACCTTAATACAGCCTTATTGGTCCAGATTGGGGTAGATACCGATGATCTATAACGTTTAGATGTATCAACTGGAGCAGGTCAAACGCAGCCTTGGAGAGTCCTGCACTATCAACTTAACAGTACAACTTTTAGGGTGCAAAATCAGAATCAATGATTACTCTGTATTTGTGTTTTATCAAAATAATGTCAGCCACGGCTTGCCAAGCATCCATTCATCAGCCGGGTGACGTCTACTGTTGGTCCTCCTCCATGTTTAGGAGGGCTCATGGTATAATAAACACGCTTGTCAGACGGTTCGGTGATCGCAGTATTCGGTTTAGGTCTTCAGGAGGCTGCTTCTCCCTCCGGTATTGTTATGTCTCTTGCGACACTCACGGGAAGGGATGGGATAGATAGATAATCGGAATCCCACGGCTATTGATTCATTAAGTTCGGACAAATCCCTTCACACATCTGCGTATAGCATATCGATGACATAGGTTTAAAAATCCATCTCTGAAAGGGATGATCCGTGACTAAAGAGATCCTTTAAGTCCTTTCACCAATTCCACTGAGTAACATGGGGGATCTGTCACTTATTACCCAATTAAGTTTGGGGAATACCCAATCTAGACAGTTGATGGTCCTCATCAGAGTTTTTATGGTATTGATAAGGTACGGTGGAAATGAGATTTTTTATGACCGCCACCTTTCTTGTCACGGACAAAATGGAACGCGGAAATGCGTGAAATGCCTTCATTGTACCTATATCAATCCATACCATTATTATGAACGCGAAGTGAGTTTTATTTTGCCTTCCTTCACACCGACGGAGAGTCAGATTGACTTGGATTTTTGTAAAGGGATAGATGAAGGATCGAAATTCGATATAGGCTTATTCTTATCCAGGTCAAACCAGTAGTTCACATGTAATAATTTATGCAGTCCACACGGGACTTACTGATTGAAATAAAACTTTACTCGATATTTTACTTACTCTTATTAAACAGGTTTCGAACATATTTGAATACGTGGGAATATGAATGGAGAAGGATACGTACGTTTACTAAAGACCACGGATAAATTCTTCGCTTTCCTTTGCCTGGTACATGCACTGGTTCTTATTCTCCACCCACTTAACACGTATCAACTTTTATTATTTGCGATGAGTCCGAAATTAATGTATGAAGTATTCACAGATTTCTTGCACAATTTTGTGTTTACTTTGCGGCGGTAGCGGGCGAACTGAGCTGAGAAGGTAGATGGCTAAGAAGGATGGTAGGATGAAAATAATGGCGTAGACAATATTATTAATAATTAACATGCTGAAGAAAAAAAATTTTGTAAATTATGCCGCTGCACTGTATAATTAAACCCTTTATTGCACAGAAAAAAAATGATTTTCAGGATGTCCACTTTCAGGGTTCCGTATAACGTACAATATTTAACAAAATATGAATTACAAAATACCACACGATTTTTTTATGGATGCAGAGTTTCAGCATCATCATCAGCCAGGCAACGTCCACTGCTGGACACAGACCTCCTCCATGGTACGCCACATTAACCGCCCTTCAAGAACTCTTACCCTCCATTGGTTATCCGTTCTAATCCCATGTAAGCATGTAAAATCTAGAAAACTAGGTCCTGTATGTTTCTTTTATACTGTTTTGAAGTATTTGTTGTTATAGTGGCAACAAATAAATGATAATCTTATCTTATCTTAACAAAAATACATCATCTGTGATAATTTCTACAGTCTATCACGCTTCATGAGAGACAGCCTGGTGACAGACGGACAGACAGACAGACAGACGGACAGCATAGTCTTCATAACAGGGTCCGTTTTACCCCTTGGGTGCGGAAGACTAAAATCATTTTGAATTTAAGAGAAATGGTGTACGTAAATATAGTTTGCTAAAATCCACCTAAAATCCATACCCTCGTTTCGTATGCCTATTCATAGGTGTTGATTGCACTTTGAAATTGTATTTTGATGCGTCATTTACCACGAATTTAACCCCTGAGCGTTTGCCTGCGACTGACTGGCCCATTTCATCTCACTTCCATACCGTACAAACATTACGGCTGATGTTTTAGGACGTACATAAATTAACACTTAGACGAGCGTTACAAAGCACTCACATACAAAGTTGATGGATACAAAGCAGGGAGATACAAAGTGGATATATGTGTGCAAAGCATTTTACTGCTTCCGTATTTTACAGTCCGGTATAATGCGGGGATAAACTTGTGGTGTGATCATGAGTAATCTGTACAAAAGAGATAAAAAGTAGCTAAGTGTGATTATTTTATAAACAGAGTGATTGTTAATCTTTTTCCATATTCTTAGGGTTCCGTACCTGAAGGGTAACCAACGGGACCCTAAAACTAAGCCTCCATTATCCTTCTCTCTGCATCAGGCTGTATCTTATGATTTAAATAGGTGGATAGTTGAAGTTTTCACAGAGTGTGTATTTCTTTTGCCGCTATAACAAATAATGAAAATAAATTAAAAATAATTCGATATATCACATTAAAAATCCGGTAGCTCAGTTGAGTAGAGCGTCAGTCTTTGAACAATCGAGGTCTGGTTTCGATCCTGGCTTGCACCAATGAGTTCCAATTTGCGATACAGAGTTGCTTTCACTATGTATTTTTGGTCACAGTTGAAAATAGAAAGCGACGATAGCATTTTGCCTTCACGAACCAATTCGTAGAAGAAAACACTTTTCCCAGATTTCTCTTTGCGCTTCATTTTACTTTCATTCGTTACGTTAAAAACAACAGTACTTAGCAGTTAATGTTTACGAAGACAGCTAAACTAGCTCTGGTGGTGTTTTGTGGTCCCTAATGTACTTTTTGTTCATACGTAGTAGTTGCTCTCTCTGTATTCTAATTAGTGCAGCGAAGTGTCCTGGACAGTTAAAGGCAGAGTCATTTTATGACATACGTTATCAAGCATGGTGATAAAAAAGTGGTTTAGTGCGAGTCAGACTCGCGCGGTTCCGTACAGAACATGAATAATTAACATTATGAAAATAATAATTTATAAGATTCAAGATTCACTTTATTGACCTAGTAATATGAACATTACACTCGGCACGTCAAAATATTACATATATGCATATTAAACTATACTTCATTATCCTAATTATATTAACCTAAACATTTAGATATAAATGAACATTTCATTGGTCAGACGTAATTCTATGAATTCGTTAATAGAGTAGAAGGGACTGATTTCGAAAAATGATTTTAGTTAGTAGAAAGAATATGTTTTGAAATACAAAAAATGTAATCATAGTATTATTCTTGTGATGTATTCTCATACTTCTGCTGTAAAACCTTGCTTATTGCAAAATTTCATGATTCTAGTTCAATGGGAAGTACCCTACAGGTTTTGCTTCTTTCTACGTCAAAAAATGCGGCTTAAACGATCTTTATTAGTGCGTCGACCTAGAAACTTCATTTTTGACAGCTCAAAGTGTCTGCAGACTTGTGTTCATCTCATCATATACAGCCTATATATGTCCCCACTGTAGGGGCTCAGGCCTACTCTCCTACAGAGAGTGTATGGGCCATAGTCTACCACGCGGGCCCAGTGCGGGACGAGTGAGTCCTTTTGAGGTACGGAACCCTAAAAAACAAACTATTTGAATATTTGCTAGACGTGGGGATTTACCAAGGAGGCTAATATTTTGATGGACAGATGACGTCAGTACAAGCCACGTGTTACATGGGGATGCTGATCGAGCAACAACCTTTGGCTGCCATATTAACACTTGCAACCACACGGCGCTAATAAATTGTCATACGATGTGGTAGGGGTAAAAACAATTGAATATCTTAAAAAACTATTGAATAACTAAAAACAATTGCGAATTTATCCGTCGACG
Organism: Carcina quercana; assembly: GCA_910589575.2. Lineage (NCBI taxonomy): Eukaryota > Metazoa > Arthropoda > Insecta > Lepidoptera > Depressariidae > Carcina > Carcina quercana. The sequence continues at coordinate 9,390,242 of OU342447.1, read as the reverse complement.
CCGATGGTTCTTAGGTCGTAGGTATTGTTTTTATGTCTCAACTAAACATCTGGATAGCTAAATTTACAGTACTTAAAATTTATAGCTTTAAATTCTTAGATTTAAAAACTATAAAAACGTCACCGCATATAAGATTGAGGCGCGAAAAGTAGGCCCTTTTAAAAATGTAGTGCTATTCCCTTATACTTGGTTTGAGTGTATTTCAGAATTTCTTATATCTCCGGACTGGATCCGTAATCATTACATCTTTAGCACACAAAAATATTATCAAAGGGCGTCCATTTTGTATGTCCACCGAGCTAGTTGTATTCAGCAATTCCCCGCGACCTTAACCACGTCGTCAGTCCATCAACTTACCGGGAAGCGTCTACCGGGCCGGGCTATTTTTAAAGTATTCTAGTTCAATGCTTTGTAACTTTGCTAAATATGCAGAGTAAATTTATTTTAATTTACGAAGTGCCTCTCACCTACATTTCGGGTCTCATCTGTGCATTAAATAATAACGTGTCCTTATTTGTTCATTCGCTAGTCCTCAACATTTACAGTCGGCCATATTTATAGTTTCAGATTTATATAGTTTTAAGTGCTATTTAACGGCTATTGATAACTATTCGTGATGTGTTTAGTTCCAATGATTGTTTAGAACAGGGGAGTTAAAAGTGTTACAATCAATTACTTTTTTCTCATGGCCGCTCAACTTTTATGAAAATTTCATCAACAAAATATTCAGATGTGATTATTAGAATACAGAGAGCTTTGATTAGACAATGGTAGTGCATTTTACATCTGGCAATCTCTTTTTTAAAATGTTAATTTATAAAATAAATACATATAATAAAATACATAGTCCAACCCTTGACAACAATTTCACCTGATATCCACTCCGCCAATTATGAATCGATTTTGAAGATTCTTTTTAGTTTAGTAAAACATACTAAACAGATGGTCCCATACAAATTTTTATTGAAATTGATTCATTCAATTGATGAGAAAATCAACAAAAACCATGTATTTACGCAGATAATTCTACCTCTAGGGGTGAACATTTTAGGGGATGAATGCTGTAGACTATCAGGGCAGTTTATAGTTCTTTTTGAACGCGTCAATTATTCTACAAGGCCCCGACTGATTTTCTTGGGCTTATATAGGTAAGTATGATTAGCTAAGTGAATTTGGCAGTACCTATATTTGGTATTATAAGCAAAGGAAATACGCACAAATAGGTAAGGACTTATGAATCAACCCTTCTTGAAATAGAGTTGTCTCTCTCTCTCTCTTCCTCTCTTTTTTTATTTTCGTTATCATTTATCATTATTTAACGCTTCGACTACAAAGTATATATTTGTTGTGGATTGTTTAGAATTTCTAGTTTGGCTGTTTATCAAATAACCATCATGATTTTACGCGACAAGTATCGTAAGTTTCTAGGTAGGTCGCCATTGTTGTCCTGGATACATGTAGCGTGGACGACTGTTTACATTCAGAATGTTTGCAGAAATGTAACCTTAATCTCTTGTTTAGAGAGAATCAATTACAGTTAAAAGCTACAAATTCAATTATGTTATCGAATTTCTCTGGTATAATTTATCGAACATTGGATTAACACATTTTGTAATGATGTTGGCAATTCGTTCCCGCGTGGTTTGGAACAGGAATTCCTTTGGGAACCAGTTGTAGTATTACTGAATTTTGACACTTTTTAATAGTGCCTCTACATTGTCTACCGAGGGAAGAAAATGACTGATCTCCTATTGTAGGTGGGGATCGCAATTTTTTCCAAATGATACCAGTTCTTTATACTACCTGTATACCTATGAGGTTTTTAGACGACATTTTGAGTAGCTTTTATTTTGCAATTCAGATAAAACAAAAGAAGGCGTCGGTGGCGCAATGGATAAGGCGCGGACTCTCAATCTGAGGGTACCGGGTTCGAATCCAGCCGTGTACGTGCCGTTGTTTTTCAATTCAAGTACATTATCCGATTGCTTAACGGTGAAGGAAAAACATCGTGAGGAAACCTGCATGTCTTGAACAGGCATGTGAAGTCCGCCGATCCGCACTGGGCCCGCGTGGTGGACTATGGCCCATACACTCTTTGTAGGAGAGTAGGCCTGAGCCCCTCCAGTGGGGACATATATAGGCTGTTGATGAAAAGAAGGCGGCTCGTGCGCTGTTTATAAAAAATTAGGGAAAAACAAGTGGCTAATATCATTTTGCGAATCTACACATGAAACTTTTCGGCCCGCATATTTGAGTGACTGTAAAATATCGATTTCAAGCCAGTTTTCGCGTCAGCTATAGTAACTATGTCTCAATTTAATATGATGTTACCAATTTCCAATATATATATATATATCTTCGCATGCCGAAGCACAATAGAGCTATTCACAGTGTTGTTCGTCGACAGATTTAGATAAAATGTACGCAGGAACTGTTTATGCAGCAAATACGACGGAGTGGTATCAATTAAAATCGAAACTCGGCCACCTGCTCTCCTAGAGATGCGGCACTAGATGTATCGATAGTTTCATTTCAAATCCACTTTTGAATGATTTTATCTATATAGACAAGCGTTGACAAAAAAAATTATTAAAGCGGGATTGAGAATGAATAGACGGACTGGACCACTTATTTGCACTCACTCATAAACATAAACTAATAAAATATATATTGTAGTGTGCGTGGTGTACTAAAGGTGTGTAATTGAATGTATAAATGGTTGGGTGTACATAAATATTACGATAAATAATTGAGGAGCGTGTAAAACTGATGCGGACCAAAGGTGCGGAAATATTGAAGTGTCAGTCAGACTGTCAGTAGTAGAAGATTTTTTATCTGTCACGGGCATTTCACGGCTCTGGACACCGGCCGCTCATATTGAAGTTTGGCGTTACTACCAGGCTTGAACTCATTCGCACACCGAGCCTCTCACGCTCTCATACGACTGGTGCGAAAATATATCTTCCATCTTAAGATACGTTAATTTGCATTGAACATGGTATGAACATCTGATGACTGTCAGTAAATATAATTTTCTTATATTCCACCTTTAGAGTCACGCAAATGTTTTAAATTGTTAAACATGTTAACAGAGGGGTTCGAACCTTTTTGTATGAAGCCTGGCATACCACTTACGACCTTTTGCTTATAAGTACATAAAAAAGTATCTTTTCAAGGTACGGCTATGATAGATGCGTCAATCGCAAGAGAATATAATTACAAACAACAATTACTGTTTGTTAAAAAGTCGAAAATGCAGACGATCCTTGAGATATTTCAGTTTGAAAATATAATTTCTAGACATCTTCCATTATAATGTGTTGGATATACAGTCAGGCACTTTATTCAATGTCACAGTACCTCTTTCACATAAATACCAAACGACGACAATATTTATTAATGTTCCATTTAATTTTTGATGTCCGAGAAAGTGTTATATCTCTCCAGAGTACTAAAAATAAACAAAAGCAATTTCTTCAAAAGTGAATGCCCGTCACAATACTAACGAAATAGAACTTTATGGCACTAGGCAAGGAGGATTCAGATTTAAAATAGGGATCTATATTATGGTTTGGGACTCAAAAAATATATGTAACAAAATTAATGTGCATATAGATATTTATGTTGGAATCTATAAGTATTGGGAGAGTTTAAAATTTAGTAAAAAATGTTAGAATTAATTTTTTTGAAGAAAACAAATTAGTTGAATCGGACCAAAATTTAGTCAGAAAGAACGGTCTCGTAGGTCAAGTCTGTATCAGGCCTCTAGCTATTGTGAAAAAGAGCTAAGCTATTACATCATAAGTGTAAACAATGGTTTACTGCAGTGCTCATGTTGCAAGCTTTTAGGATCTATCTGCCTTCCGTGCAAGTCAGCCAGCCTTAGATTTTGTCATTATGTGTCATAGCCCAGTTTTGCCCAGCCCCAGATACAGAAACAATGATTGTTGTATGACATTGATCATTATCATTGATCATAACTAGCAAAAAAATTTACATTGAAAAAAAAAGTCAATTCTAATATAATCTTAAATTGAAGGTACAGGATGAGAACGTTCGGCTATATTCACACGTAACTGGTTGCGTAGCATTGGTTTCGTAAAAATTCATCCTCGTACGTAACCAGTTTCATAGCAAGAAAACTTTTTTCGTCTGTAACTGGTTACGTAGCGTTGGTTTCGTACATGGCTGAAGGGGGATGAGCACGCTTTACATGCAACGGCCACCATCTAGGCATGCGCGCCGAGCCTAAATTTGCCGACGGCGTGGTCGATTTTTATATGGGATATTGTTATTTAAATAAATGTTTTCACAACAGACACCGGCAATTATCGATATCGATAAAATCACATAAATCCCGTCACTATTCAATCAGCGTCCGGCCGGCAGTCGGTCAACGCCTAATTAATTACTCAACTCGAACGAGCTCTTTACAAGCGGATTGCTCGACGCTTTGCCATTTTAAAAAAAAACTACTTTTAAGGAAATTTTTTCTGGCCAATTATTTTAAAAACATAACTGCAAAACAATATGGCGGTCGTCGTGCAACTCATTGAGTTTACCTGATCATCATCAGACCCAGTGATGGCAAAATCCATACTAATATATATAACACTAGCTTCCGCCCGCGACTTTGTCCGCGTGTACTTCAGGATGTATTCTACTTGTTCGATAGGCATAGCTGACGTTTATGACAAATTATTGTACAGCATAAGGTACAAAATAGTTTTTATTCTGTTACGTAGTCTAATAATTTAAAGAAACAAAATAAATTTCAATATCTGTCGTAGTACATTCAAATAGTTTTCACACCAATATTATAAACGCGAAAGTTTGTATATACGAATTTACATATTCTATGGTCGGTTGCTAGGCAACGCGTTTTTGTTATGCCAAAATTGCCCATGGAATCCCACTAATATTATAAGTGTGATCTTGGACAATTTACACAATATGTCTTTAGAAATTATAGCCTATATGTTATTCTGATGTATAAACTATATTATTGTAAAGTTTCATTCAAATCCATTCAGTAGTTTTTCCGTGAAAGCGTCACAAACATCCAAACATCTAAACATCCAAACTTTCACACTTATAATATTAGAAGGATTATGCGAACTTCAGTTTTTTTTAAAGTTTCGTTCACGTTTACGAACTTAAAATGGAAGAAATTAATACATGAAGGAATGTGCTTCCACTTCTTTTCAGAGATTTTTTTATTTATTGAAAAGAGTCACCATTAAAGATATAAAAGTAAGAGAAAATTTCGATTTCTTGTCTCTAAACTTTTGTAATTAAATATACGAATTCTTGGATACTTCTCGCCTGTGAGACTAATATAACTCTGTAGACGTAGCTTTGTTGTTTTGGTATCTTTTGTCCTTTTGATAATTCTTTTTTTGTTTGGTAGAGCATACTTGAGAGATGGCCCCATTTAATTTTATCAAAATTGATTGATCGCTTTTTGAGAAAATAAAATAATTTTTTAAAAGTCGGTTTTTAGTTCTTTTTGAACGATCTGTCGATGTAACATGCAATAGCAACGTCAGCAAAAAGTTAAATTAGGACATCCATCATCACATTCGATGAAAGCAACTTAAAAGAAATGCATTGACACTGGATTGTCGTGCCTCCATATCATATGAAACTTTTACAGATTTGACATCAGTCTGTTTCTAAGTTAATATACGTCTAGATATATAAAAACTTAAGTAAACTTTTTTGTATCACATTCACAACGTTCTGTCTGACACGTTGTTATAGTCGCCAAAATACTAACGAGCGCAACTTTCGACACCGAAACGAGATAGAAGCGAAAGGAAAGAAATTAACGAAAGCATTTCTTAATAATATAAAAAAAATTCATAAAGAAGCTTTTATTTAAATGCTCTAAAAAGAAGAAAATAAACTTTAAATTAAATCAAACCCATCAATTGATTACATTAAACAATTTATATGCTATAAAAGCTTGTCGCGTGATTTTAATTGTATTGATGTCGATGTGGCGTACCATGAAGGAGGCCTATGTGTCGATGAACTAGAATACAAGAATTATGTAAACTGATCTAGAGAAAAAGTATGTATTTTATAAAATAGATAAATCTACATACATCTACACTAGTAAATCACGCGACAAGCTTTTATAGCATATAAATTGTTTAATGTAATCAATTGATGGGTTTGATTTAATTTAAAGTTTATTTTCTTCTTTTTAGAGCATTTAAATAAAAGCTTCTTTATGAATTTTTTTTATATTAATTTATTTTTTATTTTTTAGTTATCGTGTAAATGTTTCTTAAGACTAAAAAAGTCTAGTTAAATTACTGAATCTATTTCAATTTAAAAAAGTATCCAAGTTAGGTCCCACGCAGGACGATGTGAAGTAATTTTGATTGGAATTTGTACGAAACTTTCATTATGGCATCTCGAAGTCTATTTTTTATAATTTGGTCGACTATTACTCGTTCACCTGCAAAGCCAGCTTAGTCATGATAGTTTTTCTTTTAAGTTAAGTGTACATACCACTGTGAAGTATTCAGATTTTTAAAAGCAATAGTTTAGAAGATATACGGGGGGAAACGCGAAAATAGTAAATACATTTCGAAACTAGTTTTGAACGACATTTCTTAATACATTTGCTAAAAAATATAACAAATAGTAAAATTATGATGAAGATGATTGTGTTCCGGTTAGCACAGAAAGCAAAGTAACGTTTCTAGATGAGCACGCTTCAGCTCTCAATCACTTAACATCGGATGATATGAAGACGAAAGTACCAGGACCTCATACCTAAGGTGGAGTCCAACTACAACTTCAAAGAGAGAAAAAGAGATATATAATATCTTGGCATAAGGTCTCTGTCATCCTCATAAGATTAAATTAAATCATTATCAACATTCGAATTTACATATGTATATTTAAAAAGCGAAGGCCCGCGTTCTATTAAAAAAAAACTCGAACTGAAGCCAATCCTCTTGGAACATGTCAATGCAGCAAAAAGTATCTAATTAAACAGACCCCGATCTTTTTTCGGAGGTTAGTGCGGAACAGTTGTCTTACACGCTCTCTGACACTTATGTCAACCTGGTAGTCTGTTATTGAGATTATGGCCAAGAGTGTGTTGCAAATACTGCCGAGTGACTAGGCAAAAATACTAGTATTGATTTTTGAATGAAAAACATTCCTTCAGTTAATAAGAAAAAAGTACTAGTGCTTTTGGCTCCAGCATCAGACCAGGACCGATGACCTAGTTAAGCTCGCGAGTAGTCACTGGATGCAAGTGGCTCGGCCCTATCACCGTGCATGTGTGGGCGCGCCATAATAGGGAGACTCATGTCCAACAGTGGACTTCTGCAGCCGATGATTATTGCATACGCTGCCTTGTCCAGCCTCAATTGAGTGACACTATCTTGTCTTAAATTTATTTAGAAAACCATTGCCAAACGAACATAAACACACGCTTTTTAGTTGTATTTTTGACATTTATGGCCAATTTATGGCATTTATGCATAACATTCAGCATTTGCACAGAGGATATAATCACAAACTTTGCACAGATTAGGTACTGATATAATGTACCTACTATACCGCCCGTTCACGTTTATCAGAACTTGATTTTTAATTATGTGGTTACTCTTTCATTCCCTTGGGCCAAAAAGAGACAAATAGCATTTTGAATATAAAACACTTCAACTAAAAAGTCTAAAGTTAATGAATCTATTTAGATTTAAAAAAAAAGGAGTGACAGAAGCTACGCGTTCTCCTTAGTAGAATAACCCGCGCGTAATATGTCATGAGAGCTAAATCAAATCTACTTCTGTTTCTGCTAACCTGGTACTTCAAATAATTTTAAGTAGTTTGTTAGGAATCAACCTGCGCTACGATACGATATATAGGAACGATATAGCACGCTCCCTTGCACTTATGTCAGCCTGGTATTCTGATTTTGAGATGAGCCTGATTTCGAGGGGCCCATTGAAGAGTTTCTCTTTATTCCTCCTGACTCCAGCATCAGACCAGCTCGATAGTACCAGAAAAACGCATTGTCATCGGAACTGAACCAACGTACAAAATTTCAACTCCCTAGGATAAGAGGAAGTGCTTCTAATTCAGCTTGCAAGATTTGACCCGAACATACATACATACATACATACATACTTACATACATACATACATACATACATACAAACATTGCAAGTTAAATAAAAGCTTTTAAAAAGCGAGTGGCACACGAATTAATTGAAATTACGCAGCCGTTTGCAATGGTATAATTTCGCTGATTAATCTATATTTTTGCCGATCACTTTGTTTAATGTTTTTTCTTTTAATATTCTTTGTTTGATCATTGTGCCTTCATTAGACGAGCTAAGTGTTCTTTGTGTTTTGTTTAATGGATATGGCGATTCCATTTTATTCATTTGAGTTTCGGATTTCCTCTTATACTTACATTTTATACAATTATAGGATAAATTAAATGCCATACTCAGAATAAACAGTGTTTAAAAATTGTTATACTATTGCTCCGCCCAAACCATTTAAGCTAGGAACATGTAAAGCAGAGACATCATGCGTCTTCCGCGATTTCCTGGCTGGAGTAGCCACCACCACTCTCCAAAACCCCCCCCGCACAATGGCCACTACATGGCTGAGTGCGGAAACCGCCCTAGGGAAAAAAAAAGAAAAGTAATTTTTTAAACCCGTCTCCGGTTTTTTTATCCATTTATGATTTTGATATACCCAGTGTAACTCTCACAGTAAATCCTAGTCTAGTGACACCTCTTAAGCTAAAATCAATCGAGCAGTTGAGGCCGCAGAGCATGTTAAATAATTATAAATACGCACTTTCAAAAACATAACCCTCCTTTTAACGTAGTCGGGAAAAATACTAAATAATGACAAGTGACACTACTTCCTGAATTTATCATAAAACACTTGTTACCAGTGTAATGTGTAGGACTTGTAAAAACAATCCAAATGAGGCCCAACTCTCTAGTTTACTGGGTTTACTATCTCTGGTATCTCTTGAAGAGTTAATATTCCCATCTCCTGGTTTAGGATGGTTGGGTTAGGTCTGATGATGAAGCCAGAAAGTAGAAAGTGGAACTTTTCAGGGACTAGTAAACCTATCGAGTTTGGGCTCATTTAGTTTGTTTTGACGAGTATAAAACTGATGATTGAGCCAGGATGTGGATACCGGAACTCTTCGACTACAGAATAAACGCGTGTGATTATTTGTGTAAACGATAATTATTTAAATTACAGCTGATAAATATTAGCGCGAGATCCGATAAATGTCAAAATTTTTACAACGTTGTAAAACATACTCGTAATTCACAGCTTTACAACTGCGCCCGCGCCGCCGACTGTGTAAAAAGCAGCTAAGTGCGTGTCGGGCCACGCGAAGTGTAGGGTTCCGTAATTGCCCTTCACAATAAGTTCAAACGTCTAATTAAAAGTAATTTTGAATTTAACTTGTTCGAAATTTTTATTTTGACATCTCCAAATATATGTTATACTTTGATCGACTATTACTCGCTAACCTGTATAGTAATATATTATTTATTCAATGTCAAGATATTCACATGTCAAATATACATATTTTAAATTAGATTTGTTAGTACACTTAGCCTAGATTAGTAATAAATTTAAACCTACAACCTAAAGAAACACGTAAACTAACCTAACTAGCGTGGATCTGGTCCCGATCCAAAGGTCCGACCTGTATAGTCAAGTTAGTCGCGGTAATTTTCCTTTTAAGATGCTACTACTGTGAATTTCTTCAGATTTTTAAAAGCAATAGTTTAGCAGATAGAGAGAGGGAGAAGGGGACGCACAACTTTAAAGAAAAAAAACACACTTTAAAGCTTAATATATCGCCAACGGATCCCTGAATCGAAAAGTAGTGTTCATAGACCCTCAATGTTTTTGAAAGACCTATTCAACGATATCCCAAACAATGGGGTAGACGCAAAAAAATTCATCCCCAAGTGACGTTTAAGAGAGCCACCCTTAAAAATTATTTTTCAATATGTATACCCGTATCAAATTACAGCTTTCTAGTAGTAAGGGTCTGTGAGCTAAGCCGCGCACCGACAGAGGGATAGACCAAAACTATAAGGGCTCCTTGTTTGACTACGGAATCCTAAAAAAGATCAACCAGCAACAATGTGATTTATCGCTCTGTAAATCAGTCTCTTCAACCTACGACACAGCTATGTACATACCACGAGGGAATTGATCCCACTGAAAACATTGTACATGAAAACAAGAATAGGGAAAACACTAAACCTCAAGTATTAATCATCTCCATAGGGCAAGAGCTAGTTAAAAAATACGTTAGTTATTCGTGATGTTACTAATTTTTAACCTACTACAAGAAAGGAGGAGATTCTCAATTCGATGGCATGTGTTTTTGTATGTAACGCGATAACTCCGCCAATTATGAATCGATTGTGATGATTCTTTTTTGTTTGGTAGAACATATTTCAGAGGTGGTTCTATGTAATTTTATCGAAATTGATGCAGAGGTTTTTGAGAAATCTACAAACTCCAAATATGTTACCAGATAATTCTACCTCGAAGGGTGAAAATTATAGGAACTGGATGCTGTAGACATTTAGGTCAGTGGAAGTAGGTTACTAATTCTTTTTAAAAGCGTTAATTATAAGTACCTAGACACTTGACAAGTACTGTAATACTCGTACACCAAGTTTGCTCCTCTGAAGTTAGCTCTCCGCAATTTCAAACATGTACAGACGGAATGTGTGTGTATTATTTTCGATAATAGCTACCCCTAGATCACATACAACACTAGGACATTTTTCCACCCGCTAACTTGCCTTGCCTCCCAGTTATATGTTAATAATTGATACTTCACGGTCTTTTGTGGCTAACTTCAGAGGGGCAAACTTAGTTTGCGAGTACCGTAACGCAACTAGCTTTGGAGACGGAAATGATTGAAAATATATTTGAATGTTTCGGAGGCGTTTGTTCGAGAACTTGGCTTCGGGCACTGCGTGCTGATGTCGACGTAATCGTTTTATAGTGCAGATAATTGTGCTAGGGAATCAATTAAATAAACGTTATAAGCAATTTATAGAACAATGTCTGGGAAAATTAGAGTCAATGGTTGTATAGGAATGCTCCGATAACATCATTTTTTAACCCACTTCAAAAAAGGAGTAGGTTTTCAATTCGTATGTTTTTGTTTGTGTATGTTACCTAATATCGCCGACAACGTGACAAGTGAATCGATATTTCTAGTGAATAGCCATTTGAAATTCAACAACATATTACACTTGTTTGGGTGGAATTAACCCATGAATGCCGTTTATTAAAATTTCCACAGAATCCCGCTCACTATTTTTTGGGGTTCCACTTGGCCTTAATCGTACCTGGTGGTAAGTGTTTGGTGGTAAACGTGAACAACAGAAGATAATGAAGCACTGGCTCTGTTACATTTCATGCCGGAACATAACACTGCTGTTCGGCAGCAGACTTAGATAACATGCCAGTGGTGGTAGCTAGCCACGCGGACATAGAAAATGACCTACCACCAACTATTACTCGAGTCCAACACCCACTTGACCGTTTTTTTATCTCTTTAATGTGTTGCGGATTGGCTTCTTGAAAACTGCTTTTATAGCATTCCTGAATATTTGAATCATAAACATTAATCATTTAAATATACCTGTAATTACTCGTATAGTTTGACATAAATTAATGAGATGACTTGTGAATTATTTAATGACAAAATTATTAACATTGTACTAATTGACAAGCGATGTAAACTAATTTTTTTTAACAATTAAATTCCTTATTAGATATGTTTATAATATTTGCACACCTGTGGACAGGTTAAGTACATCGAACTAATTGAAATTACTATCTAAACACCGTGTAAAAAACTATGTGCTTGGCAAATACATTTCTTTCTTTCCTGTGGTATAGTTTTTTACTCGGGCGGATTCACGTTCCTAAGCTAGTATAAACGAGTACTTAACCTTACTTTATAATAACGTGTAATTTTATCTTTACAGGTACTGCAGACGGCGCGGACAATCGAGAAAATAACAGTCCTTAAGTCTGACGGAGGGACAAACAGACACGCAACTCTTGATTACAAATAATTATAGAATGGCTCATTAGTGCGTCGGTCTCGCGGCGGAGCGCTGCGATGATTCAATAATAAATCAATAACCATCATCAAAGTAACAGGAAAAATGTAAAAATGGCGTGAAACAACAACAAAATTAAAAATGTTCGCGAAAAAGTATCGATTTTCCGACCGTAGAAAGGCTAGGGCTGCGCGATGACGTTCAGATACCGATTCTACGATTGCATAAAATAGTCGGTTTTAACCGGTTTTTAAATAGGTGTAGCTTTTTTTAGTGTTTAGCTTTTTTGTGTGTGTCCGCCTATTCGCGAGTGTTTTCGGTGTTCTTTTGTTGCGTGTTTCGGTTTTAAGTATCGGTTTCCGTTTTAGGTATTTCTTTCGTCCAAGAGCAATATTAGGTAAGGCCTGCGTATAGTGCACGGCGTTAGGTCTTTTTTGGCGTCCATGTTTTTATAAATACGTTTTTTTTTCACTGATTAGTAATTTTGGATATTAATTGCTTTGTTTGTTGTATTTGAACTTAAATTCAATAGTCTTACGATATAATTAAAAATAATAATCTTTCCCTAATCGATCAAACCTAACGCTTGAAGTAGACTTCGCAAATAGTTCGGAATAAAACGGGTATTAAATTCTTAATTCTGTAAAAAGAATCTCCTGTACATCTGTGTAAAATAATATGATAGGGTAAAAATTCTTTTAAAAATTTTAAATATTTACAATTTTAAGTAAAAATAATTCCGTTCCTATAGTCGATATGTTTTTTAATTACTTTAACCGCGTAATTAAAACTAAAAGTTTTCGTATTTAAAATACGGGGCCAAGTAATCTAATTTCAAATTTCAAACTCTTTTTTACAAACAACAAAAAAGGTAGTTAGACAAACAAAATCTGTCGTCGAATGACACCGCGAAACCGAGCCACGAAACCGAAACCAAGATGGTACCGAACGAAACTTTCCTAGCAGCGAAAACGACAATGAGCTCACATTTCAACACATCGCTGGGATCAAATTCCACCTACCTGGTTCCAACGTTCATGAGCCAGGAGGAATTCCTCGCGCTGCAGATGGGCAACGGTACCGACGCCAACGGCACGGTATCAAACGATACCACGATACCGGTAGTGCTGAAAACCTGGTATCCAAGCGGCTATTCACCGGCTCACATAATAATAGCATCAGTGGTTGTGACAGTTCTAATGATAATGGTGGTGGTCGGGAATATGTTAGTGATCATAGCGATTGTGACAGAGAAAGCGTTGAAGAACATACAGAATTGGTTCATAGCTAGTTTAGCGGTGTCAGACTTCTTCTTAGGTTTAATAATAATGCCGTTCTCGTTGGCGAATGAATTGATGGGGTACTGGATTTTTGGGTTCTGGTGGTGTGAGATACATTCTGCGATGGATGTGCTGCTGTGTACCGCCTCCATTATGAATCTGTGTCTCATCTCGCTGGACCGATATTGGAGTATAACCCAGGTGAGTTGCTCATCATATTATTTTAATAGAATAAGCCTTATTTAAACTGCGAATTCGTGAAGTGAATATATACACAAAAAGAACAGCTTATTTCTGTAAGAAATTTCTTAGAGAAATAAGCTGTTCCTTTTGTGTATATTTTCTCTGTTTTGTGTCTGTTTTGTATTTTTCTGTGTACATTAAATTGTTAAATAAAATAAATAAATAAGAATCAATGACATTTCTGAGGCCATAAAACGACAGTGGCTCTTCACGCTTTTCTACATTTCTTCGCAATTATACAATAATTTCAAAAGCCAAGCGTTTAAAAAAAAGATTGTATAATTGCGGATAAATGTAGAAAAGAGCGAATAAGGCGCCACTGTCGCTCTATGGACTCTTAACAATAATCCCGAGACAAATTAAATTTAGAAACTGCATTAAGGCGATCCACCTCTATCAAAGTTTCATACAAAATTTCTGTTGCCATAATCTTTTAAAATATAATTCACAGCGAATTACAATTTTCATTTTAAACACTTTTTTTCGATTATTGTTCAAAGCGCCATCTATGAACCATTAGCTGCGTAACTGCTATTGTAGCTAACTATAAAGTTGTAAATTAATTATATTTATTTCGCAACACTATAATTTCATCTCCTATTTTTAGGTATTACTATTCAAAGACAGCTATTCCATTTTAAAATATTATGGAAACATAAATTTAGTATGGAAGCATTACGAGAGGCATAACGTTAATATTGATGATTTGATAATTTTTGTAAATATTTATTATTTAATTATATGACTATTACTATTTAATAATAATATTTTAGTAGTGTATCAATCTTAGTTTTTAATTTCATGTCAAACACAGTCAGAGCTTTATGAATAAAATATAATACAACATTACCAGTGATACACCAGAATAAGCAAACAACACTTTGAAATTAAACTTTTTACCAATTGGTAACAAGTAACTCTAGTATCACGTCACGTCACCAGCCCGTACATGACATTGGACGTACCATTGGCTATCGTGGTCAAAGTGTTTCTATGAATATTTACCCAATGGCCGCTTTTTAACCTACAAGCTTTTTGCCCGTGATTTCGTGTGCACCGTTCCATGCGTAAATGTAAGAATATGGTGGTGAATTTATCCCACGTTTTAATAGTTATTCTGCTTCTGAGACAAATTCAAAAAATTGATCAAATATCATGAAAATCGGTTCAGCTAAATGGTGTAACTAACCCGATCTTTGTTTTATATAGAAATATCAGACCAATCGCGATATATATTCAACCGACTACAAAAAAGGAGAAGGTTCTCAATTCAACTGTATGCTTTTTTGTAAGTGTGTTACGCGATAACTTCGCCAGTTGAGAATCGATTTTGATGGCTCTTTTGTTTGGTAGAGCATAGTACAGAGGTGGTCATAAATAAATTTTATCAAAATTGATTGAGCCTTTTTTGAGAAAATAAAACAAAACCAAATAGTTCTACCTCCATGGGTGAACATTTTAAAGGCCAAAGTCAGTTTTTAGTTCTTTTTGAACGCGTCAATTATTAACGTACTAAATAAAATAAAAAATATAAAATAAAATATAAAAGTAAAAAGTGTTTATTTCTTAAATAACTTTTACAGAGTTTTGCAGGGGCCTTCCAGAAGTATTTCGACACTTGTGTTGGAAGTGCACCGCGTCTTCCAGACGCATTTACACAGTATTATTTAAGGAAAAGACTTATTATTATGTTGAGTGAAAATTAACCTGTTTTACATGTTATGGTTTTCTTTTAATCTTAGTTCCTATTTTAAGTTTGCTATGCTCATGTGTGTGTTTGTGTGTGAGTTGCGAGAAGAATTGCACACTCCTATGCCCTACGGATACTGAAGTAAATTTAATATAAAATACTGTTCATCCATTAAACAGATGGGTGAAGGTCGTTCATAAACGGATCTTCTACCACTAAGTAACATGGTGGTAGTCAGGCAGACTTAAAACCACTTTACCACTGTCCAAATAGAATATGGTAAGGCGCCACTGGGAATTGATCTTGGGACTTCCGGATTGTTAATCAAATTACATAATGCAACACAAGGCTGCGAGGCGTTTAAATTTCTACAAACTTAACTGCGTAGTTTACCAACTAGTTGTTGATGGCTTACAGTAGTAGGCGTTCAGTATTAAGGCTCAAGGTTTCTACACTCGGAAACTATAGCTCAATGGATGTTTGAAACCTAGTTTAACAGGGACGTAGCCCGCGAGTTAGGGCCCAAGAACATACATTAATTACGTTGGGTGATTTTTCTAATAAAGTAATCTTCCTGCTTAAGGATCGGAAATATGATGTGCATACGCACATATATCATCTTGGATGGACCTTGGCTCTTGGATTCAACTCGTTGGAGACTCGACGTCTCTTCGAGCAGATTAAGATGATATTTGGACTGATCCAAAGCCGGTTCAACTGCCCTACGCTTGTGTCGGAGGCGAGTCGTCTCCATGTGCCAGAGAGTCGCACGCGACTCCGACACCCGCGTCTGTTTGCCGTCGTGCGCGTGCGCAGGCGTGCCGATACTCTCCCATGTTCCGTGCCCTCGCAGCGCTCAACACGCCAACAAGTGTCCACACGTGTTTGTGGATGAATGGAAGGGATTTGAGAGAATGTGTATAACTTTCTGTGAGAATGCCTTTGGCATTTAAGCACCTCTGTACTGTTTAGTATAAATATTAACGACTCGGTTTACACTGTAATGTTAATATTGTAATAAATACATAATAATATCATCGTCTTACCTTCGCGTGCAGTGCTCAATCCACCGAAACATGCGACTTGATTGCTAAAGCGTCCACCGATGTATCCATTACGCAACAGCAATACTACCTTGAGGTCTTCCCATGTCGTCCCACGGGTGACATAAAGGTCGACTTAGGGAAAAATATTTAAGAAAAATCCACCTATACAAGTGGTGATCATGTGAAATCCCCTCACCTACTGCCGCGGGGACGAACGAGGCTTACGAGTATGTACAAATGTTGATTCTTGCAGCCGCTTACGATAGATTAAATACATTGAATAAATAGGATTGCATTCACCTGTGTGTAGAGATAATATGGCCGACGATGCATGATTATATCCCTCAAGTGAAACCTCATCATCATCAACCTATATACGTCCCCACTGCAGGGGCTCAGGACTACTCTCCTACAGAGAGTGTATGCGCCGTAGTCCACCACGCGGGCCCAGTGCGGATTGGCGGACTTCACATGCCTGTTCAAGACATGCAGGTTTCTTCACGATGTTTTCCTTCACCGTCGGATAATGTACTTGAATTGAAAAACAACTCATAGTTACACGGCTGGATTCGAAACCGGAACCCTCAGATTGAGAGTCCGCGCCTTATCCAATGCGCCACCGACGCTTATACCTCACCGTTAATTATATAAACACGTTCTGTAATGTTGCAATGGTAGATAACCACTTACCAGTGCATTATAGGTACAAATGATTGGGCCATTAGGTGACTATGCTATTACTACGAGTATGTACAAGACGCCGCCTCATTTAAATTGTCTTATCCCTAACTACTACTGCTATAAGCGTGATAGCTCATTTGGGTAGAGCGTCAGTCCTTGAACAATCAAGGTCTGGGTTCGATCCTGGCTCGTTATTTGGAATTTTTGTACGAAATCATCGTGAGGAAATCTGCACACTCCTGAGAAGAAATTCAAAGGTGTGTGTAAAGTCTACTAATCAGCACTGGTCCCGCGTGGTGTACTATGTCCCATACACTCTCTGTAAGAGAGTAGGCCTGAGCCACTGCAGTGAGGACATATATACATATAGGCTCCTGATGATGATCTCCAACTAGGACTCCAACATCTTAATTTGCTTCTTTTTCGTAAGTCGTATTTAAAATTAACTGTAATGAACGTTATCTCATTATGAAATCGTATCACGATTGAATAGATGCTGAAATTACTCAGATTTTCAATTGGCCTTATTAAACTCATGTGTCAACGGCTTTAATAAAGTGATATTAATGCGATCCTAAATACATAAGCCACCTCAGAGTGGAACCCTATTTCTTGATACTCGTACAAACACTTTTCACGGAACGACTAAAGCAGTCGATTTTTACCCTAAAACTAAGCCGTTCTCCAATCCTATACCATGAATTTGGCCATACACACCATAACATCAAAAACTCTATCACTTGCTATAATCTCGTTCGTCTAGTCACCATCTAGATGGTAATTTTCACTTGCCCCGGAAAACCAATATAAACTGCAGCTTTCCCAATCACCAATCTAAAATTTGCTTCTTCCCACACACATATTCTAAACTGGAACATACCTGATATAATCCGCCTGTCTAGCTAGACACCTAAAGGAGTCTTCCTCGGCCTCACGAGCTAATAATAAACAGTGTCCTTTTCCAATTATCTGCCCTGAATTGGTCCCCTCGTCGATACACTACCTCAACTGGAACCCTATCGCCGTATAGCTGCCGGCGACATTCATTATAAATTTACCCGGGGGAACGCTTCCATTACTCCGCTGAATTTGCATTTACTTCGATAGGTTGAGGGCTTGTTATGCAATTTGTAGGGTTAAGAGTGTAAGGCTACTGAGCTGTGTTCTCGGAAACGGTAGTAGGATGATCCTGCACTACAAGGGTTGGCGGGCAAGACAAAGATCGCCGTTCAACACGGGACATTTTTATCTACTGTAAGAAAAAGTCAAACCACAGCTCAGCTTTACACAAAGGCGGCTAGTAGTTCTTATCTACGGCACAGATGGCGCTGATTGTGATTGTTGCTCCATGCAAATGCTGTACATTTTTGCATGGGGACTTCGAGTGTCCTGTGCATGGGGGGCGCGCCGCCGACGTCAACACCCGCGCTGCCCCCGCACTTTCCGACGGATTGTGACAGCTCTTAGAAAAATGAATGTGTGCTGGTGTTATTATTGTCTGTAACTCTAAATTTTACTGAAATATCGTTGTGTTTATTCTACATATACTAATATTAAAGGTGAATGAGAGAGTCTATTTGCTTGTACTTCCTTTACGTCACAACGGGTAATCAGGAGGACTTGATTTTTTGTATATAGTTGGAGGGACGAAAAGTACACATTATCGTCACCAGCTCCACCCAGCTCAGTCCTACTCTCCTACAGAGAGTGTGTGGGACATAGTCCACCATGCGGGACCAGTGCGGATTAGTAGACTTCACACCTTTGAATTTCTTCTCAGCAGTGTGCAGGTTTCCTCACGATTTTCCTTCGCCGAAAAGCCAACAAATGATAATGATTTTTATCATTCGTATAAACATTCCAAATAACAAATTGGACCTCATTGTAACGAGCCAGGATCGAACCCAGACCTCGATTGTTCAAGGACAGACGCTCTACCCTACCATGGCTTTAAAAAAATGAATACAGGCTACTTTTTCTTATAAGGTGTTCCCGTGGGATAATTTATGAAAGCTACGCGGGCGAAGTCGCGGGCGAAAGTTGTTTCGTGTATACATTCTGACAATTTAGCCCGCAGTTTCTGAGGTCCAACCACTGCCCCTAATAATTTCAAGAATTTGCAACTGAATTTCATTAGCAAGTACTTTAAACTATGTAACATTAGGGTACTTAATGGACCGCCACTTGTAGAACTTACGCGTGAGTTACCCGCTTTAGTGAGCCGGAAGTAAAGAGTTAGACAAAGGTATGAGGTTGTCTGTTATACTTTACTTTTGTACCGCTCTGGCTGTTACTTGCATTTTTTGTATGTCAAACAAGTAAATGCGTTCAAAACGAACTGGAAACCGACTTGTATTGCCCGAAAAGTCTTCTTTTACTAAGGCAAATTTAAGATTTATATAGTTTTCTCATGGTTGCCGCTGCCAGAACTGGACCAAATTGAAATGGGACCACACGGGAAGCACCACTTTTCAAATAAAAAAAGAATCATCGTCAAATTAATGACCTCCACCTTTTTTGAAGTTGGTTAAAAAGTTAATCCCTACGTGCAGCGCTTAATTACTAAAGCTTTAGTTTCCTAGGATAGCGGTACCGTCATTTAGCGGCCTAAATACAGCGGTGAATGACGTCACTAGAACGTTTTCTACACTTTAACATTTACAACTTATTATCGAGTAAGATAATGACATCGGCAATGTAGTGTGAATCATGGTTATTAGCCATAAAACGTCTGCTTGCAAAGAACTACCTATGGTACGCTAAATAAATAACAGTCGCATCCCAAATTTCCTGATAGTACATGAAACTATGTACCTTTGGGAAACTCCTGGAGAGGTACAAACAACATTATGCATTCCGTCTGTTTGTCTTTGCGGACTTGGAGGTGTGCTCTCGTTTACACCGAGCTTGGCCGACATCAACTTGTTTGAGCCAGTTTGAAGCGGTATAAACCGGACCGGGCCGCTTAGAATCGGATAGGAATAGGTTTGAGATACAATCTATTGCTAGGGTTGCCACACAGTTGAATCGCCTTCTTAGTCAGATAATCAAGAGGTAACAAGTTCGATTCCCAATTATGTTTCGTTTGTTTGTTTATTCTTCCAGAAGGGTCGGACAGGCTTCTTTTTTAAACGACTTCAAAAACGAAACTAAAAAAAACGGAGTGTTATCAAGTTCGATAGTGTGTGTGTTTGTGTGTGTATGGGTGTGTGCAAAGATTCTATCACAATCGAATTTGCAAACTCAAGCCTTAAACAATGTGTAGGTTATGTAATGCTTATCCTAGTTAGCTATTTCATAAGGCTAATTTTGGCCTCGCAATGTCATGGCTTGTCTTTGAAAAATACAATCAAATATCTTAACCAGTGTTCAACTTGAGACTTCTACGTGTGCACGTTTCTATACTACGGGTCTGTCAACACTTATCACCAGAGTAAGTGACGTTCAAATGCAATGTCATTGTGATTTGATCTCGCCAGCATCACCACCACCACCACCACCACCACTACAACAACATTTTAAATAATTATTACAATTTAAAAGCAAAATAAACGACCCGAAATCCAAACTCGATACTGTGGAACCCAACAAACATCCTGAATAATTGATACAGCCGCGGCCCTTTAGCTCTTTAATAATAAATAAAGCTAAAATTGAAACGAATGTCAACCCTAAGTTATGTATCGGAGCATTGGAGCCGTGATAGGGAATCGAAACTCCAATATTCATCGAGAAATAGCGTCCTAGTAGGGGTCGACTGAACGATCTGGCAACGTCGCGTCTTACACGTATGACTAACAATTGCCTTTCGTTTATGTTTATGACACATCATCATCAGCATGCAAAGCAAAAAGGCTATGGTAGCTCAGTTGGGTAGAGCGTCAGTCCTTGAATAATCGAGGCCAAACCGACACTTTGCAAATACACCTTTCCCCATGACGAGCAATCATCCTAGCGCTTACCGCAACTATCGGCACATTCCGGGCCGATTTTTTCCGATCACAAAGCAACGCCCTAAGCCGAGGACGAGCCCGATCGGGCGCCCTTAGGCCTGTTGCTAGTAATAATAATAATAATAATTGTCCATTGTCCGGGTCAAGCTGTAGAGATCGCAGGACCAACAGCATCAAGCGACTCCCCGCGACCTTTATTAGGTCGACGGTCCATCTAGTAGGGACCGCTACACATTTCCCTGTACGTGGTCGTCACTCGAGAACTCTTACCTCCCATCGGTTATACGTTCTCCGAGCGATGTGGCCTGCCATTGCCACTTTGGCTCACCGACTCGTTGAGCTATGTCAGTGAACTTAGTTCGTCTACGGATTTCCCCGTTACGGGTTTTTATCACGGCATATACTGTACTATAATCGGTCAACCAGAACAACGGCTGGGTTCCGCCCTCTCCCCACCCACTCCACAAATAAGGAGGCTTTTTTGACTCATCATATTAATCGCATTAGTGGTAGAGTTAAAATAATATACACAGTTCAGTAAACTGTCACACTAATTCAAACCATGTTGGTAAATTTTTTAACAATTTTAAATATTTGCTTCCTCTAAAGGTGGAAAGAGAGAAACTAAAATTTTCTGACTGTCATCATATTTACCTCTACCATATTTGATGCAAGCTCACTTATCAGTGATGACATACGAAACGGAAACGTGGTCCTTTACTGTGGGCCGAATAAACAAGCTCAAAGTCACTCAGCGAGCAATGGAACGAGATATGCTCGGAATTTCTCTACGTGATAAGGTCCGAAATGAGGTAATCCGTAGACGAACGAAGGTCACCGACATAGCTCAACGAGTCAGTGAGCTGAAGTGGCAATGGGTTGGCCACATCACTCGAACAATGGATAACCGGTGGGAAGTAAAGGTTGTCGAGTGGCGACCACGTACCGGTAAACGTCTACCAGTCCGTCCCCCTACTAGATGGACCGACGACCTGGTTAGAGTCGCAGGGAGTCGCTGGATGTGGCGTACAATGAAGGAGGCCTATGTCCAGCAGTGGACGTTTCCTGTCTGATGATGAATAAAACTTATCTTTTCATCTAAACAAATAAAACACCAGAATTGATTTACGAGGCTTATTATTTAAAAAAAGAGTTGTTGTCACAGAGCTCAGTTGTAGCCCTCTTAACGGTCCGATATCAAACTTAAGAGGGGTTTAATTCCGGTACAGATATTCTCAACGAATATACGATAGGTTGTTACCAAGTTGTAACTATGAGGAGCACAGTATTAATTTAGAGGTATTTCATGACTATTAACTTCGGATTGGGGCTATTGTAAAATGTCTAGAGGTATTGTTTGGGGAGACCTATGCTCAGCAGTGGACTACGTTATCTCATACTGAGTCCAGCGCTTTTTAGTTTTATTTCTAGTGTATTTTACAATTATAGGAACCTCAAAAGAAGCCCTTATATAATCATTTTGTTGTCCATCTTCCTATCAAGACAAGATATCAAGTTGAAATTAGTATAGAATACTCGAGTCTGCCGTTCCTTGAATCTGTAAAAAAATCTTATTTATAGGTCAACGTAATAAAAAGATAAAGCTGTATTTTAGACATTTCCATACAAAATGCAAGGAAACCGAAACCTATAGGGTACTTCCCGTTGACTAGGATTTTTAGGGTTCCGTAGTCAAACAAAGAACCCTTATAGTTTCGCTCTGTCCGCCCGCGGCGAAACCCTTACTAGAAAGCTGTAATTTGGTACGGGTATACTCCCTCTATCTTTTAAACTATTGCTTTTACAAATCTGAAAAAATTCCCAATATGCTAAACTTTAAAGGAAAACTATCACGACTAAGGTGGCTTCACGTGACCAAATTATAAACGCAACACGCACTTGACCGGTTTTTAAATTTATAACACAGTAAAAAGTATCATTTTTATGTTTACAAACTAAACTTTGTAGTTGAATGCCATACATCGGGTACGTAATTTAGCTGCAAAGTAAAGTAGGTTTTGAATCAGAATTACATTTTCGGTAGAGCATTGTTGGGTGCATATTACCGTACCTGTTATTTATGATTTTCAGTATGTTAATTATTCATATTCTGCGCGAATACCTCAGACTCCCACATGACTGGTTTTTTGATTGTATTGTAGGTTGTGGACAGTTAAGAATAAACTTATTTTATCTATCTACAATGAAATCGACTTCATTTGAGAATACCTCATAACATCTGTATCTAAATCTAATCTCATTTGTGCTTACTCATATACATATCACTTAATAAAATATAAAATAAAATAGCCTTTATTGCTTAACTAATTTCACAATGTGTTACAATTTTCTTACAAATAGGTATGCTTACTTTATAATAGTTAATTATCTTTTTATATAAATTAAGTATCGGTAAACGGTCGTTTCTGCATTTCAGCTTGTCTTTCGACATAGGCCTCCTCTAAAGAATTCCCGCTATTGAACCCGCCACTTTTCTGATGTAGTCCTCATATCACTTAGATGTGTTTAAATATACACTTTGATTAGTTTTCCAGCAAAGTTTTGTAATCTCAGCCGGCTTTCAACTACGTACCTCTATATTGGGACCCTTCAGTAAGTTATACTTCACATATAGATATGTATGTGTGAATGGCAACATATTGAGTACGTAGTTATGTTTTATATTTATATGTTATATGTTTTTCGTTGGTTTGATGTTCCTTTTCAGTTCTGATATG
The DNA here is from genome assembly GCA_910589575.2 of Carcina quercana. Taxonomy (NCBI): domain Eukaryota; kingdom Metazoa; phylum Arthropoda; class Insecta; order Lepidoptera; family Depressariidae; genus Carcina; species Carcina quercana. The sequence continues at coordinate 9,366,495 of OU342447.1, read as the reverse complement.
ATGGTCTTCCAGCGGTCTCTCATCTTCGTGGCTGCGCGGTTGGTAGTTGAATATGGTAAAACTTTTCTTAGCAACTTGAACATGGGTTTCTTTTGAATTGACAGTTGGTACTGGGTTATATCACTTTTATTACGCTGAGGTTAGTAAGTACAAGTATACTGAGAGGAGCGGAGCAGCAGAATGAAGTTCGGGAGACGCAGCTTCCCTTTTTATGTGCCTCGGTCACCGCGTGTCCTCGTTTCCGAGGATTAGAAATCGCTAATGTCCGTAACAGTACGATAACAGTACAGATAACAGTACGATAACAGTACAGATAACAGTCCGTAACAGTCGTAAAACTGTTCATAAATAAGATTTCCTTAATTAGAAAAACGGTGATTTTTAAAGTCGTAAACACGTTTTACAACTTTAAAAATCATCAAAATCCGTGAGGATTAGCCGTTGCAACAAAGTTACCATGACTGCGACCACATCGTAACCAAGACGATCTCTAACTGCGGTTCTTGTACTATTAGATAAACATGTTTGATTTATAGTTTATATTTACCCGAGAAGATATCGCACACTAATTATTCCATGCCACGGGCTACGACACAGTATTAATGAGAATTGATAAAAATGCTTCCCTACAAAATGTATTTTTAAAAATATTCTAAGTTTCCGAAGACCAACAGATATTAATACAAGTATAATATAGTCACTAGTTAACAGAAAGACAATTACATGTCTTTGATAATGAATAATTGAAATTTTTAGGAACTAAGTGAAGCTCTTAATACAAGGTTATAATAACAACATCAAGTCAAGATAAAAATAATGCGTCTAGTCGAAGAACGCTTGACTCATATAGTCGCATTGTTAATGCACAGCTAGTGTTAAAAAGATCTAAATCTGATTATTTGCATAAACTGCTTAGATTCGCACGCCATATGAATGTGTTCCGTGTTTAAAATTTCTATTTAATCTATCTAAAATATCTGGCTTTGACATATGTACCTACGGTCTATAAATTAACATCAACGTACAACTTTTTATTATAGTTGTTACGCAGCTAATGGTCCTTAAATGTTTTGAACAACAGTTGAAAACTTTTTGAGTATTTTACTTTTAATTGTTACTTCGGGTATTATAGTAATAGAATCTTTAATAGTAGTAATAGAAAATTTCACGTGTCTACCTATTACGGTTCAACAGATACAGCCCTGTGACAGATGGACGGACGGACAGCAGTTCCATGGTAACAGACTCCCGTTATGTATACAACTCGAAGGGTTTCGGGTATGGAACCCTAAAAACCAATTAATCTAACGCCACTTTGGCTATAAAACACAACTTTGTTACAATCAAAACAGACCCTGACCAGACTTTGTTTTACGCACTCCATCAATCTGTGTAAGGCTTCGCGTAAAAAGGTCTAACCCCGAAAACAAATAGTTTCAGTTGGGTAAGTAAGTTTTACAAAACGGAACAGTGGCTCTCAACATCTACGTCGTCTATTTAATTACATAACTGATAAAGCACTAAAATACAGGCAACAATAAATTGTTACATCGCAATAATAATTTTGTCAATGCAAATGTTTAAAAAAATATATTATGGGATTGTACTTGCCTGACGGTAAGTGATGGCACCGTTACCTTTCACTCTCGAATACAACAGTGGCAGACTTAGCCATGGTGGTAGCTAGCAAGGTGGACATAGAAAATGACCTACCACCAACCAAACCGAGTACCGTCAGGTACCACCAATGGGAATGAAACCCGGGTCCTGCGTATTGTAAATCCAAGCTTGTAGCCATTAGACCACAGGTGTTAGACAGCACACATATAAAGTAGTGGTAGTTATCTAGTTCTAGTCACCAATTAATTTTTGATTTCATGGGTAAATACAGATATAACAATATTTACAACTTTAGTATTTTAGTCACGTCGGAGAGTAAACTTTGGGAGCCGCAGCCTCAGTAATTTTGCTCCACACAAAAAGTTAAATGGATTGACTAATACTCGTACATAATCTCACGCATTTCGTTGTTACATAACGGAGCAGTTCTCAAACTTCAGCTCTGATTTTTATCTGATTTCAAAAAGTTGTCAGTAATCAATTTGATCAATCAATCTGTCAATCAATACGGGCTGCATTGTGCTGGTAGCGGTTGTGGAGTGCCGTAACTACTGAACAGACGGCAACCGCAACTACAGCTGTGTCGTCGTCGAGGCCGCTATAGTTTGGGAACCGCGCGGAGGGTAGCCCGCGATTGCGCCGCGTTTTCTGCGAGAGGATATGCACGCCCTGAGATAGGCGTGCTTTACCACGTCCTAGTGATGCGACGAGGATTATCGATAGTCGATATACATTTTTATAATGTTTTATTATTGTAATTGATAGCTATTTTGATACCCCTTCACTAAAGCTAGTTACGAGTTACTTCGTTTATTTTATATGAATTCACTTTTATCGACTTCACGTACTCGTTATTGACTTAGAATCCTGAAATTTGGCACGAAGGTCTTACAGCATAAGTACAGAAATAAATTTGAAAATTACAACGATTTAATTATATCACATTAAAACACCACAAACGCTTACAAACTGTTTAAAATTTGCATTCGTTGGCGCCTGTCAGTTTATTATTGATGCTGTATTGTTAGTAATTGCTCGTTGATTTAGGTAGGCGCACCTATTTATTTATATTTTTTGATTCAGGATGTTACTTGTATATATTCTGAGTTCTTGTGTGGCGATCACGTACCGGGAAACGTTTACCGGGCCGTCCCCCTACTAGGTGGACCGACGACCTGGTTAAGGTCGCAGGGAGTCGCTGGATGCAGGTGGTTCGGGACCAGTCGATGTGGCGTACCATGAATGAGGCTTATGTCCTGCAGTGGACGTTTCCTGGCTGATGATGATATATTATGTGCGAAACTCTTGGTGTGCGAGTCCGAACCGCACGGCCGGTTTTTTGTAAATATCATCGACAACGTTGTCATATTTCTCGGACATCCCTGTTCAGGCGAGTGGATGCCCAATAAAAGTTGCATAATTTATCACCGTGCTGACGAGTAGACGGCCCGCGGCGGGACTGCTCGGACCAACTGGGGGGAGCCGCAATGTTTTCGGGTCACTCGAGAAATTACATTTGAGTGGTCAGGAATCGGTTGACCTTTTCTAAGATTTGGCTTTTATCCTATTTGGAACAGTTTGGAATCCTTTGGCTTGCTTTTGAGTTTTATCGGATTGCTTGTTGAGGTATATGATGCCATTATTATTCTGTCATATAATTGAGGTACTTAGGATATTTACGTTTTATTAATAAGTGTTTTACACAATTGGTGTTGGTCAATTTGTGTCATTCCAGTCTGGTATATTAGTGTTGCTCAAAGAACCGATAACCGGTGGGGAGTAAAGTTTCTCGAGTGGCGACCACGTACCGGGAAGCGTCTACCGGGCCGTCCCCCTACTAGATGGACCGACGATCAGGGGCTCTATTTTTGATTCGCTCTACGCGCCGCGAGCGCTCGTTTTCTACTGATTTTCGTTCGTCTTACGAAATTTGGTATTTTTGAATCACTCTTCTGCAACGAGTGGTCGGGACCACTCTTTGCGGAGGCGAGCGATAGACTAAATGCCATCATCGAACACTGGCATTACCACTTATTTACATTGAACTTCTATGTACTTTGCATTCCGTTTTCCTTGCATGAATTACCGGTTTTATTTTTCTGCGTAAAACGGATAAAATTAAACATTTTAAGTTATATCGGCAACACCTGAGGCGAATGATTCAAAAATACGGTCAAACCTGTTTTCATGCGAGTTGTAGTCGATCGTGACTTAAGTCGTGTGCGACGAAGCTATGTCACACGAGCGAATCAAAAATAGAGCCCCTGGTTAAGGTTGCGGGGAGTCGCTGGATGCAAGTGGCTCGGGACCGGTCAATGTGGCATACCATAAAGGAGGCCTATGTCCAGCAGTGGACTCTTCCCGGCTGATGATGATATTAGTGTGCGCGGGTTTGTGACTTCATAAAGTGGATGCTAGTGTTAGTAGTAACTTGTATGGTAGAACACTTTGGCAGATCAGAAAACCTCTCCATCCCGCCTGCTACAACCAAGGAACCAGCATGCAGTCATTATATTAAATCTAAGTAAATGACTCGCCATAAAGCTATTTGCGTTTTACAAACGACTCGACATTAGAGCGGCCATCACGAACGCTCGTTCAAAATGAACGTTTGTCTTCGCCATTGTTCAATTTTGGGGTGAGATCAGTGAGTTATGAAAATGCAGACACGCCTTGTTGGCACTTAAATGTGTGCTGCAAAAAGTAAGTGAATTGTACCTGCTAGAAATGCGAAAAACATTGCTTCTCAAAGTCATTACATTTCGTACCGCGTAATATTACATTAAACCATTACACATCACTCTAGACATCACCTGAGATGCGCTCCGTGCGCTGCCGTGCGACAGCTCTTTTGTTATTGTAATATTTGCAATGCCATGAGTGATGCGTGATGCGTGTTGTTTGTAATGGTCGAGTAATATGTGCTGCAATAGAATGCGGTCGGTTACAGTCACGTGTAATGCATACCTTACATATGTCTACTACCTGCTTCTACTTGACTTCTAAATAAAGTGCTCTGAGCACTAAGATCAGAACCTCCTCCGACACAAGTGTGTGAAATCCTCGACCGCAGTTACTATATTTTGTATAGTTATTGAGTGTTGTCGAATGCATGCCTATTTTTGGATTGTGAATGTGTGAATTATCTATCATGTGCTATTTATTTATTTGGCATATAAACAGCTGTTATATTAAAATGTTAGTAATGTATATTTCTTAAGGTCATTTAGCGACCCACGAGAAGCTCAATCAACATGTCTCGCTGCCACCACATCGAATCTTGTATCGATTGCGATAACTTTTTGTCTAAATTAATTATTTAAAAATATTGGTATAAGCTATAGACAGTCTAAAGCTGTTTAAAGTAAGTGTAAACAAAGTAAAGTTTGTTTAAAATCCGACATGTTACCGTTTTGTAGGTTACTTTGTGATTTAATTGTATCGATCAAAGGATTATGAATCGTGTTTCGACGTCTGTCTTGTCACAGATAATATCCTCAACATTCATCTCAATGCATATCATATCAATCATACAAACACATCACGAGTTCAGTTTAAAATATAGTATAGTACAAGAAAACTTTGAGCGTACGTTCGGCATACATTTGAGAATAAAGGACAGTAGCAGAATATAGCAACAGATATCATCATCATCAGCTACGAAACGTACACTTCTGGACATAGGCCTGAATAACTAAACCTATATTAATTCCTTATTGAGGGAGACCAACAGCACAAAATCAAACATTTAGATCCAACATAAAAGAAGTGGCCAAAGGCATTTAGAAACCAAGCTAGATAACAAGATATATAGAGCGCTTAAATACCTAACCAACAAGCAGAATAAAATTAGTAAAAAATAGCATAAGAAAAGAAAAAAGGTAATACAGACAAGTATCAATCACGTTATCACGTCAAAAAATTTAGCGTTCAAAAAGAACGCGGAGTTTGGCCTACGCTTTGCTAACGACATACTTGCGCAAAACAAGTCTAGATTATCGTATTCATTAAATTTAGTGCTTATATTATTAATTAAAACAAAACAGCCATGTTGTTTTTAGTAAAGTTTTTACTAAACTTGGATAATGTCATTGAACATATATAACAATGGCGTGTCTATAGATTTTAAGTCAATGTGGAACGATGGTGGAAATCGAGGCCACCGTTCTGAGGTAGCTTTATGAATAATATTTTGCTTGAAAGTGACATCAAAACTTCTCCTGAACAATTATATCACAGCGCTACGAGTATTACAGCGCGTGTAGTTATGTCTAAATGTATGTACAATGCCTTCGTGCCCTAATGGCTACACGCTTAGATAGTCTGGATAACCCGGGTTCGGTTCCCAACGTGTGTACTGATCTGTACTTGGGTTGGTTGGTGGTAGGATCGCCTTATACCTTCATTATCTCCACCTTCAGAATGATTTTCCGAGAGAGGTGTTAAACTTAGTGACGTCAAAAAATATCTTCAATTAATAATTATGAATAAATATTTTGGATTGATTAATATTCCTTTTATACAACGTGTACAAAAAAGGAGTGATAATACTTAAAGGTGGGTATATATCCCTTGTATAGAATACACTTAGTGAAAGTAGCAGCTTTGTAAAGGTTAGTTTAAATTTCCATACATTTTTATTTCAGTAGTAACGTCGTAATTTTTGACAACCCTAAATGTTTGTTTACCAACGCGAGCACTGGGGTCAATGATGAATGATCTTATATTTGGTTTTAGGGGTTATTGACACATGTAGAACTAGGATAGGGATGAAATTCAAAAATTTTAGTCAATATTTTAAATTCTCTTTAAATTTTTCTCCAGATTCGTATGGTTTACAGATGTCTACTACCGCTCCAAAGGTAAAACCTTACCTATTATATACCGCACTTAAGTTTTATCACTCCTTTTTTGTACACATTGTATAGCCAGTAAGCACTCTTCCATCTTAAAGCCTAAACCACAAGGTCTATAAGAGCTGGTTGGAGGCAAGGGACAAAGGCCGGCGAAATAAAACCAACAAATACAAAACACTAAAACTGACCTTCAATTTGAATAGAATCACCAAATAAACCTCAATATTTTCCCTCATACCCAACAGCCCCTTTCAACAGAAAACTCCGTATTATTTCCTGGTATCACATAACATGCTTCCACTATGACGTATCGCAAGAAAATGTCCACAATCGCTCTTATTTCCTTCTCTTTTTCACTAAAGAAATGCGGGTAGTTGTATTTTTTGTGCGCCTAAACCTCTGGGGTCCGGAGTTTCTACACAATGATGTACGGAGCACGCTGTTTTGAATTATACATAGAGGTCTTGCTTGCGTTGTGCCTCGAACATGTGTGCAATGAGATTTGGATGCGCTATTTTAAATAAAATAATCACAATAATATTTTGGCATTAGAATAATAACTTCTATCATCATCATCAACAGCCTTTCATCAAGCCTACTGCAGGGGCACAATGCCTACTTTCCTACAGAGAGTCTATGGGCCATAGTCCACCACGCGGGCTCAGTGCGGATTGGTAGACTTCACACACGCCTTTGAATTTCACAGAAGTTTGCAGGTTTTTTCAAGATGTTTTCCTTTACTGAAAAGCCAATGGTAATGATTTTTATCATTCGTACATAAATTCCTAATAACACATTGGAACTCATTGGAACGAGCCAGGATCGAACCCAGAACTGAACACAGCGGAATCAACTCTGCAAGTATTTATGCAAAGTGCGCAATATCAGGCACTGAGATTATTTAGTGAGCTCCAGTGGCGAAGGGTCCATACAACCCGATTCCCACCGGCTTACCTTTCAAAAATCCTTTCCACATATCATTAATGTAATGTACTATTAACTTTTATACGCTCAAAATATTACTACAAGAAACGCCTGTGCGCAATTAAAAAGCAATACAAAAAACGCCTGTGCACAATTAAAAAGCAATACAAAAAACGCCTGCGCAAAATTAAAAAGCAATATCTATCAGTGGCGAATGGTCCATACAAGCCGATTATCACCGGGTTACAGATATTATCTATAAATTGTCAAAGCCCGCCAAAACTATACCACAGTTCCCGTGTCAACTAATGCTCTGTCTCTTACGCTCTCGTAGTAAACGTCGCTTTTTATTTCACGATATAAGCCGGCCGGATTTCGGCATTCTAGATTTCTTCTCTTTCGAACGCCTTATGCGGAGCGAGATAGAGAGCAATAATACGGAGGAAATACATCGCCAATTAGACATTTTTTTCTAGCAAGTTAATAGTGTTATAACAATGCAAAATTCAAAAAGTAGCATTTTCATAGTAAGTTTCATCGCGAGTCACATTGTCTTATTTAGGCGTATTTGCGTGTGATTTGTTCCGTTTGGAATAAACAACTTTAGTACGCGTGAATCATGAATGCTTGTTAGTACGTGATTAAATGCTCCTAGGTTAGTACTATCGATGTTTTTTATGTGACGGATTAGAAAGTATTTCACTTAGTTCGAAGTTCATGTGCTGTTTTTTGTGTTTATAAGGTGATTTACTTGCATATTTCGTTCAATACGGTGAGTTTTGTGTGCCATTATGGCTTTAATTCGTATGGAATGCTGCCTAACTGACTACTTGCTCATCATCTTCCCATTTGAAGAAATACTGAGAATTTCTGAAGCCGAATTTGAATCACGCGGTAAGCATTTTTTTTTGGATCGGCTTCCCTTCGCCAAAATTCCACCCTTCGCCACTGGTGAGCTCCCAGTATCTTTGAAATCAATTGATAATCTAACTAGCTTTAAAAGACATCTTAGAAAATTCTTTAGATGAATTTATACACGACAGGGATAAAACAAATTACTATTGATAGCTCCATGGCGTTTGTCTTAACATTGTTTAATGATGTAATGTACCATTGTTTCTGAATAAATTGATTGGTTGACTCAATTATTCAAGAACTGACGCTTTATCCAACTGAGTCACCATGTCTCTATTACTCTGTTGTTACGGTTTACAAGTAATAATACACAAATTATACAAAAATATCACATTAGAGTGAGGCCTCTTATTATGGTATTGCCCCAGACAGACACTGTATATTAATTTTAAGATCAGATAGTGCAATAAACATAATAGGGTTCCGTACGGAAAGGGTGCCAATGGAACCCTATTACTAAGTCTCAGAGTGTCGTATTACTATGGCCGCTGAAACTACTAACATTAAATATAGAAAAAGTTAAAAATTAAGGTTCCAATAAAAGAAACGTTATTTTTCGGTGTTTTGTGCTGAATCTTGTGTGAAATATTGTCCAACTCGCACTTCGCCCTTTTTTTAATGTCATCGAGTCTCGTAATATATATATTATATCTCTATTAAAGACAGAAATAGGAAAAATGGAAATGTATGTATCAACGCGATTGCCAAGTGATTATGATAAACCCCTTCACCAAAAGGCATGGCGATCCATGACCGCGGGTAATGTCCAACAGTGGACAGCAGCCCCCAGTGACGATGACGAGTCATATTAATAAAGTATTGTCATACAAAAGCCATAGAACAAGCCCTTTCACATTCGTATGCAGTCTGACGCAATTTAGTTCCGAATTACTTCACGACAAATTGTATGAAACATGGCAAAGCATGAAAGGCGCTACTGTCCCTATATTATGTATGGTAGAAAATGTATGTTGATTTGGCCCCGTTTGAGATTTTGTAGGTTTATTTTCGCTGTATGGAGTCCCGTCTCTTATGACGTAGTATACGTATGTGACATACTCTTTGTTCGTACTAATTTGAAAGTTTGTATAGAAACAACTGCCGCATCCAATACAACCTTCACATCTGAACCAAGTGGCGTCGCTCCGGTTTTTTCAAGAGCCAACAAGAAGTAGTATCTTTGTCTCCATGAGTTAGATTCGAGCTGCTATTATTACAGCCATTGTCTTAAGAGGAGATTCTAGCGTCGGCCATCTTTGTTGGCACTTTTATCTTAAAACGTTACGAAAAGGGTGCACAATTAAGTAATATAAAAATATAATTACGTGGTAAATTGAACCCATGGGCGTTAAGCATAGATATCTAAATAAACATGCAAAAGAAAGAGAAAATATGCTTATTTTTTGTTCACTCAACTGAAAGTATAATGTAGCTTGCTAAGAAATCGACACGAAAAAAGATTCATACTTTACCATAACCATTTAGAATTTTTTTGCTGACTTTGTAGTTACATCGGATAATGCTGGAAAATGAATATCATCAACGTACAACTTCGTAGTGAATCACACACACAACATTTCAAGTTTCATTTTGGCATTTTTTTTGGTATTTTGTCAAGTATCTTATATTACGGTAATCACATTTATTTTTCGTTACTTTGATTTTGTATTTATATTTACTAAAATGGAAATATTTTTCTGAAAATTACAGTAATTTGAATTTTGTTTTAGTGTCGTATTTTTATGTAGTGAAGTCCTACATATTAAAGACAGCTAATTTATTTACAGAAACAGAAACAGAAACATGTGCGATATTTCATACTACACCGTCTGCGCAATTTTCGTAAAACGAGGGAAAAAAATTTTGCTTTACGTATTAATATATAGATCATAGTAAATAAAATTTGTATGAAAGCATTCCATTTGGATTTCCATTAAAGACTTTCATATTGTAACACTTGGGAAACACAGAAGCCGTCAGGGAATTCCACTCAGCGTAACTCACTCTACTAATCCAAATTTAATTTGAAGCATTTCTTCTTCCATTTCAAAACTGAATTATCTCGTTCAAAAACATTCACAGTCATCCCTTGTTAATTCAGCACGGGATGTACTCAGCGTTTCTGCACCCTATAGTTATCAGACACCCAGTGGATCCATTAGTGAGGTGCGTGGAAGGAATATTAAACAAGACTCCAATTCAAATCGGTCCGGTTTTATTAATGGTGGAAGTTTAGCACAGTGGACTACAAAGTCTGGTAATCAATAGTCAGCTGAGTCGAGGCGAGCTTCGTAATCAAGTGATTGGAAATGGTAATCATTTGGAATAAGAACTTGTAATGTAAGCGCGTACAAAATAAGGTTAGGTTTTATTGTTTGTTAATTACATTAAAATAATCTTTCGAACCTACTTCAACTGCCCTAGTCTACAGCATTCATCACCTAAAATGTTCACCCTTAGAGGTACATCTGGGTCCTTTTTTTTTCTTCACAAAAACCGTCCAATCAATTTCGGTAAAATCAATATGGGACCACCTCTGAAGTATGATCTAGTTAACAAAAAATAATAAGCAAAATCGATTAATAATTGTCGGAATTATCGCGTAATATCGCGCATAATCGGCGAAAACTAGTATTTAGGAATAGTTTTAAGTTATTTTGTAATTTCTATTTTTATAACTGTAAGTTCCCCCATAAAAAATGTGGTTGAATTCAAAACCTCCTCCTTTTTGAAGTCGGTTGAATATCTTAGCAATGTCTCTAACTACGAGTAGCATTGGTTTGAGAAATAAGCAAAGAAAAAACCTTAACAACCATAGGTGGTTGAAAGGTTGAACTGCATTCCTTCCGTGGCACGGAACCCTCGACGCGTGAATCAAACTCGCACTTGGCTTGTTTAAATTGTACTAGTTGTAGGTAGTTAGTAAAGTAGGTATAAACTGAATCATTAAGAAGGTACTGCACGAAATTTTTTAAAGTCACTACTATTCTGCGACTTATTCGTATTTATGTGAGCGTAATACTTGAGCGAACACGCTCTTGTCAAGGGTCGGGCTAGCCTAAATAATTTCTTTCAATGTTTTTAAATTACTCAGCGCTTTGTAGTGACTTTATTTTCGAAATTTTGTCGAGTTCCTTCTTTGCTTATTAGTGCTTTATATGTCAAATGTCATAAGGAAACTTTTTTATGGCACTAGATTTGTCTTTGTGCCAGTGTCATTGTTAAAAGGTAGGGAAACGGGATGCAAGGAGGTAAGATAACAAATAGGAAAGGGCCCAAAAAAGGAAGGATCAACAAGGTTATTTAGGATATAAATAAATACAATATTAAATTTAAGTTAACTTTTTATATAAACTAATAAAATGGCATTTATCTAGCTCATGTCAGCAAAAACAAACTAGACCAATTGACTTTTCCTAGCAATCTACTTAGCCGAATGTTCTTTCGTACAATTTTTGGAACGTCTTGTACTCGTAGCAAAAGAGATTCAGAATTATTTTTTCTGAGATTTAATTAAACTTTCTGGCTCGGATACAAGTATTTCTGTCGCTTGCAAATCTGCCTGGAGATAACTTTGCGGTATAAAGAATCAAGTTAAGAAGTTTCGGTTAACGTTTAACGTTGAAATAACATAGTGGGGGAATGAGATTAAGGACGGAGTTTATTTCTGGTTCTGTTAATTATTTAATAAGATGTGCAAAAGCTTTACTGAACTTAGGATGTTACTGAGTAGCTAACTACAAGTTAGTTTAGTTTTCAGTTAATCTATTTTATTCCGCTATTTAACTATTTGTGAGTGGTTACGAAAAAAGGGACCCAAGGGGAATGGAAACGTTTTATTTAGGAATTTAGATTTTGTGGTTTAGCTTTGTTTTGTCCAATCAGAATATTTTAGGCCTTGCCTTGCATTGCCTTTGTAAAAAAATTGTATCCCCGCGCTCGAGGCGAAATTCACAGCGATTTAAAATTAGAACGAGATTTATTCGAAATCAATTATTTTCGCTTGAGGTTACCTTTTGCCTAGCAACTCACATTTAAATTACATTTTTTCATGTCACTTATGGTAAACTAGCTTCCGCCCGCGACTTTGTCCGCGTGTACTTCAGGATGTATTCTACTTGTTCGATAGGCACAGGTGACGTATATGACAAATTATTATACAGCATAAGGTACAAAATAAGTTTGTATATACGAATTTACATATTCTATGGTCGGTTTCTAGGCAACGCGTTTTTGTTATGCCAAAATTGCCCATGTAATCCCGCTAATATTATAAGTGTGATTTTGGACAATTTACACAATATGTCTTTATAAATTATAGCCTATATGTTATTCTGAAGTATAAGCTATATTGTTGTAAAGTTTCATTCAAATCCATTCAGTAGTTTTTCCGTGAAAGCGTCACAAACATCCAAACATCTAAACATCCAAACTTTCACACTTATAATATTAGTAGGATACATACTATTATAATAAAACGTCTATTTTGTCTTCTTATTGTTTTATAAAACTTCGAAGAATCTTATAACACAACTATAAGATTTTCTACGTACACTCTATTGTCGAAGTCTACTACATTTTGACTTGAGGCCCAACTGTTTTCAACCGTATTCGAATCCGACTGTTATATGTCCTCCGCTTGGTTCGCCTCCCCACGGTGATACCAGTAAATAACTATAAAGTCTCAATTTTGTTCAGTTTCTATAAGTAGTGAATAGCTTTAAGTCATCATCATCATCAACAGCCTGTATACGTCCCCACTGCAGGGGACTGCCTACTCTGCTACAAAGAGTGTATGGGCCGTAGTCCACCACGCGGGACCAGTGCGGATTGGTAGACCTTTGAATTTGTTCACAGGAGAGTGCACAGGTTTCCTCACGATGTTTTCCTTCACCGATGTACTTGAATTGAAAAAGAACTCATAGGTACACGGCTGGATTCGAACCCGGAACTCTCAGATTGAGAGTCCGCGCCTTATCCACTGCGCCAGCGACGCTTCTTTACTTTAGTACATAACATAACAAGAGAGTGTTACTCGACAAAAAATTTTTTTCCAGTTTGGCGGGAGATAACATATTGTAAAGTAACATGTACTTTTTAAAAATAAATGATGATGATTATACAAATAAAAGATTTTAAAAAAGTGACGAGGCTAGACGTCGTGTGTTAAGCGTGCGCGCCCTGGAGTCTCTGTCTAATGAGTCCCTGGCTGTGCTACCTTTCATACTACACAACAGTGCTAATAAAGTGCTGTTTTACGGCAGAATAATAAGTATGGTGGTAGCTAGCCAGGCGGACATATAAATGTCTTACCTCCAACCAAGCCGATTACCGAGGGGTACATATCCCCTTTGGGAATTAAAAAACAAAATAATATTCAAAACTGAAATGTCTGCATGCAATGCATACTTTATTTTATATGTATACTCTGTAACGCAATTGGAATGCGACTTGATGCGATTCGTGAACGCAATTTTGTTTAGGATTCTAACCAGAACAAAGGTTGCAAATTCTACAAACTTTAATTAATTGAGTTAAATTTACAGATTATTCCATTCAGTGTAAACGGACGGTCAAAAGTCAGTTTGAAAACAAAAAAAAGTCCCAAGTTAAGATGGCCGCCAACTCGGCATCGGTGGCGCACATATTGATGCGTTCACGAATCGCATCAAGTCGCATTCCAAATTGCGTTATAGAGTATATAAATAAAGTATGCCGTGGCGCAGACAGAAATGTAAATTTTAAACAACGAAAATTGAGTACAGATGCTGTAGCTTATTTGGAAACTGCCAACTCTGTAAAATATAGTTCACATATATCAAGAGTGACAAAATAAACCGTTTTTTGAACTGACGGTGGCGCTAATTGGCTGCAAAAAGTGAATTTCATTTTAGTATAGTGTTACCGGCAATAACATCCGGTGCAAGGGCTACCAGCGACATCTATATGAAGAGGCATGACAAGCATCTCCAGCAGGTGCCCGGAACGACTTCACATCAAATGAAGTTACCACAAGTTACTCGGATACGTGACTGAACGATATTTATACTTATCTAGTTATAAATGTTTAAACAATAACTGCTTTAGTATTTTGATATTTTATAAGCGATTCTATGATTTATTAACGAGAAAGATATTGTATAATATGTCGTCGGCAATTACTTCCGGTGTGAAGGCGATGCACGCTGCCTCAACCAGCTCTGTTTATCTAATTTATAGGAATAATCATGTATTTAAATAATGTGAGCCTTTAGTAACAAATATCGAATATAATTATCCCTTCTGGAATTTCAGTATTAATGTAATTGGTTATAGGGATTAATTAATATTGTATAACTGTGCCTGTTTTGATTCACGAAGTTGTAGTTTTCGAAGTAGGAACTGACGATGGTGGTAGCTATGAGGATCGTAGTATAAAACTGATGAACACTCATTTTGTAAAGCATTCCTGTTGTGAATTCTGTTGAAATAGTACTAGTAAACGTTACTCTGCCCGACTGTGTGTTGAGAATATATTGAAGAATATACAATTATACATGCCTGATGGATTGAATCGACTAAGAGTTTTATTACTGAAAAATACTGAATGCACACACAATGTTCCTATATGTAAAAATATCCTCATAGTCATATATATCTTAACTGAGTTATAAAATGTAGCGAAGTAACTTTGAAATTAATTACTGTTTGATTTTTCATAGTGTTCGTTGATGAAATTAGGTCAACAACAATTGTTGTTGCTAAAATAGCAAATAAAAATATAAGTACCGATATAAGACCACTTATCCTAAACAATACCGTTGTTCAATAGTTAAATACCGCCGGTTAACATTTATCAACGCGCCTGGGCGAGTTTAATAAAAATCCGGGAATTTTCCGGGAAATTTTTTCGCTTAATCGCTTTCCGGTTTTCCTCAATAACTTTTTGTAAAAAGACAGTTCCGGATTACGTGGGAGATTGACGGCCTTTAGTTGTGTTTAGGTTTGGGGAGTTTAAGGCGATGGATATATTATATACTTTTATTTATGTACACACACACATATGGTATGCTGAAATATTAGGGTTTCTTTAAAAAAAAAAGATACGTGACAATGAGGTCGACGATGTTACGTGTTGGTCTAGAAGGTGCCTATTTACTCTTCTTTTGAAGATTCCCAAGTTGTAGCAGTCGGGGAACACGGAAACCGGTAGTGCATTCCATAATTTTGCTGTACGCACGATAAATGTGGAAGCGAAACGCTTGGTGCGAGCTGTAGGAATATCCACAGTGTACGGATGAAGGTCTGCCGTTCTTCTGTTTGACCGGTGCTTGAAACGGCGAAGGTGGAATCAACAAAAATAGTTCTTGCGCATGGTGCGCTCTAAAATGTTTATGTAAAATACCGAAAGGCATCTTTATAAGGTATAAAATACGATATATTTTATTGCACATAGGTTACAGATAGGTGGCCGCTTCTATTTTTTATCATGGCTATAGCTAAAGTATGGAATGACGTACGAAATTTCGTGTTCCCCGAAGAACCATGGGAAACTAGGAAGTAATTAAACACTTTCCAGCTCGAATTTATTTTTATCCTGACGGTCAATTCTAGTCAATTGGAACATATTTAGCAATGATGAGTTTTTATTAAATTTAAAAAAAGACAATCATCTCTTATTTTAAAACTAGAGTAACGAATAAAAGAAATAACAATTTCAGGCGTTTTAATTTGCCCTTTCACGGGGCATGAATATTACGAAACGAGACGAAATAAAAAAGACCTGGCACCAATCTCTTCACCGCAGATTTAAAAGATTGTACAATTACAGAATATGAAAGAGTGCCGTAAATCAGCACAGCCATTTTGAGCGTCAGGGCTTCACTCATTAATTGTATCGCACGTTCACAGAATCTCAATTGGAATGTAACCGAATTAGGGTTTGTGCTAAAAATTATGACTAAGAGAATGGGACTGACAGAGCGGATCAACTATGACTCCAAGCCAATGATGAAAAATATGATGATGGAGATTGTAGTCGCCTTTGTAATTGCAAAAAATATCTGAAATGAACAAATTTATATCAGTACAGTAAAGGCAGTATCGATTAACTGACACTTAAATATCAATTTAAGTTTGGTTTGCAAGTGCTTCTTTATCCTTGTTGTCCTTCGTCGTAACGGAGTGTTAAAATGACTTGATTTTTTGTATAAGGATACTTTTAAAGTTGTAGAAGTGTAAAGGTTATCCTAATCGAACTAATATTTACAATGGGATATGTTTCTTTTATTTTTATTATTATTATTACGGTTTGACAACATGACTACAAATTGCACCTATAGAACGAAGCACCTGACAATAGACTAAGACTGGTGCGAGACTATATCCTCCCAAATAGGAAAATACCCGTGCTAGGGTAGGATATTAGTTGTTTCTGTTTAATTTATTGCAAACATTGCATTTGTAAACAAAAACATTTTAAACAAAAAGATTTTAAGATAGTATTAAGTCTACTGAGACGAAATCGCGGGCAAAAGCTAGTTTTATTTCATTTTTTACACTACTTAGAAAGACGTTACAAATTGAATGCAGATGTCAGATGTGCAGTATCTACAATTTTGTTTGCAACAAAACACTTCGATGATTTCGATCCATCCGTTTGAGAAAAGAAATTATTTTCTTTTTTATTGAGAGATTAATTTTGTGGCACAGACTCCACAAATATATCGATAGATGTTCATGTAGTAAAATGACATAAAAATAAATTACACTACGATAAACTTAACGCACCAATCTGTCTACATTTTCCGTGAGTCTTATGCAAAAGGTGTAATTAAAAGACAAAGGTCACCCAGAAGGGTATTTAGGGTATTTTATTAGTCTGAAACGGTGGAAGAATACGTAACCACATTCCGTAAAGCCCGTGGGTCGGTTTTGATAAAGAAACTGCTGCAGTCGGCAGATGTACCAAATATCATGTGTGTAAAGTTGGTAAGGCGCAGTTGATAAATGCGAACCATGTTCTTTATGTCATATACAGTTCCGTCCGCCATTTTGAAGAAAAAACATTATCCAAAATTTCGTCCAGTTATCAAATCTTGTTAAATCAATAGGATATTTACAATACAAACAAAACAGGTATCTTAAAATATCGCTTACAAGCGTTTTTTGTTTGTATTAAAGTGCTTTACCCATTTAATAAGGTTTGATGACTAGCCGCCATTATTAATTTTTATTTCAAGATGGCCGCCGGTACGTCTACACGCTACTCGTATGTTGTATTTTGATAATGAAATGCAGTAAAATCGAGAGGGACTGCTTATTAAAATGTGAAGATGTTAGACAAAGACGGTGTCACATTTGTACAAGGTCGTATGGGCTCTTACATTCAAGGCATTGTGATAAAACGTGGTCGTATAAAATTATGGACCAATAACAGTTTTTATAGGTCTCAGACTTGAAGGGCTACCTAGGTTATTGTCACAGAAGTCTAAATAAATATGAATTACGAGTAAGTTGTATTTTCTGCACAACTTTTACAAACATTTGAAGACTTATATATTTAACTAACGCAAAAATTATTGTAAGAAGTATATTCATGAAGAAAAAATAGTACTAATTACTCCGGCTGGGAATTGAACCTGACACCTCCGCAGTGTGATCCCAACGTTATGTCTACAACGCCACGAAGGCGGCTAAAATATGTAACGCAAAACATTTTCATCGGTCATCTAAATATTACAATAGTTTCGTTTCATCTAGGGAGAGCTATGCCCGCAAGCTGTGCGTTGCAGACTGCTTTTAATGACCCGTCAGTCGCTTTTTACGACACACACGGGTATGTCATTCTATTCCCAATTGGGAATCAAACTAGATACAATCAAAACACATTAATCTACGTCTAAATGTGTGATCGGGGAGCTTTACGCTTGACCAGTTAAGAGTTTTTATGCACGGTGTTGATGGACGGATGTAGAAAGTTTTACGAGTCCGATAGATGGCGTTACTAGTCATATATACATCTCCTGAACTTTAAATTATTGTCTCTCTTTGGAATTGTACATTTAAACAAACTGACTGAGATGTTTATTTTTATTAATTTTAACACATTACACTTTTTAGACAATAATTTACAGTTCATGAGATACTAGTGTACGCTACCGAACCAGTCTACGCGATGTATACGACTAGTAACGCCATCTATCGGACTCGTGAATCTTTCTACACGGGTATGCTCATTGTCACTTAGCAGCATCAATCCAATGAGGCGCTGGCTATGGTGTCTTGCTTTGCTTTGAGAAACCGGGACGAACATGTATTTAATAATTTTCCAAGATTGGCACATTATAAGAAACATTGTTTCATGTTTCTGTTTGTCAAGCTACGATTTAATAACGAACCATCTTGAAAACAGATTTTTGCCTGTGGCTTAGTCTGAGTGGGTTTCAGGAAATATTATTACGAGCGCATCAAATTTCTGTGCAACTGCCAAAGTATTTTTACTCAAAGATGCTCAACAAGGGCTTATGATTATCATCAGTCGGAAAACATATACGCTGAACATACTCTTCGACAGTGACACGCCACAATGACAGGTGCTAGGACAGTACAGACAAAACAATACAATTAAATATTTTAGTCTAATGAGAGCACTCTCATGTTGTTCGGGTTTCCGAACAGTTCCGGCGGGGCGCGCGGGGAGCAGCGCGCCGCACATCGAGCGACATCTCGTCTCGTCGCATTTCTCTTCTGATCGCGACCGCGGAACCGAGCGCACGCCGCATCTTCTTTTGTTACAACTAAGCGCTTTGCTTCCAATTTTATCATGCATACAGCCAGGGAGTGGAACGCGCTGCCGGCGTCTGTATTCCCTGAAAACTATAACTTGAGTGTCTTCAAGTCGAGGGTGAACAGTCACCTTCTAGACCAACGCGCACCATCGTAGGCCACATCGTCGCTTACCATCAGGTGAGATCGTGGACAAGCGTTGATCTATACTATGTAAAAAATACTAGTTAAAATTAAAGAATCAGTACAATACAGCCCGCTTATTTCAACACAGTCATTTAAGTTAAATAATCCTAAACACATGTAAAATACGAAGTAACAAGGTGCTCAGAATCTTGGTGCGCCAGTAAAACATCTCTACTTCAAGAACATTGCTACGGGCACTATTTAATGATCCGCGATAAAATATAGCTTTTGTCCTACTCTACTTATATACTAAGTGGTAGCAAACTATCCCATTAGTTGTATCAGTATGATTAAAATAGTAAATTTGCTAGCAGTCAAAACATCGTTAGTGACCGACCGAAAGTTTCCCTAATAGTACACATTACGTATGCAAAACCTACGGTTGAAGCATATCTGGCGATCCTGACATAATGCTAGACTTGAAATAACAGTGACATAACTTATTTGTAACTGTTATTTACACGGACGAAGGGACAGTGTTTTATCAACAGCCTATATACGTCCCCACTGGAGGGGCTCAGGCCTACTCTCCTACAGAGAGTGTATGGGACATAGTCCACCACGCGGGCCCAGTGCGGATTGACGGATTTCACATGCCTGTTCACATGACATGCAGGTTTCCTAACGATGTTTCCTTTCACCGTTAAGCAATCGGACAATGTACTTGAATTGAAAAACAACTCATAGTTACACGGCTGGATTCGAACCCGGAACCCTCAGATTGAGAGCCCAGGCATTATCCATTGGGCCACCGACGCTTCAACGGGACAGTGTTTAGTTTTACATAACTATTACCTAGTCTTCATAGCCGCTTCCATGGCCTAGTAGCCACATCCATAAAGTTGGATTTTTAATTTTATTTCTTAAAAGTTAGATCAACGTCTGACCTCAATCTTACACGATGAGGTCGACGATGTTACGCGTTGGTATAGAATATGAGATTTACTCTTCGTACAGCTTGCATGCATATCTCGGTATGTACTTGTTAATTTTTTTATGCGACTACAATGATCCTTTCGCCCTTTCTGCTCTTCAGAAGGCTTTTCCGAAGGCTACAAATTTATTTAGAATAAATTTAGTAATTTTAACCCTGTGGTATTTTATACCAGTATTAAACTTGTGAAGGTACTCATCCAATTACAAGTACCAACCTACAAACTAAAACGTGATAATGTGCCAGTTGCTACCAACTTGACCGCACTCGAAGCTTTGTGCACAAAGGCATTCTTGCTCCGCACGGGAATACTGCTTTGTCCCAAGTTCAGTATGATGGTTTGTTTAGTAATTCAGACGCTTGTTTAGTACACCTAGATTTAGGTGTGTTATTCTAGCCACGAGTGATGCAGCGAAACCACTTTAACAAAAGGAATACTGATATTTTATTCAAACAATATTAATACCTAACTCTACTATAACTCCACTTAATAATACTATAAGAAAGTCACCTTCATCGTCAGACGGGAAATGTCCACAGCTGGACATAGTCCTCCCCTATGGTACGCCACAATGATCGGTTCCGAGTCGCTTGCATCCAGCAGCTCCCCACGATTTTTACCAGGTCGTCCCGGTACATGGTTGCCACTCGAGAACGGTAACTCTCCCCTACGAATTTCGATGGGAATACAGCATGCTGAGGATTCCAAATATTTCCAAACTACATGATTAAACAATCAAAATTAACGACAGAAAAATTTTAATTTCATAATCAACAACGTTTAAAAACTTTTTGACGGCAGACGAATTTTTTCTGGTTTTATTTTGCTCGTTGTTAAAAATAATATTTCTGGGTCTGCAACAGAAAACTGCAACGGATAGCTACGATCTGTTGTGTAGGGCAAGTTCCTTTTTACCCATAACTGTTTTAAGTGCACCAATTTATTCTTTTTTAGGGTTCAAAGGATCACTCGGTTGTCCGTCTGTATGTATTTTTCTCGACCCATTTTCTCAGAACCGCGCCGAGGCATCAAATTTATACAGACCTGTCATGTCTAGTGTTAGACATGTACGAGTATAGCAAAATGTTTCTCCCGTCTATCCATGATCTATGGCATGTAAAGACATAATATCTGAAGCAAAAGTACAGCTTACCTCCCGGGCCTAATCTTTATGTAGGAAATCTGACATACGGTTGAAAAGTGCGCCAAGCACGATAAGGAATAAGTTATCATATTATTATGTGCTAGCTTTTGCCCGCGACTTCTGCCGCGTGGACTCGGAAAGTATCCCACGGGAACTTATTGCTCGATCGGGATCAAAACTGCATACGTACTTTTCCTCCCTTTCAACTATGTCTATACAAAAAATAGTCATTCTGAACCGCCTTTGAAACGGGAAGCAAGGAAAAAACAAAGAAACTTACATTCGCATTTATAATATTGGTATGGATATGTTTTCACTTTGTAGTTACCGGCAAACAACATGAAAAATGACATTGACTGCGCAGTAAACGATTTTCGGGTCTCTTTGGCGGGGAGCGGGAGGGGAATGTCATTTCGAACGCATGAAGACGCGTGATTGGTCGAACAGTCTCCCCTTGCGCCCCTCTGTCACACGGGATGCGCAAACTCAGCCCCACTATGCCCATTATTGTTAAAGTTGTTTGTCGGGAACTATACCTTCATCTAATCTTATGGTGATGATTAGGCTTTTGGACGGTAAGCGTGCTTACCCAGACACCCAAACCATTGAGTCAATGTCCCTGCTACCTTTTATACCGGACCAGAAAAGTGCTATTAACACTGCTGTAAGGAAGATATAGGTAATATACAGGGTATATATCAATAGGTGGTAGCCAGGCGTATATAGAAAATGTTTTACTTCCAATCCAGTTCATAAGAGACTAAGAATCGAGCCTTTAATTTATAACTCGTCATTTCACCCGGTGAGTGTGTCAGCAAAAGTTAGTCCATAAACGGGGTGTAAATATTGACGGAACCCGGGATCCCGTAAAACAAGTTTCACGTTATTCCACGTCATTCTACGTTCGTTTTACGTCATCTTGCGTCATTCCACGTGACGGGAGAAACCGTCGCGTCGCGGCGGCGCTGTGCATCCACGTGTTTACATCGCAAGCATGAATATTGGGGAAGTTCTGAAAGACTCCGGGGCATTGTTTATACTTTGTTTTTGCTATACGAGGTCCGAATAAAGTATGCAAAGGGAAATATTGGAAAACTACACACCCGTACTTTAGTGTTGAGTAATAGTTTACTCATAATATATCCTGTGAAAACACCCCCAAATTGTAATGAAAATCTGACAGGCGTGAGTCTTTAAAGTGAAACTAAAAAATATCTAATTGATTATCAGAAGCAGTTCCCTCCCGGTCGCCGTGTTGTTCCAACATACCTGCAAGGTCTCTAACTGCCGCCACGTCACCTACACTGCACACTTGCTCAACTTTCACTGTACATACAAACACACGTATCTATATGTTAACACGTCCATATACACTCACACATACACTTCTTTTACACATACATTTAACATACTTCACATATTAGAGGGCTTATCTGAAAACCAGCGCTATGTCTACTGCCATAGCAGATGCTGAGATCAGTTCTGTTTGATCACACTTTACTCGTACAACACAATGCCTATGTACATCAATAATGCATTATTTTAATTGTACGCAATTTATGTGTCAATTGTAATTTTTTCTGTTTCTGTGGTCGAAATACTGGCTGAGTTTTGGGCTCTCTAGGCATTAACTGCGTCGTGTTTCTGTGTGTATGTCTCTTTGTCTGCTTATTGCCTTAAGCTAAACTACTAAACTAATCATGATGTAATTATGCAAGTACATTGGCTATCTTATTGTGTAGGTTGTAAGGTCTATGACCGACCTCACAAACCTTAGTGTCAGAGTTGTTGAGCCGAGAAAGAGGCCTTGCTTCATGCACTACCGTAGATAGTAACCGCAACTTTACGTGCATTCCAAAGCACGGAATCATATTACTTATCAGACAATCAGGTGATTCAGCCTGCAATGTCCAAACCAAACTGTGGGACAAATAATCAATCAACGTTTTTCGATTACAAACTGTTTCAGCTCCTGTTATTAATTGTATTTCAATGTGTTGAACAAAAATGCTCGTGTTTTTCTCAATTTATTCTGGTAAAATTAGATTCTAAGTCTTAGTCAGATTGATTATTCATATGATGTATGATGATCCCGACTCTCACTTAACCGGTTTTTATTAGACATAGACATAACTTCATTTAAGAACACACAATACACATTAAAAAATCTATCAAACTAAACTACGAAAAACAAAAAACAAACTAATTACAAAATATTTTATTTACAACTTATAAACAAAATATTGAAACATACATAACATTTGGTTGTGTTGTGTGTAGCTCTGGAAGGGCCACCCGAACCTGATTGGGGTTTGTCTAAAACAAAGCAACCCACCACAAAAATAAAACCGACATTAGATTTATGTAAAAGATAGCATGTATTAAAAGTTATAGTTAGTCAAATTGTATGTATTTAAAAAATAGCTCAATAATTTTTTTCTATACGATTTAAACTTTTTTAGCACAACCCACAGAAAAGTAATTCTAGTCACGCGGTGCTAGCATTGCTCCATATAAATCGGGTCAGTTTTGTGACGTCACATTACTATATTTTGAAAGTTGTTCTATATTCAGTAAAAAAAGCTTTTGTATCTTGTGTACATATTTTTAGTCATCTCGTAACATAATATTTTAAAGAGTTATAAGAAAATGTTTAAAATGTAATGGAAATAATTAGATCTAATAAGCGTTTTACTATTCGAGGAACTAAATTTTTTGCAATTTTTTTGGATATTAAACTCATTTAAAATACAAATAAGAAAATGTAAATTATTACGTATTTCTATTTTGGGGGATTTCTTTTAATGTATGGTAATACAACCCCAAACTAATTTGGTGTTATGAATTAGATGAAATGTGCATTATTGCAGATTGGATTCGGATTGGGTGCAAACTGTATGAATCTGAAATTCGAATTTCAAATGGGTTTCTATCGGTCAGATCTTGTAGCAGGTGCCCAGAATCCGAAAAAAAATATTTGAAAAAATCCATAGATGAGATGTTTTAGACCAAGCGCGTCCGTCCTATCTTTGTAAACAAATTTAGAATTGCAAAATGGGCCAAAGTGTCGGATTGGCAATGTCACTAGAGTGCCATGGGGCGAGTTTACCAGTTCTAAATATTTGTACCTGATCAGGGGGGTGATTTAAGAAAAACGTGTAGTGTCGGCGTCTGCATACTCACTCACACTGGTTGGTTTGCTAAACGTCAGAATCCAAGTGCCTGTATGCCAGTGTCACGAGAGCAGTGGGCGAGTGCGGACGTGTAACAGGACCGAACACCTAGGCATTGCCGAGCCGGTGATGTCATAGATAACGTTGCACGGACCAACTCCTACACTTTGTTTAAATTTTATTTATTTGGCTATATTCTGACAAATATATTTACAATTTGTATCTATAGAACGAAGCACTTGATTTGTTGGCTAGATTTGGTGTGGTATAGCCTCCCAAATAGGAATAATAGCCATGCTAGGGTAGGCTGTTTTTGTATGTTTTACAAAATTAATTCATTAGAAAATTAAATACATTTTTACGTACATCCAAAACATACAATACACATACCCTCAAACCATCACACTTTTAGGAAACAAATTTTACAAATTCTAACTCGATGCCAAATTATTTAAGTATTTGTAAAAGGGTGACCTGGAGCCCTAAGAGACAGGCTTGTGCTTCGTTTAGACTCCAGTCAAACACAAATTTTGTGCTAATATTGTATTGATCCTATTGGTCTATTGTCTACACACTTGGACTTACCATACATTTGGAGGTCCCGAACTCGATTACCAGTTGGGCTACCAATAAGTATTCGGTTTGGTTGGTCGTACGACTTTTTCTATATCTATGTCAGCCTTGCTACCTACTACCATGTTACCTAAAGTTTGCCTAAAACAGTTGTGTGTTAATAGCACTATTGTGTTCCGGTTTAAAGATAGCAGAGCCTCATTAGTTCGAGACTTCTGGATAAGCACGATTACAAACAAATACTTAGTAGATAGGTAGCCAGGTCGACGTAGAAAATAGCACCGACTAGAGTTAGTGAATATATTGAGTCACATACAACAAACCTTCAGTCAAATTGAGAACGTTTTTAGGGTCGAAAGTACGAATCAATCAAACTGAGCACAAGATGCCTAAAAGAAGACCTACGTTGGGAATGAATCGAGCTTTCGTATCATTAAATATCTAGATGTAAGCCCTAGGGAACGAAGGTTTACTAATACACGTAAATAAGTTTTTTAATATTTGTTTGTTTGTTCACAGGTATGTTTAAAAATCAGCGAAAACATTTGCTGCAACAACTCTATATGAAAGCAACATATTGTAAGTACAAGTGTATTTGTTGTTTGTTGAATGTGTCTGACTTCAGTTTATTTCCATCTCTATGGAAGCTTTTCCGTTTTAATTCTAGCGCTAAGCTTTCTTACCAATTCGAAAATTGAAAACCGATGAAAAATTCTGGTATTTATAAAATGAGCTTCACGTTTTTTTAATGAACAACATGCAGGGTGGGTTAAACACATCTCTTTCAAAATAAGTTTGTGGATAAAGAAAAATTTTCGCCATTCAAAGGCTTTTCCAGATGACGCCTAAATCTAGACTTGCAGTTTTCAATATCTAGGCTTTTATCCTTCGATTTTATATCCGTTTTTAAAAGGCCGACTACGGCTGGCAAACAAAAAGGCCCGGCCTTTTAACGCGTTACCCTGTCAACGTTGGGCTTTGTGAGTTTGACAGCCTGAGCAGCATTGAAGGCGATTATTCTATTTCGGGTCAAAATAAATATATAGGTATCTACTTCTAGAGAAGTTTTAGGATCTTGTAATAAGTTTACACAACAGGTAATATTGACGATTTGTTGAAACAGGGTTATGTCAAAAACTTTGACATGTGCGAGTCGGACTCGCGCACCGAGGGTTCCGTTCAGAATATGTATAATTAACATACAGAAAATCATAAATAATAGGTAAGGTAATTAACAACAGACAATGCTCTAATAACAAAAATCTTGGGCCAATAAAAGAACAAGCTTAACTTTTCAGTAGACAAAAATGTCAACACACACATTGGCCTTCATCACAATCAATCTTTGAACTGTAAATGTAAGTTTGTTATAGTAAAACACGCAATTTTAGTAATTTATAGAAAAAAATTTATAGAAAAAAATATGATTATCAGATTTATTCCTCTGATTGTGCTCTAAGACTTTGCTTCTTGACAAATTGCAGATTTCTATGTCAAAGGGCACTCTACTATACTCTAAGGCCAAATCCTACTTTTGCGGTATTGAACTATAACTAAATCTATTTTTTGTGCTATGATCTTCTGTAGAGATTTTTTCCCAAACGCACTTCTCATAAGTTTTATTTTCAAGAACAAGATACAATGGCAAATAAAACTATCCCATGTAACAGAATAGATGGAACATCCGATGTGTGTTCTATAAGAGAGGCTCAACAGTGGACAAATGTAGCCGATTATCATCATCATCAACAGCCTATACATGTCCCCACTGCAGGGGCTCAGATCTACTCTCCTACAGAGAGTGTATGGGCCATCGTCCACGCGGGACGAGTTCGGATTGGTAGACATCACACATGCCTTTGAATTTCTTCTATCGTCGATCGTGGCTCGTACATAAATTCCAAATAACAAATTGCAACTCATTGGTACGAGCCAGGATCAAACCCAAACCTCGATTGTTTAAAGACTTACACCCACCTGTGCTACGATGGCTTTTTTGTCGCCACGATCCATCGCCTTAATGGTATGACTGGCTACAACTAGCTACGGCATGCTACAATAAGCTACGATTTGCTACGACTTAAGCACGCTACGACTTCTTGTACGCTACGACTATGGTTGCAAACTCAAAAAATACTGTAAATTGAGACATATTTAATATCAATAGGGATTTATGTGGAGTTAAAGAAAGGTTTGCTCAAAAATAGCCTCAAATTACAAATGTCCTTTAATATTAACATATTTTACCGATTTTCAGACTGTCAAACGTGGTGATTACTAAAAAAGTCTCACAGAAAGACCAGGGATCACATATGAGGCAGGTGTATAGATAGGTATTACAGGATTCAATATTGACATTACAGTTACACGAAGTCGTTAAATGTGTCCGATATACCATCATGATTATGATGACGATTTAATAAATGCAAGTAAAAATTTAGATTGAAGTTTCATCTTACAATAAATAGCACCGTAACAAGTGAAAAATGTAATATTATTTTAGGAGTTTTCTGTGTAGATCAATAAACAAATTTATTATTATTAATAATAATAAATGTTCAATTACGGTAACGGCAAACACCCTTATCCTAAATCCTACAATCGGACTTGACCTCACAGCAATCCGTACATAATTTGTCAGTAAATTGTCCCTAGCCCGCCATAACTGCACCCACGCAGCGTGCACTAGCTTGTGTAATTCAGTGGACGCTGCAAACGGCGGCTTTAGGACAAACCAATGTTACTGTCACTAGGTGTTACTACTTGTTCTCGAACGTAACTCGTCAATTATCAATTTTTCACTTAAATATCCTGACATGTTGAACCGGTGAGCACTGGCCTGTGTAATTCAGTGAGCGCTGCAAACGGAGGCTTTATGACAACACAATGCGAGTGTTGCTAGAGTTCAAAAAAGGAGGCGGTTCTCAATTCGAGTGTTTGTTTTTATACGAGTATGTATGTTACACGATGATTCCGCCAATTATGAATCGATTATGATTATTCTTTTTTGTTTGATAGATACTACTTCAGAGGTGTTCTTGTATAAATTTTATAGAAATTGATTAAGCGATTTTTGAGAAATTCATTAAACAAAATATGTGCCCAGAACATTCTACCTCTAAGGGAAAAAATTTATAGGGTATGAATGATGTAGACTTTTAGGGCTGGTGAAGTCAGTTTCTAGTTCTTGATGAACGCGTTAATTATTCAAATTCACACACATACATAAATACAAATACTTAGGACGTACAAATCGGTGCTGACACAAGTCATGACTTGTCACTAAAATATCCTGACATAGTAACCGAGTTACTTACAATGTACAAAATAACCTGTTTTAGTTTACGTTGAGCTTGCGGTTTGTTTTAACCTACGGGTCCTAATGACTACACGCTTTGACTTACCTTGAGGGTTCGATTGCCAGTGGGGGGTACCTATCGGTACTCGGTTTGGTTGGTGGTAGGGCATTTTATTTGTTCGCCTTGATAGCTATCACTAATTCTGCCGCCAAACAGCAGTGTTAATAGCCGAGCTTTATAGTCACTTACTATCAGGTGAGAGGAAGGCCAAGATTAAAAAAAAACAATGTAACTGTCATTTTGTTAGGCTGTTGCTTCAAGTGTTTTAAATAGCTCATGAAAACATACGGATCATAATATTGTGTGCTGATGCGAACATGTTTAATTGTTTTACTTAAACCCATGGTAATGTACTTGTGAACGAATGATAATGTAGTACTTTCTAAATGTAGCTCATTGATAAATTGTAACTAAAATGTACTAACACACTGAATCTGTGAGCACTGGTTTGTGTCATTCAGTGAACACTGCAAGTGACGGTTTTAGGGCGAACCGATTTAACTACTCGTATTACTAGATAAGCTGAAACTACCTGCTCTCGAATACTTGTTATTCAAAATGTCACTTGATAACAGCTTGTTTTATTTTAGACAGTCCTTCTTGTGTAAGTACTAGTTAGGCAGTTTCTACTTTCAAACGTCATTCATTCATAATTTTCCTTTAAAATATCGTGATATATATAAAAGACGAGCATCAGACTTGTGTAATTTAATAGGAGTCTTTAGGATAAATAATATGAACATCACTAATGTAGCTATTACTTTTACTCCAAGGAAATTGATTCACGATTAGTCACTAAATATATTGATAAAATGAACTGGTGACTAAAGATGTTCTTAGTAGGGGAAAATTTGAAATTCAAACCGTCAGTGGCCCAACGCTCTGATTTTGGATTTAATGATATGTGCAATGAACGAGAGTTCCAAATACAAACGATTTGATGTCGTTTCTAATTTAGGATTTACGTGATTTGGGTAGATAACAGAATTATAGAACTATATTAACTAATCTGTGATTATAGGTAAATAACTTAAGTAAAGGTCTTGCATGTATGTATTAGTGAAGTGTTCGGATAGACGTTCCATATTTGAAATTTATCTTTTACCATACTGCTCACAAACACAAAGGTAGACGAATACGCACATTACTAGATGCAAAAGGACCTTTATTTAAAATTTTTGCCTATACTTGTATTTTTATAAATTTTCAATGAACTACGAGTATTAAAATTTTAAGAATATTTTGAGGATCCTTTTGCTGAGTCTCTGCTTTTCATCTGTCCGTCTGTCACAGTTTTTTCCGTTGCCGTTGAAAGATATTTCAGAAAAACATACTTACATATTTTGTTAGCAAGTTTCTAGCCTAAGTAAAATACGAAACTAAAAATACAAAACTATAAATACAAAAATATGAATATAAGACAAAAGTTAGGGATAGGGGAGATTATCAAAAACTCTTTTTTTTTAAATAATGGCTTTAACCAGTGGTTATCTAGCCAATGACGAGTAAAATTAGGTGAACAAATTTTGAGGTTATAAACTATGCCGAATCAATTTCTTCAGCTTTCTCAATAAAATGTATAATGTGTACATTTTATCGCTTAATTTGGATTCTTGACGAGAACTTCAAAGGCCAGCCTTGGTTTCAACATTATCCGAAAGAATCCATATGCCGAATGTACTCGACATGATAAACTCTTCGGATCGCGTCGAAACCCTCGCAATTTTGCGTAATTGATACTATAACACTGTCCGTGACACTTTTTGCACTATATCACACCATTATAACACAAAAAACACACATAACAGTATTATTAACGAATTACTAAAATTGCAATGAACCACCATTTTACAAGTTCGCGCCAAGAATCCAAAAACTCTTTTCGGAATCGAATATACTATCATTAAAAAAAGTAATAATAAAATAAATACTTATTGGGTATAGAGAATATAGAGAATTATCACACAGAAGAACATAAAAACGAAGGGGAAAAAAACTATATATATATAATAGGTTAGGTATTATAAAGGGAAGCGTTGGTGGCGGAGTGGATAAGGCGCGGACTCTCAATCTGAGGGTTCCGGGTTCGAATCCAGTCTCGTACCTACCTATGAGTTGTTTTTCAATTCAAGTATATTATTCGATTGCTTAACGGTGAACGCACTGGGCCCGCGTGGTGGACTCTATAGCCCATACACTCTGTAGGAGAGCAGGCCTGTGCCCCTGTAGTGGGGACGTATATAGGCTGTTGATGATTATGATTATAATAGGTTACCACGAGAGCGCGTCACCTACAAATTGCCTTGGCAGTTTTGCGATTTAAAAATGTTTACTTTTTAAGATTTTTTTGTAATTAATAAAAAAATACGTTTAAAAACATTATGGCAGTATTTGCTTTTGCTATAAGACGAAACTTGTAATCGGGGTTGGGGTTTTGACTTTCCAAGCAACTTTGCTATTTAAAAGGTGATGGATTCATTTGTACCTCTAGGTATATTATATATATTCATTTTTATAGCTCCTTCATAAAATATGTATTAGTCCCGTAAAAGCCTTATAAACGTTTACAAAACAACAACTTCCTTTTAACTCTCATTCCTCTTTCTGGAACCTCGGGCATCGATATTTTTCTTAACAATAAACGAAGCAAACACTATAAGACCTTCTAAGCCCCAATAAAAATTTCCAAGCACCCTCCATTTTAAAAGGTAAACAATCCAATGTAATGGAAAAAGTTGTTAATTTGAAATTGTCTACGTGGATGTGTTACCGTGAGTTCTCATGTTATTTTCGTGCGAGTTTTTCGTGAGATTGTGGAGGTTTTTTTTTTAAAAAAAAGTTCTTTATTTTACAAGTGTTTGAGCATAATAATTGTTGTTTATTTTTATACAAAATATAATTGAATACAAACTTCTAGAATGGAATAGCTGGCTTCGAAGTGGTAATAAAAAAAATTGTCTGTAGAGTCGGTTTACGGATGAAATTACGTGATAACATCATTAAAAAAAAATTGGTGAAATACTTGATCACCTTGAAAAACAATCTTAGTTTTTCGGCTGGTAAAAAGAACCTTATTTCAAGGTAATAATTCTGTACGATTCTTTGCATGGTACGGAACCTTTAGTGCATGAGTCCAACCCGCAATTGGCGGGTTTAAAAACTACATCAAAGTCTGAAACTAATAAAATAACCTAGTG
This sequence comes from Carcina quercana, assembly GCA_910589575.2. Lineage (NCBI taxonomy): Eukaryota > Metazoa > Arthropoda > Insecta > Lepidoptera > Depressariidae > Carcina > Carcina quercana. Next base: position 9,334,846 of record OU342447.1, on the reverse strand, counting down.
TTAAGTGACAATGTAGTGGACGATGGTACGCGCAGGTGCTTATTCACACTTAATTGGAAGATTCCGAAGTCGTTATATTTATTTTAGTTTGTTTTCTACCGACTTCAAAAACGGTGTAGGTTCTTTAAAATTAGACTTAATTTTGTTAGTAGTTTTGCTCGATATCTTCCTCGATTGTGAACCGATTTCAATAATTGTTTTACTAAGAACATATTCTTTCTACGCTATCTCTCAACTTCCTACAGACATTACCTACATATCTTTTTGCCTAACCGCGTCGTTTGAACGAGCTGTCAGTTAGCGCGACGCACGCACAAATCGTGTGAAATCAAGAAATATTTATTACATTTAATTCGAATCATATAACCAACTATAGACTTTAATATGTTTTGTAAAGTTAGTGGAATATAAACATAGACATAGACAAAACTTTATTTACAGTGTATCTGCTGTACAGAAGAAAGCTGCGAATTTCTCTGCGCTCTCAAGTAAAATGTCACATTCTCGCGTATTTACGAGTATATTCCAAAGTGTATAATAGTCAATTAGAGCGTTGATTTTTAATTGTAATCACTGTTCATCACTGACGTTCATCAAAACAGTACTTATATAAATTTAATTTTATACTACGGCTTTTTCTTTCTTATTTTCGTTATAGAGTGTGAATAACAAACCTATATGAAAAAAATCGCTCATGGCGTCCAATAAAAAGCAACCTGGAGCCATTATAAGAACACTCAGGTGTCTGTTTGTCGTTCCGTATCTCACAGCTAATTATTATTTTATTTTTATATATTATAATGCCATCTGAAGTCAAGGGCAATTTTCTTGTAGCAACCAATGACTCTAAGCCCCAAATGTCACGTCTAGATAATTTACAACGAAGCACAAATGACCAAGCTTCAATAGAGCATGTTTATACATATCCCAACGTGATCTCATTGACATGTAAGTTAGGAAGTCGTTAGTGACCGGGTCAGATAGGAAGAACCCTATAAAGGGCGATAAGGGACAACCCTCATTTGTACGCGATGACGCGACGTCTCGTGACGTAATTGAGACTCGCAAATAGGAAGTTCATTTGGTTATTAACCGATGCGATGGCTGATAATAATGTGTATTTGAATCAACAATAGCCAAGTGCTTAGAGGACAACTTTTAAAACTTTTTGCTGAGAATTAGGTCAACTTTTCATGCCGTAATAAGAAGGCACATAGTGTCATCGCTCGAAGAATCGATAACCGGTGGGGAGTAAAGGTTCTCGAGTGGCGACCACGTACCGGGAAACGTCTACCCAGCCGTCCCCCTACTAGATGGACCGACGACCTGGTTAAGGTCACGGGGCGTCGCTGGATACAGGTGGCTTGGGACCGGTCGATGTGGCGTGTTATGAAAGAGGCCTATGTCCAGCAGTGGACGTTTCCCGGCTGATGACGATGATAGTGTCATTTTAAAATAGACTTGTAACCAGTAAAACACAAGAAAATGCGTTCAAAAAGAACTGGAAACCGACTTCAATTGCCCTTAAAAGTCTACTTTTACTATGGCAAATTTAAGATTTATATCGTTTTCTCTTAGATGCCGCTGTCAGAACTGGATCAAATTGGAAAAATGGGACCACACGGAAAGCACCACCTTTCAAATAAAAAAAGAATCATCCAAATCGGTTCACTCAGTCAAAAGTTCTGAGGTAACAAACATAAAAAAATTACCCGTCGAATTGATAACCTCCTCCTTTTTTTAAGTCGGTTAAAAATTGTAAGTACAGTATTCAATATTGAATTCCGCTTCATATACCTAAATATGTGCAATATATGTACTGAAAAGCAGTTTGATGTGTTTGGACTGATTAATTTGTTCAGTTTATTTAAGCAATGTAATTTCATCATCGTTCACAACAGTCTATACATGTCCCCACTGCAGGGGCTCAGGTCTACTCTCCTACAGAGAGTGTATGGGACATAGTCCACCACGCGGGACCAGTGCGGATTGGTAGACTTCACACAGACCTTTGAATTTCTTCTCAGGAGTGTGCAGGTTTCCTCACAATGTTTTCCTTCACCGAAAAGCCAATGGCTTTTTTAAAATCATTTGTATATAAATTTCAAATAACAAAATGGAACTGACTGGTACGAGCCAGGATCGAACCCAGACCTCGTTTATTCAAGGACTGTTGCTTACCCAACTGAGCTAAACGTAATGGATTTAAACAACAACAAAAGACACGCATTTTCGTAGACTCTTTTAACCGAGCTGATAAATAATCAAAGAGCTACTTACTAGATTTATAACGACTCAGTGTCTGAAGCTTGGCTTATCAAAGTCTACTTCCCCCTCCCCCTCCCTCCAGCATCCCAACAGGATCCCTAAAAAACGCTATCTCCCACGGCTCTAGTCATTAATCACGTTCAATTACCATCGGTTCTTGTCGAATGATTAATTCCCGTTTGAAAGGCTCCGATAGCGACCACAATTTTTTGTCAAATCAGCTTCCGGAGTACAGTTGACGTGAGTACCTCGCTCAGTATACATACGGCTTGCTAGTTTCTGGGCTTGACTTCTGGCTATCATCGTTAGCCAGAAAACGGCTGAAAGTTGCTGATGTTATTAGACCCACAGTATTATACAATGTTTGGTCCCAAACTGCGTCAGAAATGCGAGGAAACAAGTTGAAGTTAATATTGATTGACAAATCTGCCGCCCCTTGGAGCTATGAAAACATAAAGCTTGTAGGTCAACGCATTTTTAATCTTCGAATCGTGTTTTCCGATTCTTGTAAAGTGAAGATAAAACCACACGTAATTTAATTAGACATTCTCATGATCTTTCTGTGTCCTATAGCACGACACAAAAATGACAGTTTATTTAAGAAAATCGATTTAAAACCTGGCCAAGTGCGATTTTTTAGCATTAAACCAGAGCAATCTCTAAACGACTATCAGAGTCAATCACAAAAAATGAAACTAGCTCACTCCTAACCCACCGATTAAACTCAATTTCAAATTATTCCAGGGTCCAAGATGGCTTCCTTAAAAAAGCTCACCTTCTAAGACCTGTCAGCTGTCAATCACCCCCCAATTCCATCAGGATGAATGACGACCGCCCGATATCCTTTCCGACAGTTTAAGCTGGGGATATGACGCGAAATAAATTAAAAGTTTTTGGTGGAAATGGGAAACGTCTGAAGTCTGCTTTCTGATGTCGTTAGAATAATGTATGATGAATATTACTTATTTCGATGAGTGTCAGTTTTAGTCTAATCGCCTTGCCTTAAATATCATCATCATCATCATCAGCCGGGAAACGTCCACTGCTGAACATAGGCCTCCCTCATGGTACGCCACATCGACCGGTCCCGAGCCACCTGCATCCAGCGACTCCCCGCGACTCTAACCAGGTCGTCGGTCCATCTAGTAAGGGGACGGCCTGGCAGACGTTTCCCGGTACGTGGTCGCCACTCGAGAACCTTTACTCCCCACCGGTTATCGGTTCTTCGAGCGATGTGGCCTGCCCATTGCCACTTCAACTCACTGACTCGTCGAGCTGTGTCGGTGACCTTCGTTCGTCTACGGATTTCCTCATTCCGGACCTTATCACGTAGAGAAATTCCGAGCATAGCTCGTTCCATTGCTCGCTGAGTGACTTTGAGCTTGTTTATTCGGCCCACAGTAAAAGACCACGTTTCGGTTCCGTATGTCATCACTGGCAACACGCACTGATCAAAGACTTTTGTCTTTAGACGCTGAGGTATTTTGGACGAGAAGATATGCCGTAATTTCCCGAACGCTGCCCAGCCGAGTTGGATTCTTCGTTTGACCTCTTTGTCGAAGTTGGAACTACCTAGTTGAACGATCTGTCCCAGGTATACATACTCGTCTACAACTTCGATTGTAGTGTTCCCAACCACTACCGGCATAGGTGCAACATGGACATTTGACATGATTTTCGTCTTGTCCATGTTCATTTTTAAACCTACCTGTTGGGAAACTCTGTTGAGGTCATTGAGCATTACGTTCAGATCCTCCAAGGATTCTGCCGTTATGACTATGTCATCGGCAAATCGAAGGTGAGTGATGTAGTCGCCGTTGATGTTAATGCCCAGTCCTTTCCAGTTCAGAAGCTTGAAAACATCTTCCAGTGCAGTGGTGAAGAGTTTCGGGGATATAACGTCACCCTGTCTTACACCTTTCTGCACTTGGATCGGTTTCGTGCATTCATCCTGTACTCGGACGGACATTGTGGCTTTATTGTATAAACATTTCAACACTTCGATATAGCGATAGTCAATATGCCTTAAATATAGCTGTTTTTAATCATCACCGCTGTCCGACTGACTGTTTGTCAGAGGCTTTTAGCTCCGATACCGTCAAGTTTCTTGTAGTGTCATTGATTCACTTGAATTAATTCGCCTAGTCATGTAAGAAGCGTCGGTGGCGCAGAGGATAAGGCGCAGACTCTCAATCTGAGGGTTCCAGCATAGATTATATATTAATACTGCATAGTTCCGGGTTCGAATCCAGCCGTATACCTATAAGTTGTTTTTTAAGTACATTATCCGATTACTTAACGGTGAAGGAAAACATCGTGAGGAAACCTGCATGTCTTGAACCGGCATGTGAAGTCCGCCAATCCGCATTGGGCCCGCGTGGTGGAATATGGCCCATACAGAGTGTATGGGCCAAAGTTCACCACCACAAGTCACCTACCTAGCTGAACATAATGTTAACGCTATGACCAAATTCCGATTTCTCGCAACGATTCCAAATTTCATGTCGATATCTTCAATAGTCACTGATATATTCGCCTGTGACAGACGAACGGATAAACAGACGCCTTAGTTCTGTAATAGTTCCGATTTTATTATTAGATGTCATATTCCCAAAAATTAAAAAAATTGTAGTCTGTAAAGTAGGTTTACGGACGATAATTTTACTTCATGAATACAGAAAAGATGCGTCACAAGCCGAAAGCTTAGGCCAATCGTGTCTCTCTATCGCCTTTAAACGTGACAGTTTTTCGTGCGTGCAGCCAGCGTTCATCGATTTATACGATGTGATCACGTCAAAAAATAGTAAAGCGGTAGAGACGTTCAATGTGAATTTCGAAGTGAAATTTGACCTAACAGAATACCATCGCAGATGTGGTAGAAAATAAAACACTAAATATTTATTATTAGTAATCGAGAATCTATTTAATCACTAATTAAATTCAAGGATCGTGGATCGATATGAAAAACGCAATATAGCGTATTATGTATTCCGACAGTTTGTTTGTCGAAACTTTGCCTGAAATTAAGGGAAACAAAATCTTGTTAATTTATGTGGCACACTGGGAGGGAAATGTCAAAATGAAATCATTTCCCTTGGGAATATATTTTTCAAAAATTATTTAGTGATTAATTACTTCATACACATTTTTTTAAATATATAAATTGTGTAAATGGTGTCTATGCTACACAATAAGGGATCATTCAGGGGGTGGTGGGATCGATTCGAGCGCCACTTTTTTGTGATAATAATTTTTTTGTTATTTTAACAATATGACTTGAACTGAATGGATATTTAGAGCGCAAAAGTAAATTTAAAATACCTGTCAAGTGTGAGTCGGACTCGCACACTAAGGGTTCAGTATCGCCGCACCATATTTTTCAGAAGATCGAGCGAAAATGCGCAAAAAATTCACGTTTGTAATTTTTTCTAAAAATATATATTTGCTTTATTTTTATTTGAAATTGTGATTAGTCTTGGTGTGCCCCCGACTTTGTCAGCTGTCTGCTGGCAACAAAGAAAGCTTCGCCGCGTTGAATATTAAACAAACGCACTTCTTACATACTTTGTTTACTAATTATAACAACACTTACTTTGTCTTTGTTGCCGAGGATTAACAAAGCGTCGAGCGTTATATTTGTTGAAGATTCCACAAAGTTACATCCACAGAACTTGGTTTGTTGGTTTACAAATGTTAAATACAAGCTTTTTAGCTGTGGATTCGTCTGTTACCTTGATAAATCGTCCCATCCGTCTTCTTCTTCTAAAAAATATATCTATCTTCTATCTATCTATCTTCTTCTATCTATCTTCTTCTATACTATAATAAATCTGTAGAATCGACGTGACATTGAAATTTTTTGCCAAAAACTGATTGAGGGTGACATAAGAAGTGTAACAGAACACGATAGGACCATTTTTAAACATTTTGTCTGTCTGTCTGTCTGTTTGTCTGAACCGGCTAATCTCCGAAATTACAAAACCAAATTTCATGCGGTTTTCACAATTAAATTAGGCGTTGGTCAAGGCAACATCTAAGTTTTATTTCATCAAAATCAGTTCACGCAATAAAAAGATATCTTCAAAAAACCCGTAGAATCGACTTACCTATATATGGAGAATCGACGAAGGAGTGTTGCTAGATTTCGTTTATAGATCTTTTGTCAGTCAGTGTCATATAAAAGTGAACCTAATATAAATCAGTGATCTGAAGTGGCAATGTGCAGGCCATATCGCTCGAAGAATCGATAATCGGTGGTGAGTAAAGGTTCTCGAGTGGCGACCACGTACTGTGAAACGTCTACCGGGCCGTCCCTTACTAGGTGGACCGATGACCTGGCTCGGGAACGGTCGACGTGGCGTACCATGAAGGAGGCCTTTGTCCAGCAGTGGACGTTTCCTGGCTGATGATAATGATGAGATAAATTCCTAAATACATGTCTATCGCTCCTTGTGTAATTTGCTCGTAATTTATTTGTATAATTTAAATATTGAACCCAGTTTGTATCCAAAGCACAAAGCAAGGCGACGTACAAATGGGCGGATTAAATTTGTAGAAGTAGTTTACGCGGGGAAGGCAGCCCCGCGTAAACTACTTCCGTAAGCTAATTCCGAAACGACGCAGACTATCGAAAAACAGAAATCTGAAATGTACCGAAATCCACGCAAAATCAGTCTGTATTTGTTACTTTACGTGAGTGACTGTTACTCCTTGCCTTGATTTGAACTAGACATTTGCAGGTTTATTTGTGTTCACCTAGAAATAACCTTATTGAAACGAATGAAAAGAAAATGAATATATTCAAGACAACTGTAAAAAACTTCAATAGCGAGTGTTATAAGGCAGATGGCGACATCTATGTTTTCATGACAGAAACCCGTGAACAATTTGTGACTAATCGAAATTACGTTGGATATAAAAATATATGTAGTATGTAATTTTATCGATATAAATGGCTGCAATCCGCTCAACAAATAATTGCTTCCGAAAATGAGAACATATATGTCAAATGGCCCCTGAAAGATTTTCTTGGTCTCGTAATATAATAGTAGTTGGGTGAAATTTGGTAGTAGGTAATTAATTATATTTGTTATTATTGTTGTGTCTTTTTTGACGAGAAATAAACGATCGTATCGGCCCAGGAGAAAACAGGGGAATACGAAACTGGTGAAGGTTTTTGTAGATGTAATCAGTTTGAGCTGTAGTTGTCTCTATTGCACTCTACAGCGGACAATTCGGGCGCAGCGCGACGACAATAGTTTCCACGAATCCCTAGTTCTCGAATCCGTCGCAAACAGCTACGGTCTCAATCTTTGGCTCAACTGTAATGTGTATTTATCTGTGACCAAGGAAGTAAGGAATTATGTTTACCGTGTGCAGCTCAATTCCTCCAAAACTGGGATATAAGTTTACAAACTGTACGTCGAGTACTGGGATTATAGTGCGGCGCTTCTCAGCTGATAATTATCTAGTGGGATATTTATTATACAATAATTGACCATTTTAGCTATTATTATAAAGCTAAAAATATCATTTTATAATTTATAATATTATCAATTGTATATAAATTTATACAAACATTAAATTCGTAATAAAAATTAAGCAACATTTAAAAATAGATTTAGCCGTGGTAGCTCAGTTGGGTAGAGCGTCAGTCCTTGAACAATCGATCATGGCTCGTACCAATGAGTTTCTATTTGTTATTTGAAATATATGTACGAATGATAAAAAGCTTTACCATTGGCTTTTCGGTGAAAGAACACATCGTGAGGAAACCTGCACACTCCTGAGAAGAAATTCAAAGGTGTGTGTGAAGTCTACCAATCCGCACTGGTCCCAAGTGGTGGACTTATAGCGCATACACTCTCTGTAGGAGAGTAGGCCTGAGCCCCTGCAGCGGGGACATGGGTTGATGATGAATAAAAGATGGCGTCTGGAAGCTAAAAAGATGTTACTGGGCCGCCTGATAATTCTTTTTACCTTCATGCGCTGTTATAAACAATTTCACAAATTAGTATTAAAAAAAATTATTTGAAAGAAGAAGAAAAATTCCCACCCAAAATTCGCGTCTTTTGAAACTTATAGGCACTTTTATCAGAATCGCTTTACTGTTGCTGAAAGCTGCGAGGCAGGTTCAGCTAAAGAAAATCGTTACATAAAAGGTCGTCCAAGGGCGCTGGAGGGCACTACAGCTGGAGAGGGAAGGCACGCGTTCGTTTACTATCTCGGGCCACTTGAACATCTTCAGGGCAAGTTGAATGAAGCTGATTGCTTTCGTGGAAAGTTGAAACGCTCACGAAAATAAAGAATTATTTGATAGAGATTAAGAATGTTCGTATTTTGAGGGTAGAAATACAAGATTAAAAATTTATCCTATGGTAGTCTGTAGCTTAAGTACCTGGGCGACCAATCGTTGCTCGGAGTTTTTGGCCAAAAGTACAATTTTCTTTTTAATTTGGCTTTCAAAAATCATAAATAAAAAAGAATAATTAGATTCTATCCGACCCGGATACGAACCCTGGGTTTAATTTAGTTAGATAACTGTAGACATCATAATTGTCGTCTCTAAGTCTACTGGAAATGAGCCTCCCTATCAGATTATTTCGGCAATATGGAAGTCCAGGGTACGATTCCCCGTAGGATGGTGGTACTCGTTAGTAATAAGGCATTTTTTTGTCCATCTGGCTACCTACAACCCTTGACCTTACCCAAGTCTGCTACTAAACAGCAATGAAAAGAGCACTGTTCGGTTGAGACTTCTGAATACGTACGATTATCATAATAATCTGGTACGGTACACTAAAAATCTCCAGAGCCACCACTCCAATAACATAGACTTACTTATACCTCTAGAATAAATATAGTAAGATTTGAAAACATTTCTTTAGACTATTTCATGTTTTTCTCACGTCCGGAGATCCATATATTTCTGTTAAGAATTTCCAAGTGTCTCGAGATAGTGTAGCCGCCCCATATACGTCTTTATTTGCTCTAACGAAGATACAGTTCGATTCAAGTAATGCATCTGAAGCACATGCACCTACGTGATGCATTTAATGGATCTTATATACTTTCGACCTCTTTTATTCTTGCTGGGAGTTTATTTCATCGTTATCTCCTTGGATACTGCAGTTGGTATTTACAACTGTATTCTATTTAAAGAAGGATTTTCCGCGTGGTCAATTTTTTTAGAAATGAACCCATAAAATTCACTGAATCATAACATATTATAAAACAAAGTATGTCTGTTCGCGATAAACTCATAAAATAATTAACGGATTTCTGTGCGATTTTCATACATCAACATAAAGAAAAAAAGAAAAATTTATTTATTAAGTATATATGTAGTTTTTTACACGGTGTTTAGATAGTAATTTCAATTAGTTCGATGTACTTAACTTGTCCACAGATGTGTAAATATTATAAACATATCTAATTAGGAATTTAATTGTTAAAAAAATAGTTTACATAGCATGTCAATTAGTACAATGTTAATTCGAGCGACTCTTGTAAAAGTTTTAGGTGTATAATAAATTAAGGTTTTGTATAAATTGGTTAAAATGTGATGATGAGCCCCACCACCACCCGCTGGAAGCGAATAGTTTTTCGTATTTACAATTAAGTGGTAACTCAATTCATATTTTATTCTTGTAGTCTGTTTTAATATACATATACCGTCTACATTTTCGAATACTTGCATTTCTTTCGGATTTCTTTCGGAATGGGTGCGGATTGTATTTATCTGAAATTCGGATTTTTGAATACTTGCATTTCTTTCGGATTGGGTGCGGATTGTATGTATCTGAAATTCAGATTTTCGAATACTTGCATTTCTTTCGGATTTATTTCAGATTGGGGGCGGACTGCATGTATCTGAAATTCGGATTTTGACCCGATTTCAATCGGTAGATTTTGTAGTTTTTTACAAGGCAACCGTACATAATCTCAAGCAAATCGTTGAGCTATCTCAGCTGTCTTAATTCGCCGCGGCCCCCTCTGTCGAGGCAATGCATCGCTTAATCCTTTGTCCAACTGCACACTCCACCGGAGTGTAAGGATGTAATCGTTTGGAAGCAGACGGCTCGCTTCATCCCTACCCGGGATTTGTCTAAGATGACTGACGTGACGGAACCGATCGTGATTTCAAAATCGCTGTAAATCAATGTGCATCAAATCAAATTTTTTATAGAATTTTTCCCAAGCATAACTTTCAAAAGAATATAGATTTACATTTCAAGTACACCAGCGTCTAAGGACAAAAGTCTTAAATCAGTGCGTGTTGCCAGTGATGACTTTACTGTGGGCCGAATAAACAAGCTCAAAGGCTCAAAGTCACTGCAATGGAACGAGCTATGCTCGGAATTACTCTACGTTATAAAATCTGGAATGAGGAAATCCGTAGACGAACTATGGTCACCGACATAGCTCGACGAGTCAGTGAGCTGAAGTGGCAATGGGCAGGCCACATCGCTCGAAGAACCTATAACCGGAGGGGAGATCTCGATTTCTCCAGTGGCGACCACGTACCGGGGTGCATCTACCAGATCTTAAGGTCGCGCGTGGAGTCGCTAGATGCAAGTGTCTCGGGACCGGTCAATGTGGCGTACCATGAAGGAGGCCTATGTCCAGCAGTGGACGTTTCCCAGCTGATGATGATGATTGTTGAACACCAATACATTCTTTAAATCTAATTGACGGTATACGTAAAATTTTTGTATCTCAGTCTTTAAATTAAATTGGCTTTATTTCTTAACCAATTATTAAAGTGTTGTAATTGTTAGCTGATCCAATAAATAAAATAAAATAAAATAAAAAATCAGTATCTACAAATCTCTAGGTTTATTTTATTTAAGTAAATTTGCAGGATAAATTACTCAGAGCGCGTATTCTGAGAAGTGTTCTGAAATACCGAGAAATCCGGCATCCCTAGACACTCGGCGTTCCTATTACTGCGTTATGTTTCAAAATACCGCAAACCGCGAATTTAAATTTAATGAGTGCCGGGTGCTTTGTTTTGCCGCTGTCTTATTGGTATTTTATATTTCATTTAAACACATTACACATTTATAATTGATGCTGCTACCCTAGTTTCAACATTCTCATACTTCAGAATAGAAGAAAGATATAAGAAAAGCTAAACGCAACTACGAGTATTACTCAGTCCTTGTGTGTGCACGCAATTATGTTAGACAGTTATTTGAATCCAATATGGTACTGATAATCAGAAAATTCTAGTTTCTTACACCTTGAGAGGCACAAATCTATATCTAAATACATTATTTGTATACTGGTATGCTATAAATATGATGCTTCAACTATCATCTACTCAATTGTTATCCATATCTTGAACCGAATAGAAACTCTTTTCTAATAGCCAATCACGCAATTTACACTCAAGAAAGATTCTCAGCAGTTCTCTAATATATCTCTAAATCATATAATAGAACAAATCTTTTAATACAGCTTTGTCTGAGTCTAGGATCATTTTCATGTTTATCGAATAGGTTTATCTAAATAATTCTAATATTTACATAGAAGATAAGGGTAGTGATATAGCTAGAAGCCTAAGGAAATTAGTAAGTTAGTAGGATGATTTGGCCATGGTCAAAAATATTGTTGATAAACTAATTAATTATTTTGTGGATACCTTCAGATTTGTTTCTGACGATTTTGCTCTAGTTCAATAATTGGTCAAGACGAGTAAAAGCGATAAGGAAGAGAAGATTGATAAATTTTGGTGCGTTTTCTTTTCCTGGCATACATTGCGCATTGCGTACCGCTTGCGTTCTGAGCTGCAGACTGACAAGGATATTTGAGCACGTGGTAAAAATTGGAACTGGGATTGCCGCCATCTTGACGAATTTGGTTATAGTTTTGTCCTCGAATGCTCTGTGTTAATGCCATTCGCTTGCCATAAGTATGTCGATACATTGTATATAAATATATGCAGGTAGTTGACTCCTCCAACATTTTACCTTTGGCCAAGCGTTCAAGAATGACGTGTTTAATTTTTGTGTGTGTTTTCGTTTCTCTTGATTGCTATGCTGCTGTCTCAGACGAATTACTTATCTGTCTGTCAAATGACCACCGAGTTATTTATTCTGAGTGGAGTGAGACAGGCAACGAGCCACAGGTTGGTAGTTTAATATCGGTACAAAGGCTTTAGTTGCATCGCCGCTGGTGCGGTGCCAGGTAAGATTAAGTCCACTGCATTATGTATGGCGTTGAGGTTCCGAGTTATGACATATGGACGACAAATGCATAGGATTTAGATGCCTAAGTCCAAAGAGTTAATTTTTAAATTTGAATTGTTGTTTAATCAACTTTGTAAACATTGTAGAAAAGCGGACCTAATGTCGAGCCTTGAGGTAATCCTTATAAGCGGCACGAACAAAATTACTAATAACTTACATAATATTAAGCTTTCCATAATTAATCATACAACTACTACCTAAAAGCTTGTTTCAGGACATACTATTTAATATTAAGTTCACTTATTATAAACTGACGTAATCTCTGTGCTTAATTCAGTCAAATGCTTTTTTCAAGAACATGGTGAAATATTTAAAATATTGGATATGTTTATTCAAGTAGTTTATTTATATCATGTTATTTAGAATCATTGTTTTAATACTTTTTAAATTAGTTTTTAAAATTTAAACTGTGTATATTGAGACGTGTATGAGATCTTCGTAAATCATCATGACCATCATCACCATCAGCTGGAAAAGTTGACAGCTTAAAATAAGCCTTCATTACTCATCGTTATAAATGCATCAACTCTGGTTTTTAGCAGTAAGAAGATGCTAATCTAAGGGAAAAGCTGCTGTTTGTATTTTAGAATTTCACTTTAGTGTATATTTTTTGCCAGATGATAATCCTATTACAAATCCAGAAAACGTGTGATGATTGAATTCTAAAATTGAATTCGATAACAAACAGTCAGTTACACATCAGTATATAAATATAAAATCATAGATGTATAAATATAACACAAACGTAATAGATAAAGAAATAAGGAAAATAGAAGCAATGAATTTGAAAACAGAGCAAGCTCGCGGTCCGTAGCGACAGTGTGTTCTATCCCAGTTGTTAGCATCACGGCGCAGCATGTATGCACCTGACTTATTGTGGTGTTATGTAGCAGCATAAAGCCATTTAAATAGCTTTGTCGCGTTTCTGCAGGAAGCTGCTTTCAAATGCTTGTGCTTCGTATTGTTTTGTTGTTACTGTTGGATCATGTTTCTATGTTTATGTAACGTTACTACCCATTTCACTACCAATGTTTAGTTCCCGTTTTCCAATTATTTCGAGGATTAAACCTTCTGGTCTTTGCTATTGTTTTGGACATAATACTGTTATTTAAGACGAAGTCTTCATTAGCTTCAAGACTCCCTTTCAGGTCATCTTTTCTGATCTTTTAATCTTCTGTTTCCGTCAAAGTTCTCGGGATTTGGGTTTCTTGTTTCTTTAAATTACTTTCATTGTTGTATATCATAAGGGTTTTGATGATGATATGACTTACAAATTTGTCTTTGCTGTTGGAAATAAAGTTAATGAGATTATTTACTTATATTTAAATATTAAAAAGAGAAGAAAGAGATAGTGGAATCAACTGGACTCTTTCCTAAACCACGGTTTGCAGGAGGCTCTTGAGAGAGGAAACTGGAGGAATGTGAGAGAGGCCTTTACTCAGCATTGGGACAGAACAGGCTGAGGATATTAATAATAGTGATGGCATACCTCTCCTTATCTAAGGCTTTATAATGGTTACATGTTCCAATTACCGATCATATTCATAATATATAAAACACGAGTAATATAAAATAATGAGGCCCATGTTTTATATAGACGTGGAAGCCTACTCCTAAATTAGGATCGTATTTGGAATCAGTATGAAAGAAATTGAGGTCTTGATATAATTGTTTGCATCGAACATCTGCTATGGGTTTGCATTTGGCCTTCATCTTACCCGATGGTAAGAGACGATAAGGCTAAGGATGATAAACGTGCGCACCCAGATGCCACAAGCTAATGAGGCGGTGGCTCTGGTACCTTTCATACCGTAACACACCAGTGCTATTAACACTGCTGTTTGGTGGCAGACTTGGTGGTAACTAGCCAGGTGGACATAAAAAATACCAACAACCAAACCACCAAAAAAGTACAACTGGGAATCGAATCCAGGACCTCCGAATTGTCAGTCCAAAGGTTAGTGAACTTATGATTGACCAACTGTAGAAAGAGGTCGTTGAAATTAGGTAGTGTTATGCGATCGCACAGTCTCCGAAATGAAGCCTGGTAAAAGACCGAAGAATTCTCAATTGACGTAAAATATAAACACAAAATACGGGTCGAATTAAGTGCCTCCTATATATGAAGTCGGTTTAAATGATAGTGCCTCTGATTGACAGTACATATCAACCTAATTATAACAGATACCGTTTTATTTTCAACGTCGCGTATTAACTTGGATCGCGTTGGATAACGAGGGAAAGGTTTTAGACGGTAAGACCAACTTCAAATCCCGTAGTAAGTCGACTTTAATAGGGAACTATAAAGATGCTAATGTGTGGAGGGCAAGTTCTGGAAGTTTCTACTTAGTGCATCTAGACTAGGATCTAGTCTAGATGGCTTGGAACGTGGGGTTACGGGTTGGAACTTTTTAATGCAAGCTCCAGCTACTTTAATTTTTAAGTCTTTTGTGTCAGAGTACGGTAAAGATAGTTGATGTTTAAAAATTTTAAAACTTCTAATTATTATGCTGCTGTGTAAAGTTGGACACAAAATTGCTTTCACATATGATTTGTACGGTTGTAAACTATATCTGGATAAATAATACGCCCTTACGAAATTACGCTGTACATTTTTTTGGGGAAAAAGTTGCGATGGGTATGAACATAGAGTTTCCTTGTACATAGAGTTTCCTTCATCCTTTCTTTTCTGTAGAACGCTTTTCCGAAATCTGTTCAGTTTAAACTTTGAAATTCTACTGTTAAAAAGAGAAGTTTCAAATTCGGCCTGCACTTGTACACTATTAATAAAATAGTAGTTAAATTATAATCTAAATATGTATATAAATATTTAATTACATTTTTGCGTTTATTTTAATTGTACAAAATTATTCTGTTTGTACTAAGCGACAGCGTCAAAAGTCTTTTTATTGACGCCATCTTTGTTTTCAACGTTAAGTCTTTCCTGTTTCGTGCGTTTTATATGTTTTTGTACAAATAAACTAAATCAAAATATACAAAAATGGTAACTAAATCACTTTTATTTGAAAATGGCCTATTAAATTTATGTGTACAAGACCAGGCCTTGGCTCCATACATTCGCGGAACGTGTCATTTGAACACGTTTGACTGCTTTCCAGCTATATCACAATCTGTGTGCAGTACCATTCGAGTCGATCATTATAAAAAGACAAAAGATGTCTGGATTTATCTAGTTATTTGTTATAAGACCTACATGTAACAATACCTATTACGTGGATATGAATAAATTATACTTTTCATTACCTTTTAGTCCGAAAGGTCAATAATAAATTTATATCTTATGAGTCAAGGTACCTCTTTCATGGCTACACCCATGTACTTACACCCCGGAAGTCCCGGCTTCGATTACCAGTTGGGGAACTCTCTGTTCTACATTTGGTTGGTGGGTGGAATTTTCTATGTCCACCTGACTAGCTACAACTAAATCTGCCAGAAAACAGCAGTGTTAATAGCACTGTTATGTTCCGCTATGAAAGGTAGCAGAACCAGCGGATCAATGCGCTTTGCTTAAAATCATCTTTTAAAAGCAGAACCTTATTATAATATATATCTACTTTAGGATAACTAGTATATACAAGTAATATATACTTTATAATAGTAGTATACTACAGGTAATATTATATGTAATTTTAGCTATAAATAATACCACACACCCTCTCACGCCATACACACACACATACACACCCTAGAGAGGCACACTCACACACTTTATATGTATAGTTTAGTTTATAAGTAATAATAAAAATATTAGTTCTTTGATCTTATAAATTATATAATCCGGAGGCGAGAGGCGCTGGATGCTGAAACACAGGTTTTCACCTAGCTCAGCAACGGAGGCCTTTACTATTAGTTTTGTCAAATTTTTTAATATAAGTATTTTATAAGTAAAATGTAACAAAAATCCTTGAGAATAAATACTTTTATTATTATTAATGCTCGCGGCTTGGTCTGGTCACACTCATGTCACACTCGTGATGGTAAGTGAAGCTTCAATCTAAAGTAACTATACATACACACAGCACGACAAACTAGAATTTATGTTACTTTTTTATGTATAGTGGGTTTGCATTTGGCCTTCATCTCGCCTGATGAAAGTCGTTGGATGGTAAGTGTGCGTACACAGAAAACTCAATCTAATGAGGCGATGGCGTTTATACTGTTATGAACACCGTTGTTTTACGGTGGTAGATAGTCAAATGGACATAGAAATAGCTCTACCACCCAATAGACCGAATACCGAAAGGAGCCACTGGGAATCGAGCCCAGGACCTCCGGGCCGTAAATCCAAGCGTATAATCTTTTCACGGAGGCGGTTCAAAAATTCAATTATAAAAAATGACGATCCATAATTGATTTGTCTAAAACATATTCTAACATAGCCTCATTTTTCGATTTCTGTTGAAAATACCATTTAATTTTATTCAAAAAGTACACAGCAATATTCAAATGGCAGTGCCTCGCTTGACGTGAGGACGCAGTAAAGCGGTCTTCGAACGTATCTGCCATCCATTCAGCAGGAAGCGTATCTCGTTCATAACCACTGTCTGTATGTGGTTCACGGTGTATGGGCCGCCCATTTACATAAATCACCAAATATCCCGAAGGAAACGGCGACATCTGTCAGAAATAACAAAAACCCTAAAAATGGCGGAGGCGGGTGAAAATTGTCGCATATCGTCTCTAGACCTCCATGCACAGACGATATTACAAATCTGTGACGAGGCGGGGCAGAGATCTGAGAACGGTGGTGAGAATTGAAGCCATAAAAGTCACCTTATTTAAAATTGTACAGTACTTATATTGTTTAATATTTGTTGTTTTTTCCATCATGTACGTGTAGTAAACAAAAAACAAAAATAAAATCGTGTTATCACCTGGGAAGCTGGGAACCTGGGAATCGCTATATCCTGAACATAGGCCTCCCGCTTCGTACGCCACCGTGATTGTTCCCGAACCGCTTGAATGCTATTTTATACGCACACCATGTAAAATGCACACTTTACACACGGGATGTTTGAAGCATAATAAAGAAAAAGATGATAATGCCTCTGATACGAGTAATGACATGTAAATTGATGTTATGTAATTATACCTACAACCAATGTTTAACCGACCAATATCTTTGATTTTTATTATTCTCATTTTTAAATAAAAAGTTGGACGGAAAGCGTGCTCTTACTGAAGACTCAAGCTAATGAAGCTCTGTCTGGCTTTGTTATTACCATAGTTGGGTATTGTCGCAGATAAGTAATATGCTGGTAGCTAGTCAGGCAGACATTAAAAATAACAACGCCAATGGCAGTTAATATGAAGCCATCATGTGCCTCCATATGGTCTTCGGAGACAGTTAAGTAATCATTAAAAATGAAATCTAAAATTTGCAACAAAAATAGTTGATTCATTTCATTTTGATATCGTTACAGTTTCAAACAGTATAAGGTGACATTGAATAAATACCACATAATCACATTCTCGTCCCTCCAGCATCAGCTACATCTACATCAAAACATAAACCAAATATGTTCCGGGCTATCAATCACCCATTGTGGACATATGTCTCGTGATATGATTCCGGTTTGTGAATGTCCCGGAGTTTTTGTCCCGTAACGATGTAGAAGGTCTGGACAGTGGGTAGTATACCTTGATGGTACGTGTTAGATCAGATTGCGGTGTAGATCGGACGCCCCGCGTAGCGCAATATGATTTATTTAGGATCGTGTATTCTGTACAATTTGGAGCGAGATTTCCCCGTAAGAAATTCGTTTATCCTTAAGAGGGTATGCTGTTGTCAAAGCGCCCATACAAACGTAGTTCAGTCATATTTTGAGTATTAAGCTATGGAAATCTATGAAATTTTCAAGACACAATCTAGAAACAAATATCTGTGTCGGTGGTGAGTCAGATTTTGTTTAAATATATACTTCCAGAGTTACAGGGCGTCAAAGTATTGTATTTTTCGGTAACAAAAAGCCCCAACTTTGAACCTGATTTACAATAGTATGAATCAATTTAGAACAATTTGGAAAAACCACCGACATCTGAAATTTCATTAGTATACTGTATTTAAAAAAAAGTTACATAATATACTGTATCCTTCAAATGATCCCTGGACTACGAAACATCCAAATAACGGGTGGATAACATCGCATAATGTATGCTGTCTCACCGTACGCGCTCGGGTAGGATAGGGCTCGGAGAGGGACAGCTACAAAACAATGCAACCTTGAAACCGACCACGTGGTCTTACCAACATAGCCTCTTAATAGTGTAGCTTTAGGGTACCGTGCGTCTGATGAACAAGATGGCAGTTTAAAAAATAAAACCCGACTATTCTCAATGTCATTTTATTATATACTGAATATGATTGTAAGCGACGGTGTGGCCTACGATGGCGCGCGTTGGTCTGGAAGGTGTATGGTCACCCTCGACGTGAAGATACCCAAGTTGTTTTCAGGGAATACAGACGCCGGCAGCGCGTTCCACTCCCTGGCTGTACGTATGATAAAATTAGAAGCAAAGCGCTTAGTGCGAGTCATAGGGATGTCAACTACGTATTGGTGGAGCCCTGCTGTTCGTCTGTTGGATCGATACTTAAATGGCGATGGCGGAATCAACATGAACAGCTCTTGCGCGCACTCTCCAAAATGTAACCTATAGAATATTGAAAGGCAGGCCACTCTTCGCCTGTGTTCAAGGCTGTGTAGAATTTGAAGAAGTCCTTCCGATCGTAAACTAGCTATACTAACTATTGTCAAATCTATTTACACTCATTGATATTGTGATAGTAATTAACATTAGTTCAATATAGAAGGGCAATGAAATCCCCATTGGTTAAGAATAGGATGGAATTGTTCTCTTTTAAACAAAATCAGGAATGAGGAAAACCGTAGACGAACTAATGTCACTGATTCAACTCGGACGAGTCAGTGAGCTGAAATGGCAATCGGCCGCCACATCGCTCGAAGAATCGATAACCGACGGAGAATAAGAATTGAAGAAATTCTCGAATTGCAACCACGTACCGGGAAGCGTCTACCGGGCCGACCTAGTTAAGGTTACGGTGAGTCACGGGGTGGCTCAAGAGCGGTTAATGTCGCGTACCATGGAGGAGACCTATGTCCAGCAGTGGACGTTTCCTGGCTGATGATGAAGCAGAATTAGGTCCCTGGTTTTGTGCATTCGATGTGAAGTTTGCATTTTGAATCATAAATAAAGACATTACCGTCAATTTTTATTAGAAAATCGCACGATAAGTTTCAACATAATTAACACACAGACAAACTTTTAGACTAGCATCACGAATTCAATAACGTGATAAAATTTATGATGTTCTCGCCTCGAGATGCTCAGAGATGTGGAATTCACTCGTTAAAATATCAACCGACACTTCGTTATTTTGCGGGAAATAATATGTGAGACCTAAAGGGAAAATAATTGATTTCGCCTAAATCACGTTTGAAGTTTTGAGTCGAAATGAATTTCGAGCGTGAGGATTTCACAAATTAAACAAGTGAATGCGTTCAAAAATAACTGGAAACGGACTTCAATTGCCCTAAAAGTCTACTGTTTTAAAGGCAAATTTTAAGATTTATAAAGTCTTCTAATGGATGCCGTTGTCAGAACTGGACCAAATTGAAATGGGACGATACAGGAAGCACCAGCTTTCAAATAAAAAAAGAATCATCCAAATCGATTCACCCATCAAAAAGTTCTGAGGTAAAAAACATAAAAATCAAAAACAAGATGGAAAAAAATACCCGTCGAATTGATAACATCGTCCTTTTTTGAAGTCGGTTAAAAAAAGGAACTACGACGCCTAAAATTATTCTAATTGGACTAAAACAAAGTTGAAAGACTACAAAACCAAAATTAATGAAGAAGAAAAAACACATTTCCTATTCGTTCAGGTCAACTTTATTTCAAGGTAAATAAATTTGATTGTTTATTATTTGTTTCGGAACTCTTGGTGCGCGAGTCCGGCTCGCCATTGGCTGGTTTTTATTTCTTAATTTCGGCATTAAATCTGCGTAATTAAAAACACAAAATTACATAATTAGAAATGTTGAGGATGGTACGTAAAACATGTGCATTGCGAACTTTAAAACTTCGCTTATTAAATTATTATTGTCTTTATTTGTATGAAATTATGTTTCCAAGGATTGTAGAATATGTAGTAGTAATTTCTTTTCAAGCTATTGGCTGAGTTATCGCGTATAACACATCCAAAAAAAACATACCTGTAGAATTGAGAACCCCCTCCTTTTTTAAAGTCGGCTGAGGAGAAATTTTGTATGAAAGCATTCTGAGGGAATTCCCTTTAGTCACAATTTTTTTAAAGTCTGTTTGTCCGTCCTTCAAACTATCACAGCCAGTTTATACTGCATGGCCATGGGGATTTCGAAAATCACAAAAATATCCATGAACTAGATATGAAATCAAGCCGAAGTGTCAAAAGCAATTAATTAAATAGGTTATGAACTATCTACTAGACTAGCGGATAGCTCTCGATGAGACCTAGGTACTAAGTTAGGATGCAGATAATAATTCATTTAAGTTTGACCTTTAACTTTGCCCTTTGCGGAACGAAATAGGGCGGGCGGCGATATTTCGTAGCACTGTAATATTTGCACTTTTAACCGCCTCTGTGGTCTAATAGCTACACGCTAGGACTAACCCAGTGGGGTTCGATTCCAAGTGGGGATCGGTACTCAGTTTGGTTGGTCAGCATTTTCTATGTCCGACTGTCCATCGACCACCATGGTACTTAATTGTGCCGCAAAATCGAATCGTTAGCATCTGAGATAGCACTATTGTGTTACAGTATGGAAGGTAGCAATGCCAGCGCCTCAATAACTAGAGGATTCTAGATGCGCACCATCCGACGGACTTATCAAATCAAATTAAAATTATTTGTGCAACATAGGTATTACAGATCTTACGTGTATGAAACAACGGTCGCTATGTTGAGCCTTTTGCCATACTCGTACCTTCGCGGAACGATTTTCCTGGGTCATGGAATATATAATGCTTATATAGTATTATCGGCGTCGGTGGCGCATTGGATAAGGCGCGGACTTTCAATCTGAGGGTTCCGGGTGCGAATCCAGCGTGTACCTATGAGTTGTTTTTCAATTCAAGTACATTATCCGATTGTTTAACGGTGAAGGAAAACATCGTGAGGAAACCTGTATGTCTTGAACAGGCATGTGAAGTCCGCCGATCCGCACTGGTCCCGCGTGGTGGACTATGTCCCATACCCTCTCTGCAGGAGAGTAGGCCTGAGCCACAGTGGAGACGTATATAGGCTGTTGATGATACTATTAGTATGACACTAGAGATTTGTCAGAAATCATAACACATAACAGCAGGGCTCCACCAGTACGTAGTTGACATCCCTATGGCTCGCCCTAAGCGCTTTGCTTCTAATTTTATCATGCGTACAGCCAAGGAGTTGAACGCGCTGCCGGCGTCTGTATTCCCTGAAAACTATAACTTGGGTGTCTTCAAGCCGAGGGTGAACAGGCACCTTCTAGACCAACGCGCACCATCGTAGGCCACATCAGGTGAGATCGTGGCCAAGCTTTGATCTATACTATGTAAAAAAAACTTTCGTTCGGTATTATAATATTGAGTAGAGAGTAAATTCAATTTAAGTAAAACCCCGACTTATATATGAGTATGTAACAGCTAATCCGGCACATCTGAACTCAAGATTAACTCCTGCATGGCTTGCAACGTAATATGACCACTACTACCGATTGTCACTTCAGTCTCACTGCTACGAATAGTTCTCACTTACTTACGAGTATGATGAATGGAAAAAATAATCGAGGTAGAATCATTTGTGGTTATTACTTTATTTCGAGTAAAACCTCGATTTGTCTGCAGTCAAACTAAATTAATATAACTGCATCGTTTGCCCATAGTTGCCGGTAGCAACCAGCTACCAGTTCACGATACTCTATTACCTAGAGTTAATGGCTTGAAACTTCGAGTAAATGTACTTAGATAGATTGCCTAATTAGCGGAATTGAAAAGATCCTTGTTTTTAAAAAAAATAATTAAAAGTGGAGTGAATTTATTTAATATGTATATAAGAGAGCTATTCCTGCTCAATGAAGTCTTTGTCGAGCTAACTCCCTTTGTTGTGTTCACAGTATTAAGACCACTACTACAGATTCTCACAAGACTCACTGCTGGATATAGTTCTCAATGTTGATGTCAATATCAACGTTTACATATGACGAAACCGTTCACTGTAAAACTTATGATCCTCGTATGACCTTGAGCCAACTATACCTTTACCAGCAACCTTCACCAGGTTGTTTGGAGGTCAAATAAAGAAGACAAATAAAATCTTATTTGTGGGGTTTAGTTGGTAGTTTGTAGGTGAAGTAAGTAGTACTAGCTTTTATAAATGCAAGTACTGGTTTTATCGCGATAAAAAGTTGCCAATATCCCAGTCATGTAACATATCGTTATCAAAACAAAGAATGATAACCAGAAAAAACCTTTCGCGTTTCTATTATAATTATGGATAATTTCTTGAGTATCTATAGGGTATATATATTTAGTACAATTTATACTTAGTTTTATGTTTATCATTTTAAATTATTATTTATTTATGACCATAGAATTCTTATTTTTTTGACATTTCAAAAGTTTTTGAGGTTAAAAAAACACTATCAAGTTATCATTTCCATACAACTTTAACTCCCTGTTAGCTAAAAACTTACCTGTTATTTGAGAAGTAAGCAGATGAAATAAAAATAAATTTACCTGTGTACAATTCTGACTGAGATAAAATTGTATCGGGAGCTAGATAAACCAGCTTACTGTGGAAGTCAAGAGAAATTCTGTTTAGATTAGACTGCGTGTGGCTGAATATAGACCATTACTATTAGTTCTCACCGTATACTCACACAATACTCACTATATTAACGATTGAAATAATGCAACTCTAACACATATTACGAATACAATAATAATAAAATCGAATACCTCATTAAAGTTTAAAAATAATTTGGGTTTGCCTACTGCTTAGCTGTTATCTAGAATGAAAGATAGCATTTGTAGAATGCCGTTAGTCTCGTTAATTTGAAATTTGTAGTCTCAATCACACTGTTTGATATTTTGGTAAATAAATCTGCCTCACATCAGAGTGTGACTGACTAACTGCTTGACTTACTGAGTTAGCTTGACTCGAACTATATTTACTTAAACAGTTTGGAAATAGGTCACCAATCCCAGCAATATGTATCTTAGTCCGTTTGTTATATTGTTATAAGGTACTCTTTATCCCATCCCAATAATTTAGTAATAAGTTTGACAGCGCGCATTATAAACAAAGGAAAAATATACATATTTCTAGAATGGGTGACCTTTTTAGAGGCTATGTTGGTAAGACCATGTGGTCAGTTTCAAGGTTGCATTGTTTTGTAGCTGTCCCTCTCCGAGCCCTATCCTACCCGGGCGCGTACGGTGAGACAGCATACATGAAGCGATGTTATCCACCCGTTATTTGGATGTTTCGTAGTCCAGGGATCATTTGAAGGATACAGTATATTATGTAACCATTTTTTTAATACAGTATACTAATGAAATTTCAGATGTCGATGGTTTTCCAAATTGTTCTCAATTGATTCATACTCTTGTAAATCAGGATCAAAGTTGGGGCTTTTTACTACCGAAAAATACAATACTTTGACGCCCTGTAACTCTGGAAGTATATATTTAAACGAAAATCTGACTCACCACCGACACAGATATTTGTTTCTAGATTGTGTCTTGAAAATTTCATAGATTTTTATAGCTTAATACTCAAAATATGACTGGACTACGTTTGTATGGGCGCTTTGACAACAGCATACCCTCTTAAAATCCCTAATTAAGCACAGCTGTATCCTTCGTCATTTCCAACGCAAACCCATGGCTCATTTAAAACTTTAAAAGCGTCTTAAGCTAATCAACCGCATATCTAACTAAACAAGAATTCTATTCAATTCAAATAAAACCACTACCAATAGTTCTCACTCAAAACTCACTAAAGCAGTGGTTGCTTGAACCAAACATAATTCTAGAAGCGACACATCACAATGTCATTTTACAAGTCCTAATGTTGTCAGGAGAGATTTGCTTGACATGACTCTCGAATGCCGAGTATTGGAGGCGATTGAACTGATATTTCAATTCAAATCCGAGACTTGGTGTGTTGTTGAGTCAGCTCGTTGATTCTGCGGGGGTATGTAAAGAAAGATTTCGAGTTTTATTGACTTCAAGAAATCGTTTGTGGCCAGTATTTAGATTCATAAATTAAAAGAAGAATCAATGTATTGTTTTCAAGCAAGACAATTTTTCGTGGAGGTTGATATTTGTTTTGGTAAATTCCGAAAAGAAAATGAATGAAATAAGAACGACTTGTATATTTCAGAATAATTCAGACATAAAAATACTGCCCAGTATTTATCTTTCTCTTACAGCGAACATCTGATCAGTCGATTTAATTATGTCTAGTTGGCTTGTTGTTATTCAATTATTGTATACTCCGAATATTCTTTTACAGTGGATAAATATTTTACTTTTTTGGAACTGCTACAGACGTAGCTTTTCCTATCATCGAACGAGAATACTCTAAAACTGTTCTAGTTTTACACTCGTATTTTTGGATTTATTTGATTTAGTTTGTGTAACTTATAAAACTTGAGCCGCAGCCACGACCTACATTCAGTCCACACTCGAGAGAACGTTGAGAGAGTTCCTTGCACATATCAAAACTCAGCCGAAACTCAATCTCGAGCGCACACAATCAACAGTCTTGACTCTACTACTGATACCACTACGATAGAAACTCGATTGCGGTCGAGATGTTTTTAAACGATTTTTTAAGAAGTTTAAACCCATTAACTGATAATTAGCTTATTTTAAAATAAGACTTCTTTCACGTTGCATCGGAACGAAAGTTTTTATAGGGTGATTTATATCCAGTAAGTGATGCAGCGTAGGTACTTTATACTACCCGATTTGTGTCTATCAAATATTCCCGTAAAGATGTCCACCTAAAACAATAATTTGTTGAGTACACATACTGAAATGAAAATTTTAAGCAATGACAATTAGGGTATTATTATTATTTGAGAGAAATGGGGTGTTCCACCAGGCCCAAACACTCACTGCTAACTTGACAGATCTATTGTGACCCCTATGCGGTTACAGCTCTCCCCGAGGCCCACACCGGTTATATATCGGACGATATCTCTAGGGATGGAGACCTTAATATCGTCTGGTGTGACGATATGCTCTCCAAGGTGCTTTTGTCTACTGTGATGGAGTGCATCGCAGTGACAGAGGATGTGGATGACAATTAGGTACAGATAGTGCTGTTTATTTAGAAATTATCAACTCTTTAAAATATAGTTCGCCGCAGTTACACATACCAAAAAATGTGGCAAAAGTAGCCGAATTGGATGGCCGTAAAAAATTAAAGGTGAAAATTTCATGAAAACTTCTCAGTATTTCTCTATATTTATGTAATATTTCGAAGTACACCATCTAACACAAAAATTAGATAATTTTATCTGAATGAGCCATTGATGCACAAAGCGTTAATGGACAATATGTAACAATAACAACATAAACAAAACATTAGACAGTAATATGTTTTCGCTATTACTTTCTGTGTTTTAACGACAGTCACATACTTCCATTACCATCAACGCTATGTTTTTCGTTGTTTTTTTATGTTGTTATTGTTACTTTTTGTCCATTTATGCTATGAAAATCAATGGCTCATTCAGATAAAATTATTCAATTTTTGTTTTAGGTGTTGTACTCGTACTTCG
This sequence comes from Carcina quercana, assembly GCA_910589575.2. NCBI lineage: Eukaryota > Metazoa > Arthropoda > Insecta > Lepidoptera > Depressariidae > Carcina > Carcina quercana. The sequence goes on along the minus strand of OU342447.1, from coordinate 9,308,466 downwards.
AAAGATTCCATAAGTATAGTGAAACACTGAATTTTTCCATGAAAATTTCAGCTAGTCTCTCTAAAAATAAATCACAACATTCTAAACGGGGTTCACTCGGTTCCATTTTCACACCAGAAACATGTTCCTGACCGCACCATTTCCTCACAAAAAGCGCAAAAAACGAACGCAAAATTCAAATGCCCCATTTCTGGTCGCAACTGTCCAAACAAAGTTGTAAGTGGAAAGTACAGTCGACGAGAAAAAGGTGCAAAAACGTTCCACCCATTTACTCGCGCTAGAACGCGTGCATTTTAAATTCGTTGTGAGTGTACGTCGATGGCCAAAGTTTCGCTTCGCTGACTAGCGTTTACCTCAGAGGTGTTCGAGACGTGGCATGATTTTGGACGAGGTTTGTTTGCGGGTCCTTGTTTTGACATTACCTCGTAAGTAAAATCCCCAACAACAAAAAACTGAACCTTTGTAATCTCACTCTGGTGTCTGTTAGCTGATTATCTCATCAACTACTTCTTATGGTTCCTCTCCAACTGGTGAATGTTGGCTGTCAACTCGCTGTACTTTTCCTTGTCTGTCGCGAGGCGAAAACGTTGATCGTCGCTCACGATTCCCGTCCACTTCCGAGTGTTCCGCAGCCAGGAGGGACTTCTTCATGCAACCAACATTCGTCAGGAAAATCGTAACCCATATCAACGTAGGGTCAACATTTCAAATCACTAGGTCAAGTGACGTACTATACGAAATGATTTTTTTATTATTTTCTTTGCTGCATAGTTTTTTAACCTAAAAATCTTGTTTGTTTGTTTGTTTGAATACTCTTTATTCATCTTAACTTAAATAATAAAAATTTAAAAACAATAATAAAAGCAGTATTGGTGGACTTCTAGTCAACGCAAGGAGAAAGATAAAGTGGTGGTGTGCGGCGACAAACTATATCATAATATACAAACAAATATATTTGAAAACTAAATAATTAAAAACAACATATACTTATATAAATATAATACACGGTTAAAATATATATATATATATATATATATAGAAATAAAAAATAGAAATAAAAATAATATAATATATATATATATATATATATATTAACTATAGATTTTTCACACTGCAAAACTTCGAAGATAGATTTGGACTGGTATTTCTTAGCTAGTATTACTCAGCATTTTATATATATATATATATATATATATATATATATATTTATCACAGTAGACATAATCATTGAAAAATCTTGACAAACACAGATAGGTATGTAGTTGGCAAAATGAATCAAACTCCAAGGTTCGGAACCCTTGGCGGGTCCTAATCGCACTTGCAGTTTTTGTGTGCGATGTAACATACCACTAGCGCCATCTAATGTCGTACTCGTCTACTACTGCTACTGCAAAACTAAACTGATAACGAAAATCGAGGCGCATTCGTTAGAGGATTGTTCGGTGAATATTATTATTTATGGTTTTCAGTATTTTAAATATCCATATTCTGTACGGAACTCTTCGGCGCGAGTCCCGACTTGCACTTGACAATTTTTTTAAAAGTAAAGGTTGAATTGGTCAGTTGACAAAAAGTGAGCCTATACTCAGAAGTGAGTCGAATTTTTTTTAATGTTTTTAAAAAAGGAACACTTTTTTTCAATGTCACGAGTGAATTGCTGTTAAACTTCTCTTTAAAATATAGTAAATCCAATTAATTAATCCAAAAAAAAACAACACTTTTCTAATATTCAAAACCGTCACAAAACCTGCTCAAATTTTCTTCATACGTGTTCAAAGTTAACACGAAGTTATCACATTAAATCCTGTTGTTGTTTCACAGATGGCGCTGCGAACAACGCACGCTGCTACGTAAAGAATATGCTAATTAAGTGTTGTGCAAAGTTTTGAACACAAGAACTTTGAGCACTATTTACGAGTACACACAATGTTTGCAACAAAACTAAGAGCGCTTACAGCGCTTTGTTCATATTGCTTTGATGGTAAATGTACTCATAAGTATTAATTTTTTTGCCAATGAATTCTATTAGTCAGTAGTACTGTAAAAGAATTCTATATAGTCAATTATCCAACCTTTGTAAAAATATCTGCAGCTCAATTTGTTTTTATTTCAATAGACTACGTCCCTTACTCTCTGTAGGAGAGTAGGCCTGAGCCCCTGCAGTGAGGACATATACAGTCTGTTACAGTACTCTCACACTAAGTGTGACCCTCTGAAGTTAGCCACAAAAAACCGCGAAGTAAGAAAGAAAGAAAAGAAAGAAAGTGTTTAATTGGCACAGAAATTACAATAAAAGAATACTTAACACACTAAAAAAGACAAAAAAACTTATATTATATATTATCTTATAAAAAAGAATACACTTAACACACTAAAAAACTTAAATACATATTTCTAAAGTATCAAATAATAACGTATAAATGGGAGGCAAGGCAAGTTAGCGGGTGGAAAGAAATGTCCTAGTGTTGTATATCATCTAGGGATAGTTATTATCGAAAATAATACGCACACATTCCGTCTGCACATGTTTGAAATTGCGTAGAGCTAACTTCAGAGGGGTAAACATAGCGTGCGAGTACTATAATGTGATGGGAATATAGTTTTACAATAAGAGAAAATATGATTTAAACAAAACCTTATACACGCTTTCGTCAGGACTGGGCTAAAGAGTACAACATTATGCTATTTACATTTTGAAAATTGATCAAAAATCTATCGAAGATCTATTTTACTTTTCGCTGAAATGGCCTTTCGGTCAAATGAACTTCCGATTTCTTGGCCTCGATATTATGGGTATCGACAAATTGTCTTGACAAAAAATATAGCGAATCGACACTAGAGTGAGATTATAAATGTTCCGTTTTTTCATAGGATGTTCGGCACCATAAAAAAGAAATATTTAAAGTCAGTTGAAAGTACCAACAGACAAGCAACTTGACATCTATAAAGGGCTCTGGAACTTCACCTTGAGTAAAGTGTCGTTACCTATCAATTTCATAGCTGAGCGCACCGATCTTTGGAAAATGGGAGTGAATACGTAGTTTAACGGAACGTATAACTGACAAAAAACAAACAATACACTGCAATAACAAAGGCCTTCTGTTGGATCGGAGCGGGTCGGCCCTTTAATTTCGTAGTCGGTTATCGATGCTTCACATTCGCTGTCAGGCGCCTTCACATTGGTGTCGACGGGAAATCAACGCTCGGAAGAAAGCTTTATTTATTATTGTTACTTATTTGTATCATAAAAACACATTTAAGTTCAAACAGTAGTACATAAAAATGGCAATAAATACATAAATGTCAATGAAATGTCAATCAACTACCAACTTACCCGATACTGGCAAAGGAAATAATAAGAAAAGCTGCACATTTGTGAGAAAAAAAATTATTGCCGTCAGTACACAGCTCATGTTCCACGGGCGGCGCAAATTTAGCAACAACTTTTAGATCCGTTATGCCAACCTCATGGCAAAAATAAGTCTCTATACGATAATTTTTTTATATTATCTATCGGATTAATGGTACGAATCTAAAATCTATTATATGTACTTATAATGTATGTAATTAATAACTAATTACTATCTTAAACTTTTTTTGTTTACAAATGCAATGTTTGCAATAAATTAAATACATACAAAAATATCCTGCCCTAGCGCGGGTATTTTTCCTATTTGGGAGGATATAGTCTCGCACCAGTCTTAGTCTATTGTCAAGCGCTTCGTTCTATAGGTGTAATTTGTAGTCATATTGTCAAACCGTAATAAAATAATAACCTTTGAAATGTAAGTGTCCCAACCCACCCATCTCGTACTATGAATGAAATAAAACGTGATTAAGGAGAAATTTGTACTTTTTGCGAGTTGTGTACATTTTGATCCGAAGGGAAACTACGGAAACTACTTAAGAGCAAAACAAGCGTTGTGTAGTAGTATAAAAGAGTAGAGGTGTAAACCTTTTTTTTTAGAAATGAAAATTTTGTAAAAGAAGAAGCTGTTGTTGTAAACCTAGTCCAGATAGTCCAACTAAATAATATTGTTTTGATAAATTGAATTTTTCCCGAGTTTTTATTATCCAATGTTTTATTTGTATATTTCCGACGGATGTACTAGGCGACCAGGAGCTTGAGTGAGTATTTAACTATACATACAAAGATGGCCCGTACATTTAACCTTCTTTAGGTATTGGACCAGTGTCTAAGATGATTACTATAATAATGGAAAATGAAGTCATAAAAAACTTTTTTTATGTAATGTAAAACAACGGAGCATTACAGTGCACACAAAATTTCGCGCCATCTCGTCAGAATCAAATGGAGAACGCGCCGGCCCTAAGCCATCGACTTCCGCACTGGGTACGTACATCTCGCAATAAAATATTTTGCCCTCCATCCTGTACCCCTACTACGAGTTTATAGTAGCGACAGTCGCTAGCGATTGCGTAAAACTACAATACACATTACGGTCGGGTCACAAAAAAACAGTGGCGATTCTCGCAATTTTGTAGAAGAAGAAAAGTGAAAGTGCACTTTGAATTCATCTCATCTGTTGGATGGAAAGCGTGCTTATCCGGAAGGCAGACATAAGTAAAATGGTGGTAGCATCTAGCTAGACGGATATGAGAACAGCTAACCAAACCGAGTACCGATATGTAGCTCAACTGGGAATAGACTCAGGGACCTCCGATTGTAGGTCTAAACGTGTAGCCATTGGGCCAGTTGGCATTTAGGCCATTGGCAGTTAGTCAAGTAGTTGATTTGCCACGTAAAATCAGAAATTATAGGAGTCGCAAACGATTGCTAGCGAACCAGACAAACATACAAAACATTTAATTAAAAAACCGGCCAAGTGCGTGTCGGACCCTCGCACCGAGGGTTCCGTACAGAATATCGATAATTAAAATACGGAAAATCATAAATAATATGCACCGAACATTTTCTCACGAATGCGCCTAAATACCATTTCAGATGTCGACGTATTAGTAACGCCATCTAATAACAAGAAATAGTTTTACGCATCTCTTCCAAAAAATCTAGTTTCGTGTATTTTAAATATTTATTTTATTTTGGTATTTAGTATTTTTTGTTACAGCGGCAACAGAAATACATCATTTGTGAAAATTTCAACTGTCTAACTATCACGGTTCATGAGATACAGCCTGGTGACAGACGGACAGCGGAGTCTAAGTAATAGGGTCCCGTTGGTTACCCTTTGGGTACAGAACCCTAAAACAGTACGGTGCTACAAAGTACATTATGAAAAAGATAAAAGTTTTCCTAATATGTAGAATGTCATCTTAGCAGTAGCTGCGGTGGAGCCATTGCGTTCGATTTCAGACTTGCCCTTGGGGTCGTGTTTACAGTATAAGTATGTGAGTAATAAATACAGATGAAACTAGTCTAGACGCACCAGTGGTATTCTGTTGGGACAAACTCGCATTAAATTTTAACGAGAATTTACTTATCAAATAAATACTTTGAAAGCTTATGGTAAAGGAAATTTTTGAAAAGAGGAAAAAACTGGTCAAGTGCGAGCCGGACTCGCGCACGTTCGTTCCGTAAAGAATGTGAATAATTAACATACTTAAAATCATGCTCTACCGAAAATATAAGTCAGATTGAAGAACCAACTTTATTTTGCGGTTACATCACATACCCGATCTATGGCTATCAACGACAAAGTTAAGTTTGTAAATGCGTTCCTGAGTAAAAGGGTCTTGACAGATAGACAAACTGACAACAAAGTGATCCTATAAGGGTTTCTTTTTTCCCTTTTAACCCTAAAAATGTGTGAAAATTATGATTCACTTTGAACATGGATGCCAATGATACTCATTGACCGATATTACAATATGTCCTATTTTTATTTAATTACTGCACAAAGCCAGCTATCTTATTTAATAATTTTTAATATATGTTGCGTTTGCTTTGATCTCACGAGATGGTAAGGTAAGTTAGGCGTGCGCACCTAGAACCCTCAAGCTAATGAGTCTTTCGCTATGCTACCTTTCATACCGTTACACATTTATCCACCGATATGTTTATGTATAGGTATTTTTTCATAGTAGGGGTAGTTCCAGACAGTTGGGCCATTCGTGCGGAATTCTTTTCTTATTAGAAGCAACGCGACTGTGGATTGCGGACACTAGGGCAACGGTAGTGAGGTAAGGTTACCAAAGGTACTGGCCATATGGATGTAGCTCTAATATATAGCTATAGCAGATATCGACATAGTTCGACAGGTCAGTAAGCTGATGTGGCCATGGGCAGCTACCATAGCTCGGAGAACAGACAACCAATAAGGAGTAAGAGTTCTCGATCGGCGACCACGTACGGTCGTGCTGTTTACTAGATAAACCGAAGCTCTATTTTTGATTCGCTCTACGCCCCACGAGCGCTCGATTTCTACTGATTTTCATTCGACTCACGAAATTTGATATTTTTGAATAAATAAAATAAATAAATAAATAAAATTAGGTTTATTCATCAATCAGGTATAAATAATTAATTTACAAATCAACCTTGTATGATAATGATGTAAAGGCAGATAGCTCAGCATTGTGTCTCTGTGGTGGAGCACCGCAGAGACGCTGTTATTCTGCTATTGCCTGTGATAGTAACTAATACATTATGCTTAACTAACTTAAGCTCTAACTTAAAACTAAATTAACTAACAGTACTTAAATAACAATAATAATGAGCGGTTGTACTTATGTGCTTAATACTATTTACCTGCACACCACAGCGCCCGTGAGGAAGTTTTCGATAGCCGAATTTCTGCTGAGGAGCTGAATTGTTTTTGCGTGTTTAAAAGGAACTGCCTATGCTTATTAATGAACGTTGATAACGTTTTGGATGCTCTAATAGGGGGCGGTATGTTGTTCCAGCATTTTGTCGCAGCATATCGAAAACTTCCCCTGAATGCTTCAAGACGAGGCGGAGGTAGTATCGCTTCGTCATCTTGGTTCCTTAACTCTCTAGTACAGTGATCTTTTTTCCAGTTAAATTTATTGGCAAGATAAAAGGGCGTCTGAGTGGCTTTTAACTTGTATACAAGTGCTGACAGTTTAAGAATCGTTCTTCTGCAACGAGTGGTCTTGACGACTCATTGCTGGAAGCGAGCGATAGACTAAACGTCATCGTCAAACGCTGACATTACACATTGACAGTTCTTTGAACTTTGATTTTGAATGACTTTAATCTGTATATGAATAAATAACAAATGCTTTTTTATCTCCAAAGAACAAGTAGCTTCCGCGAGATAAATTCTTAAGTACGCGAGTACAAAGTCGCAAGAAAAAGCTATTTAATTACGAAACAATAGTCAATAAGCCGTTTTACTAATGCTATTTACTACAAAGAGACGTAATATTTATGTTTTATATTACTGCGGTTACTGTAATTCGTTGTCCATGTCAACACTATCAGGAATGCGTCCACGTTCGGATAATCCAGTTAACATTCCGGGACGTGGCAACCGATTGCCACATTTGATTTGTTAATTCAATCCGTCGACGTGTGTCAACTGTGTCCGGCAAGCCACGACGCCTGATGCCTAGCTAGTGGACCGTTACAATCAATTATTCCACTAATATCGGTATTAATCTATTGGTTAAACGGTTGGACTTATAATTCAGCGTATTCCGGAGGACAATATCACAAAAGTTTTTGCGTCACTTCCTCACTAAGAGTACTCGTATGAGTAAAGAGTGAAAGGGAAAAGACTCTCGTCTCGATTTCGATAGCTTTTTGTTTCAATTAATTTGTTAAAAATTATTTCCTTAAGATAAAAAAATTTTATACTGTGAAAGTAATATTAAAGTAATAATTAATTTTTCAATCTTTCATAAAGTTTCAATATGCGTAAATAAAGTAAAGTTTGTTTAAATATCCCACATATTACTGTTTAGGAAATTACTTTAAAATTTAGTTGAAAAAAGAAATGAAAAAATGTTTATTGCATCATCTACTAAAATTCATATACTATACAGGTTTGGGGGTACTCCTTTTAAGCTACAGATATCTGAAAGGTTTGCAATATTATGAAATACTTTTAAGCAAGAATACTGAATTGTAAAATAACAATCCATTTGACGATTTAGGCTACCCTAAGAAAGAAATTTGGATTCATATCAACAGATTATAAATGACGATGGGTACATTGGATGGAAGCGTGCTCACACAGAATCCTTAACCTAATGAGGCACTGGCTCGATACCTTTCATGCCGGAACACAGCTAATACTGCTGTTTGTTCTGATCTTCAGTTCTTGCTGCGTCAGGGTTACTCGGAGGTAGAACATTGAAAATGCTCTACTACCAACTAAACTGAGTACCGATCCCCCACTGGGAATCAAACGCGGGACCTCCGGATTGTCAATGTCCACTGTCAACGGAGGAGAAACAAACCTCGACCCTCCAAAAAAGTCACAATTTCTCTACACTTTTCAATTAGGGAACCTTCTGGAGTAAGTTTTAAGAACTAGGAACTGACTTAAGTCAGAATGGCTCAGTTAAGTTCCTAAATCCTGTTAAAACCAGCTCAGTTTATAATCTAGACGTCATAAAGTCGTTTCATACAGACGGGCGTCATGTTGGAATAAGTTTAAAGCAGTTTGAACTAGTTCTATATTTTGAACTCTCTATTATGTTACTAAAGCTTCCTACATAAATAAGGTATGTAGATAAACTATATTGTTTAATATCGAATGAGTTGCTTTGTGGCGAGTCGGACTCGCCATTTATGGGTTCCTAATTATGGAAATAAACTTAGATATTTTATTCGGTTCCCGATCTCATATCTAAGTTTGTTTACCAAGTTTTTTTATTTCTCAAAAACTTTAGTAGATACAGACATCACTTAAGTTTTCCTGTAATATCTACACATATTTCGAGTCCATATTTATATATCCATTATATGAAGCGTCGGAGGTGCATTGGATAAGGCGCGAACTCTCAATCTGAGGGTTCCGGGTGAGGGGTTCGGGTTCGAATCCAGCCGTGTACCTATGAGTTTTTTTTCTTCAATTCGAGTACATTATCCGATTGCTTAACGGTAAAGGAAAACATCATGAGGATACCTGCATGTCTTGAACAGGCATGTGAAGTCCACCGATCCGCACTGGTCCCGCGTGGTGGACTATGTCCCATACACTCTCTGTAGGAGAGTAGTCCAGACCATATAGGCTGTTGATGATGATATTTATAATAGATTTACAACTTTGGAAACATCGAAGTTACAGCCAATTTCCCTGGCTTGGTTATGACACTGCAGGCGCTACACCTGATTGTCTTAAATTTGATTCCGTGCCTCCTCCGTGCCAAGCGTGTAGCTATTAGACTCCGTGGCCTATCGGTACTCGGTTTGACTAGTGGCAGGGCTTATCTATACAAGCATCTTCTGTTAGCTTGGGGCTTCTGGCTTGGCGCTTGCTATACAACGGCCTTGTCAGATACTATTAGGCGAGATGAAGGCCAAGCGTAAAACAATCATATAGTAAAACAATCTAAGTAAGATATACCAGACCATATTGCCAAACTTGTCTGAAATGTTATTTGCTCATGAAATCCCTACGTCACAACGTTCATCCTCAAATTATCAGCTCGTGTAGGTTTTATCTGAAAGCTAGACTATTACGAAAGCTGTCTGCGGCGGCTGAAATATGAAATTTTCCGTTTTCGTCGCAATGATAGGTGACTTCCTTTCAGAACGTCTGAAGGCTGTGTGAGCAAGGAAAATTGCATTGTCGATGCTGTTCCCTGGCTACAGCGAGCGTATTTCTGGTGCGAATGGGAAACACGGCGGGATGTGTCGAGAGATTGCTTTTACAGAAATTGTAACGTCACATAAGTTTATTCATAAAGTGATGAACGTATAAAAATATTGATGTATCTTTTCTTTCTTCTTTTAAACTGACTGTTTGTTTTCTGAACGTTGATTTCCGAGCTTCGTACTACGTGGACAAATAAATGCGATCAAAAAGAACTGGAAGCCGAATTCAATTGCTCTAAAAGTCTACTTTTGTTAAGGCAAATTTAAGACTTATATCGTTACCTCAGAACTTTCGACTGGGTGAACCGATTTGGATGATTCTTTTTCTTATTTGAAAGCTGATGCTTTCCGTGTGGTCCCATTTCAATTTGTTCTAGTTCTGACAATGAAATCCATGTGACGTCTGACGTCTTAAATTTGAATTAAATAGGGGATGAATGCTGCAGAATTTTAGGGGAGTTGAAGTTGGATTCTAGTTTTTTTGAACGCGTTAATCATGGAGAAATCCTCTCCCATAAATTGGCACTACAGAACGACTTTCCTTTGACTTTAGTTTATGTTCATATTTCACGCTGAAATTTCCTGGATGTAATGTTACGCTTTTACACTGTATCTCAGATTGGAACAGTAAACGAAACACGTCAGATTTATGCACACCACACGTAAATTCCCAAGACATAAAGCGTACAAAGTAAGCTGTGATAACTATCAAAACTTTATTGTAACTCACTGTATTCTCACGCCGTTCTCGTTTTAAACTGAAATCTAGAATTTATGTGGGCAACTTTGTGTGGGGTCGCTTTAAAATATAAATTATTAATGGCTTGGTTAAGTCGCTTGCTATGCAAGTGCTGCATTTTAGGTGAGCGCTTTTGTGCAGTTCGAAAACTTTGTTTTGAATTTATTATTTCGGTACGTATTCACGTAGCTCTTAGCGTATCGTATTATAGTCTCGCTTTTATAACAGAACTTCCACACATCATTCCGCGGGTGTTGCAAAAGTTGACTAAATACGTCTGCTTACGAGTATATGCATAATCTTACTAAGAAAGAACACCAATTCCATGCGCAATGTCATCTCATCATCATCATTGATATACATCTCACGCACGCCGTGAATCTTATGCAGTTGAAAATCGTACAATTCTACGTTATATCCTTACATACATATATATTCTTTTTATATATTCAACTAGTATGACTAATATTAAAGTCACACTCAAAATTAAACATTACCTGATCAGATTCAACCAAATAAAATAAAACTAATACCTATATCTAAATGAAATATTTGACAAATCGAAATGGTTTTATGCAAGATTTATTTCACCATATTCTTTTAGAATAGCTGACATTGAGAAGACAGAAAAAGAATGTCATACACTTCTCTTCAATGTAAGCTTCAATGAAAGCTGTTTTACAGCTAGTGGCCACTAGATGACGTTTTAGCAACCATTTGTCTTTTGGTGAATAATTGTGAAACGCGGCGATAATCTTTTTCGTTAATTATATACATTGGTGATTTGATCAGCTGTGTGCGATAATTAATGGATAATGCTACGTATTAAATGATGATAGCATATGATAGGCACAATAAATGCTCAAGCATTTTGTTTAGATTCATGTTTACCATCAACAAAAGGAATGACTTTTGTATTTTACTTAGTGGGTCTTGATGCTGTACATGTTGAGAATCAACGGATAAATGCTCAAGTATTTTGTTTGGATTCGTGTTTACCACCGCTAAAAGGTATGAATTTTGTATTTTAGTTAGTGGGTCTTGATGCTATAAAGGTTGAGAATCAACGGATAAATTCTCAAGTATTTTGTTTAGATTCATATATACCATCGACCAAAGGAATGACTTTTGTATTTTACTTAGTGGGTCTTGATGCTATACAGGTTGAGAATCAATGGTCCATGATTTCAAGATGGCGTCCATAACGTCTCGACCGATTTCACTGAGAAATGAGTTCAAATATTTGACTCTAGTAAACGATACTAGTTAAATATTACTCTGGGTATATCTTCGGAGTAACAATGGCTGACAATAGGGGAGCGTTTCAATAATAAATTTAAGTTGTGGCTTTTGAAAGTTTGTTTAAAGTTTATGTTGAATGAGTTTGCTCTTAACCTCATTCATAATTGATAGTCTTAAGTTCACCTGATGGTGAGACGGGATCATTATCATCATCAACAGCCTATATACTTCCCTACTGCAGGGGCTCAGGACTACTCTCCTACAGAGTATGGGACATAGTACACCACGCGGGCCCAGTGCGGATTGGCGGACTTCACAATGCCTGTTCAAGACATGCAGGTTTCCTCACGATGTTTTCCTTCACCGTTAAGCAATCGGATAATGTACTTGAATTGAAAAACAACTCATAGGTACACGGCTGGATTCGAACCCGGAACCCTCAGATTTAATTTTTAAATATAAAATATACTTATATTAACGCTTGATCTCAATTCACCTGATGTAGTAGATCTAGATGGCGCCTGTGTTCCGATATGAAAGGTTGCAGAGACAGCGCCTAATTAAGTTATAAATTAATCATTTTAGTAGGATTATAATATGACAGTAGCAATATTGCAAATACACGCAAAACAAATTCAGCGTCCTCTAACCTGACACAAAGGCAGCAGGACTCCCTGGTCGAGCCAACTCCCCCCGGGCTACATCGACTGCAGAAGTTTCAAGCAACACTTCAGGCCCAAGTTTTCCGGATTGTCGAGACATTGTGACGAGAGCCCCGGGTTCGAATCCCGGGGGCGGCATAACGAAACTTGTAGAACTCCTCCGTTGAGTGCCACAATTAATAATTTTGTGGATTTTGTTGAGTTTGCTTTGGGAAATTGTTCGAAAAGTTGAACGTGCTATCGTTAGTATACGGGTTGATGTAGGTATATATAGCTAGCGCGTGGCCCGCGGGTTTGCCTGCAGAATCGATACTTCTATTTTCACGTTTCGCGACCAAATTTGTCGATTTGTTTGCCATTCGTTGAACTATTTTATAAGGTAATTAATCAGCCCGTGTCTCTCCACTGCTCTCCTATACACCTCTCCTAACGTGCGTCCCTCCTTCTGGTCCTCAGTCCTCCTTATCCACTTGCTCCTCGTTATCTCCTTTAGGTCATCAGACCAGCGGGCTGCAGGCCGTCCCTCTCCCCGGCTTGAAGTCTCCACTTGATAACGTTTCTGCTCCGACGACCGTTTGTTCGTCGGCAAATGTGGCCTGACCATTACCACTTCAGCTTGCTGATTCGAGTAGCTATCTCGAGCATGTACGTCGGCGGATTTTATCATTCCTGACTGTCACCCAAGAATATTATTATAGCCATCTCCATCGCATCGTAAATGAGATGTTTAACAATACGTTTTATTTAAAAGATTATTATTGAACACATCGAGAGTAGCAGTTATTATATCTTTGAGTTGGTTAAACCACTGTGCTCCCTCGAAAATAACAGATATCATTCACCTTTAAATATCGACCTAGTTCATTTCATTCTTAGTATAAAGGAACCACGTATTCACAACACTCTTGGAACAGAACCGCTGAGTCTCTCGACCTCGTTTGATAATACTATCCACATATAAAGTTTAGGGGTAACTGCATCTATAAAATGCTATCTAAACGACATAAGAATGAAAGGAACCGATAGACTATTGATATATCACGATTCGGTTGTGATAGTCGGCGAGATTGAACGCTTGCGAGGAATAGAGAGAGAGGAATAAAAATATGTGGAATATTTACATGAAATATCTGCGAATATAGTTCGTGAAGACCAGTCAATATATTATTTCACATATTCTTCTTTGCTTTATTCAATTATGCTTGACCTCAATCTCACCTGATGTTTAGTGACGATGAGGTCGACGATGTTACGCGTGAATAGAAGGTTTCTATTTAATTTACACTTCGTTTGAAGATTCTCACGTTAGGGAACACGGAATCTAGTAGTGCATTCCACACTTTAGCTGTAAGCATGATTTAAGTGGAAGTGATGTATGTGCTAGCTGTGGGAATTTCTACTGTGTACGGATGGAGGTCAGTCTTTCTTCTGTTTGTGTGGAATCAACATAAGTAGCTCCTGCGCAGCTTCCCCAAACTGTATAAACTTCTTCCATAGTCTACTTGAAACGACTATCTGAAAGTTGGTTACGATGTTTGTTGGTAGGGTTCTTTTCTAAGCTATGGTTAGCTGACACTATTTTGTACAAGTCTGCAGCAGTATGGGACCGGTCGATGTGGCGTACCATGGAGGAGGCCTATGTCCAGCAATGGACGTTTCGCGTCTGATGATGATGACTTCTAGATGTCTTGTACAAGGCATGGAGAAGACCGATGGAGAAGCCGAATAAATAAATAAACTACTTCAGTGAACTACAACGGAATAGTTCTATTCTGTCGAAATTATACGACTACAACCGACTCCTCCATCTTGGAAATATTCTAAACCCGAAACTATACGTGAATATGTATTGAAAGACAACTGAATATTCTGTCATTAAGACACGGGTTTGAAGCTGAAATCAAGTACCAACTAACTCTATATTTGAATAATGATATTCCGCCTCTTTGGCAGCCATTGGAAACGAGTAAGTCCAGTAGCGAGGGCACAGTGGCGCGGGATAAATGGATGACATTACTTTTAATAGGGCTTTACGCAGTTTGTACCCGCTACGCAAGTCTCTTTGGGCGGCGGACCAAGAAAATACGTCTAAGTTAGTCTCTTGCATGCATATACTGGAGTTCCGTATTATAAGAAAGAAACAATGCGGGAGATCTATGATTAGCAGTAGGCATTGCCCGCATGATGATGGACAATGGATTGCACTTGGCCATCATATCACGGCCTTATCATCACAGGGAAGTGATGATTAGGCTAGACATGCCGCAAGCAATAATTTTAGCAAGGATAACATGATAGTTAGCCTTTAATCATTTAAGAAATATTTATCAAATATTGACTATAGTAATCCTATTAATGAACTAACTTCTATAAGAAATTATGAATTGGTTTTGGTTTAAAATTACTGAACAGTTTCAATTTCTATAAATTATTTCAATTCAATGTAAATTTTTTATGGTTACAGTAATTAAACAATTTGAATTACATAGAATAATTACTAATCTTTTAAACAACATTTTAGATTAATGTTAAATTTATAGTGGTCTTCTATATTTGTCATAAATAATCGCGTCTGTTCCAAAAAGTTTGTTAACAACTTTGACAGATTTATTTACACAGCGGTTATATTCAAGAAATTCAGTATATAAACTCCTTGCTTTCATTTCATACGAAAAAACAATACATTTGACAATTCAATTTTGCTACGACGGTGCCATCTATCCATAAATGAAGAACTTTTTAACCGACTTCAAAAAGGTTATCAATTCGACGGGTATGTTTTTTTAATGTTTGTTACCTCAGAACTTTTGATTGGGTGAACCGATTTGGATGATTCTTTTTTTATTTGAAATGTGGTGCTTCCGGTGTGGTCCCATTTCAATTTGGCCCAGTTCAAATCTTAAATTTGCCTTAGTAAAAGTAGACTTTTAAGGCAATTTATGTCGGTTTCCAGTTCTTTTCGTTCTCGTTACATTTTTAAATTAATTTTACATGTTTTATTGAGCGGAAATGTGTTCATGATATATCCTCATACTGTTTACTGCAAAAAGTAACCGCTAAAACAGAAGCTTTTCTGTATAGAAGAAAACAACTTGGCCAGCGGAACGCTAAATAGTAGGAGAACTAGGGAAAACTCCGCCATGTAACAAACAAATAGATTTAGGAAGCCGGAAGTGGGGATCGTGGGGGGAACGGTCAAGGTCGGACTATACCAGAAAAATATATACGGACACGCCCTAAGGTCCTAGCGATCTAGTTCTTATCGTTACTTTAAACAAGCTACACTTCAACCGCATCTGTGGCTTGAACTTACAATCCTAAGGTACCGGTTTCGAATCCCAGTAGCGTAACTTATCGGTGCTCGGTTTGGTAGGTGGTGATTTTTCTGCCTGGCTACATGTTACTAAAGTCTGCTGCCAAACAGCAGTTTAATTGCACTGTTGTGTTCCGTTGTGTGCAGAGGCAGCGCCGCATTAGCTTCAGATTTTAACGCTTACCATCCAAAGACTTTTCGTCACTTACCATCAGTCGAGATGAAGATTTCGACTGCTTATGACCATGATTCATACACGTACTCATCCGTGCACTATAAAATCAATTAGGGCGCACTCCCACTTAGCGGCAGGCGGCCAACATACATTACAATACATTACGCTGTTGGATACGAATTAGTGGAGTGCTCACACTTGTAATAAATCTGTTTGCGCCTGGTTAATTGTTGGCGAGAAAAATTCTCGGCGTTCTGTTGGTATGACGATAATGGAAACCGTTGCAAAAATACTTTTTTTGGGATTTACAACAAAGAAAAACTAAAAGTTATACATTATAAGAAAAACAACTAGTAATATTTTTGTGCTCCATCAATGACAGGAAACTAAAGCATGCAAACAATTACTGAAACAAACGACCTCCATGGCACAGTTGTCTGAGCATAAGACGCGCAACACACGCGGCTCCCGGGTTCGGTTTCCGGTGAGGACATTGTCAAACATCACTTTGTATGACCTTCCCCAGTTAGGACATTGCAGGCTGAATCACGTGATTGTCTGAAATGTATGATTCCGTGCTTCGTTAGTCACGTTAATCCGTTGTTACCGGTTACTATCTACGACAGCTAGTTTGATAGATTATTTATTAGTGTTGTGTGTATAAGTATCTGTAAGTTAATTATATTTGTGTAGCGCTGCGTGCAAGTTGTTAAAGTCTGGCTAGAATAGGGGCTGGTTTAAAATCAGTGTTGTGATTTTCAGCAGAAAAGCATAACGGGTACTGAGACAGCTCCTGCCACAGAACCTTCTCATTTTAATGTGTATTTATCGTAATGTTGCAAATGTTTGAATTAGTTTTATATATGTGTGTGTGTTTGTATGTGTAATTTGTCTGTGGCAAATAAATGGTTTAAATGATCATACTTCAGAGGTGGTTCCTTATATAAATGTTATCGGAATTGATGTAGCGCTTTTTGAGCAGATCAACAACAAAACATTCCTAGATAATTTTGCTTCTAACTTTGAACATTTTAGGGGATGAACGGTGTAGACTTAGTGTAGATTAGCTATGTTTATAGGACTAAGTATATCTGGACTTTTACACTTATAAAGCCCGCAAAAATTCCAAAAAACCAACTTGCTCGTATAATTTTTTTAATTTTAAGTAAGTAAGGGCGTGGTCACATAAAAACATTATTTTACGAGATAACTCAAATATTGTTAAAAGTTTCATACGTTATCTATACTTCAATACTCAACCGTGACGTCACGCCTGAGTACCGATTTGTATGGAGCGTTTTTGCACCACGTGACTAGAATCACTTTTCGATGGGCTATATTAGGAAAACTATACATCATATCGAAAAATCTTTAATAAGGATATTTATCTTTTCACACGGTCTCTCGAATAGGGGAATAAAAATAATTTAGTCATCATCCGTATTAATACAGAAAGCACAAATCTATCGTACTCGTCTGAATCGACTAAACAATATTGTCGTTACGACAAAACCAAATACCTATCAACCAATTTTAAATTCACCCTCCTAAAAATGAGCGACGTAATTTTGATTCCAATCAAATATTATCCTGTGGGACCCTCTCAAACAAATATTAGCGAGCACATAAAGTATTTCCAATATTTGTTAAACGCGAAGCCTCCAATAAAAAGGTGACAAAGAAAATTAAAACCAATATCGGGATGAATATTTCCGTGAATTTACGGGGCTGCACGAATTTAATTTATGCTGATAATTTAGGGTGCCATGGGAAAGGGGCGTGCGGGATAAAGGGTGACGATAGGTGTGCTTTTAATGATATTTTATGATTTTAATAAAAAATGATTGGCTTGGTTGGTGGAAGGGCATTTTATGGGCCCGTCTGATTAGCTTCAAACTATTTATTGAAACAAGTAAGTGCGTTCAAAAAGAACTGGAAACCGACTTCAATTGCCCTAAAAGTCTACTATTACTAGGGCAAATTTAAGATTTATATCGTTTTCTCATTGATGCTGTTGTCAGAATCGGACCAAATTGAAATGGGACCACACGGGAAGCACCAGCTTTCAAATGAAAAAGAATCATCCAAATCGGTTCAGAAAGTCGAAAGTTCTGAGGTAACAAACATTTTAAAAAACGTTGAATTAATAGCCTCCTCCTTTTTTGAAGTCGGTTAAAAAAGGTGGAGGTTCTTAATTCAGCTGTATGTTTTTTTTGTATGTATGTTAACAGATAACTTCAAATTGCAATTCCCATATACATTTTATCGAAATTGATTCAGCGCTTTTTGAGAAAATCAAAACAAATATGATTCTACCTCTAAGGGTGAACATTTTCGGTGATGTATGCTGTAGAGTTTTAGGGTAGTTGAAGTCGGTTTATAGTTATTTTTGACGCGTTAATTATTATAAATAACGTTGTATCTGTATCTTTATTTTCGGGTTAAATTTTTATTATTTTATTTCTTCCCTCATTTTTTTAGGGGATGAATGATATATTCTTTCTGCGTTTATAAGGAAATCCTTTCATAACGAGTAGCTTACGTAGTCCACCAAGTTTTCTAAGTCAGTCGGCAAACGGAAGTATTAATAGCGCTGTTGTGTTGCTATTAAGAAAAATCATAGCCGTCGTCTTACTCAAGCTACAAATAATTTATTGTGGGTCAGGGAACTGCTTTAATATCTAGTAGTATTAATGCCAAGTGCTATCCTATTTCTAAATAAGTTAAGTAACACAGACTTTACTGGGACATGACTTAGCATATGTCTCACTTTCATCCATTGACTACCTCTATCCCAAAAACTAAAAAACCACGTCTCGTCGATCAGCTGCTTCAATGCTAGGACATAACCGTCTTCTCAATCGAGGTCACCTATTTCAACCCTTGTTGATACTTTCATCGTAGCTAATAAATAACAAACCATCTAAAAATATGAGGGACCAGGAACATACCTTCCAAATTAAAAAACGGCCAAGTGCGAGTCGGACTCGCTCACCGAGGGTTCCGTACAGAATATGAATAAGTAACATGAAAATCATAAATAATAGTTAAGGTATCACCGAACAAAGCTCTAACGAATGCGCCTGATAAAAAGACACGCGCAATTGTAAATTTAAACATTGAATAATATTTTTATGGCGCTTATAGTTTGTAACAGTAAAGCGGCGATTGCAAACGATATACATATTCTGTGAAAATTTTAACTGTCTACCTGTTGCGGCTCATGAGATATAGCCCGATGACAGACGGCCGTACGGACGGACAGCAGATGCTTAGTAAAATAGGGTCACGTTGATTACGATTCGGGTACGGAACCCTAAAAGGGATTCAAGTAAGGGAGTCAAGTAAAAATACCTAAAAATCACAGTTTTTTCTTCGATTTCGTTCGGATTAATTTACAAATATATAACGGATCTTTTGGGGCAAAAGTACGAAAAGAGCCGACGAAAGCCGAACAGGTCCGATGGATGAGACTCACTTGGGAAATCTGTGGGGCTTCCCAACCCAGATAGAATGAGTGTAACTTTTATATTTCACTGGCTAGCTCGGCTCTAAACTTTACTGGACGATTGGAAGCTTCGAACCGGGACGGTCGGTAGAGATTTTTTTTAAATTTATTGCGTAAGCTGTCCTTTACAGCTATTCGTACGTGTGGTCATCTATTAAAGTCAAATACAGTTACTGTTTGTTGTCAGTCAGTCCACAAATCTATTGTAGTTGAAAAAAGTACACGGTACAGAATACGGAGCCCCAGTTGAATTTCTAAGATTCAACTTTATGCATCTAGCAATTTGAACATAACATTTGGCACGTCTTAATTAAAACGTTCAAAACAATAACAACTAGAAACCGACTTCAACTGCCTTCAACGTCTACAGCATTCGTCACCTAAAATAAATCATTACTTAATGCAAATTTAAGACTTATATGGTTTTCTCATGGATGCCATTATCAGAACTGGACCGAATGGAAACCACAAGGGAAGCAGCACCAGCTTTCAAATAAAAAAAGAATCATCAAAATCGGTTCACCCAGTCGAAAGTTCTGAGGTAACAAGCATTTACAAAAAAACATATCGGTCGAATGAGAACGTCCTCCTTTTCTGAAGTCGTTTAAAATTATATCACATTAAAATTTTACGATTACAAATTGTTCAAGCGCCCGCGTTATTTGTATTTTAATGTCTAAATTGCTCATGATTTCTCGCCGTGATTTTCATTACGTTAATTATTCATATTATATAATTATTCATATCATAGGGAACCCTCGGCGCGCGAGACTGATTCGTACCGTGGCCGATTTTTTCTATAAATACTTTCTTTGGCACAACTCGTCGAAAAGTTTTTAATACTCCATACAGATTGAGCTTACTTGAAGCTAGAATTTCATTGAAACAATAAAGTATACGAATATTTTCAACGACGGCTGGAACACATTACTGTCGCAGTGAAAAATTCCAGTTAGTTTTCAACTTAACTCCGCGGGGACGAGCGTTGATAACTGAAGTTTTTGAAGCCTAATTTAAATAGAACACTCTCTGAAAGCTAAATAGTACATACACACTCTGGGGACGTCATTTTTATGATTAATTTTTTTAAAAGAAAAATATTAACAACCTCTAAATGCGAGTCCGACTTCACCGAGGGCTTCGCACATTATGCGATTAGCCTTATCCCGCTTCTCAATTGAGCTCGGTTATCTATACCCAAGTCACACGTCAGACACTTCGAACAAATGTCGCGATACCGGCACACATCGAACGGATGACGTTTACACGCGCATGTGTGAGTAGTCCGTGCGCGGTGTACGTACTGGTAATTTTCAGCGCCAGTCTCTTGCGGGGAAGTGAGGTAACGCGGATCGGTGGGAGGTGATGAAGGTCCGAAAGGAGGAGTGAGTAAAATCCTACTAATATTATAAGTGTGAAAGTTTGGATGTTTAGATGTTTGGATGTTTGTGACGCTTTCACGGAAAAACTACTGAATGGATTTGAATGAAACTTTACAATAATATAGCTTATACATCAGAATAACATATAGGCTATAATTTATAAAGCCATATTGTGTAAATTGTACAAAATCACACTTATAATACTAGTGGGATTACATGGGCAATTTTGGCATAACAAAAACGCGTTGCCTAGCAACCGACCATAGAATATGTAATTCGTATATACAAACTTTCGCGTTTATAATATTGGTGTGAAGACTATTTGAATGTACTACGTCAGATATTGAAATTTATTTTGTTTCTTTAAACTATTAGCCTACGTAACAGAATAAACACTATTTTGTACCTTATGCTGTATAATAATTTGTCATATACGTTACCTGTGCCTATCGAACAAGTAGAATACATCCTGAAGTACACGCGGACAAAGTCGCGGGCGGAAGCTAGTAAGTATATATTACTAAAAACTATCGGAACACAACAACCGATGGGCTCAGTTCTACTGTTGGCAAGCCGCCGGCAGACCTGCTTTTCAGCCAACGCCTTTACAATTACAATTTTATATACGCCTTTTTTTTAAAGATATAATACAGATATTAGGTATAGATAGTGAATAGCTTTAAGTACATAGCATTATATAAGGAACAGAGCCGAACAAACTGTCAGTTTGTTAATATTATAAAGTATAAGGGAGATAAAATATTGTAAAGTAATATATACTTTTGAAAATAATGCTTTAAAAAAATTTAGCATAGTTTTTTTATAATATAGTACATGGAAACACTGGCCTATTTATATCAATTATTATTATTGTTCTTAAAATTGTAATATACGACATTTCACTCCTAATTTCCCATCGTGAGAAGTCGAGTATTTTTTTTTAAATGAGGCTACCTTTGTAATGCCCGTTGCCTAAAAACAATCAAACATCAACAAAAAATACGTAGAGGAATTCCTCGTCTTTAAAGTTGGTAGAAAAGGGTTAAAACCTCCTGATACGAGTAAGGCTCATAAAGTAACAACAATTTTAAATTGAATGCATTAGAAAGCTATTCTGTTGCCACAATTCCCCCTAGTTTCCGCATTTCCACTTATCTGGTTGTTTAGTTTGCGTAAATGCGACATTCATTTTACTCACAGCATTCCGTATGTCCAGAGAGGTTTGAATTTTTGTTAGCGACGTCCGCAATAATGCAATAGCTTGTTGCCAGGCGCGGACTCAGGTGGGACGGGACACATTAACAATAGGAAACACAATTGAATATAATACATTAGTTTACACACAAATATATACCTCAACCAATGCAACGGTATGTGTGCTAGAATATATAACGCCGTACCTAATTACATAAAGCTAAATCCAAAAGAACTATTTAAACACAGGCTAAAGAAGTGGCTCATGGAACATAATTTCTCATAAAGGAAATATTTAAGTATAGGAAAAATTTACATGTTGTACCCTAGCTAGAATTTTATTACATTGACATGCTTTCTTGACATAATTTGTACAATTCAATTTTTTTTTTCGCATTTTAGTTAGTACTTCAATATTGTATTTTGCATGCCGCTTTTGGTAATATATGCGTAATTATTTAAAATTTATGTAACATCTGTTTTCACCATATTTTAAGCAAAATAAAGATTATGATTATGAATGCACGTAAGAAAGAAACGCTACTTACCCGTTTTCAAAATTAGAACATGATGAACAAACGCTTAGCTGCTATTGTCACCATAGAGGCACTCTAATACCCACCCCACCTGATACCTCGTATTAACTGTTTTACCGGTCTCTGCAGTATCTCCTTTTTCTACCACCTATACCTATCGTGTTATGTTTTTATGTAAGATTTTATCGATTATACGGTCTTTTAAACCCGAACAATTAAGTATTATTAGTTTTGATGAGTGCAAAGATACAACTCTAAGGAACTATTTGGTGAGTTTTCCTGTCCCCATTTTTCTTCTTCTATCTGGTATTGCTGACGTGTGGACGAGATCTGGGCCACGTGCTGTGGTTTTTATTTCACCTCGTTCCCGCAGCAACGTTACATTATTTGGTACTATGGTGTACTAATTTATTAACGTGTGCAGTGCAGTTGTCTAATGCTCAGGCGCGCAACACAAGTGGAAGGCCCCGGGTTCGATTTGCGGTGCGGACATTATCAATTATTATATTTTTGGTTTGTGTGTGAGTGTGTGGAGGGGGGAGAGGGAGAGGAGGAGAGGTGTTGTGTGCGTGAGAGTGTGTGTGCAATGTGCATGTATGTAGGGGGATTAGGGAAAATAATACATACATACATACATACATACATTTTTATTCACCGCTGAACAGTACCGGTGTCGTTAAGATCAACTAGCCATTTAAATATTTTATTATTATATGTAAGTTAGAGGCCTCTGGCCCCCCACAATGGGGTTCTAATTTCCCGTCTGGGTTCCCGGGATCAGATGTAAGTCGCTTCCATAGCAACTAGTACCTACGTCAATAGGCTTAGCTAGCTTAGGCTTAGGTAGCCGCGATTGAGGAAAGGGATACGGCAAGGGGGTGAACAAAATGCGAGTCCGTCCCTTTCTTCGTCCCTCCTCCAAAGACACGAAGATTCCATGTAGCACTAGCGAATGTATAACGAACCCTCAAGTCAAACATGTGTGTCAATTTACCCCCTAAAATTACCTTGCTCCAGCCCTGTGTCGTTGTGTAAATATTGTATCGGTGCGCAAATATAAACAAGTTCTATGAACATGCCGTGTACATTCACATTCCCCGGCCTCACCTCCCTAGGGACCTCAGGGACACTGAGTATTAAACCGTATTATACAATACTTACTTCTCAGTCACTTCAGTCAGTAAATAAAGAAAATGTAATTGAATTTGTAAAAGATTTAGCGTCTACACATTTTGAATTTTTTCGTATGTACGTGATAAAGTCACAGAAATAAGTTAACGTATCGAATGGACGTACCCCGCCTCCCACCGATCGGCTATACCTCACCTCTCCCCGAAAGAAAGTGACCCGCTCAAGGATCGGTGATATGGCGCACGTGAATTGACTCACACATGTGCGTGTATACAAACGTTATCCGTGCGATGTATGGGAATATGAACCGATATCACTACATTTGTTTGAAGTGTCTGACCTGTGACTAAGTAGTAAACAAACATGATTAGATCAAGACCTTCCCAAGGAATCACTTAATTTAGGTTCCCAGAATAAGTTATAGATAGAAACTAGTTTAAAAACAAACGAACGAATCCATGCCAATTATTATAAATACCAAATTGATTTTTTTTGTTCTTCCTTTCCGTCGTAACGTAGGGCCATAAGGATATTTAAAAGGACGGAAAATGACTTAGGATACGCTTTATCATTTTTAAACAAGTAGTTCATTTTCATTCTAATATTTAGTTGTAAGCTTTGAAAATTGTGAAATTGATGTAAGATTTTTCTTTTTAAGTTCCCGTGCGATTAATTAATTAAAACAAACCGAACCGCTGGCTAAAGTAAGTAAAAATAGAAAGGAATGAAAGGAAATGAAGAAATGTATATAGAGGTATAATCAGAAAAACTACCTTGAATAGTGTTTTAGCATACTGGTAGTCAACCTTAACAATTGTAGTCAGGCTTAAAAAGGCGTACTGTACTTTGTTCTGTTCAAGCAGCCTGTGGGTCAGCTATACTCAAAAATCGCTTATCGCTCTGCGTTCAGGATGCTGCTGGGGCTGCCGCGCTACTGCAGTGCGTCAACTATGTTCGCGGAGGCGCGCACAGACAGCTTCATGCTGTCATCAGGAAACAGTACGCGTCTTTATCCAGTCGAGTGCGCGCCAGCTCCAATCGCACCCTGAACACCATAGCCTGGAGATTTGACTGTCCCATTATGTGACGTGTAAATAGTTTGACTTACTCAGTTGTGACATATACATTCTAACATAATTATAAGCAATACGAGTACTAACAATAAACTAGATGACACCAAATCAGATTGGGGTTAAATTGTATTTTAAACCACAAAGGGCATTATAAAACTCCTATAAAAGTCTAAATATCTAATATTATTTAATTTTTTTCTGGACTTTTACAGCTTATAAAGACTACAATAATAATAATAATATAAAATTGCTCGAATTACATTCCTTATTTTAAATTTTGCTTTGTAATTACATTGTGAAGATTTTTAAGTAATGGCGTGGTCACATAAAAACTTTATTTTACGAGATAACTGAACAATTATTTAAAGTTTCATACATTTTCAACTTCAATGCTTAGCCGTGACGTCACGCCTATGAACCGATTTGTATGGAGCGTTTTTGCACCACGTGACTAGAATCACTTTTCGACGGGTTACATTCGAAAAACTATAAGTCGTATCGAAAAATCCTTTACAAAGCTATATCTTTTAACACGGTCTTTCCAATGAGGGCATAATATTTTTTGTCGTCATCCTTATTATATGGATCCTTGACATCTGATAATAAAATGATTTTATTTATTTATATAAAGAGCATAAACTCTAGTACTAATACAAATACAAATAATTTTATTGTCTCAGGAAAAAGTTGCATTGATATACCGCGGTCGATGTGGCGTACCATGAGGGAGGCCTATGTCCAGCAGTGGACGTTTCCCGGCTGATGATGATGATATACCGCGGCCTCCACACTAAGCTGAGCCTGTGTCGTGGAGATCAGATACAATTTACATATTAAGAAATTAAAATTAAGTTTACATTTAAATATTAAAACTACAGTTAACTATTACATATTAAGAATTAAAATTTACTTAAATTATAAACAATAAACAATATTTTTGGCGTTGCAGTGCAGCAGAGCAAATTTAAAATAAATGTATGAACTTTACTGTAATCTGTATGTATGCCGAATAAACTATTTCTATTCTATTCTATTCAATAAACAGTAGCATATATTACATGAAATGCAAAATGTCTGTTGTAATATCATAAGACTAGAATGAAATAATGTTACGACGTTGCTGGTACCACTACTAGAGAGCAATAGTAATCTTAACTTGAGAAAGGATTATGGCTGACTGACAGCTCCCACCGCAAAACCGACGGGTATTTCCTGAGATTAGAAAACACGGAAACGGGAGTGATTGGCTTTCCCAGAGGACCCTGTGCCATATGATGAGACTTTACTAATATTTTAAACGACATTCTGAAACTGAATCTATATGTAACACAATTTCAATGGGATTGCATTTGGCCTTCATCTGTGCTTGTACTTACATACATATTAACAATATTTACATACTCTTTGATTATTATGTCCCAAATTGTCTAGTATTTTAGGATGCCTTAGTCAAACAAGGTGTGGTCAAAATGAACGTTTCGTACTTTATCAGTTAACTATCGAACCCTACACTTTGCGTGGCCTGACATGCACTTGACAGCTTTTTATACTCGTTTGTACCGATAACTACAGGTTGTTTGCCAACTTGGGAGTAATAGAAATCGCAGCCAGACACCATCCACCATGATTCCAGGCGTTTAGCGTTACTGGGGACTTGGCAGCTGACTGAACACTGACTAGTAGACGTAGGCAGACGGAGCGAAACAATTAAAATATAACCCAGTCTTATTTATTATTGTATTGAATTTTATGCAGGCAACGAAAAATTTGACACAGAGTGCAACATTACTTTAAATATATTTTTATTTCAAATGTGGATTTGATAACATTATTAAAAATAATTAATGCGGTTGGTTTTTGTTAATTTTCTCGAAGATCGATCAATTAATTTCGATAAAATTTATATGGGACCACCTGTGAAGTATTGTCTACCAAACAAAAAAGAATGAATAAAATCGGTTCACTATTGGTGGAGTTATCACGTAACATACTTACAAAAAAAAAACCATACGCGTCGAATTGAGGACCTCCTTTTTTGAAGTCGATCGATGGACAATATTTATCAAATATAACAAGCTTGAAATAAAGCAAAAAAATACGTATCATGTACATTGTACAGCCTGAAGCAGTCCACTGCTGGACACAGTCCTCTCCCAGAGTATGCCACTCAATTAAATGTCACTGAAAAATCCATGCTATACTATTTTAAATCACAATATTGTAATACTCTGGGAGAGATGAAATAAGTATCAAATGAAAGTGAGTCTGCTCACTTGTCTTGCTTTGGACTTGATTTTGTTTAGGAATTGTTGACAGACATAGGTTCACTTGGGATACCTTTTGAAGTCTAGGCGTAAGTCGCGGACAATCTCCTATATTTATCCAATTCAACGCCCGATCGGCCACCGACGATTGGTTACCTCGCCGTACGCGTTTACGGTCTATGAGTTTTTATTATTCTGTGTAATGGTTATTGAGGTTCACTCTACCTACCGCCATTTAAATAAAATATTAAATTCTGAGAAATCTACAAGGTGAACAATAAATTCTCAGTGTGGGCCCGCTGTCAAATTGGATTTACCTCTGTCTTTATTTGATAGAGTTTGCCCAAATATAAACAATCTAGAATGAATAATGAATCTTTGGGTGGTCAGATTTACAGGATTTTTGTCAGTTTTTTTAAAACCAAAGCATAGAATAGAATACTCTTTATTATGGAAATAGGTGGTACAATGTTATTGGGTTTGATACATTCCTAGAATCTCTATTTCCTACCCTAAGGGTGTAAAATAATTTATTATTTTGTTATTTTTTCACAATTTATTTATATTAAATATTATTATTTCAATTTCGAATTCATCTCACGTGATGGTAAGTGATAATAATTATGATGTCGGATGATAAGGGTGAGTTGAAGGTCTATTGAACGATCCTTTAAAAAAGTGATATGTCAAATTTTTGTTTATATATTCAGTTGTGGTCCCATATATAATTTACTAGCTTCCGCCTGCGACTTTGTCCGCGTGTACTTCAGGATGTGTTCTACTTATTCGATAGGCACAGGTGACGTATATGACAAATTATTATACAGCATAAGGTACAAAATAGTGTTTATTCTGTTACGTAGTCTAATAGTTTACAGAAACAAAATAAATTTCAATAACTGACGTAGTACATTCAAATAGTTTTCACACTAATATTATAAGCGCGAAAGTTTGTATATACGAATTTACATATTCTATGGTCGGTTGCTAGGCAACGCGTTTTTGTTATGCTAAAATTGCCCATGTAATCCCACTAATATTATTATAAGTGTGATTTTGTACAATTTACGCAATATGTCTTTATAAATTATAGCCTATATGTTATTCCGATGTATAAGCTATATTATTGTAAAGTTTCAATCAAATCCATTCAGTAGTTTTTCCGTGAAAGCGTCACAAACATCCAAACATTCACACTTATAATATTAGTAGGATAGCAATTGATTCTGCGCTTTTTGAGAAATCAACAATAGCCAAATACCTACCTCTAAGGGTGAACATTTTATGGAACGAATGCTGTAGACTGTTAGGGCAGCTGAAGTCGGTTTCTAGTTCTTTTTGAACGAGTTAATTATTTTCACTGACGTTACCACGTTTAATACACCCAGATAAACACTGGCAACCCCAACAATTCCGCAATAAAACCAGACCAAATTAAATCTCCTCATAACTGTAATCCTTGGAATTGAATCTCTGTACAGCTGGAATCACTTGAGCTAATCAAATCGCTCGGATGTCGGGGAAATCCCCTTTTGATCTCGAACGTGCACGTTGTGTTGGGAAACACGTGGATCTGCTGCTTAAACGGGAGATTGCGGACGAGAGATATAGGGAGAGCGCGCTGAAACGGCAGTTTTCAAATTATTTTTGAACCGACTTCAAAAAGGAGAAGGTTGTCAATTTGACTGTACGAGTATGTGTTTTATTGTGTGTTACGCGATAACTCCGCCAATTATGAATTGATTTTGATGATTCTTTTTTTTTCGTAGTTCATACTTTAAAGGTGGCAATAAATTAACTTTATCGAAAGAGATTTAGCTTATTTTGAGAAATTCAACAAAAGCCAAATAAATATGAACCCTGATAATTCTACCTCTAAGGGCGATGAAGGCTGCTAGACTTTAATAACAATTTTTAGATTATTATTGTTTGCTTATTATATATTTCTCATGTTCGCATTTTTACATTATAAAGTAGTAGTTTTGCTAACGCATATGATACTAAAATTTATTTTTTAAAAACTTGCGTGTACTTTTTTGTTTCTAAATAAAAATATATTGTTTCATTGCCTTCCATAAACAGATAACTTATTACGTAATATCATGTATCAATAAACTGCACAATAAGTCCACTGTTGGATAATTTGGACGTGACATTAAAATTACGAGGGTCATTTCCCACGAAATCTTAAATAGTCAATTTTGACGTTTTAAAATAGTTAAGCGAAGTAAAATAAACTAACTTTATACACTTTATATCAAAAAGGACCCAAATCAAATGAGAACCACTCTTGAAGTAAAACTTAAATAGGATCTAGAGGAGATACGACAACATAACCACAAAAGACAGACTCCTTTATTTAAGTCGGTTTAAAATAAAGCTGACGGTAACTGAGGATGAGCCACAGCACAGGAAGCACTGCCAGCCCCTCATTAGCTTGAACCTTATTATTGGTGTGCATACGCATACGCATGCGGTTACCTTCCTTTCCATTAAATGAGATAAAGGCCAAATGCAAACACATCTTGCTAAAAAGCAACATTATGTCCACATCCCTATCTGTAATGCCCTGTTCTATAATAATACTTTAAGTGATGTTTAATTTTATCTAAAGTGCCTATAAACATCACATTACACGCTAGAAACGATCCGTAGATCATTGAATGATATATTTGAAATGATTACTGCAGTAATGGATAGCGTAACTCATATGAATTCGCGTATAAACTATTTTGGACATAGACCCGTACAAATTTATTTTACTCGCGTTCGCCAGCGATATCGCCTGCGTGCCCTTCTTAAATTATCATACATACATTCATTAAAAAATTTGATTATTCAAAAAAAGAAACAAAGACA
Source organism: Carcina quercana (assembly GCA_910589575.2). NCBI lineage: Eukaryota > Metazoa > Arthropoda > Insecta > Lepidoptera > Depressariidae > Carcina > Carcina quercana. Next base: position 9,278,619 of record OU342447.1, on the reverse strand, counting down.
AAAAATGATTTATTACCATAACAACACAATTAAATTACATTTAATATAACTAGATACTTATTTTACGAAGGAAGAAAATAGGGAAGATGCAACCAAATTAGGTTAGGTTGAATTGTATTTTATAGCTTCGAAAATTAAAATAAATCCCACCAAAATAAAAATACGTAATATTTTGGATTTTGCAAGGACTAACAGTCTCAAAAATTTAGTTCCTCGATAAGTAAAATGCTTATTAGATTTAGTTTTCTCATTGCATTTTAAACATTATATTTGTTTGCGAGTTCCTGCATGAAATCATAGATGTCGCCACCTGCCTGATAACACTCGCTATTGAAGCGTTTTAACTCGCCACATATAGTGTTTTAGAATGTGTTAATTAAAGCATAAATTTAGAAAGTGTAATATAAGCCATTGTGTCTTGAATATATTCGTATTCTTTAATCTTTAATTAATACAGTTGTTTTATTAAGGTGATTACGAGGCTTACAATATTATAGGGGTATATGACAACATAAAAAGATATAAACATTATTTTACGAGATAATTCTAAATATCGAACAATATTTTGACGTACATTTCCTTATCGTTCGCTCCATACATTTAAACGCTCTAAAACCAGATGTGACGTCACAAATGTCACCCGATTTATGGAACGTTTTAGCACCGCGTGACTAGAATTACTTTTTGGCGGGTTGTACTTAAAAAAGTATTTAGTCTTATCGAGATGATTTGTGAAAATTAATAAATATATGCGAAAGATATATTTGAAAAGAAAAGATATACTAAGGTAATATAAGGTCATTCTATGTCAACATTACAACGAAAAGAAAATACAAACAAACCCATAATACAACGTGTGTGAATATAAGTTAGTCAGTTTGCTTTGAAAGTGTTCATTTTTAAAATGACGATCGACACATGCCACCTCTAATCAAATGAATTCTATTTCGAGCTCAAAGGATACCGCCTCGGCGTTCACCCGCTGGTGATCTAGGCATTTTATATCGAGACATTGAGAGATATTGCTGCTGAGAAAAGAGTTTTTTTTGTTTAATTTTATGCTCCATTTTTGTACCCATTTTAAATTATTTTTGCTGCCTAAATTATGTAATACTAGTTTTTTTTATAACAACAACCACATTCATCGTTCAAGTGTTGTTGAGGTACTAAGTGGTAATAAATAATCTCGCGTTCAGATTTATTACTTTGGTATGATTGGATTTAAAATGCAATCGACATATTAGCGAATCCAGATTAAACCAACATTACATCTACAAACCGCCGGATACCGGTAATGGGCAGCTAAAACAGCTAAAGTCCGGATCGGACTAGATTTAACCGCAATAATCCGGTTGGCGGAATGATCATTCAAACTAGGATTTAAAATTCTGCTTCCGCTTCGGATTTGGAATTGAATTTACTACGATTCGGGTCAAATCAAACTCAAACAGTTTAAAAAAAATTGATGCCCGTGAATCTGACGCCAGTTTCGGAATTTTTAAGCCCATGATTTCTCGTCCTCTATTTTTAGCATGGTTAGGATAGCCTGTAGCGACCACATCTTACTGCGATCAACAGTCCGTCATATTACGGTAATATGTCATATGTGGATAAATCCACTGCTGAACAAGATACTTCGCTAACACAACGTTCAGAAAGCGGTAAGATCGCAGATAGATGCTGCCCGTCTATAATTTTACCAGTGTCTATGGTGTGAGGATGGATGTAAAGCAGAGAACACACTGTATCCAATGTAGAACACCTCAGATAATGGTTACAACATACAGTGCTATGTGTGCGTAGCAGCGAAAGACTGGCCTTGGGGAATTTAGCATGAAGTTGAACAACGCAGTGGACAATTTCTCGTACAATTCTCTCTAGCAAAGTCCAAAATCTAATTTATCCGAGTTTTTAGTATCACCCCGCTCACATTAGATGCAGCATGCAGTCATAAAATCGAAACACCGTTCGTTTCAGGGCATAAAGTTTTATTCCGATGCAGCTACTCAGTTTTACCCGACTGCAGTTTATATTTGGAGAGTAAAATGGCTAGGTATTTCATTTCAATTTTGTTGATTCGTACACGTAACATACTCGTCTTAAAGTTATACAATGTTGCAGAAAAACAGATTAGAACGTTTTCCAATAACATTATCCACGAAAAACTTTTACCTACTCGAATGCTAAATAAGAATTTAATTTAAAAAACAATGGTCTAGAGCGAGTCAGACTCGCGCACCAAGGGTTTCATAAAGGATATGAATAAATAAAATACAGACAATCATAAATAATAGGTACGGAAATATGCACCCAACAATTCTCTACCGAAAATGTAATTCTGATTGAAAAACAAACTTTACTTTGCAGCTTAATTAAATAACAGATGCATGGCTTTCAACTACAAAGTTAAATTTGCAAACTTAAAAAACCTATTTTTACTGTGCATTATTCCTGTGGTTGTGCTGTAAGATCTTGCTTCTTGACAAATTTCAGGATTCTGGGTCAATGGGAAGTACCCTATATTTTGGTTATATGCAAATGCAAGAAGCATTTTGTATGGAAATGGACTTAAATACAGCTATACCTTTGTATTGCATTGACCTACAAGTATAATTTCACAGTTGCAGGAGACTGCAGACTTGGGGTCTTTCATATTAATTTCAACTGGATACCTCCACGTGTTCCAGAGAAAAAGGTCTTCACAGACAGACGGACAACAAAGTGATGCTATAAGGGTTCCTTATCCTTTTGAGTTACGGAAACCTAAAAGCGAGTAGAATATCTATATGGCTCGATAACGCATAGGCATATTTTGGTACGAATAAAACAGCTCACGTATGTGCAGTACAGTGGGGAAAGAAGACAGCTGCGAGAAAGCGACTGTATCAGGAATAGACACATGAACGACATCAACGCACGGTGTCTCTGAAATTGAAAATTAGAACATGTGTAATTTGCTAAATATTTTTGTTTTATTAATACCACTTTTGGAGAGTAGGCCTGAACCCTGCAGTGGGGACGTATATAGGCTGTTGATGATGATGAATACCACTTGACTTTTTAGAGTTAGGTATACCCTTTTACTAAGCTTCCGTTCGTCCGTTCGTCATCGGGCTGTATCCAATGTGTATTTTTGTTGCCGCTATAATAAAAAATAATTAATTTATTTAGGAATAATGATAATTTATTCACAAATATTTGCACCTAATTGGATCGGACCGAAATGGTGACCAAATAACGGTTTTGTGTGTTTATATCAGCTCCAATAGGTCAAGCCTGTAGCAAGGATATTAAAATATAGTTGTTTAATTTTTTTAATGATATTGATAGGCGATCATCTGAGGGTGACAGACTACAGAATAATAATAAAAATACTATTAAAAGAAAAACATGCAAAGAGATAAGTATGTATATAGAAATAGACGATATGGTAATAAAGTAAATAACAGTACTTTTTATATTTATTTGGTTAATTTAGATATTTGATTCCATAATTTAATAAAATCAGTCGTTCTAAATACAGCCCATAATGTAATTTATGTCTAAATTTGCCACTTTAGGATTACAAACTGTTAGCTCATGTAATAATAATTTTAAAAACCTATCCGTCTCGAAACAGCGCACGTGTGTGTCCCACTCTCGTTCCTTGGTGCAAACCTATATTGTTGTTATGAGCAACCGAGTCCACTGCAATCACAAACCCATTACCGAATGTAACATTATGTTAGATACAAACAGTTATAAATCTACAGAGTCATTTACAACTTTCTGCGGGTACATTTTAAACACATTTACAAAGTTTGGTTTGCGGATATACTATTTACAGAGTGTCATTTAAGGCTACAACTTTGTACATCACTACGCTCCCGTGTGGTTCCGGTAGATACAATGTAAATTGTTAATTATATCGTATTAAAATGTGTACACTCGAGTAAAAAAATATCTATCCACTTTTGTACCATGTCACATTCAATCTTGCTTGTTTATATGTGTTGAGGGAAATGTCAATTAAAGGTAAATATGACATGGTAGAAAAGTGGATAAAAAAATTGTACGCAAGTGTACAATGAGTTTGCATTTAAATTTGAAATTAGAATATTTGGTTTGAGCCTTACGCTATCACCAATTCGCTTGCCAGTCGTGGAGATTATGGCAGATCCATGAGAAGTCCGACGGGCGCTCCATGATGTTCTCCTTGCTCCTTTATGCAGCCGATTTTGTTTAGTTAAATAGCTTTATGTTATTTTTATTCTGCTGATTTAAGTTTTCGACGATGCGTTGCAGTTATAACATTGTGACAGAATAACTATCGACGAATTTTGATTCAGCGACAATGTGTGCATCAACAAAACAGCAACTTTTTCTTTTGTCAAAAAGACAACGGAGTTCAATCTCTTTTGTGTTTCACGACTTGATTTCATGAAATAACAATGGTCGGGGGTTGTTATTTTGACAATGTTGGTGTGGAACTGTTTAAGGGAGATTGTCATCATCATCATCAGTCGGGAAACGTCTACTGCTGGACATACGCCACATCGACCGGTTCCGAGCCACCTGTATGCAGCGACTCCCTGCGACTCTAACCAGGTCTCTAGGAAGATTGTAGTGACGTTTTATTTAGCCTTAGCACGGCTGCGTCAACATGCCCTTTGACGGAGGGTTGTCCGTCTACGGAATTTGGTCGCAGCGTTCCGTACCTCAAAAGGAAGTAAGAAACCCTTTGCTCACTTTGCTGTCCGTCTGTCTGAATGGCAAGGAACAAGGTCTTAGAATAAATCTGAAAATTAGGATTTTTAATTATAACACAATAAAAATAGCTGTTTTATGTTTACAAACTTAACTTTGTAGTTGAAAGCCATACATCGGTATGTAATTTAGCTGCAAAATAAAGTTGGTATTTCAATCAGTAATATTTTCGGTAGAGCATTGTTACCGTACCTATAATTTATGATTTTCGCATTTGACCGTTTTTTTTGTATCTACGGAATAGTTTTCCCTTAGTATCTTTTACGAATGCCGCAGGAAGATAAGGGATGATCCTATTATAAAGCTGAGACCACACGACGGCACACACAAATTCCCATAGTAATAGCACTCAATTGTGAGTGCCACGTTGACGAATGCGCCCATGATTGATCACCGCGCTCGACGCGTGTCCCACGCACTCGTGCCGCCGCGATGGATGTCCTGTTGTTTCCGAGATAAAACCACTTCGGGATCATTAACCTTACATTTCATCAAACCAAACCTATATATACCTACTTGAAGACCGAATAAAATTATGCAATCATATATTATTATTCACATTGCTTATTATCATCATGAACAGCCTATATATATATATGTCTCCACTGCAGGGGCTCAGGCCTCCTCTCCTACAGAGAGTGTATGAGACATAATCCACCACGCGGGCCCAGTGCGTATTGGTAGACTTCACACACACCTTTGAATTTATTCTCAGGAGTGTGCAGGTTTGTTCACGATGTTTTCCTTCACCAAAAAGGCAATGATAATTATTTTTATAGTTCGTAGCTCTATATAAATTACAAATTGTATCTCATTGGTACGACCCAGGATCGAACCCAGACCTTGATTGTTCAAGGAATGACGCTCTACCCAACTGAGCTAACATGGATTCACATATAGCTCGAATTAATATAATACAGTACTGTTTACTAGCCTGCTAGCGTATCGTATATTTTATACATTGATATCTTTGCATGTGTTCTTTTACTAATAGTCTATTATATAATTATGTTCACATCAAAAACTACAAAAGAACTATATTTTAATATCTAACCGTGCTACAGTGCCGCCATAGCCACACAGACCCGGTCTTTTCAGTCATCATTTTGGTCCAATTCAACTGTTTTGACTTACATCACCATCAACCTGGAAACGTCCACTGCGCATACGCCTCCTCCATTGAATGCGACAATGACTCCAGCGACTTGCATCCAGCGATCTCGCGACCTTTACTAGGTCTTCGGTCCATCTAGTAGAACGACCCGGTACACGCTTTCCGGTATGTGGTCGCCACTGTCATGTGGACGGCCCATTTCCACTTCAGCTCACTGAGTCCTCGAGATATGTCGATGACCTTCGTTCCTCTACGGATTTCCTAATCACGTAATGAAATTCTGAGCATAGCTCATTCCATAGCTCGCTGAGTGACTTTGGGCTAGTTTATTCGGCCCTCAGTAAAAGGTGTACAAATTTTATTTAATAAAGTTACTAAATAAGTACTGTCATTTGGATAGAGCATAACTGTGTGAATAGGATAGATACCCCGTCGGGAATCGAATAAATGACACACAGACCTTGTGAATCCAACTGTTTAATCTCTAACTACTGGATATAGAGGGGGTTTTAAATTTTCAGCATCGAAAATATGGAACGACTTGCAATAAAATTGAACATGTCCCAAAACACTTTGAAAAGACATTTGAAATGAATTTTATTAAATGCTCAAAAAGTAAGTAAGCCCTTAAAAAATTAGGTTGTTTCAGATTCGGTCTACCCGTAGAAATATTTTATGTTATTTTAAATTTCTTATTTATTTAATATTGTTCATTATGTTTATATGTTTCTAAATATATTATTAATTAGTGTTGTGTGTATACGTATCTGTATGTTAGTTATATTTATCTATTGCTGCGTGCAAGTTTGTTAAAATATTGTTAGAACAGGGTCTGCTGAGAATCAGTGTTGTGCAGCATGATGCAGGACGGGTACTGAGACAGCTACTCATACAGAACCTTGGCATGTTTTATCAGAGACATTTAAATATAGTAGTACGTTATAGAGCGGTCATTGGGAAACATTTAATATAAACATTTTGCTCTCAAAAGTCAATGGAATGTCAAATGTCTTGTACGGCCGCGTGACGTGATGTGACACTAGATTGAGTAACTTATTACTAATTGGCAATAAGTTTAGGATCAAAATGTTTGTTTGCTTTGTCCGGTCTATTAATATTAAATGTCTTTGTGTTTTATTAATTTTTGTAATGTTGTATATGTATGAATTCGTTTTATATATATGTGTGTTTGTGTGTGTTTGAATGTGTAATTTGTCTGTGCCAAATAAATGGTTTAAATAGAGAACACAGGGGCGTTTAACACTCATAATAATATCTAGTTTTCTGTCTTACATCTCATAAAGAGTAGATAAACGTCATGTCATTTCTAGTACATCCACACAATATTGCTTGCTATTGCGAGATTCCAATATTTTTCAATCCCAATCCACCGTCATTGATATAAGAATGACAAGAGATATAGAAATGCTAGTACGCGGCAGGCAATACATCATTTTGTAGCACTTGGCATCCGTCTGGGATACAGAATCCATTACGTAAACAATTTGTTTCGATTTACTAATGATCCCACTGATACCTTCGTGCCGTTGATATATGAGACTTTAGGCACGCCACTATGTATAACAAACAAAAAACACAGATGCAATGAGATAGCAAACGTCTAAAAAGATGTTTTATGAGCTGCCTGAAAATATTTTAAAACAACATTTTTGTTATTAGTGTCATATTTTAGTGAAATCTAAAATCTAGCCTAAAATACCTAGAATCTACAATAAACTCCCCGAAAATATTAGGATTTAATTATTTTTAAAACAAAACTGTACGAGTATTTAATTGACAAATCATACTGTGACCTTAAATAATTTTTTAATGAATCTCAGAACAAAATCAAATAATCGTGACGTTACGGCTACACATGAAGCTATACCTTTCCAGTATAAGCTGATCTCGCATTGAATGTACTTCCGCGTGGTGCTAGTTCAGCTTATACTGGAAATGTACAGCTTGGTACCTGTAGCGTCGCGTACGTAGCATTAACAATCATATTTTGATATAGATAAAGTTTACAACTGTATATTACCTCTATATATCTATCAAAATTTGTATGCGAACAAACGCAGTCACATGTCCATAGTTTTGTATATCAATTCTTAATAATAACTTGGGCAGGATTCGGAGATTGAAGAGGTCAGACAAAACGTTAGTCAAGAAAAGGTTTCCAACTTACAATAAAGAGTAGACTTCATGATCACAAATACGAAACTACTACACTTCTACTCGTGCTGTAATCAAATCACATCACGGAAGGTCCTTACGTCTTTTTTTAACAATATTAAAAAGAGGTTTCCACAAAAGAAATTATCCTTAAACATCTGAGAAGAATGTTCTCAAATAACGACATAATTGCCAATGAATCACTATGCCTCTGGGGCAGGGTCTGATCGAAATCTTAAGCCCTACCTTATCACAGCCTAGGGCTTTAACTAAATGCCCTATTCAAGACTTCAGGCTTAAGGGACAACTCCAATGATTACTCGCTCATTTCCGCCGCTTTAGTTTGTCTTAGAGAGCTTAAAATTTGAGCGAAACGGGCTCGAAAATGAATTGAATCGTCTTTGTTAAGGTATTGTGTTTGTACGAGCGAGATTATAATTTGGTACTGATTTTAAATGATACTGGTATTCTGGAGCCGAAAGTTTTCCCTAAACACAAGCTTGAGTTTAGTCAAACATAAGTTTTGTAATTAGAACGTGTATGTAACACGCTTATAAGGGATATCCCGAGTTGATGAAGTGGGTTTGCAGTTTATTTATGAATAGCATTTTTCTGAGCGAATTTCTGAAATCCCACGGGAACCTAATTGATTGGGATAAAACGTATCCTATACCATTTTAAGGTAACGATTAGTTTTGTCTGAAGGCAAAGGGAGTCAGGTGCGCTTTCATCGACGCGTTGTCAGAGCTTAAAATAGCGAAAAAAAAGTCTTAATGCTGTCAACCTATTATAAAATATAAGCAGCAAAATGATTAATGATTATGGTATGAGTATTTAAAAATTTAAAATGTTGCTACCAAAAATAACGTTATATATGAGGGTTATGAATAAGGTTATACAATAAGAAGTTACTTTACCGTCGCGACGTTATCATAACTTCTTGCTTTTACATAATCCATGAGCCGCTCAAAAGAGATTTCATTTCTTTTTGAGTATTCACGGTTTTTACTGTGTGTGGGTGGCATAACACGCTATTTTAACGACTACTTTTCATTTATCATCATTGTGTAAGTCCACTGTTGGATTTTTTTGAACATTTTCTGAACTTTCAAATGTTCTCATGTGATGTTCACATGAGTAAGGCAAGGACCGATCTATATTTTTCACATTTTAGCCACCCACAACCACCCACTTCTACCCATCGCGACCAAACTCCCTTATCCCAACGGGAAGTTGATCGGAGTTGGTGGTGATAGAGAAACCCCTGTCTTAACGTACTAACATATATATATATATATATATATATATATATATATATATATATATATAAATCCCGGTATCATTTCTGCGTCTTTCCAAAAATCCGCTAATTCTGCGTCCACCTGTTTTTTTGTCAATCCCGCTTGTAGTTTTTGTGAATACTTTCCTAATAATTACATAGATGGCGATAGTAGCACTTACTTAATCGTAACATGCGAAATGTACTATACATTTTTCATTTCACCCTCCATGCTGACTCCTACTATTCTGCGGCGAATGTGGAGTCCGTTCGAGGTCAAATCTTTTATTTTAATTACAAAATGAATACCAAACAATTTAGGAGTATATTATTATTATTGTGTTAGATGGTTTCGTTGCATGTTGTGTGCGCTAAAAGCAGTCGACATTTCTTTATTAGGATTGTCTACCTATAGTTTCTTGCTACAATTTAAACTTAGAGTGGAACATAAATATTTGAACGATAAGTAAAAAGTCCGGGGGATCCAGGAATCGCAGTTCTTCCGTCGAGAGTGTGCAATCTTTTTTATTATTATTAGTTAAGATAGACCAACACTTGACCTCAAACTCACCTGATGGTAAGTGACGATGAGCTCGACGATGTTACGTGTTGGTCTAGAAGGTCTCTTCTTTTGAAGATTCCCAAGTTGTAATTTTCGGGGAACACGGAAACCGGTAGTGTATTCCATATTTTTGCTGTACGCACGATAAATGTGGAAGCGAAACGCTTCGTGCGAGCTGTAGGAATATCAACAGTGTACGGGTGAAGGTCTGCCGTTCTTCTGATTGACCGGTACTTGAACGGCGAAGGTGGAATCAACAAAAATAGCTCCTGCGCACACTCTCCAAAATGTATCCTATAAAATACCGAAAGGTCGGCAACCTGACGCCTATGTTTCAGGCTTTGGTACTTTGCCTTAAGTAGCGTATCGTTGCCTATCAGTCTCATAGCTCGACGCTCCACCGAGTCCAAAGCAGCTAGTTGATAGCGAGCTGAACCATCCCAAAGATGGCAGAGGTACTCCATACATGATCTTACTTGAGCGCAATATAGACTCAAGAGCTGTGATGGCTGGAAGTACCGTCTGACCTTCGATAGGATGCCTAGTTTTTTGGCCGCAGTTTTTGCTATGGACTCGATGTAGCTCCCGAAATTGAGATCAGACGAGATTTCCAATCCCAGGAGCTCAAGACGGTTTGTTATCGGTATGGATACATTTTGGAAGGATGGAGCAAGATGAAATGGACTCCGCTTCGCTGTGAACAGACACGCCTGTGTCTTCGACGCATTGAATTTAACTGAATTGGCTTCGCCCCAATCGACACGGCCTTCAGCGTCAGTTCAACACGTTCTACCGTTTCCTCTCTGAGGGAACGAGTGCTCAGACTACTGGCCTGTGCGGTTGACACATAGCTCTCCGTTACTGTGCTGTCATCTGCGTACCCAAAGATACCGGGCATTATAAGCAGGTCGTTGATGTGCAGCAAAAATAGAGTAGCAGAGAGAACAGATCCCTGAGGGACACCAGAATTGATGCTCAGCAGATCAGACGAGCAGCCGTCAATGACTACTCGAATCGATCTGCCCCTCAGGAAGTCCGATATCCACAGGCACAAGCCAGCAGTTAACCCCATAAGCTGGAAGTTTACTGATAAGGCTATCATGCCAGACCCTATCAAAAGCCTTCGAGATGTCGAGTGACACGGCAATAGCCTCACTGTGTTTCTCGATGGCTTCGCTCCATTTGTGAGTGGCATAAATGAGAAGATCCCCAGTGGACCGGCCACGGCGAAATCCGAACTGGCGGTCACTGAGGAGATCATTAGCTTCCAGATATGCCAGGAGGCGGTTGTTTAATGCACGCTCCATAATCTTGCAGAGTATGGAGGTGATTGCGATGGGTCGGTTATTGTTAGGGTCAGCACGACTGCCTTTTTTAGGCACAGGCTGCACGTTAGCCAACTTCCAGGACTCGGGGACTTTCCCAGTGCTCAGGGAGAGTTTATACAGGCGTGTCAGGATAGGGGCACAACTCGGGTGCACAGTTCCGCAAGACTATTGCTGGGATGCCATCTGGACCACTGGCTTTATTCACGTCTAGATTGCGAAGTATATTAAGTACCTCCTTTTGATGTAAATGGATATCCGGCATTTCGGAATCACAACGGGGTACATTTGGTGGAGTTTTGTTCACAGTGTCTAGACGTGAGTTGCTCGCAAAAAGAGATGCAAATAGGTTTGCTTTCTCAATCGCGGAGTGAGCCAGTGATCCGTCAGGTTTCACCAGTGGAGGCAAGGACGGTCGGCAGAAATTTGCCTCGACAGATTCGGCAAGAGACCAGAATGCTTTACTCCCAGAAGGGTAAGAAGCTAGTCTGGCTCCAATACGGCCAATATGGTCAAACCGAGCCTTGCGCATAGTCTTCTTGCAGGACTTGGCGGCTGCGTTGAACGCTTTCTTTAATCGACGTGTGTCCGGAGCTTTACGACTACGAGCATCTGCCCATTCCAGGTAAGCGGAGTGTTTTCGTGCTTCAGCTCTCTTGCACTCCGAATTAAACCAAGGGCGAGCTTTACTCTCGAGTGACGTGTCGAAGTACGGAATGAAATACTCCATAATTCGACAAATCACATCTGAGATTGAATTAGCGCAGCTCGACGGATCGTCTGTACTGAAACACGTTTGCCGCCAAGGATAAGATGCAAAGAAATGACGCATTTCATCCCAATCTGCTGACCTGTATCGCCAAACTCGCCTAGTTCCCTTGGTACTAGGGTCAGCAGGTGAGTAAATAGATACAGATTTCACCAGACAGTGGTCAGAGGTACCTAGTGGGGAGGAAACCGACACTTGGTATCTGTCTGGATCAATTGTCAGTAGAAGGTCCAAGCAGTTTGCGGTGTGATCATCGACGTCCGGTACTCTCGTTGCACAAGTTACCAGCTGGGTGAGATCTAGCGAAAGAGCTAATGCCCGCGCCTCTCTCCCAGCGCGGTCGGTCTTCTGGTATGGGAACAACCATTGTTGATGATGAGTATTAAAGTCCTCCAGAAAAACGAGTTGTGCAGACGGGTACCGTTGTTGAGCAGCTTCAGCTGCTTTGCCGAGATAATCACATAGCCTCGTCGTGTCCTGATCAGTTCCATGTGACCTGTAAACAGCAGCGTAGACTAGCTGGTGCGTGCCTGTATCTACCAGTAACCACATTACAGAGAAGCTTGGGTCCTCAAGGTTCCGGAGACGCCGACAACAGATGTCATCACGGGCATACGCACAAACTCCAGCTTTGCTGGCAAATTTGTGCTCCAAGGACCAAGTACCTTGGGTAATTGAGGTATGCTGTGTCTGTCGGACATCTGACCTGAGTCTCCGTCAGAAAGAGCATGTGCGGCCTCTCAGCCTCAAGGTGTTGATGGACTGAAACGAGATTGGAGTGCAGACCTCGAATATTACTGAGGTGCACTTTGAGCGCGAGGACGTGCTTCCGCTGTGGGATTCTCTTTTCTGTATTTCATGTGGGTTTTTTGGTTGGAAGAGTGAAATAGGCAGGATGAAAGAAGTGGGACGAGACGCGGCACTGCTAACCCAGTGGTGCTTACCATGTTCCCCACTGATGGTAAGCTAGTTTGGAGCGCGCAGGGACGCCCGACCCCCCCGGGAGTGGCCATCGGGTCCTCGCATCCGGTCGCCAACCGGCACGATGGAGCACCCCGGGGTTTTTCACAAGGTGGCGGGGCAGCCTTAACCAGCAGTAACCAGCCACGGCCGAAGCCTACCACCGGTAAAGATGCTGCTCGTTTAGCGCCACCCAGGGGTTACGTGTAGGCATCTAGGGCAAAACCTACTGACGCGACCAGCTTCGACCCCCAAATGATTCAATCAACCCCCCAACCAATGACCCCAATCAAAAGAAACATGATTAGCACGGGACACCACCGATAGTGAATCATCATTTAGTGATATCAGTAACAGCGATGTCACATCGACATTTGACCAGATGATTTCTACAGCAATCAACGAATCATTTAATTTGGCGGATTCTGAGCGGACGTATTCGGACAGTAGTGACTCGGAAATAGATTATCACTATTTTCTAAAGTGCGCTCTTTGTGGAAAAGACAACAGTAATCCTTTATACAGCTACTGCGAAAAATGTTTCAAGATCAGAAAATGTTTCAAATTGAAATCTAACCGAAACAGCAAAGACAGTACAAATAAAAAATTCAGTGAGCAGGATCTTAGGAGGAGAGAAGACATGACTAATGAAAACACGAGATCATATAGGTGTTACTTGCGATCACGCAAACGCTGCGCTGGAGATTCTGCTTTGGAGCAACCACCGCAAAAATATGCTAAACAAGATTTGGATGTTGTGCAGTACTCTGTTACTGGGCGTTTCATAATATACTGAACATATTGTGGATGTTTAATTTGTCCAGTTGGGCTAGATTTATTTAAAGGACCCTAATGGTCTGCCTGCAAACATTGAAGGATTTGAAAATTTGAATTTCCATTAAGATTTCTCATGATAACAGCTCGGTGCTGTCATTTCTTACTACTTACCTACTGTATTTCTAAAAATAAAAATAGCACACTAATAATAATAATAGTACCTATTTTTATCAATTCTATATTTATCAATAATAAAGATGTTATTAGTATTATTATTTTCACGAATATAGTATGGTAAGTAGATTTTTCTCTTCTGAATATTGATGTTACTAGAGTAAGTAGTTATCGAAATTAATTGGACGTAGTTTTGCAAAAACGTTCCAATCCACAACATGCTCAAAATGGAGTTAATCACACCAGCGTACTTGATTAATGGCCTCCCACCATGTGACAAAAATACTTTTGTGAAAATGTAAATTATAGCTCATTTTCCAAATGTTCCAACCCACACTTTTCATAATCTATAGCACATTTTTAAGGTAAAAATGATCCAACCCTCTTGAAAAATGAGGTTAGCATAGATTAATATTTTGCAATAATGATTCAAAAAGCTTAGAACGTTTTTACGAAATAGATTTTCATTTGCACACCATATTACAGTAATGTTTCAAAATGATTGGAACGTTTTTGCATAACAACGTCCAATTGCATTGATTTTTTATTAAAACACACACTCACAGGGCGCACCATGTGTAAGTAGGTATGGAGCACTGCGAGTGTGTGTATTATTTTGCTTCATGAAGCTGTTCTTGTCTGAACCTCCAATGAAACTTTAAACGTCAGTATTACGTATAACATTTGCTAAAGGAGATGGACAATTTTGGCTACCAAATGATAGCTCATTATGAGTGCTGTTTTATTATATTTTAATTATATTATATATATTTTTGAGGCGCATTATTAAAAAAATACCAATTCATACACGCTATTTTTCATGCGAAATACGCGCATACAGCCACTTTGTCAAGTGAAATTAAATGCGCCTCTGAAAAAAAAAGAATTAAACAGCTTTTGAAGTGGGCTTTCATTAAATATTTTTGCTTGATTTTGACTCACTATTGTGCGTCCGGCGGCAAAATGAGTCCGCACCGCACCGCAATAGGCAGTACAGAAGAGGGTAATGGGTGAGAACCAGTGTGTGCCGAAGGGCGCAAAACAGTTGTTAGGATGGTTTAAAATATACATTTAAGGGGTAAAAAGCGCGCGGGGGGAAAGGTATACGTCGCCGCGTGCAGCGCCACAGTGGCGTGCGGCGGAGTTGCGAATTAAAATTTCACATTCGGAACAAAATTACGTCCGAACAAAAACTTCTTAAATAATAGCCTAGATGTCAGAACCGTCGCTGAAGTAAAAATAACGGCGATTGCAATCTGGCGTCCGTATACGGACGCAATAGCGCGGTGGACGCAGGATTAAATGAGAATTTGGCAATAGGAGGACGCAAGATTGTTTGTGGGATATATATATATATATATATAT
Organism: Carcina quercana; assembly: GCA_910589575.2. Taxonomy (NCBI): domain Eukaryota; kingdom Metazoa; phylum Arthropoda; class Insecta; order Lepidoptera; family Depressariidae; genus Carcina; species Carcina quercana. Next base: position 9,263,373 of record OU342447.1, on the reverse strand, counting down.
ATATATATATATATATATAAATCCCGGTATCATTTCTGCGTCTTTCCAAAAATCCGCTAATTCTGCGTCCACCTGTTTTTTTGTCAATCCCGCTTGTAGTTTTTGTGAATACTTTCCTAATAACTACATAGATGGCGATAGTAGCACTTACTTAATCGTAACATGCGAAATGTACTATACATTTTTCATTTCACCCTCCATGCTGACTCCTACTATTCTGCGGCGAATGTGGAGTCCGTTCGAGGTCAAATCTTTTATTTTAATTACAAAATGAATACCAAACAATTTAGGAGTATATTATTATTATTGTGTTAGATGGTTTCGTTGCATGTTGTGTGCGCTAAAAGCAGTCGACATTTCTTTATTAGGATTGTCTACCTATAGTTTCTTGCTACAATTTAAACTTAGAGTGGAACATAAATATTTGAACGATAAGTAAAAAGTCCGGGGGATCCAGGAATCGCAGTTCTTCCGTAGAGAGTGTGCAATCTTTTTTATTATTATTAGTTAAGATAGACCAACACTTGACCTCAAACTCACCTGATGGTAAGTGACGATGAGCTCGACGATGTTACGTGTTGGTCTAGAAGGTCTCTTCTTTTGAAGATTCCCAAGTTGTAATTTTCGGGGAACACGGAAACCGGTAGTGTATTCCATATTTTTGCTGTACGCACGATAAATGTGGAAGCGAAACGCTTCGTGCGAGCTGTAGGAATATCAACAGTGTACGGGTGAAGGTCTGCCGTTCTTCTGATTGACCAGTACTTGAACGGCGAAGGTGGAATCAACAAAAATAGCTCCTGCGCACACTCTCCAAAATGTATCCTATAAAATACCGAAAGGTAGGCAACCTGACGCCTATGTTTCAGGCTTTGGTACTTTGCCTTAAGTAGCGTATCGTTGCCTATCAGTCTCATAGCTCGACGCTCCACCGAGTCCAAAGCAGCTAGTTGATAGCGAGCTGAACCATCCCAAAGATGGCAGAGGTACTCCATACATGATCTTACTTGAGCGCAATATAGACTCAAGAGCTGTGATGGCTGGAAGTACCGTCTGACCTTCGATAGGATGCCTAGTTTTTTGGCCGCAGTTTTTGCTATGGACTCGATGTAGCTCCCGAAATTGAGATCAGACGAGATTTCCAATCCCAGGAGCTCAAGACGGTTTGTTATCGGTATGGATACATTTTGGAAAGATGGAGCAAGGTGAAATGGACTCCGCTTCGCTGTGAACAGACACGCCTGTGTCCTTCGACGCATTGAATTTAACTGAATTGGCTTCGCCCCAATCGACACGGCCTTCAGCGTCAGTTCAACACGTTCTACCGTTTCCTCTCTGAGGGAACGGGTGTTCAGACTACTGGCCTGTGCGGTGGTGGACACATAGCTCTCCGTTACTGTGCTGTCATCTGCGTACCCAAAGATACCGGGCATTATAAGCAGGTCGTTGATGTGCAGCAAAAATAGAGTAGCAGAGAGAACAGATCCCTGAGGGACACCAGAATTGATGCTCAGCAGATCAGACGAGCAGCCGTCAATGACTACTCGAATCGATCTGCCCCTCAGGAAGTCCGATATCCACAGGCACAAGCCAGCAGTTACCCCATAAGCTGGAAGTTTACTGATAAGGCTATCATGCCAGACCCTATCAAAAGCCTTCGAGATGTCGAGTGACACGGCAATAGCCTCACTGTGTTTCTCGATGGCTTCGCTCCATTTGTGAGTGGCATAAATGAGAAGATCCCCAGTGGACCGGCCACGGCGAAATCCGAACTGGCGGTCACTGAGGAGATCGTTAGCTTCCAGATATGCCAGGAGGCGGTTGTTTAATGCACGCTCCATAATCTTGCAGAGTATGGAGGTGATTGCGATGGGTCGGTAATTGTTAGGGTCAGCACGACTGCCTTTTTTAGGCACAGGCTGCACGTTAGCCAACTTCCAGGACTCGGGGACTTTCCCAGTGCTCAGGGAGAGTTTATACAGGCGTGTCAGGACAGGGCACAACTCGGGTGCACAGTTCCGCAAGACTATTGCTGGGATGCCATCTGGACCACTGGCTTTATTCACGTCTAGATTGCGAAGTATATTAAGTACCTCCTTTTGATGTAAATGGATATCCGGCATTTCGGAATCACAACGGGGTACATTTGGTGGAGTTTTGTTCACAGTGTCTAGACGTGAGTTGCTCGCAAAAAGAGATGCAAATAGGTTTGCTTTCTCAATCGCGGAGTGAGCCAGTGATCCGTCAGGTTTCACCAGTGGAGGCAAGGACGGTCGGCAGAAATTTGCCTCGACAGATTCGGCAAGAGACCAGAATGCTTTACTCCCAGAAGGGTAAGAAGCTAGTCTGGCTCCAATACGGCCAATATGGTCAAACCGAGCCTTGCGCATAGTCTTCTTGCAGGACTTGGCAGCTGCGTTGAACGCTTTCTTTAATCGACGTGTGTCCGGAGCTTTACGACTACGAGCATCTGCCCATTCCAGGTAAGCGGAGTGTTTTCGTGCTTCAGCTCTCTTGCACTCCGAATTAAACCAAGGGCGAGCTTTACTCTCGAGTGACGTGTCGAAGTACGGAATGAAATACTCCATAGTTCGACAAATCACATCTGAGATTGAATTAGCGCAGCTCGACGGATCGTCTGTACTGAAACACGTTTGCCGCCAAGGATAAGATGCAAAGAAATGACGCATCTCATCCCAATCTGCTGACCTGTATCGCCAAACTCGCCTAGTTCCCTTGGTACTAGGGTCAGCAGGTGAGTAAACAGATACAGATTTCACCAGACAGTGGTCAGAGGTACCTAGTGGGGAGGAAACCGACACTTGGTATCTGTCTGGATCAATTGTCAGTAGAAGGTCCAAGCAGTTTGCGGTGTGATCATCGACGTCCGGTACTCTCGTTGCACAAGTTACCAGCTGGGTGAGATCTAGCGAAAGAGCTAATGCCCGCGCCTCTCTCCCAGCGTGGTCGGTCTTCTGGTATGGGAACAACCATTGTTGATGATGAGTATTAAAGTCCTCCAGAAAAACGAGTTGTGCAGACGGGTACCGTTGTTGAGCAGCTTCAGCTGCTTTGCCGAGATAATCACATAGCCTCGTCGTGTCCTGATCAGTTCCATGTGACCTGTAAACAGCAGCGTAGACTAGCTGGTGCGTGCCTGTATCCACCAGTAACCACATTACAGAGAAGCTTGGGTCCTCAAGGTTCCGGAGACGCCGACAACAGATGTCATCACGGGCATACGCACAAACTCCAGCTTTGCTGGCAAATTTGTGCTCCAAGGACCAAGTACCCTGGGTAATTGAGGTATGCTGTGTCTGTCGAACATCTGATCTGAGTCTCCGTCAGAAAGAGCATGTGCGGCCTCTCAGCCTCAAGGTGTTGATGGACTGAAACGAGATTGGAGTGCAGACCTCGAATATTACTGAGGTGCACTTTGAGCGCGAGGACGTGCTTCCGCTGTGGGATTCTCTTTTCTGTATTTCATGTGGGTTTTTTGGTTGGAAGAGTGAAATAGGCAGGATGAAAGAAGTGGGACGAGACGCGGCACTGCAAACCCAGTGGTGCTTACCATGTTCCCCACTGATGGTAAGCTAGTTTGGAGCGCGCAGGGACGCCCGACCCCCCCGGGAGTGGCCATCGGGTCCTCGCATCCGGTCGCCAACCGGCACGATGGAGCACCCCGGGGTTGTTCACAAGGTGGCGGGGCAGCCTTAACCAGCAGTAACCAGCCACGGCCGAAGCCTACCACCGGTAAAGATGCTGCTCGTTTAGCGCCACCCAGGGGTTACGTGTAGGCATCTAGGGCAAAACCTACGGACGCGAGCAGCTTCGACCCCCAAATGATTCAATCAACCCCCCAACCAATGACCCCAATCAAAAGAAACATGATTAGCACGGGACACCACCGATAGTGAATCATCATTTAGTGATATCAGTAACAGCGATGTCACATCGACATTTGACCAGATGATTTCTACAGCAATCAACGAATCATTTAATTTGGCGGATTCTGAGCGGACGTATTCGGACAGTAGTGACTCGGAAATAGATTATTACTATTTTCTAAAGTGCGCTCTTTGTGGAAAAGACAACAGTAATCCTTTATACAGCTACTGCGAAAAATGTTTCAAGATCAGAAAATGTTTCAAATTGAAATCTAACCGAAACAGCAAAGACAGTACAAATAAAAAATTCAGTGAGCAGGATCTTAGGAGGAGAGAAGACATGACTAATGAAAACACGAGATCATATAGGTGTTACTTGCGATCACGCAAACGCTGCGCTGGAGATTCTGCTTTGGAGCAACCACCGCAAAAATATGCTAAACAAGATTTGGATGTTGTGCAGTACTCTGTTACTGGGCGTTTCATAATATACTGAACATATTGTGGATGTTTAATTTGTCCAGTTGGGCTAGATTTATTTAAAGGACCCTAATGGTCTGCCTGCAAACATTGAAGGATTTGAAAATTTGAATTTCCATTAAGATTTCTCATGATAACAGCTCGGTGCTGTCATTTCTTACTACTTACCTACTGTATTTCTAAAAATAAAAATAGCACACTAATAATAATAATAATAATAGTACCTATTTTTATCAATTCTATATTTATCAATAATAAAGATGTTATTAGTATTATTATTTTCACGAATATAGTATGGTAAGTAGATTTTTCTCTTCTGAATATTGATGTTACTAGAGTAAGTAGTTATCGAAATTAATTGGACGTAGTTTTGCAAAAACTTTCCAATCCACAACATGCTCAAAATGGAGTTAATCACACCAGCGTACTTGATTAATGGCCTCCCACCATGTGACAAAAATACTTTTGTGAAAATGTAAATTATAGCTCATTTTCCAAATGTTCCAACCCACACTTTTCATAATCTATAGCACATTTTTAAGGTAAAAATGATCAAACCCTCTTGAAAAATGAGGTTAGCATAGATTAATATTTTGCAATAATGATTCAAAAAGCTTAGAACGTTTTTACGAAATAGATTTTCATTTGCACACCATTTTACAGTAATGTTTCAAAATGATTGGAACGTTTTTGCATAACAACGTCCAATTGCATTGATTTTTTATTAAAACACACACAGGGCGCACCATGTGTAAGTAGGTATGGAGCACTGCGAGTGTGTGTATTATTTTGCTTCATGAAGCTGTTCTTGTCTGAACCTCCAATGAAACTTTAAACGTCAGTATTACGTATAACATTTGCTAAAGGAGATGGACAATTTTGGCTACCAAATGATAGCTCATTATGAGTGCTGTTTTATTATATTTTAATTATATTATATTTATTTTTGAGGCGCATTATTAAAAAAATACCAATTCATACACGCTATTTTTCATGCGAAATACGCGCATACAGCCACTTTGTCAAGTGAAATTAAATGCGCCTCTGAAAAAAAAAAAGAATTAAACAGCTTTTGAAGTGGGCTTTCATTAAATATTTTTGCTTGATTTTGACTCACTATTGTGCGTCCGGCGGCAAAATGAGTCCGCACCGCACCGCAATAGGCAGTACAGAAGAGGGTAATGGGTGAGAACCAGTGTGTGCCGAAGGGCGCAAAACAGTTGTTAGGATGGTTTAAAATATACATTTAAGGGGTAAAAAGCGCGCGGGGGGAAAGGTATACGTCGCCGCGTGCAGCGCCACAGTGGCGTGCGGCGGAGTTGCGAATTAAAATTTCACATTCGGAACAAAATTACGTCCGAACAAAAACTTCTTAAATAATAGCCTAGATGTCAGAACCGTCGCTGAAGTAAAAATAACGGCGATTGCAATCTGGCGTCCGTATACGGACGCAATAGCGCGGTGGACGCAGGATTAAATGAGAATTTGGCAATAGGAGGACGCAAGATTGTTTGTGGGATATATATATATATATATATATATATATATATATATATATATATATATATATGTATATAAGATTTCGGGAGGGCATTTGAACTTTAGCTATAGCTAGCTTAAGACATATTTCATTTTAATATTGCGTCAACTTGAATAGCAAACGTGTTGAGATTCTAGTAAATTCCTTACATACGTGGATGTTGTTTTATAGTGATATAAATCACTGCTCGTTGTTTCAGGCGGTGGACTACCTGAAAAAGCGCACGCCTGCGCGTGCGGCGCTCATGATCGCGGCGGTGTGGCTCATGAGCGCGCTCGTATGTATACCGCCGCTGCTGGGCTGGCGGGTAAGCCGGCCGCCCGAGCAGTTCCCCCAGTGCAAGGTAAGGCTTACTTATCCTAAAACTGTGTAGTTTGTCAAGCGTGTAGCGAAACGTTCACTGCTGGACATCCGGCCCGAGACGCCTTCATCCAGCGACTTCTCGCAACAGGTCGTCGGTGTATCTAGTAGGGGGACAACCTGGTAACGTTTTCTGGAGCGATGTTGCCACTTGAGAACTTTTTCTCAATATCGGTTACGGTGGCCTGCCCATTGCTACTTCAGCAGAGCTAACATGATATAACGAGATATATAGAGATCAACATTATGCATAACAAAATGGCTTGATAACATTGGCTCGTGGTCTTCATGCCAGCCCTGCATATCATTCGTCGAGCTATGACAGTGACAGCTCATCTATAAATGACACGTTCCGCGAATGTATGGCGCCAAGGCCTGGTCTTGTACACTTACGAGTATACTTTTAAAAGGCCAATATCAAATAAAAGTGATTTAGTTGCCATTTTTGTATGTTTTGTACAAAAAAAAATTAAAACGCACAAACATGAAAGACTTGACGTTGAAAACAAAGGTGGCGTCAATAAAATGACATTTGACGCTGTCACTTAGTACAAAAAGAATGATTTTGTACAATTAAAATAAATGCAAAAATGTAATTCTAGTATTTTTTATACATATTTAGATTATTACTAGATTTTTAAAATAAAGTACAAGTGCAGGCCGAATTTGGAACAACTCTTTTCCTCATTTCGAATTTATAACTGTGATGCATATGTTCTCAACGCAGTAATTGAAGCTGTTAGTGATGCATAACATAATATTGAGAGAAACAAATGAAAGGCACATAACAAAGTATATGAACAACTTCGGACAACTGACATCGTCTGACAAGGCTCTGGCGCTAGCGCCGCCCGCCCGCCGCCCGCCGCCCGCCCCGCTTCGCCATGTAAGTAGATTTGCAACTAAACTTGTGGCCGACAACTTTCAGACAACTAATGGAATGAACACAACTTCTCGCCCGCCGCTACGATTCGTTAGGGAGCACCCACTGATTACGAGAGCTCTGGTTGTTTATAATACAGTGTATTGTCATTTTTGAAGTAGACACTTCTTTAAGCGCGCTGAGAACTTTGTCTTGTTGTGTTGAATGAAGCTGAGTTGTCGAATATGTAATGCTAGAGGGATTCAGAGACTACATAAACCGACATAAATAATAATAAATATTTTTATAATTTATCGTAAAATCAAAAAAGAAATCAAGTCTCTTTATTTGATTTTCTGATGTACTTGACAGTGTTTCAACAAATTACTCACTTATTAAAATAAAATAAATTAAGTTTTCTTCGTCTTCTGTTTCTGCCGTGTGGTCTTAAAAGCACACATCGTTTTTCAACCGACTTCAAAGAAGGAGGACGTTCTCATCTCAATTCGACTGTATGTTTTTTTAAAAATGTATTTTAAGCGATAACTCCGCCAATTGTAAATCGATTTTGATGATTCTTTTTTTGTTTGGTAGAGTATACTTCAGAGGTGGTCCCATATAAATTTTACTGAAATTCACGCAGTATTTTTTGATAAAATCAACAAAACCAAATATGTATCCATATACTTCTACGGGTGAACATTTTTAGGTCAGTTAAAGTCGGTTTATTTTGGAAGTTGTTTGGATGTGAACGCAATAGCGGCAATCGGATAGCTGGCATTCATTGTTTTAATTTTAAACTCTCGACTTATAGACTATATAATATTAGTAGGATTTGTGCAAGATCAGATTTTTTCGAATTTCACACGGTGTCTCGAATGTAAGCATAATATTTTTTCATTTCCGAATTATAATACAACTAAAAGTACAAAAGAAATTATTTTACAGAAATTAATAAATGTGCGTATCTCAGTAGTGTAATTGTACACTTGAAAGTAAAACAGTGGCACTACTGCCACTATTGAGATACATTTATTAACTCTAGACACAATACACTTTATATTATTATTATTTTTTGTTATTGTAACTATAAGACAACAATGGGGAAGATGCATGGAAGAATATTTTTGTCTAAATCGATAGTCCATGTAAAAAGGTAAATACCTCAACCATTTTTTTCCCGATACCACTAATACTTTTTTTACTACAACCCGTCGAAAAGTAATTCTAGTCGCGCGGTGCTAAAACGCTCCATATAAATCTGGTGACATTTGTGACGTCACACGTGTTTTAGAGCGTTAAAATGTATGGAGCTTGTTTGATATTTTGAGTTATCTCGTAAAATGTCTCGTTTATGTGTTATATACCCCTATAATAAAGTTTTCAAAATGCAATGAGAAAACTAAATCTAATAAGCATTTTACTATTCGAGGAACTAAATTTTTGAGACATTTAGTCCTTGCGAAATCCAAATAAAAAAGCATAATTTTTACGTGTGTTTATTTTGGTGAGATTTATTTTAATGTCCGTTAAGCTATAAAATACAATTCAACCCAATCTAATTTGGTTGCATCTTACCTATTCAAAGTCGCGGAGAACCTAGTAGCCGCCACAGCACTAGCCTATACCGCGATGCATATGACCAGCAGTGCCATCTATCGCCCTCGTGCGAATCATTTCTACACCCGGCAACAGTAGGTTTGTGATGCTACGCGCCCGGCAAGACGTTTCTGGGTCATATGACGTCGTCGCGGCGCCTTCAAAAATTCAACGTTCTGTGTCATGCGAGGATAGACATGACGCACTGGAAGGATAATATCCGTGCGGAGAGAAATAAGTAACTAGCGTTTTGCCCGCGACTTTGTTCACGAGGGCTTCAGAACTTATATCACGGGAACTATTTGCTTCATCGACACAAGAAGTATCCCATATCCTTTTAAGGCCCATAAACTATCTTTATACAAAAAATCAACCCTGACTCTCCGTTACGATGTAAAGAAATGACACACGAGTTGAGGCTGTATTATTTGTTGTTGTTCTGAAAGGGGGCTAGACGGAAAAAATTCTTACGAAAAGTTGTCACCGACACTTTTTGCTATAGTAAGTTAGCGTCATCTGTTAGTATTATCTAAATGGACGATACCAACAGTACAGCTATGTGACGACAGATGGCTCTGATTAGTTGCCGCTACTCAATGACAGATGTCGCTAAAAACAAAACGTATCACGTACATAAAAAATCTAATGAAAAAACCTACAAAACCATATTTAAAATATAATGTTAAAAATCCGTTCAAACCTTATTGAAAATTTGTAAAATTTTATTACAATTCCTTCACTAATTGTCGAATTAATCGAAAGGAACTTCGTTCCATCCGGGTGTCCCTTGACACCTCTCAAGTTTTTATATTTATTTATTTATTTATTTATTTATTTAGAGACACCAACAAGTTACATTCCAAAACATACATAATACAAACTTACATAACTAATTACTAAAAATGTTAACTTAATTATAGGTATCCACAGATTACACAAAAATTCACGTTAAAAAGAATGACAGTCAAAAATGGAAATACAGAAATATAGAATTATATATAATGTTTTATATTAAGACGTGCATGCGTAGCTAAACATCGTCTAGTTGTTTTACATAACGAAGTAGTTTTGTAAAATAGCTAGTAGTTATGTAAAAACTGCTTAATAAGCAATTCAGCTGCGAAATATGTACTTGTACATTTGCTATTTAAAAAATTGCTGTTAGTGAGTGAACTAGTAATGCCACTTCTGCCTTCCAGACAGTCTCACTCGGCTCGCATCCCAGTCCTTGAGAAACGTCTTGTTCCCTATTCACTTTGATATGTTCGAATTAAAGAAACATGAGGAACGGCTTACATCAAAAGGCACCCTTTAGCGCCTCAACGATGTACAAAGAAAAGAATTCATTCACTATACAAAATCTCACTACTCATAATAGCAGAAAACATTTTTATATGAATGTAATATTATGAATTTGTATCTGACATGAAGTTTAATAATAATCATCGTGTCAATCATAAAATATGAATATGGTAAGGTAGATAGCTACCACCGTGTTACCTAAGTCTTACCACCCAACAGCCTTATCGTCACTTATCAACAGGTGAAATGAAGGCCAATTGAAAACACATAAGGAAATATCACATGAAAATGAAGGGTCATAATGTCGTCATCATCAGCTGGGAACTGTTCACTGCTGAACGCAGTGTCCCCGTGGTGCGCGTTCGATCGAACCAGGGCTGGTTGCACCCAGTGACTCCCAGCTCGTCGGTCAATATAGTAGCCCGGCCCGGTACACGATTGCCGATACGTGGTCGCCATCGAGAACTCTTACTCTCCATCGTTATCGTTATCTGAGCGATGCGGTTTATCCATTGCCACCTCAGCTTACTGACTCGTCGAGCTCGTCGTACTACTCGTCGGTAAGTTTAGTTCGTTTAAGGATTTTCCCCACTAACAAACACAATGGTGATAAATTGTCAAATTAGCAGTATCGCAGGCATGCTCAGTCTCACAATCTCGTCCCTAGAAGACAGGGTGATTCTATCGGAAGCCCGGTATCGCAGACATGCTCAGTCTCACAATCTCGTCCCTAGAAGACAGGGTGATTCTATCGGAAGCCCGGTATCGCAGACATGCTCAGTCTCACAATCTCGTCCCTAGAAGACAGGGTGATTCTATCGGAAGCCCGGTATCGCAGACATGCTCAGTCTCACAATCTCGTCCCTAGAAGACAGGGTGATTCTATCGGAAGCCCGGTATCGCAGACATGCTCAGTCTCACAATCTCGTCCGTAGAAGACAGGGTGATTCTGTCGGAAGCCCGGTATCGCAGACATGCTCAGTCTCACAATCTCGTCCGTAGAAGACAGGGTGATTCTATCGGAAGCCCGGTATCGCAGACATGCTCAGTCTCACAATCTCGTCCGTAGAAGACAGGGTGATTCTATCGGAAGCCCGGTATCGCAGACATGCTCAGTCTCACAATCTCGTCCGTAGAAGACAGGGTGATTCTATCGGAAGCTCGGTATCGCAGACTTCATAATCATTTTCTCAATGTTCGAGATTAAAGTAACGAATGGAAGACAAACAAAAAAGTAACCGAGGCAAACTTGATTGTCTTGCCCCTAATAAAGGAAGATCCTTTGTTTGCGGTCGGCCGTCTATGGGAATTTAATCAAACCATCCATGGGTCAGATGTTTGCACTCGTTCGTCGCAAAAATAACAAGAGCTTACGATTGGGGCGTAAGACAGTGAGTAAATAGAAGAAAGAAGATGAAATAACGGTAGGTTTGTCTATTGCTAACGCCGTTCATTTCAAATGATTTGATTTTTTTCCCACGACTAGCGTTTTTACACGACTTTGTCTGAGTCATCATCATCATCATCAGTCTATATATATCCCCACTGCAGGGACTCAGGCCTACTCTCCCACAGAGAGTGTATGGGCCATAGTCCATCCACCACGCGGGACAAGTGCGGACTGGTAGACTTCACACATCTTTGAATTTCTTCTCGGCAGTGTGCAGGTTACCTCACGATGTTTTCCTTCACCGAAAAGCCATAAATTCAATTCAAACAATCACATTTATTCAATTTTTTGCTAAATATAAAGATATATATTTAAAAAAAACTGACTTCTGAATTTATGTAACTGAATGGCCCCCCGACACTCGCAACTAGAAATATGAAATCGGAATGGTCCCCTCCACGACATAAATATTAACTTTTCCAGCTTCAAAGGCACCTTACTATCTTTATGTATGTCACCCAGTACATTTGAAGCAACAATATAAGAGACACGCATCAGTATATATGACTTCGTGTCGCGAGAAGTAGGTCCTACAGTAGTTGAGTAAAGTGAACCCTGTATCGTCATTTCATGTATTATGACGGGAATGCGCTCAGAATAATCCCATGTAATTCTTTTACCGTAGTCTTTTAAAATAGAATAGCTGGCTTTAATTAATAACTTCCTAATAATAGGACACCGGATTATAATAGCGGGAAATGAAACTGGTTTAGGTTTTTTCTTTCTTCGTATAAAAACGTACACCCAAAATTGGGTCTAAATAGAACATGTTAGGAACTTTAGATTCTACCGCCTCCGTGTACTAATTCCTAAATGTTGGACTTACAATTCGAAGGACCCGGCATCGATTCCCAGCGGAGGTATCTGTCGGTAATTAGTTTGGTTTGAGGACATTTTCTATGTCCTCCTGTTACTTAAATCTACCGCTAAACAGCTGTGTTAATAGCACTGTTATGTTCCGGTATGAAAGGTAGCAGAGCCAGCGACTCATTAGTTAGAGCTTTCTGTGTGCGCACGCTTTCTATACAACGGCCTTATCGTCACTTACGATCTGGTGAAATGAAGGCCAAGTGCAAACCAATCATATTATTATGTATAAAAACTTTCCTTGTCTATGTTTTAAATGGTGTATTTTTTTTTTGTTTTGTTTTTGTTAGTATAATTATAATAAACACGTTTATTTTAGACAAAGTCCATAAATTTTTAGTATAACACAAATCTTACGAATTAATGTTAGTGGCAGGCAAATAATAATAAATAAACACAAAAATAGTCCAAAAAAATTCTCTACAAAAAAAGACAATAGCCAGTGAAAATTGCAATGAATTATTAAATATTTTAGTAGACAACGCACAGCAACAATCTGAACTGGAAATCACTCTCAGTTTGACACGAATGGGACCTACTTTCTCCAGCTCAGACTTGCAACGCACATGCGTGTCTATGTATTTTTCATTTCACTGCATCTTTTCCTTATCACTATCTCTCTCATAGTATGTCACCATGTTTTATGTATGTCACTTCGTTACAACTATTATACGGCTTCCTATAATAAAGCGCGACCTTTTTACCAGCTGTAATATCTTTATGATCAGTCCCTTTTGCCCTTTTTTTATCGTAAAATCATCCCTTGTCGAATATTAAGGTTCTTTATCTAGAACGGGATAGGGTAAAGGTGGAGGTACACTGAGAAAAGTTTAGTTATCAAATTATCAAACAGAAATAATGGCAGATTTTTTTTTATTTAAACCATGGAACTTATTATTATTATTATTTTCTTACCTTTCAACTATCCCTATACAAAAAATCAAGTCATTCTTACCCTCGAAATAAATGAAACTGGGATTACCTATTTTTACTGCAATTGTAATGAGATTCATGCTTTACCGCTGCGCCGACTACAAACATTTTCTTGTTTAAATTTTTTAGTTACCTTTTCATTGACAGCTTTGGATGTTTTTTTTAGTTTGACCAATAAAAAGTAAACATCAAATCATAGCTAAAGATTCGAGTATTACACATTTCATGTAAAACACCCTAATATTAACTAGAACGTCATCTAGATTTTTAAATACGCAATAATTATTTTCGTCTCTGCCATTTTGTATTTTACAGTCGCCATTTTGTTTTAATTCAATGAAACGGGAATCAAAATATTTCAATTATGAGCTGATCATTGCACGTAAATGTCATATAATTACATTCATCCAGGCATGCCTACATTCACATATTCATACACACATACTCATATCAAATCTTGGAAGTGTAAAAAAAAAGGAATTGTGTCTTTGCCGGCGCGCAGTTTAAGAAAAAACAAGAGAAATTTGTGCTCCAACCCCAGTGCACCACTAGCCTTATCCGGTCACGAGTTTCCCTAATAAAGGAGTTTTAATTTAACCCCGGTCGCTCAACCAAGACCACGGCCGGCGATTTTAGCGACCGGGCCACAGAGGTTTATAATTCGAGAACCTGTAACGAACAGTTACGAGGGTCTTGCTTATTGACCTAATTTGTGGCACTTTGTCTTGTGACATCTTTTCGCACGAGTAGGCTTGATGTCTGTATTCAAGGTGCATTGTTCACGTATACATAGCTCTATTTATGTATTTATAACTAGCTAGTGCCCGTGATTTAGACTGCTCGGTTGCCAGTGTTTTAGCTAAGGGGTTTGTCCGCGAAAAAGTGGCATAATATGTTACTTCGTGTCAAATTTCAACGATTGGTTGTGTGCTATTGAGGCACTTCTTGACGTTAGACGATGAATATAAGGAAAAGCTTCTGTTAATCTAAGCGAAGGTTAAAGCTAGTATGTCCAAATCAATAACGAAAAAAGCATCTGAAATTTCTCAAAACACCGATTTTACAACATAACAATATCCTGTCCAACTTGTAGGTCCCTGGCCCGGCCCATTCTCTCCACTAAATGGTCTAATCAAAGATTTATCGTTTCGGAACGGATTCCATTCGATCTTATTTCTACAACTTTTCCGCTGGAAACTTGATTTTGGAGAGATTTTTTTTGGATTTCCTTGATTCTAATTTATTGTTGGTGTTGGAGCTAAGGGGATTAGGTTTTCATTGCGTTCCCTCGAAATACGACTAATAAGGATCAAAGGAAGGTCTTTATCTCAGTTTGTGTTTTAAGACGAAATAAATATTCATCCTATTCGATGGGACTCGCGTTATGAAAGATGAAATAGGTCCGCACAAGAAAGTTTTTATTTATTTAATACAGAAGATTGATAAACATTTGACTACGACATCACTGTCTTGATGGTAAGCGACGATGTGGCCTACGATGATGCGTGTTGGTCTAGCTAGAAGATGACTGTTCACCCTCGATTTAAATACACCCAAGTTGGAGCATTGCGTTCCACTCGCTGTCTCTACGCATGATTAAGTTAGAGCCGTAGGGTATGTCAACTATGAACTGGTGGAGACCTGCGGTTCGTCTGTTAGATCAATACTTGAATGGCGATGGCGGATTCAATAGCAGCAGAGCAGAACAGCAGGGCTCCGCCAGTTCATGGTTGACATCCCTATGGCTCGCACTAAGCGCTTTGCTTTTAATTTTATCATGCGTACAGCCAGGAAGTGGAACACACTGCCGGCGTCTGTATTCCCTGAAAACTATAACTTGGGTGTCTTCAAGTCGTGTGTGAACAGGCACCTTCTAGACCAACGCGCACCATCGTAGGCCACATCGTCGCTTACCATCAGATGAGATCGTGGACAAGAGGTGATCTATATATACTCTGTAAAAAAAGAATAACTCTTGCGCACACTATCCAAATGTAACATATAGAATATAAATAAGAAAAAACGGCCAAGTGCGAGTTGGACTCGCGCACGAAGGGTTACGTACCATTAACTATAAAAACGGCAAAAAATCATGTCTGTTGTAGGGGAGCCCCCTTAAATATTTGTTTTATTCTGTTTTTTTTAGTATTTGTTGTTATAGCGGCAACAGAAATACACCATCTGTGAAAATTTCAACTGTGTAACTATCACGGTTCATGAGATACAGCCTGGTGACAGACGGACAGCGGAGTCTTAGTAATAGGGTCCCGTTTTTACCCTTTGGGTACGGAACCCTAAAAAGCAAGCCCCGTTTCGCTTAGTAGAAGTAAGTAAAACTAAGACATTTAAGCTCAGATTATGTTACAGAACGTTGCCTGCGCTCATCGGCGACTTTGCGAAGACTCCAGAAATTATCATACAGAATCCAGGTATTAGTTCAAGATAAATAGTCCACCACGCGTGCCCAGTGCGGATTGGTGGACTTCACATGCCTGTTTAAGACACGCAGGTTTCCTCACGATGTTTTCCTTCACCGTTAAGCAAACGGATAATGTACTTGAATTGAAAAACAACTCATAGGCTGGCTGGCTGGATTCGAACCCGGAACCTTCAGAATGAGAGCCCACGCCTTATCCATTGCGCCACCGACGCTATTATTTACACTTTTAAAACATATTATAACTCTACGGTGGAAAGTCAATGAATGAATGACTTATGAACATTGCTACCATTTATTTTTAATAAAACGTGTAAATAGACTCTTTTAAAGACATCGTGGGCAAATAAAGTAGGCTCCTTAGTTGTTACGGTTTAAATGATACAACCCAGTGACGGACGGACGGCCGGGCAGCGGATCCATAACCTCCACAGAGCCATAGGGCCTGTTGAGCGTTGACTAACATCGAATCCCAAAACCATCAAAATTTAATCAAAACCCCAGTTGTAAATACCGTTAATTTTAACAAATCGTCGACAAACCTTAAAGTTTCCGACCGTATATACATTAGGGACACGCTGTATCACGCTCATTATAAAGTGATCGCGGGAAGCATCCTGTAGCTACCTATGTAATCGTTTTCGCTCCGGTTTGCGTGGCGAAGCTTTTCGTATCCATTCGGAGGTTTTAGACGAAATGTAATGGTGTTGGCATACCGGGTATTCAGTCATCCTAAGTTTTTGTAGTTATCTTTTTACGGAGAAATATTGTTTTGTGTATTCTAATGTCGAACTGGCCACTGTGGCCTCGAATACCTGGACTTTGGCTAGAGGTTCCTAATTCAAATTATTTCAAATTAAATATCCTGTGTATTTGTATCGAATTTTGATATTTATTTGGTTTCGCGTCATTTGATTTTTCTTTGACATCGTTCTGTTCATCATATGTAAAAATCTGAAATATTGCGTTATTTTACAAACGCGTGTTCCACCATCTCTGTAATATCTTAAATTATTAATGATGTGTATGGATCAGCAAAAGATAACACGGAAAGTTTAGGATCCAGCGTTTTAGTTCAGGAAATTTCGACTAAAAGATCAATCCTCGCGAACAGCTGGAGATCCAAGTTAATAACGAAGAATTAAAAGTGACCGTGGAAGCGGATACATCACAAACGACGTCAGAAAACACAACAGGCTTTGGTGTGAATGATGAAACAGTTTTAATTCACTTGAGACAAATTGGAAATGTGAAAAAGCTCGAAAAATTGGCGCCGCATGAATTAAGTGAATCACACTATCAAACACGGGTCGAGTGCTACGTTATATTACTCAACCGGCATAATAATAAAGGATATGAAATAGCACTAACCACAATGGATGAACCCAACAAAACCGGGAAAATCCTGTCCCAAGTGAAAGTTAATTCAGAAAAAGTGTGAAGTGCTGTCACCCACTTCAGATTCCTCTCACCAAACAATATGGCAGATGTGTTTGGTCAATAATAACTTGAAATATATAAGCTACCTGTCAATATATCTAGCCCACTGCTGTTTCCGGACAACGTTAGACCATACACTGCATGCCAGTCGGTCTTTAAATTAAAGTAGTTGCTATTGTAATTCCTTCAACCTTGCCATACTCTCCGCACCTTACTCTAACAGATTACCAAATTTTCTGGAATTTGGATAACTTTTACCCAAGTTACAAATATTTCTTTCTAATCTGAAATAAACACAATCAACTAATTAAACTAGATAATGTATTATAACTTATCAGAGATAGAATACAATCTCCAGACCAACTCTTCGGGGAACGGTGCCCAGAACGCTGGCGACATTCCCGCGCTGGATCGTTAATCCTATTCTTTGCCCGAGATAGTCGCCAGCCCTCCGGTCACCCGTCGCGTCCCTCAACCGCACGCACAGTTCCATAAACAAACTGCGCGCCTCAGGCCCCCATGGACCCATGGTCTCTACTGCCAGTTACAAATTCAATGTCGATGAGGCAGTCCAAACTGCCTTCAAATATTCAGCAAATGACTCAATTAATTACTTGAGTGCACAGATACTCGTAGCAATGGTAGCTGAATGAAATGATGCATAATCTCTTTTCCTAGTTTCCATGCATCATAATATTTACCAGTATCTTTTTCAAAATCATCAAGTCCATAAGGAAAACAGCCTAAGCACGAATGTCTGTTTTATTGCGTTGCTTTATGATCAATTTATGGTGACAACGAAATTAAATCAAAATGCCAATTGTAGGGAGCGACAAGGACAAGGTTTTAGTGCCTAACCCTCATAAAGTCACTTGAATTTTTATTTGGACGCTGGAAAGAGAAGCGACGGTTTTCCTCAAAGAAAATTGCTAAGATGGAGATTACTTGGAAATAATTAAAAGAAGGAAATAAAGTTGAAAGGGTCAAGTGGCAGAAAAGTTATTTTAAAGAGATAAAGAATGATCGGAAGACACAACAAATGTTTCAATTTGGGAGCTGGAAATTAAGGATAATTTCATTAGTTTTTTTTTTCACTGTTAAATATTTGAAAAGCTCTGGAGCTGGAACCGCTGTCGCCTTTGGGATGGCTCCGCTACATACCAATTGTCTGATTTAACCTCGGTTGAACTTTTAATATACCGTTATTTATGCAACGGACTAAGTATAAATCCTTTGGATTATAATTTAGGTGGATTAGAGGTACCAAAACATTCTAGATTTTACTTTGAATACTGCAATGTTCAGTGTGCCACGTACGTAAAATAATCCTTTATAGAATAACGCACATTTAAAGCCCGGGCTTAAGCAGTCCGCGAGGGACGCGTGACTGATATTTTAATCGTCGGATTACGAACGTTTTGATGCTCCCAGTGGGTTACCATCTTTATATTCTTTGCGTATTACGCGAGGGAATTTTGTAATGTATAAAAATTGTTAAAAGGCAAACGTATATTCCTTGTGGCTCTAAAATAATCAGATTTATTAGTATGTACGTACTGAGCACGTTTATTTAAAAATGGACTGCACCTGAATGTATCTAAGTGTTGTCTGATGTCTTATACGCGAGCGCTTAGACCAATCCACTATAATTATACCTTAAACGGGCAGTCTCTTGGGCGGGTGAGCACTGTGCGTGACTTGGGAACTGTATTTGATCCTCAACTCACATTCAATCATAACGTGATTCAAACTTGTACAAAATCCAAAAAAATATTAGGTTTTTTGATGAGGCAATGCAAGCAGTTCAGCAGCAAGGAAGCCATCGCGGTCTTGTACAATGCATACGTACGTAGTCGACTTGAAACTAACTGTGCAGTCTGGAGCCCGCACGAATCTAGGTATATACTCATGATTGAGAAAATACAAAAATCGTTTTTAAGATTCCTATATAAGAAACTCTACGGCTATTATCCGCTCCTGTACCCCACACTCTATATTCAGGGTATGGTAGGTTTCCATTCGCTGGAACTAAGGCGAGGTCTAACCCTCGTCAAATACTTCTTCCGTGTACTACGTGGCCTTGTAACCAACTCAGATACTTTGGCCGAAATATCGTTACACGTGCCACCAGTGCGAAAGCTTGTCCTACGTCCACGTCCCCAGCCCACCTTCCATGTTCCCACAGCTAGAACTAAAGCGCTCTCTACATCACCGCTCCACTGCGCCCTACAACTACTTAATAAAACTATCACCTATGATGACTCAGTAGACGTTTTCTACGACTCGGAATCGAGGTTCCTGTCATCAGCCGCTCGATATCTGGAGTCTCTTGCTGGTCCCAGCACTGTGAGTGTGACAGACTATGACCGATCTAGAGCTGGCACTAGCAAACTACCAATAGTAGATTTAGTTTTATAGTTTAGTTTTATAATTTTGACAATATTATTATGTGTAGAATAACTGTAAGTAATAATTGATACGAATAAATGAATTGAATTGAATTGAATTTCTTTATTTGCTTCAACGAAGCAACCAATCGACATGAAATTTGGCTAGAATGTAGTGTATGCAATTTTAAATCCGGCTAGGTGATGACAAAAAACTTTAATAGTTAATGTTTACATTGTTTTTTAAATGAATGATGGGTTTTGTACTCAGTTTTTAGGGTTCCGTAGCCGAATAGTAACCTTCTGGACCCTATTACTAAGCCTTCGCTGTCTATCCGTCTGTCAGCGGGCTGTAACTCTTGGTCCGCTATAGGAAATGTTCCCAGAATATATATTTATGTTGCTGCTGTAACAACAATTACTAGTAAATTATATCATTATATCACAATGAAATTTCCATTTCACTATTACCAATTGTAATCGCCTTTAAGGATATAATTATTCCACCTCCATCAAAGTTTCATACTAAATTTCTGTTGCCATAATCTTTTAAAATATAATAGCTGGATTTGTGCAGTAACCATCTAAAAATAGGACATCAGATTGTGATGTCGCGAAATGAGTATCATTAGCGTACAACTTCACAGTGAATCATTTTAAACACTTTTTTCGATTATTGTTCAAAGCGCCATCTATGAACCATTATCTGCGCAACTGCTATTGTAGCTAACTATAAAGTTGTAAATTAATGATACTCATTTTGCGACACTATAATTTCATCTCCTATTTTCAGGTAATTACTTATCAAATCCAGCTATTCTATTTTAAAAGATTATGGGTACAGAAATTTAGTATGGAAGCATGTTGTAAAGAGGAATCCTGTTTATGTATAAATTAACAATATCACTTGTGCCTTACATATTATAATATTATTTATGATTTTTTGTATATTAATTATTCACACGTTCTACGGAACCCTCCGTGCGCGAGTCATACTCACACTTGACCGGTTTTTGAACGGGTTTCCCCTTAACCACCACACCTGAGGTTGTCCGTATTGAATCAGTTCCACGTCTTGTTTAAATAATCGAGGATACCGACCGCGGCTGTAAGACCTCACTAGGCCCCTCGGTACGACCGCAAACTACATAAATTACGGTCGTGGTCGTAGCCACCACGAATGATGTATCACTGGTCGCGGGTGGCGGTCGTAATCGCGGTCGTCGACGACCTCTCCGCTCCTCGAGTAATTCGTACATGTTACGTGTGCACTTGTAGAATATTAAATAGTGACAGAATTAGCAAATAATCCTATAGGGTTTTAAAAATAATTGATACCACGAGAACTTTAAACACGCTGTCGCCTATTGGCAACACGATCTAATTAATTATTTGGAGTCAGAGGCCAGTCACTTAAAACTTATGTATGTCGGGATTTAGCACAATGTCACATTGGGTGTATATATGTTATTGAATCGAAAAGCGGCGAATGACCTTTACTCGCCGTTGCCAGGCAACGGTTTCCCTCCCAGCCCATGCCTCAAGAGCATAACTTTGCTACGATTCTTCCGAGTCGATCCCTTGGAAATACCCCTGCGCCCTGAGCATGAAAGTTTTGACACATTGCACAATGATCATCATCAGCTTGTTGGAAGGACGTCTCACCGGTGTGGGCTTTATTTCTGTACAAAGAAAGTTAAGACACACCTGAGTTCATGTCACTAGCAATCTAATGATCAGAGCAATAATAGTCGAGAGCGAGCGTCGAGCTTCGGTCGATCAGGAGATATTATTTTGCGATATATCTCTGCAGTGCCGTAATGATGACACCTAGTGGCTTGATGAGACCAGAAAGACTGGCGTGTATCTCCAACGAAGTACAGTGTCATCAGCTGACTTACAAGATGCTTATCCACTTGTTCGTGTTCGACGAAAGTTTAGCTGATTCGTGGTCCGAGGGTAGTGCCTAAATAAATTCATCAAGCTAGACGACACCAGATCAGATAAAACTCCTATAAAATTCAAAATATCTAATATTATTTAATTTTTTACTGGACTTTTACAACATATAAAGCCCGCAATTTTAAAAAAAGCAACTTGTTCGAATTGGTTTTTATTTTTTATTTTGCTTTTTAATTACACTGTTAAGATTTTTTAGTGAGGACGTGGTCACATAAAACGTTATTTTACTGGATAACTCAAAAATTGTAAAATTTTCGTACATTTTCAACTTCAATGCTTAGCCGAGACGTCACGCCTAGGTACCGATGTGTATGGAGCGTTTTTGCACCACGTGACTAGAATCACTTTTCGACGGGTTATATTAGAAAAACTATAAGTCGTATCGAAAAATCCTTTACAAGGCTATTCATCTTTTCAGTCGGTCTCTCGAATGAGGGCATAATAATTTTTGGGCCGTCATCCCTACTTTTTTCCCCTTTCTTCCCTTTCTTCTTTTTATGCTTGTACAAAACAGTACCAAAATAAACACGTGTGATATATTTTAGTCGATATCACGACGTGTCATTAGGATTTTTTTTTAAATCAGGTCCAAAAATTAGCTACAAACGTTACGTGATTAATGAACAACCCCTTACATGAAAATTTGAGCGTATGTTCGTAATACAATAGGTACAAACAAAACTTGTGTAATATGCAACGCATGCCTATAGCGCAATATCTTTAGTCTTTACAACGCAAGGGCCTAACAACGCCAGGATCTACAACGTAAACACTTAAACTTTTATAATTCTCCGACAGTAGCCGAGTAAATCTCGCCGCCGGCGCTATTTGTTCAAAAAATGACGTCATAAAATATAACAACAACGATCAAATTGTCAGTTTACTGGGGTGCGGCCTAATCTGTATGAAATAGGGACGCGATGCTCAAAGTTTGACTGCTTGTTATTAGAATGTACGACTTGTGGTGCGATCTAAGTATTTGTTTGTTTGAATACTCTTTATTCATTCATATTAACTTAAATAATTAAAATATTAAAACTATAACAAAAGTTGAATTGGCGGACTTATCCCTATATAGAGATCTCTTCCAGTCAACCAGGGCGAGGAGAAAGATAAAAGGGTGGTGGGTGGAGACATATACAATATCATAATAAAAGATATACAAACAAAGAGATTTGAGAAGGAAATAATTAAAACAACATATACTTATATAAATATAATACATAGATGTAATAATAATATATATATATATAAGGATACTAAACTAACTCATTGTAAAATGCTGAGAATATTAGGCTTTCTGAGGCCTGTTTTAAATGTAGCCGCAGACGGTGACATCCTGACATCAACCGGAAGCAGATACCAAAGCCTCGCTGCCTTCACCGTAAAAAAAGTAGTGTAGTGGAGCAACGAAATTTTAGTAAGTAAGTAAGTCGATCAATTGCCCACTACAGTAATATTACTATGAACAGTTTCTGACCCCTGTACTATGATAGCCGAATAATTGGTTTTGTCGCGTTACACGAATGAAGTGACTTCTTCGAACTGATAGGTGGCATTACTTCTTACATCAGCGACGGCCAATAATTCTCATACTCAACCATTTCAAACGAAATCTCATTTAATTGGAAGAAGAAGAAAAAATCTGATACATTTAAAAAATATATTATTTTTTGACGTAAATTTCTTATACATTATGTTTTGCTTTATATAAATGGGTGCTGTAAAAATTGAGTTTTAAATTCAAAGACGTTCTATTGTTCAGTTTGAGCACCTCAGGGGTCACGGAAAGGGCCCAAATTTCGATATAATTATTACAAACAGCCACCTTCACGCCTCCCGGATAATTTCAATTTACAACGCAATAAATTACTGTGCAGCTACAGAACTCTTTACAAATATTAGCTTTTGAAAAATTCGAGCTCTGCTTAAGATTTAAGCGGCGTTTAGCTAGATGAACGGCGCTAGGGGCTCTGACAGGGACGGATTCAGTGACAATCCCAGAATGGGGTCATGTGAGTTAAACGAGATATTTTTTTCAAGTTCAAACTTATTTATGAATAACAAAGCTCCATAGGCTAGCAGCCTTTACAAGCTAAGGTTTCACATCACATCATGATCCTATATATGTCCTCACTGCAGGGTCTCAGGCCTACTCTCCCACAGAGAGTGTATGGGACACAGTCCACCACGCGGGACCAGTGCGGATTGGTAAACTTCATAACTACATCTTTGAATTTCTTATCAGGAATGTACTGTACAGGTTTTCTCACGATGTTTTCCTTCACCGAAAAGCCAATGGTAGTGATTTTTATCATTCGTACATAAATTTCAAATAGCAAATTGCAACTCATTGGTACGAGCCAAGATTGAAACCAAACCTCGATTGTTCAAGGGTCCAACTGAGCTACTACGCCTAGGTTTATACAAACATTTATACAAACAGTTCTGGTGTGTTCCTAGGAGATCCCAGGGCTCTTCGACTTGCGCGGAGGGTGACCACCGAAGGGGTTTTAGTGAATAAAAATTTCTCATAACCCGGCTTTTCTCCTAAGGAGTCGGGTATCTTCAGAAGATTCCCCCTCGAAAAAAAAAAGATTTATACAAACTTTTTTATAGACTTAGATTTTTAGGGGAAAAGTAGATAAGTTAGAGAAAATCGAAGACTGTATTTTGTTTTTTGTTTTAATTTCACCCACTTGCCGTTATCGGTTTTTAACGGAGTCCATTCTGTAGATATTTTTGAAAATTTAATTGTTGTTCTATGCTGGCGTTGACGATTTGGCACACTTTGACAAGAATAAACTGCACAACCTTGTCACTCTAAATAATAATATAATCAAGTTAGAAGACATGCTGATCTTAATTTACTTCCAGAGTAACAAGATGGTTCCGTTTTCCCTCAGCGTAAAAATACATGTCAAAAAATTAGATAAATATTACAGTATATCGTGCCCAGGGGGTACTTGATGAGCCTTAATACGTACCTGTAGTGGGCATTGTGAACGGATAATTGCTTAAAGTTGAATAAAACTAAGCAGATGTTTAGATTTCATCATCATCATCATCATCATCAGCCGGGAAACGTCCACTGCTGGACATAGGCCTCCCTCATGGTACGCCACATCGACCGGTCCCGAGCCACCGGCATCCAGCGACTCCCCGCGACTCTAACCAGGTCGTCGGTCCATCTAGTAAGGGGACGGCCTGGTAGACGTTTCCCGGTACGTGGTCGCCACTCGAGAACCTTTACTCCCCACCGGTTATCGGTTCTTCGAGCGATGTGGCCTGCCCATTGCCACTTCAGCTCACTGACTCGTCGAGCTATGTCGGTGACCTTCGTTCGTCTACGGATTTCCTCATTCCGGACCTTATCACGTAGAGAAATTCCGAGCATAGCTCGTTCCATTGCTCGCTGAGTGACTTTGAGCTTGTTTATTCGGCCCACAGTAAAAGACCACGTTTCGGTTCCGTATGTCATCACTGGCAACACGCACTGATCAAAGACTTTTGTCTTTAGACACTGAGGTATTTTGGACGAGAAGATATGCCGTAATTTCCCGAACGCTGCCCAGCCGAGTTGGATTCTTCGGTTGACCTCTTTGTCGAAGTTGGACCTACCTAGTTGAACGATCTGTCCCAGGTATACATACTCGTCTACAACTTCGATTGTAGTGTTCCCAACCACTACCGGCATAGGTGCAACATGGACATTTGACATGATTTTCGTCTTGTCCATGTTCATTTTTAAACCTACCTGTTGGGAAACTCTGTTGAGGTCATTGAGCATTACGTTCAGATCCTCCAAGGATTCTGCCGATAGATTTATTATGATTTATTCACGGAAAGTTGGTAAATAAAGCAATGAAACCGTAAATTAAGACATATTGGGAACTCTGCCTTGAAGCAGGATAATTACGTACGTTATGCTCAGCCGGTACAGATCACAAGTGTATAATTGTATGTGTCGCAGTAGACCAGAAATTCTATTTTAAAATTTATGGTAAAAAAACTATTAAAACACCAGTGTTTCTGTTTTTAATTAAAACATTATTTTCTTTCATTCCAATCGACATTACAAGTTATCCTTGACCGTATTGATTATTGGTTATTCCAGAAATAATCGTTTTCTTCGTAAGGGTTACGCGACGTGGGAACTAAGGCAGATGATGGTTTCTTTGTGAACAGAAAATTGTACATCAGGTATACCTGAAAAAATAACATTGTCAACAATAAAAATGTATGCGGTTTTGTTTACCTGGACAGTTTTCCTGGCTGTTTAGGGTTCCTTACCTCAAACGAGGGTTATAGGACTTCTTGGTTTTTCATCTGTCAAGACCCCTTTTCTCAGGAACGTAAACTAACGCAATAACGTACATCGCAGTATACAACTTTCGCAACAACGTACTTCGCAATGGTGAACTTTCGCAGTAACGTACATTGCAGTATATAGATTTCGCAACAACGTACTTCGCAATGAAAAACTTTCGCAGTGACGCACATCGCAGTATATAGCTTTCGCAGTAACGTACATCGCGGTATATAGATTTCGCAACAACGTACTTCGCAATGAAAAACTTTCGCAGTAACGTACATCGCGGTAATGAACTTCGCAACTATGATGTACACCCCGCGTAGATGTATCAAATTTTTTTATTTTTTGTTTAGGGACAGTTGAAAGACTAAATAATAAAGTAGTTTATATCCTGATTATATTTTTGAACTCCACGCGGATGAAGTTGAGGGCAAACTAGTTTTATCATAAAGTCAATGAAATGTAGCATAATTCAGTATAATATGCCCCTCATCCAATTGAAGAAAAACAACATTAAAAGTATAAAGTCCTCCCCTGCCCCAATTCCACCTACTCTCCACCAAATACCCCAAATATCAAACAAAGTTTGTCTCAAAATGACACAATAAACAAAAAAGTTCTTATCTGTCCTTAATTCAAACGAATGACTCAAGAAGGTCCATTAAAATTTTTGATATAACAGTGGCCCAGGGAGGCATTAAGGGACTGACTAAGGGGGCATTACGTAAGTCAAAATTATCGTCCTTGTATCCCAAATCTAATGAAAATAGATAAAAAGAAAATAGGCAGGCGTCTATAGGCAATGAATCTGCTTGAATGTGTTACATCTTTAAGCTATTCTATGACACATACAGAATATATTTTAAAATACACGATCGAAACATACCTTCTAATGTTTTTCAACACAGCGCAGTATACACCTCAGTAGCTAAAAATATTATATGAATACCCATTATTAACTTGCTAATATTTGGACCTTTGGATCCATTTTGGACCCATCTATTCAAATCTTTGCTAGACCCCAGTCAAAACTTATCCTGCTCCAAAACATTATAAAAGCGCCTTCAATATTCGTGTTTGATAATCTCTCCCGTCAGCTTTTGTGAGCTTAATCATTAATTAAGTAACGTGGTAAAAATTAAATTTTCACGGCTTCGCCAATAGAAACTTTTGTAATATCTAATTTGGGGGTAGTTTTATTATATTACAAGTAAAATTTTTGATGAGGGTACTTTTTTGAATTCGAGTTAATAGCTCCTTCCGATGTGCGTAGACAAAATGAAGTCTGTTCGTTCAAACTCTGAAATACTATGTTATTAAACGTCTTGTGTTTTAACGTAATTAATATGTTTTAAATCTAATCGCATTTTCCATTGATTGCGTCATTGTTCCATAATTGAAGTGACACTTCATGTGCTGAAACCACTTTTATAAAGATAATTTCTTGCTTGACCAATGAAATGAATATAAAAGGAAATATGAAACATTTGCATTGCATCTCGTGGACTTATAAGCTATCAATCTTCTCAACTGATATCGAGGTATTCTTTGACTGATTTTTTTTCTAACAGCTAATCACGCAATTTACGCTCGAGAAAGGTTCTCGGCAGTTCTCCTATATCTATTATCTATAATCTTATTGTAAACCCTTATTTACATAACGTAACAGTTCTTTATATACAGCGCAGTTCTACATTTAGGTATTCACAGAGAACATCTCTTTTTCGGAGTCTTGGATAATTTTTCGGTTTATCGATTGGCAGAAAATACTATTTCTATAGTAAAACTAGCGTCCCGCCTCGGCTTCACATGGGTGGACATTTATTTTGGCATAAACGTAGAATAAATATAATCTTTCTAGATCATTACAGAAATTTTCAGAACTTTCCATAAGTTCTTATGTGAACTTCTTCACTCATGTGAAGTTCACATGAGTTAAACAAGGACAGATATATATTTTTCTCATTTTTGCCGCCCACAACCACCCACTTCCAACCATCGTGACCAAACTCCCTTACTTTCATCAGGAGAACAAGAGGTACACTACCCCAACGGGAAGTTGATCGGATTTGGTGGTGATAGAGAAAACCCTGTCTTAACGTACTAACATTCACCATCATCAGCCAGGAAACGTCCACTGCTGGACATAGGCCTCCCTCATGGTACGCTACATCGACCGGTCCCGAGCCACCTGCATCCAGCGACTCCCTGCGACTCTAATCAGGTCGTCGGTCCATCTAATAGGAGGACGGTCTGGCAGACGTTTCCCGGTACGTGGTCGCCAGTCGAGAATCTTTACTCCCTACCGGTTATCGGTTCTTTGAACGTTGTGGCCTGCCCATTGCCACTTCAGCTCACTGACTCGTCGAGCTATGTCGTCGTCGTACTAACATTAGCTTTATATGTATATAAGATTTAAACAAAGTTTTTAGAAGCTTAGTTAAGTAGAGATTAACGTTATTGATACACGATTAATTAAAATACCGATGAACTCTTTCGTTTATAAAGCCAAGTTTATATCTGACGTATAGATAGGTATCCTGTGACGTCACTGCGATCTACCCCCAGTCTATGAGCGGAATACTTGTGCGCATTCCTTCTTTTATTACACAGTGGTACAAGGCAGGCGAGAGTAGAATGGCTCTGAAAATATACGGCTCTTATGGGCGTTCGATGATGATGATTTTCTTTTTTAACCGACTTCAAAAAAGGAGGAGGCTATCAATTCGACGGGTATGTTTTTTTATACCTCAGAACTTTTGACTGGGTGAATCGATTTGGATGATTCTTTTTTTATTTGAAAGGTAGTGCTTCACGTGTGGTCTCATTTCAATTTGGTCCAGTTCTAACGATGGAATCCGTGAGAAAACTATATGTATCTTAAATTTGCTTGAATAAATTTAGACTTTTAGGGCAATTGAAGTCGGTTCCCAGTTCTTTTTGAACGCATTTACTTGTTTTGTTTAACCCCCGACGCAAATATGTTATAAGTTCGATGACAACGTCTGTGTCATCTTAGCTCTCGAACGGATGGACAGATTTTGCTGCATTTTTTACGTGCAAGCAAGTTTCCTTGCGGTGGTTCTTAGCTACATTTGATAAAAATCGATTTAGCAGTTTGAAGAGTATCAGCTGATGTTAGGCATAAAATAGCCTTTTTATGTTCGTATGATTATCGCTGCGCCGTATCTGAACGTTCTTTAGTTTAAGCTTTCATAGTGGTTAAAGAAAGAAAGAAAAGTGTTTATTTGGCACAGAAATACTTAACACACTAAAAATACAAAAAAACTTATATTATATATTATCTTATAAAAAAAGAAATACACTTAACACGTTACACGGTTACACTGTTATACTGGTTACACACTGGCCTTATAGTCACTTACCATCAGAAGGCCAACTGCAAACTGATACATTTTAAATAAGATGTATTTGCACATAGCTTGTGTCTCATAGACTTCATCCGTTCATCGTAATAATACAGAAGCTTGAGACTTGGACGGAGCCGATGTCTTAAATAAAAGGCGGAACGCGTTCCTATCGTCCTCGACGTTAAACGACCATGATAATGTTGGAGGTGATTGCACTCTGACCGCCTGACGGATACGACTTACATACATTCATGACCTCATTATATAAAATAATAATAATAAAAAGCTTTTTTAACACTCAATCTTATCTCTGTCTTAACCTTCAACAGTAGCTTTAAAGTGGTCATCTTCCACGCCTCTCGTGGAACATACTTGTCAGTTCTTAATCTCCTCGCCTTCTTTATATTGCTGTCTCTATTCACAGCCACATGCTCCTTAACTTTTATTATTATTCATGTTTCATATATAAACTTACTCTAGACTTCTGCACAACCGTATACACTTATCTATTTATATTTATAATCATTATTCAAACTGTATTTTGTAAATTGTAAATATATTATATTTATTTATTTAAACGTGCTGCTTGCTTAGTTATTATTGTAAAACCTTTCTCTTGCCCTTTCATAATTATAATTTATGTAAACCTTAGCGAGAATGTTTATGGCGGCAGATTGACTTATTATTGTATAATAATTATTAATTTTAAGTCTAAAATATTCTGTTATTTCTCCAAAACTAAAACTAAATAAAATAAACCTAGGTAACAATTTCGATATAATTTTTTATATAACTATGATCACTAGCATTTAAAATAGGCCGAGTCTGTCTTGAATGCTACACTCTTCCAATGACGTATTTGACTAATTCCAAAAAGTAAGGTATGTATAAATCTTCTTATAGGATTTGGGACACTATAAGTCAGTACATTTAAAATTTATATTTTGTGAATAAGGAATAGAGAAATAATTAGTAAATTTTGAAAATACATGCACCAACATTCATCACCAGTTAATTTATTAACAATGGCTAGACGACAGTTCGACCACAAGAAGTGTGAACTCTAACAATTCTTATTAGAACCTTTCTTCTTGGAGATTACATATATATAGTATAAAATACGCATACAATAATAATTTTAGTACGTTATGTACACAAATTTTTAATTACATTAAAATTAGTTTCAATTGTCAAACAAAAAGGGGTTCAAAGATTTTGGCCTTAGTGATTAGCCGCCATTTTGGTTTTCTTTTTCAGGTCGGACGCGAACAATTCCACCATAGATAGAGAAACATAGTATAAAGAAAAAAAAACATAGTTATTTCGAAGTAAAGATGGACATAATAAGTAGGTACTACAAATATGATTAAAAATGAACTTTGCGTTTTTCGCATCTATTTGTATTTACATTAATTAATTCAATTTACAACAAATTTAGTTCCTAAGTTATCATTGCCTGTTTAGTTATAATAAACAAGAAGTTAAATAATGTGTCAGTTAAAATATTATGAATATCAAATATATAAAATTACAAAAAATAAAAGTAAATTTAATTTGGGACTCTATCGATATACATTGGCAGGGTTGTGTGCTTGAAGAAAAAAAAAAGATGGCGGTCAGTCAATAAGGCCAGGTTTCATAAATGTCAAAAAATAATACTTTTATCATAAAACATTTTACCATAAAATAGCTTGTTCAATTTTAACTTCACTTAAGTTTTCTGAAAAATATTCATTTAAATAATATTAGCATTTGTTTGTCAATAAATCAAAGAGCTTGCGTTGAACTGCTGCTTCATTTGAACAATTCTATAAATTCGTGACCCACAGGTGATGCGAGTGAAATATATGACAAAATATATTTGTTGTTATTTGACAAGGGGCAAAAAATAGTGGATAGATGTCATGTATTCGTATCTACAGAATCTACACCGTATATTGTTTCTTAGATGCATGTAGCCACAGCTTACTCCAGCGTCTTCATTGTCATTCCGATCTTCAACAGATCAGCAAACTCGAGTTACGCTCAAAGGCACTAATCACCAAACTTGCAACGTTCTTGGGATAATTACTCTCGCACGCCTCAAACGAGATGCCCTGGAGAAATCACCCCGAAATTGGGGTAATTCCACCTTCAAAACGGGGTAATTGTGTTACGCACCGAGGTAAGGCAACATCTCATAATTGGCTTTATTGAGTGTGTTAAGATGCCGAGAAGTCGATGGATAAACTTCTTAATTGGAGTTCGGGAAAAGGTTTTACTTAATGCGTACGCGTCGTAATTACTTAGTTTTTAATGAAAGCTTTTTTCAATAATTTTTTATTGATATGTCATGAGTTAATAATTGATTGTGTGCAGTTACTATCAATAAAACATTTAAAAGTGATCACTTTCGGCGGTTCAATTTATAATAACCAAAAATAATTTACCAATCGGCATTGACGTTAGGCTTCTGGATAAGCACGCTTTCCCAATTTGCCAAATACTTGCACTACATTGTATAAATTGCTGAAAACTAAATAAAGCTCACTAAACTTATTTTTCAAAATTAGCCAAATGGATGTTTCCAGTTATATTGATAAAAGTTAATTTTAACAGATTAGTTTAATGAAAATGAATTCGAAATAATGCGTGAAAAAGTTAAGGGAGGCTCCAGCACTCGAAGAACGGGAGTTCTGAAATGGGGACCACGTACTGGGAAATGTGTACCGGTCCGTCCTTTACTAGATGGACCGACGACCTGGTTAAGAGACTTTGTTCGTTAGACCACGTGGCCGCGTTCAAATTTGGATTGTTTTGTAGCTGTCCCTATCCGAGCTCTATCCTACCCGAGCGCGTACGGTGAGACAGCATACACTACGCGAAGTTATCAACCCGTTATTTGGATGTTTCGTAGTCCAGGGATCATTTGAAGGATACAGTATATTATGTAACCATTTTTTTAATACAGTATACTAATGAAATTTCAGGTGTCGGTGGTTTTTCCAAATTGTTCTAAATTGATTCATACTCTTGTAAATCAGGGTCAAAGTTAGGGCTTTTTACTACCGTAAAATACAATTCTTTGACGCCCTGTAACTCTGGAAGTATATATTTAAACGAAAATCTGACTCACCACCGACACAGATATTTGTTTCTAGATTGTGTCTTGAAAATTTCATAGATTTTCATAGCTTAATACTCAAAATATGACTGGACTACGTTTGTATGGGCGCTTTGACACCAGCATACCCTCTTAAGGTCGCGGGGAGTCGCTGGATGCGGGTGTCCCGGGATAGGACAATGTGGCGTACCATGGGGGAGCCTAATGTCCAGAAGTGAACGTTTCCTGGCTGATGATGAAACAAAAGCTATGTTTGTTTACGGTACAAATTCTCTTATAATCAATATATTCGAAAGCGCTTCTAGCAGGCTAAAAAGTTTGCAAGAGAAACACTTTCTTTAGACAGAAATCCCTTAAGAATTCTAGGCAGGAACCCTCACAGGGCATCGCAAACTTAACAAGCACCTGACCTACATGCATCTAGGAGACGATACGATTTGCAGATTCTGTAAAGAGGAAGAGGAGACACCTATCCACATCCTGTGTCACTGCGATGCACTCCATCACAGTAGACAACAGTACCTTGGAGGGCATATCGTCACACCAGAAGATATTAAGGTCTCCACCCCTAGAGATATCGTCCGATATATGATCGGAATGGGCCTCGGGGAAGTGCTTTTGAAGACACAATTGATCTAGTCGCATTGATTGGTTGGGCCCGATGGACCACCCCCTTGTCTTAATTAAATAAATAATTAATACATATTATTATATTATCTTTACCATTCAATCAATTTGAGGTTACTTACGAATGAATAACAAATACTACGGGATACGACGACATAAAAAGACCTGAAGTAACGCGTCACCGGATCGAATAAAACGAATCCGATTCGGGAAGTGAATACGTAATGAACATTAAACCTGCTCCAGCTCCAGCTACCGAGTAACTGTGATTTACTCGCGACCCGCGGAGGTGATCTCGATAGCTTTTATTGGATAATCGATTGTTATTACGATACCGACGGCTTTCAATTGGTCTCGTGGAACTGTTACTTCAAGTGTAATGTTTTCAATCGTTGTTTTAGTATAAAACTTAATACTTTAGCAGAATAATGTGTCGCTTTTAGTGTTCCGTAACTCAAAAGGAAAAATATGACCCTTATAGGATCACTTTGTTGTCTGTTCATTTTTATCAGAAATGCGTGTAGGTATCTAGTTTAAATTGATAATTTTTTTAATGTACAGTCCCTTGGATCTGCCAAATAATCAAGCTGAATTATATGGCCGTTTATGCCTGACACTTTGGCGATTTCTTTTACGAGTGCTACGAATCAAAACTTATTAATATTGTGTACAGTTTATCGTTATTTTTGACCAAAATCTTAGCAAAATCATCACATCTTTTCGTTACGTGTTTTTAATGACTATACAAAGTTATAACTGGCCATTAAACTGTCGTGCCGAAGAGTCTGTACAACTTTTTGAAAGCCAATCGGTAACTGTTCCGTTGCACAGTAACAGTGATTTGCTCTTAGGTTTATATCGATACCTGTTATTGGATAATCAATCGTTATTACGATGCCTGTGGGTTTGAATTGGTATTACACACGCGTGATGGTTATTTAGGGATGTTAATGGCGAATACCTCGCAGGATTCGAGTATAATTTGATTTATCCATTTTGAATGTATTCTAATTGAATTACAATACACTAGTACACGTTCACTATATTGGTTGGGTTGAAAATTGTCTTCGCGGACATGTAGCTTGGAAAAAAGACTATACACGTACACGACTTTAGTTTGTAATTAAAATACATTTGCCATAAATATAGTATGTCGTAGACAGATTGGTTTCTATCTGCATTTTAGCCTTTCTAACATAATGGAATTGACATAAGAGAGAATGAGATAAATATATATACATTATACGTAACGTCGAAATGAGCTTATTGCACCTTTTCGTAAAAAAAACACTTTAATACTGCATCATTTAACCTACAGAACAAGTTACAAACATTTGAGTTGTCAAAAAGCGGGGAGCTGTGTTACAAGACGTGCACACCTGACTATTGTCATCTCTTTTTAATAAACGAAATACCGTCTTTAAAATGACAAGTATCCAGTATCAATTGAATCGTTCAACTTGAAATAATCTAGCTTATCTTTGGCATTAAGAGGGTATGCTGTTGTCAAAGCGCCCATACAAACGTAGTCCAGTCATATTTTGAGTATTAAGCTATTAAAATCTATGAAATTTTCAAGACACAATCTAGAAACAAATATCTGTGTCGGTGGTGAGTCAGATTTTCGTTTAAATATATACTTCCAGAGTTACAGGGCGTCAAAGTATTGTATTTTTCGGTAATAAAAAGCCCCAACTTTGAACCTGTTTTACAAGAGTATGAATCAATTTAGAACAATTTGGAAAAACTACCGACATCTGAAATTTTATTAGTATACTGTATTGAAAAAATGGCTACATAATATACTGTATCCTTCAAATGATCACTGGACTACGAAACATCCAAATAACGGGTTGATAACTTCGCGTAGTGTATGCTGTCTCACCGTACGAGCTCGGGTAGGATAGGGCTCGGAGAGGGACAGCTACAAAACAATGCAACCTTGAACGCGGCCACGTGGTCTTACCAACATAGCCTCTTAACATTAGAGTAAGAAACAGTCTCCGTTCCGTCGTGGGTAAAAATAAATACTGTCGTAACATTAGAGAATTGGGGTGTGCGCTCTAGGAAGTGCCATTGACAGCTAGACTGGGTGCTGCTGCTGCGTTCATGAAGTAAGGGTGCGTTCAAGTAAAGGTGCGGGCGCTTGCAACCAAACAAAAGTATTTGACCAAAGAATAGATACGACATTAAAACATTAAAGGGAAATAATCTAAAGATTCCGTGCCTTGCAGACTAAGTCACGGCTCAGCTCATGGCCAAGCTCAGTTGTGTAGAGCGTCAGTCCTTGAACAATCGAGGTCTGGGTTCGATCCTCTCTTGTACCAATGAGTTCCAATTTGTTATTTAGAATTTATGTATCTATGATAAAAAAACATTAAGATTCGCTTTTTGGTGAAGGAAAACATCGTGAGGAAACCTGCACACTCCTGAGAAGAAATTCAAAGGTGTGTGCGAAGTTTACCAATCCGCACTGGTCCCGTGTGGTGGACTATGTCCCATACACTCTCTGTAGGAGAGTAGGACTGAGCCCTTGCAGTGTGGACATATACAGGCTGTTAAGATTCTTTTCTTTATGGAATACTCGTGAGGGACACAGATCTTGAGGGGATTTGCTACATTTGTGGCACGCCGCATCGCCGTAAGATGTTGTTGCAACATTTGCACAACAACAACAAGCGAACTTCGTCTATTGCAGCTCAAGCCGATAGCGTTAATTATTTAGTAGTAACAAACGGACGGACGGATCAAGTCACACCACAAAGATTATTAGATTTTAAGCTTTATAAGTACGCGTAGATATATGGTATATTAATATACCTAATTTTGAATAGTATAATATAATATCACATTGTAAACGTAATAGACAATTAACAAATACAGCTTACGAAATCAAAATGGTGAAACTGTGCCAATTTTGACGCAATAAATTACAGCAGTTGCTTTGTAACTGCTACACACGTAAAATTTAAGTAGCTCTATTTTCGTTATGATTAATAAGAGAAACAGCCAAGTCACCTGACGCCCCAACATTACACCTCAGAGATACACAAGGAGGATAGGAGCATACAATATTAAAAGTTTATGCTGACGCTTTGTGCCCGCAACTTCATTCTTTTTTCACTCTTCATTTCACAGTATTTTACGTAAAAAGGCAAAGGAATTAAAATACTGATTCTAGAAGTGGTCATAGAACAGGCATTATAAAAATTAATATACAACTTTCATTTCCTACCCACTAGGATAACAGATTCACAGTTGATTCCCATCCACGATATATAACTTACGTCCTTGGGTAGAGCGTCAGTCCTTGAACGATCGAGGTCTGGGTTCGATCCTGGCTCGTACCAATGAGTTACAATTTGTTATTTGGAATTTATGTACTTATGATCATCGTGAAAACATCGTGACGCAAACTGCAAACTCCTTCGAAGAAATTTAAAGGTGTGTGTGAAGTCTACCAATCCGCACTGGTCCCGCGTGGTGGACTATTTTTTATTATTATTTATTTATTAATCAAATATAATTTTTTACAATATTTGCTTAAAGTGTACTTAATCCTATTACAAGGGTTGTCTGTACACCGTGTGCCTCGTCTATTTTACAATACTCACATTCTATCGCATTCTAATGCAGTGTTTTAGTATTGTAAGATGAGGGTATTTTAACAAATACCTTCATCCCGCAATACCAAAACACTGCATTGTTCGCTGAGTGTGACTGGTGTGTGTAGTGAGTGTAAAGTATACGTTTGTGTGTGTGTGCTGTGTAATTTAATATTATTGTGAATGTTCATTACTTTGTAATACGAAAACAGTCCAGCATAGTTGGTTTTGAGTTCTTCTATTTTATATGGCACTATTGTTTTTATGATTCTAGCTTGAATTTTTTGGAATGTCTCATACACTCTCTGTAGGAGAGTAGGCCTGAGCCCCTGCAGTGGGGACATATTGCTGTCGATATATTGCTATAAGTAACTGGTTACCAATTTGTAACTCCTCGAGTAGCAAACATTTACCGGGCCGGCCCTCTACTAGATGGACCGAGGGTAGTCACTGGATGCAAGTGGCTTGGGACCGGTTAAAGCGGCATGACACGTAGGAGGCCTATGTCCAGCAGTGGACGTGTCCTGGCTGATGATGAGGATGATGAATAAGTTTACTTGCAGTATGCATCATCGCGGTCTGTCGCGGATAATTTTAGTCTAAAACCATTGAATTGTAATATCTATAATCTCGCTGCCAACCGCTAATCCCGGCGCTAGTAAATCAACGCCGCCATCAAAGGTAAGCTGGTAATGAATTGTTTATGAAATCGCCAAATTTGTAAATGGAATGTGCGGCGTCTCCTTTAAGCATTAATTTCCTCTCAAACGGTACACGGCGCGCTAGTTGCTGCAAATCGTAGGTTTCGCTTGCTCGTTGATTAATTAAATACTGATTCAATGCCATTTGAAGGCGACAAGACTGTGTAAAGAGCACTTATAGGTAACGGCAGTTAACCGCCTTCGTGTGGCTTCACGGTTCAAATTCAAATATTTTGTGAATATATGTTTAAGCATACCAGCCAAGTGCGAGTCAGATTCGCGCGAATAATTAACATATTGGAACATTTTGTAATGGTAAAAGCGATTTTAATGAGATATTATTTAAAAAAAATCTTTTTAGGTGTATTCCTATCCTTGCTTATTTCGATGCTACAAATACATAGCCAATAAAGGCTTTTCTTTTAACGTTGTTCTGTCTTAAATGATAGTTACTTACAATAAATCTAAACAAAGTTCCGGAAACTGTTGAAATAGATCAGCCCCAAATATCAGGGTCAGCAAAACAAACACATCCCGAAGTAATCTACAGGCAGCGAGTTGTACAAGCATCCATTTCCGCTTGGTAGCATTTTAATGGTCGCCACAAATCTCTCTACTCAAAAGCTTAAGTTGATTCCCATTTCCACTTAATCGTAATCCAACTTCACCGCCGAATATTATTTCAATAAACAGAATTCCCGTAAATACCGGAAAGGCAATGCTAATTCTTCAGAATAACTCGGACTTCTTGAGGGAGATCCATTGACTTAATAAACTATATACACGACATACAAGTACGGGTATATACCACATATCAAAATCCGTCTACGTTCTGATCTAAATCAATCATAATTTTTAAAACCCATAATTGTTATTATAGGCCCTAATATATTTAAACTTTGCACTATACAGGGCTTAGAATTCTATGTTAATATTGTTGAAATAAATGTGCAAAACCTCAAGTAATATTTTTGTTTACATTAATATTTAGAGTACAATTTAAAAACAAAATTTTGCACTTTAATATTGATAAATAGCGTCGGTGGCGCAATGGATAAGGCGCGGGCTCTCAATCTGAGGGTACCGGGTTCGAATCCAGCCGTGTACCTATGAGTTGTTTTTCAATTCAAGTACATTATCCGATTGCTTAACGGTGAAGGAAAACATCGTGAGGAAGCCTGCATGTCTTGAACAGGCATGTGAAGTCCGCCGATCCGCACTGGGCCCGCGTGGTGGACTATGGCCCATACACTCTCTGTAGGAGAGTAGGCCTGAGCCCCTCCAGTGGGGACATATATAGGCTGTTGATGATGATTGATAAATAAATGATTTTATATTTAGGCATGGTTGTTTATTTACCAGTACTGTATTCCTAAAATTTCAGCAAAACATATTTTTTTCATGTCATTTAAGATTGTAAAGTTTTCTGAATTATTTAATTTTGTAATTTTGTGTTTTTGTTTGTAATATATTAGTAAAATTATATTCAATTTTAAACTCGTTCAGTATCTGAATCCGGAGTGAAAGCTGAGTTCCAAGCACTCACTCTGTTGATTACTTGCTTGCAGACTATTAACGTGTCTATATAATTTACAAGTCATTGGGAGAATACATTTTATTTAGTGAAAATCCGGGACCCGGATTAAGGTATCATCTTAGAGGGTGAATTCTAAAATTTTCTCGTATTTTCTTCTTATGAATCATTTAACGTTCGGCCCTGTGTATTTTCCTTTTCAAATGCTTGGGATGTTTAATGAAATTTGTCGTTTTTGTTTCAGGTAAGGGAATCTCTGTGAACTTTGTGAGAATAACGACAGTTGGCAGAATTTGGTGCTTGTAACCGTTATATATTCAGGTAATAACTTCATTTAAGAATCACTTTTAAATATTCGAACTGTCTTTGTTTATCTATACCTAGTTGAACTTATCCGCATATGTACCTATATATATAACTTTGCTTCACTGACTAGGGGTAGAAAACTTATAAACTACAGATTTATATTGGGTGACTCGATTTTAATAGAAAACAAAATTAGGTCAGATAGTTAATTAGGCTATGGCCTTGAGAAATAATTTTGCAGTTCCATTAAAACTGCATTTTGTCAACAGGTTATGGTAAAGTGGTGTTCAATGACTCGTCGAATATATACATGTACCATCAACCTGAATGCCAGATGCGGGTAGATACAGGGTACCGGAAGCAACCGTATAGCCATTCGCTCAGACGCTCTGTGGAAGTCAGTATCTCGGTTGACTTTTAAAAAAGTATTTTAGTAGCGATGTAGGCTAATAGGAAGGGTATCTAGTAGGTGGCTAAATAATATTGAGCAGTTGACGAGCGGTAAGGTTTATTTAAGGCCCGGTTGTCCTATTGCAAGTGTCTCACTCTTACAAGTATAATATTGCAATTAGCCATCCTACTTGTCCGCGTGGAAATCATAGTAGATACTAGTAATCATGTATTCTTTATTTGTACTGTTTATTTCATGGACATGTAACATTATTGGAGAAAAGTATTCCCAACACTCTTTATGAGCTTCAGGAGGAATAACAAAGAATTTGGAATCTTCAAAAGAAG
The DNA here is from genome assembly GCA_910589575.2 of Carcina quercana. NCBI lineage: Eukaryota > Metazoa > Arthropoda > Insecta > Lepidoptera > Depressariidae > Carcina > Carcina quercana. The sequence goes on along the minus strand of OU342447.1, from coordinate 9,223,567 downwards.
AGTAAATAGGCACCTTCTAGACCAACACGTAACATCGTCGACCTCATCGTCACTTACTATCAGGTGAGATTGAGGGAAAGTGTTGGTCTATCTTCAATAATAAATAAAAATATAAATTATATATTAAACGCTATTGAAATAAAACTGGGTTTTAGTCACCCAAACATCTCCCAAAACGCAGATTTTTGCGAGTCTCGAGATTTTTAAATATCGAGTGAAGTTTTTCAAAACGTGTATCGAACTCCATCAAGTTGTAAAAGCTATCTTTAACTAAATTTATAGACTAATATATAACAGTTATTTATACTTTTAAATGCAGTAAAATTGAATTTGTTAACCCTCCGTCTCAGTTATTCTGAACGGATGTCGCCTTAAGAGTCGAAAGAGTAACAGTAGCTCCCTCATTAGCCCTCTTCTACTTATGAACAGAGTTATGAAATAATTCCAAAAAACAAGCCGAACTTTTGTAGTCATTGCTTGTTTACGGTTTTTATGCTGACGCCGAAAGGTCACGAGAATCTCAAAGGAAAGCATATATTTCCCTATATCTTTATCTTGACTCGTCAAGAAACAGACAGAACGACAGAAACGTAATTCGATGAATTTTCCATCTATAGATTTTCATTTCGAAATGACTCCTTAAAAATATAAATGTAAAGATTATCATTGAACTACAATAGGTAAGGAAGTCGAAGTTACTACAATAAATAGATAACAACAATATTCACAATCGCAAAAAAAATGTTTATTTTTTAATTGTCCTGGGTATTTTTTAAATGAATTTAAAAAAATTCTCGCTTCTAAACGCAGGACGCACGCGTAGCGAATCACAGATTAAGTACTAGTTAGTGAATGACATTCCCGCGTCTGTGGTTCTAATATTAGAGTTACAGATTTTCACATAAGCCACGTCTATTAGTATTTCAATACAGCGCCTGCGAGAGAGTGAGAGGTTCAAAGCATACAGCATCACCGTCAAGGAAATTAAATCTGTTCGAGCTTCCCGAGGATTTAACATTTTAATGTGGTGTGTTACACCGAAGTGAATTATTTGAATCCAGTGCTATATAATTTACTTCATTATATTTTTGAATGGTAGGAGTGCTCACCCTGAGGCTTTATGTTAATTAGGAGCTAGTGCTAGCTTGCTTTGTTATATTTCATTATAGGAAAACAACAGTGTTGTAGAACTGCTGTTTAGTGAGAGATTTAGATAAAATTTTGGTAGCTCAGCCAGTAGACAGAAAATTCCTTACCACCAATCAAACCGAGTATTGGAGACTATCACCAGTAATCGAATCTGAGACTTTCGGATTGTGGGTCAAATAGTAATCTACGGATATGATTATTCATATTTAAATTTATTGAAACAAATAATAACAATGCACAAACACATGTATAAAAACTAAAGTAATAATAAATCGGCGTCGTGGCCGAGTGTCCAATAATAATTTTTTATTATTATTAATGCCATTGCCCATATTACATGAAATGATTGATTCATAATATTGTTCATAGGATAGTCAATAGTCATAGTCTAATACGAACTCTTACTTTTATTTAGAAAAAGATAACACGTGTAAATCTTAAAGTTTTTAAAGTTGCCGTGATGGCTATTATAGTTATAAAGACACAATATCTGGGCGACCGAGCAAAGCTCGTAGTTCTTTAAAAACAAACAAAAACTTTATTTCTGCCCCTAAACACGCAAAAAACAAAAATAAAAGCAATTTTCCAACCGGGATTTGAACGCGGATATCTCGGACGGAATGACACGTGTGAACCAATCGGCTAAAGTGATTATGTTTGACAGCGTGAAATTTCCCATCATATTTTAGCGTCGAATAATGCGAAAGAAAAAGTGCATGAAAACTCGAAAACGCGCGTTTGCCCAGACATGAGATTAATCTAGATCGATTTTTCGCCCCCGAATACTCCCAAATACCAAATTTCAGCGAAATCGCTGGAGTCGTTTCGGAGATCCGAATTGCTCGTTTAGACATAGACACAACTTTATTTAAGGTATTATTAAATTTTATTTATACATTAAAAAAAAAGACAAGCCGTTGAATAAAAAGGCAGAGAATTACGTAATATTCCGAACATGAAATATCAATTGACAAGTAAATTGAAGCAAATTACTCTTCATACGCTCCGTAATCTAATCAAAGCGATAAAACGGGACGGCTGCGACTGGGGTGAAGACAATATGTCTTGTCGAAACACGGGATTTGTACACAGTGAATCGGCAACTATCCTGATCGCATAGCAACCGTCCTTAGTGGTAATCCAAGCTGCAAAAGTGAGTTTTTAGGCCACATATCTGATGAAAATTTGAAACATTGTAGTCTCATTCTTCCGTCCTTCGAGTCGGGTTCGTCCATTGTCACTTCAGCTTACTGACTCGTCGAGCTATGTCAGTGACTTTATACCATCTACGTATTTCTTCATTCCGGATTTTATGCCTTATCAGACTCTGAGTATGAGCTTTGCTTCGATAGTTTTTTGAATCTAAGATTCCAGTTTACAACGACCTTCACCGAGATGGTTAATGGATGAAAAGTATTTTATATCAAATTAAATATGTCAATAAATATATTTCAAATGGGTAAAAAAAATTCATGCAGAATTCAGAAGAATTAATTAACAATTAATTTTTAGTATGGAATTTGTCTATTAAAAAACAGTGAAATGTTTAAAAAATTGATAATTGATTATATTCTGGACTGATTTTTTTGTCAAACCATTTTCAATATATTTATTGAGATATTTAACTTGATTTAAAATACTCTTCATCCATTAACCAGCTTGGTGAATGTCGTTCTATACTGGTATCCTATTATATCCTATTAGAACTTGTAGGTTTGGAAAATAATTACAGACCAGTATGTCAAGACTTGTAAAATAACAATCTGTCGACACAAACGATTTTTATCGCTTCCGACACGCTACTTCCCCTAATTCCTAATCTCTAACCACTTAACGTAAAATTCTATGCCTACCCACACTACTTGTGGGTACTTCCGGTGAAAAACGCAACCGGAAACGGTTACAGCGGCAGTTTCCGGCTGCGACGGAAGCTCGCGTGTCCACGATAATGGTGGCTTCCGTCCCGGTGCCGCAAATCATTAGTGGTGCGATTTTTTCTTGTCGGAATGAGGGTAGGTGCGTAATTGCGGTTGGTTTGATAATTAAGGCAAAAGTAAGAGGTATTTGTGTTTGTTGAAGATAGTGCATTACAGTTGTTTCCTAGTAGGCAATCTACCCACAATGCAATCTAGTAGTTCAGTACATTTTAAAAGGGATACAAAGGTATGCCCATAAAACTTCCTGTAGGTGGCTGTGTTGTTCCTACTTACCTCAAGTAGACTCACTCGTAGTACCTTATTATTATTTTATTAATATACTTATTATATACTTCTTTCATATATATTTATTTATTGATATTAAAATATACATCACTATATACAGTACACTACCACTGAGCAAGCAATCATTAAACTCATCATTATTTTTCTAACACATCTATTTATTTATTCTATTTATACATTTAACTGGTATCTTTGCACACGCAACCGCACCCACCTCGTGCTCCGCTGACAACCAGCGCTGTCGCTGCTTGCTGCAGGGACACCAACATGCTGAGTCGGAGGACTTTTTGGCACAGTCATGTACATACTTACCTGTTAATGTTTATTTATTTATTCATAGTTTAGAAATATGTATTTAAGTTATAATTTTTTTGGTAATCTATGTGCCAAATAAACTATTTTCTTTCTTTCATTAAAAAAATTTACACCTTCCAGTCAATAAGGAATCCTTTCGCCATAATAGTCTGTACTAGGTTTAACTCCTGGCATCTTAGTACTAGTGTAGTAGTATATACCGAGAAACATGTGCCGGGCCGATCCACTACTAGATGGACCGATGGCCATATTCTATCGAACAGAAGTCGGTTAAAATATATTAAATGTAGAAACATTTCTAGTGGATCACGTCCGCGTGATAAGAGACAAATGCCGTATGGAGTGTAGTCGATTGATCAACTCCGACTACAGGCTCTCGTCGGCCCCTCTCAGGCAATATTGATCATTCGGCGTGGTGCAAAACAGCGGAGATTATCAAGAGAGGCTGTTAAAAGAAGATATTTCCTTAAACGTGCGGTTACTGGAATGCACTACATTTTTCTTCGTTCCCCGAAAACTACAACTTGAGAATCTTAAATCGTAAATAGTCACCTTCTAGACGAATGCGTAACATCGTCGACCTCATCGTCACTTAACATCAGGTGAGATTGAGGTCAAGCTTTGATCTATCTTTTACAAAAAGAAGTCTACGAAATAGTAGCTTCAAAAGTAAACTAAAAACTTATGGTAATATTCATAATTAAAATATGATTTTGTGTTTGTGATTATTTCATTGTGTTTATGCAGCTATTTTTTTGTCTTTATTGATTTATGTTTTATTAATTATATAAAAAATATATAACTAATAGTGATTTGGTGTACATTTGGTGATTTTGGAACGTGAACTGTGGAGCGTTGTCTTACGATGATTATTTAGTTATCTTACGGTAGTTATAGTTAGAAATAATAACACTTAAACGCCGAATAAATAAGTCTCGGTCCAGCTTCAAATCAGCGCTGTGGTCATTGGGTCACAGCATCGGGCTGAGCTGGTGCCGTTTTCCAAGCTAACTCAAAAGAAGAGTAAATAGGCACCTTCTAGACCAACACGTAACATCTTCGACCTCATCGTCACTTACCATCAGGTGAGATTGAGGTCAAGTGTTGGTCTATCTTCAATAAAAAAAAAGAGGCTATGTTGGTTAGACCACGTGGCCGCGTTCAAATTTGGATTGTTTTGTAGCTGTCCCTATCCGAGCCTTATCCTACCCGAGCGCGTACGGTGAGACAGCATACACTACGCGAAGTTATCCACCCATTATTTGGATGTTTCGTAGTCCAGGGATCATTTAAAGGATACAGTATATTATGTAACCATTTTTTTAATACAGTATACTAATGAAATTTCAGATGTCAATGGTTTTTTCAAATTGTTCTAAATTGATTCATACTCTTGTAAATCAGGTTCAAAGTTGGGGCTTTTTACTACCGTAAAATACAATTCTTTGACGCCCTGTAACTCTGGAAGTATATATTTAAACGAAAATCTGACTCACCACCGACACAGATATTTGTTTCTAGATTGTGTGTTGAAAATTTCATAGATTTTCATAGCTTAATACCCAAATATGACTGGACTACGTTTGTATGGGCGCTTTGACACCAGCATACCCTCTTAATTTTGCTGTAATGATTTGTTTATGTTTTCTGTATGTGTCATGTGTGTGTATTTTTTCCCCATTAAGTGTTTTTTTTAGCTTGGAATAAATTATTTTCTTTCTTTCAAATACTCTCCGGAATCTCTTGAATCGTTCCACAAGCTCTTGTCTATCATTCCACCCTGTATTGTGTTATTATATATCAGTGACATCTGTGACCCGTTGACGTCGAAAATTGCCGATTCGTGCTACAGTGACTGCGCACATTACATTTTCGACGTCGGCCATTTTTTTGTCTTTGATCTTGGAGTAATTGTAAACCGAGAGCGTACTGAAAGGGCAGTGGTTTAGTATTTCAATGTCAATCATTCAGATAAGAGTACGTACTTCGAATTTGATACAGATATGTACAGAGGATTGATTTGTATGTATGATGGGTTAGCACTTGGCCTTTGTCTCAATTATAAGACCGGGTGGTAAGCGTAAGCGTGCGCACCCAGAAGCCTCAACCTAATAAGGCTCTGCTACCTTCCATACTGGAACACAACAGTGCTATTAATGCTGATGTTTGGTGGCAGACTTAGGTAACTACCCTGGCGATAGAAAATGCCCTAGCACCAACCAAACCGAGTACCGATAGGTACCCCCACTGGGAATCTAACCCGGGACCTCCGGACTGTGAGTCCAACATTTAACCATTAGGCCACGGAGGCCGTTAGACACAAGAAACGTACACATGGATATAATTTTTGTGTTGAATTGAAATAGTAATTTCAAAAATATTCTTGTCTCTTGTTATCTAATAGAAAATAGAATGGGACAGATAGCTGTTTTTTTTATATTCTGTTATGGCAACACTGTTATGTGACATATTTTTCAAACAGTCATCTATTCGTCCAAAGAGCCTAACGGAGCTATACTAAAACAGCTAATAGTTACGTAAAACAGTTTATTTTTCTTTTTTAACCATAAATAATTCTTTGAACTTAAAGTACTGTAACGATAAAATTGAATTGAAACGTAAAAAACAAAAGACATTCTCCGCATTTCAAATGTCACTGTATCGAGATATTCATTTGCCCTTTTATGAAATATAAAACGGAATACCTTTTTTAAATTATTTCTTGGCCAATTTGAGTGAAATGGGTGGCGCGGCACACAAGGGCTGGCGGGAAATAGGTCGGAAAGGGTGGGAACGGGGCGAACGGGTTGAAAATGGGGGGTTATTAGCCAGATTCGATAATTAATGCAATAAATATCGACTCCCGATGTTTGCCACTTTATTAATAATGTTATTGAAATAGATTTTAGAATAAGGGCCTCAATGGTTGCAGAATAAGTGATTTAGTAATAGTTTGAACTGCATGTAATATTGAACTTGTTTTATCGATTAATTGTTTTGCTGCCCGCTCGCGGTCAACATTACTTCCTTACAGGTAACTGTGAATCGTGTAAGTAGTAAGTGAATCGATATGTCCAATATCAAAATTATAGCTTAAGTTGCTTGACTGTAAAAAAATCCCTCCCCTTCGAAGAAGTGACCTCAAAATGGCATTTCCTTCCCTAGGGAACAAAATAAATTTTTGGATTTGTTTCCGGTGGTGTTTACTTATTATTATTCTAGTATCTATTTATGTACACAATTATTGCATTGTAAATATTACAAAATATAACATTTTGTCTATTACATTTATTGATCCATTAACAATTCAAAAATTGTGTTTGAATTTACATAATACTACAATAATAATTTAAAATTATCTTAGAATTACTTATGTCTGAGAAATATACATTAATACATAAAAAATAATAACTAAAAATCTCAACCCTTTTCCTATTAACTTTGTTTTGAGCTCCTGTAAATGTATGTAACCTGCTTTCGACCTTCAATTTTACAGGCAACTTACAATTACAATTTTATTGGAAAATGTGGTTCCTTGGTTTAAAATTCCATGACTACATTGATTCCGATTTAAGGATTATTTAAGTACCCTAAAATATATAATTTTTTTGTTTTTATTTTCCGCCTAGCTTGTCTATTATTATTATTTTATCGCATATATCGATCGCATATTTTTCAATTTTATACAGATGACGTCACATTTCTTAATGACTTTTAAACATTCGACTTCAGATTAACAAAATTATTGTATCAAATCTTTACTTACATGTAGTGCTATTTGTCGTATTTACATTTCGGTATTTGTCGGTGGTGTATTGTATGAGCTGTGTTGAGGCACAACGCACCGACAAGAATTTTCTAATGTAGGTCACATGTAAAGCTTGACAAGTCGCGAGCTACGGGACATATTAAAATAGGAATTGTAAGCAGAAATCCTGCGCAGAATTGGGAAAAATCTCTTTAGTGTTGCATAAAGAGAAATTCCACGTATGCTTGTACGACACTTCTAATCTAATAAACGGTCGAGTGTGGGTTGGATTCGCGGACCGAAATTATAAATATTAGATGCGCCTGACGAAATCATTGAGCAATTGTTAACAATATAGTATTAAGAATATAACGTCAGGCGCTAACAGTTTGTAATCGTAAAGTGGATATTTTAATATTACAGAATTGAAACTTTATACTTTTAAGACAAGGCTTTAAGAGAAGGCTTCTTGCCTTTCAGTATTCTAGGTCAATAGGAAGAACGCTATAAGTTTTGATTCGCTTTCAAGGGAAGTCGTTAAAATAAGCGTCATAATCGGCTGAATCTGTTAATTGCGTTGACGTAGAATTTTTTTTTTACAAATCAAAGGGATTGCAGACTTGAGTATTTTATAGTAGTGTCTCTGTGAGCTGCAGATCTCGTGAGCACATACTTTGCCCCACAGAGCCAGTCAGATCTTTTTAATTATCGACGAAATTAAGGCATAAATAACACCCAGTAAAGATTTATCGCTAAGGATATCGTTGCGGCACCTAGAACATATTAATTGGTTTTAGCCCTGTTAGTTAGTTTACATCCCTATATTTATGAATTCACCCAGATGGAAATGAGAATAAATCGATTGTATTGGAGTTTTTGAGAAAAAGGGTCTCGACAGACAGATGGACAACCAAGTTATCCTACAATGGTTATTTTTATCTTTTTGAGTTAAACCTTAAGAAGAGGCACGACGTAGTTATAAAATTTTAGTCTCAGTCTGAAATCCATGCAGAAAAAGTATCTGGTACCAGAATATAATATGGCAAAAATATGTGTAAAGCACACCACTTTTCTTCTCGGTTTTATGTACATTTGTGTAGACTCCTACGACTTCGTTAAAATATTACAGCCTCCTTGTTATATGTAAAAATACCGCTTTCAAAGCAGACATTTTGAGAATTTTATGAGTTCCGCCGCTAGGGCAGCGAGTGATTGTTATGGGTCTCTCTCTCGTACTTTATGGTATGTTCTTAAGACGCCATGTTGTCTCTTTGAGTCTCACTGACTAACAGAAGTACATTGTACTGCATTATATTTCGTTTTTAGAAGCAGTGTCTGTAAACCCAGTTGAGATAGTCAAAGCCACAAAATTAAACATTTGATTTTAAACATTCTTTAAATTTTCGACCTATGTACTAGGAAACCAGGAGTAGTGAAGTGAACCAGACCTACAAACAAGACGTCTGCTTCTTTGGATATTTTATAAGGCAATTTAAAGATGAATACGAGTAGAAATAGAAACCGGAATCATAACAAGTTAACTAGAAACCGACTTCAACTGCCCTAAAAGATTCTCATTAAAAAAATGGTTTTCTCATTAATGTCACTGTCAGAACTGGACCAAATTGAAATGGGACATCACGGAAAGCAGCTTTCAAATAGAAAAAGCCGTTCAGGCGGCAGAGCGTGCCAAACAATTATACAATATACATTCATACATGACCCTCCTTTTGGCGCAGTCGGGTAAAACACATTAATCTATGCAGAATATGGAAAAGAAATACAGAGCAAATAAAATATTTACCAATATAAGATTGTATGTTTGTGAAATGTTAACATATTAAGAGGTTATGTTGGTAAGACCACGTGGTCGGTTTCAAGGTTGCATTGTTTTGTAGCTGTCCCTCTCCGAGCCCTATCCTACCCGAGCGCGTACGGTGAGACAGCATACATTACGCGATGTTATCCACCCGTTATTTGGATGTTTCGTAGTCCAGGGATTATTTGAAGGATACAGTATATTATGTAACCATTTTTTTAATACAGTATACAAATGAAATTTCAGATGTCGGTGGTTTTTCCAAATTGTTCTAAATTGATTCATACTCTTGTAAATCAGGTTCAAAGTTGGGGCTTTTTAATACCGTAAAATACATATCTTTGACACCCTGTAACTCTGGAAGTATATATCTAAACGAAAATCTGACTCACCACCGACACAGATATTTGTTTCTAGATTGTGTCTTGAAAATTTCATAGATTTTCATAGCTTAATACTCAAAATATTACTGGACTACGTTTGTATGGGCGCTTTGACACCAGCATACCCTCTTAAACGCCTCCGTGACCTAATGGCTAAATGTTGGACTCACAATCCAGAGGTCCCGGGATCGATCCCCAGTGGGGGATTGGTTGGTGGTAGAGCATTTTCTATGTCCGCCTGGCTAGCTACCATCATGTTACCTAAGTCCGCCGACAATAAGCTGTGTTAATAGTACTATTGCCCTTCTTATTTATAGGATTCTTCTGCCCCAAGGTTGCCTGGAAGAGATCGCTCTTAGCGATAAGGCCACCTTCATTGTACCTTTTATGTTCTTTTCTGTTCTGTTTGGTTTTGTGTATGTGTGTGCAATAAAGATTATTTAAATTGAATTGAATATTGCGTTCCGGTATGGTTATTAGCCAGTGCCTCATTGGGTATAGGATTCTAGGTGCGCTCGCTTACCATCCTTATCATCACTAAAATTTACTTTAAAAAAAACATACACACGAAGGTTGCTCCTTTTGCGTACGTCGTAGTCGGGCAATTAGGACACTACTAACCATTTCTAGAAGCATTTCGTCGTATTTTTAACCCCTTATATCTCCAGCTTGAGTAATACTAGAGAACCCAACTTCTCTGTACAAGATGTAATTTCCAGGTTTATGAAACACGCCAAGTTTGATTTGTCGAGCTTTATTAGTTTAGATTTTATTAATACCTAAAATAAACGACTTCGCTAGTGACGTGTGACGTGATATAGTGTACGTGAACACACATTAAAATCAGCCATAAATTAGTCCCAACAAACTATCGCAAGATGTCACCTAAAATATTTCTGTTCATTAGTGTATTTCACTCAGGACAAACCACATGAAAACTTCATGTTACCGTCTTTGCTGACGATAACAGACAGCTTTGATGTATCGTTTCTTACCGTACCGATGTATCGTACCTTGGAGGAGGCCTATGCCCAGCATTGGACGTTTCCCGGCTGCTGCTGCTGCTGATGACGCTGTTGATTTTATTATGCCGGGAAGTGAACTCTTAACCTTTATCTGTACTGTATATTACACCTTATACCTAATGATATCACATCTAAAGAATTTCTCGTCGACGTAGTACCCCCGGGGATGTCTACTAAATTAAAATGACCCAAAAAGAACACGGGTTGGAAAGGTTCGGTTCACAGGTAGGGTAATTTAATAATAGCCCCTTCGCTCTTGATAAGGGCTATCGATTTGTAATATTTACCCAGGACGGGGTTAAGGGTGTTAGACTATAAAAAAATTAGATGGAAGCGACTTGTTCTTTCTTTGAATCCGAGAGGCTGAGGCCTACTCTCCTACAGAGAGTGTATGGGACATAGCTCACCAAGCGGCCCCAGTTTTATCCCGATCGCACAAATTCAATTGGGAGAATTTCTGAATTGAAAGCAGTCGATGTCGCGGGCAAAAGCTTTAATAACTGGCATTTAGTAGCTCCCAACGCAAACCCCTCACAGCCTGCTTGGGTGTAATAAGTTTGACGGCTGGCTGGCTGGCAACGTAGCTCTCGAACGGATGGACCGATTTTGATGCGTTTTTTTACGTGAAAACAAGTTTCCTTGCGGTGTTTCTTAGCTATATTTGGTATAAATTAATTTATCGGTTAGAATAGTAGATGTTAATTTTTGTATGATTATTGCATAGTTTTTTTCTTCAAAATTTCATTTCAACCATTAAATGTCAGATATTTCACCGATCATTTCTCTTCCTTTCTTTACATCATAAATTTTAGCTGCTACATCTACTTAATTTTAGTTATTCCGCGCACTTGTGACGTCGTAGCACAATGCATTATTCCGCCCGGCTTTTGACCCGTTTCCCTGCGCTTTAGTGCCCCCGCCGCCCCTCAGAACCGGGAACCGGATATAGATGAGACTTACCCGGATAACTTTGATTTGAATTGTTATTATCCATCTTAAGCTTATGTAGTTAACTGATTTCCCCTGAGAGGTACTTATTACAATTTACAAGTATTCGAATCACTTCAAATCAAATACAAAAATCAGCCCAGTGCTTGTCGGACTCATTGCTGCTGGACATAGGCCTCCCTCATGGTACGCCACATCGACCGGTCCCGAGCCACCTGCATCCAGCGACTCCCTGCGACTCTAACCAGGTCGTCGGTCCATCTAATAGGGGGACGGCCTGGTAGAAGTTTCCCGGTACGTGGTTGCCACTCGAGAACCTTTACTCCCCACCGGTTATCGGTTCTTCGAGCGATGTGGCCTACCTATTGCCACTTCAGCTCACTGACTCGTCGAGCTATGTCGGTGACCTTCATTTGTCTACGGATTTCCTCATTCCGGACCTTATCACAACTGTAATGCCGTGCAGTATTTCAAACAAGATCCAGCTAAAAATGCATAAATCGGGTTCCGTACCTCGAAAGGAAAAGAGTTTGTTGTCTGTCTGTCTCTCTGTCAAAACCACTTTTCTCGGGGACGCGTGTTTGTCTCATTTCATTAAATGGTTCACGAAAGATAATTTTTGAAGTCCGTCCCAGTGAACATTTAATATGAAAAATAAATGTGTAAAAGATTTATTGTATAAATCTTTTCTCTAAACAATCCTTACAAATTAAATTGCAAGTCACTGCACTGCACCCTGCCCGATGAAAACTGCACTTTACGACCGTTACATCTGCGCCCTGAACTATACTATAGATATTGTTTTCTATGTTACTCATTGCCTCTAGCTATGAAACGAACAAAAAGAAAACTCACCCCGTCTCTATGTTTCAATCATTCATGGATATATTTCGGGGTTCCGCGGCGAAATTTTATAGAGATTGATTTACTTTTATAACTATTAAATGGTTTTATTATTGCGTATCTCTTATAACATGGAGCGGAGTATGCTAAACATAAGGCTGAGTGACAGATGGCCGACTACAAAGATAACGAAAAAGACTGAAGTTAGCGATGTTTTGCTAAAAATAAATAACTCAAATGTAACTTTACTGGATTGGTCTAATTATGAGAACAAACAGCGAAAAATAGACGAAATATGTAATGGAGTGGAGAGAAATAGAAAAAGAAAAAAGTCGTTAAATAAAGAGATGGGAAGATGACCTACTAAAACGATGGAGAAGACTAGCCCGTGACAGACATGATTGGAAAAAGCTAGGGGAGGCTGACTTAGGACCACCTGACCAGCAAACTGAGTGCTGAAGATTGTTAACTTTAATTTACCACTGAAACTATAAATTTCCACTGAAAAATTTCCACTGAAAATCAATATTATTGGCATTTAAGGTATAAACTATTCATACACGCTAGGATCAGACCCACACCTGCGTTCTAATGATCCGTAGACTTTGGCTATGCTAAGCTACCGAAGTTATACGGAACACTGAAAACTAAACTCGACTCGGTTTTTTTTTCAGAGAGGGGTTCAACTGAAAAAAGTTGTTTATTGGCATCGAGTCATCGAGTTTTGACTTTTGTTCGCGGACGGATTGTAGGTTTAGGGGGAGTTTAGGAGCATTGATAGACAAAACTAAATATGCTACAAACTCTGCTGGATTTGATGATATTTTTTAGTGTTGTGTACCTCAAAAGGAATTTAAATTAACCTGGTTGGATATTTATCTATCTGTTAAGACGCTTATCTAGCTGAAATTAATACCAAACTTTCAAATGTTTAGTGTCTTAGATATTTGAATAAATCATGCTTTCATGTCAACGCAACAAAAATATATTTTGACGATTTATTATGCGAGCGCAAGGAATCAAAGCCTATAGGGTACTTCCCTTTCACCCAGAATCCTGAAATTTAGCAAGAAACAAGATATTACATCACAAGTATACGAATTAATCTGAAAACCAGATTTTTTATTATTATATCACATTGAATAGCTTTTTACGGTTATATATTCTTTATAGCATTGTTTGACCATACCTATTTATTTTTGATCCTCGTTATATATTATTTGTATTGCATTGTATATTGTATATTATTTATCCATATTCTGTACAGAACCCTCAGTGTTACACTCAGCAAGTCTAACTCGCACTTAAACCGTTTTGAAAAATTAAATCCTTATTCATCTGATATATTTGACGAATTGACTCGTATCGTATCGTACTTATAAAAAATGAATACTCCAGGTATAGCTTCAGGTTTAACGCATAACTGAGTCTCTTTGGTGTGTTTGGTGTGTCACCCTCCCGTACCGCTCCCATACCTCAGTAACAGACTCAGTTATGCGTTAGACCTGCAGGTGTTTCTGGAACGGTTGGTATGTTCCTCATTACAAAACTCGCTACATGTCCCAGCAGTCCCATCGTAGTGGCATGTACATTATCTAGGGGTCTCTGGCTAACTGCGAGGGTGCCGTTGAACCGAGTACACACAACTTGAACAACACAACCTGTATTTTGTGTTTGTTTTCATTTGCCGTTGTTGCCGGGCGGGCGGGCGCGGGCGAGGGCGGGCGGGGCCGTTGCGAGCGGACTTTTATGGAAATCTCATTGTAAATGTTTATTGTATGTTGGACTTTTTGTATTGTTCCCAATTTAAGTTTGATATACTTTTTGCGTTTATAATGGCTTTAAACTTGGCTTTCATATCTCAAGGCCACAGGCAGGTCCTTTCATTGAAAGCTTTTTCACCCGAAAGCTTCGAGCCAGCCTGTATATTATCCTCCAAGTTATGGTTTTTTTAAATATGCGATAGGTTTTAGCATATAGCCTTCATATCACCTGATGATAAGTGACGATGAGGCCGTTGGATGGCAAGCGTGCTTACCCAAAATCCTCAATATAATGAAGCTCTGCTAGGATCAGTCAACATCGGAACAAACTATTAACACAGCTGTTTGGCGGCAGACTTAGTGGTAGCTAGTCAGGTGGACATAGAAAATGTTCTACCACCATCCAAACCGAAAACTGATAGGGATATCACTGGGAATCACTCACGACACCCACACCCCGTAGAGATGGAGTAACCCTATTCGAGGCCGGGGAAACACGGCTAGGAGTCCCTTATACTAACTTCAAATCCTTAACATGCTAGACATAATGGACAAGTAAATTGTAATGTTTTATTTTTCTCCTTGTGTTCGAGCATGAATTTCAGCGAGAAAACGATAATCAAAATCAGGTTTACTGAAATCTTCTTTCAGCAATCTGCGGACATCATTGAATCTGTTTCAGAGGTAATACTAGTACCGTCTTGTTGTAGTTGCACTGTCGTCTCGTCCAGTTCCGATTCCATTCCGGTTACCCTGATATCTCCGTATGGTGCTGGTGAACCACGAATGACCTGTGCAATTGTACTCGGCGGTCTTGGGGCGGCGTAACGGCCTACCAACTCCGAATTCTCTTGCTTGTTGGCCGAATATAGATTAGCTTGATTCATTCTGTTATATTGGTGTAAATTTCCAGCACCATGAATGACCTGTGCCACTGAACTCACTGGACTCAGGGTGGCGTAACGGCCTATACACCCCGAATTCTCTAGGTAGAAGTCAGGCTCTAAAGTAGCTCGATCCATTCCGTTATCTCGGTATGAGCACCCAGCACCATGAGTGACCTCTGCTACTGAACTCGGCGGTTTCGGAGCGGAGTAACGGCCTATACTCCCCAAATTCTCTTGGTTATTGGCAGATTTTGGAGCGCTGGTCACCCGTGAACCAATATCAGCAAAGAATCCCGGGGCGACTGCAAAATTGTTGCTTTGTTTTTTCAGTTGGCCAATGCCGTTCTTCATCAAGAACTGCTCCATCTTCGTGGATGGTCCGTCTATGGCTAGTTTTTCAGGAGATGTGTTCATATCCCTCAGCACGTAATCGAAGAGTAAACGCCCATAGCCACGCCTCTGTCGATTCCCAAGCACAAACAGATCCAACATGCACAGTGGTTCCATTTCATGGGTGGTATTTGTATCGTCAAATAAATACAAATGCTTATGGCCGACCTTCAATATGCCAATAACTTCTCTTTTGCCCCTCTAGCTTTCGGATCTTTTAAGATGTATAATATGTGACCAGATGAGTTCCTCAGTCTCTCAGCTGTCGTGATAGCTTTTTTCAGGCCCTGGGCAGCTGCGGATTGTTCACCTAGGTCATCGATCATTCTAGATAAAATCTCTTGGGTATATCTCATGTCGTTCACGCTGCCCCTGAAATCTTCTGGCAAAAGGGTGTATCCCACTTTGGATATTACCCCTCTGAGAACTTCATCAATGTCTACGTTGCCAAACTTGTCCATATTGCCGTAATTCTGATATAAATTTAAGCTTTTATCGGATCTAGCTTTGGTACTTGAGTTCTGTGAAATTCTAACGTGCGATTCAAACGGATTCATGTATTGTATATTGAATAATCGTGACTTGGTCAAATCTTGATTCTTGGCATTGTTGTTCAAGTCGAATTTTTGTCCCATGATGTAACTCTGTCTTGGATACTACGAAACCAATGCAATGCATCGTTTGAAAATATTTCAGTAGCGTAGTTGAATATTTTCTTCTTAGTGAGACTACGTGCCTTAGCGAATTCAGCGATGCGCTGGATAAAGGCACGTGGGCAGGATTTCCCGTCAAATTTTAATTTGGTCAGTTCGGAAAGCGCATTTTTATCACAAAAAACGGTGACCAACTTCCCTTCTAAATTCTGATTTAATTCCGTCTCTGTGTCTTCAAAATTAGATTCAAGTTGGGATAAACTATTTTTTGTATCCGAGAATCCCGAAACTAGCTCTCTATAAAGCGGGAACAGTTCATTGCCATCATCACAGTCGATGCGAGAGATTCTATGTTGCAGATGATTAATAATATTCTTGCAACGTGAGAATAAGTTTGTATCAAATTTATTATTAAGCTTGGTGACGCAAACTTGAAGTCTAGAAAGACTATCACCAGCGGCGCGTATGTCGACATCAACATCGTAAGGGGATACTAAAATATCATGGGGTGATAAGGAAGGGCCGATCTTCCAAATTTGCTTCCGCATAAGCTCTACTGTGGATGCAGGAGTTTCACCACGTATGGTGATTTCGTACTCGAGCTCAGGCTTTTGCAGAGAAAGAAATTTAATATCGCCCATAAATGCCCTCAAAAATTAGGTAAATGTGAACAATTAACTATAAACTAGGTTTCTGTGCTCTGTCACAATTTTCTTTACAGAGTTGTCTTTTTATAAAATAATGAGCAAAGAATCCCGGGGCGGATGCAAAATTGTTGCTTTGTTTTTTTTCAGTTGGTCAATGCCGTAGTTCTTCATCAAGAACTGCTCCATCTTCGTGGATGGTCTGTCTATAGCTAGTTTTTCAGGAGATGTGTTCATATCCCTCAGCACGTAATCGAAGAGTAAACGCCCATAGCCACGCCTCTGTCGATTCCCAAGCACAAACAGATCCAAAATGCACAGTGGTTCCATTTCATGGGTGGTATTTGTATCGTCAAATAAATACAAATGCTTATGGCCGACCTTTAATATGCCAATAACTTTTCCTTTGCCCCCTCTAGCTTTCGGATCTTTTAAGAGGTATAATATGTGACCAGATGAGTTCCTCAGTCTCTCAGCTGTCGTGATAGCTTTTTTCAGGCCCTGGGCAGCTGCGGATTGTTCACCTAGGTCAACGATCACTCTAGATAAAATCTCTTGGGTATATCTCATGTCGTTCACGCTGCCCCTGAAATCTTCTTTTAAAAGGGTGTATCCCACTTTGGATATTTCCCCTCTGAGAACTTCATTAATGTCTACGTTGCAAAACTTGTCCATATTCAAGTTGGGATAAACTATTTTTTATATTCGAGAATCCCAAAACTAGCTCTCTATAAAGCGGGAACAGTTCATTGCCATCATCACAGTCGATGCGAGAGATTCTATGTTGCAGATGATTAATAATATTCTTGCAGCGTGAGAATAAGTTTGTATCAAATTTATTATTAAGCTTGGTGACGCAATCTTGAAGTCTAGAAAGACTATCACCAGCAGCGCGTATGTCGACATCAACCTCGTAAGGGGATACTAAAATATCATGGGGTGGTAAGGAAGGGCCGATCTTCAAAATTTGCTTCCGCATAAGCTCTACTGTGGGTGCAGGAGTTTCACCACGTATGGTGATTTGCAGAGAAAGAAATTTAATATCGCCCATAAATGCCCTCAAAAATTAGGTAAATGTGAACAATTAACTATAAACTAGGTTTCTGTGCTCTGTCACAATTTTCTTTACATAGTTGTCTTTTTATAAAATAATGAGGGTAGCACCTCAACCTCAAGAAATAACTGAAAGCCGAAGCAAAGAACAGATAAAAGACAACTTTATAAAATATAACATGCACACAACACAAACTCACTAAGCAACAACGAATAAAATCTGGACCTAACACGTATGGGCGCCACTGTAGCGTTACTTATTTAGAAGGAGAAAATAAGAATACTGACAGAAATATTAACAAGTTTATTTATAAGAGAAAGAAAAATCAGGGTAGGCCAAGGTCAAAGGTCCAGATTATCTCCGTTATTGCCTAGGGCGACAATCTCCACATAATTCCCGGAGTAGATGAGGCGGCGAAATATTCTTAACAGCGGGGGTCCTTGTACGATCGGATCCGAGTACGGCCCTGTGCAACACGTGGCCTGAAGTGTCGGAATGCTGAGCTGGCCACCAGCTGAGCTGATCTCCGGGATACTCCTCGTTCTGAGTATCCTCCTAGTTCTGAATATGCTCCTTGTTCCTGGAATGTACATTCCATACTTTTAAGCATTGACGTTTTCACTAGCCGCGGTTTGAAACTGCCACTTAGATTGGGATTTACAAACAAGGGAGTAATCGTAAAAGCTTGGTGTGGCAGTTATTTAGCAAAAGCAGAGACAGAGTGATAGAAATATGCAGAGGAAGAAATATAAGAGGAACTAGAGACTACCTTCGGTGTAAAAAGTTAACAAGATAATTTACGAATTATTAGAATTTGATACAGTGAAAGGAAACAAAAAGCGACAATGGTTATTTTAACAGGTTTAGCATATAATAATGACAGGTAATGAGTAAGACAATCAGCTCGAGCGATGAAACGGTTAGATATTTACAACATGCCTGGTTTTACACTATTTAGATACAATGTTCACACTTACCCAAAAGATCGGAATCGGGAGATCACTTAGTATTTTAAATTAGTGCAATAAATATAATTTTTCTCTATAGAGTTCGGAGCGAGCAAGTAGTGGCTCGTTCCGTCCGACGCTGCGAAAAAGTGACGCTCAAGCAAAATGGCGAACGACAGGTCATTAGAGCGGGGACATATTAATAGTGATGTCCCCGTAATGATTATCGATTGCCATTATTGCTCGATTTCCAATCGATAGCTTCAGACTAAGGATTTATTTTAATTATTGTGATAAAATAACCGTCCACAATTTAGAATTCATCTATTTCCCTACATAGCAACTGACGTAATAGCTACTATCTACCCCTCTGCAGCCCAATAGTACCCTCGTATTGTTGGCGCGATGCCAGCAGGCACAAGGTCGTGAACTTGCTCCGGTACCGATACGTCACGCAACGCAGGGGAACCCCCTTTTCAATATTGAGGCTTCACTGACGGAATTATCTAAATTAAATGTGTTCTTGATTGTTTACGTTCCTCATTCGTTACACGCGAAACAGAAATATGTTTAAAAGAAACAGTAGTTAGTTTAAGACGTTTTTTTCGAATGGCCTTGATTGTGTTGGTTCTGCGGCTATTATAGCTGCAACCACATTAGCTAGCCAATGGGCTCGACCTCAGCTTTGGGCTGTCAATATGTCGTGAAAGGATCCGAGATTTCTATTTATTTATTTATTTTAATCGTTCCTAATTTTACTATCGCTAATAGTGTACTGCTTAAAAAGTAGAAAAAGTGTGAACAAGAGGTACGATCCATCTCGCTCTAATTTATGTGCGAGCGAAGCGCATCTCCTGTCCTGCTCTACACTGCCGTTCGTAATAGAAGTAGTAACAACGGCATAGGACCAAATAGGACATTTTAAATAATTTTGTTACGAGGGCCTGTTTCATAAAAATACAATTCGTAATAGACTGACAAATGTCAGCCATTTTGACAGTTCGACCAATCAACCAACCCCAAAAAATCATTATGGGTTAAAATGACATGACATTTGTCAGTTTATTTACTTTATTTACACACAACTAACCTAATTTCTTGTTAAAATATATACTTACTTTATAATAATAATTTTTACTGTACCACTGTACACTCGTAATCGAATAATTAAATCTGTTAGAGCGAGTCTGCCTAACACAAATATTTCTAGATTTAAAAGGTAGTCCCTACTACTATTTATTGTAACATTTATGAGATTACGTAAATAAAACATTTTTTATTTTTAATTTTGAGTTTATTACGAATTGTATTTTTATGAAACCGACCCCAGGTTGGGTATTTCCACAAAACCCTTAAAAACGCGATAAGAAGTAATCTTATTAGGACTCATTTGAATACAGGAACGAATGCCATTACAATAGGTAGCGGACTGGACTAAACATCGAACCGATATAAGATAAGGCGTATCATCATTGGTTACGGAATGATCCTTTGTTAATATATACAATGAGGCAAAGATAACATTATTTGTTTACTTTGGAACGCAATGCCAATGGAAGGGGAATCAAGATATGATGTTTACTCGTATCATGATTTTTTGGTTAAAGCTTTGGGCATTTATTTGAAATTAATACCACTGAAAGGAACAGATAAAAAAGGTCGGAACAGATAAAAAGTTTTGAAAGAAAATGGTTCTTCGTTTGTTTTAAAGTGTCTCCGCCTGATATCCCATTACTTAACTACAAAATACGCAAACTAATATGTATGCAATTTTTTAAGGATTTGTACCCAAAGCTAGCCCAAAGTGGTTCTATCTTTTCATCATCATCATGTACAGCCTGCGGCAGTCCACTGCTGGACATATGACTCTCCCAGAGTGCGTCACTCGATTCGGTCCTCTGCTCTCCGCATCCATTCACGTCGGGCTACCCTACGTAACTCGTCTTTCCACCTAGCCGGGGGACGTTTTACACTACGTTTGCCTATCTTTTGTTCTATCTTTTGATCACTTGAAATTTTGTTGTGTTTAATTAGAACATCAAATGAAAAAATTAAAACATGGAAATCGAATGGGGTCCTCGCTCCTCATACAAGAATCGCGTTGTTTTTTAGGGCTCCGTATCCAAAGGGTAACCAAACGGACCCTATTACTAAGACTCCGCTGTCCGTCTGACATCAGGCTGTATCTCATGAACCGTGATAGTTAGACAGTTGTCATTTTCACAGATGATATATTTCTGTTGCCTCTATAACAACAAATACTAAAAAACAGTATAAAATTATTATTTAAGCGGTCTCCTATACAACAAACGTGATTTTTATGTTTACAAATTAAACTTTGTAGTTGAAAGCCTTACATCGGGTATGTAATGTAACCGCAAAGTAATGTTGGTTCTTCAACCGGACTTATACTATCGGTGGACCATGATTTTCAGTATGTTAATTAATCATACTCTGTTCGTTTCATACCTTCGGTGCGCAAGTCCGACTTGCACTTGACTGGGTTTTTCCTCTCGATTGGACTTGATACTGCGAGCATTACAGCTTCACCGGAACAGTTGGACGAGTGCGTATTTTATTTTTTGAAACTATATAGTCTTCATAGGTGTTACTGAATTATGTAAAGTAACAGAATATAGTACTCGTATCCTCTCTGAGAACACTCAGTGCCGTCTCGTATATCTGTCATACTCGTACATATCCAAGAAAACACTCAACTTCCCCCTGGTTCCTCTTACTACATTTATCATGGTGCTTTTCAAATAAATAAGCCTATACTTGTGAGACACACTATAAGAAACAAGACCGAGCGAGTTATGATGATATTACATCTATCACATTCATCATCTTTGTCTATAGAAGAAGGGTGGTTTCTGAACACGGTGTTCCCGCAGGAACATTAATATGGGTCCATGTAATTATAGACTAAAATTTTCAATTTAATTTAATTACAAGCTTTTAAATTAACTTTACAATGTAGATTTTACAAAATGAGGTTTTTTAGTAGGACTTTAGCTTTCATCATTCGTATTTGACGTTCGCGTATGAAGTTACCACAGATTAGGTACGCGTTACTGACATTTCTTTTTCTTTTTGAACGGCGCGGCAACACAAGGTATTTCAGAACTCAGAACTTTTGACTGAGTGAACCGATTTGGGTGATTTATTTGAAAGGTGTGCTGCCCGTGTCCCATTTCAATTTGGTCCAGTTCTGACAACGGTACCTATGAGAAAGAAAAAAAAAAGAATTTGAAGTCGGTTTCCAGTTCTTTTTGAACGCATTTACTTGTTTATTATTCGTGCAGTACCTTCTTAAGCGTAGAGATGTATGACGACTCAGTGTGTTAAGTATCACCGTTACGTCTGCCTGTTGTTCCTTAGTCCACGGCTGGAGTATAAATGACAACATATTCGCCTATACAGCAGGAGGGAAATGTCGTGTAATTTTTCTCAAGTAGAGAGGCGGTGGTAATAAGATTAGTTTATCGCATTATTATACATAATACTGATTCTGTTCCGTTTTAACTTAGCGGATTCAAGTTATCTGTCTCTTTTGTGAATATACATCAGCAAAGCGCTTTACAATATATGTTTTTGGAAGTTATAAATGGGTTACAGTTTTATAGTAGGTTCACTAGTTTCAAATACAACAGCAGGGGTGCAGTGTCTATTAAAAAATGGGTTTGCACTTGACTTTCTTCTCACCTGATGGTAACTGACTATAAGGTTTTTGATGGTAAGCGTGCGTACCCAGAAGCTTCGAGCTGATGAGGCGCTTGCTTTCCCACCTTTCACATCGAACACAACAGTGCTGTTAGCATTCATGTTTGGCGGCAGACTTAAGTATCATAGTGGTAGCTAGCCAGCCTGACATAGAAAATTTCTGCACCAACCAAACCAAGTACCGGTTGTTACCCCCACTGGGAATCGAACCCGGGACCTCTGGCTTGTTAGCCCAAGCGTCTAGCCATTGGGATGTGGCTATATAGAGGTACATGTGTAGTCAACATAATTGACTGCGTAAGTCCACTGTTGGACAAGAGCCTATCGTAGATCAACTTTGGAGTTTTTTCGCACCAACTTTTAAATATTACACGGTACACTCTTATATTGATATTTATTTATTTGCTCATAAAGTGTACAAATGAAACTGTACGAAATAATTTTATTAAGTAAATGAAGCTGGTTTTATGTGACTCAATTTAAATCTCTTTGGTGATTTATCTCTAATCAATTTCAAGCCGTAAAAATACAAATTGAAATAATATTGTATCTACAATTCACTAATGTTCAATAAAATACAGCTCTACGCAATTCTAGGATTTAAGATAAAATTTAAACTCTCAAAAAGTAACATATATTGTATTCCACTAATGTGCCGTAAATCCCAACATTATTTCGCTGGAAATGTAACCAATCTTTCAATCTGTAATAGGTGTTTTTTGTGTTATTGTGATTTAACATTCGTGCAAACAGTTTCACGGACGGTACTAGACATATACATATATTTATTCGGTATTTTCACAACAGCAAAAACACAGAGAAATGTTATAAACTAGAAACATGGAAAAATAAACTAATTAAAAGATAATAATACCAGTAAAACAGCTAATTTAAATGAACAATTGTACACAAAAATTCGAATAAATAAATAATGAAAAGTGATGTCGAGTTTGCCGCTGCCCGTGTCGCGCAGTGAGCGCCGAAAAGGTCTTCACTCAGCATGAGCTGCACTTCAACCGGGAGTGGATGAAGCGCAGCACTGATTTTCAGTGAAGCCTTGATTCCCGCCGGACACGAATAAGCATTACTACGAGTATATAAAATATCACGAATCATAGGAAAAAATATAAAAATGAGTATGTATACATAGTTGGGGAGCAAAGGTTCTCGAGTGGCTTCCACGTACCGGGAAACGGCCGTCCCCCTACTAGATGGACTGACGACCTGGTTAGAATCGCAGAGAGTCGCTGGATGCAGGTGGCTCGGGACCGGTCGATGTGGTGTACCATGTGGGAGGCCTATGTCCAGCAGTGGACGTTTCCCGGCTGATGATGATGATAATACTTAATAGTAGTAGGTGTATTTAAGAGTTTACAAATGTAATTTTATATTATATAAATTACAAGAACCAGTATTCTGACTAAGAATGATTTAGTACTCAGTCTGTGCCAGTAGGACTGACGTCTGAAATTCTCGAAAAAAATCTAAGGCGATTAAATGTCCATATTATACATTTTATTGTTTGAAATAAAGATATTTAAGAAATCAGAATCAGTATCGCTGTAAGGTCTAACGACCATTGCCTTTCCTGTAAAGGATAAAAATGCGGCCAAGCGAATCGGACTGGCACACAAAGGTTTCGAGATTCTTGGCGCGAACTTGGAAAATGTTGGATTATTTACAATTTTAACGATTCTTTAATGTTCTGTTATGTGTGTTTTCTGTGTTAAAAGGTGGCATATAGTGCCAAAGTGTCACGGACGGTATTATGATATCAATATCAATAGTGAGGGTTTTAGCCGCGATCGAAAGGGTTTACCATGTCGAGTACAGTCGGTGTATTGATTATATCGAACTGAGTCTTGGAAAAAAGCTGATCTTTTAAATTCTCGTTAAAACTAAGGCTGGCAAGTAAAAGCTGAAGAAATGACTTCTACCTTATGTTTTTCTAACAGATAACGATATTTAAGGCTAGGCTGTACGGTGTTTTCCCTTTGCATTTTCCTAGTGGAGAAAAATCCCATCAAGCCCGTAACGGGTCACGCACACTTAGCGCGCGGAATCCCAAAAACAACCAATCAATTGTCAATAAATAGGCAGAACTAAATGTACCAGCGTGTATTAAATTACCGTAATACTGCCTAAATCGTGTTTGTGACAAAAACACGCTGGCAGTGGGCGGATTTATTCCCTGTAATGTTAGGTCAGTAGGACAGGATTAAAAATATAGGCCTTGTTTTTTGGCATTCCGCCTGCTTCGACAAGGTCGCTAGGATCCGCGCTAGGAGGCGCCGCGATTACGTAACTGTATCTCATTAGGGTAAGGATGGGGTAACGTCTGCATTTCACTCGATTTGCTGGGAATTCTGCGGCTATAAGATTTCGTTGTAGCTATAGAAGAAAGAATTTGCTTTTGTATAGAGCTACCATTGTATAGAGATAGAATTTTTTTGTGAAAAAGATGACCTATCCACATCCTGTGTCACTGCGATGCACTCCATCAGAGAAGACAAAAGTACCTTGGAGGGCATATCGTCACACCAGACGATATTAAGGTCTCCGCCCTTAGAGATATCGTCCGATATATGATCGGAGTGGGCCTCGGGGAGTGCTGTAACCACATAGGGGTCACAATAGATCTGTCAAGGTAGCAGTGAGTGTTTGTGCTCGATGGACCACCCCCTTGTCTAAAATGATAATATGTTTGATCACCGCGGTGGTCGGTGATCGTAGTAAGATGTAAGTGAAACGCAAGTAGACATTGCGGAATCCCTAGAATTTTGCCTTAATAGCCATGTGAAGACCCGGGTTTATTTGTTAAATTCCAAAGCCATTGCTGCCTAGAAACCTCTTCCTTATTATACTCGGATTTTCACCAAAAACACGATGCCAAGCGTGTGCCGGAAGTCGTCTCCAGTTGTCTGCATATCCGGTCCCCGGCGGAAGTGACGTCGGGCCTGCCTCGCACACGCCCATTTCCGGCACGAGTAAGAGCCAAACATTCTTTAGTTTCCTCGTTGATATTCTTTTAACAAACTTTTAATAGGGATAATTTTTCTTGTGTGTGTGTGTGTGTCTTGTCTTTCTCTTGTTAAAGATGTGTTCGGTCCATTGTAAGACTTTCTTATTATTTATTATGATTTTTAGCAATTGCGAATACGTTCATATCTACGGTTTTTTCGATCAGACTTGATGCTTGCGACCACTACAGCTTAACCTGGACAGTTTGTCGAACCAGGACTCAGGATCTCAGGAGGGAGACGCCCCCGCTTTTATTTCCCCACAATTCTAGATGAACCAATGATCTACTGGATGCAAGCGCCTCTGCTTTCTTAATTGTGGAGTACCATACTATCTCTCATGATATGTTTTCATGTCGATGTTTTCTGCCTCACAACGAATACATATACAACAGAACGTTAACTGTTTCATAATATTAAGTTATGTTTACGCTATGCTAACGTAATGCGAGTGCGTAAACTACACATTTCCGGCTTGTTAATAACTGGTCGAGATGGTCCAAGCTAGAAGCGAAAGCAGTGCATCTACCAAGACTTTACGCAGGCGATAACGTGTATCGTTAAATATCGGAAACGCTGCTCAGGCGAGATGCGGACAAGGACAGAGCGTTAGTTAACGATACACGTTATCACCTGCGCAAACTCATGGTAGATACACTGTCCTTGTCACCCGCATCTCGACTGAGCAGCATTTTCGATATTATTCGATCGATATACGTCATCGCCTGCGGTGATTGTCACTGCGTGAAGATACGAGTATTTAGACAAATAGTCTGGTGTACAGTGCAGTCTTCCTTTTGATTCAACGGCCACTTACAACTTAACTATACAGACATACAAACACCCAAGATATCCGAAAAAGCTTCTGTTTTATATCGGATGTTCTGGATACTGAAAGTCTGAAATAATCATCAACTCGTTACATTGCATCCTTTTTGATAGACATAGACATATTTTTACTGACAAACACAATACAGAAAGATATACAAGATTCCAGAAGAAATAAAGACAAAAGAAAAGAAAACAACAAAATAATAATAATAATTTGTGTTGTATTGCGCCTGTCAACTGGGAACCGAACTCATCATGTGCTTTCACATTGTTCCACTATACTACTCGTAATTCAACTCTTAATTCCTGCCAACATTAACACGCGCCGAGATGATTATTTCGAAGTCATAATGTAGCAGAAAGAAACAGAAAATATGAAGCTGGTGTCTTGTCAACAGATAATTAATCAAGACAAACCGCTGCAACTCTCACCTTCTCCCACTCCTTCAATTCAACTCCATTGCTGCCAACATTAAAACGCGCCGGGCTGGTAATTGTTTCGCGCCGAACTGTTTGCCAACGATTCACAAGTTTCAAGTAATTCCTCGTTTGTACTTGGTTGGCTTCAGTGAGTTGTGTCCACGGCCACACATCAAGCTGTACTTTCTCTAGGGTTAAGTAAGCGTAACTTAAAATAAAATAAACCTTCATTCATCAAGTTAAAAGTCCCCTGCTGAAGATGAGCCATGCGGCAAACATGATTTTCAATTTTTTCGACAATACGACCGTCAGATGCGTGCTCAGACAGTATGTCAAAAGAAATGGTCTTTGCTCAGATAGGCAGTGGTGCCAGACGGACGGACGAAGTCGCACCGTAAGGGCTTCTTTTTTATCGTTTTAATTTCATCAGTTGCAAGTATAAAGCAATACTTGAATACATAGCTTTAGATTCTTAAGTTTGTACTTGAAAAATAACATTAATAAAATCTTATTTCGCTCGCTTGAAAATACCTTTACGAGATGATTGATTTAGTGAGCAAGTAAGTGCCCTTTCTGAAAATATAGTCGGTTTACAATTTTATTAAAGTGAGTAAGTAATGGGTCTAGCTAGATCCTTTGATGTGATCCTAAAAAATTAACTGAGCGACCTTTAACGACTTTCGTTGACAAGCTTTATGCTACATTTAATCGAAGTAAAGCTATTTGTCGCGGAGTTCAGACTCCACGGACGAAATCTCCGTGGAGTGCAAACTCCGTGGCAACAAATGTCATTATTTAAGAAAAAGTAAGAACAGAACAAGTGACTGACGTTTTTTCTGTGACTTGAAAACTACACAAAAATTAGACGCAAAAAGAAATGAAACTGCTTTACTGTCTAAAAGTGTTATAATTTATAGCCTATATACTATAATCATATAACACAGGGGTGAAGGCGTAATTAAAATTGTCTTAATTATTCTAAATATATACATATTACCTATACATACCTAACCTACCTACCTACCTACATACCTAAGGCCACCGACATAGCTCGACGAGTCAATGAGCTTAAGTGGCAATGGGCAGGTCATATCGCTCGAAGACCCGATAATGGATGGAGAGCAATAGAGTTCTCGAGTGATACCGGGAAATGTCTACTGGGCCGTCACCCTACTAGATTGACAGACGACCTAGTTAAGGTCGCGGAGAGTCGCTGGATGCAGGTGGCTCGAGACCGGTCGATGTGGCGTACCATGGAGGAGGCCTATGTCCAGCAGTGGACGTCTCCTGACTGATGATGAAATGATCTAAATATGAATAAATAAAAATTAATATTATAGCCTTTGCTAGTCACGGTTTTAAAAATCGGGAAAATTTCATAGGTGTGAAAAAAATTCTACAGTTTACATATTACGATAAAGAGGCCGTAGAAACAAAAATCCAACGCTTTAACTAATAAAAACAAATTTTAATATGATCCTGGACCTACAATATGATACTAAATAACCAAGCACATTTTTCAAGTGAACCCATCAAAGGGAACGATCCATTTTCTTGCCGAGAATAGCCTGTTATGAACGATTTTTTCCAACGCGTTCAGATTATGAAAATCACTGCCTGTAATGATACTGGATATTGATTGTTATATTGTTGCTTTCTCTTTATTCTATTCTTGGAAATTTAATACAGACTTGATAAAGGAGTCGGTTTATTCCATTATAGCTGCTCTATATTTTTCAATACGCGATAGCTTTGAACTTTGACGTCATTCGCTTGATGGTTAATGACACTAAGATCTTATAAAACTGACCACGTGAGTGTTAGATGGACTCACAGGTAGGGGGAATCTTAGTTATATGTCCCGTTGGCACCCTTTTGAATCTTCAACTGGACATCTAGTCTACGGAAAGCGGTTTTAAATTCATTAACTTTCAATGGAGCCTTTATTCTATACCAGCACTTTTCAGCGAATTTTTTTATGGTCTATTATATACACACACAATGGTCTTCCATTTGACCTACTTATTTGCTGGTAGCTAAGCTATCAGCAATTATGTTGTTCAGTTTATGACGTGTTTAAGGATATCTTCTGACACATGTGTTTATACAGAACTCTTTATCTAAAAGTTACACATTTTATCAACCTCCACGGCTGGTCCACAAATTCAAAGTCGCTCAACGAGATATTGAAAGGGAGTTGTTTTGAGTATGTTCGCAGTCTCTCTGATTCACATTCAAAACGAAGTACACTTAAGTAAAAAAGCATTCAAGTGCGTGTCGGGCCACGCGCAGTGTATGGTTCCGTAGTTGCTCTTCACAATAACTCAAAACGTCTACACATGTAATTTTGAATGGAATTTGTAAAAAAAAATTCATGTTGACATCTTCAAGTATATGTTATACTTTGATCGACCATTACTCGTTAACCTGTAAAGCCAACTTAGTCGTGATTGTTTGAAGTTTAGTGTACATACTACTGCTGTGAATTTATCCAGATTTTTAAAAGCAAAAAATTTCATCCCCAATTTACGCGTATGTAAAAGATTTTCAATTCAAATCATTTTATTGTGACACACAGGTTATAAATACAAGATGTTAAAATTTAAAAAAATAGTACTCCATGGTCTACCAGCTGGCATACAGTATTTAATATAATATAGAATAATGACACGTTCATTTATAGTAAATTCTTAAGTACAGTCATTAAAAATTCTTTAAGGTCATAATATGCTTTTTCGATTAAATATTCGTAAAGTTTTGTTTTAAAAATAATGCAATCTTTACGTTCCCTAATATTTGTGGGGAGTTTATTGTAGATCTTTGGTATCATTGCAAATACACTTTTATTGCAGAGTGCAGTTTTCTGCCCCCGTATACTTAATTGTCATCGTCGGGCCCTCGCTTCGTATGTGAATATTTTTCTACATTTTATTCCACCACTTTGTCGGGATGATTAATATGTATACCCGTAGCAAATTACAGCTTTCTAGTAGTAAGGGTCTCTGAGCTAAGCCGCGGACGGACAGAGAGAAACTAATAAGGGTTCCTTGTTTGACTACGGGACCCTAAAAAGTGTCAGTGGGCTGATTATATTTGCTAATGGACCGATCATCGCTGGAGCAAACGAATCCTAGAGGGGAGAGGCTAATGTAGTGTAGGACGTCCTCTGGTCAGGTGGAAATACTACTTTGTTAGACTGACGTGAACGTATGCGGGGTAGGAACAGAGAACGATTGCGTTCAGGGTTGTACTTTGGAGAGGTGACATGACTGACCGATCAGCTTTAGTTTTTGCCATTGCTATGCTTGGGCACTGTAATTTTCTATACAAACACGTCTAGACATTTTTATATTTATTATTTATTGCACATAATAATAATTACAAATTCAATTATAACTAAAATTGTACAATTAGAGTTGCCTATCCCTAACAAGAGATTTCTGCCGGCACTCACACTGGAGCTTTCAAAAAATAAATATACTGTAAGTAGACCTACATACATGTACATAAATAAAACAATAAAGTATATATTCGAGAAGAAGATAATGTAGAAAAAAAGCATAACAATAAATAAAAACAAGATTTACATAATATATAAATTTTAAATAAATATTTTGTGGAATTAAATTTTGCGCTCGCCATTGTCCGGGTGAACTTGTAGAGGTCGCAGGTCAGGCATAAAGTACATATATTCGAAAAAAGAAAATGTATAACTGTGATATAAGTATTCTATATGTTAATTCTATTCATGTTGTATCTTTGTGGTTAACTTTACCCAATGCCGTCGACGAACTTAAAAAATAATACAATTGGTCGATATAATAATAATCAATCTGACAGTGCGTTGATTTGTCTTTCCTTATATCTAAAGATTATTTACCTTAATAAATTTCACTGTCCCACTGTATACTGGTAATCGAATAACTGTACTCTGTAACTATAATCTGTTAGAGCGAGGCTGCCTAACACAAATATTTCT
The DNA here is from genome assembly GCA_910589575.2 of Carcina quercana. Classification (NCBI taxonomy): domain Eukaryota; kingdom Metazoa; phylum Arthropoda; class Insecta; order Lepidoptera; family Depressariidae; genus Carcina; species Carcina quercana. The sequence continues at coordinate 9,192,804 of OU342447.1, read as the reverse complement.
ATATTAAAAAGGTAGTTATGTTTGTACGGACTACGCAGGGGTAGTTGAAACGCAGCATCAGCATCCCTGGGTGGTCTGCTGACTGGGATATTGCGTGGGAGAGAGCACAGGAGCACGGTGAAGAGACGGGATGCCCTAGTCAGATTGTTCTGAGCATCCAACTCTGCTGGACGTCTCACCTTAGTTATTAAGTTAAATGTAACCATAGTAATAGTTTAATGAAATAAATTGCTTTTTAAAAAGTAATACCCGACGTTCCCAATTTGACTAGGTAGTCTGTACTACTATTTACTGTAACATTTATGAGATTATGTAAATAAATCTTTTTTTTTAATTATTTTTTTTAATTTTTTGATATCGTGACAGACACTCAGAAGAACTTGATTTTTTGTATAGGGATAGTTGATTGGGCGGAAAATACAAGTAATATAGGACACTATTTATTCTAATTTAAAACCGTCTTCGTGGCCTAACGGCTGAAAGTTAGATTCACAATCCGGTGGTCCGGGGTTCAATTCCCAGTGGTTGTACTTATCGGTACTCGTTTTGGTTGGTTTTCTATGTCCGCCTGGCTAGCTACCACCATGTTACCTAAGTCTGCCGCCAAACATCAGTGTTAATAGCACTGTAGTGTTCCGGTATGAAAGGTTGAGGCTTCTGGGTGCGCACGCCTACCGCCCAACGTCCTCATCATCATTTACCACCAGGTGAGATGAAGGCCAAGTGCAAACCCATCATACATATAAAAAAATTACGCCATAAATGTTAAAAGAAAGTCGATAACAAAACAACTGGTGTCTACTATACCAAAGCTAAATTCACAAATGCGAGCGAAGTCGTTACGCAATAAAGAAGCACGCCTCCTTCAAAAATTGACTTATTTTTTCCTGAATTTCAGAATATCTAAGCCGGGATCAGCCGTTCGGTTCCAACGTATAATAAATCTTTCCAAAAGATTTTTTCATTTAGCGCAAAATCCACACATCTATCATGATAAAGTAAAGACATCTGTAATGAAAAAAATAGGAGGGAAAAAATAAGTCTTCCGACAAAGGCGGTGTCAGATATCGCATGCCAATGGTGAATGGAAGTAGGTTTACTGATATGAAAGGTGTAAGACGTGGTGACAAGTTTGACACCATCATTTGACGCAATCTTCGAAGCACCGAGTCTGATTTAGTATATCAATAAACACACATTATATTTAATACCTGCTTGACAGAGTTTTTGGCTAAATTTTTCTTATCAATTTGACTGAAAACCCCAAAAAATTGAATAAATAAAATGAAAACATTGTATCCAACGTAAACACAGCAATTGCATAATTTTTTTTATTTCTTTTTTGATTTTTTTGTAGAATTTAAACATTGTGACGCTGCAGTACGTGGAAATAACGGACTAACAGGTATTAAATCTCAAGGATGCAGCACCTCGTATAATTATGGTTGAACTTCACTTAAGGTAAGTTCAATTAACCACTAATAATATGTACTGAACAATTCTGTAACAAATGCGCAAAGAAATCACATCACACGCGTAATGATTAGTTTACACACAGAGAATACTTCTTACGGTAGGCGCTGATAATTCTTTGATTTTGATGAAGATTTTAATGTGAGCTCTTTGTAATATTATTGTACGAGTATGTTGTATTGAAAGATTTTGTACAAAAACAAAAACCTGTGCCAAAATGTGACAGAATCTTCGACATCACCGTCACTTTACTTCAGGTGAGATTATAGTCAAGCGTTGAACCAATCTTAATGCTAATTTAAAGACTTGTTTAGTAGCGATGTGTCTAAATTATATGTGTACCCAAGGCCCTGGCTCCAAATACTTCTACTACATACTACATCATCTTTTTTATATTAGATGAAGTCGCTCGTGTAAGATATTTCCCAGCTCCAAGCTCGAGGCACTGGTTTCCTCTCAAATTAATTTGCCCCGATTTTCGTATCAATTCAATACTCCACGTTTCATTCCCTTTCTCTAGCCACGACAAAAAGCAAAGGAAATCAGATCTGCCACTTCGTTCTCTGTTCCTATTTTCGTAATGGTTTTAAAATATACATTTTCTTGTAAGTATATTTTTTCTCGCATTTTCTCGGGTTCTTTTGAAATTCTTTCTCGTAATATAATCAAAGCGAACGAAATGTTTGTACAATTTAGGGAATTACGTGTCTGTTTGTGTCAATTTTGTGCTATTTGAAACAAAAATATAGCTTATTTTCGTATACAATATTCCGTAACCCGTGGCCGTCATTTCGTTTAATAGGAAGTGGCCGTATGAAGACTCAGGTAAATGAGATCTTGTAACATTACCATCGATAGGTATCCCACTGGGAATCGAAGCCTCAACTTCCGGGTTTCTAGTCCAACTATGTACGTACTCGTACATAGACACAAAGTAACAAGAGGCGGCATTTTGCTTCGCTTATTTTGTTGTATTGAAAAGAGTCGGTTAACAAATGCATTGACATACAAAAAAACTTTATTTTCAAATATTTCAAATATTCAAGTATTTGAATGACCACATTGAATATATTGGCTTGGTCATTGTTTTTTAAACAAGGTCATATTCACATTTAAATGATAGAACGAACAATAGTTAAAACCTTCCAACGTGACATTAGCCTAAAACAGTTTTTTCGTTCGGTTATAGTCATTTTTAGACAAATATTGTAGTAGGTTGAAATCGACGTACTGATAAAAATGTTGCTGTCTTGTGTTTTCGTTCGGAGGGCTAAATGAGCGAAAGCAGGACAGATTTCTTAATTTTATCTGTTTGAACTTACATGGGAAGCACCAAAGATAAATAATCTGTGTACAAAGCAGAAACAAAAAAATAGCGATTTTTGGCGCGAACTTGAAGAATGGTGGTTCATTGCAATTTAAGTAATTCGTTAATAATACTCTAAAAGTACAATAGTTAAAAATTAGTGTTTTTTGTGTTATAATGGTGTGATATAGTGCAAAAAGTTTCACGGACGGTGTTATAGTATCAATTACGCAAAATTGCGAGGGTTTCGACGCGATCGGAAGAGTTTACCATGTCGAATACATTAGGCATACGGATTCTTTCGAATTATGTTGAAACCAAGGCTAACCTTTGAAATTCTCGTCAAGAATCGACAAAAAAAATGCAATAGAACGTACACACTATACATTTTATTGAGAAAACTGCAGAAGACATTGAGAAAGAAGATATATATTCAGAGTAGGCTGTATGACTTTGTTCCATTGCCTTCCCCTTCGGGAGAATTAAACTACTACTGCTACAAAAAAGATAGCGTTAATGACATGACATTTGATATTTTCGATATTTTCTACGAAGTAAACTGCTAATGATTTTGTATACATGTATTTTTGATTAATCTTCAGTATTTTTATTACAGTGCCTGCAATGTACATGTCACTCATAATCTGTTTTGTTAGTCTACCGTTGTACATATTTCTTCATAGATCTCTTTATAGACTCTGTGAACTTTCCATGAGGGGATTTGTTATATTCACTATATTTCTCAGGCAGACTGGCAAAAGAATCAGTAATCCTCTTTAAAAAACCTGTCACTTATCCGCGGCACAATCCTGAGTAATTTAAAAACACTATTGCCTTCGCCAATCCAATCGTTACATCCACTGAATGTGGAGGCTTTTTCTTCTCTAAAACGGACACATATTTTTACATCATTATCTGTAGGATTATCTTCAAACCTATCGAACTCATCTAAGTTGTGAGGGTTCAGTTTGCGTGGGTTTAAACCGGTTTGAACCGCTTATATCTGACGTAATCCGGATTCTCGATAATGTAGTGACGTTAGGCTCAGGAATGTGTTTTGGACGGTCCTTTGGATATTCTATTGCGTAAATGTTTTCGTTCTATCTCATAGAACAAGGTTCTTGATTGCACTTTTGTAATCATGAACTCAGTTTGATGTTACTTAAAATAGCGTTCTCGTTTTCTTCTCAAATTATAGATAGATATAGATAGTATTCGCCTCGCAAAACATCATTGTTGTTGTTGACGTTTTCATACCATAGAGCAGGTTATTTCGTAGACTGTGACGTCATTCAAGACGCCATGACACTATTCAGCGTTTTAGAGGGAAACCTAAATAACTTTTTTAAATACGAAATTCGTAATGTAAATATTGCTTTTTCTTTAATATATAGTTTTTTGTAATAAAATAGATATTAAAGAATATAATTAACCAAGTTTTCAAATTTCGTCAACTAGCCTATTGAAGAATAGTTGTAAAATATTTCTTTATATTTTTAATAGCATAAGAATTCTCAGGCCCTACGGAAGACCAGCGTCGCAGCAGGCGATCTGCCTGTTTTGGCACGTCATAAAATTGTTTTTAATCTAGAGTATAAGTTAGTTTTAGTATAACGTGTCGAAATAAAGTTTTGTCTCTCTTTCTTTCTTACATATGTTCTTAGATAATATATTCAACACAAACATGATTACAGTTTAAATGTGTTCTTTCTTGTAAACTTCTTGTTCATTGCCTTGGAGGTAATCAAGCCGTTACATGCCGTAATCGAGCAAGTACACCTGTGCGTAGATAAGAGATCCAACTCCACTCGGAATATAATTTCGTCCATTAATCGACTAATCGCAATTCGATTTCCGACTAATCGTTTTCCAATACCGGATGAATTTAATTTGTTTACGATACCATCTCGCATGTTTTGATACGTTTGATTTATTTGTTATAATTTTGTGGATAAAGAAGTGACTTTGTTAAATTGATGGCATTGGAATGAGATACTTTAAAAAACATAGAAAATAGTGCTTCATTCATGGACAGATGTAACCGTCTTAGCAAAATTTTACTGTAAAAAACGTATATATTTTTGTCGTATAAATTGAAAGCAAGGAGTTATTATGTTGAAATCCTTGAATTTTCGTACCTACCAAAGAGAATATAACTGCTATACATAGCAGTTATATATATCTGTATCTAAATCTGTCAAAATTGTTAACAAGACTTTTTGGAGTGTGTGTACTGCCATGATGATCTATGACAGATACGTCATCACATACGTCGTTAAAGACGACTAAGGAAATGGGGGGGGGGGGGGGGGGGGGGGGGGGGTTGGGGGCTGCCGCAACTTTCTGTGTACACTTGAGTAGAAAAATATGTATGACATGTATGTATGCCAATTATAGGAAAATGTGACACGGTTCAAAAGTTGATACATATTTTATACATTCCAGTAGTACCACTGTATGTCTTCAATTTTACTACTAGAATAAATTCATATTATCATCATTGGAAAGCTTGTTTGTCGTACCGATTTTTAACAGTGGTTCTTTTTGCAGCTGACAAAGATGAAATGTGTGATAAATAAACTGTTATCCTCACGTTATTCAAAATTTCGCCGTAATGGTAACACCAAACAATATTGTTCGCCACTTATTTTTATTCTACCCGCATGTTATTTGTAGCATGGGTTCGGTACATAAATCAGGGCCGGCACTGACAGCGCCGTTGGGACCGTTGAGTGTTGGACCTCATCCCTAGTACCATTAGCTCGTCTTGCCGATAGTCGCTAGCGACAAACTAGAAACTGCAATGGCCTTACGTTGTCGATAGTCAAGCGACAGCGTAAAATAAAGACATTTAATATTAAGAGACCGGACAAAGCAAACAAACATTTTGATCCTAAACTTATTAACAATTGGTAATAAGTTACTCAATCTAGTGTCACATCACGTCACGCGGCCGTAAAAGACATTTGACATAACATTGACTTTTGAGATTAAAATGTTTACATGAAACGTTTCCCAATGACCGCTCTATAACCTATTACTATATTTAAATCTCTCTGGCGTAAACTAAAGAAGTCTTCAACCGCAGTGTATTCTAGATTATGACTAAAATATGTTTTAGAATGTACCTTAGAAATGAAGCCCATTTGACCTAGTGATTACACTTTGAAATTCATAGTCCCGAATTTTGCCAATTTTCAACCAACTTCAAAAAATGTTCTCAATTCGATGGGTATGTTTTTTCAAGTGTTTGTTACCTCAGATATTTGTTTGTGTTAACCAATTTTGATAATTCTTTCTTTATTTGAAAGCTGGAGCTTTTTCGTGTGTGGTGCCATTGATCCAGTTCTAACAATGGAATCCATGAGTAAACCATATAAATCTTAGATTTGCCGTAGACTTTGGCAGTTGAAGTCGGTTTCTAGTTCTTTTTGAACGCGTTAACATGTTAAAAATATTAAATAAATTGAGTCGCCGGTGGGTCACTATTTCCTATAGCTATTCCAAATTTCAAGTCTATAGCATGAGCAGATGGACGGACAGATAGAGACACGAGAGTGAGATTATAAGAGTTCAATAGTTTCAACAGATGTTCGGACTCGGAAGTAACTTGTGACGAGGGGTATTTCTATTTTTGCATAAAGAAAGCAAGTCACTAAATATCTAAAGAAACTTTGATGTGCATACACGTGGTAGGGTACTGAACAAGATATTTTGGACGGATTGAAACCACGGCAAAGCCGGAAAAGTGGCGAAACTAGTCTGCAGTTTTTACACGATCGTTAACGACTAACGACAATGTGAATTCATGGTAGGGGTTCAGGCTTCAAATGCGGTACCACCGTAGTTTAGGAAATTGGATTTTTGGTGCTCTGAGAGAGAGACGATTGGGCGCGGAAACTGTTTTTTAAAATACTTTCTATTGTTCAAACTTGGATATCATCATCATCAACAGCCTATATATGTACTGGCTGAAGCCTACTCTCCTACAGAGAGTGTATGGGACATAGTCCACCACGCGGGACCAGTGCGGATTGGTAGACTTCACACACACCTTTGAGTTTCTTCTCAGGAGTATTTACGTAACGTATGTTAAGGTTCAACCTTTTTTACGTTAATCTGTCACTACCCTCTCTGTAGGGAGATGAAAAGTTGTGTATCACTCAACAGCAAAATTATTTTGCGTCTCGTGCCTTGAAGCCCTCGCTACGCTCTATTAATCCTTTTCAATATGACAACTCGCGCCAAAAACTTTGCAGCCTTGCATAACAACTAACTATTTTTAACCGACTTCGAAAAAGGAGGAGGTTATCAATTCGACGGCCATGTTTTTTAAAATGTTTAATACACAATAATAATAATTTAATTATTACTTGTGACCTGTCGTATTCCGGATTCCGTCACGGACGGACGCGCCCGCGCCGCATACCCCACCCCACCTTTGTAATTCCGGACGCGTCCGGACTCCTGCATCGTCGCCGGTACTTTACCATATTGTTTCTGGCATTCCTTGATCCTTTAGTGATAAATTCACATATATTTTTGTTTATTACGACACGCGTCTGTTCTACAGTTTGCTGTGTTCGTAAATCAACTGGAAGCGGAGAATAGAGAGTATTTCTTTGAGTGAGTGGTTTATTTATTTATTAATTGATTTAAACAGTTTGTTTTGCACAGAAAATATTTAAATAATACTAAATACAGAGAATAATATAATAATACACAAAAGGAACAGTTTATTTCTATAGTCAAGCGAGAAATAGTGAAGAGAGGAGGCGTGTATATACATAAAAATTATAACACAAACAAAATAGCTTTTATATGTTAACGACTTGCTTTCGAAGCAGAAGAAGCGGCGAAATAAACTTTACAGCAGACCTTGTAAGTTCAAGCCTGAGTAACCCTGACAGACCCTGTGCAGCACGTGGCGTAAAGACAAGAAGTGCAGAGGTGACCACTGACTGTTGCGTAGTCTTAAAGAGTGCTCCTAGTTCGGGTATACCCTTGGTTCTAGATTTCCAATTTTTTCTAACTGCCTCAGTGGCCCAGTGGCTACAGGCTTGGACTCACATTGAGGTTCCGGTATTGATTTCCACAAGGGTTGAGTACCTGGCTCCTGGCGATTACCAACCTGCCAAGTTTGATGACTATGGCTAATCCCCTTATGGATAGTCTGATGTGGTGAGCTTTGGAAAGGCTCATGCCCAACACTGGACTTATGTGGCCAAGTTATTCAACTACAGTCCGGAATATTCTCGCTCGGAGTTCATTGCGCTCAGTCGGGTGACATCTTGGTAATTGGGTTAGCGCATGATCGATTCCTATATCGAGTCGTGTAGCTATCGGATGATGTATCGAATGGAATCAATTATAAGGGACATGTCTATACCTTCTTCGAGATGATACAGCCTGTACTTGAATCGCTCACATCTCGAAGAAGGTTTGCAGTGAGATTTAGAGCGAGGGAAGAGACGCTATACTTTTATATACTCATCACACACATGCAAGCTTCGAATTCATTAACGTAACTTCAAACAGTATTCGGTTTTCAACCGACTGTTTTTTTCGTATGTGTGTTACGCGATCACCAATAGTGAAACGATTTTGATAATTCTTTTTTTGTTTGGTACAGCATACTTCAAAGATTTTACTTAAAATCAACAAAAAACAAATTTTTAAGGCAATTGAAGTCGGTTTTTAGTTCTTTTTGAACGCGTTGATTATTTCTAAATATATTTTTGCATTTTTAGATTGGGAGGGCCTTGGTTGGATACCTAAGATACAGATTCCAGTCCCCTATATATTTTGCAATAATTTTTAGCTTTTAATTAAATATTAGTGAGCTCCAATTTGTTATTAGGAATTTATGTACGATTAAAAAATCATTACCATTGGCTTTTCGGTGAAGGAAAACATTGAAACCTCTTCTGAGAAGAAATTCAAAGGTGTGTGTGTGAAGTCTACCAATCCGCACTGGCCCCGCGTGGTCTATGAACCGTTTTAGCTCAAATGTGCCATAAAAATGGATGGTATAATAATTTTCTCTTCTGTGCCTCTCGTAGTAATATTCAAGTAGTTGGTTAAACCACGTAAAACAGAAAATCGTTCTGTCTCCCTCACAAAACACTATACAAAAGGGTTAAGAACTATTCCCATTGCGAAAATAACAATAAATGTTCCAACATACCCTTAACTCATAAACTGAGCAGTTAACTAGTTGGCTACCGTTAACCGGAAGTTAACGAGTTACTCATAAACCGGAGGAGAGTATTTAACGGCGCCGTTAAATGTTACGGTTAAAATGATGCACGGTTTGTTAAATCTTTACTTGATAGTTACGTTGATTTTTACGTGTTTAACTTGATATGTTAACTTGTAGACTTGTCATCCCGGCAACATTTTACTGCGATCGCCAATCCGCTTGCCAAGTGTTGATCTGTCCTATTTATAAACCAGCTTAATGTTTTAGTTAACCGCCTCCGTGGCCTAGTGGCTACAGCTTGGACTTACAAGCCGGAGATCCTGGGTTTGATTCCCAGTGGTGATATCTATCGGTACTCAATTATATTGGTGGTATGACATTTTCAATGTCCGCCTGGCTAGCACCATGTTACCTAAATCTGCCGCCAAACAGCAGTGTTAATAGCACTGTTGTGTTCCGGCATGAAAGGTAGCAGAGTCAGCGCCTCATTAGCTTACCATCCAACTGCCTTATCGTCACTTACTATCACGTGAGATGAAGGCCAAGTGCAAACCCATCATACTACTACTACTTTTGCTTGGTTTTTATTAATTTATTTAAGATAAAATAACCTTATCCTGTCTAGTCCTCATCGTCTCTTAACATTGGGTGAGATTGAGGTCAAGCGAGTTGCACATATTTACCAAGGGTAAACCATGCAAAAAAGCGTCGATGGCGCAATGTATAAAGGCGCGGGACTTTCAATCTGAGGGTTCCGGGTTCGAATCCAGCCGTGTACCTATGAGTTGTTTTTCAATTCAAGTACATTATACGATTGCTTAACGGTGAAGGAAAACATCGTGAGGAAACCTGCATGTCTTGAACAGCCATGTGAAGTCAGCCGTTCCGCACTGGTCCCGCGTGGTGGACTATGTCTCATACACTCTCTGTAAGAGAGTAGGCCTGAGCCCCTGCAGTGGGGACGTATTTAGGCTGTTGATGAAACCATGCAAAGAAGTTTATATGGATTTGAAGAGTAACTTTTAGGTGCAAATTAAATATAAGTGGGGCTTAAAATAAGATACCACACGTCTTCTCATTCGTGTACTGAACACGAAGGGGTATTTAAAATAATTTAATTAATAGTTATAAAAGTTTAAAAGGACCATACTAATTTATGTCTCTTGGTTTCAGGTAAAATGTTCATAACTGACATATCTACGTCAAGAATGAAACTTGATAATGTGATATAAACGTAAGTGACATAAAATTTAATATAGGTATTACGATAAAGGACATCAGCCAAGGAACTGCAACACGCATAGGGCGAGAGGAGTACTGGAGGCGCTCCGCTTGAGGACCCAGGTCAGATAGCAGCTCTCCGATACGAGCAGCGGATGACCACCGGAAGGGTTTATTTAAAAATCCTACATAACCCGGCTCTTCCCTTAGCTAAATAAAATTTTGACCCTGAACTTGTTACCACTTGGTAATAAGTCACTCAGTCTAGTATCACATCTCGTCACGTGCCCGTCCAAGACATTTGACGCACCATTGACTTTTTAAATATTAAATTTGCTTATGAAAATTACCACACCATCCACGTAAAGAGGTGTGAGATAAAAACAGGATTTCCAACGTGTAGACGCGTTATGCCGACAATTTGCATAACCCAATATCCGGCGGGGTTTAAGAATAACCCCCCGACGTGGTACTACGAAATCACAGTCGGAGTGAGAATTAAGTCTTTGAGACGGTTTCATTACAGTCGAATATGGATTTTGAGTCGTGATTTTGAAAATAAAATCTTCGACAAACCCTCCGACGTCATGATCAATCATCAACATCCTATATATGTCACCACTGCAGGGGCCTACTCTCCTACAGCGGATTGGTAGACTTCACACACACCTTTGAATTTCTTCTCAGCAGTGTGCAGGTTTCCCCACAATGTTTTCCTTCACTGAAAAGCCAATAGTATGATTTTAACATAAATTCAAAATAACAAATTGGAACTCATTGGCACGAGCCAGGATCGAACCTAGACCTCGATTGTTCAAGGACTGACGCTCTACGCAACTGAGCTACCACGGCCGACTATCGTGGGACTACTAATCACAGTCAGAGTGAGAATTAAGTCAATATATTATTTGAGACATGATTTTAAGCCCAAAATTAAATGCCAAATCGTAAGACAATTTGATTGAGGAAACCGGTATTTGAAAGTCACCTTTCGACGAGTCAGAATGCTGAAGTGTCGATATGCACGTGCTGGTCATTTCTCTATTCTTCACTATTTAAGTATAAAAATGCCGCTAGAAGATCAGCTCTTCTCAACCGAACACAGACATATTCAGTTAAATAAGTTTTAACTTTGAATTAAGACCCGTAGGTGAAAACTTTATAAGTGGTTTTTAGTATATAAACATGAATTGCGGTTAAGTTTTCCGAATATAAAACAAGTAAACAAAATTACCAAGGTATGAGTGTAATGTATGGAAAATGTGTATGTATGCAATATGTTGTCTACGGTAAAACGACCTCACGTCAAAATTGTCGCAAGATTTCCTTAAATGAAGTTACATTCGACTTGCAATAGTACCGCAGCGACATCGGAATAGGATATTATTGGGCGACACTTGTCGACTTCCCACACATAACCTGTTACCTATCTGATTTGTGTGCGTTACACAGCGTTACTGAGGAATTCCTTCCACTGCGTTACTTTTATTCAATTCCGTCACCTTGCTTTGCTTTGCGGCTGTGTTTGAAGAAGGTTGTGTGAACAAACCGTAATGTTTCCGTCGAATGGAGAAAAAAGGTTTGAATGTCGTCGCTTGTTTTATTTATAATTTACAATTCGTTTACATGATGACATGGCGAATGAAACTACATTCAAACCATAGAATTAGTAATGGTAAATACTTTATTTTCTAAACTACTCACTGTATTTTGAGAAATGAGGTACTATTATAGGCTATGGAGTAAGGGAGAGGTGTTGGTGTTATGGTGTGAGAGTGTAGGTGTGTGCGTGCGGGAGTGAAGAGAGAGTAAGCACGTGACTGTTGTGTGTTTTATACAGTAATAGTTATATATGACTAGCTTCTGCCCGCAGCTTCGCTCGCGTGGACTTTACAATGTAAGCCAACTGCTCGTTCGATCGGGATGAAATGTAGTCCTTTCCTATGGCCTTTCAACTATCCCTCTACAAAAAATCAAGTCATTTAAAATTTTATGTAAGGTGACGACCTAACACTTATTATCATATTCCTGACGAAGACAAATCCAAAAACACAAAAATCATAAAAATCGTTTCAGCCGTTCTCGAGTTATAAATGGTATAACTAACACGACTTTATTTTATATATATACGAGTAGATGTATGTATGTAGTATATGAGTAGTTATCGGTCCGCCCCGGCTTCGCACGGGTGTATTGTAATAGTAATTGTAACTCTTTCTAGAACATTACATAAATTTTCAGAACTTTCCAGAAGTTATCATTGTGAACTCCTTCACTATGTGAATTTAGCCAAGAACAGATATATATTTTTCACATTTTTGCCACCCACAACCGTTCACTTCCACTCATCGCGACCAAACTCCCTTACTTTCATCAGGAGACCAAGGGGTATTAGCTACCCGAACGGTAAGTTGATCGGAGTTGGTGGTGATAGAGAAAACCCTGTCTTAACGTATTGACATTAGCTTTATACATAAGATTGTTATAGTTTATATATCGGTGGAATTGTAACGAAATAGACGACATCGTGTGTCTCATACGTTACCGTCGTCACCCTTCACGCTGCCGGGAAAATATGAAGCGTTCCGTTTTCATTTAGTTACTCAGGGGGAAAACAAACAACGGCATCACGCAAAAATATACCCGAGTGTTTCCTATTGATATGATACGCATTGCAGGAGCGGGATTGGCCCAACGCCAGCTCGCCCTTATTCTAGCCGGAGATAATGTATTAGGTACGTAGGCGAAGAGATAACGCGCAAGTGTTGTACACAAGTGCAGACGTGGAGGAGTCGCATTTCTTTGCATTACAGACTTTGGAACGAGGTGATAGTATAGAAGTGAGAAAATGTATAGATAAAATATGTAATAATCACTTAAGTTAGATGTATTTCCTAGTATTAAACATGTACACATGTGCATGTACGTAAGAAGTATGTAAACCTAAATTTATTCATAATAAATAATCATTATAACACTAAGTGTGTTGTGTGTTGTGAATACTCATTGCAACCCCATCACACACCGGAGGAATCCACAATTAATAAAGCTATCGATTTTAGGCATGTATGTGAAAGCAAATCCAAAATTGGCATTTGTCCACTTGGGACTATCGGTACTCGATTTGGTGGCGCGTTTTCTATGTCTGCCTGGCAAGCTAGCACCATGTTTCCCAAGTCTGCCGTTAAATATCAGTGTTAATAGCACTATTGCGCTCCGCTATGATTATTAGTAGACCCAACGCCTCATTAGGTTGACCTCAAGGACCTGATTGTCTCCTACAACCGATTATAAATTTCAATATATATATATATATCTCCTCTGAATGACGCCAGCTTGACGAAACCGGGAGTAAAGGGAACTAACCACGTTACACTGCAAATGCTAACAAAATAGTAAGAAATACGAGTCCAATGAATAATTTAAAAGGTTCATTACTTGCTTCAACTCTAAACTCGAGTTATGCAAAGTTATTTTTGCTCAGTTCATTTGGAAATCTGTATAGTTGGCGCGGGGCCAGGATTAAAAGTATTTCTAGCTTTGCTTATTTAAATTGTGTGTGAATGAAGGCTTTAAATATAATGTAGAGCGACTTTTTTGTCGTTTGATATTCGTGTCAGGTTTTTAAGGTTGGGTATAAAATCCTTAAAATTATTTACAGGCAAAACAATGGGGAAGGTGCATAAAAATATTTATGTTTAAATCTATAGTAAAAAGGTCTATCATTTTTTTCGATATCACTAATAATTTTTTTGTACAACCCACTAAAAAGTAATTCTAGTCACGCGGCGCTAAAACGCTCCATATAAATCGGGTGACATTTGTGACGTCACACGTGTGTTGGAGCGTTAAAATGTATGGAGCTTGTTCGATATTTTGAGTAAAGAAGAATAATAAAAATAAAAAAAAGCTTTATTGGCACTTAAACTTATCTCTGTCTTAACCTAGGTAACAATTTGTCTATGGCTACGTTATCTCGTAAAATACATGCCGTCACACAGCGGCCGTAATATTACGGACGCAAAAAGACGGCCATGTTTACCGTGACGACATGTGAAAAGTACCAAGTCAGTTATAACATAACGTCGGCCAGAGTTGGAACTCATTTTTATAGAAATGGCTTCACCGCCATAATTTGACATATATTACAAATACAACAAAATACAAAAATATTTATTGGATAAACAATTGTGTAACAAAAGTATAGCCATACAGTCTGTCATAGGGGAAGCCCTGTGCGACAGGTGTAGGCTCTCTCTATGGATGACATTTTTCGTTGTTGTTTACAATATTTTTAACATATTTTTTTTTAAAAAACACGCTTTACTGGTGGGGTGAGTGTGAGTGTGTGTGTGTGTGAGTGTGTGTGTGTGAGTTTAGGGGGCTGCCAATATTATGATTGTGATCATTCTTCAAGAAGTAGGTTTTACTTAAATTATTTTAACGTAGTTAGTAAGTCTTCAGTGTCATTATACTCAAGAGTTTTGAGCCACTTTTTTAGTATCAGTTTACTTGTGCTTGAGGGGAGAGGGTGGAACATAAGAATTTTGTTAATTTTATTATAGAGATAAGGGGCAAGGAAGTAGTGTTGGTGATGGCTGAAGGAAGTACTACAGCGATTAGTTTTTGACACTTCGTTATTATTATTATTTTATGTTATATTATATTAATTATATTATTTATTTTATGTCAGAATACATAATACAGAATCAATTAAAACGTTCACAAACTATACGACACCGTCAAGACGGCCGTCATGCAAATGACGGCACCGCTTTATGACGTTCCGGTGTCAATCAACGCCCTCTAGGAAACCGCGCCATTTTCAAAACGTTCTACTGACGTCATTCTCTATTGTATTAAGGCCGCTATATGACGGCACCGCTATCCTAGGAAACCCGAGCTTTACGAACTCTCTTAGGCTGAACCGGTTATTGTTTAAGTGCTTTGTCAATACAAATCAACAATGTACGAGATCTAAACGAACGATTTATTAAACACACTAACCTGATTACATGACAAGATAATATGTACAAATCCTTTACTTATACAATCATTGATTCACGTCATCATTGTATTCATTCATTATCATTATCATCATTACAGATTTTAAGTCAATTTCCACGGCATGCTAGTAGGTACAGCCTCGCTATTCCCGACTAAAAACCCCGTTAGCGAAATGAAAAGCAAGACTGGCTCTTGTAGTCCCAATTATCATTGCATGAGCAATGTGTAGGCGCTTTGTAGGCGCTCTATCTATCGTTATGACTAATTTCATTTTCGACATGCAGACGGACAGACATACATGAAAGTAATCATATAAGGGTCATCAAAGTCATAAAGCCAAACAAATAAGCGTCGGTAAGCGCAGTGGATAAGGCGCGGACTCTCAATCTAAGGGTACCGGGTTCGAATCCAGCCGTGTATATGATTTGTTTTTCAATTTAAGTACATTATCCGATTGCTTAACGGTGAAGGACAACATCGTGAGGAAACCTGCATGTCTTGAACAGGCATGTGAAGTCCGCTGATCCGCACTGGGCCCGCGTGGTGGACTACGGCCCATACACTCTCTGTAGGAGAGTAGGCCAGAGCCTCTGCAGTGGGGACGTATATAGGCTGTTGATGAAGCCTTTTAAAGTACAGAACCTGAACATACTAAAACCTTAATTTACTATATGTATATTTAAACATAGCAATATGTATATTTCAGGCCCACTATTTTACCCCAAATTCCGTCTACACGTTTTTTATATTAGAAATGATTGTCGTAATAAAAAATTACGCCCCCTTCCTCTGGGGATATAAAGGGGTTGAACCAACTTTTTCCGTTGAAATAAATGACATTACTTCCCATTGTGTGTTTTGCCAAAAGATTTACTCTAAAATGTTTATTGAAGAAGCTAAGTCAACTTGTTGTTTTTCAAAATCATTTTGTTGTCGCATGTGGTCTCAAAAATGCATTCATCATATGACTCAAATAAAAATATTCGATTCGATGTAGAAGATACATTACAGCTACAGAGAACTATAATACTGTCGTAATTTTTTTCCTTCCCTGAGTTTCAGATCACCAGGCTCGCTCACACATTGGAGCCCGTTACAAATCTGTCAATTCATTCAATACAAGGTTACATCGTGAGCAAATACTAACTCAATTATACAAACTAATAATACTAACTAAACAAGTTAACGCGTTCAAAAAGAACTAGAAACCAATTTCTATGGTTGGCTAAGACTTATATATATAGTTTTCTCGTGGATGGACATTGTTAAAACTGGACCCAATTGAAATGGTACCACATGGATTTCCCAAAAAAAATATATTAAAATCGGTTCATGTTTTTTTTGTGTGTGTAAATGTTATATATCATTTTAGATTAGCATATTTTGTGCTTTGTGTGTAATGATGGTCTTACATTCTAACACCTACGAGTAACTATACCATACCCTAATAGAAACCCTTTACCCCAAATATTAAAATACGTTTTTTCACGTAACTATTTTACCCCAATTGCTACAAATCAAAGATTTTATGACGTCGTCAGTTAATATCAAAAAGTTTTCTACAAATTCGGTGACCCTTTCGTTCAATCCACAGAAATCTAAAGAAATAGGGGATAGAAGTGCCACAAATGCTTGAGTAAAAGTTATTTTATATGATTTTTACCTCTTGGCTCCTCAGTGGCATAAATAATCGTGAACTTGGCATGCCTATAGCATAGACTATTATATAAGTGGTGACCGTGTGATCATTTCCGAAGTCCACGTATCCGGGAAACGTCCACTGCTGAATATATGTCTCTTTCATGGTACGCCACATTTAACAGTCCCGAGCCATTTGCATCCAGCGACTCCCCGCGACCTTTACTAGTCAGTTAGTTATTTAAGCGATATGGCCTGCCCATTGCTCACTGACTGGTCATTTAAGTCACGCAGCGTGCTATGGAAAGGGCTATATGTTCGGAGTCTCTCTGATGGACCGCATTCGAAATAAAATGATGATCCGTTAAAGAACCAAGGCGACCGACATAGCTCGCCGTATTATCAAGCTGAAGTGGCAGTGGGCTGGTAATATTTACCGAAGGACCGGCAACCGCTGGAGCAGACGAGTCGTGGAGACCATGTCTAGGCAAACTTAGTGTAGGACGCCCCCGGCTAGGATTTGTGCATGTTGAGAGCACAGGACCGAACCGAGGTGCACTCTGGGAATAACCTTAGAATGACGGGTTTCCTCATTTTTTGAAATATGAACGTAATAGAGCAATATATCACTAGTTACTTCTCTGACTACGTTTTACGTTTCTATCGGTGTAAATTAAACTTCTGTGTCTACCCTTAAGACGAGTGGCCTGTTCTGGCCCTAGCCGTCGTAAATTTAAAGCACCGACTATTGGGTTCCGGGACGTATGTTACAGGCATGTATTTTTTACAGTAACTTTTCAGCCGCATTGTTTTCGCGCTGGGCTTTTGATGATAGAGAAGATTTGTCCTTCCAGACTTCAAAGGGCTGGCTAATACCGGTTATTAAGGCAGTCTTAAGGCAGGCAATCTTTGCTGCAATGTATAAAGTGAATAATCTCACTATAGACAGTAATTTCTGTATATATTACAGGTAAACCTAAGCGAGGTCTCTATCTAGTATAGTTTTTGACGCGTTCAAAAAGCAATTAAAACCGATCTCTATTGCCTTAAAAATTTGGTTTCTCACTCAATGTCGATAAAATGTATAAGATAATATAAGATAAACCTTTATTTGCAATAAATGTGGTACATTTCAGATGTTCAAAAAATAATAATTTTAGATCACACATTTAACCAATCTTTTGACATGCAAACAGTAATTAAAAGTATTAATATCGAGCATTTTATGGGACCACCTCCGAAGTATGCTCTACCAAACAAACAAAAATTATCAAAATCAGTTCACTGTTGGCGGAGTTATCGTGTAACATACATACAAAAAGAAACATACGCGTCGAATTGAGAACCTGCTCCTTTTTTGAATTCAGTTGAAAAGGTAATAAGGCGCAATAAATAAAAGTCATGGAACGGATGGACAGCTATATTCCGACTAGCTGACATGGCGGTCACTGCCGCGGATACAGATCAAACTCATATGTGGTTTCAGTATATTGACTGTTTACAGAAGTTTGTATATTATTTAAACAATACCACTACTTTCAATGCAATATTACTCTATTGTACACCAATAAAAAACTAAAAATATAATATTAAACTTACAAAAATTTTACTAAAGGCGGTCTTATCGCTTACAGCGATCTCTACCAGACAACCTTTCGGTAGAGGAAATAAGACACAATATTTTGGGTGGAGTTGTAACTAAATATATTGTAATACATTGCTTTATTAACATACAACAGAAATAGTAAAAAAAACAATGTCATTAAAAAAAGGATTTAACTAATTAAACTATAGAATGTATTCTAACTTATCAGATATAGAATACATTCTCCAGATCAACTCCTCGGGGAACGGTGCCCAGAGCGCTGGCGACATTCCCGCGCTGGATCGTAATTAAATACTTGAATAAACACATATGTGTACTTATTTAAATAATATATAATAATAATAAATACAACTAAATAAATAATGTTTAAACTTATCAATTGCTATCCAGTAATTATTTTACTAAATCGAAACCTTTTACGAAGCTCGGGAACGATGCTCGGCAGTTCCCTAATAAATTATTCGAATGAAATATGTCGGTGTACCAACACACAAATTAGGGGATTTAAAAAATCTTCCGTATCAAATGCTTATTTTCTTTTTACATCTGGAACGAATAAAAACCGCTCTCTGAAGTTGGAATCTCTTTCCAGCTTTTCCTCAAATTACCTAATTCCAGTAATCTCCCCGCAACATACACGTGTGGTGTAATTGATACATGGAGTTTTGAAAGCAATTTGCGCCGAGAAAGATTGATTTATATCGTTGAAGAAAATTGTGGCATAAAAGTTGGAAGCCCAAAGTTTCGGGTCCAAAGTTTGATGTTCCGGTTTCGAAATCAAATTTTTTCGCGTTTTGTACTGTTTTCAGTTTAACCGGTTTTTAAAGGATCTTGTTAACGAGTTGGGGGCGTGTTTTTAAGTGATTCGTTTTGCAATTTGTTTCTTGGGTTTTAATTAGGATCGTTTCAAGTGGTTCCTGGAAAAAGGCGGGCTTAGAACGAGTTTCCGTGATTAATTAAAGGCTTTAGTTAATTTGAGATCTTGAAAAACGCGAAAACGCCTCATTAAAAGTACAACATTTCAATCATTACGTCACGGGGTTCTAAAATGTAAATATGATTCTGCCGTATACGACGAATATATCGAGATCTCTGAAAAGAAATATTGAGTTTCACTTGATATTTTATTTGAAGATATTATTGTGGTTTTTGGGTATTTCTTTGTTTCACGGTTGACTAAGGATTTTTTTATGTGAGGAACTACCGAACACAAAAATGTTAAAATTAGTCTTTCCAAAAAATTTGACCACTATCTAATGAGGCGCTGACTCTGCTAAATTTCATACTAGAATACAACAGTGTATTAACACTGCTCTCACGCAAAACGACACATACGCAAAATGACACTTACGCAAAACGACACATACGCAAAATGACACTTACGCAAAACGACACATACGCAAAATGACAGGTACGCAAAACGACACATACGCAAAATGACACTTATGCAAAACGACACATACGCAAAATGACACTTACGCAAAACGACACATACGCAAAATGACACTTACGCAAAACGACACATACGCAAAATGACAGGTACGCAAAACGACACATTCGCAAAACGACATTAACGCAAAATGAATGGCGGTGCAGTTTGACACCATAGCTATACCAGTATTTAGCAAGAAATCTAAAGCTACCAACGAAGCCTGTAAATCCGAACTGAGACAAGAATTTATGAAGCAACCATTAAACTCTAACGAATATCTATCTATCTTCAGCTCCCAAACATTTTAACAAGATGTCCCTCTAAGCATTTTTAAAAACTTCCAACGGAAAAAAGGAAATCCCTAAAAATCACGGACAATTGAATACAATGTAGCGAAGTTGGCGAGCCTCGGGTGAACTTCTATAACTGAGGAATTGTCATTGATTTACGAGTATTTGATATACACGCCACTACATACAATACGAAAGCATGACACCACATCTCGACTCGTTGATATATTTATAAGTATTGTTATTTATAATAATGTTTTAGACTCTTTCGTTAAAATTCAAATTCATTCTTTTTATTGCTTCAGTAAATCTTACAGCTTTAAAAGGGTGTAACTACCTTATTTTCCTCCAGTTTCTCGTCTCAATATTATTTTATGTTATTGTCTTCTTATGTTTAACCCAGTGCAATTTGTTTTATTTAATCTACCAAATTACACTGTAATCTTCGGCCAAAAAAGGCAATGTAATTGAAACGTTTATTAATTGTTTAAATTATATTTCTACGAATTGCAACTCCACGAATAACTTCGGAAATTATCATGAATGACAACTTTGATTTAGTTTCGATTTGATTTAGATAATTACTTGTTCTGCATATAATTTTATAATTTTTTAAAACTATCAAATAAATAAAAAATCCTGCACAAAATAACAACACGTACATCCTTTTTAATTGTTAAGTGCCCGCTAGGATTTTAAAAGCCTTTTAAAAATAACTAAAATTTCCCTAGCACCTCCTTTCAATGCCTTTGTGATTGATAGAGTGTCACGTCAGAGTTATAGGATTCAATGTAAACATCAAGTTTCGGACTCGATCGCCTTCCTTTGACGGGGAAATTGAAAAAACCGATTTGTACTTTTGAATACTTTGTAAACTTGATGTGTCTTACAAAGTTGTTGTGGAGGCGGGATCGGATTCATTCGGGTTCGGGAGGTGCCTTTAAAATAAGTCCTAGTGGTGACAAATTGAAACCAACGGTTGTTATTTTGAAAATTATTTTGCTTTTATTTAAAACCGAAAAATAAACTCATATTTTTAAAGAGAGAGATGGCAGATATGATTGCAGGCAGAAAATTTTAACATCATCTTACTGAATATCTTTGTCCTGGTTTAGCCGAAAACGCCGATGAATTCGCGGGCAGAACGCCAGTTGGCTGCGATCGCGTTGATCTCGAATATACGTTAGGATAAAAAGGATAATAAAAACTAGACTAAACAGTAGTCGGTGTTCGTTCGCAAAAGAAACTTACTTGCCAAATGCATCAATCCGAGAGACAAAGAGAGCAAGCGTCGACAGACGGCTGCGAAGACATCGCGAAAGATTTCACGAAACTACTAACCGATGTTAATACTATTTCACTTTGCTCACTCCTCCAAGCCCCTCACATCTCCACTATCTGTCTCCGACACTACGCAACGTTCGAATTTGGCGTCATTGTAAAGAATACAGAGTATTCTCTATTGATACCGGAGCTGCCATCAAATTTTATTTCTGAAGCCGGCGCGTCGACTCGATCGCTTTTAATTCACTCCAGTTTCGCGGGAGTTTTATTTTTTATGTAGATTCCTTTTGTATTATCTTTGTTCTACGGACTTTAAAATAAAATTATTTAGTTTAATATTTTATTTCAGTACAATTCTCGTTGCAGTGTTTTCCCAGCGTAAGAATATGATACCTATATTCCTTTAGAGAATATGGTTATACCCATTGGCATCTAAAAATGACACGTTTAACCGCCAATAGATGCCTATGGCCCAATAGATGCACGCCCAGACCAACAATATGTAGGTCCCCTGTTTGATTTCCAATGGAGGTACCTATCAGTACTAGGTGTGCAGGTGTTAGAGCATTTTCTTCCGCATGGTTATTACCGAAGTCTGCCGCCAAATAGCAGTGTTAATAGCACTGTTGGGTTCCTGTGTGAAAAGCAACAGAGCTTTATTACCTTGATCTTCTGTTGTTGTTTTTCAGTTGATGGGCTTCCGTTCGACTACAATTTTACCTGATGTTAAGCGAAGGATGGTTCCCGGTTGCCTAGAAATAGCCTATTCACTCTGGCCTTGCAGAATCCAGGTTGTGTGTGTGCTCAGAAAACACAAAATAGGTGAGACTTCACTATTTTTATAAAGTGAGACTCACACACTAAGAAGTCCGCACCAGCGTACAATATTTAATTCAAAATCGAGAAACAACGCAGAAAAAATTATATTTATTTCTATAGCCTAAAACTTTAAAAATTTTTATTATAGAAGTCATAGCATCGCGCTGTGAAAATTCCAACTATCTAGTGTAATTAAGGTTTAATATATACTGTGCGTCGGTGGCGCAGTGGATAAGGCGCGGACTGTCAATCTGAGGGTTCCGAGTTCAAATCCAGCCGTGTACCTATGAGTTGTTTTTCAATTCAAGTACATTATCCGATTGCTTAACGGTGAAGGAAAACATCCTGCGGAAACCTGCATGTCTTGAACAGGCATGTGAAGTCCGCCAATGCGCACTGGTCCCGCGTGGTGGACTACGGCCTATACACTCTCTGTGTGAGAGTAGACCTGAGCTCCTGCAGTGGTGACGTATATAGGCTGTTGATGATTGATGATGTACTGTGCGTGGCGGCTAAGCTTCGCTTCGGGACGCTAGGTCAACCGCTTCTACTTGCTCTCGTGGCGAAGGAACGTACGGACCACGTAGCGACCGACGCGATCGCGGCGGGGAGTTCTTAAAGAAAAGCGCGTGTACTCGTACAAGCGATTGTCCGTCAACCTAGCATCCCGAAGCGAAGCCCGGCCGCCACACACATATGTGTGACAGATAAATAGACAGACAGCTTACATGCTTCCCTTTGGGCACGGGACCCTGAAAGCATGATACCAGTAATGATCCAATTTTTGAATATCGTCGAACGAATATTCAATAAATTAAATATTAATTAAAACCGTTTTGCGAACGCATTAAAACCTGCGTTGATAAACAGGAAATGATTTTCGAGCGTCATTAGCAGGTTTGGCGAAAAGTAAATTATAATTTTGACCCGCGGCGCTGCGGTCGTTTGCTGCAGAAGTTTTTTTATTAGTTTAAATGTAAATGAGTTATAAATGTAAGTTTATATAGCTGCTTTTGATTTTAAATCACCTTTTATTTTTATTACTATGTATATCTTCTTATTTTATTTATTCAAGCTGCTGTGTAAGAGAGAACTTTCAAGAGGATTTATTGGTGGGGATTCATTATTGCAAATTAAGAGCAATGTGGGGCTAATATGCTGCCCTGTGGCATGCCTACCTTGTTGTCTGCGTTTGCTGATAGTTTGTCTTTTATACTTTGGGTATCGACCTTAGTAATTGATTCGAGTTTCGTAGATTTTGTTTTTTAAGTACGTCATTTTGTTTGAGATACCTTTCATATCTATATAAGGCAGTAATATGTCATGATCTACACAGTCAAATGCTTCTGAAATGTCTAATAACAATACGTAGCGAGATGTATGTTACTTACCGCCTTTTTCATTTATTTCCTTTTCAAATATCATTCAAAGTAGGCTACGTGTGCCTGTATTGTTATCCTTGCCACAGTCTACTTACCGAATTTCTTCACGATAGGTTGTGCCATGGAGATGTTAACTAACAAACGAACACATATGACGAATTTATTAGTTTCTTATTATATGATTGTGCAGAGTAAAGGTGTCAGGGTGTATTTTCAAATTTCTCTTCTCTGAAACTTTTCATACAAATAAAGACGTCAATTTTAAAGCTAGAACCCTGACGTTTGAACTTTGAACAAAAGGCAGCGACAATCTGTAGAGTATTATCGCAGCTGGAATCAATACATTTGAATGTAAACTGCTATTGTCTTGAGTTCAATCCTTTGTCTGACAAAGCGTTGCAATATTCTGAAAGTTTCATTTGTTGAGATTGTCTTGTTCTACTGGAGCGCTTACAGATGTGATTATTTCTTTATAAATATAATTGTGTAGTCTTGCCTTAAGAACAGCAGGTTCACCCCATGTACAATATCCATGGTTCATGTCCATGGGTTTAAATGTGACTAATGTAATAACCCATGTGGTACCCAAGGGAAGGCAAGAGAAAGAGAGGTCGACCACAGAAAAGGTGGGACGATGATGTTAGACAAGTGGCAGGAGTCACATGGAACAGAGTGGCTCAAGAAAGAAAGGAATGGAAAATGTTGGAGGAGGCCTTTGCCAAATGGCAAGCAGATTTAGGAAAGATAACGGAGCAACAAATATTTGATTAAATTGTTTATTCATTATAAGTTTTCAATGTTAGTTCGTTACATAAGAATCAAATGTGAAATGTGAAAAGTGATCTGAATAAAAGGCTATATTATTATTATTATTATAATGTAATAACCTGGTCATGTGCTAGTCGGACCTGCGCACCATGGGTTCCGAACCATAGATTGAAACTTACAGATGTTATTACTTTGTATCACGGTTTGTTTTCCGGACCGTATAGCTTACTTTAGTACTCAAATAATCATCCTTATTTTAAAATAACACTACAGAGTTACTCGTGTAATTGACAACTTTAAGTTTTTTTGCGAAATTTCACCTACTAAAGCATTTTCAATGGAGCTTTTTCTGAATTTTTATGTTTCCGTAAAACTGAAGCCAAATGCAAGCAAGTCGTGTATAAAAGAAAGCAAAGGCATAAATACAAACGCACAACACAAGTTTCAATCGCAACAAAATCGATACCACTAAAACAAGATTCCGTGCAGAATCTACGTATAGAACACGTAATTACTACCAAGTTTCTTTGTTATACATAATTGCGCGCTGTGCTAAAATTTACAAAGCTAAACTCATTACGTTCCCCCGTTCCAGAATGCAGGAAACAAAAGGGAATCGTGTTCCTGAATTGATAAAAATCTCTTTCTGTATCTACGCTAGTGCGCTTTTGTGAAAGCTTGATTAAAATACTGTAGCAAATTTTTTCGTGTTAGACAATTCCTTTCAATTACAGGATCCACTTAAATCGGAATGAATAGGTCTAGAAATGAAATCAACGGGATATCTTTGGATGCGTGTGCCACTATGTTTTTTTCCACCTTCCTTTACTACCAAAATTGTTTATTACTATAATTACGAGTTGATGCAGAGCTTCCACAGGTGAATATAATAATAATAATAACCATTTATAGACTGGCATAGAAATAAATAAATAAAAAGCACAATACAAAAATGTAGAGATAAAAATATCTAAACACAAAAAATTTATGCGTCATTTCCGGTTTGCTTCCCGATGTACATGCTCAATTCCAGTACTTCTACATATTTAATCTTACGATGGTAACTGACGATACAGTAGGTAGGAACTAGGAAGCGTTTACTCCCAGAAGACTAAGTGAGGCGCTAGCTCGGCTACTTTTCATACCGGACCACAACAGTGATACCAGATACACTGCTGTTTTGCGGTAAAGTTAGGTATCACGGCGGTAGCTAGCCAAGCCTAACACCAACCATCCGGAGTCTAGCGACACTTTCCCCGCGAGTCAGGAGCTTCTAGTACCTTTACGTTTAGATTTCTGTGACATGACCAAACTTCTCGTGGTTTTGTGTCGGTGCTTTTGGGGAGCGTTTTATTTCTGATGCCAAAATGGCTTCACATTTAAATCGTTTTTGTACAGAAAGTCTGCAATGCTGCAAGTCTATTTAATCACATTTTTCTATTCAGTTCGTTACACAAATAGTTTTATTTTATTTTATTTATCACTATATCTCAGGCACTAGACCCATACAAATACAAATTTTACAAATAGTACATATAAATTAATAAACTTAATTAGTAAACTAATAACTAATACACCTACATAACAGCATTGACACATGTTGATTTCGATGACCAGCATGTGTCAATGCTGTTGAATATATATTCTGACAATTTAATTATTACTTCATTTTGACTTTTTATCATTCTATCTCTTATGGAGTATATTCGCTTTCTTATTATACTAAAAAAGTCATCTAACCGGGCCTCTGCAAACATTGTTGATGCGCTACAGAATCTGGGTAAACCCATTAGGATTCTGTAGGCATTGTTGTACTGTACTCTGATGGTATTAAAAGTTCTTTTGCGGAATTTAAACCAAAGATTGCATGTGTAAAATGACTGGCAGTAGGCCCGGAAGAGGACCTTCTTTACATCTTGACTGCATCTACCAAACCTACGAGATAGCATATTACTCTTTATCGAGAGTGATCGTCTCTCTCTCTCGATATCTTCATCGTCAGTAAGTCTACTTGTAACGTGATGTCCAAGGTACTTAAAACTATCCACTACTCTAAGCGGTACACCATTCATGTAAACTGGAGGCACGCTATCTGGACCCTTCCCAGCCCTAAATACAAGTACTTCACTTTTCTTTGTCTTGTAAAGCAAACCATGCTGTTTTGCATAGCTACTACATATCTCAACTAATTGTCTCAAGCCTTTGATAGTCGGGCAGAGCAGAACCATATCATCTGCGTAATTTATATTGTTGACGCAGAGACCACCTATATGGCATCCAAGTTTAGTTTCAGTTAACTCCTCAATCAAGCCTTTATATCAGTGTGAGTTGTTTTTTTGTGAGATACATTTTGGTTGGCGTTTTTACCCGCGCAAATCTCCTGTTACGGCTTCTGACGGGCAGCCCTGCAATTAGCTCGTAATGGTCCCATCGGCGCGTTTTTGGCGTTTCGACCTCGACACGGAGAAAAAGGGCTTTGAGATAAAATTTGACCCCTTGTAAATAATTCTTTATTTCCCGTGACAGAGTTTCCAGTAGCGGATCCAATATGATCTTTTTTTTATATACGACTAGCTTCCGCCCGCGACTTTGTCCGCGTGTAATTCAGGATGTATTTATTCTACTTGTTCGATAGGCACAGATGACGTATATGACACATTATTATACAGCATAAGGTACAAAATAGTGTTTATTCTGTTACGTAGTCTAATAATTTAAAGAAAAAAATTTTAATATCCGACGTAGTACATTCAAAAAGTCTTCACACTAATATTATAAACGCGAAAGTTTGTATATACGAATTACATATTCTATGGTCGGTTGCTAGGCAACGCGTTTTTGTTATGCCCAAATTGTCCATGTAATCCCACTAATATTATAAGTGTGATTTTGGACAATTTACACTATATGTGTCTTTAGAAATTATAGCCTATATGTTATTCTGATGTATAAGCTATGTTATTGTAAAGTTTCATTCAAATCCATTCAGTAGTTTTTCCGTGAAAGCGTCACAAACATCCAAACATCCAAACATCTAAACATCTAAACATCTAAACATCTAAACATCTAAACGTCTAAACGTCTAAACATCTAAACATCTAAACATCTAAACATCTAAACATCTAAACATCTAAACATCTAAACATCTAAACATCTAAACATCTAAACATCTAAACATCTAAACATCTAAACATCTAAACATCTAAACATCTAAACATCTAAACATCCAAACATCCAAACATCCAAACTTTCACACTTATAATATTAGTAGGATTAGCATTTGCCATGCATTATACCTTCAAAAAGTTTGATTGTTGGGTACATTTCTATGGTCTTCTCATTAGCTATGTTGTCAGAGTTTTTCGCAAAACATCAGTTAATAGTTTGTGTCGTAAGAACAAAAGATATCGCCGAACCAACTTAAGTATAGTATATAGGGCTATGAGTAGGTATTATGAAAGACCAATTAGGATTACCATGTTCAAACTTAACTAGAAACCGACTTCAACTGCCCTAAAAAGTCTACAGCATTCATCCCCTTAAATGTCAACCTTTAGAGGTAAAATTATCATATTTGTATTTTGTTTATTTTCTCGAAAAGCACTGACTCAATTTCGATAAAATTTATATGGGAATACCTTTGAAGGATGCTCTACGAAACATTTATTCATAATTGCTGGAGTTATCGCGTAACATACAAACAAAAAACATACAGTCGAATTGAGAACCCCCTCCTTTTTTGATTTCGGTTGATTTTTTTTATACAAACAAGTACTTATTCTACATTCGGAAACTAGTACCAATACAACTATTATTTTTGTAAAGAAATGTTACTTAGGTAGATCAAAAAAAAAATTGCAATTTTTTTTTATATTCATTTTGCAACACGATCTAGTGTTTTAGAAAACTATGGCACACGAAATAAACGATTTATATTTGATTTTATCTTATTTTAAAATATTATGGCAAAATACCTCTAAATCTGTAGGCCTTGAAGATAACCCCGGTGCTCCCGGCTCCATCATGGTTCGCCTAATAAAATGGACGTTTGGATTATAATGACCGGGAGCTGTTCAATAAATGTCAGAGGCTTTTAGGCTGAGGTGTAATGTGTCAATCATGGCCTACACCGGCTTGTATTCGCTTTACTACTAGGATTTAAAGAAAGTGAGCTTCTAGACCCGGGTATTTTAGATATTTTAATCCTAAGGTAGGGTTTCAATTACATTCCATCACACTTTACATTCCTACATCCCACAAGAAAATTATTTTTAGGGTTCCATACCTCAAAAGGAAAAAATGAACCCTTTTAGGATTGCTTTGTTGTCTGTCTTTCTGTCAATACCCTTTTACTCAAGAACGCGTAAAGGTATAAAGTTTAAATTAATATCGAATACACACTCAAGTCTGCAGTCCTTTGGATCTGTGAAAAACTCAAACTTCTAAGACAACGAAATAAAATACAAAATCTTACGGAACAACCGTAGAAATAATCTGAAATCCAGGCTTTTAAAATTATAACACACAAAAACAGCTTTTTATGTTTACAAACTTAACATTGCAGTCGAAATCCATACATCAGGTATGTACTGTAACCGCAATGTAAAATTGGTTCTTCAGTCGGACTTACATTTTCTGTAGAGCGTTGTTGGTTGCATATTACCGTACCTACTATTTGTGAACCGAATGTACGCGAGCCCGACTCGCACTTGACCGTTTTTTGAACTTTACTTCCCCACTAATCGTTCCATCCGTTCGAGAACTACTAATCCACAGACAGACATTGGCATCAAACTTATAACACCTCAATTTTTGCGTCGAGGGCTAGATAGGATTCATCTAAGAACATTGCGGCTTCGAAAACCAACCTGGTTTGGGGACAGCAGTTTTGTATATAAAATAATGTGTGTTCCATGCAATGCAAGGGCGCGACACTGGGATAGGCGAGCGTAACCTTCGTACGTACAAGCTTTATAATGTGTAAGGCATCAACGTTACACGGTCCGTATTGAATGACCCTCACGTCCGGGCTCCTTACAAATCGCAGGGCACCATCCACCTGTTGGCCGTTCACATTGCAGGCGAGGCACTCGATCGAGTTACTCTCTCCACTGTGAACAACATAGGTGCCTTATATACTTTCATTTACGATGCAATGATATATCTATAGCAGACGAACTAAGGTCTGAAGGCTGAAGTGAATGGGGCCGGGCCCCTACTAGATGGACTTAGTAAAGGTCATGTGAAGTCGTTGGATGAAAGCAGCTTGGGACCGTTTATTGTGGCGTACCGTAGGGGTCTGTGTCCAGCAGTGGACGCTTCCTGGCTGATGATGATGATATATCTATAATCTTAATTGATGATAAGTTATATAAGAGACATGAAGCCATGGTAGCTCAGTTGGATAGAGCGTCAGTCTTTGAACAATCAAGATCTGGGTTCGATCCTGGCTCGTACCAATGAGTTCCAATTTGTTATTTGGAATTTATGTACGAAAGATAAAAATAAATACCGTTGGCTTTTGGGTGAAGGAAAACGTCTTGAGGAAACCTGCGCACTACTGAGTAGAAATTCAAAGGTTTGTGTGAAGTCTACCTATCCGCACTGGTCCCGCGTGTTGGATTAAGTCTCATACACTCTCTGCAGGAGAGTAGACCTGAGACCCTGCAGTGGGGACGTATATAGGCTGTTGTTGTGATGTAACAGACAAGCAAGTCTGTTTTTGTCTGTCAAAGTTTTTGTGTGTATAAGAATGGTCGATGGACTGGATGGGAAAACAGAAAATTACAGCGCAGAGTTAGACGGCCTTGTCGCTAAAAAGCTATTTTCCCAGGCATCATCTTCCCCCATAATTTCTTTATGCAACTGTGCTGTAGCCAATATTGTTAGGCAAGTAGATATGACTTGTCGCTCGTCTAAACGCTCCACCAGTAACAATTGAAGCTGTATCCCTGAGGAACAGCGGGCACTCGTCTGGAATACGGACGAGTATGAACCTTCCACGCCTCCTTATAGGGTTTATAGCTCCTCAATTACATCTTTGTCAAAGGCTTTAAAACTACCTTAAGTAGACATTTGTACGAAAGTCGTTACTGCTACGTGCTATATAAAGGTCCCATTGAATTAAGTTCATTCCTTTAGAGGGATGAATCTACGTAAAATGGATATTATCGTAACGCAAAAAGCTGAGAAAGATATATGTTACATTAGAAGATAAAACCAATAAACATTGGTATGAAATATAATTTTAAAAATGTCTATATCTATGTCTTTGGCGCGGTTCAAATTTTATCATGACCGATTTTTTCCTTGAGGCATCAACAGGCATCAAATAAATTCACTTTCGCATCACACCAATAAAACGAATAAAAATATAACAACAAGTAAATTAAATTGAAAAGCCTAC
The DNA here is from genome assembly GCA_910589575.2 of Carcina quercana. Taxonomy (NCBI): domain Eukaryota; kingdom Metazoa; phylum Arthropoda; class Insecta; order Lepidoptera; family Depressariidae; genus Carcina; species Carcina quercana. The sequence goes on along the minus strand of OU342447.1, from coordinate 9,161,970 downwards.
GCTATAATCATACGACCATTTTACGCTGAAAATGTCTAACATACTCTTCAAACTTCTGGATTGATTTTTACCAAAGGAAACTTGTATTCACGTAATAAAACGTATCAAAATCGATCCATACATTCGAGAGCTACGATGCCAGAGACATACACACACACACACGTGCATAGCCATCAAACTAATAATACCCTTCTTTTTGCATCGGGGGTTAAAAAGTAGCGCACAAAGCTTATAAAACTACCCAAAATATAACCCCATTGTTGTTATGGACCCGAATCAAAAACAAATAAATCTTTTATATGCTTCTGTAGGTATCGGGACCACAAAAGCGCCGCCCGCCCTACTCCGCCGCCCGCCCGCTTTATTTCAAACGTTTCACTTCAAAGCGCTGCTCCATCAACACACTGACGCTCGGTTCCGACAGCATCGCGCGGTTGAGGCAATGACTCTTATTAACGGATGGGCTACACTCGACAAAGTATTACAGCAGTGCTTAGCTGACGCAAATTAAAATGCTAATGTTTGATCAATATTTACTTAAGATGTACACATTTGCTATAGAAAATAAAGAACTGTTTATGAAATATAATAATAACCGCAGTACAAGAAGAGGAAACATATTGAAGACAAGGACACACAAGCATACTCATTATGTATGTATGCTCATAAACGGAGCAAGAATATGCAATTCTTTGCCAAAGGAAATAAAGAGGAAATTAACAAAAATAAAAATATATTTAAGACATGGCTTTGCAAAACAAATTATAATTTAAAAGATCTTAAAAATTAAGAAGATTTAATGTTATAAAATAATTTTAATGTTGTAAAATTTTACTTCTAAAACATTGTCAAAGAAATTGTAACAAATTTTAATACATTTGAAATAAGCTGAAGTAAAATTAGCCCGTCCTCCTCACCTCTCTCCGCAAATGAGTAGGCCCAGTTTGCACAGTAGTATCCCACCACATATTCACCCACACAAATGCGTGACAAACATCGTCCGTCCGATGTATGGAAATATCACGTCGTTTCTATGCAGTGTCTCACCTGCGCCATGGGGTAGGCCGGCCTACGTATGAATACCTTTACGTTTTTCTATCGTTAGGAAAGCGGAATCCGACTCTCACTTGGCCGGATTTTAAATTACCTATCGTAGTTGGTGACTAAAGATTGAGAGGCTGTATCAATTAGTAGTCCCAAAAAGAGAGTCCAACGCCCCCTCTAAACATGGGTATCAGTGACACACCAACAACTTTATTCCAACAGTTTTGTTCACGGCATATTACAATACAAACAATCAATCATTTACCGTCTTTGTTAGTAGCCCATTGATTCAGCTTTGTTTTGGATGCCGTTCCCTGTACATTTTGATGGGTTGATCCGCGAAAGGCGAAATGAAGAGTTATTTATTGTTTTAGAATAAGCTCGTGTAATCTAATAAATTTAAAATATTTATTACTTTTACCCGTGGCTTGGTATGCAAAGCAAGACTTTAGGAATTAACCATTGGAAAAGTCATAGCACCCTTTTGAATGCCATATTCTATGTATATGTGAAAGGTTGCCAGGACCGGTCGATGTGGCGTTGCCATGAAGAAGGCCTATGTCCAGCAGTGGACGTTTCCCGGCTGCTGCTGCTGATTAAAATACTCATTCGTAGATTGTTTGTAACCAGTAGAGCGCCCGTGGTAGCTGAATTAAGAAAGTTTGGTAACATTCCAAACGATAGCTCGTGGTAACATTTGACACCAAAAGATGTCGCCAACGTCGGGCACTCAAAATCGCCCTATCTCTTTTTTCGACTTATTTTTTTCCATCAGGGCACTTCCTACAAAAAACAACCGATTAAAATCCGCTCAAAATCCAAATTTTTGGACAAAATCTGAAATCAATCCGAACCAAACCAATACCTAGCTCCAGAAATTGAGATATTACATTTCCAAGCCGGTTTGTTACGATAAGCGTTTTGTATTTCCCATTAGTAGAATGATATAGTCGGATTCGCCAAATAGTACACTTAAGTATTTCTTTAAAAGGAGGAGATAATGGTTGTATTACTAGAATCCTCCTTTACATATCTGACGTAACGATCACAGCCCTAGCAGAACAATAACCGTCAATAATACAAATTAAACACGTCTTAACCGAGCCAAGTTCCCAAGCTCCACTTAACCGCGATCAAATTAAATACTTAGCGAGCGAGTTCGCCAAGTTTATTGGGACATGTTCCCAAAAAACTAACTAGCAACAATAGTTAACCAAGAGACCACTCGTGTGTCCGACGCGCTCATTTAGACAGGGCTTAAGTTGTAGGAGGTAGCGGAGCGATAAGCGTATATTAGAATAAACACTTTAGGAAATGTTCCCATAAACTAACTAGCAACAATAGTTAACCAAGAGACCACTCGTGTGTCCGACGCGCTCATTTAGACAGGGCTTAAGTTGTAGGAGGTAGCGGAGCGATAAGCGTATATTAGAATAAACACTTTAGGAAATGTTCCCATAAACTAACTAGCAACAATAGTTAACCAAGAGACCACTCGTGTGTCCGACGCGCTCATTTAGACAGGGCTTAAGTTGTAGGAGGTAGCGGAGCGATAAGCGTATATTAGAATAAACACTTTAGGAAATGTTCCCATAAACTAACTAGCAACAATAGTTAACCAAGAGACCACTCGTGTGTCCAACGCGCTCATTTAGACAGGGCTTAAGTTGTAGGAGGTAGCGGAGCGATAAGCGTATATTAGAATAAACACTTTAGGAAATGTTCCCATAAACTAACTAGCAACAATAGTTAACCAAGAGACCACTCGTGTGTCCGACGCGCTCATTTAGACAGGGCTTAAGTTGTAGGAGGTAGCGGAGCGATAAGCGTATATTATAATAAACACTTTGGGGAATGTTCCCATAAACTAACTAGCAACAATAGTTAACCAAGAGACCACTCGTGTGTCCGACGCGCTCATTTAGACAGGGCTTAAGTTTTAGGAGGTAGCGGAGCGATAAGCGTATATTAGAATAAACACTTTGGGGAATGTTCCCAAAAAACTAACTAGCAACAATAGTTAACCAAGAGACAACTCGTGTGTCCGACGCGCTCATTTAGACAGGGCTTAAGTTGTAGGAGGTAGCGGAGCGATAAGCGCATATTAGAATAAACACTTTGGGGAATGTTCCCATAAACTAACTAGCAACAATTAGTTAACCAAGAGACAAATAGTGTGTCCGACGCGCTCATTTAGACAGGGCTTAAGTTGTAGGAGGTAGCGGAGCGATAAGCGTATATTAGAATAAACACTTTGGGGAATGTTCCCATAAACTAACTAGCAACAATTAGTTAACCAAGAGACAAATAGTGTGTCCGACGCGCTCATTTAGGTTGGGTTTAAGTTATGAGATATAGCGGAGCAACAAGCGTATAGATTAATAAACATCTTGGGAAATGTTTCCAAAAAACTATCTAGTGATAATAGGCAACCAAGAGACACTTTGTCTGTCCGCCTTGATCAAGCTATATAAGGTAAGGGAACGAGATGTCGGTAGAAAAGTAAACTTATGGGAATAATTATGCATTTTGGTTGGGAATTAGTTATGTAAGGTAGTGGATAAGCGGATTGCAGAATTATCGCTTCGTAAAATGCTCACGAAACTAAACAAGAATCAGTGACAACGTAACCAACGCATTCATGTATTTGATGAGTATTAGTAAGGTGGCAATGGGCAGGCCACATCGCTCGAAGAATGAATAACCGATCGGGAGTAAGAATTCTCGAGTAGCCACCACGTACCGGAAAACGTTTACCGGTCTGTCCCCCTACTAGATGGACCGACGACCTAGTTAAGGTCGCGGGTAGTCGCTGGATGCAGGTGGCTAGGGACCAGTCAATGTGGCATACCATGGAGGAGATCTACGTCCATCAGTGGACGTTTCTTGGCTGATGTCCATTATTGCGATGAGCGATTGACACTGCTACATCATGAGTGGACACATTTGTCTTGTGTCTTATTCTAAAGCACTTTGTACATGCTCCTTAAAGGTGATTCAACAGCAGTAATTTTATAACTTGCACCAAACCTTTATCTTGGCATCGCCCGGAGCGACTATTAACAACTATCTCCTTAACACTAAAATCCACTTAGTGAATTCCACATCTAGTTTAGTTTTAGTGCATCCCACCGAACATGTGACCCCTCTCGACATGTACTTAAATATCGGAAATGTATATACACATGTTTGTGCACGTCCTATTGAATTCTTAGCTAATTGATAGCAAATCTTAGCTAATTGATAGCAAATCTTAGCTAGAAGATAAAATACTGCATTTAAAGGTAACATTTCCAAGTAGAATCAAAATTATATGCATACGAGTATGAAAATATTTGCACACACTTGTTTCATAGATAGTCTTCTATACAAAACCTCCCTTTAAAACTCTTTTCTCTTGCTTTTCCCAGACAAACTCTTTGTGTTTAAAACTCTTCCCTAATATCAAATAGCATGTCAGGAATAATTTATTTTTAAAATTATATAACAAGTTTGTTGCATTAAATCCCCAAATAAAGCTTAAATTATAAGTGGAATTAAATGAGAAACTCTATAAAAAATTAACATGAGTGGCCGAAATACTAATATCATTAACCGACTTCAAAAAAGGAGGAGGCTATCAACTCGACGGGTATGTTTTTTAATGTTTGTTACCCCAGAATTGTTGACTGGGGGAACAGATTTGGATGATTCATTTTTTATTTGAAAGGTGGTGCTTCACGTGTGGTCCCATTTCAATTCGGTCTAGTTCTGACAACGGCATCCATGAGAAAACGATATAAATCTTAAATTTGCAATTAGGGCAATTGAAGTTGGTTGCCAGTTCTTTGTGAACGCATTTACTTGTTTTGGAAATAAGATATTAATAGATCACAACAAGATGAACGCCAAATGCAAATCCATTCCGATAAAGAAACTAACAAAACCTTTTCACGGAACTACCTTATTTAGTACCAACTTTAGAAAATAACATACCCTTATAAACTGTACCCTGGTAAGGTTCTGGAAACACTTGAACGGTACAGCTATAGGCCATAAGAGATTTCGGTGCCGCTATTTAAAAAGCTTGCCCATATTTACGTTATTTCACCGACAATTGCTCTGCGGGGAGAAATAAAATCTACATTTTATTTCAGTCAAATGAAGGGGAAAGTGCGTTCCGGGATGTTATTTTTCTTTGCTTGTTTGCCGATGTTTTTATGGTTGTTTTACTGTTAATGTTTAATGGTAACGAGTTGTTTGCTCACATATAATAGAGAAATGCCGCCGCCTACCCTGAACGTGTCCTATCGATGCTGCCTAGCGAGCAACAACCTTTGGTTACCATACTGTCTGTTGCAAACTCACGGCACATATTGATACAGATAGAAAGAATATAAAAGATACAGACACAGATTATTTGCATAGAACAAGGTGCATATGATAAAAGTCAGAAAATTTTAGTTTATCACGTACCACCTGTAGAGGTATACGAATATTTTAAATCATTAATCATTTTAACAATATCGTTTGAATTAATGTTACTAATTACAGAATTGTGCATACCTCATCACCAACAGCCTATACGAGTACTCTCCTACAGAGACTGTATGGGACATAGTCCACCACGCGGGACCAGTGCGCATTGGTAGACTTCACACACACCTTTGAATTTCTTCTCAGGAGCGTGCAGGTTTCCTTACGATGTTTTCCTTCACCGAAAAGCCAATGGTAATTATTTTTATCATTCGAATTCGACCCAGACCTCGATTGTTCAAGTACTGACGCCCAACTGCGATACCATGACTTTATTAATCACCTAAATTAATTATATTTGTATGAATAAATATTATTTTGAAACTATCAAGAACAGCAGACCTTCACCCGTACACTGTAGATATTCCTACAGCTCGCACCAAGCGTTTCGCTTCCACATTTATCGTGCGTACAGCAAAAATATGGAATGCACTACTGGTTTCCGTGTTCCCCGACTGCTACAACTTGGGAATCTTCAAAAGAAGAGTAAATAGGCACCTTCTAGACCAACACGTAACATCGTCGACCTCATCGTCATTTACCATCAGGTGAGATTGAGGTCAAGTGTTGGTCTATCTTCAATATAAAAAAATCATCTTGAGGTGAGAAGAAACTCTCCAGGAATTATTTAACTGAATAAAAGCTGCTTTTTTGGGTGATTGAATTTCATTTCCCGATATTATAATCCGATCCTTTAAAGTGATTAGTTTGCTTACTATGCCACCTATTTATTATATTTTGAACACTGAAAGTAAATCTGTATGAAAACCATTCTAGTGCATTCGGATCTGACGAAATTTCGGGCAAAATAACAAATTTTTTAAAAGTATTGATTCCTACACTGTTGTACCAGTTCCTATCCCACCGTAATAAGTTGTTAGCCCTGAACAAAGGCGTACCTAAGCGAACGTTTAATCAGCTAAGTGATCCAAACTTAAGTCGCACTCGGAGATAAGCGAGTTTTTAAGTTGACCCCTCTGCGTCGGCAATGGAGAAACTTTTGATATCGTCCTTTGTCCACTCTTTGTCCTAGTTTTTAGGTTAAGTGGCGTTTTATTTGTTTCCCGTAATATAAGGCAGTTAAGGGTTCTACGAGAACTGTTTGATAACATTGCATTAGCTGTTATTTTGCACTGAAACAACACAATTGTGTAATCTTTTCAACCGACTTCAAAAAAGGAGGAAGTTACATGATAACTCCGTCAATTTTGAACCGATTTTAATGATTATTTTTTTGTTTGGTAGATAATACTTAAGAAGTAAATGTCCATGTGAATTTTTTCGACATTTTGGAGCGCTTTTTAAGAAAATCAACAAAACCCAGCCAAAAGTTCTGCGTAAAAGAAGTAACGTCCAACAACCCAAGTCCGCATTTCCTGCATTAATAATAATTATGATTATTTGAAGGGGAAAAAATTACGTACATTTCATCAATCGATTGAATCTACCCAAACATTAAACGATCAAAACCAAAAGTCCTAACAAAAAGTCAATCCTGTAATCCAGGGAGCAGACCGCGAAATCGGGGACAAAAAGACCGCTCAGCATGAACAATAATCATAAACAAAAATCTAATCGGGAGCCTAATCCAACACGATGGGCAAACATCCTAACCGCTAGCTTACTGAACTGAACTGGTAAACAAATATTTGTTTCAAGTATGTGCTTTTTAGAAGGGGACTACCTCTAAATAGAAAAACGACGGTAAAGGTAGCAGGGAGACGCTGGATGCATGAGGCCCGGGCAGTGTGCAGTGTGCTGATTGTGGAAAATGTTTATGCGGCATTTTCACAGACGCCTGTCAGTTGAGTTCTTAAAGGTGTCAATAGATGGCGCGAAAATCCATAAAACATCATGGCAGTCCACCCACTCCTGAAAGTCGTTTTACACGTTACATTCTCTTTGGTAGGTGGAAGCTTTAATTTGGCTTTAATGACTTTGCATCAATTAGTTTAGTATATAAACTCCTTGCTTTGAGGCAGAATGAAATATACACGCAGTAGAAGAGTACTGTGCTTGAAAATTCACAGATATAAATGATATACAAATCAAATCCTCCCCCCACTCACCCCTAGGCTTAGGAGCATGTTTACGTTTTACTGCGATCGTGATGGATTATTTCCCGCACAAGCCCCCAAACTGACAACCGACTCGATTATCAGGTCCTAAAGAAGCTGGAAGTGCCTTCAAGAATATAAAATTACATTAAAAAGTACCGGGGAATATGAAAAAGAACGAACAAACTAGGTGATCACAGCTCGCGTCTGTATATAATAGGGTAGCATGAGGGAGGCCTTTATTCAGCAATGGATATTTTGCGGCTAATGAAGAACTACAAGCATTATTTATATCTTTAACTGATGACCCGACAAATGTTGTTCTGTCTCCTTTTAAAACCTTATTTGAATGATTTCGAAGATATAATGTTTATTAATATAGATTACGAAAGTTAAAATAAAGAACAAGATATGTATTTTTCTTTTATTTTGTGTTCTGTAAATATTTCCCGTGTATAATAAGTATAAACTACAATGACCAGTAAATATAATTAACGAGAATCCGCTCAGAATGCTTCCATACCTTTTGCCATGATATTTTTCATCCCTCCTGTTATGAAAGTAGGTATATCAAATTCTAAGTAGCGGGATGTAAGCCGCATTTACATCTCTATGGATGTAAGTAATTTTTTTTAAAAATTTCAGCCTCAGTATTAAAACTCGTTATCTGAGTAACGAAAGAGTCTTTATGTGACCATTCAGCAATGTAAAAAGTTTTAAAAAACGCTAACAATTTTAAATACAGTTTAGATTGTGACAATCATTACATATTTATTATACAAGAGAAATTATTAAATATTTTGTTTAAAATTAAAATCATTGCAAATAAAGCTTTATGAAGTTTGATACATTTGCCTTCACTAAAATCAGATCAGCTCAATGGTGCCAAATTATTGTATTGTCGTCCTATTTACATACAATGAAAAAGTGTCAATTCGATAAAACAATTAGAAGTAGGTTAAAATTGACTTGCTAGATTTGTTTACATACATAGATAGTTACATACAAGTGATGCTAATATAAAGCATATACAAACGAGTCTTCCAGCAAAACAACATCTCTGTAATATCCCGCATTCGTCATTCTGGACCATCACATATGAATACAGAGAGGCGGATACATATATATTATACATATTTTACATTTACAAAATTTATCTTCATATAAAATTAGGCGTTTACTTGATACTGCTCGTTTTAATGTTTTTATGGGTTTCGAATATCCGATGGGAAAACGTAACCCTTGTAATCTCACTCTGATGTCTTTTTGTCTGTCCGTCTGTCCGCCTGTCACGGTTGATTATCTCGGCAACTACTAATGATGTCGACTTGAAATTTGGAATCGTTATGGGAAATGGTGAATAGGTGACGCAACTGGCCGAAACAGTAGTCAAAATTTCAAAGTTGAGTCAATCGGTTGTTTCTAAGAGATCGCAGGGCTCTGTGACATATACATACTATGATATACACATAACCTGGCTTCTCTCGTAAGGAGTCGGGTGTCGGTAGAAGATTTTTCTCTCAAAAAAAAGTCAACTGGGTTGTTACGTAAACGTACGTACGCTACCTTCACAGTTTAAGAAGTTAACTTCTGGACAAATGAATATTGAATTATATAAATGGCTAGTAACTAAAAGCTTTTACAGTTTGGATCAATTCTTAAATAACCCTAATTGACTTACTTAACCCAAATTGACATTTTATTAATATTATAAATTGACTGTAAAATAATTATTATGTAAACATTTGTATGTCGTATTGACGGAAAACGCTGTACTATTTATTACCACTGTTACCAGTTACCACCTCAAGGACCGTTTTTCAAGCAAATAAATAATATTTCAATATTTCGTTTCATTTAAAAATTACTTTATTTGCGCATTATAAAAAGAACGAATGAGGGCGCCACTAGCGCTTAATGGAGTCTTAAGAGGCTATGTTGGTAAGACCACGTGGTCGGTTACAAGGTTGCATTGTTTTGTAGCTGTCCCTCTCCGAGCCCTATCCTACCCGAGCGCGTACGGTGAGACAGCATACTCGTACACTACGCGATGTTATCCACCCGTTATTTGGATGTTTCGTAGTCCAGGGATCATTTGAAGGATACAGTATATTATGTAACCATTTTTTAAATACTGATACTAATGAAATTTCAGATGTCGGTGGTTTTTCCAAATTGTTCTAAATTGATTCATTCTCTTGTAAATAAGGTTCAAAATTGGGGCTTTTTATTACCGAAAAATACAATACTTTGACGCCCTGTAACTCTGGAAGTATATATTTAAACGACAATCTGACTCACCACCGACACAGATATTTGTTTCTAGATTGTGTCTTGAAAATTTCATAGATTTTCATAGCTTAATACTCAAAATATGACTGGACTACGTTTGTATGGGCGCTTTGACAACAGCATACCCTCTTAAGAAACTAATGAAACTTATCAGTTTGTCAAAAATGAACCCTACGTCGACGTGGGGTATGTGTTATATTACTCTGTGGTCGTGTCGCCTTAGCAGAGGACTGTCTGTGAATGATGTTCATTTGATTTAATGGACATTGTTAATCAGGTGCGACGAGGCCCGAGGTAAATCCCCTTGTATATTATCAACACCTAGCTACAATACATCAATGAAGTAATTAGTTTTCGCCGGAGTCCGCTGGGACACTGATGGATGGCACTCACTCGAAGCACGTCAGTCCCTCGTACGTTTTTCGTTGAAACTCGTCGAATTTTTCGTTTTTCGCCGAAAACAACTGTTTTTCGTTGAGTGACTGACGCTTGTTCGATCGGCGTTAAGGGAATTAGGAAGCTTTTGTTTTGTAGGTATCCATTGAGTGATTGTCACATGGTAAGGATACGTGACGGATCATTTACGCCCGGCAGATGCAACAAGGCACAGCATTTTTACTAACAAATTGTTTAGAGACTCTGTAGAGAGACAGTGGCGCCAACATCCGCTCTTTTCTACATTTCGCCGCAATGATACATTAAAAAACCTCTTCATTCAAAGATAGCAACGCCGCCGTATCAAAATTTAAATGTCAAATTTATATTTTTGTGTATGAATTCAATGCAAGGAGTTTATATACAAAATTCATTCATGCAAAGTAATCAAAGCCTAGTGTCATACACCTACCAAAGAGAATATAACTGATGTGTAAATAAATCTGTCAAAATTGTTAACCAGACTTTTTTGGGGATGTGTGGACTGCCATGATGTTTTATGACAGATTAATTTCTAGCTCTATTATTATTATTGTTATTAAACGAGTATTAAATAATACACATCACGGAATTTACAGGTCGCATAGTACAAAGAGTATGAGTTGATGTATGTAGAACATTATTTCTCAATCCTTAATCTTGAACAGGATACGGAAATGCACTCGCCCGGTTAAAATTAACTTTTTGTTATGAACCAGCGGTTGCCCTCGGCTGCACTTGAAATTACCAGTTTTTGGGTCCGAGAAGTTGCAATTTAAACTACTGCATACTGTTTTAAACAAGTCTTTTTGATCAATTAACGTGTGTCTGAGACCAACTCGTTTGATTGTCTCGTGTTTTGAGTTCAAATAAAACCCTTCCATGTATATCATTTTTCATGAGGTATTTGGCTGGTAAATGCTTTCAAAAAGAACTGGACCGAGTTCAATTGCCCAAAAAGTCTACTTTTACTAAGGCAATTTTAAGATTTGTATCGTTTTCTCATAGTTGCCGTTGTCAGAACTGGACGAAATTTAAATGGGACCAAACGGAAAGCACCACCTTTCAAATAAAAAAATAACCACCCAAATCGGTTCACCCAGTCAAAAGTTCTGAGGTAACAAACATAAAATATATTTTTAAAAAAAACGTCGTATTGATGACCTTCTCCTCATCCAATGCGAATACATTGTCGTTCAATCAAGTGTCGTTTTTGTGCTTGTCCTTGTAAATTGAATTAATTGTATGGAAGTTAAGTATTTAAAAAATATATTTCTAACATTACCCTGAAGTAAGCCTAAAGTTTAGTTTGTCTTTATAACATAAATTGTTGTCTTAATCATAAATAAAGACAGTAAGCAACTAAAACTCCGTAAAAAGGACAACAGTGGACTCAGCGGAAAAATAACAAACGCTTCTAAATGTGGCAGCAACGTCTCTAAACAGGGCCGGACTAGTGTCAACGAACGATATGAACCCCAGGGCGGATGATAGAATCGCATGTCGTCACAACAGTAAACCATATTTTTGTATTTATCGATTGGTGTTCAATCAAACGGAGGCCAGTTCAGTTAGCTTAGAACATTTAGGAAAGGACTGGGGCAGTGCGCGCAGATGAGCTTCTGCGCTGCCGCTGCCCACACGAATGAGGCAAGGAACATGGCTCATGTTGGGCCAAGATGGTGCAATAAAACCGCACCGTGATTGGCCCAGTGTCATCCGTGCTGCTGTTACGATGGATGTGTGCCAACCGCATTCAGTTAAGAATTTGGTAGATTCGGATAGGATGAACAGGTTTGGTACAGGTAGGATGAACAGGTAGGATGAACGGGTGGGGTGATATGAATGATGCTCAAAGAAGAGACGGAAGGGGTTGCCAGCCAGGTCGAAGAATCACATGTTCCCAGGACTGGGTAAACATGTCGAGAGAGGGACACCGGAGGGGTTTTAGCTGGTGGAAACCCAGCATAATTTGGCGTTTTTCCTCGAAACACAGAATATATTTCAAAGATTTTCCCTCCGCCAAAAAAGAACTTTCTATACATGTACTTTTAAGAGTTTCATTTTCCTGAATGCGGCCCTGTGTCAAACCCTTGTTTATCTGCTGTTTCAGAAGGGCACACTAACGAACTAAAGATTTTCAAACAACGGCGCTTCTTTACAAAGTTTTTCCGACCGAAAATATCACAAAGTTTTACTTTAGTTTGTCGAGTCTGTATACCATAAGTTAGCTGCGAAAGAAATTCACATGCCTTACGAGTATAAGCCGTCCGTCAACTTCTTTTTTAGGGGTTTGCACTTAGTGATGGTAAGTAATTTGAAGGGCGTAAAATGGAAAACGTGCTATCCAAAAGTATCAGTCGAATTGACTGTTGACTGTCTGTAACAGAAAGTGGTGGTACAGCTAGCCAGCCGAACATAAGAAACCTCCCTTACAGCTATACTGATAGACATATCTGCAATGAAGCCGTGCTGTCTTAGCTTTAAAATAAGCACAACCACATGTTATTCCGTGGGTGTCATGTAAAGGAACTACTTGTAAGAGATAAATCTGCGGTTACATTGCTTGACCATGCGTATTAATTATAGTAACCTCCCTGTTCATGACCGAGATTGGCCTTGGGGAGGTGATTTGATCCATAGGGGACTGTCACAATAGATCTGCGAAGGTCGCAGTGACATGCAGGACACACGGACTGCACCCCTCATGTACAAATAATAATAACCTCCCTGTGGGAACACTCGTACTTAGTTTGTGTTTACAGTTCGTGACAATCGAAGTCAGACTCACTATTTTCAATTCTGGACTCATACACCTCATGTTGGATGAATACTATAGTGTAAGATCAATCTGCCAAAATAAGTGACTCAATATTAATTGCATCAATCTCTCTGTTCTCTGAATCTCAATGTTTTTTTTAATTATCACAGTATTTTTAATACATTTGTTTGAATAAATTTTATAGCAAATTGACATATGGTAAGGCGTGGAATTTCAATCTGAGGGTTCCGGGTTCGAATCCAGTCGTGTGCCTATGAGTTTTTTTTTCTTCAATTCAAGTACTTTATCCGATTGCTTAACGATGAAGGAAAACATCATGATGAAACCTGCACACTCCTGAGTAGAAATGCAAAGGTGTGTGTAAAGTCTACCAATCTGCAATGGAGAGTAGGCCTGAGCCCACCCAGTGGGTACATATATATGATGATAAGAATATTATACACATTTTTTGGACTAAATAAACTATGATCTAACTATGAACTAACGATAAGCTGTGGACTTAGATGTTTATAGGTAGCCTCATAGTTCACCACATCGAACTTGCTGTTACTTGCCATAGGAAATTTGTCATGGGAGACTTGCCATAGGGGACTTACCATAATCACCACGAATTGCATGGACCTATGGATATATTGACCTACCAAACATATACATATGTCTATGCTTGGTTGCTTGGCACGTTGATTGGTGATAGCATTAAGCTGTTGTGGTAACAAAAGTAGATGCTGCTGTCCTTGTAGTTATTTTTCTTTTAGTCGCCTTTAACGACACCTGAGGGCTGGCGTGGGCTGAGCCGAAGCCGAAACGACATATCAAGTGAAAGACATAGATGCTTACTCGTACAACCCGTTTACTATAAGTTTGGACCTGGCGTTGATGACGTCACTGCGACGCATGGATACGGTGTGGGAAGCGGGAGAGCCGTCACATTCCAGCGAGGTTCAACCTTTTAGTCAACGAGCTAAATCTAAAATTATTTCTATTGAATTTAATGTTTACGTACAAAATTTACTAAGTGCCGTTTAGTCAAGCACCGAAGTTACATCCCATGTCAACTTAATCACAAATTAAGTGACTAAGCTGGCGTAGCTTACAACTACAGCCTTGAATCCGAGTGAATCCATCCGTCAGGCACTTCAACATTAATTTCTAGGACGAGTGGATAATGTTTTTGCATTCAGGCGGCTTTGAGGAGAATCCGAGTGTTGTGTGGTGCAAGAAGTTAGCTGAAAACATTCTGTGTGCATTTAGATCAAGATTTAACTACTGTTCTTTATAGAGCATTTCCTACATGACAAATTTAAAACACAAAATTCATAGTTTCAAAAGTAGATTCGCTAACACAAATAGAATGATAGTCCCTGAAATTTTTAACTATCATGGGATACGAACTAGAAGGTACCTGGTTCCAAGTATACTAAATCAATTGTTGGAGGACGCTACGAGTTGGGCCTGTACGAGATGTAAAGTAATTTTGAATTGAATTCGTACGAAAGTTTCATTATGTCTTCTCGAAGTATATTTTATAATTTGGATTTGGTTGACTATTACTCGTTTACCTGTAAAGCCAACTAAGTAGTGATAGATTTTATTTTGCGTTTAGTGTAATACTAAAACATACATACTAAAACAGAGAACTTTTTCAGTTTTTTAATATCAATAGTTTAGAAGACACAGACGCAGACAGATGGTCAGAGCGCAACTATAAATGGTTACTAGTTTGACCGCGGAACCCTATAAAGAAAAATATATAAAAATGTACCTATGATGCAGGTGGCTCGGGACCGGTCGATGTGGCGTACCATGAAGGCCTATGTCCAGCAGTGGACGTTTCCCAGCTGATGATGATGTTGCAGAGTCTCAAGAATTGAATATTACTAACACAATTCTTTTTGCCAAAAACCTTTGCGTTTGAAATCGGCTTACTTGTCAAAGCCTTCGCTTATGTTTTGTGCCACAGGTCTGCTAGAATTAATTACCACTCTGATGGAAAGGTAATTAGCAATTAGGCGTTTTGCGAGTTTTGAATCACGTGCGTGCCCGGACAGGCGGAATTCAGGATGATTTGGGTTTGATGAGCTGGAACCACTGTCGAAGAATTCGAACCAATAAGGAGCTCTGATATCTTTCATATCAGAATACAACTGCTATTGAAACTGCTCTAACACCTGCAAACTGAGCAGCGTTAGGTACCTCCATTGAGAATCAGACCCGGGACCTCCGGTTTGTAAGTCCATGTGTGTAGCAACTGGGCTACGGAGGCGGTTAAGACTAGTGATCATGTTGTAGTACATGAGTAAAAGCTGATGCCGCTCCTGTACAAGTTTCCTTAGTCGCCTTTTACGACACTCGCTGGACATGGGTTTCTTCCTATTCTTATGCCGAAACCACACGTATGGAAGGAAATAATAAAGAAGAACTGAATCATCATCAACAGCCTATATACGTCCCCACTGCAGGGGCTCAGGCCTACTCTCCTACAGAGAGTGTATGGGATATAGTCCACCACGCGGAACCAGTGCGGATTGGTAGACTTCACACACACCTTTGAATTTCTTCTCCTCCACCGAAAAGGTTTTATGCTGTTTTTTCTTTCTATTTTTGTGTGCAAATCTTAATGCGGTTCACAGAATACATCTGCTAACGAAGTTTCAACAGTATAGTTCTTATAGTTTCGGGAAAAAGTGACTGTGACATACGGACGGACAGACAGACAGACATGACGAATCCATAAGGCTATGGAACCCTAAAAACAAGCTCGAGAGATGTTTGATTTGTTCATGAGTAAATTGATATCACTTGAAACCCCCCAAAAAATTGCGTGTTCCATTCCCTCGCGCTACGAGTAAGCGCGAGGCCTCAACGTCGGAATATACCGTCCCTCTCAATACATCGGTATTTGTATGGAAATTGTATTGAAATTGAAGTTGAAGCGCGTATGATTGAGCTTCGTTTGATAGAGCGGAGTCTGCATTAAAATGCATTGTACGTCACTTTGTATTCACGCCGCGAAAGAGCGCCGATAGACGGTTCCGTATATTGAATAGGGAGGGGACAGCGATACGTGAAGATGTGGAGATATCGATGGAATGAGTTCACTCAATAATAATCGACATCTATGTCGTTACGAAGCTTATAAGTTTCATAAGTTTATCCTCAACAGTATTAGTTGTGTTGGACAATTATACATCAAATATATTTAAAAAAAATGACTCATGAATAGCTTAGTCAAATTATAATTTAAATATTACATTACAATTTAATAAATTAAATTATTATACATTTATTATAGACTAGCTTATGCCCGCGGCTTCGCCCGCGTGGACTTTAGGATTTATCCCATTGGATAAATCAACTACATAACAAATATGAAACTGACGTGACGCTTTCTGGCAACGAATAATTATTTGGATATTATTCATACTACAATTTTAAAATCGATATAAAGTATGGGTAAGAGGTGGGGGGTAAGAGGGTGCAAGATTCACACACAAAAATTGGTCAAGCCGTTTCGCAGAAGTGCGACCACAAAAACCCATACATTTTTATATTCACCCCCATTAAAAATATGCGGAAACACGTATTTATCTGTTTCCACTCTCTAACAAAACATCAGAGTTATCATACAAAATGAACCACTCCCATTAATAACCTGTGGAACACGTATTTCTTTGTTTCAAATGTAGCCACTTACTTAGTATCAATTTTCATGATATTGATGATATATTGACTTCAAAAACAACAAAATTCCCATACAAACTTATCTTCAAAAATGACGAACTTTCTTACAAACTTACATCCCTTATTTTACCCTGTTAGGGGTGGAATTTCTAGAAATCCTTTTTTAGCGAATACTTTCACTTTACAAAGAACGCAGACTCCAAATTTCATGGCCATAGGACCAGTGGTTTAAGCTGTGCGTTGATATATAAGTCAGTTAGTCAGGACTTTGAATTTTATATAAGATTTAAATCAAAATGTGTACCTAAAAATAATAATACCTTTTTTAATAAAAATTACCTGCCTCCGTCCGTCCGTCTTAAAAATGGCAACATGTTTGTACTAACAACCTTGAGGTCCCATGTTTTAATTGATTTTTTGTTTTCATACATACAGTTTTGACCATAAGTCCCAGTACCTATCGGTACTTGGTTTGGATGGCGGTAAGGCATTTTCTCGGGACCTGTCGGTGTGTCGTACCACTAAAGAGGCCTATGTCTAGCAGTGGACGTTTCCTGGCTAATGATGATGATGGTGAAGGCATTTTCTATGCCCATCTGGATTTTATTATAGTTAGTCTGTTATGTGAATATTGTTCAAAATGTATTGTTTTGTCTATAACAGTTTGTTTTGTATATTAAAATGTTCAGTTTTTCGTTAAAATTAGAGTAGTGACCTAATTGCTAAATGTTCGATTCACAACCCGGAGGTCTAGGGTTCGATTCCCAGTATCTTTAGGAACTCAGTTTGGTTGGTGGTAAGCCATTTTTGTCTGCCTGGCTCGCTACTACCATGTTACCTAAGTCTGCCACCAACCAGAATTGTTAATAGCACTGTTGTGTTCCGATATGAAAGGTAGCAGAGCCAGTGCCTCTAGTTTGAGGCTCCTGGGTAAGCATGATTTCTATCCAACGGCCTTATTGTCACGTACCACGTGCATACAACTAAGCAGTGGAATTCCCTGCCGGCTGTGTTTCCCATGCGATACAACCTAGATAACTTTAAGGCCAGAGTGAATAGACTATTTCTATGCAACCGTGAACGATCCTAGACCCCATCGTCGCTTAACATCAGGTGAGATTGTAATAAAACGGAAGCCTATCGAATGTAAAAAAAAACATGTTAGATGAAGGTCAAATACAAACCCAAACAAAAACAACTATTTACGAACTTTTTATACAAACTTACATCGCTAATTTTACCTCACATTCCGTTAGGTCTTAGTTGTATAGGTGATATGTAACTACAAAATCTTACTGCGATCACCAATCCGCCTACCAACAGTGGTGCTTGTTGCAAATCCAATCATATAAAGTTTAATGTGTCGTTACACGGCAATCGCAAACTTTAACACAAACTTGCATCACATATTCTTTTTGCGGATCTATCATAAAAAGAAAATATTTGCAAAATCTCATTACCCTACATGGTTTCGGCTGTCAGTCAGTCACTTCTAACGCTGAGGAAATGTTTCAAAAACACTTTAAAACATTAACCACTGAAGCACCTTCTTTTATATTTGCTATTTGAAATTAATCAGGCATTGTAGTTATTCTGTACAGAACCCACGGTGCTCGAGTCCGACTCGCACTTGGCTGTTTTTTTGTATTCTGTATACCCTCAAACCATTTTTGGGAAGTATTTTCAATGTACAGATAGACGCGTCGATTCTCCATATACAGGTAAGTCGATTCTACAGGTTTTTTGAAGATATCTTTTTATTGCGTGAACCGATTTTGATGAAATAAAGCTTAGATGTTGCCTTGACCTACGCCTAATTTAATTTTGAAAACCGCATCAAATTTGGTTTTGTAATTTCGGAGATTAGCCGGTACAGACAAACAGACAGACAGACAGACAAAATTTTTAAAAATGGTCTTATGTGTTCTGTTACACTTCTTATGTCACCCTCAATCAGTTTTTGACAAAAAATTTCAATGTACAGACACGTCGATTCTACAGATTTATTTGTAACTACAAAATCTTACTGCGATCACCAATCCGCCTACCAACAGTGGTGCTTGTTGCAAATCCAATCATATAAAGTTTAATGTGTCGTTACACGGCAATCGCAAACTTTAACACAAACTTGCATCACATATTCTTTTTGCGGAACTATCATAAAAAGAAAATATTTGCAAAATCTCATTACCCTACATGGTTTCGGCTGTCAGTCAGTCACTTCTAACGCTGAGGAAATGTTTCAAAAACACTTTAAAACATTAACCACAGAAGCACTTTCTTTTGTCTTTGCTATTTAAAATTAATCAGGCATTGTAGTTATTCTGTACAGAACCCACGGTGCTCGAGTCCGACTCGCACTTGGCTGTTTTTTTGTATTCTGTATACCCTCAAACCATTTTTGGGAAGTATTTTCAATGTACAGATAGACGCGTCGATTCTCCATATACAGGTAAGTCGATTCTACAGGTTTTTTGAAGATATCTTTTTATTGCGTGAACCGATTTTGATGAAATAAAGCTTAGATGTTGCCTTGACCTACGCCTAATTTAATTTTGAAAACCGCATCAAATTTGGTTTTGTAATTTCGGAGATTAGCCGGTACAGACAAACAGACAGACAGACAGACAAAATTTTTAAAAATGGTCTTATTGTGTTCTGTTACACTTCTTATGTCACCCTCAATCAGTTTTTGACAAAATATTTCAATGTACAGACACGTCGATTCTACAGATTTATTATAGTATAGAAGATAGAAGATAGAAGAAGAAGAAGATAGAAGAAGAAGATAGAAGATAGATACATCATAAAGTAAGGTTTAAACAAAAGTAATAGTGTTGTTATCAATAGTAATTTGTTTTTAACTGACTTACTTCAAAAAGGAGGAGGTTCTTTGTTTCACCAATAATCATCAAGAGAATTTTTGTTATAATAATTGTCTAAGATCTCTTTTAAAGCAAGTCAAATTATCAATGGGTTTCAAAGCTACTGGAAGCTCATAAAATAATATTTGTAGTCTTAATTATATTCTCTAATTTTTCTGAATGCGGAAGTTCGTAGTACTTTTACGTATTTATGTTTATTACATAAAAAAAATTCAACATAACAATATTTCATTGCGAAAGTATGTTTGTGTGTGTGTGTGTGTGTGTCTTTATAACGCGCTGAGATGCCGATATGTTTAGCAATGGACGTTTCGCCGTTGTCGAATACGTAATAAAACTTCACTCGACATCATGCCTTTTAAGACTATTATTACCTTAACAAAGATCCTATCAAAATGTACAATTAACTTCTTAATAAATTGTGATTTTATAAAAATCTCAACAAAACGCATTTAACTGGTAAACAATATTATTCATTACTATCAAAGTACAGCTATGTATAAGCTGCAAGCTGCAGCTACACCTGTGTTTTTCAGCGTTTTTACCCCTTTAAGCCCTTATTTAGATGCTTCTAAAAAATTCTTAGGAAACCATCTACAACAAAATCTAGCGTCCCTGCCTTTCCGAATAGACTGAAAATGGCATAAAAACTTGCTCCGTTTCATTACATCACATTTTAGTTCACTTTCTTCGCTTCCATTTCCCCCCAATTTCTCAGCTTACTTGCCACAATCGTCCAACTTACCCAAGAATTAGCAATTCGAATAGCATTGTAGTGTGAACAACAGCCCAAATTGTTTCTCATCGATGCCCTCCCTTCTCAGTAAAATCCATAATTCATCCGATCGGTGCCTTGGGGGCCTTTCTCCGCGAATACTGTATATTTTACAGTCAGGAAATGTAGCTTGATTTTGTAGAGGTTCTGCGCCTACTGTTGGCAGGGATTAAACAATAATCGGTTTCTGAATACCGATTAATTCTTTATTAAATGACACGTTCCACGAATGTGCCTGGCCTTGTAAAAGTACTTCTAATTTTAAAACGTCATTATCAAATTAATGTGTTTTAATTACCGTTTTTGAATATTTTTGTCTAGTTTTTTTAACGAAACAGGTACGGGGAAAACAGAGAAAGAAAGAAAGAAAGATTTATTTGCTAGAATACAAATTTAAAAAGATCTTAATATTAATATAATGTAATCGTATTCTGTCGAACATGTCGACGTGCAAATGTTAAGTCTAGTTACATTGTAGTCTGTTTAAATATACCGAAACATTTTATGAGCACTTTCAGTTTCAAAAATCTTATAATCTAAATCTCATCTAAGAGATGGCTTCAGTGACGTTTTCACGTAGTTCAAAAAATGATTCTAGTATTTTCTATATATATCTAGTTTATTTCTGGATTTTAAATAATTTACAAGTGCAGGTCCGCAAGTCGATTGGAAATTAAAAAGTGATTCAAGAAGTAGCATATTCAGAAATCTTGCAATAAATTTCGGTGCTAAGAATGGAAATGTTTTTTTTTTTAAATTTATATTTCAAATACAACTCTTATAGCTTGATAGCATGTTTTACAATCTCACAATTAATTCAACAGTATGCCATGTGTCAATCAGGATTTATTACCACACTATTTTAATTTCTCTTTCTATCTCTCTTCTTCTCTTTTCATTATGTCTAATTAAAATACGAAAGAATAAATATAACAGTAAACCAAAGCTCAAAGTCTTAACGACACGATTTCGTAAGCATTCTCAATCATCTTATTATTCATTACAATGTACTTAAATATAATAATATATAGAAATCACCACCAGCAGCGAAACTGCTGTGGACACAGCTGAAAACCTAGAAATATTTACAATTAATACCAATAAACTGCAAAGTTCATTTCCTTTGCGAACCATTCTGGAATCAAGTTCCATTACAATTCTCATTTCTCGTCCCACCGAAAGCAATGTCGCCGTCTTCCAACTTCTACCTAAAATAAAACAGCCCACCTTTAGCAATCTCCCAGTTATTAATTCCATTACAAGTAGGAAACGATTTAATCTACCTACAGTACTCCATTTGCATTCCATTCGAGATAAACTCCCGGAGAAAATCGTAATGGCACAGCACTATTAGAATATTTGAGAGAGAGTTCTCGCGACGTTGGAATTTTCCCCATTTATTTTAATATGAAGTGTAATGTAAGGTCCCGGATTTGTTACTTGAGATTGTGCTTTGTCAAAATTTGTGTGAAGAACTTTGGTTTTAACGCCTTGTTTTGGGTGAAGAATGCCTGTTTTGGGTTGTTAATCTTACCTCATTTATTACTTGACTTCCAAGGAAGAAGGACAGGATGGTGATGTGCATTTCTAAGTATATTTGTACTTTGTTTTAATTATTTAAAGCGAGTTTGCACTTAGCGTCACTCCATCATCATCGCTAAATGCTCTCGTCGTAGATCAATACGCCGAACCGATTTTGTTTTTCAGTTTGATTTACTATAATCACCACGTTTGGCGAATTTCTGATACAAGTATTAATGATACGGCAGTTTCTGCAACTTTTTTAAATAATGGCTTTAACCAGTGGTTATCTAGCCAATGACGAGTTGTGTAGTTTAGACGTGTTTAGTAGTGTAGACGAGTAGGTGAACAAATTTTTAGGTTATAAACTATGCCGAAGCCATTTCTTCAGCTTTCTCAATAAAATGTATAATGTGTACATTTTATCGCTTAATTTGGATTCTTGACGAGAACTTCAAAGGCCAGCCTTGGTTTCAATATTATACGAAAGAATCCATATGCCGAATGTACTCGACATGATAAACTCTTCGGATCGCGTCGAAACCCTCGCAATTTTGCGTAATTGATACTATAACACTGTCCGTGACACTTTTTGCACTATATCACACCATTATAACACAAAAAACACACATAACAGTATTATTAACGAATTACTAAAATTGCAATGACCATTTTACAAGTTCGCGACAAGAATCCCTTCTGCAACTTTGATGCTTTTGATATTGGTCATTGGTCATTTTAGATCTACTCTTACGTCTGAAAGATGACTGTATTCACAGTCTCATCCTCTGTTAGTAAATACCTATGAAAGCGACTTTTTCAAAAACTTAAGTTTACATCAAATCAAATTTTTATTAGCAATAAATGCTGAATGTTGGTAACGTGTCGGTTTTAAGTAATATTGCAATATATCGCTTAACGTTTTTAAGTATCTCAAACAGCATGCACATTTGACAAAAACTTATACTCTAGAAGTTAATGTCAAATTAAATACAATGTATTTTGCCCTTATTACATGGTATATGTACATATAAGATTGATAAGATATTATGTTTATTTTTCACACAATTAGGCTCGTATTAATAAACGCTACTTAACCTAGAACTTAACATCTAGCTAGAGATCTGCTTAGCGTTGAGCAGCTGCTTAAGTCCTAGCTTTATTAATAAACGCTACTCCATCGTTATTAATTTGAGATCTTCTCATCTCTAGTACATCTCATATATTTAGCGGTTCAATGAAAGCGGCCCATGAAAATGAATCAATTGAAGTACATTTTTGTAAATCCGTGATCTTGAAATATGTTTATTTTTCGTCTTCTTGTACATGTACAATTGTACAGTGCAACTCTAATCACAAGAAAACCAGATATATTCTAGTAACTGTCGTGGAAAACTATAGATTTATTCTGTATATGTGCCCGAAAAAATAGACGATTTTAAAAACCATCGATACTTCACTTTCCCATCACTAAAGTCAACTGAAAGCCACGATCCCGTCGCCTCCACTCAGCGCGTCGATTCATTCGATGCATTAAGTATTATAGTATAATATATTGTTGGGAAACATTTTATCGACAAGTGACTCTGCAGTATATCATCGAGATGAATTTTACGCGATATGCGGTCTCACGGAATCCGCCATTTTGAATTTAGTAAAATGTCTCTAGAACGAAAACTGTGATATTGCAGTGGATTCCGTCTTATACAGAATGCAGCTGAAATGAGCGGATTGTCGATTTGAGCTGTATGTACTCGTACCTCTTGTAGATATCACCCAGAGCTATTTAAACAATAAGGTGAAGTGGCTGTTAGACAACAGCGAGCTGAACGTTTTACTATACCGACCTTCTTCGCATACGTATATATACAAAAAACACTTATTTAACATGGCAAATTCATTATTTAATAAACTTCAAGAAAATCTAAAACCCAACTAACTAAATGCCTCTTAGAAAAATGCTTCTATACTATCAAAGAATATTTAGACTACAAGGCTTACAATTTTTTTTTAAATGATAACTTCAATTAATTTTATAAGGTTTTTAAAGTAAAATTTGTACGCCGAGACGGCAAGCTTTTTTAAGGGTTCTCTATAAATTAATTATATTGAGAGTTGATCTGGAGAATGTATTCTATCTCTGATAAGTTAGAATACATTATCTAGTTTAATTAGTTAAATCCTTTTTTTTAAATGACATTGTGTTTTGTTTTTCATTATAATGAGATCTTTGTAATTTACCAAAAAGTTGACAATTAAATAACATTTCATTCCACCGCGAGGACTTACAACCTACAAACAATCTAATTGTTTATTTAATCAAATGAATTATTACTACCGTGTGTGTTTTATAGCAATTAAATTATACAGTGTTGTATATCTTTGCAGGTAATTTTACACAATTAAACAACAAGGGCTACCAATTACTGAGATCTTTGATGTCGTAAGTGAATTCGATTTATTTTATTTTAAGCTCACATAACGTTAATATTTTTGGCAGTTCTAACGCTCAATTACGGTCAAATTCAATTTATGTGAATTTTAATATCCCTCTTCATTCAATTACATGTTTCGTTTGTTCATGATCTGTTCAAAACTCAGGTTAAAGCGTTCAAAAAGAACTATAAACGGAATTCCGCTGTCCTAAAAGTGTACAGCAATTTATGATGTATATTTTCTCAAAGATGACTGTCAGAGCTGGAACAAATTGGACCACACGGGAAGCACCAGCTTTTAAATATAAAAAGAATCATCAAAATCGGTTCACCCAGTCGAAAGTTCTAAGGTAACAGACATAAAAAAACATACCCGTCAAATTGAGAACCTCCTCCTTTTTTGAAGTCGGTAAAAAACGCAACGTTTTCGTAGGATTCCACAAGACTTAAGGCCGGTCCCTGACCCCCAAGAAATTCAGTTTTGGGACTCCCTTGCCCGTAGAGTGAAAGGGTAAGAAACTGCGCCATTTCGACACTCGCCTCTATTTCGATTGCTCAATTAATATATTACAAATGTTTTTTTTTTCAACAGCCTATATATGTCCCCACTGGAGGGGCTCAGGCCTACTCTCCTACTGAGAGTGTATGGGCCATAGTCCACCACGCGGGCCCAGTGCGGATCGGCGGACTTCACATGCCTGTTCAAGACATGCAGGTTTCCTCACGATGTTTTCCTTCACCGTTAACAATCGGATAATGTACTTGAATTGAAAAACAACTCATAGGTACACGGCTGGATTCGAACCCGGTACCCTCAGATTGAGAGTCCGCGCCTTATCCATTGCGCCACCGACGCTTACAAATGATTAGAAATCCTAAAGCTGTCAAATTAATATTAAACCTTATAATTAATTATTTGGGTTCCATTAAGTGTAAATAATGTTTGTTTTGAAGCCATCAAGTTTTGGAGGTTATTTTAGGATTTAATTGTATCGAGTGAAGAATTGTGAATCGTGTCACGGTGGCTGTCTTATTAAAGATAATATCCTCAACAATGAAATGTATGTATTTTCTCCACGTTTACAAACCTCAGAGTTTCTTTTAAATGTATGGAGATTCGGGGGTGTCTGGCTCTGGAAACCGCCTTAAGTTGAAATTATCTTTTGCTATATGATTTTTTTATACTTTTAATTGTAAGTAATTTGTTTCGTGAAAAGGCCTGCTACTATACAATTGAGTCGGCAAACATGTTGTATTAAATACATGCCCAATTTATATATTGAAAATTGAATAATTATATACGCCATATACAGTGGGTAAAAAGACGATATATTTCTCAATTAGTTCTTAAACATATCAATAGATGACACTGAAAGGCTACAATCAAAACACAAAATTATTTAAATTATTTGAGGATGTATTTGGCTCACAAATATTATGTAGACCTAGTAGAGTTTATTATTATGTTAGTTTGTATATAAATCCAGTTGCTGTTATTATTTTCAAATGCAATCCAAAAACTGTCACAGTACCTTTGCGCGCCGGCAATGTGTCTCTGTTCAACCTAGTCCTCTAATTACTCTGTGCTATAGAAAAATCAATATATTTGAACTGAAAATTCTCTGGCAAGTTTTTAAAATCTAAAATATTGGTAGTTGTAAGATCAAGGGTAGCCGACTGGGCGACTGTCGACACACGTTTGTGAGAAAGTTCTGAGTTTGTTTATTTAGACATCTGGTTAAGCCGTTAAGATATGAAGGTGGTATAAATCAAGGACGAAATTAATCACCTTCATTTCCTTAAACATCGACCACAGATCTACCACGAATTCCAATTTCGCACCATCTGATGCCAGCTAGATAGACGAAGATCGGAAATACGTTGGTCAAACTACCTAGTAATAAACCTTGGTCAATGGCACCAACGTTACAACTGACGGGTACTTCCGGTTTGACGGATTGAAGTGGCCGTTTCCGGTCGCCATCTTCGGATGGATGCGTAGATTGAAATGAGTTGCCAATTCCCGAGGGAGAGAATTGCCCATTTATGCCTCAAATAAATCTTCTTGGTATCGTCCGAAACGCTAATACTAAGGTTATTCAAGGCGTTACAATAACATCATTATATATCTACCTGAGAGACAAATAATCAATCTCCCTGTCATATAGATCATCATCATCCGGGAAACGTCCACTGCTGGACATAGGCCTCCCTCATGGTACGCCACATGGACCGGTCCCGAGCATCTAGCGACTCCCTGTGACTTTAACCCGATCGTCGGTCCATCTAGTAGGGGGACGGCCTGGTAGACGTTTCCCGTTACGTGGTCGCCACTCGAGAACCTTTACTCCCTACCGGTTATCGATTCTTCGAGCGATATGGCCTTCCCACTTCCAACACTTCATCATATAGATAGATCACAAATATTCATTGTAATAAAATTGTAATTTGTTCTTCAAATCTGCCCAGTTTCTTGGCAACCAGAGGGCCATGCACCGCGCGTCAAAAGAACAAATTAATTGCTGTAACGATGAGTAATGTGCTTCACTAGGGTTGCCAACATTTTGGTCAGAGACTTACTAAATAATAAATGCAATCAAGAAGAACTTGGGTACTTTTATAGGACCAAGAAATTGCTTAAATAGGCTAATAGTAATAAATTGCATTAATGACCAAATTTTCCACCCTTAGAGCGGCTTGAGCTGAATGTTGAAATGCATCAGAGAAAATTTCCACGTGCGAGATAGGACTGGCGTATTTTTTGAATTCTTGTTTTAATATATATGTGTGGAAGTCTCGATGTATAATTATTATTTTTAAACGCATCTTCTTCGTATTATCGTGTAGGTAAGGTCGATACCAACCTCACACACCCTAGTGTCAGAGTTGTTGCACCGCCACAGTCCTCTGACATGTCTCATGCAGCTACTACCTATCGTAGATAGTAACCGGTAACAACGGATTAACGTGCCTTTTGAGCACGGATTCATCTTTTCAGACAATCAGGGGATTCAGCCTGCAATGTCCTAACCAAATTACAGAAAGTCTCACTAAGTGAGTTTTACAATTTCCCAGGCATCGAACCAGGACCTTCTGCGTCTGAGTCTAACGCTCAGACAACTGCGTCACGGAGTACGTTAAAGTACATCGAGTATCAATTGACTATATATCTCAGCCAAAGATATGTAATCTGTGGCACCTTAAAATATATTATTTCATTTATATCGATACTTGATACTGATCATTTTAATGTCAGCATTTCGTTTATTAAGAAGAGATAACAATGGCCAAATTTGCACGTATTGTAACACAGCGCCCCGGTTTTCGACAAATGAAAAGTGTGTGAGTTGTCCTATAGGTTAAGTAATGCAGTACTAAAGAATATCATTTTTTCTAAAAAGTATTGACTCAACTGGCGCCATTTGTGACAGAGAATGTATATCTATCTCATTCTATCTTACGTCAATTCAATGACGTTAGAAAGGCTAGAATATATTTATTTGGATCCTGATTCATACAATCTATCTATGACATACTAACATGATCTCAGATAACATTGTCTGTAATGTTGTCACCATCCCTGCTTAGTTCACGTACGAGTTTTACTGAGTTCAATGGTAGCGCCAGTGCCACGCAAACTCCATAGTTGGAGCGCGGACGAAAGTTGTGTCATTAACGACATGTCGCCGAAGTATTTTTCAGCCAGTTAAATTAGGTTGTGTCGATGTTGTTGGAAGAATTCACTACCTAGTAGCACATGAGTTAAGAGGCTTCGTTGGTTAGAGCACGTGGCCGCGTTCAAATTTGGATTGTTTTGTAGCTGTCCCTATCCGAGCCCTATCCTACCCGAGCGCGTACGGTGAGACAGCATACACTACGCGAAGTTATCCACCCGTTATTTGGATGTTTCGTAGTCCAGGGACCATTTGAAGGATACAGTATATTATGTAACCATTTTTTTAATACAGTATATTAATGAAATTTCAGGTGTCGGTGGTTTTCCAAATTGTTCTAAATTGATTCATACTCTTGTAAATCAGGTTCAAAGTTGAGGCTTTTTACTACCGTAAAATACAATTCTTTGACGCCCTGTAACTCTGGAAGTATATATTTAAACGAAAATCTGACTTACCACCGACACAGATATATGTTTCTAGATTGTGTCTTGAAAATTTCATAGATTTTCATAGCTCACATTATGACTGGACTACGTTTGTATGGGCGCTTTGACACCAGCAAACCCTCTTAAGTAGTATGCATAAATGAAGAAGCAAAACTCTTCGTGCGAACCGGTGCGTTGGAACATCAACGAAGTAATTGTTTGAGCCACGTAATATAAAAAACTTCAAAACAATCTACGTTCTTCAAAACAAAAAAGTTTGTTGTATTTTCTTGTTTTCTATTCCGTTACATCTCGCAAGGTTTCAGTCACTTACAGGAATTCCGAGACTTAATACAACTTTAACAATGTGATTCGAATATGAAATTAAATAAAACAAAACGAAACCTGATGGGAAATTGTTAACTGGCTTGTTAAAATGTTTCTGGCTTCCGGTTCCAATTTCACAATTTCGAACAGCAAAGTTTTTTATTTATGTTCGGTTTTGTGTAAGTGTTATAGGCACGGACTAATGACGCTAAGACCATTGCCTTCCCTCTAAGAAAATGACAGCTGATGTCATCTGTAATTTGGCGAGATTCTTAGCGCGAACTGGGATAAAATGTACACATTATACATTTTATTGAGAAAACTGAAGAAATGGCTTCGGCCTTGTTTTTATAACCATACATACATATGCTAATATAATATAATCATTCTTACTGTGAGGTGAGAACCTGGTGTCCTGGAACACGGGGCAACCTACTCAGGCACCAGCTTCACACACTGCTCCATTACGGTAATTGGCATTAAAACATCTTTGGCCTTTGGTACAGACTAGACGACACCAAATCAGATTGGGATTAAATTGTTTGAATTAAATTGTTTGAATTATATAAATGTTATCCATGCTAAATATATAATACATAAATAATAAGTTTTGGTGTGCGTTGCAAATAAAACATTTTGATTTGATTTGAACCTTAAAATTCTAAGATAGAATATCACTATCAAAGACATAGCTGTATGGTGTTTTGCTGGTGGGAAAAAATCTTACCAAAAAAAAGACATTGGGCGACTGACCTTTTGATTGAACGGTTGATTTTTGAATGCAGTGCGTATGAATTTTTGTACTCGCTATATTTGATCTGTTCGAAGCTTACGAAGCGTGTTTTGTTGAGCTCACAGGTATTTTTATGTTGTTGTGAACCGTGTTGGTGCCGTGCACTGTACGGTTCTTCGCGTCCGCTGTACGGTTCTTCGCGTCCGCTGTACGGTTCTTCGCGTCCGCTCCGAACCATCCCAATCCGTTTGCACGTAAAGCGTCGTCTTACGTGCCGATTCCCGGCCGTAAGAGGCGCCCCCGGGACGTCCTCAACGACCCCGATGATCCGATCACCTTGGCTCTTCAAGCACTATCGATCCGTCCTCAAACCGACACTTTGCAAATACACCGTCTCCGCCGGCGGAGACGGCAAAGACACACCTTCCCCACGACGAGCAATAATCCTGGCGCTTATCGCAGATATCGGCACATTCCGGGCCGATTTTCACCGATCTCTTGACCACAAAGCAACGCCCTAAGCCGAGGACGAGCCCGAGCGGGCGCCCTTAGGCCTGTTGCTATTAATAATAATACCGGTTGAGCGCCTTCCGCGCTCGCCATTGTTCGGGTGAAGCTGTAGAGGTCGCAGGACCAACAGCATCAAGTCCATTCGAAAAAAAAAAAAAAAAAAAAAAAAAAAAAAAAAAAAGGTGCCGTGCACCCGGCGTTTTTAACACGCTTTTATTAGCTTCACCTGTATGTTTGTGGGCTTGTGAGTTTGTGGGTTTGTGAGTTTGTAATTCTCCTTCGCGCGCCTGCTGCCTTCCTCGTCAACCACCCATAATTAATAATTGGTGCAAATAGGACAGACATAGTTCTGAGTGTTCGACTGGAGGGAGATCCTCGTTATTTGGACGGAAAGCGAAATTGCTCACGATCGTCGATAGCCGGCCAACGAACAAGACCCGTCACCGTCCATAGAAATTATATCGAGTGTCTTCGTTTGTCCATCAAATAGTTGATAATCCATAGTAAATAAAAAAAAATTGAAAACAAAACTAAAGAACACGCTTTGATAGCATATTAAACTAAAAAGTGAAAAATAAATATAGTTTAAAAAAACTAAAAAACACGGTTTTAAAGAATATCGAACTAAAAAGTTTAAAATAATTTTTAAAATAAAATAAGCTTAAAACAATAATGAACGAACAATAAATACTAGTATTATTGTGAAAAAAGCGTAGGCGCTTTGTGCCACATTTTTCGTATATCGAGCGCCCAACGCTTTTTTCACAATAATACTAGTATTTATTGTTCGTTCATTATTGTTTTAAGCTTATTTTATTTTAAAAATTATTTTAAACTTTTTAGTTCGATATTCTTTAAAAGCGTGTTTTTTAGTTTTTTTAAACTATATTTATTGTGTTTGGTTCTCGAAAACCACGAAATAAGCCGACGACTCCCTTTCCTTTCCATCCTCAACTGGCCGCTGTGGACCAGGAATCGGGTAAGTCTTTGTATAGTTTTAGTCGCCGCGTATCGCAGACAATTAAAGTATGTGTCCTTGGCCCGGAGTATCGCTAGGGCTCCCCGAGTGAACCTACCACCCTCCACTGCGCGTCACTCGATTCAGACCCCCCAGGACCCTACAATTTATTTGCATATTAATTTTGTCCGACTTTTCATTTTTAACCAAGATTCTTATTTTGTTCAATGGTTTTTAAACTTAACCTTAATCCATTGCCGTTGGAATGAAAGCATGCTCATTCAGAATCCTTAAGGTAAAAAGGCTATGGCTCTGCTACCTTTCATACCGGAATACAGAAGTGATATTAACACTGCCGGCACTGCGGCAGACTTAGGTAACATGGTGGTGTCTAAGCAGGCGGACATAGAAAATGTCCTATCAGCATCCAACCCAAGTATCGATAGGTGCTACCACTGGGAATCGAACCTGGGACCTCCAGATTGTGAGTCCAAGCTATTTGTAACTTGCAAATAAATACATTGAAATTAAGTAGCTAATTTCGAACACTTAATTATATAATGTTCAGTCGCGACACGACTGTTATAGTCTTGTCCTCTCTTGTGTATGAATATAGTTATCGATACCAGTCATTCGTGGATAGATGGCGCTGGTGTAAATATAAATGGCGATATAGACTTGTCATCGCCCAGAATGACCTTCTTTCTTTCCTGATTATTAAATTAGACTTGCCACAGAACCTACAGTTGTTTCATTGAAACGTGGTTCATCTTGGGGGTTTCTGGAGATTTTACAATAATGTTTACGCTAAATTGTGTAATGTTTACTCTAAAGCGTGCTAAACTCTAGAATGTTTACGCTAAATTCTAGAAACATCATGAATTTACACTCAAACATCGTATCCTCGTATTTACTACAAACTAGGTAATCCAGAGGAATTAAATACGCCGAGAACTAAATATAGTATCTCACCAATAACCAGACGAACTACTAAAGTTGTCAACTAGTTGGTAATAAACGAGGTATTACAGGATATTAAGGTCGTAATTAGTTGAAACTGGATGTTCAGACCGGGGGCAATCTCGCCGATGCACGGTAACTTCGCTTCGCAAGATGTGCTAGGCAAAACCTAAATGTAATTGGGTAGATGAAATGGTAAATGGTAAGAAAATTAGTCAGTTTGAATTTTTTTGACAGGGCTAGGAATGGATCGTTCCCTAAACATTTTCAAATTCCGTGATATTCCGTATTCAAAAGTTTTCCATTCCACCAGAAACAGTCAAACCGCTAGTATGTACATTTGCATACATTTATTGTAAAGCGGAAATGAATCACCGATCTGTGTCGTCCGAAACTCTTAAGACGGCATCTGCTGACGTCACACGTAATGCTTGATGATGATGCCCCGCGATATTTTGATGACGTAAGCCGTAAATATTTCAGAAATTTCTCGCCAGTTTGCTTGCTTAATTACCTCAGTTTTGGAGGAGGGTGACTCAATTGGAGTGAGCTTTTTGACCAGACTTCTACTTCTGGTTCGTCTCCAACTAGTGAAGCTTGACTGTCACCTCACGTCTGTCGCGAGGCGAAAGGGTCGCGATTCTCGTCCACTCTTGTGTTCTGTAGCCAGAACTCTTTATGAGACCAACTTGTCACCTTCCATTAGTTCGCTCAGAGCTGTGACCCTAAATATTATGCATCCGCTCTTTCTTTCTCATTACTCGTATCTCTTCTGACATGAAACTGACATAGACAGAGCCAGCGTGCTGCCAAATGCTGTGATAAGTTATTTTGTCAATGTATTAAACCTTTTCATATTCCAATATATTGTACATTTTCTTGCGTTCAATAACGCCAACCTCTTTGCTCCAGCAAACAGATCGTAATTCGGAAACGGCCAGTGCCATTCTCTCACGTACAATGCCCCAAATAAAATGCTAAGTATGGGAATGATTCGACCAACATAAAGCGTCCCTTACTCCCATAACATTTTCCTCCCTCCGCGCGCCAACAAAACTTGTCAGCTTAAATTAATTCTGAATTATTCACACAGCAACAATGGCGGCGGGAAAGCGCGGGAAAATCTTGCACATCAACAAGCAATGTTTGCGTTACGTAAAGGTAATAAATCAAAAATAATTACGTTATTTTCGGGGAATTATTTATGCGCCGTGATTTTAGAGCTCCAGTTGTTAGTTTGAAGTTTTTTGAATGACAGAGATTGCTGGCATTTTAATAGAAGGTTTTTGTATATTGTATATACTAAAAGACGCATTATTGTAAGTCCCAAAAATTCGGTAACGTCAAAATAAATTGCCTACAATTAAAAAAAACAATAGGATATGAGAAACTTTGCAGAGGAGAGTAAAAATGACTTTTTTGTATACGGATACTTGAAGGGCTAGAAAATGATGTAAGCTAGTGTTTATCCCGATCGATATTAATATTGTTAGTTTTTATTGTTACTCCACCGTGGCCTAATGGATACACGCGGACTAACACTCCGAAGGTCCGGGGCTCGATTTCCAGTGGGGGTAACTATCAGTCGGTACTCAGTCAGGTTGCCCGCCTGGTTTTCTACCCACTCACTCCTAAGTCTGCCGCCAATTAGCAGTGTTAAAAGAAGTGTTGTTACGGTATGAAAGATAGCAGAGCCAATGCCTCATTACCTTCGGGCTTCCAGATTCGCACGCTTACCACCCAATGACGCTATCGTCACTTACCTCAGCTGTGATGAAGACCACGTGCAAACCCATCAATCATCAACAGCCTATACACGTCCCCACTGCAGGGGCTCAGGCCTACTCTCAAGCAGAGAGTGTATGGGACATAGTCCACCACGCGGGACCAGTGCGGATTGGCGGACTTCGCAATGCCTGTTCAATACATGCAGGTTTCCTCACGATGTTTTCCTTCACCGTTAAGCAATCGGATAATGTACTTGAATTGAAAAACAACTCATAGGTACACGGCTGGATTCGAACCCGGAACCCTCAGATTGAGAGTCCCGTGCCTTATCCATTGCGCCACCGACGCTTCTTAAAAACCCATTATAATTTTACACTATTTAACACATACACATAATTTTTAATTCGTTACAGTTTCAGATAATTTATGAGGACCATTATCACCCGAGATATAATATAGCCCTTAACTTTTTTAAAGAGCTTCGTCGACATTGTCCCTCGGTGTCTGAGAGCAGTGTCCTAATGGCGACTCTTGACACTAGACACTCGAGACACTAAGGTAAAGCTGAGAAATTGTGCACTCTCAAGCAACCCGACCATAGAGTAAAAATGGATACTGGTACGTCTGTCTATCTACGTCTACACGATACATAAAGAATGTTCAAAAATACCTAGAAACCGACTTCATCTGCCCTAAAAGTCTGCAACAAATTTAAGACTTATATGGTTTTCTCATGGATGTCATTGTCAGAAATGGACCAAATTTCAACAGGTCATTATCAAATAAAAGTGTTTCAGTTACCATTTTTGTAAAATATATAAAACGCACGAAACAGGGAAGACTTAACGTTGAAAACAAAGATGGCGTCAATAAAATGACATTTGACGCTGTCACTTAGTACATACAGAAATAATTATTTTGTACAATGAAAATAAATGTAAAATAGTAATTCTAGTATTTTTCTATACATATTTAGATTATTACTTGATATTTTAAATAGCGTATAAGTGCAGGCCGAATTTGAAACAACCCTTTTAGCTTAACAAATTTTAATAAAACTTGTGCTTAAATGATTAAACGTAAGAGGTTTTCATAGTTGGGAGTAGTTTCGAACGATAGTATCGCGTGTGTTGTTGGTGAAATAGTTGAGATTAGAACAATGTGTAGTGTAACATTCCATTACAGATAAGTATGCGGGATGCGCTGCACCGCATCCTGGAGGCGCGTGCGCATGTCACAGGCGCACGCGACGCGGCACGGAGCAAAGAACACACGAAACGCGATTGCCTTCCAAAGACTGAATGAAACAAACAGTAGTCTAGATGACACCAAATCAGATCGGGGTTAAATTATATTTTAAACCATAAAGAGTATTATAAAACTCCTATAAAAGTTAAAATATCTAATATTATTTAAATTTTTGGAGGAATTTTACGACTTATAAAGCCCGCAAAAATTCAAGAAAACCAACTTGCTCGTATTAAAAATTTTATTTTACATTTTGCTTTGTAATGACATAGTGAAGATTTTGTAGTAAGGGAGTGGTCACATAAAAACGTTATTTTACGAGATAACTCGAATATTGTTAATAGTTTCATACATTATCAACTTTAATATCTAGCTGTGACGTCACGGTTTTTGCACCACGTGACTAGAATCGCTTTTCGACGGATTATATTAGAAAGTCATATCGAAAAATCTTTAGCAAGGCTATTTCTCTTTTCACACGGTCTCTAGAATGAGGGAATAATTTTTTTTAGTCATCATCCCTATTGTCAGCTATCTCAAAATGTCTACAATCTCAGGATATCGTCTATTCATAATGTTTACATTCACATAATATTAGCATTAGGTATCATAAGTTTTGCTTTTCCATTATGTTCACTGTTATATATAACTATCGTCTTATTATGTTTGTTTTCCTGTCTGATTTATTTTTATTTTGATAATGTGAAAAGATATTTTAGGTCAATGTTTTTATATACACGAGTACAAAAATATGTATCCACTTTTGAACCTCGTCACATTCACCATTAATTAACATTTCCTTGACCACACTGTATAGGAACACGAAATTGTGAATGTGTGTGAAAACTGGATACATTTTTTTTTACTCGAGTGTCATGTTTGCTGTCATTTTGGAAATAAGACTTTTCTGGAATGTAAAAATTGTAAAAAGGCGGATATTTTGAGGTTGCAGACATTTTGGGAATAAGCAAGAACCTTCTGAAAAGCGAACCTTATAAGAAAACTATCATTCTTGGAGATAGACATATAAGAATCTGTCATTTTGAGAA
Source organism: Carcina quercana (assembly GCA_910589575.2). Classification (NCBI taxonomy): domain Eukaryota; kingdom Metazoa; phylum Arthropoda; class Insecta; order Lepidoptera; family Depressariidae; genus Carcina; species Carcina quercana. The sequence continues at coordinate 9,125,954 of OU342447.1, read as the reverse complement.
ACTGACGATATTATGTTAAAGACGTGCAGATATTATGAAAAAGCAGCAAAAAGCAGCAAGACATTTTGGGAAAAATACGTTTAAGGTAAATGGATATTTCAGGCCTGAGCCCCTATAACTTGTACCAAGCATCTCATATGCTCTTGTGCAGTGTACATGACGCCGGCGTTTGAGCCACAACTCAAGTATTTGCTCGGCTCAACACGGCTTCACTATTAGTACAAGTAAACCTATGAGCTCGAGTGGAGTGAGTTACATTGTAGATCAAAGCTAGCTTCCATACTATAGTCATTGTAAGATTCAGTTAAAGACAGTTTTTTAAAAGTTCATTTATTCAGTAACTTATGTCATGGTTTTAAATAAATTGTAATGTTTCAGCTAGATTAATTATAAATGTAAGTGAGGCCGCTAAAACACGACAGCAATGGATTTTCTTCTGCTCGCATGTAATTTCCATTTATCTCGAAAAAGTCTGACAAAATGCTCAAATTTCCAAGTATGTTTGAGAAAACACCTTTACTTACATAACTATTGCTACACTTTCCTAGTTTCCATTGTTTTCGGAAACAAGTAAATGCGTTCAATAGAACTGGAAACCGACTCCAATTGCCTTAAAAGTACTACTTTTCTAATGCTAATTTAATATTTATATCGTTTTCTCATGGATTCTGTTGTCAGAACTGGACCAAATTGAAATGGGACCACACGGGAAGCACCATCTTTCAAATAAAAAAAGAATCATCAAAATCGGTTTACCCAGTCAAAAGTTCTGAGGTAACAAACATTTAAAAAAAGAAGAAAAAAACATACCCCTTGAATTGATAATTTCCTCGTTTTTTGAAGCCGGTTAAAATCGATGAAATCAACGATGTGACACTCCATAGCTTTTCTATTTTCATCTGTTAAAAACCCCACAAGCGAAATGAAATTTAGGGGTGACTTTGGTAAAGAAGCTTACCCGTAGTATATAGGCAAAACACTTGAAGCAAAGCTAAGGAAGCCATTTTCATTCGGATAAAGCCGGTAGCGAGCTGCTAGCAAAACATCCTCGTAATATACTTATTAAAACCAACTTTATGTCTAGACTGGTCAAACATAAAGATACCCATATAAAAGTCAATGTTTTTACGACTAGCCGACCAAGATATTGCAATAAATAATCTGAGATAGTGACAGGACAGGACAGGGCTGGCTTTATGAGACTGTTACATAAACAAATTGCTTTTTTTTGGCATCGCCAACGTCCCCGATACATTGCTTAACCATTTATTTTAGCGGTAGAGTTGCATATATGAATACACAAGCAAAATCTATCGAAACCAAATGTGTCAGTTTCAAGTATTTTTCTTGGTTATTTTTAAACAATCCACGACGAGCGTTATTTCTATAACAATTTAAAATAGCCTAGACACTAGACCACCTACAGTTTCCAACCACATCATAGCAACCTAACAAAGAGCCATAATTTTGAATACATGAAAAATAACCAAGAATTTTAAACTTCAACAACCATTTCAGTAAAATAACAGGACATAGTTTTTAGGGGTCCGTACCCAAAGGGTAAAATCAGGACCCTACTACTAAGACTCCGCTGTCCCTCTGTCTGTCGATCTGTCCGTCTGTCACCAGGCTGTATGTCATGAACCGTGATAGACAGTTGAAATAATCACAAATAATGTATATTTATTTATGTTGTTGCTGCTATAACAACAAATACTCAAAAAACAGAATAAAAGAAACATTTAAGGGGGCTCCTGTACGACAAACAACTTTTTTTGCTCGTTTTTGCTCGATATTTATAACGGCAACAGGTAGACGCTTGAAATATTCACATAATATTTAATAATAAATAATTAAATTAAAATAAAACCAATATTTGGACTTGAATGGATGACGAGATCAGAGGACCGAATCGAGTGTCGCACTCTGGGAGAGGCCTATGTCCAGCAGTGGACTGCCGCAGGCTGTACATGATGATGATGAAAATCAATATTTAAAAGGAGCGCCAATACAACAGACATGATTTTGCCATTTTTATAGATTGTTTTGCCGTTTTGTGTGAATAATAATAATATGGATTATGTAAGTCATAAAACCTTGTTTCTGATAAACAAACAAACAAAACACATTTCACGATGTGAGTGTATATTCATACGGAACATTCATTATGCATAGCTATAAACACTCGGGCTCAAAACCCTATGAATCCAGATTTTGTTATTTGGTTATTTCTCTTTTGGCACTTCTCCCAAACGGTTTACGTCTCGGACGTCAGCCGGGGGAACGTGTCATTGAAAGGATACGAGTATATCACTTACACAAACATACTCTTTTCAACCGACTGCAAAAAGGAGGAGGTTCTCAACTCAATTGATATTTTTGTGTGTGTATGTTACGACATGAACTCCGGCAACTATGAATCGATTTTTTCGATCGAAACCGCTGGATCAATTTGTAAAAAATCTATATAGGCGTACCTCTGCAGTAAGATCTACAAAACGAAAAAAGGATAATCAAAATCGATTCATAATGGATGGAGTTATCGCGTAACATACATTAAAAAAATGTACAGTTGATTTGAAAACCTCGTATTTTAATGTCAGTTGAAAAGTTATTCGTCGTCATTATTTTTGCTTGATCGTTAAGTTTTGGTCTACACGAACTTCATCAGCAGTTAATTAACCTGCACAAGAAGCAGCTAAGCAAATCACAACGGTTTTTACAAATCCATCCGCAAATTGTAAGTGGTAACGCAATCAGACGCGGTATCCAACGCACCGCATTCAGTAACTTGGCCTAACTTATAATGACATTACTTAACTCAACTTTAACTCGATTGTCGCCCCCACACAATGGCACAATTGTTGTGGTTCCAAACAGGCACCGGGCCAGGAAGTGGTAGTTCTGCTACAATCTTGTTTTGTCTCTCAGTAGGGTGCTGCTAAATTGTGCAGTTACAATGTTGTTTTGAGTCCCTGTACTTTCCAGTTACAATATTCCTTTAGTCCCTATTACTATATATACTTTCATGGTTCATCATCATCAACAACAGCCTATATATGTCCCCACTGCTGGGGCTCAGACCTACTCTCCTACAGAGAGTGTATGGGACATAGTACACCATGAGGGACCAGTGCGGATTGGTAGACTTCACACACACCTTTGAATTTCTTCTCAGGAGTGTGCAGGCTTCCTCACGATGTTTTCCTTCTCCGAAAAGCCGATGGTAATGATTTTTATTATTCTTAGATAAATTCCAAATAAGTTCGAGCCAGGATCGAACCCCGACCTTGATTGTTCAAGGACTGACACTCTAACTCATCATGGCTCTCTAGAGTCATGGAACCGAACTGGCCGAATAAACAAGTTTTCAACAACAAACAAACAACTCAAAGTTTCTCAGCGAGTAATAGAACGAGCTATGCTCGGGATTTCTCTTCTCCTCTTCTCTTTGTGATTAAATCCGGAATGAGGAAATCCATAGACGAACTAAGGTGACAGACATAGCTCGACGAGTCAGTGAGTTGAAGTGACAATGGCAGGCCACATCGCTCGAAGGACGGGTGTAAAAGTTCTCGTGTGGCAACCATGTACCGGGTAACGTTTACCAGGCCGTCCCCCTGCTAGATGGACCGACGACCTGGTAACGGTCGCGGGGAGTCGCTGGCTGCAGGTGGCTCGGGACCGGACGGTCATTGTGGAGGATACCATACCAAGGAGGAGGAATATGTCCAGCAGTTGACGTTTCCCGGCTGATGATGATGAATTGATATCATAGACTAAAAAAAAAACGAAAACTACTCTTTACACTCAGAGTTATAAACAAATTATCTTAATACATCCCTGCGTTCAAGTTAGTTATTTATGTAAATTTTCAAAGTTTGACAACAATTTTGTAAACAATATCCCGTTGTATGTCGGTAAGGTATTGTCAATTTAATTTGATTTTGAATATTGACAAGTAAAAGAGAAGTTTCCCTTTTAAAGAAACATCTTCGGAGAAAGCTTTAGTAAAGAATTTCCACAAAAAAAGTTTTACGTGAATTCGAAAGTTTTTTCCTTCAAATAAACTCAACAAGTATGTGTTGATTTTGTCATCTAAATATGTAAATTCCTTCTTATTTTTCGTTACTATTTATTTTAAAAAGTCTACTCAGTTCATTCGTTAAATAGTTTAATAAAATAACTTTAGTGTCATAAAGCTGTGCAAATCTATTATTGATTAAATATCTTTGACATTCAAGATTCGGGCCACGCGCAGTGTAGGGTGTAGGGCCCGGAACAATAATTTCACGGTTAAATGCTAACAACATCTAAAAACTTGCCCACACAGGACGGATGTAATATCTCCTTGTATATGTTATAATTTGGTCAACTATTACTCATTAACCTGTAAAGGCACCTACGTCATTATAGTTTTCCTGTGAATTTTAACAGCTTTTTAAAATTACTTTGTGAAGAAGTGGGGTAGACGCGAAAAACATATTCAGTCTCAAGTTACGTGCATGGAATAACTTTTTTTTTTAAATTTTTGTCTAGCACTTTATCGACGTGATTGATATGTAAACCCGTACCAAGGTACAGCTTTCTAGTAGTAACAGTCTCTGAACTAAGCCGCGGACGGACAGCCGGACAGAGCGAAACTATAAGGGTTATTTGCTTGACTAAGGAGCCCTAAAACGCTCCTTTAATTCTTTGTTTTTTGTTAATAACGGACATAGTCACTTACCATCAGGTGAGATTGCGGTCAAGTGTTAGTCTATCTTCAATATAAAAAAAACATAGTGACTGCGTATAACGGATCAAAAGATACCCTCGTGACAGATGGACTGACAGCGGAGCCTTATAATACGGTCCCGTTTCGCTTTGGCTACGGAAACCTAATAAAGTGCACAGTCGCCATTTTGCAAGCACGGTGATGTCAGCCAGCCAGTTGCATTTGTGTTACACAACTAAAGACACATTCAAATTTAGTAGCCAGAGCAAGCGAATCACCTAAACCACAAACATGCGTCCCCAAAACATAATCCTTTGTCCATAAAGCGGTGTAAGGAGAATTTGTCCCGGTTACGAGGCGCCCTTTTAGTTTGTAACAAATTAATGAGCGCCGCCAAACCCTTAAACTAGCAGGTGAAGTGGGATGACAGTAATTAAGGCACTAACATAATATTACAACATTAATACTAGATATTAGTTGTGTGAACATAGCCGCTACATGCTCTGGGGAAATCCTCCAACATGTAGACATGTGGTGTAATGCTCCTGGAAGCTGGTTGGTGTATGTCTCTTTTAATGAACCTTGTCCTGGATCTCTGTCTGACTCTCACAAAAGATCAACGCTCACCGTAAACTTATACAAGTTTAACTATGTTAATTATGTGATGGTTATTAGGGTAACCAACGGGACCCTATTACTAAGACTCCGCTGTCCGTTTGTCACCAGGCTGTATCTCATAAACCGTGATAGTACAGTTGAAATTTTCACAGATGATGTATTTCTGTTGCCGCTTTAACAACATATACTAAAAACCAGAATGAAATAAATATTTAAGGGGGATCCCGTACAACAGAGGAGATTTTTTGCTTGTTTTTGCTCGATATTGATAACGGAAACAGACGCTTGAAATATACACAGAATATTTTTTTTTCTTCAAAAATAATTAATTAAATTAAAACAAATATTTTGCCGTTTTTATAGGTAAATTGTACGGAACCCTTCGTGCGCGAGTCCAACTCGCACTTGGCAGGTTTTATTTGAGAAATTTTGCACTTGATCTTAATTTCACCTGATGGTAAGGTAAGAAACGGTAAGTTAGTATTTAGGAACAATAATAATACTAAGTTCAAGTTCAAGTGATCGGTAAGTTGCGATAATCTGAATTGGTAAAAATGAAGTTAATTTACTCACTCATTAAAAATATCATTATGTATGATAACATATCAGTATGATTCATACTTAACATACTCGTAGCTCGGCTATAGTGATTTTCAAACGATTATGAAATGAAAGATTTTATTTATTTATTTGTATGTATGTATGTTTAACAATATTTTTTCAAATTATATGAAAGGAATTATATTATTATGATATGGAAGAGTTTTATGATTTTGCAGAAAAAATACCACTTATTTCTTCACAAAATTATAAAAACTTAAACTGCTCGTACGAAATTAGTCAAGTACCTAGTAAGTCGTATTTGTACTATTCAATTGTCGCCCTCCTATACGATCAAATAAATCTCAAGAGCATTTACAAAAGAATAATTTTATTTTGACAAATAACTCTTTTAGCTTGCCCCCAAACTGAGCGATAGATAACAGGGTGTATTATATGTCATTACCCAAACACTAGCTAGGGTGCTATTGATTCTACTCTTGTAGTAAGAGTCTCTGTTTAGGAGACCCTCTCTCCCTTCCACTGTAACTCCTCCGACACACGCAACGACAAATCCACATTTCAACCGTCCCACTCGCCAACATAAATCAAATTATAATTTAAATGTAAAACCAGAAAACTGAAATTTTCACGAACAATAAATCCTAAATAAGCAACGCGCTCAGCAACAAGAAAAGCTGGAAGCTGAAAGGCTAGGAGCGAAATGAAAGCACGGTTTATGTACCGAAAAGAGTATATTTCTAAATAAATTACGCGAGCCAACCGTTGTTGACCCCTGCTGATATAATTCATGGTAGTGGTGGCAGGGCATGACGTGTTGGTTTCGGGTAACGCGGCCCGTTTCCGAAAAATTGAGGTTTCGCATGAATTGGGTCGGCTCGGATCAGCTGAAGCTGGCATTTGGTTTGGGATGAAAGACGGATTTTGTAATTTATTTAAATTATTTAATATGCACTTCTTCTCATACTTAAAAGTGATTTATAATTTACTGGCTTTTGCACACGACTTTGCACGTGGACTTTAAAAAGGGGGAAAAACACGGGGAAATATTACCAGACTGAAAAACGCATTTATAAATTAAGATTAAGTAATTCTGCCGTCAAAATATGTAACTATAAATAGTATGTAATAATATTATATATAATAAGTTAAATGTTATTCAAATCAAATCAAATATACTTTATTCCTTCGCATTTTTAATGCACTATTAAAACTTCAACAAACAGGTGTTTTGTGGATATTTTCGTTACACAGAAATATGATGCTTCTGCTTGTTTACTATTAATTGTACTGGACTGAAATGAACCATATTTCTATTTCGGTTTTGATCTTGAATCGACGGCCCATCCCTAAAGCAAAGCCAGCGGTGCCAAACCTTTTTGTCAAATTTATTAACACGCGACACATGGGATTTGGTCCGAATGAAAGAGTTTTGACGTTTTTTAATTGTGCTATTTTTTATCGTCGGCCCGATGGGCGAAACCTTTTTGGAGATTGTATTTATTTAATTGCATTGTAATCTGTTTTCCGCGGATTTGTAAATTATTATTAAGGCCGCATCGACCTTCAAGTGCTTTAAGATTATTTTTGAGATTTTACAGCAATTATGACATATTTAAACTCTAGCTCCCATGCATGCTCTGCAATAAGTATTATGTAAAATAGGCACTAATACACGAAATTATAGGCAGGCAAATTGACGTCTAAGTTTTAGTCAATTTTGCATTTCCTGATTTTCTAATCATCATCCGGTAAAGGTCCACTGCTGGACATAGGACTCCATCATAGACCGGTCTCGTGCCATTTGCATCCAGCGAATCCCCGCGACCTTAACCAGGTCGTCGGTCCATCTAGTAGAGGGTCTTATTTTTTTATAATTACGTGTATAATGAATGGCGGAATGCTATGTTAATTAGGGGTCTTTCTTTCCCATAATGTTGGAGCCAATGTTAACAGAGTGTTAAATTAATTTGAAGCGACGTAAAAACGTCAGAAATAACGCTTAATAACCTCAAAAATAAGGGTTAATGTGATGGGAACCCATTCATGCTGACCTTTTCAGCTTGGAGCTTTTTTCTCTCTCCTAAATTTGGATTGTAATAGACTTTTAGTGTAGATTACTAAAAATGCGAGGGGAAATCCCGTCATATTTCTTACTAAATATTTTATATGTTTGTGTTTGTCCATCATAAAACTTTCAACCTTTTTCATTCACCCTAGGGATGAAATTTGAAAAAATAATTTCTTATCGGTGCTCTATGTTACCAAAAAGATCGTTTTACTTTTCAAGTTTCTATCTATAGGGCTTTGGAATGGACGTTGATGATATGTTAGGCAGACAGGCAGGAAAGTCGTTTTTATATTTAGACTAGCGTTTGCCTGTGTATTCAATCAATCAATCAATCAATCATTTTATTTAATCAGAATCAAATAATTCCATAATGTGTTAGTATAGTTCTAGCCTAAGTTAGTAGTACATTTTAAAAATAAGAGTTTACTTCATCTGCATTGACTTCAGAATATGTAACTACAGGTCTATCGCATAATAGATTCTACCCTTGAGGTATGGGAGCGGTACGAGAGGGTGTGTTTACGGAACGGCAAACACCGCTCCCATGCCTCAGGAACAGACTCAGTTATGCGTTAGACCTTTACTAGTTCGATCGAGATAAAAATGTGCCTATGTGTTTTTCCGGCCCTTAAATATTCCCATACAAAAAAATCTACTCATTCTCCGTTACGACTTAAAAGGACTAACAAACTATTACATTTTCATTACACTCTTTTTTTTAAAAATAAACAGTTTTTTTGATACTGGAATTTATCAATCATCAATTTATGTACCGATCTCGATGGAATTTGGCAAGCATAATGTAACAAATATCGTGGAAAGGGAAAGGGAAGAATATGCGAATAAAAAACTTTTCCGGACAAACGAAGAGGTTTTCCATTAAACCCGGAACACGCAGCCTAAAAACCTATTTAAACGTTACCGGACAGACAAAAATCGGACGAGAAGTAACAAAAATATCAACTTTTATATTAACATCCGCGACGCGTCTAAAATCCTAACGCACAACTTTCCTCTCAAACAACTTGGCACGACCGAATTCCCACTTTAACTAGAACAACATAAACCGCAGAGTTAATTGCACGAAAAATGCAATTACGACTTTTTTCTACGCGCAATTGGTATTGATTACATACTAGCTGTCTCTCTCTACACGACACAGTGACGTAGCAAGGGATTCCGTTTGCTGTCTCACTCTAACAAAAGGGATGCCTGAAATATACTTTTAGGTCACTTTTCATTTCGTCTCCCAACAAGCCTGGAAGGTCAGCAAAAAAACTGTTAGTTCAATTTTATAATGAATTACATTGCCACTGTTGGAATTGAGACTCATAAGCCTCTATTTCGATTGCCTTTTATGTGGGAATGGCATAATTACAACATATGCAGTAAGATGTTAATGCTACATTAGCTAGACGCTGACGCCATTCTCCTGCAATTTTACCTGTGTCGTTATTACAACACCAATGATAACTATTTTTTATTTTTATTATTTTATTAAAGATAGACCAACACTTGACCTCAATCTCACCTGATGGTAAGTGACGATGAGGTCGACGATGTTACGTGTTGGTCTAGAAGGTGCCTATTTACTCTTCTTTTGAAGATTCCCAAGTTGTAATTTTCGGGGAACACGGAAACCGGTAGTGTATTCCATATTTTTGCAGTACGCACGATAAATGTGGAAGCGAAACGCTTGGTGCGAGCTGTAGGAATATCTACAGTGTACGGGTGAAGGTCTGCCGTTCTTCTGTTTGCCCGGTACTTGAACGGCGAAGGTGGAATCAACAAAAATAGCTCTTGCGCACACTCTCCAAAATGTATCCTATAAAATACCGAAAGGCAGGCAACCTGACGCCTATGTTCGAGGCTTTGGAACTTTGCCTTATGTAGCGTATCGTTGCCTATCAGTCTCATAGCTCGACTTTAATGCAATTGTGATAAACTACAGACATAAATATTCCTTTCTGGATCGTATACGGACAAATCATTGACCTAATCGATCAAACTACGTTTGAAGAAGAAAACCTCTACGAACGACATTGAAAAGCCAATAATTTTAAAGATTTCTGTCGGGATTCTCGCTTGAGAGTAAAAATAAACTAGACACATATATGTGTAGAGTATACATACATATCAATTATAAATATGTCTCCATCCCCACAAAACAACTGTAACATTTAATTTTATCTAAACACTTCCCATTTCAATTTTGGGTTCCCAATGTGACTCAAAATTCCCCAAGTACTGCGTTGAGTCCCAATTTATTTGGATTTTTTCTGCCGTCTCTCCTAACTAGCAGCTGTCTACGTAGGAATCAATTCACCCATTGGCAGTATAGCACTTTTGTTAACTTATAGTATTTTGAGGACCTGAAACTTGTTGGAATGCTGTTGTTGGAATTACTTACTGTGTATCTTTTTCGGATATATTATATATCTCTTGCTGAATATTTCACATCTACAAATCGCAACTTAAATTGCACACGCTCTAAAACCTATCAATGCCATCTAGCAAAAACCACATTCCTCTCCAACAATCCCAACCTAACATTTCCCATTTCAATTGTTAGTTTCCAGTTAGTTCCTAAATTAATTGAAAGTAGTCCCAATAGAATTGAAAGCAGAGTCCCAATTTAATTGGATTTTTTCTGCCGTCTCTCCTAACTCGGCAGCTGTCTGCGTCGGAATCAATTTACCCATTTTAACGTGGGAATGGTAATATCGCACTTCAGTTACACCTATAGAATTTAAGTGGTTTGGAACACACGTCGGAATTTAAAGGACTTCAAAGGTGGCGGAATGCTCTGGAATTTCTTTTGTTGTAAATGTTGGAATGATTTCGGTGATTGTTATTCTGGCTCTCTCATTCAGAAGAAAAATAGCTATTAAGTACATTTTCGAGGCGTTCTATGTACCGTTGACCTAATGGTACTTACTTACGTTAATTTTATGATTAAAAGTACTCAAATATATTTTAACCTTCCGAGGAGTAGGTCCTCAATTTAATTGAATGAAATAAATATTTTATATTATTTTACATTTACACAAATTATTTTTATTTTATTATTAAATTATATATATTAAATTATATTATTAATTACATTACATTACATAAATTATTTTACAAAAATATTTCAAGTATAAACAAACCTGCGTCAGATGACCTCGCTCTTCTACAGCTCTATATCGTGACATAGTAAAATATAAACAATATCACTAATTATATTATAGGTGTTGTAAGTATATAATATATACATTATACATCTCATCAGAAAAATCGAAACACTTTGCAAGTTTATGTTTATGTTTGTGTTTTACTTTGAAAACGATAGAAGTTCATTATTTAGTACTTTTTAACACTTTGATTATCCTAATGCATACAAATGTGTTTATTCAAGTATTTAATAATGATCTATCAATATCTGTTACACCTCCACCCAAAATATGGTGTCCTATTTCCTCTACCCAAAGGATAAGACCGCCTTTTGTACAGTTGTTTAAATTTAATGTTCTATTTTAAGTTTTTTACTTTACTGTATAATAAAGTTGTATTGTATTGTAATGCTTATAATTAAACACGTATTTTTGTTTCAGGTAAATATAACGGGCTAATTTGAACAAAATACAGAGAAACACTACATTGGAAGTAGGGTAAGAAAAAGAACGTTACCTTATTAACATAATGAAAAATAGTTTAATTTTTTAAAAACTTCATACAAGGTTGGAATCCTTGTAAGTATAACAACACCTGTGCCGGGAGATTTCGCTCTTCTTATCAGACCTACCTAAATTATATTTAAAAGAAATAAAAGACAAACTATAAATGAAGTATCTATATAATATACTAATAATAAATTATATAAAAATAATTCGTTTAAGTTAAAATAAAAGGTTTAGCAAGAAACAATTAAGAGGGTATGAGTGAGGAAAGTGTGATGTGGGGAATGTGTTATTGTGTAGGGAATGTGTAATGTGTGTGGAGGGAGTGTGTGTCAGTGGGAGGGGTGATAATAATAATAAATCATATTTATTTTTCTCCACAAAGTTTGTACATATTAATTATAAAATCACTTAATTCTATGGTTTCTTGACCTTGTGAAGACTGGCTCCTGAGCTAGGATCCCCTTGTGCTACAGGAACCAGGTCTCCACCACCGGACATGTGTTTTTACATGTAGTTTTACATTAAAAAAATAGATATAGAGTAAAAGAAGCGAGCGAGTGAGTGAGTGAATGAGTGAGTGTGGTTTTAATTTATTGTAGTTTCGGAAGGTGTAACCAAGGCTTCGGTATAATCGTGATGAGGGGGTTGCGTGTGGAGTGTATTATTATGTTAAGTATAATATACATATAAAAACGGCAAAATCGATTCAAATGAAATTTGGATCACTTAAGATAATTTTCGTCACGGTAAAGAGTTCCCGGCTACGAGCTTGAACTAAAAAACGGAGGTACCGGGTTCGATTCTCAGTGGGGACACCATATGTCCCCTGGCTAGCTACCACCATGTTACCTAGGAGTAAGTTTGCTGGCAAAATGTCGTGTTAATTATAATAGCACAGTTGTGTTCGGTAAAAAAGTAGCAGAGCCAGTTCTTCAATAGGATACTGCTTTTGGGTGATCACGCTTTCCATGCATCACTTAAAACCAAGTCCAAACCCATGATACATTTTTTAAAGACATTGTTGAATGTTTTCCCATTAGTCACCTTTTTAGTCACCCGCGGGATGACATGGGATGATCCTATTCTAAAGCCAGGATTAAACTATGTGTAAATAGTAAATCAAAAATAAAATTGTATTAAATTTAATTTTTGTTCAATTAGATGCCTTTTTAATTCAACAGGGATTTTGCGAGTCCAACGGATAAAATTCATTTCGGATCCAATTCAAAAGGTTAAGCCATTTCTCTTATAAATCCTCACAGGAAACAAAAGCCGACCGCATTAAAGTCTCAAAAAACAATCAATTCCCATATCAGAACCTTTTGAGTACTTTTGGGAAACTCCGAAATCCGTGCTTTTGTCCTTCGTACAAAGAGCAAACGTTGAGGTCATCAATCCTTGCTATTTGACCATTGACTATAAAACCATGGACACCGCTCCTGAAGAAAAGACTCACAGCCTTACCAATACCAGTATTAACGAGATGGTTAACGGGAAGGATTAGAAATACTTAGATTTTTTTTAAAAGTTTTGTGTACCTCATTTTTCAACCGACTTCCAAAAGGAGGATCTCCATTAGACGCGTATGTTTTTTGTATGTGTGTTACGCGATAACTTCGCCAATTGTGAATTGATTTTAATTATTCTTTTCTCTTCTTTTTTGGTAGAGCATACTTTATATGTGGTCCCATATACATTGTATCGAAATTTATTGATTTCAAGTCAATTGAAGTCAGTTTTTAGTTCTTTTTGAACGCGTTAAATATGCGTCTAATGTTCTGGATTTCATGGCATATCTATAGTTTAATCATCGGTGTGTCCATTCGATTAATTCTTCGTCTTATTATCGATTATCGACTTTATGGCGACGGAAACGTAAAACGTATTCCCGTTATTATAGTAATATATATATAATAAGTATTATACAACTCAGATTGCTAACGAAGGATTTTTTAGGATTACGCAGAATCTAAGAATATCGTTATTTACGAGTTGTTTTGACGAGTCTGCTAGTTGGAAAATCTAATGAGTTTCGAGATTAATGAATACCCGACACTCTGTATAGTTACTTACATATGGGTATATATACCTTCTTGATATCGACTGGTGATCACATAAAGATGTTATTGCATAGGTAGACGATGCTTTGTTTTTCCCTTGGTCCCTTCTTTGGTCGCTTTTTACGACACCCGCGGTTGACATGGGGTGGTCCTATTATTAAGCCGATACCACACGGTCTATCAATACTAATATTATAAATTCGAAAGTGAGTTTTTTTGTCTATATTTGATTTTTTGTTAAGCCCGTGCGCTTAGATAGTAAAATACCGCCCGTCACACACCGCCTCTAATCAAACGGTGCCAACGCAATATCAAAGGCAATTGAAGTCGGTTTTTAGTTCTTTTTGAACGCGTTAAACCATTTCCCCTCTCCTCTATCTCTAAAGTTTACAAAGTGATAAACCTGAAAGAATCACATTTAACAGTTAGTCTAAATGTTACAGGAAAATCTAAGCGAGATCTCTATTACAGCGAGAAATTATCAAAAAATATTGTCAAACAAGCCTATTGATGCGATCAGGGGAATAACCTGTATTTCAAGGTAATAATAACTGTTTTTTTTCTTCTTTTCATAATTTGGAAACCTTGGGCGCGGGTATGACCATACTCGGTCCAGTTTTTTATTTAGACAACTTCTATATATAACCAGATCTTAATCCCGATTCCAAACTGTAATTACACTCGCGGTAGAGCTATACAAAATGAAATGAAGGGCCACTAACTTAACTGTAAAGCCGTAAAAAAGCAGTTCTCGCAAAGTTTACCGTATCGCACCTAATTATCCATGAACATCCAAGGCAGCTCCTGTCCGGCCGGAGTTGAACGCGTCATTTAGTCAACGAGCAATGGACGTAAAATAATAATATTGATCGTTAGGGCCTCTCCGACAGCTTTCGTACGTAATTTTCCTGTTGCGTAACATGTGTGCTCGGTAGCTGAACGGCCAAGTTCTCTGATGTATTGGTGATATTTGTTGTTGTAGTAAAACAAGTTTATGTAACTTTAGTTGGCTGAGTCATTTAAAGTGATTTATGGGTGTTTTTATCGGTGGACTGGTGGATTTCCCGCGGCTTTGCCTGCTTGCACGTTCCTTCTACATCATCGTCTGCATGAGTCCACTGTCAGCAGTAAGATGTTTTTACTACATAGGTATATCATCATCATCAACAGCCTATATATGTCCCCACTGGAGGGGCTCAGGCCTACTCTCCTAAAGAGAGTGTATGGGCCATAGTCCACCACGCGGGCCCAGTGCGGATCGGCGGACTTCACATGCCTGTTCAAGATATGCAGGTTTCCTCACGATGTTTTCCTTCACCGTTAAGCAATCGGATAATGTACTTGAATTGAAAAACAACTCATAGGTACACGGCTGGATTCGAACCCGGTAACCTCAGATTGAGAGTCCGCGCCTTATCCACTGCGCCACCGACGCATAGGTATATACTGCTGCCCATCTTCTGAGTTTTTCCTTAGTCGCCTTTTACGATATCCGCGATGACGTGGGGTGGTCCCATTATTAAAATATATAACGTGTCATTAAATTAAGTGTGTTCCTTTCAAGGGGTGAATCTAAGCAATGTTAATATAGTTTTTACGCAAAAATTAAAGAAAAATATACTTTTTTTTAAAACAAAATAATGAACGTGTACGCACACTCTACTAAAATATTATTGGAACAATCACGGCAACTTTTCAACCGACTTCAAGCAAGGAGGAGGTTCTCAACTCGACGTGTATATTTTTTTAAATGTTTGTTACCTCCGAACTTTCGACTGGGTGAACTGATTTGGATGATTCTTTTTATATTTGAAAGCTGGTGGTTTCCGTGTGGTTCCATTTCAATTTGGTCCAGTTCTGACAATGGCACCCATGAGAAAACGACATAAATCTTAAATTTGCATTAGTAAAAGAAGAATTTTAGGGCAGTTAAAGTCAACTAGTTCTTTTTGAACCCGTTACCTTGCAATGATATTAATTTAAAGGAATTAAATAAAGGCATGTAGAATCAATCTTTTATTGATTCACTTTATTCTTGTTTGCCATAGAGTCACTACTAAAAAGTAACGCGCCAAATTTAATTGCACCTTATATACTACAATCCAATTAATGGGATGGAATGGGATGGCTAATTACAAAGTCATGCTTGTAAGAGCAAGACGGTTACAATTAAATAACATCAAGCTACATCTAAACACAAAACAACTCGCTAAAATTAGAACGGTTGTTGTTTATTTATACAATCGTTTAAAGGCCTATATAAAGGGTGCTATACCTTTGCCTATATGAGTAGCAAAGGGTATGTTGTTTGCTAATACTGCGGACCTATATTTGGGACTAGCCCTCGCCCGCAGTTTCATTCGTGCGGAAGCTTTCAACACTTTAGCGGTTGGATACCCGCTGGGAGGGCGTTACTTTGTCTATAATGTTTTTAGATATTATTTGGCCAACATTCGTTGGTAGAATGTTTGGGTGTAAGTTTTCTATAAATCATTTATTTCCATCGTTCTATTCATGAAGCTAAAAAGATGTCACTGTGCCGCCCGCCCCTGAAAGGAAGCATCAAACTATGCTAGGGGAGTCAAGGAAGACCAAGCAGCCAAGCGCGTGTCGGGCCACGCCCACTGTAGGGTTCCGTAGTTGCCCTTCAAAATAAGTTCAAACGTCTAATAAAGATAATTTTGCATGGAATTTGTACGAAATTTTCATTTTGGCATCTCCATGTATATTTTATGCTTTGGTCAACTATACTTTACTCGTTAACGTGTAAAGCCAACTTACTACTACTGTGAATTTTTTCTTTTCAGATTTTTAAAAGCAATAGTTTAAAAGATAGTGGGGAGGACGATACGTTTTGATTAAAATTATCACTTTAAAGCTTAATATTTCTCAAACGGACCCCGGAATCGAAAAGTTGTGTTCGTAGATTCTCAATATTTTTGAAAGACCTATTCAACGATATCCCAACCCCAATCCTAATCGAATGATAATCTGAAATGGAGGATCGAAACAGTGAATCAACACTCTAATACTATTAGAGCAGTCTTGACCACCATTTCTCATTTCCATTTCGTCAGTTTAGTCATATTTAATTCAAGAAGGGTCTCAGTTCCAAGTGGCAAAGTCCCAAAGTCCTTGTGACCTCTATTCTCTGGCTTTCCATCCGCAAATTCGGATTCAATGGGGTTGAAATATTGACTCACAAAGCTATGGACATGATGCGACCAATATGGCTGGGTCGCTCTACGTAGGTACCTGTGCATCTACCATGAGTTTACGCAGGCGATAACGTATATCGAATACTATCGGAAATGCTGCTCAGTCGAGATGCGGGTGATAAGGACAGAGCGATAGTTAACGATACACGTTCGCCTGCGTAAACTCATGGTAGATGCACTGTGCTAAACGGCGCGCGAGACAGTCTACCTCGAAACTGTCAGTCCACCGTATAATAGATGCTATTTTGGTACCGTGTTCCATAATGTGTGTTCGTGTAATTACACGCTATTAGTACTACGTGTGATGTTTACTGTTTGCTTGAACTGTGATCATAATCAATACACGCGATGTGAACTAAGTTTTAATGGTTGCCTGGACACCCATGCCCATGGTCGGAGACAGAGAAATAAAGAGAGCGACGTCATATACATAAATGTTTTAATCTTGTCAGTTCAGTTCAGTTTATTTAGTCATGAACAATATACATTGTGTTTGACTTAAGACTAAAAGTAGACACAAAAATTTAACAACAAATACATAATAGATTAATGAACACATTCTTATAATAAAGTCAAATTACGTTCTAGAGGAAATGTCAGCGTTTAAAATGTCATCATTCATGAAGTCGTCAACAGAATAGTAACACTTTTTCAACAAGAAGGATTTAATGCAGTTTTTAAATTTAATTGGGCTCGGGATTTGCTTGAAGTTATTCGGTAGCTTGTTAAATAATCTGACCGCTTGAAAAGAAGAACTGTGCTGTACCACCTTGATATTAGGGATGATTGTATTGGTTACGTTTTTTCTTCTTGTGTTTTCTCTTCTCTCTCTATCCTGAACGGTTTCTGTGTTTCGTAGGAACTTTATGTAATCGCTTAATATTATTAGCAAGTCTCAATATCATTTCTAGGAAGCTATAGTCCTAAATATGCAATATATGCGTTATTTGTAGAGAAGAACCGCTAAGGAGAACTATAGGCCTACATAATTATGTTCAGCCGCTAAATTTTCCTGGACGTGACATTCAGGTTGCTGTTACAAGTCCTGCCTTTAACTTATTCAGGAAACTTATATTTCACGAGAGTATAGGTGAATACGATTTTATCCTTAGTCACAATCATCACTTACCATGGGGACGGATGAACACCAATATAAATCGATTGTGTAAAAAAAAAATTCAAAGATCTGCCTAAGTCTGCTGCTAGACAGCAGTGTTAATAGCACTGTGTTGTGTTCTGCACTATGAAAGGTAGCAGAGCCGACACCTCATTATCTTGAGGCATATGTGCGCACGCTTACCATCCATCGGCCTTATCGTCACTTACCATCACGTGAGATGAAGGCCAAGTGCAAAAACCCATATAACATTAGAAGTAAAATTTGGGAAAAAATATTAGCCTCTGAAAAAACAATCGGCGTTGTAATAAGTGACCTCTATGTAGTTTTCGTAAGTCGATGGCGTACCTATTTGAATATTGTTTGAGTTTGGTATTTGAGGACCTCGATAGTTTGGTATTTCATGGAGTTTATTGACGATCGCACGTTGGATCGTTGCAAGCGTCGGGAAATTTTGTATGATTCTTTTACGGGCAATTTACGCCTTAGGGTGCAGAGTCCGAAACCTGATTATAATTTTCTCGTCAAAATGACCAAAATGTATACAGGGGGATGTGACACGGTAAAAAATGGTTCAGATTCACTCTGAGTCTTGAATGTAGAAAAAATCTCGAACCTTTTTGACTGACTTTTAAGCATCGAGATATAGCTAAGTTTGTCTATATTTTTTGACCATATTAAAATGCACAATTTTGTAAATCCAGATTCTGGGTATGGGGAACATTTTAGAGTATGAATGCTGTAGGTAGACTTTAAGGGCAGTTGAAGTTGGTTTCTAGTTCTTTTTGAACGCATTAGTTATTCTTTTAAGACAGTTTCATTTTGCCTTGCGACCTCTTTGAGAAACAATGAGCCCTTATATAGTTTATACACAGTCCTCTGCTCTATAGTTTTGCTATGCAGCCTACATTCCACCCTCGTGGTGCTCATTACGGGCGAGGGGAGCTGCGGCGGCGTAAAGAACAATTGCAAATAAAATTGAATGTAGCGTAAGCAGCTCGTAAATTTAGAGAGATTTGTAAACTGTAGTTTGAGCTCTTACGTTTGTTCGTGTAATAACGAAGGAGGTGCCTACTAAAAGATTTAAATTAAATAAAAAAGATTTAATACGTTTAAATAAAAGTTTATTTTGATACGAGTAGCTCCAGTGTGAATGCCGGCTGAAATCTCTCTTTAGGGTTGAGCATCTCAATTTGTTTCATTTCATTTAATTGATTTTTATCTCTGTACTTCTTCGTGTCGTGGTTCTTTGGATGCATGATGCCCAGTAGGCAGCGGTGCATGCGGGACACGACACCAGGTGCGACATGGTTTGCGGTGCCGTGTTGCAGAAGCATTGAGTGGAGCCGCCGCCCAGCAGTCCCAACCTGGACATGTCCTCGTTGCAGCGGCCAACCTTAGACCTGAGTGTATTTAACGCCTTCCATACGGGCCATGGTTCTTTGTGGCCGAGCGGTAGTTCTTCTGAGACTTTCACATATACGAGTATGTCAGGCGAGGGGCACCTATATATGTGCAACTATTTTAAATGTGCAGTAAACACTTAATATTCTGTAATTTAATAAAGCTAAAATGCAATAATAAACTCTACTTTGCTTCGTAAGTTCAACTTAAGCTTTCTCCAAAGTCCGAAGTATAATAGCTTAAGAACTATAAAACAAACCGTTATAAACTCAACACTCAAAGTGAAGCTTTAAACACGTTTCGCGGAAGTACAACAGCTCACATTTAAAAGGAACCGATGAAGGTAAGCGGGCACTAGAAGACTCTCCACTTTGAAGACAAGTGGATGTTGTCTTCGCCTTCAAGTCGCTCCTTCAAGGTGTAATTGTGGCCACGGTCTTTTGACTTCGAGGGGTAGGCGGTAATTTCGTTTCATTGACTGTGTTTCTGTTTGAAACTAAATATAAATATCAAACAACTAAAAACCGTCGCTGCGCTCTTTTGCAGCTTAAGCTGAGTTCGTATCCCAGTTGACTAGCGCCACATAGTTAATTTTTTTTTAACCGACTTCAAAAATGAGGAAGTTCTCAATTCGACTGTATGTTTTTATGTATGTTACGTGATAACTCCGTCAGCTGTGAATCGATTTTGATGATTCTTTTTTGATTGGTAGAGCATACTTCAGAAGTGGTCCCATTTACATTTTATCGAAAATTATTGATTGAGTGCTTTTTGCGAAAATCAACAAAAACCATATGTGCAGTTGTGCACAGATAATATAATTCTACCTCTACGGGTGAACATTATTAAGGCAGTTGAAGTCGGTTTGTAGTTATTTTTGAATGCGTTAATTATGTTATTCTCTTTTTGATCAAAATATAAAATGTGTATTATTTTAATAGAAGATAGACCAACACTTGACCTCAATCTCGCTTGATGGTAAGTGACGATGAGGTCGACGATGTTACGTGTTGGTCTAGAAGGTGCCTATTTACTCTTCTTTTGAAGATTCCCAAGTTGTAGCAGTCGGGGAACACGGAAACCGGTAGTGCATTCCATATTTTAGATGTACGCACAATGAATGTAATGTCTACAGTGTACGGGTGAAGGTCTGCTGTTCTTCTGTTTGACCGGTACTTGAACGGCGAAGGTGGAATCAACAAAAATAGCTCCTGCGCAAACTCTCTAAAATGTATCCTATACAAGTAAATGCGTTCAAAAAAAAACTGTAAACCGACTTCAATTGCCCTAACATTTATTGCAAATAAAGGTTTATCTTATTTTATCTTATCTTAAAAGTCTACTTTAACTAAGGCAAATTTAAGTAGTAAGGCAAAAGAGCTTTGTCTATCTTTCTGTATGTATTGTTTACGTCAATAAAAATTATGTATTATGTCTGCGGCATGGTGAGGGACAGTAAATTTTGTGATCCGCAACTGCAAACGAAGTCGCGGTAAAAAGTTTTTGTAATATACATGAGCACTTTTTAAGACAAGTCATTCTTGCCTGCGCCCACAAGTCGTCTTTCAATGTGTTTTGGGGAAGTCCAATTTGAAGGTCATCTTGGCTTTAACTCTCTCGCAAATTACACATTCGGCTCGTCCCTACTTGTGCCATGCATGACTATCAAACAAATAAAACTTTTTGATTTGAATTGAAATAACTGTGCAATCGAGACGACAGTTTCCAATGCGCCAGTTTCCAGAGCTAGCGGACGCGGCGCGACGCGGGGGCCGTAATAATAAATTAAATTAATATTTTCATTAGCCGTGAGGAGCGTGTTAGCGTTACTATAATTAATAAACACTACAGCGCCATTGCTGAATAACAGCTCAAATTGTATCGCACACGCACACTCCGAGTATTATTTATGACATCAAGTGGCCGTCGATTACACCGCACCGAACGCAAACGAACGATCCCGAACGAATGTAACTTTTATTGTTATTAGATGTCTCTGTTTTTACCGAAGTTGCAATTTAAGTATATGGTGGACAAGCAGTTTCAAGAAAAACGAGTAATCATCCACCACATAAGTAACTTAATTGTAATTATTAATTCTTAATATGTAATAGTTAACTGTATTTTTAATAAATAAATGTAAACTTAATTTTAATTGCTTATTGTATTGTAATGTAAATATGTATGTAAATTGTATCTGGTCTCCACGACACAGGCTCAGCCTAGTGTGGAGGCCGCAGTGTATCAAAGTGACTTTTTCCTGAGACAATAAAATTCTTTGTATTTTGTATTTGTACATCATCACGTATCATAAAGTGAGATTAATTGTGGCAAAGCGTGAATCTATTTCAAATTAAAATAGAATAAGTTCAACTAGACCTTCTTGTCACTTAAATTACCATCAGACGAGCGTCAATTCCAAAAGCACGCTAAGACGTCAACAGAAAGAATCATAAAAATATTGACCACAATAAAAACAATCCATACTTCTTAATGTAAATGACAAATTGAGTTTGTTTGTCGTTCCTATACGTGGGCTACAATATCCCAATTGAGCAAGTAGTTTCCGTGGGACAATTCCTGAAGTCCACGCAGGTGAAGTCCCGGGAAAAAGTTAGTTTTCTTAGATTTTAAATACTTTAAGAGCATATGCCTCGAGGCATGGATTTCTACCACGGTGTGACAGAAGGCCCGTCTTTAAGGCGAGATTAATACAGAGGTGTGTTCCTCCGGCCCGCACGCGAAGCACGTTTCGACAATTAAGCACCGATGCGGGCCTCGTTCTTGCTCCGGCCCTCTGCTTGAGAACCCCTGAAGCTCTCTGTGACGTATTGCTTGTACATGTGGTAATTTAACTTTGAGAAGCGCTGTTAGACTTCATAAATTTTGTTTAGCTGAATGTTTACAAAGATACTTTGTTTCGTTGCACTCAATATATACGTGTTCGCAGCATAATATCAGCGCTGTACGGTACGGTCGAACGCTTCTTTGTCAGCTAGAATTCTTAGCGAGAAATGCCCGAATTGAAAAATGTCCAACAGTACATAAATTACGCGTTCAAAAAGAACGAGAAACGGCCTTCAACTGCCCTAAAAGTCTACATCATTAACCCTAAAATGTTCACCCTTGGATTTAGAAATATCATATTAGTTTTTTTATTGATTTTCTCAAAAAGTGCTGAATCAATTTCATTAAAATTTGTATGAGACCGAAGACCGACCGAAGACCTCTGAAGTATAATCTAACAAAAGAAGAACCATCAAAATGGATTCATAATTGGCGGAATGATCGCGTAATATACATACAAATAACATACATCCGAATTGAGAACCTCCTCCTTTTTTGAAGTCGGTTAAAAATCAATGTCCGACTGCAAAAATAACATGACACGAGCCTCCTTGAGTGATCATCACACCGAGCTGGCTTTGCGATCACGATCACATGTGAAAAATTTAACTGAGCAATATCTGTCTAGTAGTTTATTTTAATGTATTTTATTGTATTGTATATATACTTATAGGTCATTGTTACCTGAAATAAATGAATAATAAATAAATGCCATATTTCATCACGATTGATACTACCAATTAGCGATCAAGATTTCGCCTTTGGTAATATTGTCATGATGATGATGATTTTCTCAGATATGATGATATTGAAGTAAAACGTCCATTTAGTCTTCATATTGTTTATTCAACTTCGATGAAACTTCACAGATATACATTCTATAAGTTGATTTTCTAAGTCTAGTTACATTTTTAATTACTTGAGTTTTAAAACGGGCAGGGCTTCGCCCTGACCAACTGTTTTCAACCTTATCCGAAGCCTGAATGCCCCGGGCCGACCAGGCGTAGCCTGTTTTATACCCTCTGCTTGTTGTCAACTCGTTCGCCTCCCCACGGTGATACCAGTAAAAAAACTATAAAGTCCCAATTTTGTTCAAAGTCTCATTGAAATATTTTTGAAATCATGACATTCGGCCATCCGACAAAGTGCAGCCTCCTGGCGCACGTCTCTTAAAATCATGACATTCGGATCAGGTCTCATCAGTTGACATCTTGTTACAATTATACAATATATTATAGCTAACTAAATACTAACAATAAAAACCATCTTTAATCACTATTAAATAGCATAGTACATTATATAACCATACGTTTTAAAAGAAAATTGCTTTATACATTATTATAAAAAGTTTTTATATAAGCAAAATTCGTTATTTCGTTTATTTATTTGAAAATCCAATTTCATCTTAGAATAATTACTTTACATAGGCATAGGTAAAATGTTTGGAAAACTTTTCATTATATCCGACACATTTGTAACTAATATGCAAGTACACCAGATCTACTAGTACTGACTTCATTTTAATCATTGCTATTGGCGTATCCTATAAGAGTACCTAATAAGATTTTAACTAATTATTTTGTGACATTTGTAATGTTTGAATTGACAAGTAAAAGTATATTATTAATATGATGTAATTGGACAGACGTAATTCAGAATCTTCATACGTAATAGTTTTCTCTCTAGTGGATATACAAGAAACTGACGCCTGATGTGGTTAGTCAATGTTTCAGGGCACCAGGTTCTCGCCTCACAGACAATGTGACAAACTAACTTTTATTTGTGTGGTTCCTAGATGCTCTTAAAATTTTTGACAAAATAAAAGGAACAGCTCTTCCTCATTTATTTGTTGTAAACACGGCAATTTTATTATTAATAATTGGATAAAAGTAAATATATTCAACTACAACCTGTATGTTGACAAACCATCTCAAGTATGGATATTTATCCAGAGAAACTGAAACCACACAAAAATGTCGATTATTTAGATTAAATCCAAAGTGATTGTTCGAATTTGATCAGTTGGCTAGAAAGTAATCGTATCCAAAAACAGAGTTTGTCATGTTCATTAATATTCATCAGATATTAACCTTGACCCAACAAAGAATGCATAATTGACTCTACATTAGTGCAAACAAACATAGTAAATTCATTAACTTTGACGAGATCTATATGGTATTTGATATTACTGAAAATACATTATAATCACTTATTAATAAATTGCTTATAAATTTTAGTTTCCATTAATGATAGGACTCAATTTAATTTTTTTTTCTTCTATACTATTTTATACTATATATATTATACACATTTTAAATCACCAAAATTGACGCTACGCGCGAGCAATGTGAATGATGAGAAACGAATTCCCTTTGTACACAAAGTCAGTGAAAGTACCTCTTCAAACTCTTCTTTAGAGATTCTGAACCTTATGTCAATTAGGTATTCGAAATTCAAAGTCATCTGCTCTAAGTAAATTATGTTACAAATTACTGAGTTTATGAATATTTTTGTTTATTTTTATTAACCTCATATATACCGATCTGTTCAACGAAAGTTAATGAAATCCAAAATTCACTTTAATTGATGTCATAAAGGTTAAAAGCATCTTTTGATAATTTTCAATGCTGCGAAATATAGTTTAAGAGGACTCTGTAACAAAAACTTTAACGTGATCTTCCGATAATTCTTAAAAATGCGAAAACTATAGTTTAACAGGTAATAAATCCAAGATTGTATCAATAGCCAGTTTCACCTTGATCGCTGACGTATCTCTTAACATAAAACATTTTTGCACTATAAATGTATTTACTTCGTAAAACTGGATACAGGTGAGCTAAATTATACCTAAAGAGCACATACAAGATCATTGTATACGTATATAAAAATGTACACAACATGGTTATTGTAATAGTTCATATAACAATCAAACAAAAATGATTTAAGTACCAATTTGAATATCAACATATATAGTGAAGCTCTTCTGTCAGCAATTTTATATAAAAAAAATGTCTGCTCACGTGAAAACTTAATTTAAATTGAAACCCAATTCAAATCGGTAACATAAAAGTAACTAAAAATACTGGCGGGTACTATGAGCTTAAATACGTTCACCTATTTTTAACCTTACTTTACAATATAATTTTAATTGACTGCCCAATATTGGGGCATTAAATGAGGATACACCATTATATTTTTCACTTCACAATATCACTTTAATTGACTGCCCAATACTGGGGCATTGAATGAGGATACACCATATTTTTACTTCACTTCACATTATCACTTTAATTGACTTTCCAATACTGGGGCACTGAATGAGGGTACCCCATAACATATTTACCCACTCACAGATGATGTCATCTCTACTTCTCATCATCAATCAGCTCGTCATCAGTGGATAGTTGTTTTGATGGTCAGAGTGTAGACACCTTGCTGAATTCTGTTGTATTTTAATAGCTGGAGGAAGATGCTTGTGTCTACTTCCTGAATTGTCTATAGACACAATGTTCGCTGCGGACAATAAAATTCAAACGACAACTTTCCATTCGTAACAGCATAATAGGTAATCATAATAAATAGGGAATCACGTGGTAAGCATAAGTAGAGAGAGGTATAAGTAAACTTTCTTCACAAGCCTCGAAGTCATACTTACATGAAAATAATGTGTTCCATTTGAATATTGTTATATTTGATAGACTGACGACTAACCTTAAATTACTAAAGGATAAGCTTTTTATATCCAAATGATAGGATTTACTAAAGGGACACTGTTTCTGTTATCTTAATTAATATTTAGCCGAACCTATTTGAAATTAATTTGGCATAATTTGTTTTTAACATTGAATATTTCGTGTGCAAGTAGAATACTTTCCATATCAATTTGTTAACTACCTTATATAAACTGTATTAATTTATGAAATAATTTGTTTTAACATAAAATACAGCTAAACGAAGGAACTGATTTATCATCGTTTGCTATTTACACCCAAGGGATACAGTAACTAGAACGTAATCTGTGGATACATTTAATCTGTGAAGGTTTTTTGAGCTCCCTTTCCTTACTAGACGGCATCACAAATTTCCACTACTATTAGACAAATTAGATTGAGTCCGATGAAATTGAAATGGCAATTTCTTAAGACGAGGTACGACTCCTCAATATCTAACCATAAGCTACATATGCAAGACAAGACATGGCACTTCATCCGTTCTGACTGCAGAAGTAGGTAGGTAGGAAGTAGCTGCCTGGAGTAAAATAACGCAAGCGACAGAACAGAAATAGCGAATTTATTAAAAATCGGTTTTGTGTAGGAGAAAATCATTCAGATCTTTACTAGATACTGAGTTTTCCTACAAAAATAATATAAAATGTATGCGTAAATATCTTTACAGTATGTTGTTGTGATAACAAGTGTTTAGAAAATGTGATTTGAAACATTTATGCTATTGAAAAAAAATTGACACCACTGCGGTTTTCATTCTACAGTTTACTTGATAAAATCTTGCGTTTTCGGCCCAAATTTCATACATGTAACTTCCATGGAAAATTGAAAAGAAAAGAAAAACACAATACCAAGTTTCTCGTTTATACCAGTCGTACCTCTTGTAATTTTGGAGTTTACAAGCTCTGACTGCAAGTGCGTCAAGACTCGATTTATCGAAATCATGTTGTAAGGAACATAAACCAAAAGTATATAAAAGATTCCGACGAATTGATAAATTCTCCCCATTTTAACAGCAACTAAAACTACAATAGCTCCGTCGCTTTTTATATTACATTAGTATTAAAGAACCGCTTTTTATTTTCTTGAAAAGTAACCAATGGCACTAGTGGCTTCATTTTGACACAATGAAGAATGTATATTCATCTCATTCTAACTCATGTTAATTAAAGACGTTAGAAAAGCTAAAATCTAAATATTTTGATCCTGATTCTTTGATTCTGATCTATCTCCTGTATAACTTCACTTCTTACACACATTATTTATGTTATATATATCTAAATGTATAATTGGTCATGTCTATTGATTTATCAGCCAGGAGACAGGCTTTGCTTTGGCATCATCAACATGGTAATATATATCTAATCGTTACTGAATTTATGACAAATAGATATTAACTATATTTGAAGTAGAATTACTGTCATTATTATCATGTTTCATCAATTAGCTAAGAAATGTCTAGGGACTATTGGACTTTGAATTGGATGGACTTCGTGCTTGAAAACTCGAAGTTGTTATTTATTGAATACATGAGTATAATTACATAAGCAACTTGCTTAGCCACCCGTTAGGAGTTCTACTTAATGCGACACACTTGCTTGGCTGCATTATGGATGTGACTCACTTAGCCACGTTCAAGTTGACACACTTGGCTACCTTCAGCATGTGACACACTTAGCCACCTTCAGCATGTGACACACTTAGCCACCTTCAGTGACATACTTAGCCACCTTCAAGAAGTGACATACTTAGCCACCTTCAAGAAGTGACATACTTAGCCACCTTCAAGATGCGACATACTTAGCCACCTTCGAGATGTGACATACTTAGCCACACTCATGCGACATATTTAGGAACAGACACATTTGAATTTTTCTACAAACTTAGCTACATTTATCTTTAGCAAGGAGCTAACTTATAATTGTCCTTAGCGATTCTATTAATGATGATGCATACATAATGTTTCTGTATCAGGAATGTCATATGTATATTGTAAAATATTATTTGTCTGTTATCTAGATAAAAGCAACGTATGAAACCTTGCATTTTTATTATAACCTTTATTCACTATTAGAGAATTCCGCCTTTGGGACCCACGGGGCTTCGTTCTACTCGGTATATGTTAATATATGTTTAAATCCAGCACAGAAATTAAAATGCTTCGTTAAAGCGTTCGTTCACTTATTTCCGGAATTCCAAAAATCAAATCAAAATAAAAGTCAATATCAAATCAATTTGTTCAACTTGTGAATGTTATGAACAGGTATAGCTGTTAATGACGAGGACATATATCAATTAAGTTTTGCCCTATCGTGGGCCTTCGAAAGTTTTTGTACAGTAAAAAGTTTATCACCATACGACTGTGGATGACACCTTTAAATTATTCGTAAGTAGGTCGGTATTCATAAAAATTTGCCAGGACAAAGAAATAGCGAAAAAAATTAAGATATAGTAACAAAGACTCATATAAATCGGAAACGGTACACTTTACAGCAAACAATTAAACTTTAACCCCCTTTAGGAACCCAATCAGTTTTATCTTGTTTAGAAAATCAATTTATCATATACGGTTTAAAACATTTATTTTTCACTAGCTTCTGCCCGCGGCTTCGCTCGCGTGGACTTTAGGATTTATCCCATTGGATAAATCAACTACATAACAAATATGAAACTGACGTGGTGCTTTCCGGCAACGAATAATTATTTGGATATTATTCATACTATAATTCTAAAATCGATATAAAATATGGGTAAGAGGGTGCAAGATTCACACATAAAAATTGGTCTAGCCGTTTCGCAGAAGTGCGACCACAAAAACCGTGTCATTTTTATATATTAGATTGTCTCATTATGTGTGAAACTACGTCACACTTAATTTTTATCAGTAAGGCTAACTACCCATTTTCATGCTGCTGACTTCGGAAAACACAGAGTTCCCATACAAACTTTCAACCTCTATTCACTCCCATTAAACATATGCGGAAACACGTATTTATCTGTTTCCACTCTCTAACCACTTAACAATTTTCTTTTTCTTTGTTATTATCTTCAAAAATGAGGAATTGAAATTTTAATTTGCATTCCTGATTTCACCCTTTAGGGGATAATTTTTCTAAAAAACAAAAAACGTCACCCTTAACGGTAGTTCATAAGACTGAGTATGAATTTTCATGCTGATGACAACAAAAACATCAGAGTTATCATATAAAATGAACCACCCCCATTATACCCATTATACCCCCATTGCATTATGCAAATTCTCATGGTCTTAAGTATAACGTAAATAAAACGGAAATGATGGTTTTTAAAGCTGGAAGAGGTCCGGAAAGAGTACCCGAAGTTCATTTGAATGGAGCTGTGGTTCGGGTGGTGCGGCAGTTCAAATATCTGGGACATATACTCACCGACGACCTAAAAGACGACCTCGATGTGGAAAGAGAGAGAAGGGCACTCTCGGTTCGGTGCAACATGCTCGCGCGGAGGTTCTCTAAGTGCACCAAGAGCGTCAAAATAACATTATTCAGGGCGTTCTGCCAATGTTTCTATACCTGCCAGCTCTGGGTGAAATTTAAGAGTACAGTACGATAAGGGTGCAATATAATGACGCATATCGCATCCTTATGAAACTGCCTAGATACTGTAGTGCGTCGAGTATGTTCGCCGAGACGGGTGTGCCCGACTTCTTCGCGTTGATGAGGACCCGTATTGCCTCGTTCTGGGAGCGTGTGCGGAGCTCCAAAAACGAAATATTGGTGGCCGTTGGTTGGCCACTAACTGAGTATCAATTTTCATGATATTCACTTCAAATACAACAGAGCTCCCATACAAACTTTCATCCTCCCTTTCATTCCCATTAAAACTTCGTGGAACACGTATATTATTTCTAATATAACCACATATCAATTTTCATGGCATTATCTTCAAAAATGGTTGACTTTCAAATAATTTTGTATCCCTGTTTCCACTCTTAAGGGGTTGATTTTTCAAAATCGCTAAAACACTTCACTCTTAATTTTATTTCTTAAGGCTGCTTATCAATTTTCTTGATATTGACTTCAAAAACAACATAGTTCAAACTTATCTTCAAAAATGACGCACTTTCGTACAAACTTACATCCCTTATTTTACCCTGTTAGGGGTGGAATTTCGAGAAATCCTTTCTTAGCGGATACTTTCACTTTACAAAAAACGCAGCTCCCAAATTTCATGTCTATAGGACCAGTGGTTTAGGCCTGAGGTCCCATGTTTTGATTGATTTTTTGTTTTTGTATATACCGTTTTGACCATAAGTCCCAGTACCTATCGGTACTTGGTTTGGTTGGTGATAAGCCATTTTTGGTCTGCCTGGCTTGCTACCACCATGTTACCTAAGTCTGCCACCAACCAGAATTGTTAATAGCACTGTTGTGTTCCGGTATGAAAGGTAGCAGAGCCAGTGCCTCTCTATTAGTTTAAGGCTCCTGGGTAAGCAATATTTCTATCCAACGGCCTTGCGTGCGTGCGTACAGCTAAGCAGTGGAATTCCCTGTCGGCTGTGTTTCCCATGCGATACAACCTAGATAACTTTAAGGCCAGAATGGATAGACTATTTCTATACAACCGTGAACGATCCTAGACCATATCGTCGCTTAACATTAAAAAACAACTATTTACGAACAAATTTTACCTCACATTCCGTTAGATCTTAGTTGTATAAGCCTTTTTAGAAGATGGGTAGCACAATCTAGCTTACTGCGATCACCAATCCGCCTACCAACAGTGGTGCTTGTTGCAAATCCAACCCTCTAAAGTGTAATGTGTCGTTATATGGGAAGGGGGCACATGTCCAACAGTGGATTCATGCAGCCAACCAAGTTGTGGAGGGACGGCCCGATACACGTCACACGGCAATTTAACGACAACAAAAAAACACTTTTAAACATTAACCACTGAAGCACCTTCTTTTGTATTTGCTATTTGAAATTAGTCAGGCATTGCAGTCATTCTGTAAAGAACCCACGATGTGTGAGACTGACTCGCACTAAGCTGATTTTTGTATTCTGTTATACTACCTATATCACCCTCAATCAATTTTTGGCAAACCTTTTCAATGTACAGATAGACACTTTGATTCTACAGGTGTGAGGTAGCAGATTTTTTGTTTTTGTATATACAGTTTTGACCATAAGTCCCAGTACCTATCGGTACTTGGTTTGGTTGGTGATAAGCCATTTTTGGTCTGCCTGGCTTGCTACCACCATGTTACCTAAGTCTGCCACCAACCAGAATTGTTAATAGCACTGTTGTGTTCCGGTATGAAAGGTAGCAGAGCCAGTGCCTCTCTATTAGTTTAAGGCTCCTGGGTAAGCAATATTTCTATCCAACGGCCTTGCGTGCGTGCGTACAGCTAAGCAGTGGAATTCCCTGTCGGCTGTGTTTCCCATGCGATACAACCTAGATAACTTTAAGGCCAGAATGGATAGACTATTTCTATACAACCGTGAACGATCCTAGACCATATCGTCGCTTAACATTAAAAAACAACTATTTACGAACAAATTTTACCTCACATTCCGTTAGATCTTAGTTGTATAAGCCTTTTTAGAAGATGGGTAGCACAATCTAGCTTACTGCGATCACCAATCCGCCTACCAACAGTGGTGCTTGTTGCAAATCCAACCCTCTAAAGTGTAATGTGTCGTTATATGGGAAGGGGGCACATGTCCAACAGTGGATTCATGCAGCCAACCAAGTTGTGGAGGGACGGCCCGATACACGTCACACGGCAATTTAACGACAACAAAAAAACACTTTTAAACATTAACCACTGAAGCACCTTCTTTTGTATTTGCTATTTGAAATTAGTCAGGCATTGCAGTCATTCTGTAAAGAACCCACGATGTGTGAGACTGACTCGCACTAAGCTGATTTTTGTATTCTGTTATACTACCTATATCACCCTCAATCAATTTTTGGCAAACCTTTTCAATGTACAGATAGACACTTTGATTCTACAGGTGTGAGGTAGCAGATTTTTTGTTTTTGTATATACAGTTTTTTGACCATAAGTCCCAGTACCTATCGGTACTTGGTTTGGTTGGTGGTAAGCCATTTTTGGTCTGCCTGGCTCGCTACCACCATGTTACCTAAGTCTGCCACCAACCAGAATTGTTAATAGCACTGTTGTGTTCCGGTATGAAAGGTAGCAGAGCCAGTGCCTGTATTAGTTTGAGGCTCCTGGGTAAGCATGATTTCTATCCAACGGTTTTATTGACACTTAACACGTGTTTACAGCTAAGCAGTGGAATTCCCTGCCGGCTTTTGTGTTTCCTAATCGATACCATTACGATAACTTTAAGGCCAGAGTGAATATACTATTTATAGGCAACCGTGAACCATCCTATACATCATCGTCGCTTAACATCAGGTGAGATTATGGTCAAACGGAAACGGAAGCCTATCGAATGTAAAAAAAACACGTGTCAATCAATCAGTCACTTCAAACACTGAGATAATGTTTCAAAATCACTTTTAAACATTAACCACTAAATCACCTTCTTTTGTCTTTGCTATTTGCATTGTAGTTATTCTGTACAGAACCCACGGAGCGCGAGTCTGACTCGCACTTAGCTGTTTTTTGTATTCTGTATACCCTCAAACAATTTTTGGCAAGTATTTTAAATGTACAGACTGACACGTCGATTCTCCATATACAGGTAAGTTGATTTAGGTTTTTGAAGATATCTTTTTATTGCGTGAACCGATTTTGATGAAATAAAGCTTAGATGTTGCCTTGACCTACGCCTAATTTAATTGTGAAAACCGCATCAAATTTGGTTTTGTAATTTCGGAGATTAGCCGGTACAGACAAACAGACAGACAGACAGACAGACAGACAGACAAAATGTTTAAAAATGGTCTTATTGTGTTCTGTTACACTTCTTACATCACCCTCAATCAGTTTTAGTCAAAAAATTTCAATGTACAGACACGTCGATTCTACAGATTTATTATAGTATAGAAGAAGATAGAAGAAGAAGAAGAAGAAGAAGAAGAAGAAGAAGAAGAAGATAGATAGATAGAAGAAGAAGAAGAAGAAGAAGATAGAAGAAGATAGATAAAGATGACTTATATGAAAAACATAAAACTTAAATATATATTAAACTTTAAACGTAGGGTAGTCCAATAGTGACACAGTGTGTACGATTTATAATAAAAATAATAATTGAGGGTATATATAAATAAGTTGTGCTTAATATGTTTCGTATACATCTCATTCTTGTAACATGGGTGGATTCATTTTCAGAAATAATAATTATCAAAGCATTCGAAAAATCCAACAATGAATACCACTATTGATAGCCTGTACCTTGTGCACAACACGTAGAAAATAGTTACCGCTGTGTAATTGATCACTAAATTCTTCAGAAGTAGATAGGTAATAGGATAAATACCTATAAATGTGTCGTATAGGACGGTCAGAAAGTAGCACCGAATTGTTTAATATTGTAAAAATATATTGGAAGAAATGCTAGTGTTTGTATAGTACAGCACTGTCAGAGAGTTGCCCTGACCGAGTGCTGCGTGAAGTATAATATTACGTATGTAATAATAAATATTGGGACTGTCTGTAACTGAATACGTGCGCTGAGAATGTGTTTAACTTCTGTACACCCTTTTACAGAATATGATACGAATATTTCCAAAAAATAATTATTTTCAAAAGCAAACACGCACCTTGTGTCTTGAGGGTCCAGATTCCGCTTCTGACTTGAAGTAAAACGTCCATTTAGTCTTCATATTGTTTATTCAACTTCGATGAAACTTCACAGATATACATTCTATAAGTTGATTTTCTAAGTCTAGTTACATTTTTAATTACTTGAGTTTTAAAACGGGCAGGGCTTCGCCCTGACCAACTGTTTTCAACCTTATCCGAAGCCTGAATGCCCCGGGCCGACCAGGCGTAGCCTGTTTTATACCCTCTGCTTGTTGTCAACTCGTTCGCCTCCCCACGGTGATACCAGTAAAAAAACTATAAAGTCCCAATTTTGTTCAAAGTCTCATTGAAATATTTTTGAAATCATGACAATATCAATAACCAAATAAACAACAATCACAAACTCATAACAACTCAACCCTCTCGTTAACGTCTCTATCGGCACTAGGCATTAAGGGGGGTGCAATAAAAACGTAACTCGGTAACGCTTTAACGTATTGTCTCTTAAGGTGAAACTAGTTCAGAATAACTTAGAAGAAATTAGTATGGAGTTTGATATACGATTTTACGAGAATTTGCATATTGGGCTATGTCTAGGCGAAAGGTAATTTTTTCTCTCTTTCCTTTGCATTATAACGCAGAGTCAGAACGACTTTATTTTTTATGTTATGTTAGTTGAACGGTCGAAAAAAGGCGTGGATACATTCTGATTTCCACTTAAATGAAGCCGCTAGGAAAAACTAGCTGACTAAAAACGAGATGGCGCAAATGTCGCCTTCATTCGTTCTTTTTAAAATTTCTACAACTAAGGTGGAATTTTTGTAGTTGTTGCTATTGTTCAGTTTATCGAATCATCATGGATGGATGTAGATTCTGTGTAGTTATCAATTGAATCGCCTAAAGTGCATTTAGCTGTCATATTGATAGTGACTGCACCGAAATCGATATATAAATCCATTATGTATCGACTAACCGTAAATCAGAAATCGCCACAAAAAGTGTGGCTTGGTTTTTGAAAACCCTACTAATATTATAAATGTGAAAGTGAGTTAGTCTGTCCTTTCTTTACGTCTAGATTTTTATTATAGAGATAGTGGATGAGTCGAAATAGGAAATGGGCTACTTTTTATCTCGTTCGAGGGAGTAGTTCCCGTGGGATAGATTGCCGAAGTTTATAATTGCGGAGATATATAGAAAATTGCAGGGATGACATACGGAACCGAAACGTGGTCCTTTACTGTGGGCCGAATAAATAGCTGTGGAACGAGCAATGCTCGGAATTTCTCTACGTGATAAGGTCCGGAATGAGGAAATCCGTAAACGAACGAAGGTCACCGACATAGCTCGACGAGTCAGTGAGCTGAAGTAGCAATGGGCAGGCCACATCGCTCAAAGAACCGATAACCGGTGGGAAGTAAAGGTTCTCGAGTGGCAACCACGTACCGGGAAACGTCTACCAGGCCGTCTCCCTACTAGGTGGACCGATGACCTGGTTAGAGTCGCAGGGAGTCGCTGGATGCAGGTGGCTTGGGACCGGTCGATGTGGCGTACCATGAGGGAGGCCTATGTCTAGCAGTGGACGTTTTCCGGCTGATGATGATGATAGAAAATTGCAAATGGGGGCGCCCGCCACTGTCGCACTATGGAGTCTTAAGGAAACGCTGTCGCCTTAACATCTATCGGCACTAGGTATTAAGGGGGTTCACAATAAAAGCGCTGTAACACGGTAATGTACGGCCTCTTAATGTTTTTGTTAATAGTGAGGGCCAGGCGAAAGGCACGCTCGGGGCTGTAACGGCGGCAGTTAGAAATATTAGAAAAAACTGCTTTTCGCTGGTTTATTGCTGGATTATTGTCTCCGGATTGTGTTTCAGTTCGAACGTAAACATATACTTTTTTATGGATTATGGGACTGCAATTGGCGTTCATCTCATGGTTAGCCTCAGCATCTCATAGTTAGTCCTGCCTTTCATACCTGAACACAACACAGCTATTAACAGACATTCGGCGGCAGACCTAGACCAACACGTAACATCGTCGACCGCATCGTCTTTTAACATTAGGTGAGATTGAGGTCAAGCGTTGGTCTATCTTTTATTAAACAAAAATACTTAGGTAACGCATTTCTGAGAAAAAATATCTTGACGGATAACAATGTGATCCTATAAGGGTTCATTGCTTCCTTTCATTTCTAAGTGCGAGTTGGACTCACGCACCAAAAAATCCAAAGAAACGTAGACAGTATTTACCTTGACATAAAGTACATTTTTCTGATCACATAGGAAAGTTTGTCAAGGTTTGTGATGACTTCCCAAAAACTACTATCAACAATAATTAACGCGTTCTAAAAGAACAGAAAACCGGCTTTAAAATGTTAACCCTTAGAGGTAGAGGTAGATATCTGGGTACATATTTAGTTTTAGTTGATTTTATCAAGGAGCGCTCAATCAGTTTCGATAAAATGTATATGGGACCACATATAAAGTATTCCCTACCAAAAAAAAGAATAATCAAAACCGATTCACAATTGGAGGAGTTATCACGTAACATAAAAGTAAAAGTAAAAAGAATTTATTTCTTAAATAACTTTTACATAGTTTTGCAGGGGCCTTCCAGAAAGTAGTCTTTCGACACTTGTGTTGGAAGTGCACCGCGTCCTCCAGACGGATTTACACAGTATTATTTAAGGAAAAGACTTATTATTATGTCAGTAAAAATTAACCTGTTTTACATGTTATGTTATTTTAACATACATATAAAAAATGTAGTGCTAAAAGGGTTCCGGTTTTTCATCGAACTTTCTGAACCCTATAAAAATAAAAACAAGTAATTCTGTGTGGCATTTACAGTAACGCTTGTTTCTTTTCGTATTGTGTTCTCGTCAGCCCTTCAAGGAAACTGTCTGAAAGGTAAATGACGTGCGATCCCGAAGGAGGACTCCTTCATTTCAGTTAACGTGAGTAAAAAATATCCAGGAACCTCAGACTAACAGCAGGCTAAAAACAGATAGACAGAAGAATTCTCTTTACCTTAGATCGACAACGCAACTAGATGATATTTATCAATGCGTCAGACGCAGCCAAAGTAATCGGTGCGTAAGACTTGGTCGAATACTGGCATCAGTGCGTAAGATGTAGCCGAAACAATGTGCGTAAGACGCGGCCGTATAAATTTTCAGCCCGTATAAATTTTCACCTCTATATAAGGTGTATATTTCGTTTATACTCGAACTATTTTACGTTTATGTGTATTTATTAGTAAGAGTAGATATAGGAATATTTATGTGGTAACTATTGATTGAATCTGATATTATTAATTTTAGTACTTTAATTTTAATAATTTGTAGTACATATTATAATAAAAAATATTTTTTAAGAATCACAACGGACATTTTTTAATATTGTATTTTGACATATCATGGACAATCAAAGTTTATCATGATGTATTTTGGCGAAATATAATGTTGTTGTTTCACCTACAGCGAGACAGGCAGCTAGAAAGAAAACTAAGGACAAATGGCCCCTACCGCCCCTTTCCCCCTATCGTTCCCTGCGCTAGATTATTCGGCAGCAAATTCTCATCATAATTTTGTAGGTTTTTAACAGATTTTCGTAGTTCCATTTTCGTTTGAAAACCACAAAATCGTTTTTGAAAAATCCTTTTTCGTATGAAACTACATAGTTTATTCAATATCTAAAATAGGGTTTGACTTAAATGTAAACCATTTACAGGAATTTGTTTCAGGATTTTATTTTACTAATTTGACTTTGTGTGTCTAATCCGGTTAGCTCGACCGTCGTGTTTTAATGTGTATCATCCGTGTTTTTGATATGTCGAGACCTCTGTCGTTATTTTTGTCTTACTCTTAGTACAAACATGTGTAAAAAATATCTTTTGAACGGGACTTCATTACGCTCGTGTGTCGTCCCGGAGAATTTAATAAAGTGAAGTCGCTTGGGGTTAATTCATCGCGAGCGTGCTTCGAGCTGCAAGCTCAGAGAAGTCAGCGTTAGGCTGTTATAACCTACTTTTTGAAGTCGTTTAAATAAGATAATATTTCGTCATGCGACTGATGTACTGAGTCTCCCCCATAGATCTTTTGATTATATTTTATGTATGATGGGTTTGCACTTGGCCTTCATCTCACCTGATGGTGAGTGATGATAAGCCCGTTGTTGGTAAGCTGATTGTGCTATTAACACTGCTGTTTGGAAACAGACATAGTAGCATGGTGGTAGATTGACAGGCAGACATAGAATGACATACCATCAACCATACCGAGTGCCGATAGTTACCACTACTGGGAATCTGGGAATCGAACCCGGGACCTACGAATTGTTAATCCAAGCGTTTATACATTATGCCATGGAGGCGATTAATAGGTAATTAATGTTTTTTAAAACTTTTTTTTACACATAAAATATTTACAAAACACAATGCCATTATTTTATGTGTACATTAAACACTGAACAATTTTCGATGACGTACCTGATCTATAAAGTCGATTATAAACAAAGAAAACAATGTCCAAAGAAACAATCGTAACATCCTTATCCTTGGAACAAAGTATTTGTAGGGAACGAGGGTCCGCTCGGAAACCAATAAGCAGCAGTTGTTGGCCACTCGAGGGTCAGTTGTGTTATATCCTCACATAGCAAGCGTTGTAGCCCCAGATGTTTCTATAACGGGGATTCTACAGGGACGCAATAAGGAAATCTATTTTGGAACAAAATCCCAAAAGCTTTAATCTATATAAGACGAAAATCATGTCAAATGTATACATATAGTAGTAGCGGTAGGAAACACTGCGATCGAAGTTGTTGACGAATATATACCTAGAACAAATCATTCAATTCATCTTAGACAAGGAGATCAACCTTACTCGTCTGGCTGGGCAGAATAATCTTACTCGTCTGGGCAGCGTTCGGAAAGTTACAGAATATCTTCTCATCCAAAATACTTCAGTGTCTAAAGACAAATGTCTTAAATCAGTGCGTGTTGCCAGTGATGACATACGGAACCGAAACGAGGTCCGTCACTGTTAACCGAATAAAGAAGCTTATAGTCACATAGCGAGCTATGGAACGAGTTATGGAACGAGTTATGCTCGGAATTTCTAAACGCGATAAAATCTGGAATCAGGAAATCCTTAGACGAACTAAGGTCACCAACATCAGTGAAATGAAGTGTCAATGGGCAGGACACATCTCTACATGATGATTATTTAGAAGATAAGGTGATATTATTCATTCCCAGAACTTTTGAGACCATTTGAAAATTAAAATTTTTGGTTCATATTCATAATGTGAGACCTGACACCTTTAGATGCGTACCAATCTTCTCCCAATGTCGTACGTATTGACAATCGCAACGGAAACCGACAAAAATAGAAGACCTCTTTACCTCAATGCGGCCCTTTTAAACGGAACTCTCGGCAGAAATATCAAAATTAATTAATCTCACCAGCCACTCCTTTTGAAGATATAATTTTAAAAATGCAAATAGCGTGTAAAACATAACTTTTTGTCGGACTGCGCTCGTGGAATTCAAAATGGCCGTATTTTCGATAGGTCACGGATTCTATTAACCGTATTAGCATATTTTCATTAATTCTCTCGATGTAAGAGTGCAAAGTAGGGATGAGAATAAGTGATGGCGGCGTGAACTAGTTCCATTTTTGATATTTTTATATAGAACAAAAGAGTTCATGCAATGCATATCAATTTGATTCGAACCAAGTAGGTCTTGCTCTTGACTTGCTCGGCCATAGATTCACCAGTATTCTATTGGCTACACAAAATTTTCAACTTTAGTCATATTCTTGTACTCTCAAAGTCTGCACCTTGCTTGTTGACGATTGCTTCATGTTGATTTATGTTCAACACTCTACAAGAACCGGGTGTAGTGCAGAACAAAAGAAATTGACGTTTTTGGAAACATTAAGATAGTAAAATCCAATTGCATCCGTCGCCTACCTGGCTAACGTTCACCTCACAATCTGGAGGTCTCTGCTTCGATTCTCAGTGGGGATACCTATCGGTATTCGGTTTTGTTGGTGGTAGAGCATTCTATTTGCCCGCCTAGCCACTGTAGGGGCTCTCTCTCTCTCTCTGTCCTACTCTCCTACAGAGAGTGTATGGGACATAGTCCACCACGCGGGAACAGTGCGGATTGGTAGACTTCACACACACCTTTGAATTTCTTCTCAGGAGTGATCAGGTTGTCTCACGATGTTTTCCTTCACCGAAAATCCAATGATAATAATTTTTATTATTCGTTCATAAATTACAAATAACGAATTTGAACTCATTGGAACGAGGCAGGATTGAACCCAGACCTCGATTGTTCAAGGACTGACGCTCTACCCGACTAAGCTACCATGGTAGTAATAATTTTTATTGATTACAAATAGCCAGAAAAACAACCAGAAGATACCAACCATCCAAAATGAGCACTTCTATTTGAACAATGTCAAGACATAGCTCCTGAATCAGTTCAGTAACGCATGACCCTATTTCACGGGCAGTTCAACCGTTTTGAAAAGGGTTACTGAGGGCATCTAAGGGCAGACATGTTGGTGCGAGGTACATAGTGCTATCAATCTTGGATTGGAATGGGCCAAGTAATTTAGGGATACATTCTTCCTAATTAACCTGGAATAGTTTAGACTCTGGGGCTACAATCCACCGTGATATGGGTTTGTGAATCTGCTCGGATACAGTACTCGCACGCTATGTTTGCCCCTCTGAAGTTAGCTCTCCGCAATTTCAAACATGTACAAACACTAGGACATTTCTTTCCACCCGCTAACATGCCTTGCCTCCCAGTTATACGTTAATAATTCGCGGTCTTTTGTGGCTAACTTAAGAGGGGCAAACATAGTGTGCGAGTACGGTATTGAAGTATGCTGATATCGCGATTTCCACTGATTAGCTTACTTTTAAAAGGTTTCAGCTGGAGATTAATGATGCTGAATCAAAAGAATTTATATAGTATGTCTCTTAAGGTTTACAATAAGTTTCAAAGGTATATTAAGTTATGCTAAGGACTTTTTTGAATTGCAGAAGCTACTACAGTATTATAGAATTTTTGGACACTACGTTACTCAAATTAAATCAATTTATTTGTCCAACATAGGTATTACAGATCTTATATGAAACAATGGTCGCTATGTTATAATTATAGGTCAAAAATAATATTAAATTAAATGCAAATTAAATAATAATCAAGTCAAATTAAATTTAAACTAATAACATTAAAATTGTTATTTATCGTTATTATAATAATTTTAAAAATTACGACGCTACATTACAATGTAAACCCATTTACTTATTACAATTAGTTTTAATTTTCATTGACATTATTTCATCAACATCATCAACAGCCTATATATGTCCCCACTGCAGGGGCTCAGGCCTACTCTCCTACAGAGAGTGTATGGGCCATAGTCCACCACGCGGTACCAGTGCGAATTGGTAGACTTCACACACACCTTTGAATTTCTACTCAGCAGTGTGCAGGTTTCCTCACGATGTGTTCCTTTACCGAAAATCTAATGGTAATGATTTTTATCATTCGCACATAAATAACAAATTGTAACCCATTGGTACGAGCCAGGATCGAACCCAGACCTCGGTTGTTCAAGGACTGAGCTACCATATTCAAAGCACGCATATAATTAACTTAAAACTTCTACAAACAAATCAATGAAGATCAATGTAGAAAATGGCGTTACCCCATCAGGTGAGATCTTGGCCTAGCGTAACCTAGATTGTTCTATCTCACCACGACATCGCGTTTGGCCTCGGAACAAAATGCTTCAGACGTTGAGATGTTATCAAAACAGTTACGAGTTTAGAACAGTTTAGAACAACTTTAGTTGTATTGTTTTAAGTGTCATTTCGTCCCGCCGCGGTGGATAACGATCTACACAGGACAACTGTCATTGATTTACAACGCAACTTTTGGTAGGAAAAGTTGTTTGGAATTAATTAACTTTGTTTCGCTTTCGCTTATTAATTGTGTAGCGTTCTATTGTGACATAGTATATCATTGAAATTTGTTATGTGTATTTGATATTCAGCCGCCTTCGTTGCTAATTGAACTGACGATCCGGAGGTCGAGGGTTCAGTTTCTAATGCACTCGATTTAATTGTTGGTAAAACATTGTCATCCACCTGATTATCTACTATCATATTAAGTCTGGCGACAAACAGCAGTGCTCACAGCACTGTTGTGTTTTTTGTATGTCGTGGCCTAATAGCTAAATGTTGGATTCATAATCCGGAGATCCCGGGCTCGATTCCCAGTGGTGGTAATCGGTTTGGTTGGTGGTAGTGCATTTTCGATGTTCGCCTGGCAGCTAACACCATGTTACCCAAGTCTGCCGCCAAACAGCAGTGCTAATAGCACTGTTGTGTTCCGGTATGAAAGGTAGCAGAGCCAGCGCTTCATTAGGCTCAGGCTTCTTAGTGCGCACGCTTACCATCCAACGTCCTGATCGTCACTTACCATCAGGTAAGATGGAGGCCAAGTGCAAACCCATCATACATTTTAAAAAAAACAATGTACAACAATGAACTGAAAAATAATGCAGCTGCTTTTAGAGTGAGTTCTAATGTTGTTACTTCTTGTTCAATAAAGCACTTCGAATAGAGACTTACTGCTATTAACAAGTTGAATCTAAGTTATTCAGTCTAAAAGTAGCTGCTACATTACCTCACCGACTTACTTAGTCCATTTTATAACACCTAATGGAAAATATGCTAATTCGAACACGGGCGCAACAAGTTTTTTTTTTATAAACTTAGTTTTTTCGCAATTTTCCCGGACCCTGTCTCGGCTTTTTAAATTACTTAAAATTCAAATCAAGTTTATCTTTTCGGTTACAAATTAGAAATTAAGATTTGCATCTTTTTCAAAAGGCTTTTTAAGTTACAATACAAAAGCAAATAATAAAGATAAATCAACTTTTATAAAAAGTTATAGGCTTCCGTTTGGCCACAATTTTACCTGATGTTAAGCGACGATGTGGTCTAGGATGGTTCACGGTTGCTTAGAATTAGCCTATTCACTCTGGCCTTGAAGAGGAGAGAAGAGGTTGCAACGTTTGGAAAATACACAAACCGGCAGGGAGTTACACTCCTTAGCTGTACGCATAATAAATGGGAAGCAGAACGCTTCATGCAATGTCAACCAAGTTGGGGGAACTAGCTGATCTTCCAGTTGATCGATTGTTAAAAAGAGGACGGTGGAATTAAGGGCCTCGACACACCTACCGATTCTGTGCTGATCTGCCTAGAATGACCTAGATCTGAAAATAATTTGGTTTGATCGCGCTACACTTACAGTATATTTATTTTTTGTAAGCTCCAGTGTGAGTGCCGGCAGAAACCTCTCGTTAGGGGTAGGCAACTCTAATTGTACAATTTAAGTTATAATTGACTTTGTAATTATTATTATATGCAATAAACAATAAAC
This sequence comes from Carcina quercana, assembly GCA_910589575.2. Taxonomy (NCBI): domain Eukaryota; kingdom Metazoa; phylum Arthropoda; class Insecta; order Lepidoptera; family Depressariidae; genus Carcina; species Carcina quercana. The sequence continues at coordinate 9,082,772 of OU342447.1, read as the reverse complement.
TTACCGGTCGACGGGCATTCTTGATTTGGGCTCAGTCGTAATCTAGCGCTAGCCGAGAGTCTTACTAGTTTACCTTTTATTTTTGACTAGCTTCCGCCCGCGACTTTGTCCGCGTGTACTTCAGGATGATCTTGAGGATATTCTACTTATTCGATAGGCACAGGTGACGTATATGACAAACTATTATACAGCATAAGGTACAAAATAGTGTTTATTCTGTTACGTAGGCTAATAATTTAGAGAAACAAAATAAATTTCAATATCTGACGTAGTCTTTATAGTCTTTACACCAATATTATAAACGCGAAAGTTTGTATATACGAATTTACATATTCTATGGTCGGTTGCTAGGTAACGCGTTTTTGTTATGCCCAAATTGCCCATGTAATCCCACTAATATTATAAGTGTTATTTTGTACAATTTACACAATATGACTTTATAAATTATAGCCTACATGTTATTCTGATGTATAAGCTATATTATTGTAAAGTTTCATTCAAATCCATTCAGTAGTTTTTCCGTGAAAGCTTCACACGCGCACATTTTTTCGTAATTCTACAGTAAGTCGGGAACTACTTGCCCGGTGGAGATAAGAATAGCCTTTTCCGGACCCTCTATTTATATATATCTCTATCTATAACTATCCCTACACAAAATAATCAAGTCATCCTGACTCTCTGTTACGACTTAAAGGAAGCAGAAACAAACAAACACACTTTCGAATTTATAATATTCAGATCGTGTCACATTGCAATAGTGACCTACTATAAGTTCGTCACAGGACAGTTCGGAATATGATCAACAGTTAATACAATAAACCCATTACTGGTAACAACCAAATGTGTTTGTGATATACTTGAGACGATGAGAATCGACCCATTTCTGCGAAGTGGGTCAGGGTGACCACGTTGCATGATCGTCAGAGAGATACTTAGTAATTATTCTTACAACGATCTATGAAGTACTTATACTTACGACGATCTATGAGGTAGGTTCATTTCTAACAAAGCTAATAACTTAAAAAATAGAACTTGCAATATTTCCAGTTAAATAATTAAATAAAGCGCTTTAAATAATTAAATAACACACACACACACACACACACACACACACACACACACACACACACACACACACACACACACACACACACACACACACACACACACACACACACACACACACACACACACACACACACACACACACACACACACACACACACACACACACACACACACACACACACACACACACACACACACACACACACACACACACACACACACACACACACACACACACACACACACACACACACACACACACACACACACACACACACACACACACACACACACACACACACACACACACACACACACACACACACACACACACACACACACACACACACACACACACACACACACACACACACACACACACACACACACACACACACACACACACACACACACACACACACACACACACACACACACACACACACACACACACACACACACACACACACACACACACACACACACACACACACACACACACACAACCTCTCTCACTCGTTTAGTTTATTATAATTTTAAATTGTAAAATTATTTTTGGACTAGATAATATTACATCGTATTTTTTGGCACTTAAAAAAACATAAAATGAAAAGTTGATAAACATAATTTATTAAAAATATGATATAAATATGTTTGAAGACACACGGAACGAGAACTATTACTCGCACATTTATTTGCATAATGTTATAAATGCGGTAATGAGTTTGTTTATTTCTTTTTTTAAATAGTGACAGTTGAATAGTCCAGAAAGGATACAGACTATTTTAAATCCCGATGTAACAAGAAGTTCCCGTTGGAGAATTTCTGAAGTCCATAAGTATGAATATAAAACACACTTCCTAAGTAGTTTGTTTCCCTAGTAGTCCTTTATTACAGCACACTCATCCGTGTCCTAATGGTTTATATGCTTGAACTAACAAGGTCTCGGGTTTGATACCCAGTGGGGGTATCTATCGGTACTCAGTTTGGTCCGCCTAGCTAGCTACCACCATGTTCCCTAACACTGCCACCAAACAGCAATTTTAATAGCAATTTTGTGTTCCGGTATGAAAGATAGCACAGCCTCATTTACTTTAAGCTTATAGATGCGCATGCGTACCATCCAACGTCCTTACCGGCATTTACCATCAGGTGAGATGAAGGCTAAGTGGAAACATAAATTTAAAAATACTATTCGGAACTTGTCCGAAATTTAAAAAAGACATACTCACCCTACTTCACTTCGCATCGCATATCTGTAGTAGCTATTTGCCCGAGTATAGTACAGTACTACTGACTTAACACGATTATTAAGTTACACCACGAGTATGTCCAATTGAAGCATCTTGACGCCGCGCGCGCCGCCCGGGAAATGGTATTATGATGTATTGGTTCCCTGCCTGTGAGGGCAGCTTTTAAGACGCTTACACTGCAAAAGCAATAAAAATATGGAATAATAAATGAATATGAATAATTAAAATACATAATACGCAAGGTAATATGCACGCATAAAATGTGCGTCCGATTCAAAACCCAACTTTACTTCGCAGCTTAATTTGTTTTATTTAATTTTTTGAAATAAAAAAATGTTTATTGCATCATCTACTACAATTAATATACAGGTTTTGGGGTACTCCTTTTAAGCTACAGATAGCTTGTATTAGGAGACCCCGCTCTTCTATAGTGTATACAGCTTATTGTGGTGCAGATAATACCTATATCTAAGAATTTATATTTAATGTAGTTACTTAAATTTAAAGTTAAACAATTACTATTACTACTGCAAAGTTAAGTTTATAAACATAAAGAAATTACGTTTACTGTGTTATAATTTAAAAATTATGGTTTTCAGATTTCTTCTATGGTTCTGTACTTCTTGTCAAATTTCAGGATTCTAGATGAACTGGAAGTACCCCTTTTGACCCCCTTGCCTTCTCTAAGGAAACTGTCTAAAAATACGGCTTAAACACGACTTTTATTGCGTTTACCTAGAAGTTTGATTTTTACACAGATCCGAGGGACCGCAGACTTCAGTATTCGATATTAATTTCAACTCAATACCTTTATGCGTTCCTGAGAAAAAGGGTCTTGAAATATAGACGGACGGACAACAAACTGGTAGTATAAGGGATTTTTTCTTTTTGAATCCAAAAAACCGCAAAACCGCATTTGACTGGTTTTTTGTACAGCAATGTAAACTGAATCCAATATCATTAATTTATATAATATCCAATTGAAACTGCTTACGGCCGCTAGGGAAATAGTGTTTTGATGTATTACTTCCCTTCCCGAAAGGGTATGCCTTATTTAGGGGTATAAACCCTTGGATCTCAGCCCTCAGGGAAGGGTCTCGAGTCTTTGTTATATACTTTAAAATTATGTGAATACGAAACGGTAAATATAAACTATGCCGACGCACTAGGTTTGCGCTTGGCCTTACTCACCTTCGAGTAAGTGATGATTAGTGTGTAGGATAGAAAGCTTGCTCACCCAGAAGTCTCAACTTAATGAGGTGCTGGATCTCAATTCAATTCAATATAACTTTATTGTACACCAATAAAAGCTTAAGTTAAAAAAATAAAAAAAAATAAAAATGTACAACAGGCGGTCTTATCGCTGAAAGCGATCTCTACCAGACAACCTTTCGGTAGAGGAAATAAGTAACAATATTTGGGTGGAGGTGTGACAGATATTGATAGATTATAATTAAATACTTGAATAAACACATATGTATACTTATATAAATAATATATTATATTAAATAATAATAATAAATACAGACAAATTAAATACACGTTATTTTATGGATACAATACTACTAGTACATAGGATTACATAGGATTACTACATACGATTAATTATTGAGAAAATCTCTTACATTTCATAGCGAAAACACAACAGCTGCTGTTTGGCGGCAGACTTAGGTAACACGATGGTATCTAGCCAAGCGGATATAGAAAGTAACTATCACGAACTTGAGTACCGATAGATACCCCCACTGGGAATCGAACCCGAGACCTTCGGATTGTAAGACCAAACAGTAGCCAAAGCCACGGAGTCTGATAATATATAAAATCATAATCAAGATAATAATCTAGTATTTCCTATGAAACTCCAACTAAATGACAAATATCTAACTTTGTTTTAACAGAGGGGGTGAGTTTCAACAGTTTTGCACACCCTGTAAATAAAAACATATATTTATGTACTTGTTACAGACAAAGTTCGAATGATGGTTAATTCTAAAATGTACCAAAACTATTAAATCGTTCGTGGCTTGAACATTGCACAAGTTTTTAAATAGCGTTAATATTATCTGTCCATTTAAAACATTGTAACATAAACTCAAGCTCAGGCCTACTCGTACTCTGCTACAGAGAATGTATGGGCCATAGTCCACCACGCGGGACCAGTGCGGAACGGCGGACTTCACACGCCTGTTCAAGACACGCAGGTTTCCTCACGATGTTTTCCTTCACCGTTAAGCAATCGGATAATGTACTTGAATTGAAAACAACTCATTCGAATCCGGAACCCTCAGATTGAGAGTCAGTACCTTATCGACTGCGCCACCGACGCTTTTTATATTTGAATGAAAATATTATAAATGAATGTTAATTATATTTGGACAATAACACTTTAATTAGATTTACTCAGAAACAACGTATCACAGCCAAAAAGCTATTTAAAAAGTTTTCGTTGCTTTGGTTTATAACAATAAATATAATAAACATTGGCAACTAGCGATTTAAGACACGCTGCGCTGTCTTTGAGAAGTCATTTTCACCTGTCACATTATCTTAGCTTACCTTATAATACTAACTTGTTATAAACTATGTGCAAATCTTAAGACACGGGTATTTCTTAAGATGAACTCGTAATGTACAACATTTACCAATTTTTAAGGTTTTACTGTAACATGTATACGCACGCTTAATGATTAATGACTGAGCTGCTACGCCGCTACGCTGCTACGCTTCGTAGACAGGGCTACGCGGCTACGAGCCACACTGACTTGAGATTAAAATATGGCTTCGCAACCCGTCGGAGTTTCTCGTAGCGAAATTCCTGTAATTTTGAATGTAAACCGAATTGTTGTAATAGGAAGACAACTCTAGGAAATTATACTATGCGTTAATATTTTATTGTATCTTAGCTGAATTGAGATTTAATGAACTGGTACAAAACTTTTAATTTTATACAAGATATTGATTGACTTACAAGGTATTTTTTAGCTTGGCAACCTTCCAGGAAGCCAGGTGTATTCTGGCTTGTAACTTTATATCGAAAAAAATTACGACAATTTTATTACAGTGATCACTGCTACTATGCGATAATTCGTTTGTACACTCGAGAACAAAAATATGTTTCCACTTTTGAACCATATCACATTAACTCTTGCTTGTTCTTATATAACTGTCAACTAAAGGTGAATGTGACAAGGTTCAAAAGTGGAAACATATTTTTGTACTTCAGTGTACAAAAGTCAGCGCCATATTTTGATGCCTTATATTTTGTACCATTTCACATTCAGTCTAACTTGATTTTATTGTGTCCCTTAACATAAATGTTATTTCTCACCTCTCCTCACCCTGCACCCCTGACAATAAATGGCACACTTGCTTTTATCAATTTTGTTTAAGGTTATTCGCGAGATCAAAGTCTCATACTTATTTTTCCATGACATTTTAAAATAGGAAAGCTGGCTTCAAAAATAGGAAATCGGATTATGATGTCGCGAAATGAGTATCATTAACATACAACTTCATGGTGGATCACAATTATCTTATTTAAACACTATTTTTCGATCATTGTTCAAAGCGCCATCTATGAACCATTAGCTGCGTACCCGCTATTGTAGCTAACAATAAAGTTGTACGTTAGTGATATTCATTTCGTGACACTATAATCCCATCTCCTATTTTTAGGTAATTACTTATCAAAGCCAGATATTATATTTTAAAAGATTATGGCAACAGAAATTTTGTATGGATGTATTTTCAACTTTCAACTATAAATTAATATATATAAAATATATATAGTAAGTAGTGCATCTTTAGTGGCCGCTAAAATATAATTATTATTTATTTATATCAGACAAAATCCATATTTTTGTTAGTAAATAAAATAAAGTCAATTTTAACCTAGTGTTCATAATAAGCTCTAATTTACACAATGTCAATTGGGCAGATCAAGACCATACAAAATATAAACATATACATACAAAATATACTTGGTACATCTCTATTAAAAATCTAAATCCGAGACCGAACAAAAGCAATTCAAACAATTAATAGCGCTTTAAAACCGCAAACCATAACTTTAGCAAATTCCAAAATCCTAATTTCAAGAGATAAGCATGAAAAACAGCGTCCCAGGCCCGATGTAAACCGTAGTAACTCGCATTTATGAAAAGACCAGACTGCATTCATACACCGAGCGTAATATAAGATGACGTGGAAGATATTAAATTCTGAAAACGTGACTTACCCCTTTTTGCGGTAGACACTACATTTATTACACTGGGTTGTCGGAATTAGTCCTTGTCGGATGTCGGGGGATTTTTCTTAGTGTTTTTGCTTCGGGTGTTTTTCCTGGGATGATTTAGATTCTCCGGGGATACAGTTTTTAGGATGGGGATCACGTAATGATAGCATAGAGGTTTAAACGTCCCTTATCGTTTAAGCATGAGGTGATGTGAAGTCCAAATGGTACTTGTCAATGATTTTCTACGCTCTGAGGGAATATGATTCTTTGAAAAATCATTGAATTGCGTTTTTGGTATGTGCAAAATAAAGATAAAGCCATAAAGAAATACATACTTTACTTTGAGATTCTCAGGATTTTTCAGCGACCTACAGCATTACACCAAAAAGTCAGTTTATTGTAGCAAATCGCCTTAAATACTCACAAAATCGAAAATAATGAACGTGTCTCAAATAAATAAATTATTATCCACAAAAAATGGCGTCAATTAAAAGTCTTTTGACGTTTGCCACGGAGTGCAAAAAGAATGATATTTTTTTCAAAAAAATACTTCAAAAAATGCAGTTCAAGTACTTTTCTTTGGCTTTCAAATGGTGTACAAAGTTTAGCCTATTTGAAGCGTCTCCTATAAGAGATTACATTTTGATTCTTGCAACACTGGTTGCTTTTATTTATTGACACCCACGTCCGATATTAAATTTGAATACAGACTAAAAACGTCTACATTTTTGCCAACAGAGGTATCTAGACCAGACCTGAATCCGATCTAGATATTTCAACGTAACCTTTTTCCCATTTACATTTTCCTTGGGCAGGAATAAATTTTATTGTATCTCGTTGTAAAAATAGATTTTATTTATGGCTCAGAACAGAGTTTTTAGTTGGCTGTGTTGGAATACCGCATGACTTTATAGTGAGTGTTATATTTTTACTTACTAGTGTTTACCCGTGACTTGCGTGAACTTCAGAATGTATTCCGCGGGAACTACCTGTCTTATATCCTATACAAAAAAGTAATCATTCTGTCCCTCCGGTACCACGTGAAGGAATGGCAAACAAATTCACTTTTCGATAATATCAGTAACTATGTATATCTGTGAATATCCGTAACCTTACCCTCTTTTTACAGCGGCGTGGTTGGGTAAGCCCAACTGACTTAATTGATGAAATCGATGAGAGACACTTCCCAACACTTTAGTCCCTTTTTAAAGGCCGCTTCTTTCATTCAATATTCATTTGCCTTCGCACTTTTATCGGAATTTCACTGTAACTTTTAAAAAAATTACTTTTCGCCAATTTCCCTTGTCACCTTACTTAATTTGCCGTTGTTGAGGTGTGGACTTACTGGCAGCGGTGAGTTGCGGTCATTGTTTTAGGGTTCCGATTATGTGGAATCCGTCAGAGGCTTCTAGCACCCAAACGGAAATAGATAATGACTTGACACTTTTTTTATGGTGTAGCTAAGTGACCCAAAGTCGAAAGTTGTGTCAAAAATTATATCGCAATACGAGTACATACTCACACATATACGTATTTTTATTTATTGTTTATGGCACACATATACCAATAATTAGAAAAAGACAAATAAACTTATATAAGTGATGTACATATTGAATTGCCTATCCCTTTAAAGAGATTAATAATAATCATTAAGAAAAGTAAAGTATTCAGATAAAGAAAATACAGTAGTCTTACATATCGTATATTCACAACAAAAAATTTAACAAATATTTAAAAAAGGAAAAAAAAAAAAAAAAAAAATACAATATTTACAAAATAAATGTATGTGAACTGAATGTTATTCAAGGCATGGACAAATAGGGCTTCTTGACGTTTACGTTTAGGGAAACAGGTTTTTATAATTGCTGATTTGACTTCATTTGAAAATCATTGGCTTTTCGGCGATGGAAAATATCGCGAGGAACCCTGTACACTGCTAAGAAGAAATTCGTGGTCGCGTGTAGATTTTGGTCCCAGGCTTTCAACAATTATTTTAAATCAATTATCTTAATTTGATTTTCGAAAAAGAATCGCTGAGGTTAGGTCCCAATCCTTCATATTGCATTAATCACCGCCTTTAGTGACACAAAAATAAGGTTTAATTTCCCATAAGATGATGTTTCACCAAATTGGCATGCCGCTTGGCCGTTGTGGAAGTGCAGGGATGCACTTGGAATGTTATTTTTAGTCAGTTTTTAATTCCAATGAATAAGGCCCAGTTGTCCAATGTTGCAATTAGCCAACCCGCACGCGATAAACTTGTCCGCGAAGAAATCAGCGTGGATAATAATGTATTATGTGTTTATTCAATGTACATGACATTATTTAAGAAAAGTATTCCCCTGTAATGTGCTTCATGAGGTATAACAGGGAATGGTTTTATGAATTATATATTAAAAGCTAAGAGTATACGAGTTAACTCGTTAAAAAAGAACTAGGAATCGACTTCAACTGCCCTCAAAGTCTACTTTTATTTAGGCAAATTTAAGACTTACATGGTTTTCTCATGGATGACACGGAAAGCACCAGCGTTCAAATAAAAAAGAATCATCTAAATCGGTTCACCCAGTCAAAAGTTCTGCGGTACCAAACATTTAATCTTAAAAAACATACCCGTCAAATTGAGAACCTCCTCCTTTTTAAAGTCGGTTAAAAACTGTGTTTAAATCGCCTAAAAAATGCTCTGCAATAAACGCTGATTTCTAACGATTTTTGAAATTTTTAATAGCGAACAAAGTTTTTCAAAACCTATATCGAACTTCATAAAGTTGCAAAAGCTTTCTTAAACTAAATTTTAAGAATAATATATAACAGTTATTTATACTTTTAATACCAGTAAAATTGCCTTCGTCAACCCTCCGTCTCAATTATTCTGAACGGGTTTCGCCTTAACATGTTCACTTATACCAATCCATACGAGCTTTCTCTGATAAGATTTAACATTATCATGATTCATGTTCATGAAATAACTAGCGTTTGCCCGCGATTTTGCCTGTATGGATTCCAAAAATTAAATTATAGCAGTGCAATGCTTTGGAAGGCATGTAAAGTTCTGAATCACAGTTGCTGCCTTCAGAGCAGTCGTTAAGCCAAGGTCTCCGGGTGACTAGATCAACCTCTGACAGCAGAATCCCAAATAATATGGTCTAGTTTCTCCTGTGAGTTTCTTGTTTCTCCTATCTTGAGTTTAAGCCGACCTCGAATGAGAAACGGAATAAAGCTAGGGGAATGCAAATTCCCTAGCTCTCCCTACACTAAATATGTCCCTGTAGAAGTGCGGGCCGCAGGTGTCCGCTGCGATGTTAAATGAACCCTCTGCCTCTTTAACAATTAAGGTGTCTGTCACTAGGATAGGGAAGTGTTTTTTGTGTTTTATGGGTCCATATCGTGAGTGTCTAAACTGAGTCCCAATTTATAGCGGCTACGCAATTCGAATATTGGAGTTCTACACAATTGATCAGCCAGCGCTGTTTTAAACCCCGACACAGAAAGAGGGGTGCTATAAGTTTGACTCCAAAGTCTGTCTGTCTGTGGCAGCGTAGCCCTCGGACGAATGGACCGATTTGATGCGTTTTAACACCAACCTAACCAAGTACGGATAGGTCTAATAAGAATCGAATCTGGGACCATCGGATTCTAAGTAATTGTAAATTGTAAGGCGGTTGAACATAATCTAGAGTATTACATAAAATCAACCATAACCTCTTTTGATCTTTGAATATGATACTGCTTTATGTTTATTTACTCCTAATGCGAAGCACATATGATATTTCATCCACATTCAAAGGGGCTCTACCATGAATATAAACTAAAACTAACGTAATAACACTAAGGAATATATATTCAGTCTTCAAAGAGAATTTTTCATAATACTGTAAATCTGATGCTAAGAAATAGGGCTGCCTATGACTTATACGAGCAAATTTAAGCAATCACTTCTTCAATTATTATGCGCACAAAGGAGTGGAATTCCCTGCTGGCTTATTTCCCGAGTGCTACGACCTGGATGTGTCAGAGTGTATAGATATATAAGCAACCGTGAATTATCCCAGACCACACCATCGCTTTACACCAGCTGAGGTTGTGGTCAAACGCCTTCAAATATAAATATAAACAAAATATGTAATTGTTCACATGTATATAAAAATATTTTATATAATTACAAATTCACATCACGTCTAAAAGTAATCAAGTGTCGTTTGGGTTCGATCATCCATGATTTTTAGGGTTCCGTACCCAAAGGGTAACCAACGGGACCCTATTACTAAGACTCCACTGTCCGTCAGTCTGTCTATCCGTCTGTCACCAGGCTGTATCTCATGAATCATGATAGACAGTTGAAATTTTCCCAGATGATGTATTTTCTGTTGCCGCTAAAACAACAAATACTAAAAAACAGAATAAAATATATATTTAAGGGGACTCCCATACAGCAAATGTGATTTCTAAGACGTGCGTGTTAAAGTATTAGAAGCGCCATCTAGTGACGCGTGCCAAAACTAAATCGAAAATGGTGCTTAGGCGCTTTCGTTAGAGGATTTCGATGCATATTAATTTAAGAACATTCTTAGTACTAGCACGTAATAAGATTTTTTGATAGATAAGGATATACGATATAAGAACCATAAAAAATAATCCTTCTAGTGTGCAACTAACAACCCTAACAGAATACTCTTCATCCTGCAGTAAAGTAACACAATTAATTTATTTGAGAGGGTATGGATGGTTGGCTTCCATTTGATTAAAGTAAGCTTTTATCCAGTAGCCTTTTGAACCCCATAAAACCTCTCTCTCAACTCTCTTTTGTAACAAAGGATTCTCTTGCAACAATTATTCCGAATTAATCGTACTTTTATAACGACACTTTGTAAAATAATGCTAAGAAAATAAAGTTTTATTTCAAATCACCATGTCAGGACTTTTCATCTTGATAAGACCAGACACAGCTAATTAGAGACAAGACTAAGATATAAATTGTGACTAAATTTTAATATCTCCTAGTAGTTGAATTTAGTATTTTTATTTATTTGCAACAAATATGCTCTTGAGTTTTTATTTGAATTTTATATTTTTTCCATGTAATTTTACTAATCTTGCCTGGGATAATTTTAATGTAACCGCCACCACACGATATACTCAAATCGAACACAATTAATTATTATAGTACCTACACAACCAGCCCTTGCGTTTTGCATTTCGTGAATTATTAAAAGGCGTTAGATAACATCAAGCACTCGGGCATGCTTTATTCTCTTCATTCTATATCTCTCCAATAAAGACAAAGGAAATCTTCCAGAATATTTCATCTAATCCCGCTACAGATCAGGTACAAATCTTTAAGATAGACAACGCTCAGTCGTAATACAAAGCGGAGTGCGCCAAGGTAACAGCTTCTCACTCGAACTCTTTATTAGAATATAAGTATGAATAGAGTGTACACTCTGTAGCAGAGTAGGACTGAGCCCCTGCAGTGGGAACGTATATAGGCCTTTGGTGATGATGAATTATCAATAAAAGATCCTGGTAAGGATAATGAGACAAACTATTAAAATTGCATTGTCAAGGGGACTTGATAAGTGTGCGAAGTTTCAAATTAATTCAACGTTTTGAAAGAGGTGAAAATTACGCTCAAAGATTACTTTACAGGCAAACAAACAAATATACATACGAAGCTAATAAATTTTTGGAACAATCGTCAAATTTTTAACTTTGCAAACACTACGTAAAAAATTTTACACGGACCAACGTGTTTTTTCATCGATTTTTTGGACCGTATAGTGGAACAAACAAATTGTATCCAGGCAAATTTGCTGGCAAAGGCTAGTGAATCAATAGTGGTACTTCCGACGACGCATCCATCTGTATTCAGTATTTGTTCGAAACAACGAAATAACCTTGTTTTCTTTTCTCCTTGTATTACAAACACTGTGTGCTTTCCAATAGCTCGCCCTGTTCAATCTTAATTCTTAGATACACAAAGCTAAACTCAAATAGTTCAATTAACGTGACTCTGATGATTAACAGTTTCATACTAAATTTCTTTTAACATAACTTTTACACACCCTCTCACACCACACACTCACAGTTTCACCTCACACGCAGAGAGGACTCACTCCACAATGTTGTTAACTTAGAATATGTGGTTTTGATTATTGCATGTAAATTGATACAATTAATATTAGCGGCTAGACGTTCCGTCTGCTTTTCTAAGGGGTGTGGCACTCTAAGTCAAAATACAAGTTTTCAAACTTAGTTCAGCTGCAGACGCTTTTAAGTGTAACTAGATTCTAGCCCAATTAGATTGAAGAAAAATATTTGTAAAAATAAATTTATTCTTATTCTTATATAATCTTTTAAAATAGGTTAGCTGGCTTTGTGCAGTAATTAATTACCTGAACATAGGACATCGGATTGTAACGTGACGAATTGAGTATCATTAAAATCCATCTCACAGAAAACCGAAATTTAGAGACCATTAGCTACGAAACGGCTATTGTTACTTAAAGTTGTACGCAAGTGTAATTCATTTCCCGATATCATAACCCAATGTCCTATTTTTTGTAATTGCCTATCAAAGCCAGCTATTCTAGTTTAAAATATTATGGTTAGCTAATTTTTGTATTCAGAGAGTGAAGATTTGTTGAGAACAATTGCATTTCATCCGGTCGTGAAAAAAGTACACGCAGTAGGTAGGTCATATTCCTGAAATAATTTTGACAGCAAAACATAAAATATAGAACACTGCATAAAAAATCTGAAAGTGCCATTTTTAATCTTCTCTCTACTGCACTAATACGAAATAAATAACAAAAATAATGAGGAACTAGTATTTTAAATACAACTGAATGTTGTCATCGTCGTTGTGTTTCAATTTGTTGTCAAACAGGTCTTACCTCGGCAACTTCTGCAGAGATACAGCGCCAGTTTACAGATTTACGATCAACTTTCCTTTTCTTCTCTACAATAAGAATGAGACAGCGCTATCCGAATTATTCTTCAACTATTTTCTTAAAGACCCGCTCCTTTTGTATCTGGACCAGCAAAATCGATGGATCACCAGTTATTGTACGAAAAACAATTTAAAATGTATCTTTGTTGGATCAGAGTTCAATCTGGCACGAAAACGAAATTTCGATACGAATTTATTTTAATTTATTTTAAATGGCTCCAGCTTTTGAAATATTTATGTAGACTGGACGGCCGATAGTTTTGGGAGACGCATTTTTTAAAATGTTGTCGATTATAATTGCAAATCGTGTCTGTTCAGAGTTGAAAGGTCGACGTGGTTATATTATACAGGGTCACTACAGGATAGATTATACATTGATTTTAACGTTATCCCTCTCCTAATGCTTCCATACTAAATTTCTGTTGACATAATCTTTTAAAATATAATAGCTGGCTTTGATAAGTAATTACCTAAAAATAGGAGATGAAATTATAGTTCCGCGAAATAAATATCATTAATTTACAACTTCATATTTAGCTACAATATCCGTTACGCAGCTAATGGTTCATAGATGGCGCTTTGAAAAATAATCGAAAAAAGTGTTTAAAATGACAATTGTGATTCACCGTGAAGTTGTATTGTAATGATACTCATTTCGCGACATCACAATCTGATGTACTATTTTTAGATAGTTATTACACAAATCTAGCTATTATATTTTAAAAGAATATGGCAACAGAAATTTTGTATGAAACTTTGATGGAGGCCTTAAACTCAGACTCACCGGACGGTCCTACGCAAACTAGATAATTAATCTTTCCATACTAATATTGTACCTGCGAAAAAGAGTTTGTGTCCTTCACGTCTTAATGGAAAATCAGAATGTCGTGACTATTTCATATTAAGTTCAAAGACTCTTTAAAGGTCATAGGCTACTTTTATCTCACTCGAACCATCAGTTCCCGTGGGATAATTTATTAAGTCTACGCAATAGAAGTCGCGGGCTAAAACTAGTCTGCATGTGTATACGGGAAATCAGGGATAATATGAAATTACGGAAGATGTCGAAAATTCTAAACTATTACGACTCTTACTTTTTTTGTAAAGTTATATGACAAAATTTTTGTATATATTTAGTAATACGTCATTTCACAAGACTAAATCTTCGGAAATTTAACCGCCATTTTACCTAAGTCTGCCGCCAAACAGCAGTGTTCCATTGTTCATAGCACTGTTATTGCGTTTCGGTCTCAACATCATCATTTTATTCATTTAAAAAAAATGTGTCTGAAGCACAAGTAAATATGTCAAAATATCTTAAAACTACACAACAAATAAGCAATTAATTCAATAATAGAATTTAGACATCAGTAATCATCAATAGAATACAAACAGAAAAGACTTCAAAGTATCAGGTTGTCTTCCCACCCTTGCTTGCCATTTCACAAAGAGATGAAGGCCATCCAACGTCTTAAAGCTATCCCCACACTTATATCTCAGAGCGGTAGGTGTTGAAGTATAAATAAAAGCGCGGTGCCCTGTTAGGGTCTTCTCACACTATATCGCCCCCGAGGGTACCACTACGCTTGGCTGTCAGTTAGCCAATGAAATATAGGAGGAATTCCGCCTCCGGCCGCGCGCAAGCTCCCAGCTTTCTGTTTCAATTTCATCCTTTTTAAGTGAATAATTTTGTTAGAGGATCAATTTGTTGAAGGCATTTTTAGATTAGAAAATGTTGCCATATTTTTGGTTGCTTTGGGATTTCCAATGTTGCCATCACAGCCTTCGCTTATAGATCAGTTCGGTAATTCCAGAGGTGTAGTCATTAGGCCACGGAGGCAGTTAAGTTGTGAGTAAAAAAACTCCGGCCAAGTGTGAGTCGGACTCGCGCACGAAGAGATCCGTACCATTGTTGTATGGGAGCTCCCTTAAATGTTTATTTTAATCTGCTTTTTAGTATTTGTTGTTATAGCAGCAACAGAAATACTTTTAGCTGCGTAACTGCTATTGTAGCTAACTATAAAGTTGTAAATTAACAATATTTATTTCGCGACACTATAATTTCATCTCCTATTTTTAGGTAATTACTTATCAAATCCAGCTATTCTATTTCAAAAGATTATGTCTACAGAAATTTAGTATGGAAGCCTTAGGAGAGGGATAACGTTAATGCGCTTTTTTGACTTTCTTTAAATCGCCAGTCCGGGTCGAGAGACGCAGGTTCGAGTCCTGCCCTGCCCGGCGAAAATTTTTTTTTGTACTATTTAAAAAAGTTATTGGCAACTGCGCCTAAACAGAACATATAAAACCAAAAAAATCTCTTTATAATTTTGTTATATCGTAAATCCAAATAGCTAATAATCACAACCAAATATAATGCTAAAACTGACACCTTTCCAAATTCCTTCTAAAATCACTAACAGCCAATCAAGCATATTACGCTCGAAAGTTTCTCGGCAGTTCACGACTATACCTCGAAATCTTATTGAAAACCTTAATTGACATAATATAGCCATATCTTCATACAAGCACTTTATCAAGCTACTAGACCTAATAACGGATGCAATTAACGCCACAATGAAGACTTTTAGCAAACAAATATGTTTACTAGGAGCTATGAAACAATACAGCATCGTTATTACACGGTCCACACTGATCTCCTCTGGCACAGACTCCCGCTCGCGAAGTTTAACGAATAAAGTTCCAAACATGTTAAGAAATTAGTTTCTTCCGCTACGAAGTACATATTCGTACTCTTCCGTGTGGCACAAGATGTAAGACGTTTTGTTATAACACGAAAAAAGTTAAGCGAAACGGAAAACCCGATTTCGACAAAAAACGTGGCTTAATATTTAAAAAAACGGCAAAAAATCCAGTTTGTTGTACGGGAGCCCCCTTAAATATGTATTTTATTCTGGTTTTTAGTATTTGTTGTTATAGCGGCAACAGAAATACATCATCTGTGAAAATTTCAACTGTGTAACTATCACGGTTCATGAGATACAGCCTGGTGACAGACGAATAGACAGATGTGCGGACAGCGGAGTCTTAGTAATTTTTTTTTTCGTTTTCACCCTTTGGATATGGAACCCTAATTAAAAATGGTTTTGTGATGTACATACATGTATACCTATAAACAATAAACACACGTTTTAAATAAATCAAAATACCGTTCACCTGTTAGACGTCAGTTGGGTAGAGCGTCAGTCCTTGAACAATCGAGGTCTGGGATCGATCCTGCCTCGTATGTACGATTCAGTTCCAATTTGATAATTGGAATTTATGTGCGAATGATAAAAATTATTACCATTGGCTTTTCGGTGAAGGAAAACATCGTGAGGAAACCTGCACACTGCTGAGACGAAGTTCAAAGGTGTGTGTGAAGTCTACCAATCCGCACTGGACCACTCTCTGTAGGAGAGTAGGCCTGAGCCCCTGTAGTGAGGACGTATATGTAGGCTCTTTTAACTTGTACCCCACACAGCACAAGTCCGTGTTGTTCTTTCTATTCAACGCTGTACAAGTTATGAGCGCGACTTCTGTGTCTGTCTGTACAGTATTAACTTTAATACTGGTTCCATCTCACCAAGGTGCAGGTTACATTGTCCGCTTACTGAGATTATCTTGTTACTGTCCTAGTTTGGAAGGAGAAATGGAGTTTGAATTTTCTCGTTATGTTTCTTTTATATTCTTTAATTCATTACTAATAAACGAGTTGTTTTTATGTATATGAACATTTTCACATCCGTGGCTTAATGGCTTTACGGTTGGACTCACAATCTTGAGGTTCCGGGTTCGACACACAGTGGTACCTATAGGAACTCTGTGTTGTACTCTCATCTATTTCATCGTTGTTTTTGAAAATCTTTGAAAATGCTTTTGACATATAGATTTCCTAACATATAGAAATAAGTAACACAGATAAAATAAATCCGATTTCCAATTTAAAATAATTCAGAAAAAAAATTAGCATCGCAGAATGAATGGATGAATTGCAATCCGATGATTGATTGAACGAATGATAAATTGAATGAAGGTCCGTTGGTCAAAACGATTATTAATCAATGTATGCGGAAGAATTTAAATCAATCAGTTCCCGACATTGAAAACTTTTTGAATTTACCTGTTTGCTTTTAAATCAATCATGTTTAAACAAACATATATAGGTTAACGCTTTTTACGTAATGAAAATTGACAAAATGAATCCATGTAAAAAAAACATCAAACATAATAAATAGCCGCCTCCGTGGCCAAATGGCTACACGCTAAGATCAGCATTCTGAAGGTCCTGGGTTCAATTCGTAGTGTAGGTACTTTTAGGTACTCGGTTTAGATGGTGGTTGGTTACCTAAGTCTGCCGCCAAATAGTAGAATTAATAGCACTTTTGTGTTCTGGTATGAAAGGTAGCAGAGCCAGTGCCTCATTAGTTTTGGGGTGAGCAAGCTTTCGATCCAACAGTGATATGCAGGCCAAGTGCAAAAACACAAACAGATGTTGACTACACAACCTTCTTTTTCAAAGTTGGTTAAAGGTATTATAATATACGACCGTTGTTACGAAATAAATAAAAATCTCATACGCCATAGCTCTGTATTTTTTCTCGCCGAAAAGATTGTCGTTAATGTCGAATTTAACGAGCCTTTGCTTTTAGCGAAACCATTACCAGTCGAAAAAAATAAAACAAAAATGGCGGGTGTTTGAATGCGTCCCATTCTTCATTTAAATGAATTTGCGTGCAGCGGTCGGAAACTTTTAGCTAGTTTTTTATCGGGTCAGTTTATAATGCAGGTGTTTGTTTGTATTATGTGTGGTCAAGTCTTTAGAATAGAATGCGCCCGATCGCACACCGTCACCATGTCATCATCATGGGCAAAACGCGGTTATCATAAAAGGCAACTTTGTGAAAATATTCAGATGGGCAGCAGCATAGGCCTATAGTTATGTCATCATCATCAACAGCCTATACATGTCCCCATTGCAAGGACTCAGCCTACTCTCCTACAGAGAGTGTATGTATGGGACATAGTCCACCACGCGGGACCAGTGCGGATTGGTAGACTTCACACACACCTTTTAATTTTTTCTCAGGAGTGTGCAGGTTTCCTCACGATGATTTCGTAAGCCAATGGTAATGATTTTTATCATTCTTACTTAAATAACAAATTGGAACCCATTGGTACGAGCCAGGATCGAACCCAGACCTCCATTGTTCAAGTACTGACGCTCTACCCAACTGAGCTACCATGGCTGCTATCTCAATATGCCATTAGGGAATTCTAATACAAAATTCATTAACGTTATCCCTCTCCAAATGCTTCCATACTAAATTCCTGTTGACATAATCTTTGAAAATAGAATAGCTGGCTTCGATAAGTAATTACCTAAAAATAGGAGATGAAATTATAGTGTCGCGAAATAAATCTCGTTAGTTTAAAACTTTATAGTTAGCTACAATAGCCGTTACGCAGCTAATGGTTCATAGATGGCGCTTTGACATTGTGATTCACTGTGAAGTTGTATGCTAATGATACGCTTTTCTTGACATCACAATCTGATGTCCTATTTTTAGATAGTTACTACACAAATCCAGCTATTATATTATAAAGATTATAGCAACAGGTGGATTTGAATAACACAAAAAATTTCAACGTGTTCATGAATAGTATATAATTAAAGAACACTACCATCTCCTAATACTCACTTAGTTTCATTTTCAAATACAGTGTAAACAGCCCCTTAACTCGTCACAATAATTTGGTTTGTAATTTCCAATCGGCCGTGTTGGTAGCAGTAGTGTAGTAGTGTTGGTAGATGCCTCCGCAGAAATGCCCTTTGTCCACTAAATATTGTCAACGAACCGGCAACCTTTAACCTGTGGAGCCACCTGAGTTGTGATAGTTTTTCTGTAAAGTTTAACATATGTACCACTTCAGAGAATTTTTTCAGATTTTTCAAAGCAGTGGTTTAGACGATAACGACGCCCTACTTTGACAAAAAATGTTTTAAAAGACCTATTCAACGATACCCCACACAATGGCTGTTATTTACGGGCGTAAAATATATTAAATAAAACCACCATTTTTGGGTTCCATGAATGTACTGTAAAAACAAAAACTAAACGTATAAAAACAAAAGAATAAAAGCTTCATAGACAATTATTCTAAGAAGTTCGGCGTCGGCAACAATGGCGTTGACGCGAAAAAATATTTCATCCCCAAGTTACGTGTATGGGAGCCACCCTAAAAAATATTTTTAAGTATTTTATTCTACCACCTTGTCGGCCTGATTAATATGTATACCCGTACCAAATTACAGCTTTCTAGTAGTAAGGGTCTCACCAATAGGCCACGGACAGACATACGAAACTGATTTATTAGCCATTGAAGTTGGAATTGCCATTATCTATCAGTTTTCTATAAGCGTTAAAATAATTATCTAAAGTTTGCTCTGCCCTAAAATAATTCCAGACAGCATTGTCGTGTATCCACTACAAGAGATATTATTTTAAAATCAAATGAAGTAGGGGTTCCAAGCTTTTGATATTAATTAGGACATGTCCTGTTTATTTGTTAGGTTATGACTTTGCGACGCACTCTTTTCAATTTAGTTATTTTTAAATATTTGACTTAGTGATGCATGAATTTAATACTTTTAAATGAGTTTTTTTTTTAAATTAAACAAAATAAATAAATCTTGCTCCGGGTCGTACCTGTCTCAAGGTATCTCCCTGGCCACCCAGCGTGGCAATGTTGCCAACTTCATTGATACCTTTGAGTATTTTATTTTTCATTCCGTTTACTTTTGTTGCTTGTTATTTTCAGTTTTAATTGTGTTTAATTTTAAATGTTGTTATAATAATTATGTGTCAAGTCCAATCAAATCACTATAACAACAAGTTACTGAAACAGGAAATTCTCATGAATGTTCTTGTACTAATATTTTAATACTCAGAAATTCTTCCACCGAAATCAATTAAGTATCTCCTTTCAATCGAGAACTTTTATCACTGTTAATTATGCCGTTGATGTTGCAATTTAAATAACAAACTCGCTTGTTAAGTGTTATCATTATGAAAAGGTGCGAAAGTCCACAGCTGGACATTTAATCAACAACAAAAACACATTTCGTGAGGGTATTTAGGATAATAACTCTATTACTGGCGCTTTGGTCAGTAAATTGAACCTGCTACCCCTTAAGAGGCTATGTTGGTAAGACCACGTGGTCGGTTTCAAGGTTGAATTGTTTTGTAGCTGTCCCTCTCCGAGCCCTATCCTACCCGAGCGCGTACGGTGAGACTGCATACATTACGCGATGTTATCCACCCGTTATTTGGATGTTTCGTAGTCCAGGGATCATTTCAAGGATACAGTATATTATGTAACCATTTTTTTAATACAGTATACTAATGAAATTTTAGATGTCGGTGGTTTTTCCAAATTGTTCTAAATTGATTCATACTCTTGTAAATCAGGTTCAAAGTTGGGGCTTTTTATTACCGAAAAATACAATACTTTGACGCCCTGTAACTCTGGAAGTATATATTTAAACGAAAATCTGACTCACCACCGACACAGATATTTGTTTCTAGATTGTGTCTTGAAAATTTCATAGATTTTCATAGCTTAATACTCAAAATATGACTGGACTACGTTTGTATGGGCGCTTTGACAACAGCATACCCTCTTAATATAAAACACAACGAATATTAACAAAACAATTTTTAATATGTCACACAATATTTTCGCAATATTTAATCCTTAAAAACGTCCTATTTTCCATCGAATAAATCAGAAGGTGTTCTTAACAACCAGACCATATCAGAAGATGAAAGCGGGAGTCGTCTTCTACTGAACATTGATCATATATCCTTAATTTAATCCCTAAGTCACCTTTGCCGACACCCACTGTGACAGCTGACATTGTGTGATCCTGATCTAAAGTCGAGACCGCACTAGTAAGCGTAAGTAAGTGGGATTTAGTCTTAAATTTTCTTTGATCATGTCCACCCTGCGCCCGGTCGACCACACTGCCGGAGCGCAAAGATAAGCCACCCAATTTCAATACACACAAACTAGCGCCGTGGATACTAACTGGGGTACATTATGCGAAGAGCTGCACAGCTTCGTACGTAATTCGGTAACGCTTTCTAACATACACATTATTATTATGGACTCGTATGTCTATGAATGTAAGGAAATATCAGGTAGCGTTGGTCCAACGGTCTTTGATTTTGGCTAGAAACGAATATACACTCGTAGGATATACACACATATTGAGGACTTTTCTCGATATATTTTTTTAAACTGTCCTCATTAAAGTGAGGCACTATCAATTCAACTGTTTTGCGGGGACTTACATCTAGGACTTTTATATCTTTTGTATCGATTTTTATTATTCGTTTTCCTCGAGGCACACCTATTCACTTTTGAATAAAAATTATACCAACAACGGCGTGACAAAATACCGTTTATTCAAAACCCTCTCACTTTTGTATATATTTACCAGCAGTTTATGTATTATGGTAGGCCAGATATTGAGGCGATCATATTCTAAAGCATCTCCAAAGTGAAATAGTGTGTTACAGAATCACACACTCATGTCACAAATTAATCTAACAAAAATCTCACAAAAACTCACACTCAAACAACCAGGGACGTTTTAAACAAACGTTAGCGGAGTGATTAAGCGGCAGACTTTGTAACAAAGCAAATTGTGTGTATCTGTCATACCGGCACTCAGGGGGGATGGGGGGAGAGACACCAGTGAAATAAAACGAAGCTAAATGTACTCATAAGATGACATGTGACAGTTCGGGAGAGGCTTCAATGGTACCTATTGCGTAGCGCACTTTCATCCGTAGTGTTAATAAAATACCCGCTTTTCTCGTCCGCGTGAAATTTAGAAAGAATCCCACGGAAACTTCATGCTTTTGTGGAATCTTGATTGTATCGTGTAGTTGTAAGGTTGATAACCAACTCACAGGACAGTCGGTTGTTGATCCGCCATAGTCCTCTGACACGTCTCATGCAGCTACTACCTGTCGTGGATAGTAACCGGTAACAACGAATTAACGTGACTAACGAAGCGCGGAGTCAGTCATCTTACTTCACAAAGTGAAGTATCAAAGTTTCCACCGGGAATAGAACCCGGGATGTTGTTGTTGACGTGTGTTGCGCGTCAGAGTCGCTCAGCCAACTGTGTCACGGAGGTCGTTATGCGCGATAAAAAGTAGTCTATGTCCTTTTTCGTCCCTTCAACTATCGTTATACCAAAAAATCAAGTCATTCCGACCCTTCGTTACGATGGGAAGGAAGAACAAAGTCACTTTCGCATTAATTTGCACTTGGCCTTTATTCTTTTTATCTGGTTACTATTGGGATTTTTATCCTTCCGGCCAGACAATCCCGTATAGCTTATTCTACAATATTTACACCTACAAGGGGGTCACTCATGGGTATCGGTGAGCAATGCACCAATATCTCTTGCTATAATCTCTGCAGGCTCCGAGAGAATTGTCTGCAGTACACCTGCATACAACAAATTGATGCAATATTTCGTCATCAGTGCCTCCCTATCATGTGCTTAGGACATTCCAACATCCAACAGGTAAGTTGATTCAGGTTTTTTGAAGATATCTTTTTATTGCGTGAACCAATTTTGATGAAATAAAGCTTAGATGTTGCCTTGACCTACTACTAATTTAATTGTGAAAACCACATCAAATTTGGTTTTGTAATTTCGGAGATTAGCCGGTTCAGACAAACAGACAGACAGACAAAATGTTTAAAAATTGTCTTATTGTGTTCTGTTACACTTCTTACATCACCCTCAATCAGTTTTAGGTTAAAAAATTCAATGTACAGACACGTTGATTCTACAGATTTATTATAGTATGTTGTATATCCTGTACTCTGTCCACACATAAATCTGGCCTTCATATCTTCTGTTGGTAATAATTATTGGAGGGAAGCGTGCTAAAACATCTTAGTGATCTTAAAATTCTTTCTGACTTATTCAATGCATATATTGCTTGCAGCCTGGAAGTACCCTCGTATCGTATACGATTTCTAATCTGCTCAAGCATGCAGTTTTTCAATAGTTATGTTGTATTATAAGCTGATAGAATTGTGCAAACTTCACAATAACTTCATTATAATCTAGATTATATTTAGGTTAAAAAGTAATTTAGTTTAGAAGTAGTCTGTTTTGTTTAGTCAATGGCTGACGGCAAGACGCTTTGTCCGAGTGAGTTTTTCATTAAAGCATTATCTTTTTTTAAATGTTATTTTATATGTATGTACGAATGATAAAAAACATTGGCTTTTCGGTGTAGGCAAACATCGTGAGGAAACCTGCACACTCCTGAGAAGAAATTCAAAGGTGCGTGTGAAGTCTACCAATGCGCACTGGTCCCGCGTGGTGTACTATGTCCCATACACTCTCTGTAGGAGAGTAGGCCTGAGCATCTGCAGTGGGGGCATATATAGGCTGTTGATGATGATGATGATAGTACACTAGCTAAAGAGGTTTTATGTTGTAATCACAATGTCAATATCCACAAAAATACTAACGAAAAGTCTCGCCTTGCAACAAACTCTAAAATCTCCAAAATACAAACACCGTTTAAAATTAAACTCCACTGACAAACGACCAAGAATCCAAGTGAGAGCTGAAACAAACTAAATGACCTAAGTTTCTCCACGTTCTCATTTCACCTGCGTCTGTACTGGGCGCCGCGCCGCGCCCCGCGCCGCGTACAAGCGCAGGAATGTACGGCGCGTTGATTACATACCCGGCTGACGTACTTACACGAGTGGCGGTGGGGTTCCGTGAGGGCCAGAACCCTGAAACTCGTGTCACAGAGTAAATATAAATACAACGTACAGAGCGGATGTTCACCGCCTCCCACCGATCCGACATACCTCACTTCCCCCGCATGAAAGCTGTCAGCTTATGCATGGTTTGTCGGATCAGATGGAGGTGATCAATTTTTGTAACGGTTTTTTTTTAAATGTTTGTTACCTCAGAACTTTTGACTGGGTGAACCGATTTTGATTATTCTTTTTTTATTGGAAAGGTGGTGCTTCCCGTGTGGTCCTATTTCAATTTGGTCCAGTTCTGACAACGGCATCCATGAGAAAACGATATAAATCTTAAATTTGCCGTAGTAAAAGTATACTTTTAGGGCAATTGAAGTCGGTTTCCAGTTCTTTTTGAACGCTTTTACTTGTTTGTTGAAATGTTTAAAATGCTGAAACCTTTTTATATTTGATGGGTTTTCACTTGGCCTTAATCCCACCTGATGGTAAGTGGCGATAAGGCCGTTGGATGGTGTGTGCAGCCAGAAGCCAGGCCTCAAAGCTATTAGCTAGCTAGCCATTAGCTTCAATGCTAATGAGATTCTGGCTCCGCTACCTTACTTTCCAGAAGACATCAGGTATAGTATTGCTGTTAGTCGGCGACTTAGGTAACACTGGGGTGTCTACACAGGTGGACTTAGAAAATGCCTTGCCACTAACCTTTAAAAAAAAAACCAATTCATTCGAAAGTTAAAATGAATAACGTTGACGGAACCCGCAAATTTAACAGACAGTATTCGCAGCTTGGCATCTTTTTTTCGCAGAAATGGCATTCCAAAACATGGGAATTGCGAAGGTGAAATTCTTTTCTGTATTTCGTACCTTTTAGGGTCTCATATGGATGTTGACGTCATAGAAATGATTTTATATGAGTTGTACCTCTTCTTTCACTGTGTCGAAATTTGATATACTATTTTATAATATGAAGTATGTTGACAGTTTTCCTCTTTATTTGTTACTAGCTGAATTCCCGCGACTTTGTCTGCGTAAGCTACAAAAATTTCAAGGACAAATACGGGAAATCGAAAAATCTTCGCTCTAAAAACATATTATTTTCATTCATTTACATCAAAAACAGTCTGTGTGCGAAATAATTGTTACATTCTAACTTAAGATGCTAAAGTAACACTGTGTCAAAGATTTCTATTTTGCCAAAGAGAAATCTAACTGCATCATCATCATCAGAACGAAACGGGAAACGTCCACTGTTGGGCATAGGCCTCCCCCATGAGACGCCACAAGGTCTTAATTTCATTAAGGTTATATGGCATAATCACCACGCTTTCCAGACGGGTTGATGAACGCAGTAGTGTTGTTTAGTTCTTCAGGAGGAGGCTGATGCCTCTCCCCCGGTATTGTTTTCCATCAGTTAGGACGCCCACGGGAGGAGATGGGTTGCTTGAAATCTAAGCTGGAACCACACGGCACGGCATTTGACTGTATACTTCGAAACTCTGTCAAACCATATAAATAAGATAATAATAAAATATTATTTGGTTGATACACCAGCAGCTGAACTCTTCGATCTGATGCGTATATATCACTGCACTTGTTTAATGTTTCTAAATGTTTGTCTAGTCTGTTTTTGAAACAATTCACTGAAGTAGCACTTATTACACTTTCAGGGAGAGCGTTCCAAGAATGCACTACACGGTCAGGCATTATACGTTTAGGCAAGAAGTGTTTCCTAGAGTTGTTACTACATAGAGTCTTGATGAGCTTCATCTAGTACCCTCACAATTGACTCTTCTGGCTCATTAAAATTATGACATTAACTAAGAATTTCATTTATTCAACTTACTGCATATAAAATACTTGATCGAAATACATTTGAGCTCAAGTTACTTTGAAACCATAATGATCAAGGATTGTGTTAAGCCACAGACACAAATAATTGTTTATAGGGTTTGTCTCTTTTTTTTCTTCTTCAAAACAATTCTTTAGTCAGCCAAAATTATCACAATACAAAGATACATTTAACATTTGTAACGACAGATCGGACGCGGCAAACAAATATTTGATCCAAAAATAAAACACAATCTAGTCTCACGTCACGTCACACGCCTGCACAAAACATTTGAAGCACAAATTGAATTTCGAGATCGTATTTTCCCAATAACCGTTCTATAACCATAAATAAATAAAATAGAAAAAACCTTTCATCATCAACAGCCTACATATGTCCCCACTGCAGGGGTTCAAGCTTTATCTCGTACAGTGTACACTTGAGTAGAAAAATATCTATCCACTTTTGAACCATGTCACATTCACGTTTCTTGTTGGTATTCTGTAGATGTAATGAAATGTTATCTCTTTGTCAACGTTTTGATGAACTTATGACAAAGAGAATGTACTTGAATTGAAAAACAACTCACAGGTACACGGCTGGATTCGAACCCGGAACCCTCAGATTGAGACTCCGCGCCACCGACCTGGGTCGCGCTGGTCCCCCGTGGTGGACTACGGCTCATACACTCTCTGTAGGAGAGTAGGCCTGAGCCCCTACAGTGGGGACATATATAGGCTGTTGATGATGATTGACAAATATGTTACTGTCATTAATTTATACAGAAGCCTTAAAAAGTTTGCGATCTCGGCGTACAAATATTACTGAAATTAATTGGAATTATCATAAAATATTTACATAAATATATATTACTGAATCTTGTCGTTATAGTTTAAAAACATTTTGATAGTACAAAAGCATTTATCTAAGAGCCATTTAGGTAGCAAATTTAAGATTTTCTGGAAGTTTGTTAAATAATAAAATTGACATGTTTAATACGTATTTTGTATACATACGTATGCCAAGGAGGTCGGTATAGTAAAGACAAACTCTCAGCTCGCTATCGTCAACAGCGACTTCACTATCTTTTTTTAATAACTCTGGGTGATATCTAACAAAGATACATACATGTATATACCTTATAACATGCACGGCACGTCAAACCCCCAACCTTTTCCATTATCTTTCATGAGCCACTCAAATCGATGTTGCTACTGCCACTTCTCTGATGTCCACATCCATTCAGTTGAATCTTGATTTCCCTTCTCTAGAGTACCATCAAGTCACAAGCCATGTGTCCTGTCCATCTCCGCTTCCCCTGTTAACGCCGCCTTAAATGCTATCAAATTATAATTGGACTAATCTGTAGTATGATTGCGTTCCTAGATTAGTCCATGTCTAGCTTATAATTATTCTCACTAGGATTTGTAGTTATGTCCTAACTCCTAATGATACATAAACGGCTCGTCTTGTTACTTAGAATAACACCTACAAGTATGGTGTAGGACAAGGGCGGCGAACCTTTACGTATCAACGTGCCATTTTTCAAAAGAAATGCGTAATGCTTAGACGTGCCATTAAATAATTTTGACTTTCTGATTATTGGAAAAATAATAATAATAATAAATACTATATAATAAACTCAAATCTCTTGATTAACTAAAAAAAATAGGGACATTTTGCAATGTTTCATATATAAGCGTATAAAATATTTAATACGCGACCGCTAGTCATATATAATAATAATACAAGTAAATACCTACTTCCCATTTTTTTTCGTAGTGCATAATGCATTTCGTGGACAATGACGTGCCCAAAATATTGTGTCGCGTGACGTAACTGGCAATGGTTCGCCATCCTTGGTGTAGGACTTGGTCCCTACGACGTTGTCAATAACTTTACTGGCTCGGCAATGGCGACGTGTTCGGTATTACCACCGCGATATTGTATAGAAATGTCGTGACATCGTTACTTATTCCCATACATCGAACGGATGGCATTTTAGACACGTGCGAGTGAGATAGCACACGATCTTCCCACTCTTGCATGAGTGAGTCACTTTCTTGCGTGGAGAGGTGAGGTATCACGGATCGGTGGGAGGCGGTACTTATAAATGTCTGCACTCACACACGGATCTCGTGAACTATCAGTCATTGAAATTGACGTTTAGCAAACCAACCCATAGACACACGAGACAGTGTGAGTATGCTATACATACATATAGTATCACAAGAACGCTTGAATGTGGAGGCTCATGCGGTGACATAAGAACGTGTGTACTTATGATACGGTGATAGTGGTGGATGACTTAAGAAAATGTCCTACCATCAACGAAGCCGAGAAACGATCGGTACCCCCACTGGGAATCGAGCCCAGGACCTCTGGATTGTGAATCCAAGTGCGTATCCACTAGACCAAGGGGGGGATTATATTGTAATATATCCTTTAAAGACCATTAAATTCAAATTAAATTTGCCAAAACACCCAATGCTTTGGTATCAACTTGCACCAACATTTGTCCCAACATTGGCCGAACAATACCTTAATAAATGAACCTTCATGGCCCAGTGGGCTGTCAGAGAGAAAACTGGGCCGGAACAATATGTACACGTCACAAGCAGACGAATGAAACGGGGTGAAGGCATTAGTGAACAAACAGCCGCCCCAATACTCATGATTGGCGTATGATATATGATTTGTTTTCCTTTCTTATTTTTTTGGCTTCTGTAGTGGTTTTTAGAGTTCCGCTCCGATGAAAACAGAACCCGCTATGTGGGTTAAATTAAGAATATTTGATTCGATATCCACTTGAATCTTTGAATAGTTATGGTACATAATGACCCACAGGTGCTGCACTTGAATAAATTAATAAAATATTGACAATTTTTTACTGACTCCAAAAAGGAGTTTATTTAATGTTTGTTACCTCAGAACTTTTGACTGGGTGAACTGATTTGGATGATTCTTTTTTTATTTGAAAGCTGGTGCTTCCCGTGTGGTCCCATTTCAATCTGGTCCAGTTACGACAATGGTATCCATGAGAAAGCTATATAAATCTTAAATTTGCCATAATAAAAGTTGATTTTTAGGGCAATTGAAGTCAGTTTCCAGTTCTTTTTGAACGCATTTACTTGTATTTAAAAAGATACCAAAACTAAATTCAAAGTGGTGTCATTGTTGTCAGTGTTGGTACATTCTAAGAAAGACATAACTTAATGTATATTTTCTCTCTCTCTCTTGTGTAATCTATCTTTGAATAGTAGTGAGAATTCGAAAAAAAAACTTGACGAATAGGCTGAAAAAATAAAGTTAAAGAAGTTAATAATTTCTCTCCGTTTCTTTCCACGGTTCGGAACCCTTGTTTCCGCTTTCCAACTCGCACTTGGACGGTTTTTCTAATGACTATTTTACGTCTAAAACATTTCCTACGAAGACTGAGTCTACTATAAAATTAAAATGTAATTTACCTGAGCTAGTTGCCCGTTTGCCCGTAATGACGGTGAAATAGCTTGTGAAATGTGAATTAGAGAATAATTATGCAATGTAATTATGTCCACTCTTAAATTATAAGGACAGTTGTACAATGGACACTATCCAAGTCAATTCCGTTTTTGAAATCGACTGTATTTGTTCCATTTTGACTGTTCTGTTATTGAGCAATTTGACTGCCATCGATTCGGAGTGCATCACACTCAACCTCATCCTATTTTCCTGGTCAACACGGATCAATTTGGAATGATGTCATCAAAGACATCATCGAGCCGTAAAGATGTGAGGATATTTGTACTTAGTGTCCGTAGTCAAGCTCTTTTTAAATTTCTTTAAGTAATTTTTATAAAAGTTAAATGTGCCCTCAGCTTTATTAACCAAACAATTTTAATTAGCATAACATAACGCCTAAAGCGCTTCTTAACTGAAGCAACATAGTTAACTGTCTAACTTTTGTAACGGACAAAATAATTTCCCATTTTCGTCGCTCACAATTACGGAAATCGCGTTTGTTTTAATTTGGAGAGCTAGGTAGTTACTGGCCAGTGTTGGATTAAGACAAAAATTATACAGACGATGCGTTAATCCAAGTCTTTATTTCGAATCATTCCCATACATTTTCTGTGCCACGAAAAGACGTGTTCGTATTCTAGGCCATAATGAACAGAGTATTTCTAGGCAACCGTGAACCATCCTAGACCACATCGTCGCTTAACATCAGGTGAGATTGTG
The DNA here is from genome assembly GCA_910589575.2 of Carcina quercana. Lineage (NCBI taxonomy): Eukaryota > Metazoa > Arthropoda > Insecta > Lepidoptera > Depressariidae > Carcina > Carcina quercana. The sequence continues at coordinate 9,052,401 of OU342447.1, read as the reverse complement.
GTCAAACACCTAACATAAAATTGGTGAATAAATATAAATGACAATATTAATATTCCATACATCTAAATAACAAAATATTTCATTTATACATGTTTAATAACATGTTTAATATTATAAATGGGATTATGAGTTTGCTTGTTTGTCCTTCCTTTACGTTGTAGCGGAGAGTCAAAACGACTAGATTTTTTGGTATAAGGATAGCTTGAAGGGCAGAAAAGGACAAAGGCAAATGTTATCCCTATTAATCAAATAGTCCTCGGTGGATAGTCAACAAGGATGAAGTTGCGGACACAGGTTTTAGGACTTCCGCTCTGTCTGACTTCTTTTCATAGTCTGTGGAGCCCACTGTAATTAAGAACCGAAAATTCTGTCACAATTTTGCTAGTTTATTCGTTTGTTAATTAAAGTAAACGTTTTTTATGGTTTTTAGTTGAGTTAGGGCTGCATTAGCGTGTATTCATTTCCCTGTCTTTATTCATGGTTTTCTAAATTTAAATGATATTTTAAACATTGCATTGTTTTTACCCGATTGTTGAAAGTCAAAGAGATTTTACGCATGTATGTTAATATGTACGTGTTTGTATGTTTCTCCTTACTCCGTAACGACTGAATGGCTTTCTATGAGGTATTTTAGATTCGCTTTTTATTAGTGGTCATGACGTCACCATAAACATGAGATGGCCGACACTTTGTGGCATGGCAGATACTTTAGAAAGTAGATGGTTCGAATCCTGACCGTGTCTGAAATTTCAGTCGAATATGCTGTCAGAGATTCCTGAAATCAGAACGCGTTTCCAAAACTCTTTTCTTTCTTTCTTTCAAAAGTAGCGTCACTAAGATCTGTAATATCGAATTATTATTGTTTATTTATATAAAATATAATTAAAGCTAATTAAAATGTGGTATTGTTTCAGGTAAGATATCATGGTGAAATGGAAACATACAGGTTTGCCTTGTATTTGTTAGTCATAAATGTAAAAAAAGATTCAAATATGATTTTCCTCCTTCAGAGCATAAAAGAACTAGCAAAGAAGAATAGCAACAAGCAGATAAGGTCAGAAAATATTTGCACACAATGCCTTGAATATATATTTGACGGGATAACGTATTATAAATCGATGAACGCACGCAACGCAACGCAAGCGTGGAAGCGAGAACGCGGAACAAGTGATAGAGAGGCATGAGCGACCTAAGTGTTAAGCTTGTGATGCATCTGTTCTTATGGCGTTATCACGTAAAACCGACTTCACAGACAACCATTTTTTCTGTCACTTGCGTCATTACCGATACTTGTGATTATTTTTATATGTAAAATGGATTTGCACTTGGCCTCCATCTCACCTGAAGGTAAGTGACGATAAAGCGGTTAGATGGTAAGTGTGCCCAGAAGCTTCAAGCCAATGAGGCGCTGACTCTTCTACCTTTCATGCCGGAACACAACAGTGCTATTTATTAAAACGGCTGGCGACAGATTTAGGTACCTAACATATAAAATGTCCTACCACCGATCAAACCGTGTGTAATGTAGGTACCCCGCCATTAGGCCCGGGTTCAATTCCCAGTGCGAGTACTTATCGGTACTCGATATCTATCTCGACACTATCAGCTTTCTTATACAATAGACTCAACAGGAACCTTAATTTACACTATAAACCTAATTATGAATTTAAGAAAACATTAACAAAAGTTATATAACACACACACACACACGCACGCACACACGCACGCACGCACGCACGCACGCACGCACGCACGCACGCACGCACGCACGCACGCACGCACGCACGCACGCACGCACGCACGCACGCACGCACGCACGCACGCACGCACGCACGCACGCACGCACGCACGCACGCACGCACGCACGCACGCACGCACGCACGCACGCACGCACGCACAAATAGTATTTGTATAACTTAAATAACTAGCGGAAGAGCGGGGCCTCCTAATACAAGTTTTTTTAAACTTAAAAGGATTGTCCCAAAAACTGTATTGTTAAGGTAATCATATAAAAGAAAATAATAAAAATATATATTTAATCTACAATTAGAAAAATATATCAAACACAACTATTCACGCCCGCTCGTTACAACTCGACACTGTGCTGCACAAAACAAAAAGAGCGCTCAAAAATATTGTGTCCACGTCGCGATGCATTCTGCATTCACAGCGCTTAAATTAAATTCAAACCGGGGCCCATTGCAAAACCACGTGTACAAGCTTTTTTAAGGGTCCTTTCAGATGTGACTTTCAGGTTTAAAGGAAACAAAATGCTTCCGAACAAAGTTCTTTCACTACAAGGACATTCATATTCAATCATCATCATCAACAACCTACGCCTAGCCTACGTGTCGCCACTGCAGGAGCTCATATCAGGCCTACTACATAGAAGATGGAAGGGACGGGAGGGGGACGCTTGACTTTGACAAAAATTATCCCTTTAAACTTAATATTTCGCAAACTGTTCCTTAAATGGAAACGTGATGTTCCTAAACAATCAACGGAGGTAGATGCGAAAAAAATATGTTTCCCTAAGTTACACGTGCATGGGAACAGCCCTTAAAAAATTATTTTTCAAAACGTTATTCTGCCACTTTGTTGGCGTTATTAATATGGATACCCGTACCAAATTACAGCTTTCTAGTAGTTAGGGTCTCTGAGCTAAGCCGTGGATAGACAGATGGAAGGAGCGAAACTATAAGGGTTCCTTGTTTGACTATGGAACCCTAAAACGGCAGTTAGACTCTTTAAAATGTAAGTACAGTAATATTTAAAGGGAGCTTTTTCAATTCCGGGGTGGAATTCCCGCTCGACCGGCGCGCAGCTAGCGTGCCGGGCGACAAGCTAAATTCGTGCATAATTGTAGTTCGTTTCGCGTTGCAGCGTGTGGTAATTTTTGCATTTTTCTAGTTTCCACTTTTTTGTTTTTGTTTTATTTTCTTGCCAACTCACACTGTTAGTAGTCACACAGCGTGGTAATTGAAATTTGTATTGTTGTTACTCGATGTGAACTGTATGTTTACCAAGTGCTATGCTCAGAATTTCTCCACGCAATAAAATCCAAAATTAGTAAATACGTAGACCAGCTTTACTCTAAGTGTGTTCCGCGGAACCCTAGGGTGCCGCGAGAACTCTGTAGGGGCTCCGCAAGAATTTAGAAAAAAATCAAAACACCTCTCTCTGGTCGAACGTTTTGACTCCGCGGCCGCGCGTAGGTATATTTATTTATTTATTTGTATTTTTATAAACATGTGTTACAATAGATTAGTGTTACAATTATTAAAGAATACACTTTTAAAAACTATTGTTTGATTGTAGGGTTCCATCAAGTATTTTGCTTCCCAAAAGGGTTCCGTCACCAAAAATGTTTGAGAACCACTGCCGTAGACGAACTAAGGTCACTGACATAGCTCGATTAGTCAGTGAGTTAAAGTGGCAATTGGCAGGCCACATCGCTCGAAGAACCGATATCCGATGGCGGTTTACAACAAATGACTTATGAAGAAACAACTGACAATTCCATAAATGTTTTATTTGGTAAAGGATTAATGCCAAGCCCAACCGTTGTCGGATTTGACGTTTACCGCTAAACTGTTGTCCGTGCATGCAGACCTGTTGAATTTAAAATTGGAACTGGAACGCAGAATAAGTTTTATTTTTAACTCAAGCTTTTTGTCGACGTTACTTTGTTATTTCATTCTAATCGGATCTAGTATGCATCAAGATAAATCAAACGAGCCCGAACACGATGGGCTTATGATGTTCAGGAGTAGTGTGGCCACCTCCAGTCTCCTTCATCAGACCAGTTCAATGGTACCGTAACAATGAGTTGTGAACGAATGAACCATGTTTTGTAATGGCAAATTTAAGCTCAATCGGATACCAGTGTATCTCACAAACTGACTAAGCTAATTGAATAAAAGATTGTAATTAAATATTGTATAAATTAATAGTAGCACCTCATTTTGGTCACATCCTGAGTCCGTCACTGCGAATTCTTTAAGTACGTTAGTCGTAGTACGTCATCATCAGTGAAACCGCGGTGAGTTTAAAGGGAATTGCCCATCTATGGCCTAGGTCATCCAAGCATGGCCAGAATTGTGATATACACAACAAGAAATAAAAAATAAAAAAATAATTTTCATCTCATGATCACTACGTAATTAACTCGTAGGAAAACCACAAAACAATAAGGAGTTTATTTTAGATTTTAGTACTAACAGATCGGACTTTAAAATGGCGTATCAACAGTGTTGCCATTAACTAACAATTTATAGAATATCTATTCGATTTAATGGATTCATTTATCTAAGAAATCGATTACCGCGAGTAGTACATATTTAACTATCGTTACTCGAGTGGATAGCAAAACTATCCGAATGGATTACAAAAATAGCAACAATATTGGTTTATTTATTTAATACTTGATTTAGTTCACGACTCCGTCGGCGCATTTTATTTTTCTGATATTACTTAGATAATTTTTTTTAATCAATCATAGCTTTTCAATTTGAATTAATCCAATCTATGAACGACACTACAACAGCACTGTGTATTGAGATCTTTAAGAAAAAGATTCATTTCAAATATCTCAACAGTCAGTTAATAATTATCGTAGACGTATTACCTATATGATGAAGAAAAAGTTATTCAATCAAATGAGATGAATATGTAGTTGTATTCAGTATGTATTGGAGTTCATACTGACATGCATGCGTAGAAAGTACCGTTTTGACTGTATTTTACAGCGCGACACGATCCTTACGCACGATCGTATGTCTCGGCGTACAGCATTAAACAAACGCGTTGTGTATTATGTACCTATCGCGTTCAGATGTTACGCCCGGTGCACGGATGCCCTAAGCATATATTCGACATGCTTGTGTGAAGAAATGACATAAATGTAACGAGTTGTTAGTCCAGACGGACCATCCATGTATAACAAAATCGAAAATACCAATCGATATTACCAATCGATTTTTAAATGGCAATTGGCAACATTGGCGTTGACGCTGTTTGACATTGACAGAGTTAACCTAGTTAACTAGTGATTAAATGCTCCTAGTAGTTAACATTCATTACATATATGTAACTCGCATTTTCGTTGGGTTTGAATCGTTTAATGATTTCGTGTTTTTTGTATCTATTCTCTTCAAACGACCCTTGTTTTGATTGGACCCTGACGCTGAACCGAACCTTGTTGACCCGGGCACGAATTTGGACACTGTCTCTACTTATGTCGAAGACCCTGGCGCTAACGTGGACCCTGCTCCCGCTTTATACGATAACCCTGGCGCACTTTTGGACCCTGGACCTCCACATAATGTCAACCCTGGCTCGAATCTGGAACCTAGCAGCAATTTTCGCTGCGTGAATTGCAGGGTAGCTATGAGGAAGTTACGACGTCATATTCTAGAAATTGTAGAAGTGCGATCAGTTACACAACAATGGCTTCTTCCTCAAAATGTAAGTACACTACCTACTAGTATACTTTTATGTGACAATTAGGTTCGGGTGTACACTTTTATGTGACAATTAGGTTAGGGTGTACACTTTTATGTGACAATTAGGTTAGGGTGTACAAAGGGGGGCGCTGAGGGAATAACAACTTAGAAAAGTCCTGCCTTAGCGCCCCCTGGGTGTAATTTATTGATACTTTAGTAACCTAAAGAAGTAGATTATTTGATGGTAAGTGATGATAAAGCCATTGGATGGAAACTACTTGGCAGCATACTTAGGCAAAATAGTATTAGCTAGCCTGATAAATGTAGAAAAACGTGTGATATGTGTAGTCACAGAGACAAGTAACTAAGCCATGAAGGGGTTATATAATAATGGTGGCAGGTCCTTTATCATGATATTGATTTTATTCAATTTTTCAGGTGCATATTTCAAGTGAGGATTATGTTTGTCATTCCTGTTGGACTGCAGCGTGGAATGTGGAATGAAATTCACCGACCACCGCTCTGACTACTGCAGGAAAATTCGCCCAGCTTTTCTAGTCACAGACTTGTTTGTATTTGCTGTGGTTGCTCCTTACGAAGAGCAAGGTTTCATATGCTGCGAGGAGGTTCTCCTCAAGAAAATCAAATCAGAGATATTATTGCTCAGCAGATGACTTAAAGACAGGTAAAAAAAGCTTTTTTAAATGGTTTTTGAATACACATACACAGCAATTCTAGTCATAATTCATGAAATCACTTATCCAGTTCCACTAATCAAACATTGTATTGTATTTATAAATATGATTATACCTTACACTCGGAGCTGGTGGGGGGTAAACGTTCTCGAGTGGCGACAACGTACCGGGAAGCGAGTATAGGGTCATCCCTCTACAAGGTGGACTGATGACTTTCTTGAGGTCACGGATGTAAGTGGATAAGGACCGGTAAATGTCGCTTATCACAAAGTAGGCCTATGTTCAGAAATGGATGTTTCCCGGCTGATGATGATAATGATTGAAAGAGTTTCAGTTTAATTAAAGTATGCTGTATTTTTTCAGGTGCAGAACTCTGATCGTGTCTGTCATCCTTGCTGGCAGATAAGTGTCAGAGCAGCTGCACGTGCAACATCAGATGTACACTCCGTCACTTCTGGTTCTCAATCAGCGGAGCCCTCAAGTACTCCTTCGGTAGAGACTGAAAGCACTCGTTTATCTGAGGCATCATCTTAAGTCGGTGCAGTACCTACGATTGTGTTGCCCAATTATGTTAGAGCCCCTGACACTCAAAGACGCTGCTGTTTTCCTGGATTTAGCAGCTCTAATGTTCCCCCTTCCATAAGAATGCGACTATTTTGCGATAGTATTGCGGTATTAAGTCCATTTTCAGGTTTGATGATCACAATTGATAAAACTATGCTATTTTCCCATTAATTGGTATGAATCAATAGTTAATGGTATAGTAAAAAGTCTTTGTTAAAAAATAAATAAATATTTTTAGTAACTATAGAAATATGGTTTTATTTCTTAACGGCGAGTTATTTTGTTAACCGATATTGGCCAAAAGGAGTTGATAACAATACATACGAGGGGCATACCGAAATGATCGGGAATATAAAACAATACATACAGGAAATAACTAAATTTATTTTTATTGCTTTTCGAAGTATTCTCCGTTGCAGTTAATGCACTTTTGCATTCGTTCGAACCAATTATTATAGCAGCAATTCCAGTCCGAAGTTGACATGGTCAAAATCGTCGATTTGTATGCTTCCACTGCTTCTTCTGGACCTTGAAACCGCTGACCACGCAATAAATCTTTGATTCTAGGGAATGTAAAGTAATCATTGGGACTCAGATCAGGGCTGTATGGAGGATGATCCATTAATTCAACGTTTTCCTGCTTCAAAAACTCGCTTGTTTTCTGAGCGGTGTGAGAGCTCGCATTATCGTGATGGAGGATTATGCGTCGTTTCGGGTTACCTCTACGGAGTTCGGATATCATCTGTGGCAAACAAACCGTTGTATACCAATCAGCGGTAACCGTTCTCCGTTCCTCTAAGGGAACTGTGACTACATGTCCTGTTTTCGCGACAAACGAAGCGACCATTTTCTTCGATACGCTGCGAGAGCGGACAACTTTTGTTGGCTTGATCTCACCTGCGAAGACCCAGACAGCCGACTGATGCTTTCTTTCTGGCTCATATGAATAGATCCATGATTCATCACCAGAGACAATGTTATAAACTGCTTTTGACTTTCCTCCGTTGAAGCGTTGCAGAGTAGACCGGCACCAATTGACACGAGCCGCCTTTTGCTCTTCGGACAAATTATGGGGCACCCAGCGGGAAACTAGCTTTCTCACTCCCAGTTCACCATGTAAAACAGTTTGTATCGCAGTCATACCTATCCCTAAAGTAGCCCGAATCTGCTCATATGTAATATGTCGGTCATCCTGTATCATTCGGCGCACAACAGCGACATTTTCTGGTGTAACCGCTGTTTTTGGCCGGCCTGTGGAAGGTACGGTGCCAAGAGAAGCACGTCCACGCCGGAATTCAGAATACCAGCGATATATTGTCGTCTGGCTAGGCGCTTCACTCTTGTATATAGATATAAGCTCAGCGAGACATTGTCCCTGAGATAATCCTCGTCGAAAGTTGTAAAAAATTATGGCACGGAAACTTTCTCTTGTAAGCTCCATTTTTTTATCGACCTATCAATTTCAAACTGATATTGTTCTTTAAAAAAATTTTTTTTTTAATTCTGTCAATTGTATTCGATTTTCAACTAACCAATGTTTATTCATCAAAAAGAGTTTTTAATCTAATTAAATCGAAAGTACTCGATTACCGATCTTTTCGGTATGCCCCTCGTACTAACATTTTAAACACAGGTCAGGACTGGCCACTGAGGGCCGAGGTTACTATGAAGAGTGGGCATTGTCCTTTCGAATTCTGTAAGCGTGCAACGAACGCGTCAATGCAAGATAATGGTGAAAACTTAGTGAAGCGAATGTGACTTGATGTAGGTTGCGAGGTTTTTCCTTATAGAATACCATTGCTGGAATGATTTTCTAAACGGGAAAAAGTATGAATGATCACCGTGTCTTTTTACAGGAGAAGTTCGTACTTTTGAATAGTAAAATTATGTACGTTTGGTTAGCTGTGCCATGCTAGGCAGCCTACCTAAATCTGCCACCAAACTGCAATGTTAATAGCACTCTTGTTCCGGCATGAAAGGTAGCACAGCCTGAGGCTTCTAGGTAGTAGGTAACGACGAGCGAGAATAAGTGGCTTACCACCAATGAACCCTATTACTGGCTGAAAATCGATGTCGCAGCCGGATTTAAGTCTAGCTTCATAACTACTATACGAGTATGTATAAAATGTAGGGTCGGCTAGAATAGAAGATCTGATCACTATATCGGAGGTAGTGCGGCGCGGTCCCGTCCCGCTTCAGCCCCTAGCTGGGGAAACGTAGCTGACTGGACAAGAGCAGGGACAAGTTCCTAGGGCTCCTCGACTTGAACTCGAGGTGGTTTTCGTTGCTGGCATCCCACGGCACCCGGCTTCCCTTCATTAGGTATCTGTAGAAGATTTTCTCTTCGAAATAAAGATTGGGATACAGTTTGGTGTATATCCTTGTAATATTTCCCTTGTGTAACTAAACTGAATGCTTGTGTATATTTAATTTAATCGTTTGCCGATTATTTACAACTCGTTCTATTTACTCTCAACAACAAAATTGAACGCTCAATCATTTTTGAATGCGCGTTTTATGCATACTGTGTTGATTGAGCAAAAACGTGCTCATAAATTTCATGAATAAAATATTGCGTCGTAGTTGTGTAAAGAACATAAATTGTATGTGAAACATGCCAATAATTAATTCGTGTTTCAATTATTACTCGACGTCGTTCGGATTTTTTAATTTTTCAGGCGATCTACTATTATGAGGTACACAATTGCTTTCAACTTAACTAACTTAACAAAGAAATAATTCGATGCCGTTTATTTGAAGCAATTTTTCTGTGTGAGAAGTTTCTTCTTTGCCATGTTGCCATTCTGCAAATCAATGTTGTGTTCGAGTAATTAAACTAAGAATTGAGAGTATATAACATGAAAAATATATTCGGCAGAAAATTAAATAACTCAGCTCTATAAACTCTTTGCTGTTTATAGAGCGAGAGCGAGAGAGAGTTTAAAATATTTGTATGCCTAATAGGTAAGAAATAGCGATTTATACCTTTATTCTACATCTTACTGTAACTTACCTATTTCTACAAATAAAGTACTTTGACTTTGACTTGCTGTGGACTCGATGCAACTCAAAGTTTAGATCGAATGTAATACCGAGCCCTCAAAACTCAAGGCTACGCTTCGAAGGTTCGAACACTGTTTCAAAATAGATAGCTACATTTAAATTCAAACATTGTTTAAAAAAATAGCCTTTCCTATTTTCGGACGTATCGTCCCATCCTAGTTGGTAAGGCAATATAAAGACAAGGTGTGTGTTTTTAAGGCTATTTTTAAACAGTGTTCGAATTGTAAATCTCGTAACAACAGATCATCGCGGCACCTGTTGTTCGACAGTGAGCCCGGAGGACATTCCTGTAATTTAAAATTTAATTTCGCTTTTCCGATACACAATATATGTGGAGTAATGAAACGTGAATTTCTGACCAGATTTGTTGATTCCAATCGGGGAGTGTACGTTCGGGAAATAGATCTAATGCACCAAAGTGTAACTTTACTTTTGTGTAGGTACTCGTAGCACATGACAACCCCATGTAACCGATTCTACGAGTACTTAAATAAATATAATATAAATGATCCTGGCTAACTCTGAGTTAGGGGAAACCAAGATAGACTAGACGCAGCCAACTTTCCTAATGTTAAAGGATCACACACATCACACCAAACACACTCCATCAACAGATGATATACATCATCATCCACAATACATTCATCGCACAAAGTCTAACTGGTTTCATGGAATATGTCCAAGAAAAATCCGAAAGAAAAAATCCGTACCTGAATGGGAGTATTAAACTAAAACAGAAAATTTAGATTTACAAATTAAATTGCATTTATTTACTAAGGATACAATTCAAAAGACATCTTCCAACGCATCTAACCAATTCTGAATCAGACAGTCCATCAAAGATGTATGTAACGTATGATTAATTGGAAACAATTTCTTTGTTATAGTCCAAGCACAATTGCAAAAGACCGGATACTTTTGTCATCATTCCAGATATTTTCAGGGTAATTGTAAAAATCCGGCATATATTAGTTCAGCGGATAAACGGAAAACGCTCAGGATTCGTCAGTCATGAGCACTGATTGGCTGATAATTGATTGACCATAGTTCATAAGTTCTAGTCGAAAAACAAACAAAATGGTGTATGGCATGCTTAATCTAGCCTAAAATACTAACATTAATTCAATTTCTTTTGTTGAGTTGAATTAACTAAAATAAAAAACTAATTCACACAACTTAGCACTTATACACTATAGTAGCACATCTCTATCAAGAGGCGCTGGAAACCAGACTTGAAAAGAAACCAACCAAAGTAAAGATGTTATAAATCTAGTGTAAGACTAGACAATCTGCGCTCAAATTTTCAATCGTCCTCAACCATCTAGAACTTTCGCAATGATTCTAAAAAGCTAGGATGCTAGAAACTTATCCTCTCCTTTGTAACATACCTATTATAGAATTATCGCAAATATTAGATTATTTTGAATATCCTTAAGCGTTTAAACTATACAGAATCACTTCATCTCTGGCCCGGGCCACATCCACTCCCACTATGAATCAGTTTAACAATAGATCTTGCATCAGAGTAAATCATATTATTGTCCCTATCAAACGCTATGCCGTATATACTTTTCGTGTCCCATAACTTTTGAAACTCCTGCGCATTAGAATCTATAAACAAACCAACATTAGTACAAACGTACAGTTTCGCCTCATCGTCTTCTGAAATCTGTCTGACAGTTATCAATTCATTCAAAACCTCGGCTTTCGTCTCACCATTATTGAACTTGTAAATACCAGTTCTATTCGAGAAGTAAATAACGTTTTTCTTGCTTATATAAAACTGATCAACTTCGAAGCTCTCGAATTCCTTTACCAACGAAAATATTTCCCCGTTTTCTATGTACAGCTTCTGGTTTGGATAGCTCATGTAGAAGAGCTTTCGTTTGAAGAATAAACTCCATATGTTCTTTCCTTTCTCCTTGTATTCTTCTGCGTTCTTAGATACCATACTGTATTGGTATATACCATCGCTACCGCCAAGGTAGACGATATCATTGTCTTGGTCTATAGCTAGGGCGCATCCTCCTTGAATCCCGGGGACTGTGTGATATTCTTTCGTTCTTATATTAAGGTAACCTATTTGGAAGTCCATGTCAGAATACGTTTCTGGTAGAGAATACGTGAAAAATAGAGTATTTGTAGATTTGTGTACGTTCAAATTGTAAGGTTTACCAATACCGAAGTCCCAGAGAATGTATTTTTCGTACCATTGGCCTCCTACGCTTATTTTATTGCATTTCGGTGTGTATTGCATTTGCATCGCCCTCCCTGTTGCAACGATTGTAACCAATATGTAAATGTTTACGGCCATTTTGTTTGGTATCTGGAAAGATAATTAATAAAATCATGTTAGACATATTCCTGGGCTACGCAGCGAGAATTTGTCGTCAGGCACTACGAAGGTCAAAAGTAAAACTGTTCTAAATCCTACTAATATTATAAGTGTGAAAGTTTGGATGTTTGTGACGCTTTCACAGAAAAACTACTGAATGGATTTGAATGAAACTTTACAATAACATAGCTTATACATCAGAATAACATTTAGGCTATAATTTCTAAAGACATACTGTGTGAATTGTCCAAAATCACACTTAGAATATTAGTGGGATTACATGGGCAATTTTGGCATAACAAAAACGCGTTGCCTAGCAACCGACCATAGAATATGTAAATTTGTATATGCAAACTTTCGCGTTTATAATATTGGTGTGAAGACTATTAGAATGCACTACGTCAGATATTGACATTTATTTTGTTTCTTTAAATTATTAGACTACGTAACAGAATAAACACTATTTTGTACCTTATGCTGTATAATAATTTGTCATATACGTCACCTGTGCCTATCGAACAAGTAGAATACATCCTGAAATACACGCGGACAAAGTCGCGGGCGGAAGCTAGTATTCTATATAAATTTTAGATGGTTCTTTAAATGAGAGAAAACTTTAATTTATATCACACAATATATTTACTGCTCAGAAATCGACAGAAGTCAACGAGGAATAAATGATTGAAAAGAAGAAAGAAATTTTTCAAAGCTTCTTCCAAATCCAAAGTTATGACTTGAGCAAGCACAAGGCGTTATTAATTATTGTAAAACGACTGTAACTACAAACACCAATTTTTTAATTTATCTGGAGGTGAGCCCAGAATTCATTTCAAATGTTAATAAAATACTTGAGCTGAGAAATGATAATAATATAGAGGTTATGTACAAAACTTAAAACTCTTATTTTTATTTAAGAAACTTTTTTATTTATCAAACTTTTATTTTTATTTAAGAAAAATTAAGTCGTGCCAAAATTACCCTTAATAATAATTGTTATTCTGATAATTCTATAAATGTTAGTAAATGTAAACATAATTGGCGAGGGCACTGCCGTGCCCCTCGATGATGAATAAATAATACAAAATCCTACAAATCCCAAGTAAATTTAAAGCTGCGACTATACTTGTAGTACTCCTGACACTCTGATAATCGGATATACTGACTGACCGTATGAAATTGTAAAAGTTGGAAGGGATAAAATTATATTTGAGTAATAAATTTGAAGTTCCACTAAATCGAGACGAAAATTGTGTATCATAAAACTAGTCAATAAATAAATATTAAAAGTAAACAAGAAATACATACCAAATCATTTATTAATTAACAGTAGGTACCCAACTTATACAGTTTACTTCTAATTAGCAAATAAGACATCTTGCTGCGGCGAGTTATGAAATTAAAGTGGCAATATTATGATCTGGACAAACCTGAGTATCGCATCGCAATCCAATCATATTACAGTTTTGATCTGCCAGGTATTGTATTGATGGATGGAAAAAGAACTGCCATAAACATAATATAAAACGCTCGTGTCTTTTAGATGAATACTGGGAAAGATCGATTGTGGATTCGATCTTTGAATTGGGGCCTTTCTACATTTGATTTCATTTCACGTTGTTAGTATTTGCAATTAATGTGTTACAATAATTTAGCCATACTTCCAGTTAAAAGAGGACATACTCTCTCGATGCTTGACGAGGGCATTATAACATAAATCACTATTTTTACTTGGAACCAATTTGTAAATAGAATCAATATCAGAGAAAACAACTTGATCCTTTTCGTCAAAAGTGAGCCCGTAGGCATCATCTATATTTGCAACAATCTTAACGTTATACATCGATTTATCTTCCATATATATTCCGTCACTTGCCAAGAAATATACATCCCCATAGGCGTCATCTGCTATCTGTCTCACTACGATATCTTCACTCAAAGACGCAGCCATATTGAAGAGCTTCACAACTTTAAACAGAGCCGTTTTATTACTGAAGTAAACATCGAAATTCTTCGCCAAAAAGAAATGATCTATCTCTATTTTCGAAGCCTCTGCCACCGGCACAAATTTTTCAGCGCTACCGTCATAAATATGAAGCTTCTGCGTAGGATATTCTATGTAGTAAAACTTTCTTCTGATGAAGATCTCCCAAATGGATGTGCCTTTAGCGCCGAACATTTGAGCTTTCTTATCGGCGAAATTGTACGTGTAAATTCCATCGTGTCCTCCAAAGTAAACATCATCGTTTCCTGAATCATAACCAATGGCGTATCCTCCGCTTATACCAGGAACTCTCCTACAAACTTGCTTAGCTAGGTCACAGGCGTTGATAACAAAGTCAATATTGTCATCTTCTCCTACAGTCTGACTGAAGAATAGAGTACCAGAAAACTTGTGCATCATCAGATTTGTCGGTTTCCCTAAACCCTTGAATAAGAGCTTCTTATCGTAATATACATCATCAAATATCAGCCCGTTGCACGTTATTTTCTGTTTTCTTTTGTATTGAGATGCTACTGATATTAAATTTATCATCAGAATCAGACTTATGATCCTCATTTTGGTCATCAAAATAATTTTCATCAAATCTATCAGTTCTTTCTGTTACTTAATTTCGTTCGGTACTGCTATAGTTATTTGTTCTTTATAAATATAAATCACAGTTTGGTGCTTTAGCTTCGTATGCTTTCTTTAAAGGCCGGCCAGGTCGTGTGTGTTTTTCGTTATTTCTCCTCTACTCCTATCTTGTACATTATTGATTCTATTATTTCTTCCAGGTCGTATATTAATTCAATATTGTCACGAAAAATTACTTTCAAAATCACACCAATGAAATCCAGTATATTATATGAGAGAGTCTATGCTAATGATATTAATCACGAAATAAACCACAATATACGTATGAATCGTAATTTATAATTAAACTTATTTACTGTTTGTTATAATATATCGCATACTTGGTGTCTTTTGTTAAATAAAACATAGCGCAATATTCTTCTTTTATAAATAACTATATACAATTATGGTTCGTCTGGTTGTAGTCCACTATAGAACATGGGTCTTCGTCATTAGATCACCATGTCCTGTCGCTTGCCAGACAGACTGGTGATCGCATTGAGTTTGTAGTGGTACACAAATGAACACTACGCTGCCCAGGGTTCCTCGGTGTCTTCCCTTTTATAGCTAGCAAAGTAGACCGATACCGACCTCCGGTAAAAAACCCGGGACCTTTGAAATGTAAATTCAAGCGTGTAGCCACTAATCGACGGTGTCGCCGACAGGCGATATGGTAGGGCAGCAGAAATTATTTGTAAACAATTATTCCCTAAGAATTATTTAAAAAAATATACGTGTAAAGTCGAGGGCATATGCTTGTTCAAATGTAAAATGTAAACAAAGTAATACTTATCGTTCCCATGTGAAGATCACAGTCAAAACATTATTGTTTCTCATCTTGAATATCACAAACAACACTGCGTATATTAAGGAATCTTATTAATTTTCAACCGACTTTAAAAAAATTAGGTTCTCAATTCAACTGTATGTATGTTACGCGATACCTCCGCCAATTGTGAAGCGATTTTGATGGTTCTTTTTTTGTTTGATAGAACATACTTAAGACGCTACTGAAGCAAACTCTCCGTAGAATAGTAGGTATTTCAATATGTTATTGCTGTCGCGATTCGGTACGCACACATACAGCCTTTCACATGCTTTCACTCACACACAAAACGCTGCATAACATCCCAACGTGGCCCCTGCCGCGCATAGACGCTACCCCTCCGCCTGGGCTAGAGTGTATTTTTCAAAATTATAATAAACTTGACGTGAGCGTGCGTCAACCCTTTTTTACGTTTTGAGAAATTATTGTTCGCATATTGGTTTAGTCTCGACATACTGTGGTTGTATTTGATATAATTGACTAGTAAGTACCTATCACATATAAATACAATATGGCGTTGCAATTTTAGGGTTCTACAGTCAACAAAGAAACCTTTTAGTTTCACCATATCCGAACGTTCGTCTTCCAACGATACTTTAGGTGACCTAGAGGTGTTTTATTACCTAGAGTGCTAGAGTCTAAGGACTAACAAGTTAAAGCGTTCAAAAAGAACTAGAAACCGACTTCAACTGCCCTAACAGTCTACTTTTATTAAGAAATTTTTAAGATGTATATCGCTTTCTCATGGATTCCATTCTAAGAACCGGACCAAATTGAAATGGGACCACATGGAAAGCATCAGCTTTCAAATAAGAAAGAATCATCCAAATCGGTTCACCCAGTGAAAATCTCTTGAGGTAAAAAACATTTAACTAATACACATTTAACATTCCCAGTCTCAAAAACTACTGAACCGATTTTGATGAAACTTGCAGTCTTCCCTAAGTTTTACAATACCTAGGTAAACAAAAAAGGGATTATTTAAATCGAACTTGTAGTTCCGGATATATTATGCGAGGACAAACAAACATACACTTTAGAAATTTGGCACACTTCTTTAGAAGCTGGTATAGACTAACATATATGAAAACTGGGCAGTTCTGGAAATATTACATACATACAGGTCGCATTGATAACCTCTTTTTTGAAGTCGGTTAAAAAACTGTAATTTCACGACACCTCACACAATAGAATAGACGAGTTAAAAAATCCCGTCTTAAGTGTATTAGATGTATAACTGGGAAAAAATATTTCAAGTTTTTATTTGTCGACATGAATAATAATATCGTCGAAAGCTATCGTATTTCCTACTGTCATACTTCATATACTATACTATTATATTTTAAGTACCTCAAAAGGAAAAAAAGAATCCTTATAGGATCACTGTGATATCGAATACTCAAGTCTGCTGTCCCTTAGATCTGTCAAATAATGAAACTTATAGGTCAACGCAATAAAAAGATATAGCTGTATTTTAGACCATTTCCGTACAAGATGCAATGAACCCAAAATCTATAGGGTATTTCCCGTTGACCTAATGTCTTGAAATTTGGCAAGAAGAAACGATTTACAGCACAACCATAGGAATAAATCTGAATTTTTTAATTGTAACACAGTAAAATTGATTTTTTAATGTTTACAAACTTAACTTCGTAGTATGTAATTTAGCTTAGAATTTCATTTTCGGCAGAGCATTGTTGGGTGCATATTACCGTACCTATTATTTATGATTTTCAGTATGTCATTAATTCATATTCTGTACGGAATCCTCGGTGCACGAGTCCGACTTGCACTTGACCGGTTTTTGAGTTGTCGGAGAGCCATTTCAAGCTCTTGCTGGCTGATCTCCGGGATATCTTCAGTAAAGTGTCGGGTCATGTAGTCTCCGTAGCGATTTGTACAGCTGTCCATATAACTTCTCGTTCTCTCTCAAAACTTTCAATAATAATAAATAACAAATAATCATAAAAAAGTTATAAATAAACGTATGTCCATGCAATAAATGTTATGTTTTTTCGGTGTTTTTTCTGTTTAGATATTTTACAGTGGTACGGAACCCTTTGTATGCGAGTCCGACTCGAACTTTAGCATTTTAAAAAATATTTGAAAAATAAGTCACTTATTCATAAATCATATTTAATTATTCAAACGTAACAAAACTTGAAATCATTTTAATTTTAGTGTTTACCGCAACAACTCTAAGAATTTCAAGGAAAAATATTCTGTTCTAGAGATAATATAAATTTCCTTACTATTATTTGTCTTTATATTTGTTTATTTAGATCAATCTAAACATTAAAACTAAGAGGTAAAACCATTATAGGTCGATAAAGAGGTAACTATCGATATATTTTTACCACAATTAGTCGAAAAAATCGATAAAGCTTATTTACATCACTAATGCATGCTGACTTTATTATTATACATATAATACACAGTATATAGTTGTGATATAGTATACCCTGCCTCCCGAACCGAACTGTGCGAGAAGGACAGTTGAAGCTTTTTTTGGTATTTGCCTAGTTTTGCCGTGAAATTAAGGGTTTGGAATATAGCTGTTTTCTCAACGAAACGTTAGCCAAATTCAATCATTATGATCTTATTCTCTTTATAAAAGAATAATCTAGGTCCGTTGGTTTTGCTTTTTCTGAAAATGTTACGTTTACTCTAAATAATGAGTATCATAACTTGAAAGAAATTTTTTCTGAAATTTTGAGTTTTGAGGTGCCCATAATTCTAATTGTAGACAAAATATTGAAAAAAGCAAAACCAACGGACTTAGTTTTCGGTAAGATCTTGCATGTGTCCAAAAATCGTCACAAATCGTGGAGGTTTAGGGGTAGCAAATAGCTATGCCTTTTTGTATGAAATTTTTTACCTGCTGTTCTCTCTTAAGAGGTGGTCCCATATAAATCTTATCGAAATTGATTGAGCGCTTTTTGAGAGAATCAACAAAGATAAAATATGTATCCAGATAATTATACCTCCAAGGGCAGTTGAAGTCGGTTTTTAGTTCTTTTTAAACACGATTATTTGTAACCGCCTGTTTGGCCTAGTGGCTGCACAATTGGACTCACAATCAGCAGGTCGCAGGTTCTAATCCCAGCTAGGATCCACTTGAGCACAAAAATATGTAAATACTTTTGTACCGTGTGTGTATTCAGCATTAATTGACATTTCCTCGACGCACTGCATTTGAACGAGATGAATGTGATGTGGTACAAAAGTGGGTACATATTGTTGAACTCGATTCTACAGCTCGAGAACCTTTACCCCCCACCGGTTATCGGTTCTTCGAGGGATATGGCCTGCCCATTGCCACTTCAGCTCACTGAGTTATGTCGGTGACCTTCGTTCGTCTACGGATTTCCTCATTCCGGATTTTATCACGTAGAGAAACTCCGAGCATAGCTCGTTCCATTGCGCACTGAGTGACTTTGAGCTTGTTTATTCGGCCCACAGTAAAGGGCCACGTTTCGGTTCTGTATGTCATCACTGACAACACGCACTGATTAAAGACTTTTGTCTTTAGATGCTGATGTATTTC
This sequence comes from Carcina quercana, assembly GCA_910589575.2. Taxonomy (NCBI): domain Eukaryota; kingdom Metazoa; phylum Arthropoda; class Insecta; order Lepidoptera; family Depressariidae; genus Carcina; species Carcina quercana. The sequence continues at coordinate 9,033,313 of OU342447.1, read as the reverse complement.
GTACGAGAAGATGCCGCTAACTTCCCGAACGCTGCCCAGCCCAGTTGGTGCTATCGATTAAATATAAATAATTTGAAATTAACACTTCAAATAGTTTATTTAAAAAAACTTGAGAGGTGTCAAGGGACACCCGGGTGGAACGAAGTTCCTTTCGATTAATTAGTGAAGGAATTGTAATAAAATTTTACAAATTTTCAATAAGGTTTGAACGGATTTTTAACATTATATTTTAAATATGGTGTTGTAGGTTTTTTCATTAGATTTTTTATGTACGTGATACGTTTTGTTTTTAGCGACATCTGTCATTGAGTAGCGGCAACTAATCAGAGCCATCTGTCGTCACATAGCTGTACTGTTGGTATCGTCTTACTACTACGTACGTCGTACTGACAGATGACGCTAACTTACTATAGCAAAAAGTGTCGTGACTACTTTTCGTAAGAATTTTTTCCGTCTAGCCCCCTTTCACAACGCGCGATAAGGAACTTGTTATACACAGTATGTATTGTCAGCCTAATGAATAAGATAAAATACAAACAAGCGAAGGCAATTTGGGTAACATGAAAACTGACTAAAAACATTTATGTCTTTTATAATAAAACATTCATAACACTAAAATGAGAGCTGTCCGGCGCACGCTCTAATTGTACAAAAACATGTTTCACCTGACTGTTTACTACGACTAACATAATGTCGCAGACAGCGTGAACATTTTGTATACATTTACTCACACATTATCTTTTCTGGCGAATACAACTTACACGCACTCAAACACTCCAATAACAATTCTGTCATAATCATGATTGGCTTTTTGTTTTGTTTTTATCACTAATTTGTCTGTAGGGACATAAAAATTATTTGTGCAACAGGAAGGTAGACCTCTGTAACACAGGCTTTGCCTACAACAGAGGTCATTGAATATTTAATAATGTAATAAAATTATTAAATTGAAAAACGTATTATTAGCTGATTGTCGAATAAACTTTAATTATTATTATAACACATAAGTCTTCAATTCAATGACAACTATGGTAAGAGACCATGAGAAGCTATGCCAGATATTTTATATTTTAGTACCTTAGCCACAGGTTTAGCCAAGTCATACATTCATCCTATACACAACAATTTCATCCAAATTCCCACTTCATTTATTTTCATATCGATAATGATAACGTTTATTTGTATGATGTCAGAAAGTTTTGGTCTCTTACATTCTATCTTTAGAGGCATCATCATCAACCGGGAAACGTCCACTGCTGGACATAGGTCTCCCTCATGTTACGCCACATCGACTGATCCCGAGCCATCTGCATCCAGCGACTCCCTGCGACTCTAACCAGGTCGTCGGTCCATCTAGTAGGGGGACGGCCCGGTAGACGTTTCCCGGTACATGATCGCCACTCGAGAACCTTTACTCCCCACCGGTTGTCGGTTCTTCGAGCGATGTGTCCTGCCCATTGCCACTTCAGCTCACTGACTCGTCGAGCTATGTCGGTGACCTTCGTTCGTCTACGGATTTCCTCATTCCGGACCTTATCACTTAGATAAATTCCGTGCAATATCTCGTTCCATTGCTCGCTGAGTGACTTTGAGCTTGTTTATTCGTCTCACAGTAAAGGACCACGGTTTCGTTTCGGTTCCGTATGTCATCACTGGCAACACGCGCTGATTAAAGACTTTAGAGGCATGCAATATTTTAAATAGTTGAATATCTTAACAGCATGTCTTAATTTAATGTAACTATTTAAACACATAACTAAGAATTGTAGAGTAGTTCGCTCTACATGTTTGCGTCTTCTTGGATGCGTGCACTGGCAACTTGTTGCCTCGACTTCGAACCAATCATCATTAAATTCATTGTTTATGGCATGAAAAGTTACATGGTAAACCTCTCTATTTTGATTAAGGGAACAATTCCTTAAGTCTAAGTTAATTTAATCGAGTGCCAACAGCTATTTTCCAGACTAACGCGAACTGGCTACATTCCCGCTTACTTTTATGGGAGATCATGGCCAATCATAATCGTCACCTGGGAAACGTCCACTGCTGGACATAAGCCTCCTCCATGGTATGCCACATTGACCGCTCTCGAGCCACTTGCATCCAGCTACTCCCGCGACCTGTAGGTCGTCAGTCCCGTTGTCATGGCCAAGCGATGCTCTGATTCTTAGTATATTTAAATTTTAAACGACTTTAAGATGAGGTACACGTTATTTTTTTTGCGTTTACTCATCTTTTATGGAAGCTACACATATCAAATTTAGGAATTGAAAATTATAGGGTTTTAACGAGTAAACTTTATAATTAAAACATGATTTGTGAAATTTTTATGATAACGTTTATGATAATGTTCATTAACACATCTTCAAAAACATGTTTTGCGTTACATCACCGTATTGTGAAGAGATTTACTTTCATATATATTTGTAGGTAAACTCAATACCTAGTAAAGATTAGAATGATTTTCTCCTACACGAACCGTTTTTTTTTTAATAAATTCACTATCGTGTTTTGGCGCTTACGTTATTTTACTCCGGGCAGCATTTCCTACTTCCACAGTGAGAACGGATGAAGTGCTATCACTGTCTTGCATATGTAACTTACGGTAAGATATTTCTGAGTCTTACCTCGGCTTAAGTTTAGATACTAATTTTCAATTTTTTTAAATTTTTAGATATTAATCATGATAGTTTGTTAGATTTTAAGAAAAAAATTCAAAATTTCTATTTTAAATCCCAAGTGTACATTAATTCAACAGTACAAAGTAACATTATAATTTTATATTTCTGTACTTCTATTTTTGACTGTCATTCTTTTTAACGTGAATTTTTGTGTAATCTGTGGATACCTATAATTAAGTTAACATTTTTAGTAATTAGTTATGTAAGTTTGTATTATGTATGTATTTGGAATGTAACTTGTTGGTGTCTCTAAATAAATAAATAAAAAATTATGAGGTACCTGTCAACGCGCCTGCGCTTCTTTGCGAATACTTGCTACGTCTGCGTGTATTCCCTTAGTCTACAAAAATGCATTCGGAATCATCCGCGCTGCACTCTCCTAATTCTCAGTGCACTCGTCGGCTAATTTGTTTAATAACACTTTTTAAGCTGGACCAGACGTGTTTTAGGTTTGTGCATATGATAAGGTAACGACTTGGTGTGCGAGCGAGCGGGTTGGAAAATCGCTTTTAGTCAAATCAAGAAGAGTACATTCCTATGTCGTGTCTCATGACGAGGTAAAGAAAATGACGGGAAAATATAATACTGGCGGAAACTTCAACCAATAAGATTGGTTGGCAAATGAATCAAATCAAACCAACTCAGCAAAGTCATTTTAAACTTACATTTATTTGTTATCGTTTTTGCAATTTATTATCAACTAGCGGTGAGTCTTACAAACTGAAAACCCTCGCGGGTTCCCCGTGGCGCAAGCATACGCTGATTTGTTTTTGTAGCTGCAACCTATAGTTATTTAGATTCGATTTTTAACTATAAATCTATCAGTAAGTAATAAAATGATATATCTATCTATCACGTATACTGAATTCTGAACTACTTCTTGTCTATTGTATAAATGAAACTATGTATTGTATTCTCAACTATTATTTTTCTCTTTTGTTGTCCTATTTATGTTATTTTTTATAATTTCTTCGATGCTATTATTTATTTATTTGAATCTAGATTCAATATTATTTAAGTATTTAGATTATTTATTAGTAAGTATATATAATTGATACAAAAGCCATATGTGGAGCTTATCAATGGCTGTTAGTCGTTTATTTTTCACTCTATGCTCTGTATTGATAGCTATAAGCCACCTAAGAAAAATAAATATATGTATCTAATTTTATATTGTAAAAGTTACTACTCCACCAAACCAATTACTCTAGTGACAGGAATGCCCGCACCGTGGGCGACAAAACCACATACCTGTCATGTGCCTTTGTTTGGGTGGAGTGGTAGAAATACAGTTTTAGATACAGATTACACTTGTTATTTAAAATGAAATGAAGTCAATAGTACAAAACGAGATATATACATTTCAAAATTAACCCTGGCTTATGTACCTTTTAGGTAAATACGGAAATATAAAAATTATCAAAGCAACGCCGCAGGACCTGTATTTTCACTTAAACTTTTTCATTCCATTATCGTTAAGTTACCATTTGAAAATTGAGTTTATTTTATTTTCTAGAAATACAATGCAATACTGAGCTACGTTATGATCTTATTGAGGTAATTACCGTATATCATTTTTCTGCGTGAAACTAAAACTCAACCTTATTTCAAATTATATTGCCAACACCAGAGATGAATGATTAACAATTAACGCGTTCAAAAAGAACTAAAAACCGACTTCAATTGACTTAAAAATGTGGTTTTTGTTGATAAATCAATATCGATAAAATTTATATGGGACTACCTCTGTAGTATGCTCTACCAAACAAAATAAGAATTATCAAAATCGGTTCACTATTGGCGGAGTTATCGCGTAACACACATACAAAAAAAACATACGCGTCGAATTGAGAACCTCCTCCCTTTTTTAATTAGTAAAAGTAAAAAAAGTAAAATAGTAAAAAAATAATTTACTGCCCAAAACTACACCAGTGATTAATGCATTAACATACAAAACAACAACAGTCATACAAAATTATTGATCAGCCAGCGATTACAATAGGACTGTAAGTCCTGTAGCATAAGCACTGGCTAGCACGTTGATACAGCCGACAGACATTCAATTTTAAACATTTATTTAAAGAAAAAAGAATTGTTGGTGTGTGTGTGTGTGTTATGAAACAGGATGTAGAAGCGCCTCCGTGTCGTCGTAGCCCAGGGAAAGAAGCCACGAGAGTACTAGTGACTTGGTTTCATATTAAGATTTTTGGTTTTGGAATTCGGTTGAAATAAACCGAAAAATTGCGTCAAGCTACTTTTAATTACACGATTTCGAAAATCGCTACCCGCTGCGCTCAAGACTACAATGCAACCTTAACAGAATTAACCCATATCAGAAGCGGAACGAGTCATATAACCGTGTAAAGGATAAAACAACACTAGGACAGTACTTAATGTACGCATTAAGTCCACCTTTGCGATTTAGCCGGGTTGTAATTACAAAGCCAAACTCGTTGCAGCTTGCACGGATATTACTCGACTACGATAATTAATAGGAGTTGTGGTTAGCTAGGTTCTGTTTATCCTTTTGAGTTACGGAACCCTTAAAAAGGCATTTTTATGATTGTATATTTACTGTGGGACGAATAAACAAGCTCAAAGTCACTCAGCGAGCAATGGAACGAGCTATGCTCGGAATTTCTCTACGTGATAAGGTCCGGAATGAGGAAATCCGTAGACGAACGAAGGTCACCGACATAGCTCGACGAGTCAGTGAGCTGAAGTGGCAATGGGCAGGCCACATCGCTCGAAGAACCGATAACCGGTGGGGAGTAAAGGTTCTCGAGTGGCGACCACGTACCGGGAAACGTCTACCAGGCCGTCCCCTTACTAGATGGACCGACGACCTGGTTAGAGTCGCGGGGAGTTGCTGGATGCAGGTGGCTCGGGACCGGTCGATGTGGCGTACCATGAGGGAGGCCTATGTCCAGCAGTGGACGTTTCCCGGCTGATGATGATGATGATTGTATATTCATTTTTATAAAAGCCAATTGTTTTTTAAGAAACTTCAACATGTCGGAAATGAAACTCCTAAACGCCTCACTGAATCAAGTGCGCGTTTCCGTGAGTGGCCTAAATGAACAGAATCCCATCGTCTGCAGTTTCAGAACGGATTCATTAACTCAGTTACAAAAGAAAATGTCCGGCCATCTTGTTTTGTCTCAAATGAAACGGCCTATGAGATTAGGGCGCCGACAGACTACGCGACGTTTTAAAAAAGTAAATGGGCGAATATTGGCTGAGCTTAACAGTTGGATAAACTGTATGTAGTAGCGGCTTTGACTTCCAACAGGGTATTTATTGATCTACGATTTGGTTGGCGGTTAGAGCAAGCTTCAAGTGCCTTAATAACTTGAGGCTTAAATAATATTAATCGTCGTCGTGGCCTCGTGGCTACACACTTTGGTCCCGGTTTGATTGGTGGCAGGACATTTGCTATGTCCGCCTGGCTAGCCACGACCCTGTTACTCAAGTTGGCAGCCAAACAGCAGTGTTAATAGCTCTGTCGTATTCCGGAATGAAAGGTAGCAGCTCATTGGCTTGAGGGTTCAGGGTTCGCAGCGCACGCTTGCCTTCAGCAGTCAGCCTTATGGTCACTTACCATCATGAGAGGAAGGATAAGTGCAAACCCATCATAGACCAAAGAAATAAATAGTTTTTCATTTTAATTTACAAAATCGCATGTTTGGAAAGCCCCTACGCCAAAGCACTTGAAATCAAAGATGGCGGCCGAAAGACAAAGGCGCGAGTCGCGAGGCGGTATGAAGCGGAAATTTTACCTCTCGCATAATGGTTTCCATTTCCACTTGTCAAATGTCGGGTTATGAATACTAAATTGGCTGAGTTTCTTTAATAACAAAAATAATATAGTTGAAGGCTTTTGTTTTTTTGGAATTCAATTAGTTTTGATTGAAAGTTGTACCTCTAGATATGCAGTGAAAAGTCATGTCTTTCCGGCTGTGATAAGAAAAGTTAAGGGTGGATAGGTCGTCTGTGTAACACTCAAATCTTAATTCGATCACCAAGCCACCTGCCAAACGATACAATTGCAGTATAGTATTACATATTCGTGACGATATGTGCTTAGTGCTCAGCAGTTAACTTTTAACAAAGAAACCGTAACGTTTCATTATCAACAGCCTATATATGTCCCTCCTGTAGGGGCTCAGGCCTACAGTCCACCACGCGGGGCCAGTGCGGATTAGAAGACCACACACTCCTTTAAATTTCTTCTCAGGAGTGTGTAGGTTTCCTCACGATGTTTTCCTTCACCGAAAAGCCAATGCTAATGATTCTTATCATTCGTACATACATTCCAAATAACAAATTGTAACTCATTGGTACGAGTCAGGATCGAATCCAGAACTCAATTGTTCAAGGGCTAACGCTCTACCCAACCAAGCTACCATGGCTGCTATTCCACGGTCTTCTCAAGTAATGGTAAATTATTATAAGACCGCTGCTAAAGCGAAATTTTGGGCTATCACAAAGTAATTAGTGTGATCTGACTCTACTTCTGAGATAGCAGCAGTCGACGCTTTTCATCAGCAAGTACATTTAGCATGATAGGGTTAACGCAATACCAAAGCTACATCCAAAAAACTTTATCGTAGGTGGCTTCTAGATGTTCAGGTGTTGGAGGAGCGGTAAGTGAACTCCCAGACTAACACACCCACATACACACCCACACACACACGCGCGCGCACGCACACACACACACAGCCTCTAACTACACATATTATTCGCACACACTTATATTACACAACTCATCACCTAACTTCTAATCTATTTCCCTGCACACAGTTCCAGGACTAATAATAATAGACATTAACAGGCCAGTCTTGCCATAAATTGTATTATAAATACTATATCACAATGTAAAATGCGTGGGCTGAAAAGCAGGTCTGCCGGCGGCTTGCCAACAGTAGACCTAAGCCCATCCGCCGTTTTGTTCCGATTAGCTATTAAGATTTACCTATAGATACATATACCATGTAATATGGAGGAACAAATAAAAGTATTTTTATTTATTTTTTATTATTATTTATCTAGTAAAGAAAAATGTTCGGCTGCAGCGATGACATGCTAGTAGCTAGGCAGGCGGCCGGGACTTCCGAACAGAGTCGTATAACTTCTCGTGCGACCTCATTCCTGAAATGTTAGCTAAAATTCAAATCTACATCCTGTGGTGTGTTTTGTACAATAAAAATAAATGAATCGCTTCTCTTAATTTGGTACATTGTCCCAAGGAAGCTGCTCATTATATTTTTCCACGTGTTTACAATTGTTTGTTTTCACTCAAGCCTTACTTTGATCTGGTAAACGAAAGAAAAGTGCGTGTAACGAAAATGTATCCATTTTCAATGCTTGTACAATGTATGTACACACGATTGAAACGTGATTTACTTTATATAAACACCGAAGAAACTTTTTCTGTTTAAGTTTCTAAATGTGTTCAGTGGAAAACTTGTCTGTAATTTTCTTCTTTCAATTCAATCCCAAACAATTTATTCTTCGTAAAAACCAGGCGACCAGAACCTAAAAGAAGGTACATTGGTTTATTTTTGTCCGGGTAAATAAAAGATTAATACTATTAAGCGAACAGTTCTTGAATAGCGAGTCAAATTTATTTATTGTCAACAAGAATAGTTCCCGTGGGATGAATGAAGAAGTCAGCGGCGACAAATCGGGGGAAAAATACTAGTTTTGAATTAATCAACATTATTATTTTGACCGGGTTCGAATCCAGCCGTGTACCTATGAGTTGTTTTTCAATTCAAGTACATTATCCGATTGCTTAACGGTGAAGGAAAACATCGTGAGGAAACCTGCATGTCTTGAACAGGCATGTGAAGTCCGCCGATCCGCACTGGTCCCGCGTGGTGGACTATGGCCCATACACTCTCTGTAAGAGAGTAGGTCTGAGCCCCTCCAGTGGGGACATATATAGACTGTTGATGATGATTATTTTGACAGCCTAAACCAGACTGTGACCAGTTTTATATTATCTTCATCAACAGCCTACATATGTCCCCACTGCAGGGGCTCTGGCTTACTCTCCTACAGAGAGTGTATGGGACATAGTCCACCACGCGGGACCAGTGCGGATTGGTATACTTCACACAGACCTTTGAATTTCTACTCAGGAGTGTGCAGTTTCCTCACTATGTTTTCCTTCACCCAAAAGCCAATGGAAATTGATTTTCAAATAACAAATTGTAACTCATTGTTACGAGCCAGGATTGAACCCAGACCTCGATAGTTCAAGGACTGGCACTCTACCCAACTGAGCTACGAGTACCACGTGTTATATGTCCCCCCAATAATAACCTAAAGATCCGTCACAATCAGGGGCCACTTGAGGCCACTAAAAGGGGTACGCTGTACACATCCGCCCGCAAAAAGTAAGTGTAAGTGAACTGTATTACCATGGGAATGTCCACATAACGCAGCCCCGTGCGGACGCTTTTTGTTGGTTAAAGTGAACAAAATGAGGACCGCAGTGAAATCACGCGCAAAGATGTTGAGTTTATGGAAGAGGTACAGTGACAGCATTTTGTTGTTCTTGAGTAAAATACGAGAAATCGCTTAAGTGGGATGGTTCGAAACATGATTCTTCTTATTGTTTAGTTATATATTTCTTCTATATTTGTATTGTATTATTACACAAAACCTGGAACAAAGTTTGATTTGAACGTTTTCTGTAACAATAACTTATATTTAACTGATTGATAAAAAATTGCAAAGCAGCTATAGTCAGTTATTAATAAATAACGTATCCATGATACTGAGTTCCTGTCTAGTTTTTTGCACATTTGGTAATTAGACTTGACCTTCATCTCAATTGGTTGACTATTAAGAGTTCTGTTTTTGGCAAACTTAGTTGGCATGCTGGTAGCTAGTCAGAAATACTGACAGAAGACGTAGAAAAGGTTTTTAAAGCGGTAATAGAGTAGGATGAATCATTTGTTGTGAGCTGTTTGAAATTAGCTTACTAGTTGGATCTAAACATTCGACCATTATTTTTTCGGTGAAGGAAAACATCGTGAGGAAACCTGCACACTCCTGAGAAGAAATCCAAAGGTGTGTGAAGTCTACCAATCCGCATGCAGTGGGGACATATATGTCCTTTTTATTATTTCAGTATTTTTGCCGGCAACTTTGTCTTAGTCACTTCTAGAAGAATTAAGTCCTCAAAAACCTACTCGACAACGAGTGGAGGTCTCTCACAAAAACCCTAAAATGAATACGAATATGCTGCCATATGTAACAGAGCGGGACATCCGGGCAGTCGCCCGCGGCGTAATGGGGTACGACCATAACTTTCTTCCTACGAAACTCCGTTCCAAAGCTCTTATAGTTTCGTTATGGGATAATTTTCGACCTCACTTATACCGTACTCGGCTCAGTGACATGTGTGTAGATGACGTCACCGCAAATCAAACATGGCTGACGTAGTAATAAGCCATTGCTTCCACATTTGAACCAGACGATTTTTAGGGTTCGTACAAGATATTGATTTTGGTGAAGTCTCTGTATTCGCATTTAACGACTTCCAAACATATATACTGATAAAACTGATAAAAACATGGGGCCTAATTGAATAGTGAAATAGTTATAGGCCGAGTAGAAACTTTTCAGCTAGAAATGTTATTCAAAGTTGATCTTCAGTGTTCGATTGAAATTTCCAGTTGCAACTCTTCCATCGTGAAAAGTTCAGCTTTTAGTTTGAGGACTACGACGAACCCAATCAAAAATATATTACTGCCGTCCTTCACAAATATTTTAAGGCATGATGGATTTGTACTTGGCCTTCATATCACCTGATGATGAGTGACTGTAAGGCCGTTGGATGATAAGCATGCTCACCCAGAAGCCTCAAGCTAATGATACGTGCCTTTCATACCGGAACACAACAGTGCTATTGACAATATTGTTTATCGACAGAGATATGTAACATGGTATTAGGCGGACATATAAAATTCCTTACCACCAGACCAACCAAACCGAGAAGATAGGTACCCCCACTGGGAATCGAACCCTGGACCTCCGGGTTTTAAGTACAAGCGTATAGCCATAAGCTACAGAGGTGGTTTTTTAATGTAAAAGACATACGGCAAAGTGCAAACCCAATTTTACATTTTGTCAAAATGAGTCGGGATTCTCTCTGGCAGAGCTTTAACTGATACGATAGTAATGTAATACACTAAAAATGAATCTAACATAATGTTCTCATTTACTGTGAGGTGAGAACCTGGTGTCTTGAAACACGGGGAAACCTTCCCAGGCAACAGTTTCACACACTACTTGATGGTTCATATATAATTTAAGTATGAATTTGTATCATATAAATTGTAAACCGTAACCATGTGTGTGAAATAATAAACAATATCTGGGCGAACGAGCTTTGCTCGTAGTTCTTCAAAAACAAACAAAAACTTTATTTCTGCCCCAGGACACACAAAAAACAAAAATAAAAGCAATTTTCCAACCGGGATTTGAACGCGGACGACGTGTGAACCACTCGGCTAAAGTGATTATGTTTGACAGCGTGAAATTTCCCATCATATTTAGCGTCGAATAATGCGAAGAAAAAGCGCATGAAAACTCGAAAACGCGCGTTTTCCCTAACATGAGACTAATCTGGATCGATTTTTCGCCCCCGAATACCCCCAAATACCAAATTTCAGCGAAATCGCTGGAGTCATTGTCAAGTCCTACTAGCGAATATCAAACAAGGATACGTTGGATCACATCCAACTCTGTAATAGAAGTGAGATGGAGATAGGGACATAGGAACCAAGAGTCATCCTTCGGGATGTGTTAGAGTCAATACGGGCAAGGGGCAAAATCTATTTGCAAATGTACCTATTGTTTCGATGTTAGGATATTGTTTTGTTTGTATGGAGTATCAACTTAAGCTCAATTCCCGCAATCAGCACAACATATAGCGCCAGTGGTCTGTCTCTCTCTCTCTCTTTCGCTCTTTTCTGCGCAATAATACAATTATTTCAAAAACGTAGTTGGACTTTGCAGTTATCGATGGTTTACGGTTTATCAATACGTTATGAGAATCCGTGGTAGCTCAGTTGGGTACAGCGTCAGTCCTTGTACAATCGAGGTCTGGGTTCGATCCTGGCTCGTACCAATGAGTTCAAATTTGTTATTTGGAATTTATGTACGAACGATAAAAATCATTACCATTGACTTTTCGGTGAAGGAAAATATCGTGAGGAAATCTGCACACTCCTAAGAAGAAATTCAAAGGTGTGTGTGAAGTCTACCAATGCGCACTGGTCCCGCGTGGTGGACTATGTCCCATACACTCTCTGTAGGAGAGTAGGACTGAGACCTGCAGTGGGGACGTATAAAGGCTGTTGATGATGACTATCAATAAAATAGTTAAAAGTGACCACTTTACGTGATTCAATTAATAATAACTATACAGATTTTAAAAACGAATCTATAATGCATCGATAAATCGTAATAATTACAAAAAGTATGTAAAAAATAAAGAATCATAAAAAACTTTTCACAGTGGGGGACTGTCAGAGACTTAGTTGACCACCACCACCGTTAGTTGACCAGTTGACTACATAAAGGTGTGTCATAAAACATGGCAGTCCACACACCACCAAAAAGTCTTGCTAGCAGTTCTATTGTCTTTGGTACGTGTATGACGGTAGGCTTGAGCGGCTTTGCATCAAGGTATTCACTATGTAAACTCTTTGTTTCAATTCATACGAAAAAAAATACACTTGACTGTTACGATGCCGTCCATATGTAAATGAAGAACTTTTTTTAAAAAAAGTGGGGGAACTTTTGAAAAAAAAAAGTGAGGAACTTTTGAAAAAAAGTTGAAGGAGGACACACAAAAAACTAATCAAAAAACCAATCAGGTTGAAATGAAAACCACTTCTGTATTGAAGTTGGCTAAGATAACCAACTATTTCTGTTATGCGCTCAAAAAGTTGGAGCCCCTAGATCTCTACATCGCAGTTAGATCACCCTGGGCGGCAAGTGCAGCGCAGTACGCCGCCGCCGACCTTATGTAGAATTACTTTCGCTCGCTACAATGTAGGCCACGCCACGCTCTGCACGCCGCATCGCCAGTCTGCGGCCACATTTCTTGATTTGAGAGCGTTGGCTCTGATTAGGACACACAACGAGGGACTCGTGGAAATACGTAGACGTAACGATGATACGATCACAGGCCGGACACGTCAAACAAATGGCGTGATATCGGTTCACATCGAACGGATGACGTTGTGTACGCGAGCGTCAAGTGGGGAAGTAACGATCCGTATCTGGGTCACTTTTTTGCGGGGAGAGGTGAGGTATGGCGGATCGGTGGCTTGCGTAGTACTACATTATTTCTGTGCCGATGCCATGATTCAATCGCTTTAGCTCTAAAAAAAAACAGCAAAACGCGATTATCTCCAATCCTGTCACAACAAAATCCAAATTTTCGGCTTCAATGTTTAAATTTTTCAAATAATACCTTCGAAATCTACCTCACAAAACCTAGGTCAAGTGGAATATCAAATAATAGTTCTTTGTGTGTACATTTTATAGCAGATATTTATTATATTTTTTGCTGCATAGTTTTTGACTGATAAACGTGTGGAAATAATGTGGAAAAAGTTGTGGAAAAAATTGTAGAAAAATACGTAATTCCTCCCTCCTCCCTCAAAAATCTGAAATAATCACAGCATACATTAAGTTGTGTAAATAATGCAGAAAACTTATTTTATAGTTTTTTTCTTCAGTTTTTTAAAAGAGGTATACAACTTTTAACTCGATCTAAATCGCGCATGTCTCTGTAAGGCAATGCAGAGATAAGTTTTCTACACTTTGGTAGTTTTTTTACTTTAGAAATAAATAAAACTTAAAAAATAATACTTTTCCATGCTGTAAGCTTATCAGTCAAGCTTCATCATAATTGTTTGTTCAGTTGAAGCATCCAGAAGTAACAAACGAACAAAGAAAGTAACATTTGCATTTATGGTGTTTATATATGTTTTCCCTAATCCTCAGATCCTGCTTTCATTTGGATGAATGTTAAACACATTCCAGCTCTAAAATAACAGTCTGCGAACATTTTCCAGTAATCTGAGCACTGTAAACAGACTAGCTGTAACGTGTTGATTTTATTCATGAATTCCTTGCACGGATTCTCGAAGATTTTGTATTCTAGCAGCAGATTTTTTTTCTTCGTTTTAATACGCTCAGAATGGGGGTAGAATTAGATTTCTGAAGGTGAGATACCTTGCGAAATACCTGAGATTGTTCTTCCTACCTAATTTTGAAACAGGGTCGGTTCTTAGATAATACTGCCAATGTATACTTATATATAGACTATACATTTGTTATTAATTATTGCATTTGTGACATGGACACTCAGGGAACGTACCTATACTACGTGACCGGTTCAGGAGGGAGGGGGTTCTTCAATATACCACTGTTTCTCACAGGGCGGAGATGGGGGTATAAGTCTTCGTCACTTAGTCATATCTTCTTGAGAAACCTTCCGGTTTTTCCAGGTGTTGGATTATGGCGCTCAAAGTTCAGCGCTGTGTACTCACGGGTGGCACCACTGACACACATTTGTAGTAAAAATGTCGTTTGGGCGTTTTATTATTATTGTAATGGTTCAAGCTTGTCTGCTCGCTGCTTAAAAGCTTACTTATAGCTCAAACACACACAGTAATGGTATTTTTATAAATTACCACATGAAAACTGGAGGGGAGTCTTGTCATATACTACAGGTGGCCACCGAGGGGCGGGAGGAGGTTGAAATGTATAAAAAATGGGTCACGTAATATGGGTACATTCCCTTAGATGTTATTTGTGTGTCCAAAAATATTTTTTTATACTATACTGCCCTTCCGCAAGATGTGAAATTATACATATGATCTATATAATATCGTGCTTAGGTTGTTGAACTGTTGCAAAATTAATATCATTAAAATAAATTTTTTTTAATTCCGTACCTATAAAGGCAAAAAGGATCACTTGGTCTTATGTCTGTCAAGACCTTCTCAGGAACTCGTGAAGGTATCAACTTGAAATTAATACCGAAATGACATGTTCCGCGAATGTATGGCGCCAAGGCCTGGTCTTGTACACTTATAATTTTAAAAGGCTATTATCAAATAAAAGTGATTTAGTTACCATTTTTTTATTTTGGTTTATTTTATTTGTACAAAAACATATAAAACGCACGAAAAGGCAAAACTTGACGTTGAACACAAAGATGGCGTCAATAAAATGACATTTGACGCTGTCACTTAGTATAAAAAGAATGATTTTGTACAATTAAAATAAATGCAAAAATGTAATTCTAGTAGTTTTCTTTACATATTTATATTATTACTTGATTTTTAAATAGTGTACAAGTGCAGGCTGCATTGGAAACAACTCTTCCTTACGAGTGCGAAGTCCTTTCATAAAGATCCGTTTAGCCATGTCTTGTAAAGACACCCAACAGTGTGGCAGCGTTACTTTAGCATTTATATAGATATTTAGGCAGTAATGCATAGTTTTTCTACGCGGGCGATGAAGCCAGCTGACAACTAGTATGTATAAAGTGAGCAAGTAAGCATGTAAGAGATCTGCCTGTAAATTAACTACCTCAATCACCCGGCTTTCACTCTAATCTTCACACAAAAAACCTTAATAACATCTACTCTAAAAGCGCTACGCACAAACAAACGAATTTACTTTATAAATCGCTATAGATGTGTAATGATTTTAATGTTGGGCGTTCGGTGTTTTTATCGATATCGATAAGATATAACGTATATATATAAAGAAGAATGAAATAACATCTCAACAACGTATAACGATTCATTTTCAAAAATTTCAAAAAAAATTCAGATATGTCCACTTACGTGGCACCAATACCTCTACGATCAATCTGCTTGCCAAGCGTTTTGTTAACGGGAATTCGCTCACAATGCTCCCATGAAACATTTCTTTTGCCTTTATCGTTTAGTATAGAGTAGCTGGTTTTAATATGTAATTACCTAAAAACAGGACATGCAATTATAGTGTCAGAAAATTAATATCATTATCGTACAACTATATTGTCAGCTACAAAAGCCGTTAGGTAGCTAATTGGTCCCTAGATGGCGTTTTGATAAAAGAGTTTTTTGAATATAGGCGTAAAAATGAAAATTGGGATTCGGTCTAAAGTTGTATGTTAATGATACTCATTTCCCAACATTGTGATCCAATCCTGTGTATAGATTATTACTGCAAAGCCAGGTAACCTAGATTAAAAGATTAAAAGAAATGAAGTATGAAACTTTTATCAAGCGAATGACCTTAAAATAAATCCCATTAAAAAAGATAATAAGACTGATGCGCTGGATTGAGTTCATCAGCTGATCCTAATCTCACTTTTATATATGTATACGAGTGAAAGTTTGGAGATTTTCAAACAAAAACTCAAAAAATAAATGGTTAAACCGATGTAAATGAAGTTTGAAACAAAAATATGTTTTTGATTAACTAATAGAATACAAACATTTATTCCAATATGCTCATGTTGGGTAACTTCTTTAATTAAAAATGTTATCAGATGTCAAAGATATTACAGAATAATATTAAAAATGCGAGAGTTTGTGAGAGTTTAAAAAAGAGGGCGTGTGTTTCCTTCTTCTTAACACTGAAATGGCTGGACGGATTTAAATGTTTAGTAGTAAAAGAGATCAAGCAGTGAATAAAAACTCAGGCAACTTTTATCGTGATCTATGATTAATAATAAGAACGTTTCTCGTTAGATAATTTTTATCGATAGTCCACGCAGTCGAAAACCAAAAATAATCACTTCCAATACATTTTAGCTAAAGTGGAATTTATGAATTAAAGTAACGGAGAGATGAATAAAATATCGATAAGAAGGGTATCGATCGTCGTGTGTGGCACCTCACTATCCCAGCCCAGCAAAAAGGTTACAATTTCGCCCCGTGATGCATGACGACAATTTTTAACTCGCGCTCTCGCTCCGAATGTAATGTAGCGTTGAAGTAATAGCGGCTTAGTGCAGGAGATAACCTCGGTTTTAGATGTAGTGGCTATACTTTATGTAACTCTCTGTCTATTCTTGGAACACAATTTTTTAGGTCTCTTACGGCTAGCCTCCACACATGCTTTTTACCCAGGCTTGCCTTTTCTTATTGGCTGTCAACTCGCTGTACTTTTTTCTTGTGAAAACCCTTTATTATTATTACGAGTAAAATATGTTTTTAAAATTTTTGAAATTTAAAAAATAATTATATCAAAAAATTTAGTCAATTCTCAGTTTCTATTAGGGGAAAATCACTTTGTTCATGTGGGAATCGAACCCTGGGCCTCTGAATTGTAAGTCCAAGGAAACCACAAGGCCGTGGAGGTGGTTAAAGTTATCTACAACAACCTAGAGCGGAATTAGGCTATCTCCTCCAATCGGCGGGATCGGTGCGTCTGTTTACAATCCCGCCCTCGTCTGCCATTACGAATACAACTATCGCGTCAACGTTCTGATCCCATATTTAATCCCTAAAACCGTGACGAAGATACAAGCGGCGATGTAAGAAGATAGAAGATACCGTGCCTTGGATGCGGCATTTACATTGCGCTCCATTACTCAGGATTTTGCTATCCCACCGTTTTGGTGTTCACCGCCTACCACCGATCTTCGATACCTCTACACGCAAGAAAGATCAAGAAGGCTCAATGGTCGGTAATAATGGCGCGCGCGAATTGACGCACACATTCACGTGTATGTAAGCGTGATCCGTTCGATGTATAGGAATGTCACATTTGTTTAAAGGGTCTGGACTGTGCTCCATTGATGATATTGTTCGAGTAAAGTGACGTTCGTTATTACATTACACAATCAATACTTGCGATCTAGAAAAAGCTCAGACATATGAAGCTGTCTATGTCCGCTACCATATGCTATCTAAGTCTGCCGTCAAACAGCAGTGTTAAAAGCATTTTTGTTTTAAGATAAATGACACGTTCGGCGAATGTATGAAGCCGAGGCCTAGTCTTGTACACTTATAATTTTAAAAGGTAATTATCAGATAAAAGTTATTTAGTTACCATTTTTATACTCGTATATATTGGTTTCATTTGTTTGTACAAAAACATATAAAACGCACGAAACTGGTAAGACTTGACGTTTAAAACAAAGATGGCGTCAATAAAATGACATTTGACGCTTAGTACAATAAGAATGATTTTGTACTATTAAAATAAATGCAAAAATGAAATTCTAGTATTTTTCTATACATGTTTAGATTATAACTTGATTTTTTAAGTAGTGTACAGGTGCGGGATGAATTTAAAACACATCTTTTGTCGTTTACACACACGTTTATACACGGTGATAAAAATCGTTTGAAAGGTCAACCGTGACGCGCTAGTACTTGGCATACAACGATTATACAATACATTGTAGCTATAATTAAATAGCAAGAAATTTTGTGACAAAATATAACTAGAACTAAAATTAAAATATTTTCAGATTAATACATTATTTATGAAAAATGAAAAATTTGTCTATAAAATCATTTATACTGTAAAAGCAATTTTGTACACACGCTCTGAATAAATAATTTCTCAAACGTTCATCAGGTAACAAATTAAACAATTTTATGTTGTTGAACAGAACATGTTTTCGCAGGAAGCTCGTCCAAGCGGTTAGGGTGTTTACACAACATTAATTAGCTGAATCACAAGCCTCAAGCTTATAAAAATGACAAAAAAATAATTTAATCTGGCTGCGATATGAAAATAATGGCCTCGAAATGGTTGCCGCATCCTTCAGGCAGCTATTTCTCACATCCTAGACATCAGCGGCATAATGTGCGTTTCAAAGATAATGTTTACATTTAATATGTGCCTCAAACCGTTTTAATTTAGCGCGGAATCCTCATATTCAATCCCTGGATTATGGCGGCAGGGTTTAATAATGTATCACAGTGGGTTTGACAAGGGAGCTTCGGCAAATATCAACGTTATTGATATAGTTGTGACTTGATACGGGAACACTAACAATGCATGCTTGCACTTTAGCACCATGTCACATTCAGCCTTGCCTGTTCCCATAAAGTGTTTTGAAGGAAATGTCAATTAAAAATTAATGTGGCATGGTTCAAACGTGAATAAATCTTTCTGTACTCGAGGGTACTTACAATCACTTATAACTACTATCTCGGGCTCAGGCCTACTCTCCTACAAAGACTGTATGGGACATAGTAAACCACGCGGGACCAGTGCGGATTGGTAGACTTCACACACACCTTTGAATTTCTTCTCAGCAGTGTGCAGGTTGCCTCACGATGTTTTCTTTCACCGAAAAGCCACAATGGTAATGGATTTTATCATCCGTACATAAATTCCAAATAACAAATTGGAAATCATTGGTACGAGCCAGGATCGAACTCAGACCTCGATTGTTCAAGGACTGACGCTCTACACAACTGTCCTACGACGGTTTTAATATAGTTAATATCATACTGAAAATAATAGGAAGATAATAAGCACCGAACAATGCTCTAGTAAGCGTCGGTGGCGCAGTGGATAAGGCGCGGACTCTCAATCTGAGGGTACCGGGTTCGAATCCAGCCGTGTACCTATGAGTTGTTTTTCAATTCAAGTACATTATCCGATTGCTTAACGGTGAAGGAAAACATCATGAGGAAACCTGCATGTCTTGAACAGGCATGTGAAGTCCGCCGATCCGCACTGGGCCCGCGTTGTGTACTATGTCCCATACACTCTCTGTAAGAGAGTAGGTCTGAGCCCCTCCAGTGGGGACATATATAGGCTGTTGATGATGAATGATCTAGAGATGATGTCGGACACTTTCTACTGTAGTGATAAGTGATTTTTATACGATTTAATTTTAAAACTACGGTTTTCAGATTTATTCCTTAACTTGTGCCGGAGACGGTTCCTGAGAAAAATCATATTGGCAAACAGAAAGACGGATAGACACAAAAGTGACAGGTTCGTTTTGCCGCTTGGGGTACGTAACCCAAAAATTATCAAAAAATTATTTCTGTAGGAAACGTCGTTTGATAAAGTATGTCATGCCGTGTTCAGACTATTTTCCCCCAAATACCATGCAGACAGATGACAAAGAGAAATAAATTGGTACTTACGAGAGATTCAAGGAAAAATTGAAAATTTCTGCCTCTAATTGAAAATTGATTGATGATGAAATTTGTTTGAAGGAGATGTCTTGATATTAATGTGATATGATTAAATAATTGTTATTTAATTTTAATTATTTATTAAAGTGGCAACAGAAATACACATTCTGTGAAAATTTCAACTTTCTACCTATTACGGATCATGAGATACAGCCCGCTGATAGACAGACGAACAGCTGTGGTTTAGCCAGTAATGTAGACATAGATATTTATTTAATCACAGGCTTAGGACACACATATCACCAATGTATAAAAGAAGACACCCACAATAATAAAACAAAAAACCGGCCAAGTGCGAGTCGGACTGAGGGTTCCGTACAGAATATGGTTATTTAAAATACGGAAAACCACAAATAATATGCACTGAACAATCCTCTAACGAATGCGCCTCGATTTTCGTTCTCAATTTAGTTTTGCTGCTAGCCACTAGATGGCGCTATTTTTTCGTTTTATATTTAGTTTTATTAGCCGTTACTAGATGGCGCTACTAATAAGTTAAAACTTAAAACACGTCTAAAAAATATCGTTTGTTGTATGGGAGGGAGGATATATTTATGTTATTCTGTTGTTGTTTTTTGTGTGTGTTTGTTGTTATAACGGCAACAGAAATACATCTGTGAAATTTTCAACTGTCTAATTGCAACGCTGTTATTCTGCTGGAACCCTACAGATGGCGTAGTCGTGTAAGTGATTGACAAGTTTGTGAAAGTGAACGTTGTAGAATGTGTAGTTCAACGGATGTGTTCTTGTAGGTAGGTTCAATGGGTCTCTTTGGTGACCCTTACGGAACCCTAAAAATATTTGGTACGCTGCGATTCATCTCCTGTAAGAGATCCTAACAAAGAGCGAGTATCACATGGGAATACCTATATGAACACGAAAAAGGTAGTCCTGTAATTTTTTTCCTTTCTTTGCTTACGAAATGACAGTCATCTAATGTACCCTTAAAAGGGTTACCCGTTACTTACAGCTTAAAAGGAATCTCTGAGGTCACTTGAGACCTTAAAAACATACTTAGATTACTGGCAAATATTGTCAAAGAACCTGTAGTAATTTATTGTAAAACTTGTATTTATTCCAGCTTCTTCGTCTGGGGAGTTATCCCATGGTAAACTGACCTTATAGGTGGAGAAACAAAAAAACTACCGAAACGTCAATTTACCTACGAAAAAATTACCATAGAGCCCAGAGAAAACATTTTTATAATGTAATAAATATGTTAAGAAGCAATAGGCTAGTTGACTGAATTTTGAAAACTTTGTTGATTATATACTGTAATAGTTGTTTTGTAACAAAAAAACTATATTTTAAAGAAAATGCAATATTTACATTACTTATTTTGTATTTTCAAAAAGCAATTGAAATTTCCCTCTAAAACGCTGAATAGTGTCATGACGTCTTGAATGACGTCACAGTCTGCGAAATAAACTCTGTGATTTGAACACGTCATCAACAACAATTATGTGTTGCGTGTCGTGACGTCACACGTTCTTGCGACGCGTGCTGCGTGTCGCTGTCACGTGACATAATGACTATTTTTTTCGAATTTATTTTCTAAAAATATTAATAATCTCTAACTTTTATGAGAAATAGACTGGGTTTTTTTATCTACGTCTCTTCATTTATAATTAGAAACTACAAACCAAGCAATTTGTTATTAGTGGACACAAGCCTATTGTATAATGGTGTAACTTAAAATCTTAGAATGTAGTTAAATATTTTTGCTAGCCATTAATATGGCTAAATGTGCTGTTCTTTGCCTGCGAAAAAAAACCCATCAAATTTACCACAGTAAACGAAAGGTGCATATAATTTTTAGATAATTAAGATTACGTCAGAGAGATTTAAATATAGTAATAGGTTATAGAGCGGTTATTAGGAAACGTTTCATATAAACATTTTGATCTCAAAAGTCAATGGTATGTCAAATGTCTTGTACGGCCGCGTGAAGTGATGTGACACTAGATTGAGTAACTTATTACCAATTGGTAATACGTTTAGGATCAAAATGTTTGTTTGCTTTGTCCGGTCTATTAATATTAAATGTCTTTGGATTACGTGCACTGGAAAATTTCAATATTTTGTGATTCTGTTTTCCAATAAACAGTTTTATTTTTTCTTGTATGTAATTCTGGCTTCATTGAAGAACCCCAGTCCTCTTAGATCCAAGTGACATAATTTCGAGTGAGAATGGCGTGATTTTTTGAATGAGTGGAAAAGAATATAGGCTGATTTTTATGTAAATCGAACAAGTAGCTCGTTGGATAATTTATGAGGACGACGAAACCGCGGGCTAAAGCTTGCATACCTCTATACTTATGTTTCGTAAATCGGTTGAAAAGAAAAAACGTTATACCCTAAACTCGGTCAACCATACTGATTTTGTTAAGAGCACGTCTCTGCTCGAGGCATTGCTCCTTTTTCAAAGAAACTTTCGACCTTTTAATCTCTTTCAAACAAATATTTAAAAAAAAACTTTTTCTTCAGGCTCAGTGAACCTTTCTGACGGGAATTCGTATTAAAATAATATCAATAATCAACTCTTTAAGAATCCAAAGGACAAAATTCACAAACCGTTACTGCCAATGTTACTGCGAAGTTACGGTAAAAAACATTAATTTAAACTCCATAATAAACTGCCGTAAGAAATAAAAGGAATGTTTATAATGTTTAACCGCCTCCCGGGCGTAATGGCTCCACGATTGGACTCACAATACGGAGATCCGGGTTCGGTTCCCAGTGGAGGTACCAGACAGTACTCGGTTCGGATGATAGTAGGAAATTTTCTATGTCCGCCTGGCTAGCTACCACCATGCTACCTAGACTGCCGCCAAACAGTAATGTTAATAGCACGGTTGTGTTACGGCATGAAACAGAGCTACCGCCTCATTGGTTTGAGGCTTCTGGTTGCGCGTGCATGCCAAGCGCAAGCACAGGAAATACGAATCTAACGACACCTAAGCATAAATCCATCGAGACGTTCAGGCCACAGAGCGTAGCAAACAATTATATATACATACATACCATCGAAAACATAGCCCTCCTTCTGGCGCGGTCGGGTAAAAAGGTGCCCTATGCTGATTCACAAATTCTAAGAAATTATGTGTTTGCAAAAATTATGCGACGAAAAATAACCGAACCCATCAATGCCTTAGATATTATCGGAGAATAAGGCGCTATTATTTGAATCCCCATTGGTCATCTGCTCTCTCAATGTGTCCGCTTGGCACAAAAAGCGTCAGGATTCAATAGGGCGCCATTGAGAACGCACAATGACGTGAAAAATTAATTCCTCGAAGCAGAGCTTCCTCTAGGTTGATATACAGTGATTTGCTTGAGGGTAGGCCATATAAGCAGGTCGGAAGGTACTGCTGCAGTATATCCTGAAACAGCTCGATTTAAATTTTTAGATTAAATATGAACTTTGTGCAAGAACTGTATTGTCGAATAAATTATTTCGCATCATCAGCCGGGACACGTCCACTGCTGGACATAGGCCTCCATCATAGTATGACACATTGACAGGTCCCGAGCCACCTGCATCCAGCGACTCCCTGCGACTCTAACCAGGTCGTCGGTCCATCTAGTAGGGGCCTGGTAGACTTTTCCCGGTACGTGGCCGCCACTCGAGAACCTTTATTCCCCACCGGTTATGTGGCCTGCCCATTACCACTTCAGCTCACTGACTCGCCGAGGTATTTACCTTTTTACATGGACTATTTGTCCCATGCATCTTCCCCATTGTGTGTTTTTTGGTAACTTCCTGACCAATTATACCATTGCTAGTTTTCAATTTCACTAGACATTATGTAATCTGATTTTAACAACGTGTAGTCGAACTGTATACAACAAAAATTTATTATTTACAAGTATTTAACAATTCAAAAATTACGAGAACAAAAGAAATTGCATACAGGGAACGTCTCCAAAGTTAATCTTTCAAAATGATGGCCAAAAAACTAGAAAACCGACTTCAATTGCCCTACAGCAAAGACTGTGGTTTTCTCTTGAATTTCATTGTCATTTGAAATGGGACCAAACGTGAAACACTAGCTTTCAATTAAAAAAAGGAATCATCCAAATCGGTTCACCCAGTCAAAAGTTCTGACGAAAAAAAAATAATTAAAATAACATACCCGTCGAATTGAGCACCTTCTTTTTTGAAGTCGGTTAAAAACTGTCTGCATTCAGGCCGAATACAAAGTATGAGTATTTGAGAAAATAGGGGTTGCCATTATAGTTTAGATTAGGATTGTATGTCGGCAAATAAACCATATTTTATTTAAATAAAAAGTTTAAAAGTTTGCTGTGTGTAAAAGGTTAAAAAGCGGTATGAAAAGGTATATGGCGTCTTTCAGGCTACGTATCATTTTTAAGTCACATTACCACATTATACAAAGCCAAATTGTTTTCATAAAATCAAGGCGTTTTCAATTCTTACGGGCGCCATTATCTTCAGGCCCAGCTGTGTGGAAATTTATTTTAATTTTTTCGTACCATTGCATTTTTACAATTCCCATTTCCTTTATAATTGGAAAAGCGCGTCACAGGTCGACGTTTTGTAAGATGAAACTATTAAATATATTTTTATTTGTCGGTTTTATTATCGAATTGATCGAACGATCGAATCGAAAATAAAGTGACGCGGAAATTAAAAGAAAGCAGACTGTGAATAAATATTGTTTTCTGTCAATAAAATTAATTTTGTTTTATAATAGATAAGGGTCAAATATTTCTTCAAAGGGGGTCTCTGGCTCATAGAGAATCTCTATACTTCTTAAAGGAAGTCTGAGATTTGTAGATATAATTAGGGAAGTCTTTACCCATCTGTAGGGCAGTACAGGCTAATAATAAGACAGCCACCGATACACGATTGATAACACTTGATTGGGTATAATTAAATCCAAAAATAACCTATGAAACGGTAATACGTATAATACGTGGATTAAATCACACTTAATGAAAATTTATGATACTACGATGAGAAAGTCAGCTCTATAATTACTTTGTCAAATGGTTTTTAATACATTGAGACAGAAAGATATCAAAATCTAATCGACAGTCGACATAGAGCTCTGTTGCTTATCCTTTTGCTCTTACATTTTATAGGTGGTGGGAAAGTGAATCCCAAAACTAAATTTCTAGTGGGTGCCACAAGTGTAATATGTGATTTGTTCTTATATGTATTAAGAATTTGTCTCTTTTCAGGTGTCGGATGACATCGGATACGTCGTCTACTCTGCGCTGGGAAGCTTCTACATCCCGTCCTGTATAATGGTGTTCGTCTACATCAGGATATACTACGCAGCCAAGGCCAGAGCGAGACGAGGCATCAGGAAGAACCCCAGGCCCAGAGCTGTGAGTATTAATTATTTAACAGCTACTACACCTCGTCTTATATTGCGGCGTCACTTATCATAATTCTTCCCTTACTGACTGACATCGACGCTCAACCCAAACCGCTAGATCTAGAAGAAACATTGAATAAGTAAAATAATTTCCACGCAGTCAAACCTAGGCATATCTTTATTGAATGATTCACTATTTATTCTAAAGCCAACACTTTATATGGTTACTGTTGAGAGATCATCTGATCACGCTCTATCGCAAAATTTTCAGAATGAACAGCAGACCAGCTTCAGCAACCCTCCAAAAGGCACCCGCCCGATGCCAGCCACACCATCGATGCCTATGCCTCCAGGGAACGACAGCATCAACTCTGTCAGGTAATACCCACTTACCACACTCTACTCTTTGATGACTTAATTACTCGTCAAATCCGGTAGCGACCGGCGAAGTGCCAAAACACTGACACAACATTCCAGCAATCAAGGATCATAGTTTATTGCTTGGTGCCTGTTGACAATTCAATGGCCCTATAAATGGTGATGAAGTTGCAGAAAAGTAGCTTAAGCTTTAATGATATAGTATACCACTACTTTTTACCAGGTAAGCACAAGTGTTGAAAACATTAAGACGTTAAATGATGAGACATTTAGGTCGAATAAATTACGATGTTGCTGATACAAAACAAGACGATATTTATCAGATGATTGCCTTTGGTGTATCTGCAACAAAAGCTGACCCTGTCAACAAGTAACAATAGTCATATTGTATATTATACCTTTACTACAACTAACACTCAAAAGCAGCCTAAAGCTTCCCCTAAAAATCACTCCCCAAGGGGCAGATATATCCCAATATGACCTTCACAAACTCTGTTCCAGGGACAACCCCATATCGACGATCGAGGCGCAACAAGTAGCGATTCCGACTGTGACTTGCGATCTAGCGTCGGACATATCTACGAGCGAGGCGGGGGACATGATTCCGTCTGTCGAGGAGAGGAAAGACACGCTCAAGGTGATTATTTGGGAGTTTATCAGACTTGGAACAGTGGCGTGGACTAAAAATTACTAGTTGCATCAGTATACAGTTGTTGCTTTTTCTTTAATTTGTTTGGAATTTTTGGACTTATGGACATGGCAGCCCTGTACCGACAAAAACAATGATCTACGCTACGCTAATATGTGAAGCAGCAACTAATTTTTGGGGAACGTAAACACACTATTGTCTAGGAATTTGCCTTTTTTTACATAGTTTCAGTGTTAACAGAATGTAAAGTCTAAAAACTATGATGTAGACCAAAAATGAGCTCGGAGGTCTACGGTTCGATTGCTAGTGGGGCAGCTAGTGGTACTCGGTGGTTGGTGGCATGTTCGCCTGGCTAGCTACCTCCATGTTACTTAAGTCTGTCATAGCACTGTTTTGTTCCGGCATAAAAGATAACAGAGTCAGCGCCTCAGTAGCTTGAGGTTTTCTGGGTGCTCTTACCGCAGCGGCCATATTGTAAATTACCCATGTGCAAATCCATTATTATTGTTACAATTACATATATATGAAATTTCAGTAATTGTGGAGATGCCGTCAAAGAATTACGATTCACGTCATATTATTATATCGTTCTGAAAAATACTGGTAACACAAAAGGTCAATTTTGTATTGAATTTACGAAGTTACATCGTGACGATCTGACACGTGCTACGACGGAAACAACCCCCAAATTTCGATATCAAGCGTTTTTTTTAAATCCAAAGCAATTTGCATGTTTATATCTATAAATAAATAACACATATTCATATTTCCCAGGTGGTAACAACAGCTCAGGTCCAGAGAAATGTCCTAGCAACGAACCCTCTAAGAAATTCAACGCTCTCCGTCAATGGAGAACTAGATGGAAGAGGGCGGGCGGCTAGTGTAGCAATAGACACCGATATGGTCTCCGAAATGGAGCCTTCATCATCAGACTCTGGTGTTGTCAGCAGATGTGCTGTGGTGAAACCCTTAAAACTAAGAATATTCAAGAAAACGGACTCCAATCGAAGACAGGAGAAAGTCCAACCCAGTAAAGCGGAATTAGAGCCCGCGTTACCAAAGCCACATAAACCTAGAGATCCAGAAAGAGAAAAGCGGAGGTTAGCAAGAAAGAAAGAGAAGAGAGCAACGCTAATATTAGGGTTAATAATGGGTAGCTTCATTGCATGCTGGCTCCCTTTCTTCTTTCTATATATATTGAAGGCAGCGTGTAGAGTTTGTGTCATACCAGGTTACGCATTCGCGATAGCATTCTGGTTAGGTTATATGAACTCTGTATTAAATCCAGTGATATATACTATATTTAATAAGGACTTTAGGCGGGCGTTTAGGAGGATACTGTTTAAGTGATGTTTAGCTTACCTGTGCTGCTATAAATGTGTCGCCAACAGGATAATGTTGGCTCAGGTGAGAGCAGCACCAGGTCTTTACAATGTTCGTTGAGTCATGTTTCCATCTCATATTGGCGGTGATTCTGATTGCTATTCCATGTTAATACACGTAGGGTACATACTCGTATGTCAACTGTAGTTCGTTGTCGCTGTTCCTCTCCAGTAGATAGTCTTTGGCTGATTTTGGATATCAACTTGTGTTCCTATTGTGTTTTGTCATTGTTTTTTTATTTTGGGTTTCTCACGGTCAAAATTACTACCAACGGACTGGTGCAAGGAATACAATGAAAATATACATATATACCTTTAATGTGGCTAATTTTCCTGACTGCGCTACTAAGTGTGATTGTCAGGGTATTATGTTTTCGTGTAATATTATTGATTTCCCACTTTGGAAAATCGGTAGATAGAGTTAGGCCGGATGGTAATTTGGCACACACTTTTATAAGTCAAAAACTATGCAACAAATAGAATAATTTCCAATCAGTTTTAGAATGAGAACATAGCCTTTTCAGATACCCCTCTTGAATTAGTGTCTCCACTTTAAAGTTTCGTTTGGAATTTTTCTGTGGTAGCAATATAGCCTTGCAATCAGCAAATATAGCATTAAAGGTAGCTTTAAAGTGAAGCACCAAGAGACTTAAGTTTGATTCAAAAAGAGAATGAAATTATGATAGAAGAATTCTTTTCGTTTACACAATTCATTTCTCAAAAACAACTTTACAGTATACTGACATGAGAAATTATAACCAAATTGTTTATGTTTCTATATATTATTTTTTGTTTCATTTATTAGGTTATTATAAATATGTTTTTCTACAATTATTAAAAATTTTACTTGTAATTCGGTAAAAACAATAATGGAAATCAAATCAAAGTCAGCCATGGATTTGTGAACCAGTAGCTTAGCCATTTATAAAAATATTAGGTCAGCTTGTTATTTCATTTTCGGCTTTCAATTATTCCAGTGTAACGTTCATATTATATCATTGAAGCTTTTCATATAAGTAGTGAGAAAATATTATGAACTGTTTATTGCACACTAACTCGAAACAATTTGATATTTCTGTGTTCAAAATGTATAGTAGATAAATATGTCGCTATTTTTTTACCGAACGAATTTTTGGCCGAATTGCGTTTGAATTTGCGTAAAAGATGTGTTCTGAAACAACAACAAATTTAATTAATATAATTAAAAATAAAACAAAACAATACATCTTATGTTTTATGTCACCCTGTTCGGCTATACTCATTATTATGTGGCATGAAAAACAACGCAATATATTTTGATTGAAAATAAAGATTATCTACTTTAAAGTAACAATTATTTCTTTTTGAACTCCAAACTGGGAGTCCTTGTATCGTGGAGTTGAGAAGTGAAGAGAGAATCATCATATAATAACAGTTCATTGAAATAATTTGTCTTTATGAAGTCTAAATATAAAATCGAATCGTTTTAAATTAATTTAATTAAACGATAATAATATTTCATCGTAATCACCAGCCGGGAAACGTCCACTGCTGGACATAGGCCTCCCTCATGGTACGCCACATCAACCGGTCCCGAGCCACCTGCATCCAGCGCCTGCACGCGACCTTAACCAGTTCGTTGGTCCATCTAGTAAGGGGACGGGCCGGTAGTCGTTTCCGGCCGGTATACGGTCGCTACTCGAGAACTCTTACTCCCCATCGGTTATCTGTTCTTCGAGCGATGAGGCCTGCCCATTGCTACTTCAGTGACTCGTCGAGCTATGTCGGTGAGAGAAACTCCGAGCACAGCTCGTACCATTGCTCGTTCGAAATATTTACATGTCGTTAAATTAATAACAAAAGTAAATCGTAATATTTTCTATCCAAAAAGTTGGCAAAAAGTTCATTCGGCAAAACGTCATTTGATGAATGAAAGGTTTTGATGTCAATAAAAATAAAATTCTACGTAGGTACCTGGACAAATTTTATTTGCAATACAATATGGAATTGTGTATTAAAATAACTGTATTATTTATAGTTGTATGTAGCGAGCCATAGATTATGTAGATTACATTACTAAAAAACTGCAAAAACACTAACGGATTTGAAATGATTATACATATAAATATATAAAATAGATTACTGTATCATATTATCTTTATGGAATTCCGTAGCTTTAATCGATGTATTTTAAATAACAGTAGCTTATTCGAATGCTTAATTTTATATATGCAAGGGAATTGCAATTAAATTTAATGAAACTCAATTAAATTGGGTTACTAAATAAATGGTCATTACTAAATAAACACTAATAGATTTTAAAAAATCAGAAACACCAGGATTTAGAGGAGAATTTAAAAAGTCGAATTCAATTTACCAAAAAAAAAACGTATTTATCAACTGTAAAACGAATACTTGGTTTTGGCTTCATATTTTGCAACTTTTTTTAATAAATAACCTAAATAAAATAAAAATCTAAATAAAATTCAACATTTCGTTCCATTAATTAAAATTGTCCTTGATAAGCCAGTTTCAGGTTTCTAGATTCACAAGGATAATTTTAATTTTCCTTTCTCATATAATTTCGACATTTACTTCTGAATTATTGATCTATTCGGATTCAAGTTGATGATACTTTATTGATTATGATTATTTGACTTATTTTAAACGCTTAAATCTTAAGTTTTTCCTTGTGTTTCTGATTACCTGGTATAAAAACTAAATAAACAATAATTACTTACGAAAATTCCCTTGCAGCCTCTTAAGACGCTTAAGGTATGTAAATTTTTTACATTTATTTGCTAAAATTAAATGTTCCTAAAAATCATGGCTTAAAAGTAATATAACACGCTAAATAAACTGTTCTTTAAGATATCGGTCGCATTTTTAAAGTCAAAAAACGCCAATTCTTAAGTTTGCGATTTCAAAGATAAATATAACGTAATGATTTTACAAAATCCGTTGGGAAAAAAGTCATATTATTTTCTATGTTTCTAAATATGTGATTTAAAAATGTTCTTTCAATTATATTTTTTAAATTATTATTTTGAAAAAGGTCTGACCTGGCCACCTGCCATCCTGTTATCTAAAACCGACGCCATTTTTATATAGTTTTTTGGTACTCGATGATGCTCCACACAACTCATGTGTTTTTCATGTTATAAAACTATATCGACGCAAAAATCCCGCCCATTTCGATATTTTGAAGAAGTAGAAAAAGCTGTTTATAAATGACTGTTATAAGCAACCCGTGGCTTTGCTCGCGTGGAAATTTCTTTAGTAGCTCTCCTCTCAATCGTCAAACATATTGATTTTTAACTGTAAAGGTTCTGCTTGAAACTTGAAAAGTTTTCCCTTTTCATCCCTTTCAAAAATTCATCGGTAGTAATATAAAACTCTAAATTGGATGGATGGTTCAAATTTCAAGATTCTAGATCAAGGAAGCTCAAAAAAACGCAATCAAAGTTAAGAGGCCATAGAGCGACAATGGCGCCCTCGTTCGCTCTTTTCTATTTTTCTCCTCAATTACACAATTATTTCGAAAACCAAGACGGACTTTTTTATACTGGTTTACAGTGTTACTGTACATCACAAATATGTAGTTCGATTTCGATTTTGTGCAATTATTATCAACAAAACAGTTAAAAGTGCCCACTTTATGCGGTTCAATTTATAATGACTACACATAATCTCAACATGAACCTATAAAGTAACGATACCCGTAAACCATCCATGACCACAAGTCCGGATTGGTTGGAATTATTCTATAAATGCGGAGAGATTTACAAAAGAACGAATCCCGAACGAAGCACTATGGCTCATAAAAGTATTGAATATAATCGTAAAATATTCCGCTGAATTCCCACTTTAAAAATGCGACTAATTGTTAGAATAGATAACATATTAATAAATCATTCACAATTACAACATATTAACTACCATTGTAAAGATGAGGTGTTCTGATATCCACACAAATCTCATGAGCGTGACATTGTTTCAAAATTTTTCTATTTTTGAAAAAAAAATTAGAATTTATTTTTATCACTAAAATTATTTTACAATGTGATTTCAAGCGAATCCCGTAGAACAATTTTGTAGAACAATATTGCCCAAAATCAACAATGGGTACAAGATATGTTGTTGTTTTTGAAAATATTGTATAACTGCTAAGAATATTATTTTTTAGTTTAGTGTGCCCCTGGGCTGTCGGTGCAGTCTTAAATGAACTACATACTAAGTATATACTAATTTAATACCTTAATACTTTTTCATTGAAGGCAACTGTTTTACGGTTGAATGAATAAACTTACTTGTTTATATTTATGTTACGTTTTTTAAATTACTTCTTTTTTATTTGAAATAAAAAACGGTTCAGATATTTTTTTAATTTTCTCCAGTTTTAAATTTATTAATTTAATATTTGACTCAGCGTTCCTGTCAAACACTGATTTCAAAATGCACTTTATTCCGTATAATACATGAAATAAAGTCCGTAAATATACCTCTAAATACGGTAAAATGTTTTAATCTTAAAAATTATTTTAATTTGTATCTAAATACAACCTTAGGACCCATTTAATTTGATTATGCTAAAAGGTTCTATTCGCAAATACCTTTCAATCATAATTATACAATTCATGTACAATAAACTGTGACTAATGAAAATTCTTTAAATTAAAATAAGTAAAAAATTAATGAAAACTTCAGTAATATTCTAAGTAGCGCTGGACGCGTCAATAATATTATTTTTTTACTTTTATTTTTAAAAATGTGTAAATATTGTACTTAAGTAAATTTTAAAAATTAACAAACGAACTAAAACCAAAAATGAACACCAAATACCTATTGTAAATTGAACTAAATCTTATGAACCTTTTAACCAATAAATTAAGAATAGTACTTGGCTATTTTCATCAATATTTTCATACAAAATTCAATTGTCTGTGTTCTATAAATTGAATGTATTTCTTAAAGAATTTTTTTTATTGGACCATATATGCTAACTCATTAATTTATACTTAGCTAAATGTAATATAATTTATTCTCTGTCTAGGAACAATGAAGTTGAATCCATGAAGTATGAAGCCTAGCATAGGTCGAAAAACGGCATTGGCATCTGTTTTGCACGAAATCTGCCGAGTGAATTACATTATTATAGATAATTTTATTATTTTATATTACACATTCTGTTACATAAAGAATGTCGATTCTAAGACCCGAAAAATACATACATATTTTTAAATTTTGTGTCGGCATAAATGGTCCAATTCGTTCATGATTTAATTTATATGAAGCCATCAAATTTTACCTACGACTGAAAATAGTTTGTATCTTCTTAACTCTGCATAATGTAAATATTTCCTGATGAAATAATAATTGCAAATATTTTTATTAATAATTAATTAAAATAATACAACAACGACAATCTAATTCTAAATCAGTGTAACTATTCTCAATAAGATAATCTAAAATCCGTACTTATAAGGTAATAGGTTTGGCAAAAATTTAAATAATAATTATAGGATTATTAAAATAGTAAAATTGCAACACCATTGCCGTTATATTTAATTAGATTTTTAGAAGTATTATTACGTGTGTACTGAAATAAGAGCAATAGATTTGTTTTTGTTATTCTTAATTTCTCTTGATGATAAATGAATAAAAGTTTTCATAGAGTCTTCCAATGTGTGTGTGATCTTAATCAGGTAATTATTATATATTATAGTTTTTTTTAATGTGTATTATTCACAAATCTATTTAGATTAATTAATTATGTTTGTAATTTGGAATGTTATTTTGTGGAAAAAGTTGAGTTAATTTTTATACTTGATTTATATTGTTCATAGGAGATATCAAAATATTTGGTTTTATTATATTTTAAATTCTTTAAAAACTGTAAGTGTTATATTTTGGAATTATAAGTAGTGTTTTCATTATTTTGTCAATAATGTTAAAAAATGCGGAGTTGTATGTAGGCTAATTTAATAAAATGTTGAAATCTGGGACCCCACAATTACGCATTGAGCCCTAGCTATTTGTGCCGTCCCATTTATAAATATTCGACGTCAAATTTCATTGACATCGAATATTTAAAAAAATTGTTTTTGCAACATTTTTAATTAAGCGTTGCGAGAATGAATAAATAATGTCACTAATAAATTTTACTACAATGTATTAATTTTAAATACCTCCCAAACTCAACGTATTTAATAAACTGAGTAAAACAATATTTAAGTACTTATCACGTTTCAAATTTCCAAATACATACAGGTTTTGTACAATCTCTTAATAAAAATATTTTTATTAGAAGAAGAAAAAATTACATGTACATTTTCTTAATTAGAATAATATCATAACCAAATAGACAATCGTTTCAAAAATTAAAAATAAATTTTTAAACAATTAAAAATAGGTGGCTACTCTATGTATTTAAAAAAATTAGCGACATGTTCAATAAAAATTGTTCTAAATTTAATAAAAAATACTATTTATACCTTACCTAGATATACCGTACCTTATAGAGTTTGTTAAAATATTTTAATTTTAAAACATTTTAATGTTACGTTTGTAATGTTCTTTATTATATAATTGTATTTATTAAATAAATAATCAAATCTAAGGTTATACGATATGTACTATTAAAATTATTCTTATCGACTCAGAAATGTAAATGGAAAACTATACGAAGTACCAAATATACAAATTTTAATCTTTACCGATTTGTTTTATTCCTGGAAAGTGACAAAATGACTACCAAAGGAACTAACCAAACCTGGTGTCAGAAATTTACTTTGAATCGAACCTGAGACCCCCAGATTGTGATTCAGAGGACTATTACGCATAAATAATGAAAAAACTCTAGAAATAGGTATTGGAAATATATATGAAAATATTACACATTATTAATTCAGTTTTCAGACTATTTGTGTAAATAATACTCATAATTTATTCAGTTTTTAGACTATTTGTGTAAATAATACTCATAATTAATTCAGACCTCAGACTATTGGTGGAATTATTACAGATAACTAAAAGATCAATTAAAGCTCTATACATATTGGAAATATTACACATAGTTAATTAAGACTTAAAACTACCCTACTAAAAACTAAAAAAACTCGCCCTGGTTGACTGGAAGAGATCCCTATATAGGGATAAGTCCGCCAATTCAACTTTTGCTATTGTTTTTAAAATTTAATTATTTAAGTTGACATATGAATGAATAAAGAGTATTCAAACAAACAAACAAACAAAACTATGTGGGCGCTGTATCAACAAGCTATCTGATTAGCGACTTCAGGTTCACCAAAGCTATTTCGAATACCCACAAAAACCTGTGGAGTTCCGAAGCTAATTCACAAATCGCTCCTCACTTATCCGTCGGCTCCCGGAGGAGCCACACTTCAGATTTTGTTTAATGTTCACAAGTCCCATGGGACGTCGCCCCATCGAAGGGTACGAGGGGCATACCGAAAAGATCGGTAATCGAGTACTTTCGATTTAATTAGATTAAAAACTCTTTTTGATGAATAAACACTGGTTAGTTGAAAATCGAATACAATTGACAGAATTAAAAAAATTTTTTTTTTTAAAGAACAATATCAGTTTGAAATTGATAGGTCGATAAAAAAATGGAGCTTACAAGAGAAAGTTTCCGTGCCATAATTTTTTACAACTTTCGACGAGGATTATCTCAGGGACAATGTCTCGCTGAGCTTATATCTATATTCAAGAGTGAAGCGCCTAGCCAGACGACAATATATCGCTGGTATTCTGAATTCCGGCGTGGACGTGCTTCTCTTGGCACCGTACCTTCCACAGGCCGGCCAAAAACAGCGGTTACACCAGAAAATGTCGCTGTTGTGCGCCGAATGATACAGGATGACCGACATATTACATATGAGCAGATTCGGGCTACTTTAGGGATAGGTATGACTGCGATACAAACTGTTTTACATGGTGAACTGGGAGTGAGAAAGCTAGTTTCCCGCTGGGTGCCCCATAATTTGTCCGAAGAGCAAAAGGCGGCTCGTGTCAATTGGTGCCGGTCTACTCTGCAACGCTTCAACGGAGGAAAGTCAAAAGCAGTTTATAACATTGTCTCTGGTGATGAATCATGGATCTATTCATATGAGCCAGAAAGAAAGCATCAGTCGGCTGTCTGGGTCTTCGCAGGTGAGATCAAGCCAACAAAAGTTGTCCGCTCTCGCAGCGTATCGAAGAAAATGGTCGCTTCGTTTGTCGCGAAAACAGGACATGTAGTCACAGTTCCCTTAGAGGAACGGAGAACGGTTACCGCTGATTGGTATACAACGGTTTGTTTGCCACAGATGATATCCGAACTCCGTAGAGGTAACCCGAAACGACGCATAATCCTCCATCACGATAATGCGAGCTCTCACACCGCTCAGAAAACAAGCGAGTTTTTGAAGCAGGAAAACGTTGAATTAATGGATCATCCTCCATACAGCCCTGATCTGAGTCCCAATGATTACTTTACATTCCCTAGAATCAAAGATTTATTGCGTGGTCAGCGGTTTCAAGGTCCAGAAGAAGCAGTGGAAGCATACAAATCGACGATTTTGACCATGTCAACTTCGGACTGGAATTGCTGCTATAATAATTGGTTCGAACGAATGCAAAAGTGCATTAACTGCAACGGAGAATACTTCGAAAAGCAATAAAAATAAATTTAGTTATTTCCTGTATGTATTGTTTTATATTCCCGATCATTTCGGTATGCCCCTCGTAAGTCAAGGTTGAGAGCATTCAGCTGATCTTATTGTTGGTCAAATATTGTCATCATTAACATCTGTACCAGTATACTGCTGACCATGAGCCTTCCTCACGTATCACCGCTATTAGAGCTTTCTATTAATCAGTCTAAGAGTGGGGAATAAACCACTTATGTTAAGCTAAATATTTGGTTCTCAATTTCATTGTAAGTGCTTTGTGTGTTTGTAATATTTCTCCCTTAATAATTCTTACTTCGCAGAAAGTAAGCATTTCATTTCATCCCTAGGGAAGTAAAGTATTTTTTCTTCTTAATTTATACTTAGAAAGAGCTACAGATAAAGCTTTCACACAGTGATAACAAAATGCCGAAAATGGCATTTTTTGAAAACTGTTTTCCCCTGAATCTCATTCGACCTGAACATTTTTTTTCGTTCGGTTATTAGGGGTGAAAATTAGAGGATGAATTTTTACGCATTATTATTGAAAATCTGAGTTACAAATAATAAAGGACTACATCTACACATTATTTGTAGA